>OX596031.1:21550676-22950515 GCA_951394125.1 Epistrophe eligans | reverse complement strand
CTGACAAAGCTGTACCCCTGGCGATTTGCAGCTTATGTGGTGCAACGAATAAGTGCAGCTTAAGTCTCGTGTTCAGTTTTCTATTGAAATTGAAAAACACCTGAGTTACACACAATCTGAACACAAGCACGATACGCGTCTATAACGAGACGGTTCGTGTGCAGAAGGCCTTACTATATGCGACAAAAAAATATTTAAATCCAAGTTATTTTCTGTAGGAAATTTTCTAACCTACAGGATTATTTTCACTCTAAGTTACCATCACCAAGATATTTACATTCAAGTATTTCAAGGGAACTTTGTCCCAGTGATGCCAGAGTTTTCCAATAGATTTACCCACGATTTGGACCGAAAATGCCCTTTTTGTCCACAATATTGTCGATGAATGCCCACGATGTTGCCCATAAAAAAAAAAAAATAGAAGAAAAAATACAAAATATAAAAAAAAAATAAAAATCACAACTTTTATTCATATAAGTAATTAACTAAAATATTTCATGAACATTTCAAGGAACTCATAAATTCATAAATTAAACTTGGGATCCTCTTGCCACCTCATCTGGAAACGTTTCTTGCTTCCCTTTTCTTCACACATTTTACTTAAAAAAAGATCATTTAAAAAAAAACACTTTATAAATAATTAATATTATATTTTATTAAATTATCAGCCTAGCAGAACTCATAAGACATTCATTGAAACAATGGATAAATTATTTGACATTTTGACATTGACGTTTGAAAAATAGAAAATGAAATCATTCAATGAACAAAAATACAAATGGATTGCTTCAAAGTATGAACTTCAATGGCTGCATTCAAATATAAAACTAAAATTTAAAAAAAATAATATTAAATATAAAATTAAAATGCCTTTTTTCAACTGAGAGTCCCTTTTAGCTTATTTATTTTGTTTCTATCAAATGCCCACAAAAAAAGGCATTCGCCCACGATCTGGCATCACTGTCTTGACCCCCTATATTAACTATTTATGTCATTTATTAAGTTTTTTTCATAAAAAGCACAAACTTTTGACTTCCTCTGTCTTTAAATCTCCCGATTCTGTCAAGATTATATATGTACGTATACATTCATCCAAATCGACTATAAGTTTGGACCAACTAAGCAAAGGCATACAAAATTTCATCGTCATCTATCTTCATACGTATATATCTTCTTACGTATATGCATAGGTACGTTGAGTTTATTTTTTTCATTCTATTGTTTCAAAAGCAAAAAAAAAAAAATAAAAAATAAAAAATCCCTTTAAACTTCAAAACATAATGAATCATGACACCCTCACACCCTTAATTTGTGGTCATTTTCTGATTGATATGGCAAAAAAGGATTGAAAGGGTCAACGCATATATGTATAGCCTAGCTTGATTGAGTGAACGTAAAATTTTCACTTTCGATTTAATTTTCCTATCCCTATGAATTCCTCTCAGTTTGTGTTCATGGGAATATATGTATCTATAGTATATTTGGGATATATCCCATTGAACACCACAAAGACTATATATAGAGTGAGTGAGATTGATGGGCAGGACATTTGTTTTTGGGGGATTCATATTACACTTCGAAGAGACATATTATAGAGGGACACGACGAAAGTTTTACGGCTGTGTATGTTTGTATATGTGTGATGATTCTGAAGGAATATTATATACAAAGAGTCTTTTGAAAATATACTTTGACCCAGATGATCCTTTTGTAAACATGTGTGTTCAGTCAAGATTAGGTTCTCTAGTTTCATCACACATTTGAGAGGAGTTTTGTGTTATAAGGATAGGGTTACACAATTTCTCGTCGGATTATAGTCCAAGAGAGAGTCTTAAAGGGTTTATTAGTCTTTCACTCTCTGTCAATTATGTCTTTATTGTCTTTGAATCCGATTGAATTTTATTTGAAGGATTTGAAAAAGGAACTTAATTTTGTAAGTATTAACTGATATGAAGTTCCTGATGATGGATTTTGTCAAAATATACCCATGGGTTAACCAATATCATTCTTATAAAAGGCTTTGAAAACTTTGTAAATATTAAGTTTTTTTTATTTTGTTTGATTTTGTATTTTTTATAGATACTGTTTCAAATTATTAAGTCAATTCCTGCTAAAAAAAAAACACCACAGAAGAATGGTAGAAAGTGGTAAGTCACTAACCTTAACCTTGAAAAAAAAAAAACGATACGTAAAGCATCCGTTTACGTAATTTTCTGATATTTTTGTATATGCATAACTGAATCTCTCAATCGATGTTCTTCGTTGACAAATGAGCAACTGCTTGCTTTTAAACGAATCGATGTTTATAATCATTTTTTCTTTTTTGGTTTTGTTTCAGGTTAACAAAAATGCAAAAAATGCTCTTTTAAAACTGCGATTTTTAATGAAAAATGTTAACTTTGTGGAATTAAAAAGGATTTATATCTCTGAACTCTTTTATTCGCTTAATTTTATAAGTGAACAGCAAACTAAAAATAAATCACAGTCGACAAATAAGGAAACAATTCCTTATTGTATTGCAATCTGAAATTGTATCCCGTTAAACACCTCTTAAGAAAAATTGAGGACAAAGGTATACTATTGGGTCTTTTTGCCACACATAAAATTGTGTGAAATCTTTATTTATTAACTTCCCATTGCAAGTTATTGTAATTGGTCCGAATTGTCGAATTAAAAATTTTGACATTTCTCGACGTTTCGAGGTCCCATGAATCCGAATTCATCATTTTTAGAGAGATGTCTGTATGTGTGTGTGTATTGTACGTTCGTACGTTCGTACGTTCTTACGTTCGTATATATCGAGAACGAAAAGAGAAATAAATTTTAATTTAAAGATAATAACATCACAAAGTGCAGAAAGGGTTCCCAAAAAAATTCAAGGAGTGGTTTTTCTTACTACAGCATTTAAAAAAAAAAAGTTGTAAAAAATGTTTCGTCTCGAATATTTCGAAAACAAAAATTTCCATCGATTGCAAGTTAATTTTTTTCTACACAATAATGATGAAATAAAGAATTGAAAAGAATTAAAAAAAAAAATCAGCACGCATTTTTTTAGATAAAAAAACATGCTAAGATTTTGTGAAAAACGTTATTTTGAGAACAAACAACAATATTAGCTTCGGGGAAATTTATTCTATACATGATGCCATATTTCGTTACTGATATAAATTTAAAAAAATTCAATTGACGGTTTTTTTTTTAAAGCAAAAAAAAAACTACAAGAAAATACTAAAAATCGTTGAAAAACGTTTTTCGGCTCGATTATTTTGAAAACAAACACTAGATTAGAAGCCGGAACAATTTTATTCTATACATGGTGACGTAGTCAATAATTGATAAGGTTTTGTAGAATTATTTAATAGACATTTTTTTTTTAATCAATAAATGTTCAAACTAAAAATACTAAAAAAGATAAAAAAAATGTTTTTCGGCTCAAATATCTCGAAAACAAACAAAGCTATCGACTCCGGAATAATTTTATTTGACACAATGCTGTAGCTATGAATTGGTGGGGTTTGTAAAAAAATAAATTGATAGTTTTTTTTTTAAAGCAAAAACATCTGCCAAAAATACAACTTAAATAGTTGAAAAATATTATACGCCTCAACTTTTTTAGATTTGGAACTAGGAATTTATGCTATACGGGCACCAATGGGAAGTTAACAGTGTGGGTCGCACCCGGCTTTTTTTTTTTTATTTGAAATTAAAGTATTTACATTTGTTCCGGTTAATACTGAAAAAAATGGTTTCCATACAAAATAACTCTTAGTCTGGGTTTTTTTTGTTCTTACCAGCTATTTTAGACTTTTCGCCAAGTTAAAAAAACAGAATATTTTTTTTTAAGATAGCTTGCTAAAAAAATTTACTGCTTTTTTTGTAGAGAGGCAGCTTCACATTTTTTTAAAACCACTCTTGATCACACTCACTGTTTAGGTGCCAGTTATAGCTTTCATTTGAAATGGTAAAGGAATAATTCAATCATTGACCCGGAATGGACTTAAACTGAATCCAGACAAAACTAAAGCTATTCCAATATCTAAAAATAGACTCAACTTTGAAAACATGCCTCCCATTATTTTAAATACCTGTTTTATTAAATATGTCACAAAAGCAAAAAACTTAGGTATTATATTTAACAACAGGCTATCCTGGGATTCACATATTGATACGGTCGTTGGTAAAATTTACGCTTCCCTTAGAGGTTTATCGGTGACTAGATCGATACTACCCACTCACATTAAATTAAAGCTGGTGAAATCTCTAATTATACCAATCATATCATACGGTTGCGAATTGTTTGCAGATCTTGATTCCCTATCGCTTCACAAGCTAAATGTTGCGTTCAATGCCATTGCTCGATTTGTTTTTAACTTAGGAAGATATGATCACGTTTCGCTTCATGCTCGTCAACTCATAGGTTGTAACTTAAAGGTTTACTTCAAATACCGATGTTGTACTTTTCTCTCCAAACTAATTGTAAATAAGACTCCAAACTATCTATTTCACAGACTGAATTTCTGTTCTTCAAATCGTTATATCTTATTCCGTTCTTCCACATTTACGTGTTTGACATCGCGGAGGCAATTTTTCGTTTATGCTGTTAGACTGTGGAATAATCTTCCCAGTCACATGAGGTCTAGAATCGAACACAGAGATCTTCAAAAACTTTGTTTTGAATATTTTTCAAATTTGAACTGAAAAGACTTTATTTTCCTCTTTCTGCGACTGTTAATTTTAGATGCTTTTAAATAAAATAAACTATAATTATATTCACTTATCAAAACTATGCATAACTTATTAAAATCAACCTAATTGTAATTGTAATTTTTTAAATAAGTAATGTTTTAAATCCTGTACTTCTATAAGTTAATCTTAATGTACAGTTGTTTTTCAAATAATAAATATCAAAATAAAATATCAAAAATCATTGAAATAAAGAAATTCATGTCATTTTAATTGTAATTTAATGACATTACATTTTTTTTGGGAAAAATTATTAATTGAGTGATAAGCTTAATATTGGCATCAAAATAATCATTGATTTTGTTTTTTTAAGTACCTCAAAATACACAATTAAAAATTTAAAGATCATTTCCAATCAACTAGCGTTAGAGTAATATGCGAACAAATTTTCGGCATTTCACATTTTAAGTTCGGATATATAGGTACTACATATGTACATATTATGTAATATGAATGTACATATTATGTCGAAAAAGTGGTTCTCTCAATTCTGTACGTCCGTCTCTCTGTCTGTCCGGCTGCAGTCCAAACATGTGGGTCGATTTCCTTTGAAATTGTTATCTACCGTTTTTTGGGAATTCCTCCAGGAAGTTTTTTTTAATACCAAAAATAACACTATCAATTTAAACAGTTCCACTTATTTTGATCAATTTTTTTAAAAAGAAAATGCTTTAAAATGTTTTTTATGTACCAAAATTTAAAAAAATATGTTTTTTTGATTTAAAAAAAAACGTTTCAATTTTGTTTTTGGAAAACTTAATAATTTATTCAAAAACATCTCCATCCATTTGTATTAAACTTGGCATCCAGCAGTTTTTTAACATTATCTAGCAAATTTTAAACAAAAATTATTCTAATAACCAAAAATAACGGTAGTTTCCTACTATACAAGTGTTTAAAAATTGTTAAGGAATTTTTCTCAAAAAAAATCCTACAGATTTTGGATATTTAAAAAAAAAAAAAAAATATTTGATTGAAATGCCAATATTTCGAACAATGGGTACATTATTTTTTTTTAATTAGTTTTTTAACTTCGCATTAATAAAATATTAAATAATTAATTTTTTTTTTAAATGTTTAAACAAATTTATTTATGAACAATTACTTTTTTATAGTCGTTCGAACGACTTTTTATTTTTTTTGTAATAAATAACGAGATATTAATTAAATTAGATGGTCGCGTTGGTTTCAAAAAAAAAATTAGAAATGGTTTAATCAATTAATTCCTAATTATATTTATTTTTCAGCATTTTTTTTCAGTTTTAACTATAAGTTCTATTTGTCGATTATGTAGAACACAGTGCTAGGTAGGTACCTATATTCATTTTTGTGTACTTACATATTACTGCCTATAAAATTAAATTACGTTTTTCGCATGTGGCATAAAATATAGGTTTCCATAGCTAATTTATTTCGTTTAAATTCAGATGAATAGATTAAACTAAATGAAACCTTAAAACCACAATATGATCTCACATGAGCAAGTTCGTGTGACCCAGTAGTTTATTTTATTTTATTCTGTTGCCTTAAATTTTTTTTTAAATTTTCGAGGTTTGGAAGATTGTTTTCAGTTTTAAAAATGGTTTCCATAAATTTTTGTATGTTGTACCTAAGTATAGGGTTTTCGGGATGTATATCTTAAAATGTTGAACATATTGGATATTGTGTTTGAAATAAACTTAAAAAGCAATAAAATACTTAAGCATGTGGCAATCATCATTATCAATCTACTGCGTATCGTAGCCCACAGTCACAGTCCATTCTCAATCCCATTCCATAAACATCGCATGATATAGGTACTTATATCTACATTTATAAGTTTTGCTGGCCCATTAAACCATACGCCTATCTAATTTAACAAATTAAAAATTCAAAATAAAAAAATCATCCTATACCTAATAATGTAATAATGTTCATAAAATAATGTTAAAATTTCCATAAAACAGTCATTTTCGATGGCACATCTAAGATTAGTTTTAATGAAGACATCCAAACATCAAATAGCCCATAAAACATTCAAAACGCGAATGTTATAATATTCAGTATACAAAACAACAATCACCCCAATATTTTTATTAGGTACGAGTACGAGATACAAAACGGAACAGGGTCTTAAGTTGCTTATCAAGGTTTTGCAGGCTAGAATCCAGAATGATGTATCTAAAGTCTGTCAAAATGGTTGCATATTATTCAAATTTTATTTTTAACCTAATTAAGTTATAAAACCGTAACGTGGTTATATATTTGTATTCGTATTTATACTTATTTTTCTGGAAGGCATTGTTTTAATTGGTGACACATAGAAGTTGGGGATGAGCATTGAGCAGGGAATATGCATACAATCGCTCAGAGACTGTATTTTGTCATTAATTAAGACACCACTTAACGGGCTACAGAAGAAGGTACACGAAGGAAGCCAATGGGCAACCAGCTAATAGACTCATTAACTATTAAGAGCACCCTGATGGTGCTGAAAACTCAGAAGCGGAAATTATTGCCATTGCAAATGGCAAATGCACTCAAGTGTGTCTCGGTCCCGTATCTGAAATCGTAAATTTCAATAAAAACAAAAAAAAAAAAAAAAAACATCATAAAAACCTTTAAAGACAAAAAATAGGTAATATGAATTTCTAGGAAATGCCTCGGAACTCGGAGTCTTGTGCAGTTTTTTTTTCCTTCCGTAGGTTTATAAATACGTGGAATAATGAGTCCATTAGCGGGACTCCGAAGTCAATCTAATGGCACGACAGTGTTAAGTCATTTTTTTCCATTGATGTTGAGTTGATGTCCCTCTCTCCGCTTGCTCCTGTGATGACACGTGTGCATATATACCGTTAGCAACCCTCGATGTCATCCGGTAAGTGGTATTTTTAGGGTGACTTGACTTTGACTTCTCCAGCGGCGGCAGCACGGTGCGGCTCGGCGGCTTCTTCAACATCAGTATACCTATACTATTTTTGGTAAATCAACGGACCCATAACAAATAGCTCGTCGGTTGTTGTAGCAATCATGGTAATGCATCTCATTAATTTTATTATCATCAATAGAACGAATGCGATTCGAGGGTCCAATTCCAATTCCATCAGGTCTTGAAATATTGGACTCAAACAGCGTTTGGTATTGTTCGGGGTGTCATCGGAGGTAATGAGGGTATTTATTGCGGGATTTTTGTGCAAGTCTTATAAGTTTAGTGTCCCGTGAGGACAATGAAATCGAAACCTAAGCCAAACAAAAGGTAGACAATTATTATTGTCCAAATTGCATGTGGTAGGTCGAAATCAGGGATTGTAACAATTTAGCTATCCGGATGGATAAATAGTGGACCGTTATTTTCACCACAGGGAATGTTCGCACAAGATCGTTACATTCAAAATTATAACCGAATAACATTCGAGATGCGAATGCAATTATTGTGCAATATTATTGTGATCTAGTAGGTAAGGGGATTTGTTATACGAGTTGATACTTTGAATTATTGATTGGACTGATGTTGCTGTTATTGCGATAGGTAGGTAAATTTATAGTAAACTGGACAATAAAGGTGTTTTTAGCATTTGAATTTAAGTTTTGGTGAAAATAAAAATAAAAGAAAAAGAATTCAGTTTTATACTTTTGTTTCGATTAGAATATAAAATTACAAAAATTTAATTGATATTGTTTCGTCTTCTTCATTCATAGCTTATGTTCATTGTTCAGTACAACGGTATAACTAAACGTGAACATTTTTATTGAGAGTTATATCTAAACATCTATCTAGGTTCGTTTTGGAAAACTAACTTTTTTTTTTTGTGTGATGGTCTTAGTTAACCTGAAACTTGTGCTTCTCCTTAAAAAAAAAAAACATATTCAATGTCATCAATGAACAGGGTGCCGCATTATCTAAGTACGATTTCTACTTAAAGCAATTCTGTAACTTTTCTTCTAAAAACGACAAAAGCATTCTTCCAAAATGTTTGTTTGCATTTGATGTCAAGTCAGACAAGAAAAAAAATAGCCCTTGGAAAAGTTAATTTAGTGGGCTTACTGTGTAATCATCTTGTCAAACTTATGCTAACTGAAATAGTAAAGCATTTATTTCAGCTTCATTTTTTCATTTAAGCAGCTTAAATTAATATAACGGGTGATTTTTTAAGAGGTTTAGAACTTTTTAAAAAAAAAAAACACAAAAAATTCGAAAAAATGAATGAAATATTTATTTGAATCGATAGTTTGAACCTTGCAATTTAATGTTTAAAGATAATTTCATGCAAATGTTGACCGCGGCTGCGTCTCAGGTAGCCCATCCGCTGAGTCCAATTTTGGCATACTCTTTCACACATATCGGCCGGTATCTCACGAATGAATGCATGGATGTTGGCTTCCAGTGCGTCAATCGAAGCGGGCTTGTCCCTATAGACATTAGCCTTGACATACCCCCACAAAAAATAATCTAATGGTGTCAAATCGCACGATCTAGGCGGCCAATTGACCGGCCCGAAACGTGAAATTAACTGTTCACCAAACTCGCCTCGCAATTGCGCCATTGTTTCGCGTGCTGTGTGGCATGTGGCACCGTCTTGTTGAAACCACATATCATGCAAGTCAAGAACTTCCATTTCGGGCAAAAAAAAGTTTGTTATCATCGCTCGGTAGCGTTCACCATTGACAGTAACGCTGCGATTCGCATCATCTTTGAAGAAATATGGCCCAATAATGCCGCCGGCCCATAAACCGCACCAAACAGTGGCTTTTTCGGGATGCATTGGTAGCTGTTGCAATGCTTCTGGCTGATCTTCACTCCAAATGCGGCAATTTTGCTTATTTACGTACCCATTCAACCAAAAATGAGCCTCATCGCTGAACACAATTTTTCGATAAACAACATTTCGAACCGAGTACGAATTTTGATAGTAAAATTCAATAATTTGCAAGCGTTGTTCATTTGTAAGACGATCCATGGTTAAATTGCAAACCAAACTGAAGCTGTTTGACAGTGACACAAGGTACTAAACACACGTCAGCTGTCAAAACCAGTGTTGCCAAAACCAAACCAGCTTAAAAATCGCCCGTTAAAAGCAGCCAATAGCAACATGGCAAGCTAAGATTGTCATGGATTTATAACTTGCTGAATACAATGACTTAGCTGTTAGATTTTTTGTAATACTGTTAAAGTTGATAGGTTATAGGAAGGTACGAAGCTACATATATATATGCATAGCTTAAATGTGAATCAATAGTTGAAGCAAGAAATCTATAAAATTATACAGATAAAGCATTAGCGTTTCATTATATTCAGCAATTTATTTCAGAAATCAATAAAAAGAAAACGAAATAACGAGAATATACGGGCTTTTCAGGGCTGACATGCTGATCCAAAATGTTTATACTAAAGACTCGGCCTTATAAGCCACCTTCGAGTTATTAAAGTCCAATTTTACCCTCTCTCCGTAGGGGCTCATGAAGCTGGAGCGACAGCGGAAACTCTACTCATCTTAGTATATTTTCGTACTTAACATTTTCTGCATCAAAGTTTTTGAAAATTTCAACCCATTTCTCACTTGGTGAGACAACGTGTTCTGTTTTCCGTTTTCCGTTTTCCATTTTTCATTTTGTTCCTTACATGCATATCGCAAGAAACCTCGTCAAATAATTCATTATCTTTGATTTTTATAATTTTTTTAAATTCCAAAACATTGGAAAGGCTTTTTTAATAGAGTTCCAAGAAACAAACAAAAGGCGAAAAGAAAGTCATACAAATTTTTCAAATAGACTTGGATGAGAGTTTGCGATTCATTCAAAATAGCAAAAACCTAATTACAAAACTGAATTATTCAAACCAGTGAATAGACTTATTAAAGAAACCCCATGTGATGCATCTTGTGATATTTGAGGTCAGGCAGAAGAATGGCTTAGATCAGAAGACCATCAGAATTCAGAATGTCTGAAGCCTAAGAGTGCCCGACATCGCCGTAACATCGTAGCGCATTCAGAGGTCAGGCCTAGTTTCAGGTTTAAATGCAGATAATAATACAGGTTTCAAACAATTCATTAAACCTAAACACGATACATTCACTGAAATTAAAAAAATCTTTGGTAAAAGACAACAAATGCCGGAAAGAGTGAACATCAGGCAAGGGATAGTCGTCACAGCATTTCAGAACAACCGCCTGAACACAATGAATTATTGGCGGAGCTGCAACTGAAACTGCAGCTGGAATAGCTGTAAAAATGTTCAATACACACAAATTAAATGTTACGAACATAACACAACGCAACTGCAATCGGTGGTGCAGACGGTTCAGCACTTTTGCGAGTTTCAATTTGCATGAAAAAGCAAAAGAGCCGACAAAAAAATACTGAAGCCTTTTGTGTTTATTTGTTTCGCAAAAATTGTTTTAATTAAAAGAAAAATATCAGAAATAATAAAAAGTGAAAAATAAGCTCGTGTGGTTGTTTTGTTTTCTTTAAAATATACAAAAAGCTGTAAAGCTGCATTGTGTGCACATAAAAGTAAGCACGTAAGACACTCTGTAACAGCTGTTGCAGCTCCAGCTCAAGTTCCAGTAGCATCATTTTATTTAAAATAAAATTTCCGCCAAACCAATCCTGCTTAAATAAAGCTATTGCAGCAGACAAAACCTGAAACTGATTTCTACCTGACTGAAGCTTCTCAAACCCCGAAGAAGTCACCGAGTTAATCTATATAGTTATCCGGACAAGAGAGATTTCTCACGATCCTGTTAAGCGTCAACAATTATTGCTAATTTCCATAGAGATGGGAGAGAGCAAAAATAGTACCTACCGATACCGAAGAAAGTCAAAAGTATAGTACCTATACGGATAACGTCTTGATAACGTCCCATTAGTATATCTCTCCACAGCAAAATCTCAAGGATTTAGGACTTTTTCTTCGGAGGTCGAATCGATATTAACTTCATCCTGATCCTAAATGTTCAGTTTGGATCTTGAAAGAAACACTTCACTTTACTTATACTTCTGAGATTCCAGAAAGACGTCGTCGTCACCCTAATATAATAATAACAAGTCACAAGCTATAACCATTTTTAGTTTTCCAGGTTCTTCAATTCAAGATATATAGATCTTCGAACGAATTGAAAACAGCCAAACAACAGCCAAAAGCACCGGAGCATGGATTTGCCCAAGGATTGAAACAGGGACCGTATACCTCTACAACATCTTCATGTCGGATCAACCTTAAATCAAAAATACTATGAATTCTCTTTATACGGACAATTCGCTAACGTATGCTACATCCATGTCACTATGGTCATATTGCTACCCGAAAAGTACAAGAACTCGTGAGATGCCTGTGAGATTTATACGCTTTTAAGACTTAAAATTTAGGCCTGTTTGGTAACGTAAAATTCTTTACAAATTTTCACAATTTGCTTTCAAAACCCATATCCGAAAAATGTATTAAAATTTCAAGTTACAAAGCAGGCATTTTATGAAATTTTTGTATAGGTAGGTAGGTACATCCAAATCAATTCAAATTTATTAGTCAAACAAACCAAAACAATGACTTCATTTGAAATTAAACAAAACTGAATAAAATACTTTAAGCTTTTTTTTGTATCCAAAAACCAATAATTTATTCCACCAAATCTTTAAGCCTTAAAAATCTTTAAAACCAGTTCAATTTAAAATCCATTAATTTTTCAAGCCTTTTTTCCATAAAATTTATTACAAAATACACACGTGCTATGTCAGTAACTTGTCAGACATAACAGCAGGCATTAAAAAAGGGTCTTCCTTTAAAATTTAATTCTTTCTAAAATTCCTGTCAAAAATCTTGTGTTAATCACTCTTTAACTTTACACAAATAATCAACCTTAAACAAAATATACAAAAAAAAAAAAAAAAACAACAACACTTTCAGGCCCTGGTGTGTAGAGAGCGACCTCTCCCCAGTTGGTAAGGTATATATTATGTTTTCGAAGGAATGGGCTAAACCAAAAAATGTGTTAATTTAAAAAATAACCGAAACCGCTTTCAAAAGTAGATATAGCGTAAATATTCAGACAGGATGGAAAGACAAACTGTCACTCACTCAGAGACCGTAGATTAGCGATCTAAGACAAGCCATACCTACAACAAAACAAAAACAAAAACCCAATGCATCAGTGAAGTCATTTTTAAATGTCAGCACCGTTTTCATATTATCTTCGTCTCGATGTAATTTTTTTTTGTTTTGGTTTTTGTTTTAAATTAAACTCACCTCTGTCTACCCTTGTATTTTTATTTTCTGCCCAACACCCTTATACCGCCTGCCTTAGTTATCCCTTAGCAGAAAAAAAGTTGAAATGAAAAATGCCCAAAACCCCCAGCCGGCAATAAGTGACGTTTGTGTTTCAATGATTTCCCAGTTTAATTTTGACTTTAAGTTTTTTTTAGGTAGATACCTATACGAAGACCCCTTGCGTAAGTTTTTTTGTTCTTCTGTTTATATATAAATCGACAGTGAAATATGTCAGGACATTCCCTTGGAACATCTTTCTTTGTATACTATTTCCTTGTATATATATCTAGCTTAAAAGATAGGAGTACCTACAACCCCACAGGCACACAGCATCATCATCAGAGAAGAGACTATTTTTCCAATTGGAATGAGCTGATGCACAGAGAGGGCTCGACAAAAGAACTTTGCTGCTCTATCTCAAAAAATCCCTCAGGCATGGAAAACTAATTAAAGTTTCTGCTTTAATGATTTTAAATTATCTTACCTATTAAAAGGACTTTAAGTGGTTGCTAAATGTGTCTTTGTGTGTTGTTTTGGTCACAATTTCATTTGGAATGTGAATTCTTTTGTGTTGTTTTTGTTTTTTGTTCATTTTTTGTGTTGAATGAATGGGGATGATGATGATTTACTTTTGAACTAGGGCGAATGTTATGGAACTTTCAATTCGACAAAAATGTAATTCTTTAATGGAATTTGTACATTGAAAAATTTAAAAGGTTAAAGGTTTTTTATTTTTTTTAAATTAAAAAAAAATTGTTTTATCTCTTAATGTTTTTTTGAAATTACATATTTTAAAAGTTTTATAACTGCTATTAAAGTAAAATAATAATTATTTCTGCACTTTACATTACAGGTTCTTGGGATTAAGTTACAAAAACATAAATTTCTTTAGAGGCTCTGGGCTATGATAAGGAAAAGGCACCATCGTCTGTTGGAAATAACGGAACTCACCTTCTTTTTATTCTTCCATACCTTAAGTAGGTATACTTTAAATTAAACCCTATTACCTACCAAATTTCAAGGTATTTTCATAAATTTTGAGGATCAATGACATTTATGCAAACCAGTTTTGGTGTTTTTGATATTTTTAAAACCTCGTGTCCTCGTGAAATTGTTTGAGCTACTTAACTGTTGTTTTCAGTTGTACGTCATATTAAATCTGTTGATTTTGATGATTCTAAGTTTACCAAATTTACACAGTGTGGGCTACAATAGAGTAGAGTGTCCCAAAATTGTTTTTTTATTTTAACAAATCCAATATTTTACTGGTTAATGTCATATGAATAAAACAGAGCATATACTCCTGTGGATAGGGGCTCAATATAAAAAGCTGAATAGGTCCTATGAATATGCTAGTACCTATTTATAAATATTGTACTCATACTAAATGGATAACCTGCTCCAAAAAATGGAGTTTTGAGCATGTGCTCCGTTTTATTCATACCAATCTATATAAATTGCGTTAACTTTCAACTTTCTATAAACAAAACCCAAGGCGGCTATTCAAGTGGGACATTGGATGATATAAATAAAATGAAGCATGAGCTCAGAGAAGGTGTCCAACTAAATAAGGCTGAGCAGGTGCTACGAAAATGCTTGTATTTAAGAATTTTATTCAAACCAAATAAAGAACTTGCTTAGAAAAATGGAATTTTGTAAAATAAGCATTTGCTAATAAAAAAAAAAACAGCTTGGAATATCCTAATTTAAGTTTCTAGATTTATACATATAGTTAACTAGAATCATCAAGATCAACAGATTTATGAAAATCAACTGAAAATAATTCTTTTCAGTAAGACAAACAATTCCAGAAGTAAAAAAAACTATCAAAAATAGTGTATCGTAGCTCAGGAAAATTATAGGGATTAAAAATACAAAACCGTCACACTGCGAGGTAAAAATAAAAACCGTCAGAACAAATAAAAGATAAAAATGATTATAGGTAGTGGAAAAGTGTTATAAAAAACCACTTTTTATTTAAACTTATTTGCCAAACTCGCTTGTTCTGCTCAGTTGTCAGTAACCTGCTTCCTGCTAAACGACTGATATTAGTTATCGAATTCTCAGAACATTCTCTATCTTTCGTTATTTTTTACAAAGGAATTTTTATAAGTTTTATTTATTTGCTCAATAAATCGACTGCAGAGTCGCAATACTCATGCAGTTCGATAGAAATAGGTTTCCCATTATTGTTCTCAAATTCACGTGAAGTTAAAATTTTTAAAATATGAACCTAGTTCTTTTGACGACCCTAAATTTCTTACGAGTTCCTGCACCAGTGTATCTATCTATATAGTGACAAATGCGGCGCAGCAACAAAGAGACTTTTGTCCCATTTGAGTGGGACATACATATGTAAGTTCCATTTGAGTTGGACGTAAATCCTATTTGACATAAATTCGGTTTTTTTGTTAATCGAAGGTAGGAAATATGTCCCGAAAGTAAAAGACTGGAATGTTTTGTTTTCAACATTTTTTTCCGGACATTGACTACCACTTATTTAGTAAACGGGTCACCGCTGCTGTCGTCCAAGAAAAATATTGGCAAAAGTTCGGTAAATTCTACAATTTCCACATTTCGAAGTTGTACAGTAATAAGGATTTATTTCGCGTGGTGGTGGACCAAAAGTCCCGAAATATATTAGTATACTCAAATGAGACAAAAGAAAAAACTTATCTGAAAAAAATTGTGTTTCGAAAGGATATTTTTTTGTGATAAAACCCTCGTAGCATAAGGCTTAAAAAGCTTTCACACCATCATATTACCACGTGTTTTTAAAAAATCTATTGCGCCGAAAAATCAATTGAAGAAAACTAAATCTAAAAATATAGCTCTTTTATTTCTTTTCTACAATTTTTAAATTTATTTCAATAACATTAAAAATTGAATTTATTTCAATAAAATTAAAGTTTGTAAGCTGCCAAGAGCATCTAAGTTCAAAACGCTTGATGTAAATATAGCTTTGTTAATTGTTCATTCCCACAAAAAAAAAAAAACTAAAAATAGAATGGGCCCTAGCATAGAATCTTGCGGTACCCCATTAGAAATATCATTCAAGGAAGAGTTTGAACTAATACTGGTTAACTGCGATGGAATTTTGATAAAGAAAACAATTTTCATCGAAATAAATAACCAATTAATTTCAAAACCGACCCCCCCTTTTTTAGCTCTTTGTTATGGTGAATTCTTATATTAATTATTATTATAAAGAATCTCTTATTAAACAGAAGAAATTTATATTCGAATTTATTTTGTGTATCTTTATAATAAAGTAAATCAAACATCATAGATAAATTGCTTCTAACAGAAGTCACAATAACAATTGACCCAGCAAGCGATCTCCATAAAAGGTAAGGTATCTATATTTCTGCCATGTAGGTATAGTAGAACATAGTGTGTGAGTATGTTTTTTTTTTAGTGTGTTTACAATGTAGTATATGTCTGCTCAATAGTTTGGAAAACTTCATTAAAATATCCCCAAGGACAGTTTCTTCATCTGTATATCAACTCCCTATACGTTATAGGTACGTGCATTGATTCCCAGTTACACTATTCAACTCCTCACATATCCTGTCGGGGCCAAATCCATTTAAGACATCGTAACATTTGCACACAAAAAGAATACAATGTCTTCGTGACTATACTATACAGCTCAGCCCAAGAGTTACAGAACCGAAAAGATATCTCCAACTCCTACCATATACAACAGGATAGTACAGCAAGAAAGGAAAGGACGACGACGACGATGACGACAAACATATACAAAATGAAATATATCGACTGTAATAAGGACACTACATGTCACAGTGGCGATTCTAAGGAGTCACTTTCTATATCTCGGGCCAAGGAGGCTTGGGTGACAGTTAGGTATATACTGAAATAGATTCAGAGAGACCCATCGCTGCTGCCGTCACTGGAGGTTATATGCTGTTTCTTAAGGATATCATTTACAAGGGTATTCGTATATTGTCTGCGAAATTGCTCCTCATTTTGCTGTCGTCCTTTTTCAGTAATAGTAAAATATTTCGCCCATCACCCAACGACAGGCTATGCCATTTCTTATATATGTATGTATATATACCATACATACATATACAATTCTAGGATACGTGTAACGTTTCCAAAGAACAATAACAAACCCGATCTTCGGCATTAGATTTCTACGCCCTCATCGGTGTCGTCATCCTTTACCCAAAAACACATTCATGGGTTACAAATAATTGATGAATCCTTGATGTTCCTTTGTCGGCAGGCGGTACGATGGTGGGTGGGTGCGGCGGGACGAGTGGATATGAAGGTGAGAGTCTATAGAACAAATAAATAAAACATACCTTCACGGGCATTTTGTTAGTTTACTATTGTTAGTTTTATTTTCAGTTGTTAACTTGACGGGATGACAGGATGTTTGGCCGACACGGTTAAAGGAGCAATAAAGTTTTTTTTTGTTTTTTTTTTTGCTTTTATAGTTTGTACAGGGTAGTTCTTAGGTCACGATATTGCGCTAGTGGATTTAATAGTTGCTTTTTCTAATTTATTTCTGATATTGTTGTAGGTATATTTTTTATAAGAAATAAAATCCTTATGTCAGTTCCTTTTAAAGAAATTAATTCAAATGGATGTTAAAAGAATGTCAACATTGTTATAGTCTTTAAATTTCAATACGAGTGTATGCAGAATTTTGCAATTTCTATTCGGTTATAATAATCCGTGCAGATATTGTCAAAAAAGATGTCCAAAAGCCCTTTAAATCTGAAGACCCTGGGTGGTCAATCAATTGTGGATTTCAAAACTTTTCGTTTTTAAAAAATGTAGCTCAACGAAATTGCATTTCGGCATTGCCAGATCATATCAAGGTAAAATAAAACTGATAAAACCAATCGAATTTCAAATCGATTGATATGAAAATGTAAGTTTTCCATAAAAATGATCGACTCTCGAGGTTTCCAAAAATATAGTTTTAAGTCCAAGCTTTATTTATGAACATAATATCGCTCACCGCCTGCAATAATGGCACAAGGCCAAAAATTTGAAATTTGAACTGTGGAGGTGGACGCCATTATGATTAAAATTAAACCCTTTACATTTCTGTAATATCGGAACATTGATATTTCTTCTCAATTACGAGAGATGGAGTTAGTGTCATTATGGCTTCGAAAATGGCGCTTAAAGACTTTCGATGTACATTGATTAATGCAATAATGACACTTTCCCAAAAAAAGGCGGATGCCGCCCACTTTTGAATCCCGGAAAAAAAGTTATAAGTAAGTAATGCTTTTCACATCAAAATGGCAAATCCGTGTCAGGATATAGCAATTTTTAAATCGCTTGTGTCTCGAAACTGAAAAAAATGCATTGTGTCATTATTGCAGGCGGTGAGCGATATGTTCGCTTTTAAATTTCTGAAAATACAAAAAGTAAACTTAAACATTATATAAATTCCACCCTGTATACGTGTGGCTATAAACTTCAGGATGTTTATCTACATTTTCTACGAATATAAGGAAATGTTATTTATTTTGGAAGGGTAAATACTTAGACAACATTAAGTCGAGACAAAAGAAGAACTATTGTCGATTTTTCTGTTAATATAATTTTAAGTTTCCAAATTCTTTCATTAATTAATTATTGAACTTAATAAAATTTGCAACAAAAGTACATATATATTAAAGATAGAGACGAACAAATTTTAAATGATTAAATACGATGTTAAAGCATTTTTAATATAATCCTAGGTTAAAATCAGGATTCTCCAAATTTTAAACAAGTTAGCATTGATGGTATATTTTTAACATTTTATTAAAGTTTAAATAATCTATTTTAACTTTTTACTAACATATGTCACATTTCAAATGTCACTTTGACAATTGAAAATTAAAAAAAGAGGCTGGGTATGACCCACATATAGGTAACTTCCCACTGGTGCCCGTGGCAACTGCACACTCAATGTTATTTTGTTATAAGGAAATTCCTAATTCAAATTCTTAAAAGACCTACATATATAAAATGTTCAATATGCGATCAAGTGAAATCCAAAGTTGGGTCGTAGTTATTTTTTTTTGGCAGATGTTTTTGCTTTAAAAAAAAAAAACTATCAATTTAATTTTTTTACAATCCCCACCAATTCATAGTTACAACATTGCGTGTAAAATAAAATTATTCCAGAGTCGATAGCTTTGTTTACTTTCGAGATATTCTAGTCGAAAAAAAATGTTTTTAATTTTTTTTTAGTGATTTTAGTTTGAAATTTGTTGATTTAAAAAAACTGTCAATTGAATAATTCTACAAATCTTATCAGTTATTGACAACGTCCCTATATATAGAATAAAATTTGCCCGTTTGACACGTTTTTGACTAAATTTTAGCATGTTTTTGATCTAAAAAAAAAAACTGCCCGCTGATTTTTTTAAATTCTTTTCAAATCTTTATTACGTCATTATGTGTAGAATAAAATTAACCTGAAGTCGATGGCATGTTTTGTTCTCGAAATGTTCGAGACGAAACATTTTTTACAACTTTTTTTTGTTTAAACTGCTGTAGTAAAAAAAAACGCTAAAGGAATCTTTCTGGGAACCCTTTTTGCACTTCGTGATGTTATTATCTGTAAAATAAAATTTATTTGAGTTCGATATCTCTATTCGTTCTCGAGATACATTGAACGATAGAAAGGCTCACGAGCGTACGAACAACGTACATACACACACTCATACAGAAATCTCTCTAAAAATGATGGATTCGGATTCCTGGGACGTCGAAACGTCGAGAAATGTCAAAATTTTCAATTCGACATATCGGACCAATTACAATAACTTCCAATGGGAAGTTAAAAATGGGGTCACCATTGTTTGCCAAAATTCATTTGGCATTTCTTTGCTTCGCTCTTTAGTCGTTAAATATTTCGTTTAATTCACAATCCTTAATTTGAAATTTACGTTTTCTTTTTTATTTATTATTATTTTCTATCATTACGCAATTAACATTCAGCATTTTTATGTTTCGCTCTTTTTCAAAATAATTTTCAAAAAAGCCATTTGCCAAAAATTGCAATGGAATGTCAAATAAAAAAGTGAAACAAAAAAAATGACAAATAAAAAAAGCAAAATTATGAAAAAAATAATGAAAACAATGAAATGCAAAATAAAAACTTGCCAAATTCAAAAATCCAATCTATAACAAAAAACGAAATAAAAATGCGAAATGATAATTAATTTGCCAAACGGTAAATGCGAAATAACAATGATGCTAAACAAAAAATGCGAAACGAAAAAACGGTGAAATGAACCCCCGGAAAACTTTAGTTTTCCAGAGAATTCTTGCGAAATTTACCGTACTCGTAAAAATGGTATGTTTACTTACTTGTTTGTACGAACTGTTACTTTTTAGGGTGGTTCAGTTCAGGTGTAGGTTATTAATAAGAAGGTTTAGTATGAAACAAGTTAAAAAATGTTTAAAATTAAGAACATTTTAGTGAATAGCTTTAAAGTTAGTAAATTGTCATTAGCGTTTTCAATTCTGTTTAGTTCTGGGCATCTGTCAAAATCGAAGAAAATTGGGGACCCATGTTTAATTATTAAAATTATTTTGTTCGAAAAATCAACTCGAAACACTCAATAAACTGTTGCTTAACCATGGAAACGTATTGTTCTTTCGTGTAGCATTGTATTTTCAAGAACTCTCAGCTGTCAGTTGTCAAGCTATCTTTTTTTTCGTTGGCAACACCTTACCGCACAAATGACGTGAAATTCAAATTTTGCATGAGTTTTAGAACACCCTTTATTAAGAATTGGGATTCGAAAGGCAACATTTTGGACTGTTTTCAAATATTTTACATAAATAACGGGCTTTCATAATTGAAGTTGAATCTGTCAAAAATTTAAGATAATAATATTAATGTACATTAATATTAAGTTATAATGTTTACAAAATATTTGAGTAATGTTTCTAAGATCTCTTTAGTTTATTTTCCGATTTCTTTAAAGCCCTGAAGTCTGGGGAAATCTCTTATAAGTCCGTTATGTTTGCTAAACTTGCGATAAGGACCTTTTCATGATGAGATACCCCCCATCATACTCTGCATTTACTCAAAACTCTGCAAATGACATTTTAATAAAAATATGATTTTGACGTTTCTCTATATATATCTTCCTACCTTCTTATATATAATACTTCCTCGTTGGAGAATGTGTGCTTACCAAAACAAACAATCAAATACAATCAGAAAAAAACGGGAGTCTGTTATGACGACCCTCTCAATATTGCCAAAAATAAACACATCGAAAATAGTATCAAGTCCCTATTATGATGCCCAAGCCCAACCCGGCCATATCTACTGGAAAAGCTGTGTGGTATAAGAAGGTCCTTTTGCTCATTCCATTTTAAGGACTAAATAAATAGGAAATATAGAGTAGATATGTACGTCTCATTTCTATGGCTTAATATGACCGATAGAGAGAATCATAATCAAACAAAATCAAATGCCAATTTTGTTTTTGGCTGCTGCCGCCGCGCCGCACCGCCGCTCCGCCGCTGCACCGCGACTTCCCTTTCTTTAGTTTGTTGTTCGAGGTTTCTATTTTGGTCCACTCATATACAAAAACAAATATCCTGTACTGTACGTCCTCGTATAAATATACCTCTATACCTATATTCTGAACGAATACGAAAGCAAAATTGACAGAAAAAGGGCAGAATGTGCAGAATTCGCAGCCAGCAAATACAGAATGTGTTTGCTTAACGTGTTTTGACAAATTATTATGGCCGTGCCATTTGGGGATTTTTTTTTTTTCGCTTTTTGTTTGTTGGGGTGGTCGATATAGAATGGGTTTGGATATGGGTGATGGGGCGGAACCCTTAAATAAAGAAAAAAAAAAAAAAAACGGTCAGAAATAACGTAAATTATTACCTCGTCGTCCGACTTTTGGCTTGTTGTTTGGTCTGTGTTGCCATTGATAGGGTGTGTGTATGTGTATATGTTGAAAAATTGCAGTGATGTATATGCGAGGTATGAATGGTTTCGCTGTTGCTGGACTCGATCCCATTATGGAAACATGAGGTTGTTATGATAGCAATTTTTTTTTTTAGTCCAGTTGGCTTTAAGCCGACCCATCTCTCTCAACCGCTTCATGTATACCTATATCTGATGTGGGGAGGAACTCAAATATAATCAACATTCATTGAGAGGAAAAAAGCTGGGGCTGATGCTGAATGCAGGGCCACAGAGCACACAAAAGAGGAGAGTTGTGCAAAAAGGCATTAAATTACATATAACACCCCCTCAAATGTGAGGTTTTTTTTACACATATTTTTTTTTTACCGAAATTAATGCAGAACTTAAGCTATACGTATATATTATATGTTTGGTTGATATGGAGAAGGTCGTTAGCCTTTTGATGGGCAACGGCTTTTTATGTTTTAGGGCTTGAGAGCAATAAATCTTAATTGGTGGCTATATTTTTTGTGAAAATGATTGTACTTTTTCCAAAATAGATAGAAGGCTTAGAAATAAAACGAATTGGGGACCAAAATCGCTTATCTATTAGGAACTAAAAATGTCATTTGGAGGCCATTTGTTATAATATTATTGTATATCAACATCAACCTTATTGAATCGAAAATAAAGGCTAAAATTAAAACAACAATAAGTGCCTGGAATTTGAATGCTACTGATATCATCTTTATTTTGAATTGAAATTTTTATAATCTTGTTTTATTTATCAAGTGTTCATGTTCTTGTTCTAGTTGGTTAGTGCGTTGGACTGTTACGCCGAAGGTCTTGGGTTCGATTCCCAGCCTACGCCACCTAAAAACAAAAATTCTTTTCACGGGTTACTGCCTCTTGCGAGGAATTGAAAATCCTCCAAGAGTATATCTTGTCATGAAAAAGTGCTTCTCAACCTAGCCGTTGGGATTCGGCAGAAAATTGTAGGTCCCCTCTATTCCTGCCAATAACACGCACATAGGAATGGTTGAGAGTTGTAAGTCACATAGGCCCTGATTCTACACGAGCTGTAGCGCCGACCAATTTATTTTATTTTTTTTTAGTTATGGTAGTGTAACATCCAGAAAACTTGTTACCAGCAAAAACAAGATCAATATATGACCTAAACGACATCAGTTAATAATTTGTATTCTTGCCTTGAAAGCCTGGAACTTATGTGATGGAAATATGCATGTCCCGCACTGCATGCAGTACTGTCCATTTTAAACGAATGCATTATTTTTCACATTTTATGATAAATATGTCATTCTCCTAAAATTAAAAGCTCCCCTTAATTAGATAAAATGATGATATTTTTGATTTATATACTTCCAAAATGCCCAAATAAGTGTCCAAAAGTAGGTTACTGTTGTATACCTATAATTTCAATATTAAAATTATTTTTGATAATATCAAAAATTAAATCACTGCACCAATTTAAGTTTGAAGTGTTATATGCGAACTATTTAATCTACAAACCTATTTATTTTAGTCATCATCACATCACTGAAGGTAAAGGTATATAGGTATATAACTTTAATTAAAAACCAAATATTTCTGCATGCAGCAAAGGTCATTATAATATATAGTTTTAACCTAAATAATTTTCAGCAAAAAATATATCAAGTCAATAAATCTCTTCATTATATTTCCATTAAAATTTCAATAATTTAAAAGTTATATTATTTTGTAAATAATTTAGGTGTTAGAAAAAAAACGCATATTCATATATGATTGTATTATGTATAAATATGTTTCATATTGTGTGAAATTGATAAACACCTCCCTTGTGTTTATAACACACATCCTGTTGAGGTTATTTTTTTGTTTTGTTTTCATGATGCGATGATGTGGTAACCCTGGAATATAATATATAAGCTGGAAACTATATGCATATTTTACAAAGTTTTATTATTTTTTTTTTTTTTTCATTAATGTATTTTTTTTTTAGTCTTTTTGGGGGGATTTGTGTTTTTCACACATATAGCAATGCGGATATTTTCGAATTATAATCCTTTGATTGCAATTAATCACCATGGCTTAAAGGGGATAGTATTATGCATTGCCAGTTGTTGATGCCGATCTCTTCTGGGGCATAAAATCACACAGTCATCCAATTTCCACATTTAACTTCATACAACAGGTTATATTATAGTTTTTGTTTTATTGATATTAATTACAAAAACATTGAGATTATGCACGTATAGATAATATTTCCGCTAAAATGGTTGTGAGGTGAGGAATTTTTTTTTTAAGCTTTAATAGTTTTTTTTTTTTAATAATAAGGTATTTATGTTTGTATATGATAAAAAAATAACAATGATGAAATTCTATTTTTTATAAAACTTTATCATTAATTATAATACTAACACAATATTAAATGAAATAATTAAATCATTTTTGTGTTTTGCCTTAATTTAACTTAATAGTTTAGGCCTGCAGCAAAATATTTGAAAAAAAAAAATGTTCAAGAGTCGCAAATTATTTTATGGACGGTAAATTTATACTTCTATACAGGTACAACTGATGCTCATATTGGAGATTGATTCTCTGCCAACTGTGATTTAAATAAAAATTGCTAAAATTAAAACTCATTGAAAATTATTTTTTTCAATTTTTTTTTTTTGTCTTTCCATAGGCATAGTATTAAACATGTAAGAGGATTTTACTACAAATTTGAAAGAACAAAAAATATAATGAAAAGTACTAAATCGTCCCTTCTGAATCCCTTGACGTTTTAAACTCTTAACTCTTCAAAATTGAATATTTTTTAGTTTTTGAAATCTTTCTAAGTGGCTGTCTTTGTTTTTATGCTGAATTATTACTCAAAATCTATTGCACGGATTTGTGTCTATTTGACCGAAGCATACCTATTGATACCATTTTAAATAGAAAAAAATATACCGTTTTTTTTAGATTTTGGTTTAATTTAAGTTTATTATAAGATCTACGGTACTGGTACTGACATTTAGGCTTTAATATAACCTTTTATCTCAAAACTTCGGAGAAAAATAATTTTCGAGATAATTTTAACTTTAAATGACTATTAATGAAATATTTCAAAAGTCAACCCAGAAAATATTATAATATGCTTGGATAACAGTATACTACGGTACTGACAAGTAATTTTGTGAAACAGTTTTTAGATTAAAAACAATTCAATATCACATCAAAATTACGTTAATAAAATAAATTGACTTATTATTGTTTACAATAAATAAATAGTTTCTCTTTCAAATGCTACCACATAAGTGACATCAAACTAAAAAAAAAGAAGGCGGTTTAGCGGGAAATGTTTTGAATTCAAAAATAAAATGGAATCTGGAGACAACTTTCAATTATGAAAAAAATGTTTTTTTTTTTTTCGGACTTTTTTGGTCAAGTTATTGAATTATACAATTAAAAAATAATGCAAGCATTTTTTTCCCAACATTTCGCTGGATTTTCTAGGCGCAGGGTTATAAGTCCACAGGGCCAAATGGTCCACAATGGACTTTTGACCAACTTGGGTGGGTAACAAGTCCATAAATTAATTGTGAATTTATAATCCACCCTTATGAGCCAGCCAGAAGTCTACAAAAAAGTGAGTCAATATTCCATAATTTTAGAAAGGAAGTAAGTCATAACTCCATAAATAATTTCTAGAAATTTTTAAAATCATACTCAAGGTACTGTTTATTCAGAAAACTGTTGACACAGGGCCAGAAGTTCACAGAGAATTTCCTGTGGATTTCTGGCAGACTAAGGAGGGTTGGAAAATTGATACTTAAAGAGTTGGTCACAAATATAAATCTATAATTCAGTTTATGCGATCATTTAATTTAAGATCAAATATTTTGAATTGATATTTTAAAAATTTAATGCAAATTATTAATGTAAATTATTATTAATGTAAATTATAGTACAAAATCATTTCCCCAATTTAAACAAGAAATTCATAAGAAAATTTAACATTAATAAGTTACAAATAAAGCACTGGACACAAAGAATCACCAGTTACCATAGAATGACGCATATGCTAATTCTCGACTGCAAAGGTACAGTATATTAAGTCAATTTTTAAAATTTTTCAGGAGAGCAAAAAAAGCGCCAAAAGAAGCTTCCCGAAAAACTTTTTAAACATAGACTTCTTAGAAGGTCAAATTTTATGAACATTTTTTTTGAAATTTATTGTAAAAAGATATTGTTATTAAATTTTATTGAGTTATAGGGCAAATTATGACTTAAGATAGTTTGCTTTTTTTTATTTTTTTTAAATCATTGATTTCAAAAATCTTAACTTGAGATAAGATACTTTGATTTCTTAAGTTTGGTATCTTAAGTCCACTTAAGATGTTTTACCTTTTCACAATTATTACAAACTCTTAAGATCAAATAATCTTAAGTATACTTAAAATTTTGTAATTCGCTTCAACACAACATCTTATGTGGACTTAAGATATTTTACCTTGTGTCACCATGCTATTTTCCAACATAAGATGATTTTTTTTCCTTTATAAAAAGGAAACGGAGTGAGATAGAAGAGTTCGGATAAGGCAGAACTGTGCGCCTCTGTGTTGGTAATAGGGATCATTAAAAAAAAGCAAATCATCTTAAGTCGACTTAAGATACTTTACCTTTTCAGTCGAGAAGTATACCATTCCTTTATTTGTTCATTTCGTCTTTTGTTTTTTGACAGGTATATGTAAGTAATCGTCGTAATTACACGATTCCTTTTAACATTCGGGAAGATTCTTTCGTTGTTTTGACGTTCAAAAACTTTGCGATAGATTTATTAAAAAAAAGGTGAAATAGTTAAAAATATATTTTAGTCAATTTAGGTGATCTTTCATTAATGAGATTTAGTGATTTGTTTTGCTCGTTCTTTTTTTTTTCATAGACTTACGAAAATATAGGTATGTATTTAATAATGTAGAAAAATTCAAAATCTTCATTCATCATCATTTTTGGCAATTTCGACAAAATACATTGAATCAAATTGTCTTTAAAAAGAAATATCAAATTAAATTTGACATGAATCGCCAGAAATATAAAAAAAAAATATGTATAGGTATTATGATCATTTATCTATAGAAATAATTAATGAGTAAGGCATAAGGTTTTGATTTTTTAAAATTACAATTCTGTACCTTTGTTCTAAAAAGGCCAATGTCTAATTTCTTCTTTTTTTTTAATTTCTTCTTTAACTTAAACTTCTTCTTAATATTAATATTTCTAAAAATAAAAAAATAAAATAAAAATAGAAAAAATGTTTTCCTTGAAAATTTAGTACATATGTGAAAATTTAAATTATATTACTCTGAATCCAATTTTGCATACTTAAGTCAATATTTTAAAAGAATGGACATTGGTCCTTTTAAAACTAAGGTACAAAATTATTATTATTTACACAAACTTTCATCTTTCAGTCTGAAAACTCTACGAAAAGCCACAGTTTTTTTTTTTCAAATATTTAAACAAAAATGAGACATATACTATACCTACAGGTGTTCCAGACATCAATTACCCTTCAAAAAAAATATTCAATCGATTTTTTTTTCTTCTTTCCATATAAAGGACCATCAACCGATATAACGCAGCTAATTTAAATATTGTCACGAATTTAATCTGAGAACAGATTACACAATTTTCACATGCTTTGGATTTTCCCTTTTGCCTTAAAATAAGTTAACAGCAACAACAACAACAAGAAAAATAATAAAAACACAAACCATTTGAGTGGCATCAGTCAGTGATTTTTGTTTGCCATCCTTCATCCCTGTTTGATAATTCTTTTAAAAATTTATCAAAAAATTCGCCAACGAAAATCCATCATCATCATCATCATACCGATCTTTGACAAAGAGAGAAGACAAAACTGTAACTTATATACATTGGGTACAGTACAGGGATTGGGCATGTGATAGATGGCACGTGTTACTTGGATTATGTGTGCCAATTGCTTTAAAAGAACAGAGTAACATTTTTGAAAGGGTGTTTTTATTTTTTGTGTGTAGACCAAATTTGATTTGACCGATAAAATTAATGCAACAAAATGCTTTTCTTATAAATTTAACCAAATTTGAAAAAAAAAACAACCCCTTCAATATTTGTAAATTGCTATTGAGGTGAATAATTTAAGTGCATGTCATTATAAGAATTTAAATCCACGATTTAGAATAAATTCTTTTTTTTCAGTCAAGGACAAGGACAAGGACATACATATATGCAAAGAGGATTAGTCTGTCAACGAAATGAGAACAGTCGCCAATAGTTGTCAGGGGGAAAAAATTCATTAAAGATAAGTGGATATCAGCATTATTTCTTATGGTTTTGTAATCAGAAAGGAAATGCATATTCACCGCTCAATAAATGGCTTGAACTTGTCACTCTATCGCCTTGTGGCTAACTTGTTTGTCGAGCACCGAACTAAAAAAAGGACTTAGTTTATTTTGTATTAAATTTATTAAGCTTTATTTTTGTAGTGTTTTTTCTTTGGAAGTAACCGTTAACAAAGTGTTCTCCTAAAACCATTTTTGGAGACTTTTAATCCACATATAATTTTTTGAACATATGAATCTTCCAAAATACGTGAGCACTTTCTGTAAAGCTATTAACGGGTCAGTTAAAAATATTGCTAAGAAAAGTTTCATCAAAAAGCTCTGTTTTTCAACAAACAGTATTTATAAAAATACGAAAGAAAAAGCCATTGACCTTAAATAATCCCTCAAGTTAAACAGAACTCAATTGGAATAGCGAAAAGGTCAATAACTCTAATGAACTCCATTATGCCAGTTTATATCCAAATATATACCTACTTACCTTCTCCGCAGCTATATGATGTCTGTTTAAAAATACCAAACCTAGACCCTGAAGAGTCTCTATTAAATAATACACGTCTGCAACAAATTAAAATAAATGCTCTCACATAGCTAACCAAAATTAAAAATGAAAAATTAAATGAATACATCAAAAATTAGACCAGAACATCAAGGAGGGGCTTTTAACAACCCCCAGTGGATTCTATACCCTCAAAATTTACCTACATACAGCTATGTACCATTTTTAACCTGATAGCTTGAGGGGCGTTGGTATAAAGGTATAATGAAATCCACGTAACATTTTTAAGCTTCTAAAAAATGTTTACCTCAGCATAGCTGCGATAATTTCAAGTTATTGCGGCTTTATACCGCAGACATTTTTTCTTCCTTGTTTTTTTTTTTTTTTTTTAAGGATCATTGCATTTGTTTGATGAATAATGAAGAAAAAAAATTTAAAACAACACCACCCCAAAATATGGAACGATGCTCTTTGGGTTTTGCGTCGCGTAGTCGGTATGGTCGTTCGGTGGGTGGTTGTGGGATTTTATGTCTAAACGAGAAATTCCCTTTGATCCTGTTAATAATTAGAGTACGTGATTCTATTTAAAAAGGAATTCAGTGTTAATTCTCGGCTCGCATATCAAATAGTTTATTTCCCTTTCTTTTCGTCAAAAACAAGGGTGAATGTGGAATGGAATATACAAATATAAAGGTGGCAACGACAACGGCAACGGCGAAAAAGTTTTTATAATTTTGAAAAAAAAAAAAAAAACTTTTCAAAACACTCCGCGTGTTCAGACTTCAGACACCTCTTCTAATGGAGTTTAGAAAAAGCCGGGTATATCTAATAACCTTTCTTCAATTTTTCTTCTGTTTTTTTTTTGTTCTTTGCAAATTAAAGTCGGCATTGACTTTTAATAAATTCAAAGAACGTTCAGTTTGATAAAAAAAAAAAATATAAGTCTAATGACGATGTGATAAAGGGTTGAAAATGAAGTTTTACAAAAAAAAAAAAAAATGGCGCCCAACAGGTCTGGGATGAAAAAAAAATCTTCGATGGAATAAACTTTTTCATAAAAGAACTGTTTCTGAATACAAATGATTAAGGTTTGATGTAGAAATTCTGCATTAATTAATTCTCTGTGCGTTTATGAAAGGCTGCCTAAATAATAAATGCGTGTATGCGTCGGAAGAGTTGTAAGCCAAACTCAAAACACTAACCTACACCCTCATCATTTATTGTTACGCACTTGTTAAGGAGACGGATTAAAAGGGATGTTATGTATACCTAAAGTGGGATTGCCTCATGCGAAATGTTTTTTTTTTTTTGAATACATTTTATGCAGTCGCATAATGCATTTTCAAGACCCCTAGGGTTCATGATCTCATGAGGGTTGAGCGGCTTTTAGCATGCATATATATGGTTTCAGTGATTTCTTTTTTGCATGTATAAAGTTGTTGTACAAGTTGAATTGCATTAGTCACAGACGAATGATATCCGCGAGAACTGATGCACTTGCATCAACAAGGACATTCAGCCCCAGAGAGTATTTATTATGTGTGGTTGTGTAGTTATGAATGATGTATACAGAGGGGGTTGTAAAAAACAATAGATGCGCGTTTTACCCTAAAGACACACATATTTGTCTCGTATATATACATATATCAAATGGATATTCCACGTTTATTCTGTAAATGTGGGTGCAATCGATTTTGTCATGATGCATCTTTAAAAATGGACTCGCATAAATGTAAGTCAAAAAGTCCTTAGAATTTAACATTATGATGATGCCGGCTGTCGGAAACAAAGGATCACATGCCATCCAACATTGGTGGATGATGATGATGGTTGAATATAGTGACGTGATACTTTTTTTAATTTCTTAGTGATTCACATATGTATAATGAATTCACGCAACAGGACACGTGTCCTGTTTTTTTTTTTTGCTATTCTTCTTCCCAGAAGTGCATTGTAAGCGGCGAAGAAAAAGTGTTGTAACAATGCACTTTTTAGTAGGCATATACCAACTTGATATTTTTTTTTGAAGAATAATAAAAGCTAAATGCAAAAAAAGGATACTTTGAAATAATGAAACAGCCGACAAGAACGGAATACGCACTTTCAAAGCATGGAACATATACATACTTATTTGTTGAATGCACTGCACATGGGCGCTTCATGAAGTTTTATGAAGAAATAAAAGTAAGGCAGACTCATGAAAAAATGAACTTATATAAATTCACAAAGAATAAATATACAAAATTTATGTATGTGCGTAAAAAACAAGTTTTTTTTAAGACCAAAAATAACGGTAGGTACCTGCCGTACAAAATTTGTTTAGTAAAAAAAGGAAATCATATTTTTCTCAAAAACGTGCCCACAACTTAAAAAAAAAAATTAGTTCGGAAAATTGGTTTTAAATGGTACCTTCCATAGAAACATATTTTTATTTTCGATTTTCTCAAAAACGATTCAACTGATTTTGATCAATTTTTTTTATAGAGAATGTTTTTTTTTTGAGAATTTAATCATTCGAAAACGACTTGGTCGATTTTTATTAAACTTAAAACCCATCAGTTTTTTGACTTTATCTATCAGATTTTAAATACAATTTTTTCTTACCAAAAATAACGGTATGGCCCATACAAAAAGGCTCCTACGATTAAAATTAAAATTTTTATGTGAACTAATATTAATACGATCTACAATATCTATATTATTATTTCGACTATCTTATTATTTATTGAACCGATTTTAATAAACTCTTTTATACAGGAGCATAGATAAGATTGAATAATATTGCATATCAAAATTTTGGATTAAAAAAAAAAAAATTAAAATTGTTTTTTCAACATTCAATAGGTATTTCAAAAATGGGTAGATGATCTTTTTTTCAAAAATGAATAATTTCACATAAATTAAGGCTAAAATGGCGTACCAATTTTTTTTCTAAAATATTTTAAACCGTTCCAACGATTTTTAAAATTGGTTTCTCCTAAATTGAGATTTGTGTAAAAAATCAGATATTGTACATCGCATTGGTGTCAAAACAATTTCAGAAGTTTTTAATCAAATTATTTCTATTTAATTATATTTATTTTTTAACAATTTTTCAGTCTAAACTGTAAGTTACATGCCAAATGTTCATAATTATGTACTCACTACTCACCTAATACATTCTATCTTAACCCTAACTAATTTTTTAGCAGGTAGCATAAAATATAGGCTCCCATAACGAATTTATTTTTTTTGTCAGATGAAGTTTTTAAAATATGAAAACCTTAAAACCAAAATGTGAGCGTATATGAGAGCAAGTTCGTGCAACCCAGTCGTGCATTTTATTTTTTTTTTATATTTCATTGAGGAAGAAATTTTGTTTTTTTGTAATTCTTTTGGGTGCCATTTTCAGGATTATAGTTTAAGATATTTTTCATTCTTAAACCCAATTCAATTAAAATTGTTAAAAAAAAATGCTTTGGTTAGACTGCTTTTAGATGACTGAAAAGGAAAAATATATCTTCACACTCTTTACTCCGCTTATGTTCTCAAACAATAAGAAAAAGCACAAAAAAAAAAGAGCGATAAATCTGTAATTATTTCAGCCTCTGCAACTTTGTTTACCCTGGCCACCGCATACTTTCCCCGCCTACGTGCTTAAAAATCGCAGGGGGTAATTGGAGCGTTTAAAAGCAGTCTTAGTGATATTTCCGTAATCAAGAGTTATAATTATAAGTGGTTGAGGTTTTCAGTACTAAATTGAAAATTCACAGACTTTTCTGCCAATAAAATATATCTTTACAAATAAAATTTTCGAAATATATTATGTACATCAAAAGAAAGGTCATTTCAAACTGTATCCACACCAAATTGATATTTCTTATTATTATTATTATTATTATTATTATTATTATTATTATTATTATTATTATTATTATTATTATTATTATTTTGACGCAATTAAAACAGCTAACAGCTACTAACAGCCGAGCCAAGCATCAAAGCGACCTAAAAATAATAGAGCTAGATACTGTATGCCACTTTTCCATCAAGGTATCACATATTTTCTCAGTTCTTCCAATATTTAACAACACAGGAAACTGCTAAAATTCTAACATAAAGTTCAAAATTTTGGTGATCATCAAGGCCGCAGCCAGGGGGGGGGGGATCACAGGGGTTTGATCCCCCCCCCCCCCCCCCCCGAAATGTTTGAGGAGTGCATTTCGTCGTCGTTCTATGAAAACTCTCTAAGTCCATTTCATTAAAAACTGATAGACCTTTCATAAATACGGCATAGTTAACAGAATATCAAGATTTAAGTTTTGTAAAATGTACCCAACTCTTAATTACGTTTAGTCTAAATACAAAATTTCTTAAACTCAAAAATGTTCAAGTTCTTGTCAGTAAAATTCCTTCCCAAAGGCAAATGTTAGAAAATTTACAATAATGGACTTAGGGATTTTTAATAGAACGACGACGATTTATAAATCACACTTTTTCGCTTCAGTAGGTATGATATTTTACTCAAATTTCTGCTGTAGTTATTAATAATGTTCAAAATTTTCTGATTTTAGCATAAAGAGTATATCTAGGTTTCTTCATAATTTATAATGAACATAGTAAGGTACCTACCCTGACAATTTTTAAATACAACCGCAAACGACATAAACCCTTTTGCTTCAACTGCATGCGGTATATCTAAAGCGGCCCATGCATGAGGAAGTTATCGATGTATTTGCAGCTAAGAAGGCCAGAAGACTGAATATAGTTTTGTAAAAATATGTAATACTTTTGTAATGATACTATTTAATTATGTACCTACCTAATAAATAATAACTGTACGATTATATTTTGTATAAATAATACCTTTTCGTAAATTTTTCTGCTTAGGTACCTATTTAACGGAACTGCATGATATATACATATGTACATATTATGTATATGCATAAACCTGCATGCCCAAATGTTAAAAAAAAATTGTGTGGGCTTTTTTTGATTACTAATTGGTGAATTTTTCTTTCCGAAAAATTATATCCCCCCCGAAAAAATTGGCTGGCTACGGCCTTGGTGATCATTGAATGAATTTCAGGATTTTTGTTCAGAATAATTCGTCTTATTAGACCAAAAATGGACAGTATATGAAATTTCATGTTTCTAGCTCAACTAGAGTTGTTATAATTTTGCAAATTCGAGCGTTCCTATCAAAAGTCCTTTTCTCTCTTATTTGTAAGTATTTTAAGTTATTTCCTTAATTCAATCTTTATCATCACTCCCAAGAATGTGATTCAAAATGTCTTCACATGCAACAAAATACCTGCATACCCACAAATGGGAAATTGAAAAAAAAAAAAAATAAATATACAAATATTTTATTTTTCACAAAATAATAGTCTAGCAATTTCCATTGCTTACTTAAAAATGTCGCCATCATCGTAGTTGTAAGCAAGAAGGACGACACACCCTTTAAAAATAAAACTATTTATAGTTCTTGTTGCGATAAGCAAACAAAGCCAATAAACTAAATTCAAATGCAAGCTGATTCAGCTATAGTTTAGCTATTAGATCCTCTACCTGGTTTATATATACTCACTTTACACTCTAGTTCACATTTCTCCAAGAAGATACATATCATTGAGTCACAAGGGACTTAGATTCGGACTACCTTACCTTACGTGTAGACGCTTCTGTTGGTCATAAATCCATCCGAATGCAAAGTAATGGAAGATGTTTTATTACTATGTTATTTGTTATATAATCAAAATGCATGCAGGTAGAAAATGCAGTGGCAGACAGACAGACAGAAGGTGCGAGTATAGTCTTGTTTTATTTCTAGAGACATATAAACATCATTTTTCATTGTAAAATTTGCTCTCATTAAAAAAAGGACAAACACGTTTTGTTTTTATTTTATTTTTGAAAAATAATCCATAAAATGTCAACATCTTTTCCATGATAAGATCATTAGTTTCAAAAACACGCATTGTGCGTGAATGTGCAGTGAGCACCTGTAATCCTGCAAATACAAGGATATTCTCAGTTTACTACATAATTCTCATTTTAACAAGGACATTGCTTAACATTTTTAATTATTTATTATTTGTTATATGACGTGCATAGAAGTGCATTTCGAACACATGTGGTGACTGTTAATTGCATATCCTGAGAGTAGGATTGAGAATTATTATTACATATATTCAACAAAAGGATATATTTTTTTTATGTTCTCGTATTGTTTGCTTTATGCAGCCATACATGTATTAGAATGATGGAAGGAGTGTTGTTGATTTCCAAATCCAAGTTCTTCTTAAGGATTTTGTAGATTTCATTTTGTGTTCATGTACATATGTATATATTATATTTTTGAAACTAATGAGAGTTGGCGTGATGAATAATGAAATGCATGCAATTATGTGCGTGATGTTGTTACAGATGTTCGTGCAGTTTTAAGAGTAATTATACGCATTTTCTGAGTGGGCTTTTCCTGAATGGCTTCAGTGAGAATATGAGATGTATAAAAGAGCTAAATGAAAGGCAGTCAAATCGAGTTAAGGGTTTTAATAATGAAGATTTAGAACAAATGAGAGTTAGTAATGATTTGCAGACATTTTATTCAAAAACTAAAGAACCTTAATTAATTAAGGCTTAACCTAGAACTTAAAAAAAAAACAAAAAGTTTCAGTTACTGAATCAGAAGTTTGTTTCTCCAATCTATGTTACCTTCATATAACCTTTTCGGAAGAATACAAATCTACAAATGTACTTGCGAATCTTAATAGCTATGCGTGTTGTCAATTATGCATGTGAATAATATTTATCACGTATAAAATTTCAATCCATATATTTAAGCTTAAAATCATGAAAATATTCCGCATCAGGTTCATATCACATCATCAGTGTCTGTTACACAACTTGAATAACCAAATCATGTAAACGTGCTGGATTTTTTTTTTATCCATAATATTATGAATTAAATTTTAATCTAACCCCAGGGAGCTGCTTCTGTCCTGAGTTTTAACGCTATTTAACGGGAAAAGAAGACAAACAAAAATTCATACGCGCGAAGCACTCAATCGAAATTGGAGTCAAACATAACCCAGATCCGTTTCTATATAGAGTTCCTTTGTGTAATGGGGAACACATTTTTTTTTTTTTGAATAAAAAATAAAGCAAAAAAGTAGGAACAATGTAAAAGTACAATGCAGTAAAAAAAAAAAATGAACAAAAACATTACATAAGCTTCACACGCACACTTACATTATTAATAAGGCCAGCATTTTTGTCCCTTAAACTGGGGCATTCCCCGGCTCTGTTTTATTCACTCAAATTCTTGTCAACTTGGGAGAATACAATCAACAAAAAAAAATAAAATGAAAAGTCGAACACGAAAAATAAAAGAAAAAGAAACTTCAATGAAATAAAAACAAACACAAACAGGTTTTTCATAAATTTTTAAATGTCCTTTTGTTGTATATGGGGGTAGGTATAGAATATTATATTGGAAGCAAAGGGATATTCTTCTTGAGCTTGTCGAATGAATGCCCTCCTGAGCAAAAAAAAAAAAAAGGTTTAACCGGAGATCGATCCCCCTCCCCATGTCAGTCATTCAAGATATGAAACATTTTTTCGGCTAAATTCCTTTAGGAATTGGAAGCTGCTCCAAGGAACCCCCAAAACCCTACTCCTTCTCCTCCTCCTCCACCTCTCCGGGTTAGCTTAAAATGTCAAAAATATATTTTATATATATAAAAAAAAAATTCTGAATATTTGCCGTCTATTTTTTGACGGAGGCAACCGTTAATTGCAAATAGCTTGACATGGAATTTTCGTCATGGCTCATGGGAATAGCCATAAGACTCGAAGAAGCATATATTTACCTCTGAGAGTTAAAGGGAAAGAGACTCATGAGTATCGTTTGACGGTTTTGAAATTGTTTTATAGCAGTAAAGTTATACTGATACACGCTTGTTCTCGTCAAAAGGTTAACAACCATTCATTCATCTTGAAATGCTTTAAGGGTATATAAGGAATAAAGAATATTTTCAAGTGAAATCTTAAAGAAATCTAGTTATATTACAAAATGTTCTTTTTCTATGTATACGGTAGGTATTTATATCGAAAAGGAAATAAACAACTTGAAAGATGATGTGCGAAGCTAAAATATTGTATGTTTGGGGAAAATAAAGGAAAGTCGTTATTATTTAAAGCCCCACTTGACTAAGTGTATATACATACCTACCTACCTTCTTGCACATCAGTGAGGGTTGCAATGCTTAAAGTTGTTACATTACGTGTCCTTATGGCGTTGTGCCACGTTAATGAAAGGCAAATATCATGTAATATGCATGGTTTAATTATAAGCCTATATCGTCTAGCGTTTGTTTGATTTTGTAGCGTAAAAGCGTATGTTGGTGAAATAATCTTGTTTTTCGCTTGTTTTTTTTTTTATTTGTGTAGGAAAGTATAGCATAGCTAAAGGTATTTTGCTGTAAGCCTTGGAATGTTCGTTATGACGTGGAGCTAAAGAGAAATGTGAATATATATCTTTTGGTTAGAAAAGGAAAAGCGGATTGTTTGCTTTAAAGGAATCTTAACACTTGATAGCTCCGCCATAACAAATTATAAAGAAGGGATATGAAATTCGTTTTATTGCTGTATTTTTTAAATTTTGTTTCTTGGGCTTAAAGCTTTATTTTCAATTTAACTTATTTTTATTAATAATTTTTTCTGTTACATTTTAACTTTAAAAAAAAAAAACACTAACTTTTTTTTACAAAAAGGCTAACATTTCATACAAAAAACTAAAAAAATTCCGAAAAATGGTAATAAATCGTAGGTACCTCTCATAAAACCATTTTTAAGTTTTAAATTTCATCGATTTTTATTAGACTTGGCATTTAACTTATTACCAAAAATAATGGTACCTCCCATACAAGTGACTAAAAACTGGTAAGGATAATCTCAGTTTTCTCAAAAAGGGTTTCAACGAATCTGATTAAAAATTTTATGTGAGCTAATATTAGTACGATTATACGAACCAAATTATTAACCAAAAAAAAATTATCTATCGATTAAAAATGGAATCTCTCATAGAACCTTTTTTTGGTTTTCGACTATATCATTATCTGTTGAAGCGATTTTAACGAAATTTGTTACATAAGAGCTTCTAATAAGTTTGAATAATATTGCATATCAAAACTTTCGAAATAATTTTCTAAAAATTCGATACTTCGAAAATGGCTAGATAATTTTTAAAGTTTTTTTTTTTAAAGTCTGCATTAATAAATTATAAAAAATGGCGTACCAATTTTTTGTTTTTAATTTTTTTTTCAACTTTTTATATATAAAAAATAAAAATAAATAAAAAATCGCTTCAACAATTTTTAAAATTTTTTTCTCCTTAATTGAGATTTGTGTAAGAAATCAGATGGTGTACATCGCGTTGGTATCAAAACAATTTCAGAAGTTGTTTAATCAATTTATTTCTAATTATATTGATTTTTTAACAATTTTTCAGTCTAAACTATAAATTCCATGCATATATGTGAATCCCCCGGTCCTAATCTGTTCATATTTATATACTCACTACCATAAACTTATTTTTAAACTTTAAAATCACAGTGTGATCGCACATAAGAGCAAGTTCATGCAACCCAGTCGTACATTTAATTTTATTTCGACTTTCTTAATATTTTCCACACCAATTTAAGTTAATTGTTTTATTTAATTTTTTATATAGATGATTATATAGTTTTTTGAGTGTAATATGTTTCGGATTAAAAAAAATATATAGTTTTTGTGAAAATTCCATATTTCAAAAACGAATTAGTAATTTTTTTTTTCAAATTTAACTTATAACTGCACATTAAATTAATTTTTTAAATATTAAAATATGAAGAATTTTTTTTTAATTTTTAAAAATGTTTTATGTTTAGATTTCTTTTTTGAAACTGCTTCAAAATAATTTTCTTTCTCATAAGAATTATTAAATAAATCCGTACAAAGAAAAAACAATGTCGAAATAATTTTAAAACAAATTTGATGTTTTGCCTACAATAAAATATATCTGTACCATGGTCAATTTCCTTTTTTTTTTTTTAATATTGACTTAATACACATTTGGATTCATCGTAAGTTTATTTTAAATTTAACAATGCTGAAATTCCAAGAAAAACAATTTATAGATATAACTCAGCTTGGCATCATCCGAAAATAAAAGCTTCGGCAGCAAAAGTTGGAAATGCAAAAATTCAGGGGCGATTATATTCCATTATGTTTATGGGAAGAATAAAATATTGATTTTAAGGAATGACAACCACTACGTAAGTGACAATAATTTGCTAATTTTATTCCTCATAAAAATGGGATCGCCAACAAATGGCGTTGCTTTAAAGACTTGAACCAAAAGAGTAAGTTCATCAGTAATATTTTATAAATCATTTCATATATGACATTATGCAGAATAATATTTTCTTTAGGCCAAAAACTCTGATTTTTCATCCATTTCTAAGTCAAGTTTTATGATCTTGTCGAAAACTAAAAATTTTATATACATTTAATTAAATTAACCTTACTAAATCATATTTCACAATTCAAAGATTGTGTGATTTTCAGAAAAAGAGAGCGCTCAAGTGAAAGAAAATAAAGCATGTTCAGTAAAATGAGATCTCGGAGATTTCTCTTAGTCACATTAACTGGATTCTTCAGCAAAATTTATCAGTTTTGTTGAGAAAAAAAAAATGTTGGTTTCTCTTGCTCGCGCCTGAATGCGCCTTTTATTTTTTCTTTGGATACAAAGACATTTGTTCCAGCAGAAATATGAGTTCTGTCAAAAAATTAATTTTGAGTTCAAATTTAATTTTAATTTAGATTTCAAAAATATGATAAGTTCATGAAGTTGTAGAAATGGTTGTTCAACTCGTTCCAGACTTTTTCGCATCTTCAAACCTGATTCACAATGCGTGACGAGAAAACGAAACATCGTCAGCAGCGTGACGATATTTCTTCGTAGTTGTCTGCTCTTTAAAACTAGTTTCAAACGATTAAAAATAATAATACACGAGATTGCAAGAAATGCATTATTGTGTTTATTTTAAATTTTTGAAATGGATTATTATAAGAGAAGATAACTATTTTATCAAGCTGAAATCATGGCATCTCGTTTTCTAGTCACATTGTGAATCAGGCCGTGTGAAAAAATTTTTTTTCTACTCATCAAAACTGCAGACGCTGAAAAGTGAACAAAATTCTGGAGGAGGTAATAATCCCAGACCGAAACTATATGCTACTTTAGATACAGATTGTGAAAACTAGGGACAGGAAATTATACTATTCCAATATGTTAGATTTGTCCAACAAGTAAATTTCAGTCAAAAAATACGCGTTTTCATCTCAGTTTTATCTCGGGTCTATCGTCTTCGTATATTATCGTTTCGAAAAATTGAGACTATAAAAGTCCGAGATTATTCTCTTCTCTTTGCAAGTCCACGTAAAAACATATACCTACTTTGGGAACTCTGCAGTCAACAACGATAACCAAGTTTGAAATTTCCTTACTATAAGAGAACTATAACTCCACTTAAATAGCCTTATTCCCTGCACCTTCTTTCCTGACTAATATTTATTTTATTTGCAAAGCACTTTTGTTCCAATTTATTTTCTCAATTCAATTAAAATAAAAAATTATTTGCCAATAATGTCAAAAAAAATCCTAAATTATTTTATTGAAATTAAATTTTACTCGTAAAATAAAGAAATCCGTCAATTGAGTTCCCCTTTTTCAATCATGAAGCTAATAAACGTCCAAAGTAATAACATAAAGGTTTATAAATCAAAATAAAACTCTTATTAATTCCTATATATCGTATCCCCCATTGTCAGTCTGATGTCGCGTATATTGAACATAATAAACAATTTAACATACTTCCCATTATAAAAATTCAATCAAAATTCCATTCTATTCCAGTTATAAAGAATATGGAACTTAGTGATACCCTGCAACAACGCGTCCATTGTCCTTTACACAAAAAAATTATTTATGCGAACGGAACATGGTAAAATAATTTTAATAGAAAAAGGCTGATTTCAATGTTATCTGATGCATTCGTCCAACCAAATAGGTTTTTTGAGCCTTTTGTGTTGATGTTGTTTTTGTTGTTCTTTTATTCTATTTGTCTATTCACTTTCATTTTTATTTTTTTTAACATGCACGAATTCAATTTCATCGTCAAATAACTTTCATCTATACATACCTATACACTCAAGCATATTATATTTTTATTGGTTGATGATAATATCCTTATTCGTCCTTTACTTTTACAAAAAAAAAATAAATATAAACCAAAATCTCATATCATTCTTATAAAATTGCTGTTTAAATTTGCATTTAATGCTCATTGTGTAAATGTATGTCCATATATAAGAAATATATGGAATTGCAACAACAATGTGCAAAAATAGAAAAAAAGGACGAGAATCAACATACACATAACGGTACCCATATATAGTATAGAATAATAATCCTAAGGATGCTCTCAATTTTTAGCAATAAATTTTAGCCCTCAATATATATATAGCCGCTCGCCCACTCAAATAATAAATAAATGTATATGTGTCGTTCAACCATCATTTTTCGCCGGAAATGACACAATAACTGTGAATCGTTTTGTAAGCACGCAATACGATTATCCTTAAATTTATGACAAAACACAGGGACAGGGCCACAGAGATGAGAGTGAGAATTTGAATTTTTATCGAAACTTTACCATAAACAGTGCTGTGGGAAAATTTTAATTTTAATTTAATAACCAATAACCATATATATATGAGCAAATAGCTCAGAAAATTTGGTACAAAAATGTTTGTTCTTGTCAATACATCGTTATTAAATTAAAATTTTGTAGCTAGCTGATGGAAGGAAAAATAAAGCAAAGAATGCATTTTTTGACAATCCTAGAAAATTAGACTAAAAATGACGAAATTTAAAAAAAGGTACGGAAAAAACTGAATTTTTGTTTTGGTCAATGTTGTCTGAAGAGATTCCTAAAAAGTACTTAAGTTTTAACTAACATTTCTGATTCTGTAGACTAAAACAAGCGAAATGCAGATTTTTTTTTAAATATTTTACAAAACTTTTTTTTGTTTTTTTTTTTTTCGAAAAAAATTGTAACTTATAAAATTGTACAATTATGCAATTCTAGGGAAACATTTTTTACTACATTTAAATAGTACCATTTTCTTTTTAGAAATTTATAAAAATAAAACAAAATAAAAAAATCACAATTTTTTTTTGCACAGTTCTGTAAATAAAAAGTTCATATTATATTATATAGGAGAGAGAATATCTTATAAATCCTTTTCATTTTTGCACAGCTATGGAATGTGTCCTTTTTTTTTAACCTATTATCGATCCTGGATGATGACGGTTGACTGAGTGTCATTTAGATATATATTCTCTATCATTCTTGTCCCTGCACGAAAAGCACTAAGTCAGGATGTGAGTTCGTTGTACAGGATATTCCCATTTTGCATATACATATTATATGTATATGAAGTAAGGAGCATTAAATATTTTTATGGTCATCCCATCAACTATACAAAACGAAAAAAAAAAATATAGGAATATTTTTTTTTTATTAATAATAAAGGACATACAAGCAAACCCTGAACATTATATACAGTAGCTGTTCTCTGTGTATAGGTATGTCGTTAAATTAAGTCCAATCAAACAAAAGATATTCTATTTCATAATAATTTTTTTTCTCATTATTTAAATATTTATTTTTTTTTATTCTAAAAGAAAAATAAAGTATATAATTTATAGGAGAAAATATGTATGAAGGAAAATTTCCTGCAAAAAATTCCATTACCCTGTATATGAATGTCATCGTGGAATCCTTGCAATTTCATTTTCAGTTCAGGAATTTGTTCATAACATAGAACAAGGATATGTATACATAAAACAAAATTAAAAAATGATACATATATAAACATAAAAAGAGGGCAACAGTAGGAGCAGGACATCCTGTCCGAATATACCATATACAGGCGAGTACTTCTATAGATACGTACATGGGAACGTCCTCATTATGGTTTCTTATATAGATTTTCATTTAACCCACCACATCATGCAATGTCTTTATTTTTACCACTCCTGTTTACAAGGATACTCTTACTCATATATATACATTTCAGTTAAGGAATTTTTTATCCTCTTTATTAATTGTTATTTAACAGTTCTTGCATTTCACCCACATTATACCACACTCACTTTTCTTAAGTTCTTTAGTTGTGATATATAATAATATGCGAGGAGTAAAGCCTTTGCCGGTGGGGAGGGGGGCTGGTATTTTCTTTTGAAGACATATGCATAAGAAATTGCTTTCAATTTGTGACCAGCAAATGCATTTGGATATTTTCCAAGCAATTTCCTTCTTTGCGAAGCACATAACATGATGGGGTAATGTTCGAGGAAGAATATTCAAAGAATATGATAAGTGAGTCCTGGGGCCTGGGGGAGAATGGTTGTTGTTATACTCACCCTATTTTTTGATATTATTATTAAATCGAGGGTTGTTTATACTTCTACATAGTTGAAGTTTTGCAAAAGTCTTCTTTGCCGTTTTGCACTCCATATATGACTTCATGAAATAAGAAATATTCATTTCCTGGGTCTTAACAACCCTGTTATGCATTTGCAAATATTTTTGTTATATTATATTATAGGGGAGCAATAATATGGGGGGGGTAACGAGAAAGATAATAATTATGGGAGAATGATATGTGGTTATGTCTCGCTTAGAGGAGCAGTTAAGTTGCGAAATTGTTATTTAAACACTAACTTTATCCGTTTTCAATCAATTTTGTTTTTTATTTATTGAGTTGTGTTGTGAATAATGCATGGATTGAAAAGATTTCTATATCATAAATAGTATGTTTTACTTTCACAATGAAATTTCATCGTCTGTATGGATTTTTCTGTGTCCAAATCATCAAATATAAAAAATGCACCATTGCATCATACGCCACTTGTTCCTTTGAATCAAGTCGCTAAGAATTTTAAAGATTTTATATTAAAAAACATACATAAATAAATAAGAAAAAGTAACAAATAACTACGGTTATAGCTGAAAATACTTCTGGATTTTCAAAAAATTTTTGTGACATGTTTCTATCATTTGTATTGCCATAAAATAATAATTCATGGTTAAATATTTTTTTCAACTTTTTTATAAAGCGGGTAAAAAGAAATTAATTTCTTACTTTCACCTTTTTGGCAGGTTACACAAAACAAAAAGGATTAAGGATTATAATTTTCTTTCTTGTCAACGTTTATTCGTATTTATTTTATTATTTTATTTTTAGTTTCATAAACTCTTTTGGTTTAGGACGAATTCATTCAAAAAGGGGCGTGAAAGTGGGAGGATTACAAAAATTTAATGTTAAGTATGACAATTGGTAGTTAGTTTACAAGATTGTAAGTAAATTTTTTTAACAATTGCCTTTCAAATAAAAAGGGTCGTGGAAGTGGGAAATTTTTTTTTGAGAATAATAACATTAATATTCTAATTAAAATAAGAAGAAAATTTCATGTTCTCAGTTTTTTTTTTAAGAAAGGAAATAACTCAAACATTCTAAAAGTAAATTTCCTTTTAAGGCCAAAATATTAGCACCAGGAGCATGCTGCAATTCTGCATAAGTAATAAGTATATGGTTTAACAACGTGTTAGTAGGCTAAAATATTCTGGTAATTTTTCAGCAGGATCTAGCGAAATTTTTTTCGTAGCCCTATTCAAACCAGAAAAACTCATAAAGAAAGTATTTTTTTTTGTTTTATTTATTAAAAATATAAAATTTTAATTTACTTATAAATAAAACAACCCACGTTACATTGGAGAAACAGAAAAGTAAGATTTTTATTGAATATGTCATAATTGCAAAAAAGAAAGTTATTTAATTTTAGTTTTCTTGTATTCATTTTTTTTTCGCTAGAAAAAAAAGGATCAACTTCGAAAAGCTGATATAAACCAAAAATGCACCAAAAATTTTGTTTGCTTATTGTTTTTGAAGCTTTGTTTATATTCCTATCAGAAATAAAAAACAAAACAAAATCTCGAATTTTGTATATTTGTCGCGACTTTTGGCTTTTTGGACCACAGTGCGCCGCCGCCGCCGCCGCCGCGTCGGTCGTGTCTTAATTAATAAAATCAGGTAATTGACTTCCAAGCAATTTTGACTCTCTTATTACAGGGAACTTTACATCCAAAAAAGATAGACTTTTAAAAAAAATAATCCTGTGCAAAGTATGCTCTGTTCAATTGTACACTACGGCGTATACGTACTTTTTTTTAATTGTTGTGTCTCGTCTATGAATTGCTATTTTATTTATATTTTTTTTTTTTATATATGTACAGATGTAATAGACTTACGTAAAGTGTAGTGGAATACAAATATGCCAAAATTAAATTAAATTAAGGATGTGTGGTGTCACACAAGAGAATATCAATTAGAAGTTTGAACATTGATGTTTCGTCGGATATAATAATCCAAATTACTAGTTTCGGGAGTGAAAATCAATATATGGAATAAATGCTGCTAAACAAAATTAAAAAAAAAAAAAAAACATATCAAAGTTTTTCCATTTTTAGAAGCTACTGTTGTTCAAAATGGTCTATAGATTTTTGTCAGATTTTTTTTAAAGTATAAATAAAAAATAAATAAAGGTTTCTATTTAGCATTTTAGCGCGAAAAAAAATTTCAAAATTTCCAAAATCTTGACTCAGAAGTACCAAAAACATTATCAACATGAATCTAAAAAAACAAAAAAAAAAAAAAAACAATATTAATTAATTGGATAAACCAAAGCTAAATTTAAATAATTTTTTGAAAGCTTAAATCTTTTTAAATAAAACACTAAATAGTGCTAAGTCTTCTACTTGGCTGATGTATTTCAGTAGTATATAGAGTTTGTATTATTAAAAAAAAACCTTCTTATAAAACACTGATGGACAAAATGAAAGGAACACTTTTTATTTGTTAAGTTTTAAGAATCTGTATATAACTTTTAAAAAAAGTCTAATCGCGTTAAATCTAAAAACATATTTACCAACCGCGTGGATTCTCCAAAAAAAAAATAGGAAATTTGTATTTGCACGGTACCTACTGAAGTAAAAATTTGTTCAAATTTCTCAAAACTTAAAACTTTAGAATAATTTTTTTTTCGTCTCGATTGCACCAATTTAAACATAAATAAAAAAAAAATAACTAAAAAATTGAAAGTAAAAAAAACTTTTCGTTTACTTTACAGTGCTGTGCCTATCTGTGTATTTTAAAAGATTTAGTTCTCGTTTCAAGGTCTCTAAGTTAGCAAATCAGAACTTCACTTGATAAATTTTCCTACAATTTTATGTCAAAAAAGTTCTAATTAGCTTACTTAGAACTTTACTCAGAGATTGTGAAACAGACCCTTAAGCTTTCTAAAAATTAAATTAAAAGCATAACATTGCTAGAACGTTTAGATTGAATTCAGAAGGTAAATGAAGGTAGGAACTATTTCCATCGTTTTGATGGAAGAAGCATTTTTCTAAAATAATATTAACTACTAATAGAAAATAAAAATATTTGATAAAACAATAGAAATTCATAATAATGCAATATCATGCTAAAAATTCATACATATGTATTTTTAAGCTAAGTTTTGGTAAAATTTATTTTAAAACTCAAAATAAAAAAAGAAGCTTTAAAAAATATAATTTTGAAGCCACTTTTTTTTAAACTTTATCTTTTTAAGTAATAGTTTTATTTAAAATATTCATATGCATTCAATATTCAATATTCATTATTAATTTTTAATCAATTGTTAAAAACCAAATCAAGATGATTTTAGATTTTGAAAATTACTAAAATTCCTTTTTTTTAAATAAGAATTTTATTTTTTAAATGGAACGTTTTAAATGCTGGCGGATTATTTAATGTGGAACTATTTTTTATTAATTTTTTAAATAAGAAACTACATTAAAATTTCAATGGATTTAGATTTAAGGCCAATTTCGACAATTTTTTCAAATATTATATATTATATCCCTAATTTTAATTTTATGAATTTTTAAATCCGTTTTAATATTCTGTTAAATATTGAAAAACCATTCTTATCTATATTTTTATTATGGTCAAGCATATTGTGTGTCTCCAAATTCCCAACAAAATTTCAACTATATACGTACTGAGTTAGAAAATACACCATCCCCTTTTACCTATTTTATGTGTCAAAAATCGTTTAAAATTTTATGAAGTTACATAAAATATAATCCCCATCTGATTATATAGGTAGCTAAATTTTCATATAAATGGTTTTCCTTAAAACTTACCTCTATTCACCTAAATAACTTGATTTGATTTGTGTTGTGTGATATCTTTCCGTTTTTTTTTTTGTTGTTTTTTTTTCATAACGTAACCAACTGAGCTTTATTTTCTTTATGACTTTTTTTATGTTGACCTTATCTGAGTTTATAGCCGTTAACCTTCTTCTTATCACTTGGTTCAGTAATAAAAATTCCACTTTCGTCCATGCGTGCAATTAATCAACGGCCAAACATACACCTCTATAACTTTATCACCAATTTGCTTTTTGCTAAAAGTATATAACTACCTAGCAAAGGAAAAAATAAAAAAAAAAAACAAGGTAACTTGCAATACCTTCAGCCTAAAAAGGCTGGTCCTTTGAATTATAGTCACCTAATTCCATCAGTCATCGAGGCCATAAAAAAAAACTACACAGCTATATATGATTTTTACTTTTATCATCACTCCAAAACTGTGTCGCTTATACGCACACGTTCATTCTCCCGCCCACCACTTAAGCTTACTGAAAAATAAAAGAAGGCATTTAACGCGTCTTAGCGTTGTTTTGGCGAAAGCAAAGGCTCACCTTTTTTTTTTTTTTTTTTTTTCGCAGGTTTATAGGTAGGAATTTTGGTCATTTAAAAATGAGAATATAAGTGAAAAGCGCTAAAACGCTTTCCATAATAATTTTTGCTCGTAACACACGGAAAAAAAATCATCACAAATACTCTTGCGAGGAAATGTTTATACTCTTACACGCATTGATATTGAATTTAGGTCGTAGCACTCAAGCCCAAGCCACCTGAAGAAGGCAAGCGACGGAGGCGGTGGCGGCGGCGCCGCCGGTAGAGGGAGTCGGTAGCGAATTACCACGTTGTAAAACAATGAAGGCGTAAGAGGAAGGAAAGCACAATGAATAAAAAAAAAAAAAAATAGGGAAAACAAAACCTCAAAAGCTTAATAAAACAATGGAGACCTGTGAGTGGTTCTTAGGCACCTAGCACAATGTAGGATTAACTTTGTTTTACTTTCCCAAAGTAAGTTTTCATAAAAGGGCTGCCTTAAGTCCTAGAGCAGCTGGCATATAAACCCCACCACCCTCATGAATTTCCGGAATCCATCGTTCATTTTAGCGCGCCACCTACATATACCCACAAAATCACCAAACATACGTAAAAGTACACCTATTCCTATCCTATATGTATTTATCAAGCGTAGGTTAGGTAGGTAAGGTACTTAAATATATGGGAGAATAGAATTCCTTCTCTGTTTCACATCACACACATATGGAATGAGGGAAGGTAAAAAATTAATTTTCTTCCTTTTTATGATTTGTCTGAGAGCACCTTTGTCGCATGAAATAGCCAATCCAGACCGTTATTCATACAAAGTTGCCCGTCCGTTCTCTTTGACTTTTATTTTATTGTGATTGTGACCCAACCATAGGTAGGTTTTTATACATAAGTCGACACACTGGCCTCCTCGTTGAGGATCGCATGTCAATTGTTCATAAAGCATATTGCCTAACAAGGACATTCGACGATGGTTATATTAAAGGACGTAGATGGGATTTTTTTTTTAACGGATGTGAATAGGATAGCACAAGCAAGTCAAGAATAAAGAAGAGAATGTGGAATGGTCTAAACGAGGGGGTGGATCGACCCGCTTGGCTTGGACCGGACCGGAGACCAAACATGTGCCCGATGTGGCGGTGGTGGCGTGAATTTTAGTATTTCAAAGCTAAGCAAATGTTGATATCAAATGCATTTAAGATTATTTGCTTTCTACCTCCCTAGAAGAATAAATAAATTGGAGTAGCCACATCAGTTTGTGTGTTTTAGGAGAAGGCGTATAGAAATGGTTGATTTTAGTTTAGTTTTGAGAAGAAAGAGGTGTGATTAACTTTTAGTACCTATATTGAATTTCTGTTTTGAGCCACGTTGAACTGCTTGTTTAATGTCACAGGGATGTTATACCTCTACAGAGGGGTTTAAAATATTATGGCCGATTGAAAATGAAAAAAACATTGTTTCAAACTTCATATTCCCCCATCAAATAAATCTGAAAGGGAATCAAGTTAATTTAACAAGGGTAAATAATTCTTCTACAGTGAATCAGTCTTATATTCAGATTTCATGAGTATAAGAGAAAGTCGAACAAATAATAAAAATAAATAATGAAGTTTTTTTTTTTGTGAATATGTAGTTGTTTTTTTTTTTTTTTAAGTCAGAATGTTCAACAGTGACCAATTCATAAAAGTTCAAATGTATAAAAATGGCTTAATTCCGAAAATCAATGTTTTTTTCTATACAGCGTTTTTATTTTTTTTTGTTTTTAATTACGGTACTTTGACAACGAAATATAAAAAAAAATCACTTAAGTAAAATTACATTTTTGGAAAAAACGGATCCAACGACGGATTGATTATAAAATTCAGTAAATTACGAAGGTTTTTTTATTTTAATAATAAAAATTTTATATACTACTGAAATACATCAGCCAAGTAGAAGACTTAGCAGTAGTAAATTACTTTATTTAATATTTAATTTTATCACTTGGGAAGATATCAGATAAAATTAACCATAAAAAGGTTGATCGTATTGAATATTTTAAACAAGATACTTGTATAATTCACATAATTTGCTCAAAAATCTATATGAAATTATTGTAAGCTATCTTCAATAAATATTTTTTTTTTAATTAACACGAAAGCTTAGATAGTTTTACTTTATTTACTTATTAATTATTAGTTTAAATTTTCCTGTGAAATTTACTTGACTCAATGTTAAATTAAACAAATAGCCATGATGTATCGCCTGTATATCTGTTCAGCTGGAACCTAACCGGATGGATTTTCTTTAAACTTTGTACCTAGCGTTTTTTAGGCATTCCCCCACACGTTTTTTCATCTTTTTCAAGACCAAAAATTTTTAGCGAAACATGAAAATGTTATTTTTTTTCAAAAAATTCGTGCACAACTTAAATAAAAATCAGCAATATTTTTTACAAAAATGCTACCATTTTATACAAAAAAATGGTACCTCCCATAGAACCATTTTTTTGAATTTCGATTTTCTCAAAAACGATTCAACTGATTTTGATCAATTTTTTTTAAAGAAGGGGAAGGGAAATCCAAAAATATAAGGTTTTTTGAAAGCTGGATATTCATTCTTACTTAAATTAAATTTTTTTTTTTGATTTTTAAAAAAAGTTTCAAAGTTTTTTTTGAGAACTTAATAATTCGAAAACGACTTGATCGATTTTTATTAAACTTAGCACCTAGCAGTTTTTCTACATCATCTAGCAGATCTTAAATACAATTTTTTCTTATAACCAAAAATAACGGTATCTCCCAAAGGTACAAATGTTTAAAAACCGGTATTGAAAATCTCATTTTTCTCAAAAACGGCTCCTATGATTTTTATCAAAATTTTTGTGTGAACTAATATTCAGAACGATCTACCATATTCTTGGAAAAAAAAATTATCGATCGTTTAAAAATGGTACCTCTCATAGAACCATTTTTTGGGTTTTCGACTATATCATTATCTGTTGAACCGATTTTAATGAAATTTTTTACACAAGAGCTCCTTATAAGTTTGAATAATACTGCATAACAAAATTTTCAAAAACTCAAATTTTCAATTTAAAACAAATTTCAATATTATTTTTTTTTTAATTCGATATTTCGAAAATAGGTGGAAGATTTTTTTTTTTAATTAATTTTTAAATTCCGCATTAATAAATACTAAAAAATGGCGTACCATTTTTTTTTCTTAAAAATATATTCAAAGTTTTATATATAAAAAAATTTTTTTAATTAACCGGTCCAACGATTTTTACAAAATGTTCCTTATAAATTGAGATTTTTGTAAGAAATCACTTGGTGTACATTGCGTTGGTGTCAAATCAATTCAAATTTCTTTTTGATCAATTTATTTCTAATTTTATTGATTAATTTTTTAAAATTTTTTCAGTCTAAACTGTAAATTCCTTGCATATAATGTGCGAAGTGCCAGACAGCACGGTGCTATATTGTTCATATTTGTTTTCAATTATTTTCAATTAGTATATCGTTTTCTTTTTACAATTTTTCAGTTCAAAATTTTAAGATCCATCCATGTAAGCTTTTTCTGTTGCATATACGGTACTGTGTTTTTTTATTTATATGTCAATATACTGAAGTAAAATTTCTCTAAACTAATTTCTTTTTGGTATGTCATAAAGTTTAAGCTTTTCAACATTTCGTCAATTTCATAATCCAAGAACCAACTTAGCTTTCTCATTTCACTTAAAATATTTTAGTAAAAAAAATACAGCGACAACTTAACCAAAGTCATGTCGTACCATACTTATTTTTTTTTTCTTTCTCGAAACTGTGTTATAACCGATAAGAAACCTGCAACTCACTATTCCAATAGGCTTTACAGAAAGTGACGTTCTACAAATCCAGTTTTTGAAGTTCCATTCCATCAACCCACTTTATTATTGTAACCGCGAAATGCTGGTTGAAAAAAAAACAACAAACACATACATATAATAAAATGTGAAAAACATGAAAAACCACTTGAACTAATATCCCAATAAAATGTTACCTGCAAAATAAATGGCACATCAACTCTATAAATGAGTCATGCTATACTCAAAATAAAAAAAAAAAAACCAGAACTCGAAAGATTTTCATCATCAGGTGTGAAACAATGCACACAGATATTCCTACCCAATGTCCTAGCGTATATAAAGAGTACAGTGATGGATAAATATATACATACATACATAGGTACAGAGAAAAACCCTTTCGAAAGGATGGCGTGAGCTTTAATTGAAAATCCTAATCATAATTTTCAATCCACTTACGTTACAATTGTTTGTGGTTGCATTTGCACGCATTTCCCTTGGGGGTATTTTTTTTTTTTTTTTTTGTATTTTCCCTCTATATCCATTCTTCAAGGACATTTCATGGAAAACCCCAACGTTGTTAAGTTTTGATAGATTCTATGGTGTTCACTATATAAATGTACAATGTCCAATAAAAAGCAAAACCCATTTGAGGTAATAATTTTCATTCCTGTCAAGTATACTGGCAAGTAATTACATAACTGTCAGCATAACGTTCTCTAACTTGACTTCAAAAATATAAAAAAAAAAAAGAAAAAAATCAGATAGTCGTCGAATGAGAACGGGAGATAAAAAAATAAAACTTTTGATTAAAGTGAAAGTATAAAATCGAATGAGGCAATTATATTCGTGAAATGAAGACAAAAAAAAAAATAGCAATGCAAAGCTTGGCCAGTCCACAGCCAGCCACAGTTCTAAAGGTCATGACAGTTTCAAGGATAATTTATTGGAAATTTGAATGACAGTGACTATAGAGATATGTAAAAGAACTTTCGCTGAAATTTTAATGGCTTATGGGTTTATATATAGAAATCGATGTATACTTTCTTCAATTTTAATGGAAGTTAAGGATTTTAAAGGAAGATTGATGGTGGAGTGATTTTGGAAAAAGTTTTTAGATATGAATTTTTTTTAAGTTTCGATTTTTAATGTATTTAAATATTGCGAAATTTATTTTTCATAAGGTTTTTTTTTTTACGAAATGAACATGAGGCATTAAGGAAGGTAATCTGGGATTCAAAATACAACATAGTGGAACGGTTTGTATGGAGAGATGGATTTTAATAAATAATAAACTAACACCATCCACTTAAAGGTATCATATAATAACTTGTACTTTGTTGTGGGGTCAGAAAATGTTTAGGGTTAAGGAGAGAATTCCAAAAACAAAAATCCCAAAAACCTAAAAGCCATACAATCTAAAATCCCGAAAAGCTGAAGTCCCGAAAAGCCGAAAACCAAAAAACCCAAAATCTCGAAAGGCCAAACAAATGTTTCAAATTATTCATTGTTTAACAATCTTTGTTAAAAAATATTCTAAGGGCTTTTATAACTAAAGCAACGTTTTGTTTCAAAGGGTTTTTAGAGTTGGGGTCAGAACCTGAAAACAAAATTCCAGAAAACCCGAAGTATCGAAAACAGGAAAAATACATGATACCGAAAACCTAAAATCTCGAAAAAAAAAAAAATTGAAAATACCAAAATGCAAAATCCCGTGATTAAAATTGAAAAAGTGCTTTAAACTCTTAATTTTTCAACTTTCTTTGTTAGAAAATGACTCTGAGGGCTTTTTTTCAATAGTATTAATGGGTTTCAATTTTGGAGTCAAAGTTCGGGAACAAAGATCCAGAAATTTCAAAATACGGAAAATTGAAATTCCCCCAAAAATCTAAAATCCCCAAAAATTTAAATCTTTAAAAATCCGTAAACCAAAATACCGAAATGCCAACATACCCTAATTAAAACTGAAAAAGTACATCAAATCTTTAATATTACTCAATTGTCCTTGTTAGAAAATAACCTGAGGGCTTTGTTTCAACTGAAGCAACATTTTGTTTTATTTAAGGGTTTTTTTTAATTAGGGTTTTTAGAGTCGAAAACAAAAACCCAGAAATCCAGGAAATACAAAATACAAAATCCCAAAAACTATAAATCCCGAAAACCTAAAATTTCATAAACCGGAAAACCCAAAATCCCATAAATCGGAAAACCCAAAATCCCAAAAACCAAAATCCTATAATTTAAACTGATAAAGTGCATCAAATTATTAATTGTTTAACTGTCTTTGTTCGAAAATAACCTGGGGTCTTTTTTTGAACTGGAGCAACGTTTTTTTTTTTTTTTAATTAAGGGTTTTTTTTAATTTTCAATATGAGTTAGTTTTGGAAGTTTTAGATTGATATTTTGTAATGTTTGAATGAATTTGATGTTTAAAGTTGTTTGTGTAGAGTTTGTTTATGGAAAAAAATATTATTAAAAATAAAATCACGTATAAAGGAGGTTGGTATGTATAGGTACTGCGACGCATAAACTTACATAAATAACTCATCTGGATTCCAATTACCGCATAGAATATCCTTCGAAATGAATATATTTAACTCAAAAACTTCAAAGAGAGTGAATCGACATAAAACTTCATCCTCAATTATTTTCAAAAGATAGAGACACAAGCGAGTACCTATGTACATAGTTATATACGAGTACTGCATTAACGCTTCAGATAAATACAAAACGTTCCTTTTTTTCTGAGGAGCTTCCGCGATGCTCGATTTATGTTATTTTTATTCTATTAGTTTTCATCACTTTAGCCACGCATTGAATCACATCATGGCACTCCTTTAGACTATAGTCGATCCTGGATGGCATCAGCCCCCCTTTATTCAGTCTGGTACCTAAAACCTACGGATAAAGGTGGTATGGTATATGGAATCCATCAAAAACGGCTGCCATAAAACGACATATAACATGAATATAACATAACGGGGAATATATGGGTCGCTTTCATTTTGCCTGCAGCAAGTAACGTCGTCCTGTCATCCACCTAGTGCTCCATATTGTGTGTTCGTTTCGTTTCATTTCGTTTCGTTCATCTATCTTTCAATACCCGAGTGTGCCGATGAATGTGTCACTTTCATACATCATACACTATGGCTATATGGTTATGAAACTCTATCCCACTCCACTCTACTCAATATATAATTGTGTAGATATATAGTTGACTCCAGAGCTCATAGCGGTTTTTGAGAGAGAATCACATAAATTTTCCGGGAACTCATTATTTATCCTGTCAACGAATGTATGGATGACTGAGAGTGTTTGAGAGCAAAGGACTTCGCATTCTATTCATATGATGTATCCTAGCGAATGGAAGGATAATTAAACTTTAATTAGGAAACTGTACAAGTGTGTCACATTTATAGTTAGAACGTGACGGTATGCCCGTGCCATTTTTCCATATAAGCTCCTCCGCACACATTGCATTCCCTCGTGATGCTGGATATAACTACAACTACATATATCTAACGAGAGTCCTGTATATAGGATAGAAATGAATTTAAGCAGAGAACGATATATGATGGGGGTTATTTTGGCTTGACTATAAGTAGGCGGTTTTGTGAGAGAGTGCAGGTCCTTTGAACTCAAAGATCACACACACGTTCTTTTTTACCCGTGTTTAAACGTGGGAGGTTATTAATTTGAACTGGGGATAAGAAAATTTTCTAATGAACTAGTAGTATACTGCCATGGTAAGTTTTTTCCCTTTTTTTTAATTTCTTGATTAAATGACTGAAATAGCAGGAGCTAGCATATAGAAATTTATGTGAAAGCTGAAGGAGCATCTTGTTATATTCGTAGGTAACCTTATCTACCCATAAGATGGATAGCGACATGTGCCTGTGTCATATAGGTAGGTAGCTGTGCATGTGTGTGCCAGATGTTCGGGATAAATTAGTCCAATTCTAAAATAAAGTGCCAAGATAAGATTTTAATTAAATGTTTTAACTTTGTTTCCAGAGAATAAAGCTTCAGGCTTTCTTTTATTTTTTTTAAAGGAGTTTTATAGTTTAATTGGTCAATGGAACATAAGAAGTCTATGCTTTGATTGTTAACCTGGCTTTGTTGATTTTCAGAAAGTAGATGTTCAGAAATGACTGCGAGGGATGAGTTATTGTCTTGTAAATATGTCAGTAATAATAATGTCTTAAATCCTACAAATACAGGAATTTTCTAAATATTGATATATCGACAGCTGGAAATATGTAGGTATATAGATATTCGAAGCATTTGCGATTCTGCGTTTGTCAGTTTGTCAGTTTATTAATTGATAAAATTAAATAGAGTGCACTGCATGTGATTCCCTAAGCGAGTAATTCGAATTTTTGTTTTAGCTTGAACGGCTTGAACGATTTTGACTAAACTTCGTACATGTAGAACTGTGTTGCACATAATCCATCCATAAATATTGCAATTTAAATTGAAATCAAAATAATTAGAAATTTTTTTAATTAGAGAACTTTTGAAATCAATGCGATGTACATCATCTTAATATTTAAATCTTAATTTATTAAGAAACATTTTTGAAAATTGTTGTTTTAATTAAACAAAATATTTTGTGTTTGTATACCTACAATTTTGCAAACATTTTTAAGAAAAAAATTGGTTCACCTTTTTATAAAATCGCAAATCGCAAATTTGCGAATTAAAAAAAAAATATTAACGGCACATGTTGGCACAAGTTAAGCACAATACAACTCAACTTTTTTTTTTATCAAAACTGGCGGTGCTTACTTCATGATGAGGCGCTTCGCAACTATTGCGTTCAGTCGTAAAAGCTGCAAAATTTCAAAATTTTTTGTTTATATCTTTGATTCTTAATATCATTTTTTGAGCATTATACAGAATAACTTTGATTATTTTGAAAATCGCAATTTTGCAAAACAATTTATTCGTAAAATTTGCGAATTTAATTTTTTTTCTTATTTTGCTACCATCGTTAAATTGCCATATATGTATATATATATGTATGTACATATGTAGTAGAAACATGTATATTAATTTTTCGGTTCAGTGTAATTAGCGCCCCACGCAAAAGAAATCCTTAGGGTCTTATTTTCCCAAATAGAAAGAATTAATACCCGCGGGATTTTTTTCCTTTTTAAAATGGAAACTACACCTGATCTTTCATTGTGATTTATTTGTTTGTTTTCAAGATTAGGTAAATATTTTATTCAATTTAAGCCCCCATAAATTATCTTTAAAGTTCAATACATATGTATATGATCAAACAACATTATACGCTTCTAAAAGGGTTTGCAACGGTATGACCTCTCTAGAGTTACCAATTTTTTTTATAACGAAAATAAGGGCAAACTATTTGTGTAAATTTTGAAGTACCTATTCAGATATTCCACTTATTGCCTATTAATTAAAATTTAGCTGTAGATAAATATGTTGGCCTTCATATCAACCGATTTATTTTTATAGTGCGTAAGTGCCTCACTATACTTGCCCTTTAAATCAAAAATATCTTCTTCTATAAAAAAGATCAAAGAGATTTTTGTTTTTAAATTCCCATCCATAAAATAACTCGCCGCAAGTAAGGTAGCTTTTACTAAATTCCTTACTTTTCTTTTTGATAGAACAAAAAATCTCTCCCCATCCATTCTGATGCCATCCCTCCGTTATACTATTTGCAATTAATAAGTCCCAAAAGACTTCAATTTCACTTCCCAGAGGTATTGGTTAACGCTTCCATTAAGTAAACGTATTTCATTTAAACAAACATAATGTACCTGTATCCTATGTAAGAGCTTCTTCCTTAACCTCCCTTAGTTTTTGTTTGAAGTCGACCACTTGTATTGAAAAAAGCCACATGCATTCGACAAAATTTTAAAACACTAATTAATTAGTTTTTGTTCTGTAGGTAATATCCTATCGTAACAACACGACGTGACTCACAAAGGGTTGTAAATTACGTACCGCATCCTTATTGCGGATTTTCAAGGGGGTGGTGTTCAAATTTATACCCACAAGCGTATACAACTATGTACTACTATTCCAACTATAGGTAACAGACACATGACTTAAACAGCCAGCTATAGCGGTATAAAAGGGAATAGGTCTATGGTAATTTAAATGAAAATACTTACTTAACAGGTACAAAAAAGCGGATCGTGCTGCATCATTGCCACACTACTGATTTCAACCACCCCCTTTTTTGTGCATTGTTATATGTGGGCATACCTAAATAAATATGCTATGCACAAGCACACGCAACTCAGGCCTTTGATCGACCCCGGCTTGGCTTCTTCGAAAACCAGAATTTTTTGAAGGATTCCAGTTTTTATAAATACATATAAATACGAAGGTACATCTGCTGCTTCCATACTTCTCTAATTCCAATTCGTGATTTTTTTGATGAAAGAACAAAATTGCAAATGAAAAGGACCCTCATTCCTGCCTCTTCAGCAATAAAATAATTTTTTTTTCTCCCGAAGAAGCAAAGTCCTTAGCAAATAAATGGAAAAAACAAAAACAATGAGTGCCCACTTGAGTCCGTTCTTTATGCAATACGATAGGGGTATTGTAGCGCAATGATAATTCACAGAAATGGCAACGGCAGCAGCAGGAACCAAAAAAAAAGAAGAAGAGAAAACAAAATATATTCTGATGCCTCATCCATTTTCATTTATTTCCAGCGAAAAAGGGTTATACAAAATACACATTCGCCTGATGGGCTGAGGCTAAGGCTGAGTCTGAGTCTGGATGCCAATTGGTTTGGTATACATGAGCTATCACATAGCAAACAGTTTTAATTCGAAGTCCGGACGTTTAATGCGCCTCCGAATTGACTTTTAATGAGGAGCTTTTGCAGAAAAATAAAACATGGGGTAAAAACGAAAAAAAGGACACTCTCACACTGCACAGGTGGGGTAGGTATTATGCCAATTTCCATTTCCAGAGATTTGTGTATTCGGCTGTTTTTAGCTTAAGGATATATTTTTTCCAACTTTTCATATATACACAGTTCGGCCAATGACGATGACAAGGACCACGACAACGACGACGACGACGAGGTTGCTTACATTTTGTACGGGATTATGAAGCACACGATAGGGTCACATGGGGATTTAGCCAAGAGTGCTGTAAAGAAGGATTCCGTGAGCACCAGGATTTTTTTTTGTTGTTGTTGTTGTTGCAATATGCCGGCAGAATTTTTTTTTTTTCATTTGGCCATTTTGATAGAATCATATATTTTCTATGTTTTGCTGTTTTTTTTTTTTATGTTTATTTCTCTAGAATAAAAAGCTTCGATGAAAAGCAGAGGCAAACATTGAATCACGAGAGCAAAAGAAAACCATGTCAATCAAATTGCATGCCATTTTGGTTTACTACCATAAGAATATATAGTATATACCTTATACAAACGGGACAGGAACCTATTTATCCTCTCCCCATCTCCCCCCCCCCCTCTTCATCCATTGGTCGATTCGCCTTTTCGTGTTGTTTGGTTTTCTCATATAAATGTGCTTGCCATCGTGCAAAGAAGATTTCCTGTGAGAAACTCTTAGAATAGGATTATACGAGGATAATGAAGTGGAAGCAAAATTTTCAAATACTATTTTTCTTTTTATTACTTTAAGGTGGAATGAATTAAGGAGTTAAAGAAGTGTAAAAAGGCCAACATTTATAGTAACTTTACACGGGTGTGTTAAGAAATATATTGTTATTTTATTTATTTTGCGTCCCTTGATTTTAAACCCATAAGGTCATAAGTTAAATCAAACAGGTTATATTTTTTTTTAACTGAGGGAAAATAGATAGAACATTTTGAAAATCTATATACATTGATTTTTTTTAAATGTTTTAATGTATGAAATTAAATCCTTTTTTATAAGTTAATATTTTAATTTATAAAATATTTAAAATTCCATTTAAAAAAATTTGAAGCCCATTTTTTTAATACCTACATTACATAGTGATTCTTAAATTTTTGCATACAAAAAATATTTTTTAAACATTTTGATTAATTATTAAATTTTATGCAATGTAGCTAGAAGATTCTTTATTAAAAAAAAAATCTGTTCATTTTATCTCATTCTAAAGCGTTGTTTGTAAAATTTTGATAGGTTGGCATTATTTAAAAAAAAACTCAAATTTATAAAAATCGGTTAAGCCGTAAACGAGAAAACTTAAAATGAATTAACGGTTCTATGTGAAAGGTCTTTATTATAGATAGTGAGAATCAAGAGACTTAAGACAAGACGCGTCTATATAGACAACTGGACACGAGGCGTAAGCTGCACTTAATTTAATTGTCGCAGCACATAAGCTACAAATGAAGTACATACTTATTAAAAATATCAAATGTAAATATATGACAACATATTGTGTGAAATTGATTGAAAATGTGCTATGATGTGACGCTTCGTGGGTGAAGAAGGCTAATCGTAGTGGAATCTTCGCTGCATGAGGAACATTTTAAGAAGATTCATGTGCACTGAAAGCCTTACTATCATTGTCATCTCTACTTTTAGGTACTGTAATATTTTTGTTGATAATTTATTTTTTTTTTAAGATTGTGCAAGTTACTAAATGATAGTCCTTACCTTACGTAAAGGTATAAGAAATTATAGAAATACATTTTTTTTAAAGGTCTCCTCTGAAACAGATTTAGTTAAAGTATATTTTGTTAACAACTTTTTTCCTGAATTTTTTGTACACAATTGGTTTATGTTATAATTATTTATTTTCAAAATAAAAAAAATTTAAACCAAAATTCTATATTTTTTCTGTAATTTATGTTGGTCAAATGGCGCCCAGCAGTATAATGTATATGTATAAGCTTTAAAAGATTTTTTTTAAAGTTTTCTTTCACTTTTTCGAGAATTATATCGATTTTCGTTTAAGTTTTATTTTTAACGGGTTCCAGGGTCCTATATAAATTTCAGGTAGCATTAAAAGAAAAAATTAGCACTGGGTCAAGTCAAGAGAGCGTGTGGATAGTTAAGATGAGAGGAGCGGGAAATATTTCGGCGAAAATAGTATATAACCTCATTGTAGAGAGCTGTGATCCCATCTTGTTGGCACTACATGTTCACAAGAGTCATTTTTTTTTTAAAGAAAATAAACAAAAGCACTCAGTTATTATTCCTTTTTCCTGAACTTTTTAATTTAAAATTGTTGAATCTTAGTTTTGTGGGCTTTAGGATTCAACAATTTTCAAAAAGAAAAGAGAACATAATATTATTGTCTCAAAAAATCAATAGACCGCAGCCAAAAAAACAAAAATTTGTCTTCAAAATCGTTTTCTCTATGAAACTTTTATTAAACAAGAACAAATCTCCAAATAAAGAAAATATGTATAAGCATCTATTTGTGTTAATAAAATAAAGTAAAAGTTGACTGAATTTATTGTTTACATCTAAAATTGTTTTCTCGAAACCGAAATAATTTTTCGGAATTGCAATTTCCTGAAAAATTATTCAACTTAATATAGGTTTCCGGGATTTTGATTTTTTGGATTTTGACCCCAACCCCATTTTCCTTCCTCTTCTTGAGTCTGCACACCATAATGTCATTCCTTTCATGATTGTAGAGGTGTAGTGTATTAGTGAATTAGTGAATTAGTAGGGATTAGTTTTACTGGAATAACCAATAATTTTTTGAAATAAATTTAAGCGTTTATAACGGTTTCAACAAGTTGCTTGCTATAAAAAACCTTTACAAAGTAAAGATGATGCACATGCAAATCGACTCAAACATTGACCTATTATATATGGACTGCTAGTCGAGTGTCTTTTCCATACAAATGCCGAAATGAAAATGGTTCAACCTCTTCTTAGTGACATGATCGCTAAAACGGTAGAAGCGGCAAACATATGTACTTATTTTCAGTGCCATCTGTTGCCACTTTCTCTGGACAAGCTTTTTTCGCCATAGAATCTACTGACATCTATTATTATTTCTTATAAAAACCAAGCCATCTGTTTCAAATCAAATGTATATTTTGACATTTGTTATTTGTGTGCTAGTTTTTATTTTCAGTTTCCATTTGCATCGTGCTTGGTAATAATTTTGTTAAGTTCTTATTTTATTTACTTGTATTGAATAAAATCTTTAGGAAAAACGAATAAATCCAAAGTTTCTTTCAGACTCTTGAAGTGAATTTGTTATATGGAAGATTTTCATCTTCACATCTCGTGTGGAGTGTATTTACTATTTTATAATAAAAATTGGTAAAATTCCCGAAGCAACAAATCATCCACCAGCACCGTCGCCCACTTTTTATTCTTGCACGGACGCATTTCAATAGGAACTTGGACATAAATTCCTTTGGTCACCAGAACCTCCTTGAATAGGTTTTCAAGCACAGCGAGGTGCTAAGTTCCCAAAATTGTATACCTTTTTCACAATTATTAAATTAATTAGCTTATTGTGAATTTTGTAATTATTTTTATCAAGAAAGTTTTGGAGACTAAAATGAATGAAAAAAAAAATCAAAACACAAACATGAAAAAAAACAAGGAGAAAAACAAGGAGAAAACTGAAGTGTCAAAAATGCTTTACCATGTTTTCCGCTTCAGTAAAAATAGCACTAGCGTCGTTTAGTTATAGGTTGAACCATCGTGAAGTTGGCTCCTGGCAGTCCATATCTAGTAAGTCAATGGACTCAAAGATACATAAAATTTTTTTTATGTGTGTTATTTGTCAACATGCCCGATAGAGGTGAAATATAAATTATAAAAATAGCTACAGGTTTTCACATCCCCTCAAAAGTTTTGTTAGATTTTAACTGGTGATTCAATAATTGATGAGGATAGATTTCCGATAATGAAAATAAATAAAATATTTTAGCTTATACACCTATCGATTTAAATAAAGTTATGTACACGAAGATTTGGTGTACCTACTTAAACAATTTAAAGCGCTGATACCCATTGAATAGTTTATTATACTATAGGTCTATACATACCTTTAAATATAATCGTCCTTTTTTCAAGACACCTGTAGCTATGACATATGACAATCAAACCTTGGAATCAATAGTCTAATTAACCAAAGACCTACTATACTATATACACCATCAACCAGCGACCTAGATCAACTTATAATTATTTTAATTAACTAAAATGCTGACGTTGACTTGGTTGTTAATAACCATCATCAACATTGTCAACATAACCATTCAACCAATCAATGTAAACAATATTCACTCTAACTATACTCTGGTTCGTATATGTATGTATACGCGATATGACCTACGGCCACCATCAACATACAAATTGAACGCTCATTTTGTTTATATTTTTTTTTGTAATTTCTATCGTTCACTTTTAATCAAACAAAAAACCCTCTGTATGGATAATAATTACTACTGTAAAATAACCATTTTGAACAAATATTATACTAGGTGTAGGATTTGGGATATTCACAACACAATTTTCATTAAACACTGCTCCTACAAGTATGCTAATTAAAACCACAACAACTCCAATTTTCATAGACAATAATTACAGCGTCAATATGTAATTACACCCAAACCAATCGCTTAAAGTGCTATGCTATTGGTTGCACATTTTATTAATCTGTTTAACTAATAAATTATTTAATATTCAAATTAAAAAAAAAAAAAACATGACACACGCATTATGTCAAGATCAATATAAATAAATACCTGAAAGTATTCTATATTTATTTTAAAATTAAAATTACATCCCAAAATTATGTATCAAAAAATAAACACTGAATCGAATTGTCTGTCCTCTGTGCATTTAAATATGCAACAGTCAAGTGAGTTTGACCAACAAAAATTATACAACAAAAAATACTACGATTAGTCTAAAAGTATGCTATATTTTTTTATTAAAACATTCAATACAGGCAGTCACTGTAGGCTTAATAAATGAAAATATAAATCAACCAAACCGATATTTTTATTTGAAAAAAAAATAAAATAAAAATGAATATAAAAATAAAAATAAAGGTGTGCCATAAAAATTTGCCAAATAAATTTCCGAAACGGTATTTATGGGCGAGCAAAAAAAAAACATAAATATTAAAGAGGTTCGTTCACATAAATTTCCTATCACCTTTAAATGTAATAAAAGAGGACAACACAAACAATTTTTTTTTCTTCAACAAAAAAAAAAAAAAAACACCTTGTCCACTTTTCCTGGGTAAGTATACGTCGCAGAGGGTTTTTTGTGTGTAAACTACCTCACCCATTCCTTTAAATAAAGGCACAGTTAAGGGAATATAAGAAAGAATTTACCGAAAAAGTATGAACACAAAATTAAATACAAGAGAGTAAAATAATAATAAAAAAAACAAAACTCTCGTATTTCCAGGAAGTAGAAAAAAATACCACATTATATACATACAGGTCGAAAAAAAAAGAAGCGAAATAGTAGGACGAACAACAACTAGACGAACGAAAAAAAAAGACGAATATCCTTGTCAGGCTGCACATTCCAAGTTCAAGTCAAAATTTAAACTCAATAATTCATTTCATATGTACAGGAGCACTGTGAGAGTATTAAACAAAAAATATAACGGGCTCTCCGGAAAAATAATTTTTGGGTGGTCAGGCAGAGAGATCTGGTTTTTCCATCCACGCATGTTCCCAGAGAATGAGCGACGCCTAACCACAGCTCCAGTAATACCCTTAGCGGTGGGAATTGGAACTAATTTCTCCAAGAGAATCTAATATTATAGCTACCTGATACCACCCTCATAATAGAGAGAAGAGAGTGCTCCCATCGGAAAATGGGTTTTGGAAAAACTGCTGACTCAATCAACTTCTCAGTCGTTTTTCTGCCCTCAGCAAGGATATTTCATTGGCTTTTGGGCAAGTCTAGGTGATGGAACAGGCCGCGATATCTATATCTATATCTATCTATCCTTTCTTAGACATGACGCAATTACACTGCATTAGGTTTAAATTAATTATCCTTTTTTTTTATGTGTGTTATTTGTCTTCTTTTGTTCTTCTTTCGTTCACATAATAAGTGCCTTTTGTTAGAGGCATAGTTACACATCTACACGCGTTTAAACGGATTCTAAGGAAGGACGTTGAAAAAAGAGGAATAGATTGGTTCCATTAATCATGCACAGATGACCAGGAAAATGGATTTTTTCAATTCGTCCTTGTACGAACGAAAAGAAGATTACACTTTTTTTTTTTTTTTGTTTTTGTTGGTTTTATTGTTGCCTCGATGTATTGATTTTCGTGTTTCATCCTTTTTTGGGTTGTTTGTAGGCTCCTTACTACTATATGCCTATAGCTATTTTATTTATTTATTTATACAGGTATTTCATGTTGTTGTATTGTACTCCATCAGTTTTGTATTTATGTCGGTACCTTTGCTCATACAATTAGAACTCAAGGAGCCGCGTAGTAATTTATTAACTTAAGTCTTGAATTAATTTATTTTTTTTTGTCAATTAACCTAGTGGACAAAATATATTTACGTTTGATGGGATATGAGTTTTTGTTGTTGTTTTAGTGAATAATTTTTATTTTTACTTGGGCGTGAAGAATATTGTGAGTGTTGTCTTTATTATAGAAAATTGCTCAGACAGTGTTTGTAAAGTCCTTTTCTTACATTTTCAGTTCAGTAGCAAAATAATGTAGAGCTTGAGTATAAGTGCTTTTATCTATATAGACAAAGGAGGTATCTACATATGCATATGATATTGTGTGTGTGTGTGTGTGTGTCAATTGGTCTCTCTAGTCGCATTTATTTCTAATTAGTCTACCATTAAAAGTCAATGATGGTTCCATATTGGACTTTTGGGAGTTGACTAAGTTTTGGAATCGGGCTCTAGCAGTTAGAATATTGATTGTTCAGGTCTCTCTATGGTATATACAACAGCGCGGGTATTTTGGGTGATATATATGTATATTTTTTTTTTTTACTTTTTTTTTATGTAAGTCTAGTGTCAAATGGTGACATGTGTTTTATTTTTGTGAAACACTTTTTTTTTTTTTGTTGTTTCATTTGGCTAAATAAATGAAGGGAGTGACGATGTTGATTGAGATAAGAAAAAAAAAGGTTTTACAGCTTTGGGGATAATTGAACGATTGTAGGTGTGTATAGGCGAATTATACATACATAATGATGGAATGACGGAGATAAGAAAAATTGGTCAATGAACTTCTTGATTATTTGGATATAGATTAAGGTTTTTATAACCTTGATATTTTTTTTCAGATGCTTTTATATGACATTTTTGGCTTTGTAGATCTCGTAAGTGTATAAGTATATCAAACTTAGTTTATATAGCAGCTTGGAAGTAGTAAGGGTTCCTAACCGTACTATAATATACTGCTGAAGAAATATATATATAGTAGGTTAGGTACGCAAAACTACTATATTTCAGTTGGTTTAATCAATCATAGAAAGTAGGAAACACACTTTGATTGCACCTTAAGGTTCCATTTTATGCAAATATGCAATGGCACCTGAGTCTATAGCTGTCACACGTCAAAATCAAAATTGAAGACATCATTCAAGTTTTTCCTGTTGCACTTTACGCTCATAAAAAGAATGTTTTTAATCATAAATTCAAAATAGCAAGAGGAAGGGAACAGAGCAAGTATCTCATTAACAAAACATGAACTTTTGATTTATATTCAAAAATTTGAAAATTGATTGCGATAAAGCATAATGATATTTTTAGTGTACAGAAAATTGTCAAGGGTTGGGGTCAAAATTTTGAAAACGTCAACATTTTTTTTTTTTAAATTCTGCTTTTAAAATTCTGTTTTTCAAAATTCTGTTCTACAAAATTCTGCGAATAATAAAAAAAAATCAAGAATATAAAAAGCAGCTTTTTTACATTTTTGAATATTTTTTATTATTCGCAGAAATTTAAATTTGTATACCTACTAAAATTTAATTTTAATTTTAAAAATAAAACTTTCTTATTCTTATATTAATTGCATTAAACATTTTTTTTTTTTTCAGAAAATATGTAGGTATATTACACAACAAAAATAGAGAATACCTACATAGTTTCCGTTAAATTTGTTATGAGAATGCTATCTTTTTTTATAATTTTACTTTAATTTTTATTGTATTGCACTGTAAATCGTCAAAAATATTTCTTGAAAAAAAAAATCAGAATTAGTAGAATTTCATTTCTCTAAAAATATTTCTTGTCAATATTTTCAAAAGCAGAATTTTGTAAAATAGAATCGAATAGCAGGAATTTGAAAAGCTGATTTTTTGTAAACGTAGGAAGAATTTTGAAAAGCAGAATTTTAGAACCAGAATTTCGACCTGCTCCTGTTAAGAGAAAAATAAATAATTAGCCATAATATATTTTTATACTTTTTTAACCCTTTATAAAATACTATATTTTTGGAAGGGTAGATACTATATTTTTTTTCAGTTAATTCTGTAAAGTACTATAATATCGATTTTCTTTAAACTTTGTATTTAGAGTTTTTAAGGCATTCCCCTCATATGTTATTTTAATTTTATTTTAAGACCAAAAATGACGGTACCAATCGTACAATTTTTTTTTTAATAAATATTGAAAATCTTATTTTTCTCAAAAACGTGCCGCAGCACAAATTTTGTAATTTTTTTTTTACAAAAATGCTAGCTACTATTTTGTAAAAAAAATTCCGAAAAATAATTATAAATAGTACCTCCCTTAGTACCTAAGCATTTTTTATTTTTTTATTTTCTCAAAATCAACCTAACTGAGTTTGATCAATTTTTGTATGGAGAATATTTAAAAAAAAAGTTTTATTTGCCAAAATTTAATTTTTTTTAAATGTTTCAATTTTTTTTTGAAAACTTAATAATTCGAAAACCAATTCTTTGATTTTTATTTAACTTGGCACCCAGAAGTTTTTAACATTATAAAGCAAATTTAAAGCAATAATTATTATTCATATAACAAAAAAAAAATAACCGTATCTTCCGTACCAGTTTAAAAACCGTTAAGGAAAATCTGATTTTTATCGAAAACGGCTTCTATGATTTTGATTAAAATTTGTATGTGAGCTAATATTAATACGATCGTTTATATTATTGGAAACAACTTAACAATAACCCATTATTAACGCTAACTTTCGTATAAGATATTTTTTCGCCTATCTCATTATTGGTGTAATCGATTTTAAAATTTCTTTTTATAAAAGTTTCTAATAAGTCTTAATAATATTGCAAATCAAAATTTTCAAGAAAAAAAAAACAAATTTTGAATTTAAAAATCAAAATTATACTTTGAAAATTTGATATTTCTGAAATTGGTTGATGATTTTTTAAAAATTATTTTTTTATTAATAAATACTGAAAATGGTGTACGAATTAAATTTTTTTTAATATTAACAAAATATTATACATAATAATTGTTTTTTAAAAAACCGCTGCAATGATTTTTAATTTTTTTTCTCTTAACTAAAGGAAAGAGTATGAAGGTTTTTTTTTAATAATACAAACTCTATATACTACTGAAATACATCAGCCAAGTAGAAGGCTTAGCACTATTTAATTGGACTTGTTGAATTATTGATTTAAAATAGCTTTTTACGGCCTTTAGTCCACAAAAATTTTTAGGCGTTTCGTCCCGGCGATCTCACTTGGACTCATCAGTTGACTAGTGAGGACCTTGTCAATACGCAATTTTTGTTAAGTTCAATCAATATAGGAATAAAGGAAAGAGTTTTTGAATTTTTTTAATCAACTTATTTCTAAATATTTTGATTTATGAACTTTTGTCAGTTAAAACTGTCAGTTTCATGCATGAATATTAGTTCTTGTATGGAACTTTTTTGTTGCTTTTTTTTTTAATTCTAATAGTATTAAAACATTGCCAAATGTGTAGTTATTTACTATTGAAAAGAAACAAATATGCTCTTTGCGTTTCAATATTCGTAACTTTTGAAAAAAATTAAACATTTTTAAAACTTTTATACTTTTTATTTAAAAAAAAAAATAATTTTTTAAGACCAGCTTCGAAAACACAAAGTATTTTTTAAAAATAAATGGAAAATTATTTATTTACTTTTAGTACATGTTTTTTATAAAATTAGTTAGTTAAAATTAACATTTAAATCACGTTTTCTTTCAAATTTTGGCACAATTTTTCGAGATGCTATTTTCGATCGAATTAAACCTTCTCTAAACTTTTCGTCACACGCAGATATTGCAGATTCTGTAACAATTTTAACAGAAAGCTCTACTGCTTGTACATATATGACAGGGAAGCCTAAAAAACGTCAAGTTGTTCCAACATCGTGACTATATTATTTTTGAAATTTCTTCATTAGAAACATTTATTAGGACTGGGGGCTCATAAAACGTTTGTTGCCTTTCTACCATGTCAGTATATGACGAGGCACAAAAGTTTAGTTTTGGTACTTCAAAAAGACATGGTGTGCTCTTTTCTGAGTCAAACTGCGAGCTTTAATGATTCTTCGAGCAGCAAGTTCACGAACATATAATGTCTCATCTGACAACAAAAGGTTTTCAGGATGTGCAAAATATGCATTGCGTACCGGGTCCATTCCTTCTTTAAGTTCAGGAGAAAAATAAGTATACTTTCTAAAACTGAAAACCAAAATATTTTACAACCTCTGGTTCTCGAAATATCTTCATCCAAAATGATATTACCATATTTCAACCCAATTCAATTAAAATTGTTCAAAAAAAAATGTTTGGATGGCGATATTTCCGCAATCGATACTCGTAAGTAGTTGCGGTTTTCAGCGATGAATTAGAAATTTATAGAGCTTTCCGTTAATGTTAAAATTTTAGGACATTTCCACAAATAAATTTTTATTGACTTTTTGAAAAAATAATGGACTACCCCCTTTCCTAATTTTGACCCAAAAAATTAGATTTTATTTTTGTGTACTCACATAATATACCTACCTTAAACTAAAATACGCTCCTATAACAAATGTATCTCTTTTAAATTCAAATAAATTATAGATCTTAACTATTCAAACTTTAAAACCACAGTGTGATCGCAGATCAGGTTCGTGCGACCCAGTTGTGCATTGTATTTTTTAATAATATCGAGTCATTTTTGATATAAATATCTATCATGTTTCACAAGGAACGTATTACAGGAGTTATAAAATTTTCCCTCTAGGGAATCACTTAAAATCTTGAGTATATATTGTGTAACTACCAAGTTTAAGGAAAATCGCTTCAGTGGTTTGGACTGTACCTACAGACAAACAGCATCGATAAGATTTTAAGGTCATGTTTATTGAGAAAAAAAAGAAAAAATCAAGAAGAATTAATCACATTCAGAATTATTTAAATATATCTACATCTACCCTATTATATATATCCTTTAGATATCAGCTTCGAAATATAAAATTATTACAAACCTATTTATGCTTTTCACAAAGATAATTAGCTTACAGCATTTTTCAAATATAAATTGCTTTCACATAAAAGTTCGATGCTTATAGTAGGTACCCACCAAAAAAAAAAGACAAAATAAATGAAAAAAAACTTCAACTTGATATAGGTTGTCATTTTCATTATAAAAGGTTTTGACCTCATAACACAGCTGCATGTAAAACAACAACAAACAAACAAAAAAAACAAAAAGAAACTTCAATGTAAAAATTGTCTAGACACTTTGCGTGACTATATGATCAAGATATCTATCTTGTCTTTGTCCTTGAAGAACGTTAAATGAAATTCCCAATACATACATATATTCGATTTTCTAACGCCTCAAATAATTCTGATTGCATTTATTTTTATTGGTACCTATAACTTACGCGGGTATATATACAGATATACTTACCCCACCTAACCTACCAGCCAGCTTGCTGCCGTCTCGCCTTTTTTTCTAAAAATGTCAACTTTAACACAAATTTTGACATCAAATCAATATTACAATTCCAATAAATCACGACAGGATTAACTCACCCTGTAACGTCACAATGTTCGCTGGCTAAATAAAATTTATATAAAATCACATATCACGCCTTTTTTTTTTTCTTTATTTGATTTCAATCGAAATGATCTCGGTGCCGATAGAATAAGGATTAAATATGTAAATTCAATTGCAAGGATTAGTTTGCTCTTATTTGCGCATAATTTGTGTGACATCTAAAAACCAATTGAGGTTCAATGAAGTGAAATAATTCACGCTTCGCAGAGGATAATAAAATAAATATAAGCAAGAGCAACTGTATATAAAAAAAAAAAAACCTGAATATAAAGAGACAATCTGTATGTTGTGTACCTATGTGTAGATTGTAGATATAAAGGCTCCTGACCAGCAAGCCAGTGACGTTGGCGGCGCCTTATGGGTAATAAATTCAAGAAAACGTATTAGCATTAGATTAATCTTACTCGCACAAGATTGCCGCTATTTCCGTTTCCATTTTTATAGTAACTCTCTTGAGGGGGGTGGGCTATAAGATAAGCGGGATGGAGGGGGGAGGACATAGTAAATTTCTTGGGATTTTTTTTCTATCTATACAAATAGCTTTTTCAACGCCATATGCGACAAAAAGGATAACACCAGAACAACTTTCCGTATCCCATATTTCCATGCTTATGCGGGCACACAATGGGGACACTACCTACATATATATATTTGTTTGTAGGTATTGCAACATTGAATCCTTTTTCGGTTGAGTGCACAGATACACTCGTCGGCAAAGTATAATTCCTTTGCCCGGCCATATTCTATCACCACAATGCGGTGCACCATAATGTTTTTGTTCGGGAAGAAGCGAAAGTCCTCGCGGCATCATCAAATTCTCGTTAGCCCCAAACGGTGGCGACGCGGTGAAGAAAAATCGAAACAAATGTATTCACGGTCTATTTGGAGTCCTACTATACATATATACCATACTACTGGAGGTTTGCAGAGAGATAGCAGGCAAGGCAGAAGGACATCCCTTCGGGAATGATAAATAACTTTCTTTCCTTAACGTTCAGTACTTTGTTCCTGTTCCTGTTTTTTTTTTGTTGTTGTTGTGATTCTCTGTTATTTCATATATCAATGGTTTTTTTGTTTGTTTGTTGGAGGACATTAAAAATGTGTGTTATAGTCCTTTAGAGTGACTTCACTATTGAAAAGGAGATATATAACAGTTACTGAATGCTGAACACATTCGTTCAACAAAACAGCGAATAATATTTAAATTTATTTAGCGCACCAACCCATATCCTTTCTTAAATATGTGTATATATATTATATACGTACAATGATATAAGTGGTGAAAAAAAAAGGGATTTTTGATGTGCGTCATTTGCGGTTAGGTTTTGCGATTATCCTACCAACATAATGATGAAGTTTACGGAAATTTAAGCAAACAACACACACAAAAAAAAAAATTAATATCCTTTTTTTTGCTAATCGTTTGGTGCGCGGCGACATCTGTTTACAAAATTTTAAAAGGATTAAGTTCGTTTCTACATATTATTATTATTATATGATGGAGTATCTATTATGTATAGACACTAGAGGTTTAGAAGCTTTCAAAATGGATTATTAATAGCGTTATTCTTTTCACATGGCAGCAACGGTGGTGGTGTGGCAAAGCGACAAACATTAAGTGGGCGAGATTTTATTTTCGGATAATTAACTGCTAAAGAAATAAAAGTGTTTTTTTTTTTTACGATATAGCTATTTATACTTAGATCAAGACGTTAGATAATTTTCTTTAGATTATTATTTTAAGTACAAGATTGAATTTAAAATAATTTTGAATACCAGAAAAATTACACTGACTGAGATGATTGCTATTTGAATTTGACAGTTTAAAGGGATACATTTTATCGAAGGGAGACAGGAGCAAAGGCATCTTTTGTGGTGTATTTCTGTGTAACCAATAACCATGTCTATTAAGCTTACAAAAATTTATAACTACATACATATATGCTAGCCCAGGAAAATAAGGATTTCACTTTCAAAAACTTTTAACAAAGGTGAATTTTGGTGAAGTGTTTAAATTTTATACATTCAGTATAATATTTTCAAAAATGATCACAAATTTGGATCAGAAATTTTGATTTTGTAGATCGAAAATGCGAGTTTCTTGAAAATTACCAACTTTAAGAAGATCTCGACTTCTACCAAAAAATTGAAAAAAAAATCTGACAAAGTTGAACATTTGAAGAAATCTTATTTTTTTTTTGTCTTAAGTATTTTTTAATTTTATGGTGCGAATCGTAGGTTGAACAATTCAACGCAAAAAAAAAAATGTTGACTATTTTTCTGAGCCCAGTACCCGATACCTAAGGGATGTGGAGAAAAGTACATAAAAATATTTAAAAGAAACAACTGACACTGTATCGTTTACACACAGTTTTTCTCAAAATATATTGCTCTTATGAAAAAATGTGCAAATAAATACTTTTTGTGTAGAATTTTACAAGCTATAATTTTGGCATAACATTTCTCTAAAAAATTGATAATTTCGAAAATCTTTCGCGTGCGTTAAGATCAGTGCCGTAGCCATGATTTTGGTTCGGAGGGGGGGGGGGCTTGCTTCCAAATTTTACGAGTTCTTTAAACAAAAAACTATATATATTCCAATTTATTGATTTTTATTAGTTTTTAAATTGTATGTACTCAAACGAACATATACTTAAATTATTTTTTTATACACACATTTTTTCAAAGCAGAAGACATCTTGATTTTCTTTTTGACATGAGATCAATCACCTTTTCTGGATCCACATTAATATCTGAATGAAGAGATATCATAGCAAGTGAGCTTAATCTTGCATTCCCCATAACACTTCGGGACACTGTTTTAATTCTTTTCATAGTTGAAAATGTTTTTCAACACTAGCTGTGGTCACTGGAAGCGTGGCCAAAACCATAAGAAAGAAGTTTATACCTCTAAAGTAAGTCTTGTCACATATGTATATCAAGCAATTTTAAAACTTCTATAGAAGGATCAATCGACGATATTTTTTCGCACCAGAGAATGTATTCAGCTTCAAAGCTATCAAAGTAACATTTTATCTTTTTCATTTCTTTGACTTGCCCAATGGCAGAAAAACCTGGGAGAAGAGCTTAAAACGATGGTAGAACGTCTTCGTTGACCATGAATCTGTCCGTAAGATTTTGTATTAACGAATCTATGCAAGGAATCAATACAGACACTCATAAATAGGATTCAGTAGAAGAGGTTTCTGGATTGGAACGCGTTGTTTGTTTCAATGAAGTTCTTGGAGCTCTTAATTCAACTTCAAATAATTCCTCGGCAAGTTTAGATGCGGATTGAAAAGCCTCTCTGAAAAAATCTTCGGCTTTTTCTCTGATGTTTTCAAAAAAATTCAGAACTTCTTTGGTGCGCCCGAATGCAGAAACGAAATCTAAGGATTTGTTCTATAGGAAAACTGATAAGGGCAGCGTTAAACTGAACAGCTTTTCGCATACAATGGGGCTAACTAGGAAATCACATTTTTGGACCGCTGCCAAAAGTGTTGATGCCTTCGAAGACATCGCCCACGTTCTGCTCGTTATTTCTTCAAGACTTATTGACGTGCATTTGAAGAGCTCTACAAAGGAAATAATACTGTATATTAGTATATTAGAAAGTTTTAGTTTTTATTTTAGACTTTCGGTGGGGGGGGGGGGCTAAGATAACTATTTTTTATTTTAAAAAGCATTGAAATATTTTTGTCTGCACACTTTTTCCAGAAAAAAAAAACAAAAAGGAACTGGTAGACCGAATTTTACTCCCATGTTCCAAATGTATGATACTTGTTTTATAGTCAAATGCTTCCTGCAAATGTCCAGCTTTTCACCTTCGAAATCTATGGGTCAAAATGAACAAAGGCTGAACCACGTTTCCACAAAATGGCCCTTAGAAATGCAAATTAGCTTACTAACGTTAAAACATAACAAACAATAAAATCTGAGCACTTTGTTAAGTTTTTTTTTTTTTTTTTTTTTAATGATCATTTAAATGTTAAATATTTTCTTTTATGCAAGTAAGCTAAACTTATAAAATTAAAAAATGCAAAGTTCTCATATTTTTTTCAAAAATATTTTTGAAAGGGATATACAAAATTGTATTGAAAATCTTAAAGCGTAAAAATGATATTTAAATACAGTAAATTTATCGTAATGTCACGTTCGTTAGAGTTTTTCTTATATGCAACATCATGCTTAGCTTTATGACACACTATGAATATGCTATGCAAATGCAAATTGACTGCCCTAAATATGCCGTACATTTGATTCTCCCAAAAATAATAATAATAGATTCAATGAATTTTATTGAAGGTGTGGGGTGGCGTATGTGGAACATTTTCTCAATAGATTCAGGTGGTTGAAATATTTTACTTTATTTAAAGTAAATTTTTTTTGCAATTGGAAGCACTTTAAATTTAAGAAGACATCTAAGCATTTTTTTTTATTTTGAGCTTGAAAATTAATTTTTCACTTGATTTAAGAAGAAAATTAAAAAAGTATATGAAATAACCTATCCTATTCCATTTTATTCACCCTGTAGGTACTCTATTGAACTTTTTTTAAAAATTCAAAAAAAAAAAAAATTGTAAAATGTTGGTATAAAATATTATTTAATATTATTCTACATTCAAATATTTTTAAAAATTAGTTGAATCGTTTTCTAAGAAAAATTACAAATTTTGTTTAACCTTTTTTGAGATTATTATTTTAAAATTAATTAGTAAAACAAATTTGTATGACAGATATCGTTATTTTTGGTTTAAAAAAAATAGAAAAAGGAGGGGGTATGGGAATGCCCAAAAACCAATTTTTCAGAAAAGTAAAGTATAAATGTTGCTGAACGGAAGAATAGACAGACAGAACGGACAAAATTGGGAGACCAAAATTTTTCGTCTTCTCTATCATATTGTAATGTAAAGATAATAAGTATCATGTAATCTAATACAAAATTAAGGAACATTTTAAATAATTGTTTAAAAGGAAAAAATTCATTGTATAATTTTAACAAATTAAATAAAAAATACACTTGAAAAATTAAGGAATTCTAATAAAGCGTTGGGTGAAGAGTGGAAAGAAACTTGTTTTATTCGTATTTAAAATCAAAAACAGACCAAAAGAGCCTACAAAAATATAATTATTGGAAATTGAATCCATTTGGTTTAAATTTCGTAAACCTAATTTTTACGTAAATTCCTTAGTGTAAAATTTAAAATTTTTAGCTCATATAAAACAGATAACAAATACAATTTTGACTTTTCTAAATTTTTATCAAAATCAAGGATTTTCGTAAAACTTTGTTTCAATATGTATTTTATAGTTCGTATCTATAATGTTTTAAATAATTGCAATAAAACTGCATTTCAAATTTACGTAGGTAAACAAAATCAAATAAGGGAAATATCTTTAAATCATTATTATTTATTAAATTGGAATATTCACCTGCTACGCCATTTTTTAGTATTTATTAATGTGGAGTTTAAAAATTAATTTTGAAAAATAATCATTTAACCATTTTCGACATATCGAATTTTCAAAAAAATAAATTTGAAATATTTTGATTAAACAATAAACATCCAAGATTTGTTTTTTTTTTGAAAATTTTGATATGAAATATTATTCAAATTGCTGTTGTGTATAAAATTTCATCAAAATCAGTTCAACAGATAATGAGATAGCCGAAAACCAAAAAAATGATTCTATGAGAGATACCATTTTTTAACGATAGATAAATTGGTTTTTTGTTCCAAAAATTTAGTAGATCGTACTAATATAAGTTTCCATAAAAATTTTAATCAAAATCGTAGGCGTCGTTTTTGAGAAAAAATTTATTTTCCATTCCGTACCGTTATTTTTGGTCATAAGAATAATTTTTATTTAAAATCTGTAGATAATGTAAAAAAAAAACAGTCGGGTGGCAAGTTTAATACAAATCGACCAAGTCATTTTCGAATTATTAAGTTCTCAAATAAAAATTTTGATTTTTTTTTTTAATTAAAAAAAAAGAAAATTCACTTTTAAAACATCTTAATAAATTTTCTATAAAAAAATTGGTCAAAATCAGTTGAGCCGTTTTTGAGAAAATCGAAAAAATGGTTCTATGGAAGGTACCATTTATAACCATTTTCCGATTTTTTTATAAAATGGTAGCCTTTTTTGTTAAAAAAAATTGTACGGCAGGATGTCGTTACTTTTGGTCTTAAAAAAAAGTGTGGGGGGATTGCCGAAAAACCGTTAAGTACTAAGTTTAAAGAAAAACGACCAACTCGTTTAGGCTGCAGCCGAAAGGACAGACAGACAGAATTTTGAGACCCACCTTTTTCGGCTATCATAGTATTGTCAACTTTGACGAAAATCTCGAGTTCGGTTCGAGTACCTACATATGTACATATGTACATAAATATCGCAAATAAAAATAGTTTTTTATAGGTTCTTAAAATTACACTTCAAAGTGCCATAAGGGCGTGTGTGTTTATAAACCTATTATTAGAATTGTTTTGACTTAAAATATTTCAAAAGAAAACAACAACAATCATGAACTTACATTATATTTTCAAATGAAAATATAAATATAAATAATATAAATAATTAAGAGCAAAAATTAGTTACAATTAAGTAAAAGCAAACATGATATTATGATAGCGCTGTCGATGTAAAATTAATTAAGTATATGCATAGACTCAAATCAATTATGGTTATCAAATCAAATACAATTATTTTTTTTTTGTTTCTATAAACAAAAGCTATAATAACTTACTGACACGAACCAGAAGCATCTAGCTAGGTATATATAAACTGATTGACAAGAAATTATTGTACCTGTCACATGATTGCATTAAAACATTGATTTCCAACAACTGACTGACAACGGCTGCGACGGAATCATGACTTGGTTAATATTTACCTTAGCACTAGTTTTGTTGTTAGCCCAGGTTGAGTTTTAATAAATGCTTTATTCAATATATTTTGTTGGTATTATTAATGTTTGTATTATTTTTTTATTCCAGGCAAGTTCAGATGAATACACCACTCCATATTATGAGTACCAAGAAATTGGAATAAAAAGCAAAGCTTCAATAATTAATTCTGTTCCATGTTTGTCATTATATGGCGTCTTACTATTTTATGGAGTTCTTATATACATACGTTAAATAGATTAATGCAATCATGTTTTAAGAATGACCATTTAAAAAATCTATAAAATAAAGTAAAAGTCGTAAAACAAAAGTAAAAAATAGAAAATCAAAATTGAATTTAAAATTGGAATTGGAATTGAACAAAATAAAATTTATTGATCAGCTCGTGTAAACTAAAACTCTTCTATAAAATCAATTTAACTCAAAGTTCATTAACAATAAAAAAACAACATAAAATCCATCATCCTTTGAGGATATTAAACAAAAACAAAAAAAATTAATTAAGTCTCAATTTATCTACATTTTCATATCTTAGCTCATAATCGCCTAATCATGACACGAGAGTTATTTTCCGTGCCCGATCCGATTCACTTTGTCACTGCCACCAAAAATCCTGGGCAATTTCTTTGTCTATCTGTACAGTCGCTTCACAATAATGGACCTACTTATAAATAGAGAGAAAAACACAACACAGATTCCATCGCATTTAACCATCCAGCACGATAAGAGAGAAGAGAGATTAATTACCGGTTTTTGCTGCTTTTGCCAATGATACTCGAGAACCGCTAATAAGGACTTTCATCTCAATATCACAAAATCAACTTGACATCATATTGGACGATGGAAAAAAAAGAGCTTGAAATTCACCAGCTATATTTTCGCTTTCGTGTTGGTATATCCATCCACCCACAGTCCAGGGGGACTGCACTTTGAAAGACGTTAACAAAAATTCATCGTTTTGGAGCTCTTCACTTCATCCTTTTCATCTTCTCTTTATAACCGACCGTCCAACGGAAGTTTTCCATTGTCCCTACAACAACAAAACTGATGATGATGATGATGACTCAAAAAAAAAAATGAAGAAGGAGTAGCAAGAGGACTCTTGGAAAAAGAAATTGGGAAAAATTTAATTCATGACAGCATGACATCTCCGACAACAAGGATAACAGAGATATTTGCATAAATTCAGGAAGCAACAGCAACACCAAGATAAAACTAGTTAGACACAACTCTGTAGCTATATAGACAAGCACAAGACGAGGCAACAACTGAAGCTAAGGAATAGAGAACCAGTTAGATATCAGTGTAGTCGTCGTCGTCGTCAGCCCTTATAGTATTTGGTGACCGAGAGAATTTGAAACAAATTTAGACTGGAAAATGTCCTTTAGCCTCTCCCCTATATCGAGGAGTCATGATGGTCAAAATATAGAGTGAGAAATCTCTAGTGCAAGACAGAAGGACAAAAAAAAACAAAAACAAAAACTTTTCACCAGCAAAAGTAATTTTCAAGTTTGTCCTGATGGTGTCCTTATAATGTGTTTTTTTTTTTATTATTATTTTATTATTATTTTCTTTTCTTTGTTTTGTGTCCGTGTTCCTTTACTTTGTCCATCTGTTTTTCCTGCTATACACTTGACTGCTGGTTTGGTTGGTTGGTCTCTGTTGCTTGTGTTCTTGTCCTTGTTTGGGTGATTTTTTTTGTTAACTTGATTCTATGCTTTGGCTGGCCTGTGCCATCACTACTGCTAGCTGCAACCAGTGAGTGAAACAATCCTCCAAATGAAAACTTGATAAAAATGTTCAAAGTTTTGACTGCTGCTTCTTCTTGGAAAAGTTAAAAGTGAAAAGCAGGGGTTAGAAATAGTCGGCAAGGGAACAAGATGTATTCATTGACCGAAATGAAAAAAAAAATAAAAGTGGTCAGCTGTGAGTTGATATTTATTATTTTTTTTTTTCAAACTTTTGTATAGAAATTCAACAAGCTACGAGTTAACTGTCTTGGTATATGAATGGTAGAGATGTGATTATTCTTCTGGAAATTGATAAATGATTTGGGAGTATCTATATACCTATGTGTTATTAAGGGAGGTGTTTTTTAAGTAGATAGTGATCAATTTCTGTAAAATTTTTATTTAAAAAGAAAATGTAGATGTAGTTTCGATTCCTCGAAGGAGTTGAATTTGTTCATTGGTCAATTTAAAGGTACGAACATTTAACTATCTGAGTGAAGAGGTATAATCATATAGGCTAGGCTAGGCTAGGTGGCGTTAGGCAAAAACGCCCAAGGAAATAAAGCCAAAACCGATTTGGAAATATCGCCCAAAAAAATTCTGAACAATTGTTGTTGTTGTTTTTTTTCTCGATTTGAGCATTATTTCCAATTTTTAAATTGTTTTTTAAAGAAAACAAAGCCTAAAATAAAAATTTTAAAGGTCAAATGGAAATAACGCCCAAATCTTAGGAAAAAACGCTCAAATTAAAAAAAGTTTGGAAATACCGCCCAAAATTGAGGAAATAACACCCAAATTTTACAAAAACAATTTACATAGAAAATATTTGCGCGATATTTCCAACTTAAGATTTGGAAAAATATTAATTTGGGCGATATTTCCAATTTTTTTTTTTTTTTTGGCGATAAAAAAATGTTGGCGTTATTTCCTAGGGTGTTATTGCCTTATTGCCTAACGCCAGGCTAGGCACCTACTATATAAGGGAAGTAATGGATAAGTTAAAAAAAATAGAACTCAAGATTTTGATCAAATTTGACATTTTTAAGGAAGACTAAGACTGTCATCTGTACAGACGCTTGCCTACAGCCTAAATGGATATAATGTAGGTCAATTTTATTTAAACTAGTGTATCTAGAGATTTTATTGAAATTCCCCAGAAATAAAAAATTTAAAAATCATTGAAGCTGTTTTTTTTTTTTTAATTCAATTTTTTATATACATAGGTACCTACTTAAATTTTCAAAACATTTAAGAAAAAAATCGGTCACCATTTTTAAGTGTTTACCTATTAATTCGGAGTTTAAAAATTAAAATTAATTAAAACAAAATCATAAATACCGATTTTGAAAAATAATTTAGATTTTTTTTTTAAATCCAAAATTTATTTTTTTAAAATTATTTTGATATGCAATATTATTTAATCTTATATTAAACGATTTAACATATTATTGGAACAAATTTTACATTTATTCATTATTAACGGTGGCTCTCATAGAACCTTTTCTTTTTTCTTATTTTCTGCTCAACCGATTTTAATGAAATTTTTATAAACAAAAGTTTCTTCAAAGTTTTAATAATATTTCGTATACAAATACATATTGCGAAAAATTTATGTTGGGTTTTTAAAAAACAAATTCAAAACTATTTTTGAAAATCAGATACTTCAAAACAGGTCGATGATTTTTATTTTTTTTAAATTGAAATTTAAGTTCAACATTAATACAATTTTTTAATATTTTTTATACATATTAAAGAAAATAGCTATGTTTAAAAAAAAAACCGCTTCAACTGATCACAGTGTAATAGTTTGTGCGACCCAGTCGTGGACATTTTTTTTTTTAATTTTTATTTCCTTGTTAAAAAAGCTCCATTGATGTCGATAGAAAATTTAATTTTAGACAAATCTGAGTTGCTTGCCAAACTTACTTTTATTACTTTCGATTCAAATATACATTGCGTTATATTATTGGAGAACGAAGGCAACCAAATTCCTGGCAATTTTGAGTTGTTTACGGAAATAAGCTTCTCGCTTGTCCACGCCCACGGAGAAATTTTTACTGCCAGAAACATTTTCTGTCAAAAATTGGATACCAAAATTAGCATTTTCGTTTGCCATTGTGGCATTCAACGTGTTTGATGTTAGACCAGGACAGGGAATATACCTACAATCAGACTTAAGGTGGCGCTACAGTCCGGGATTGACCAGGGCTTCAACCAACATGCCTCTCCAACCAGCTCGGTCCCTAGCTAGCTGTATCCAGTTTCACACGCCAAGTTGGTTGAGGTCCTCTCCCACGGGATTGGATTCGAAGAATTTAAGGGTGGGAGCGTTGGGGTCCATTGGCTTTACATGACCCAGCCATCTAAGTCGTTGGACCTTCACTTGTTTGACCAGGTCAATATTCCTGGTACAGCCCGTACAGTTCGTGATTGTATCTTCTCCTCCCACTTACCATCTATGAAGACGGTGCAGGCAAATTCTGTTGTTCAGATGTGTTACAATCAACTCGGAGGCAGCTAAATGTTGCCCCAAATAAGTTGCTTAGTAGCCGCCATGCCTTAAAGTTGACTCTATATCGAACTTTTTTTTCTTCTTATGCAAGCCACCTTGTCTGTAGGTTTAGGTTGGTGTGTGAAATATTTAAAACTCTAAGAAACTTCAACTATTCAAAAAAGTATATTTAAGGTGAGTCTAATTCTTGTATTGTTTTTTTTTTTTGTTTCCATTCGCATTTTTTCTTCGTCACATTTCTTAATGAAGATACAAAAATAAAAATAATAAAACAAATTTCAGCCAGACACTCTACAACTGAATGAACAACGAGAAAACAACCCCAAATCGACATAAATATTTTAAAAATGATTTAAAATATAAAAAAGGAAGAGAACATAAATAAACTCAAAAGCTCAAGTACCTACCTACCTACCTACACATTATACAAGTCCTATAGATAGGTACTCCAAAAAAACACCACTTACAATGTGAATGTCTGCTACGATGATATAAAACATTAAATAGCAAGAAAATATACAAAAAAAAAAGAAATAAAAACAAAAAAACAAGACTCTCAGGACTTACAAAAATAATTTTATTTATGTCGAATTGAAAGCAATCCTGCCATTGAATGCAAAATAACGGCACACTCAGCGGAATCCTTTTTATTACAATCTCCGTCATGAATACATATACATACTTCAATATATACACACGATGACTACTTTTTCAAAGGACTGCTGCAGATAAATACAGTAGGTAAGGTATTCTTTAGTTGTTGTTGTAGTTGCAGATAAATACATATATTTCTTGATGGTGTATATAAGCGTAAGCGATGAACACAGACACTCTTATTCAATTATTGCACGCTTATGGTATAGTTTCCGAGTAAAAGAACTGGAGATAATGGTATATTTACGGTGTATTCGTCGGACCTCCGCACCGCCCCATTAACGGCGGCGGCAGCAGCACCTACATATACTGTACCATTTAAAGGTTTTGCCATTTTACCCAAGTCAAACTTGCCGGATTTCACAATTATACTACGCTTTCAATTCTCGACACATATACACACGCTCTCTTAGGTGCCTTTTGCCATAATGCGTTTGGAATTTTTCGAAACCCACTTTTCTGACAGGCTCTCTATACTTACTCCCTCTCCAAAGGATCGTTTTCAATAAAATGAAAAATTCTTGAAATTTATTTGTCTGAAATGCGCTTGGTGAGAAATAAAAATAAAGAATGGCAGTCGAGCGGCAGAATACAAAAAAAAAATAACAATCATATTATATCCCTTCGTCTCTACTTAAAATGGCGCCCAACAGAGAATGAAACACTGCTTCAGGGCCTGTTCGGCAAGTTATATATAGGATAACGACAACGACGATGGGAGCTTTGAGACGCCAAGTCAAATATGTGGAATAAGCAAAACTCAATTGATATCCTTATAACTTATATCGATAACCGATTGAAAGTAAAAAGGATATATATAGCAAAGCCTCCCATAGCATAAGAAAATATTCAATCCTTCCCTTTCCAATCCCACACAGAGAGAGGGACAGGAAAAGCGAGCGAGAGAAAGAATCAAGTGCGAACAAATTGTCTTTAAACTATGCCAAGTCTGGCATCCTGTTAGTGTTTGGGTGCAGCACAGGATGTTAAGGATGTAACGCATTGAAGGATATACCCCAGGAGCAAAAGATAAATGTAATCAAAACTATAAAAAGATTTGTGATTTTCTGTCGAAAGTGGTAAGAGCCCTCTTCCATGTGTGGTGTGTGTGGGTGGGTACAAAAAAATCCTAGAATTATTGCATTTAAACGTTTTTCGCAATTTTTGTTTGTGTTTTTTTTTTTTTGCAAAAGTCGTTGCTCCATAATATTTATTTATATAGTACTCTTACATACATATATACCTATAACCTATTCTGTGGTTTTTTTTTTTTGTGGTCGTTTAAATAATTTTCTCAAGAAGTAATAAATAAAATATTTGTTCCTCTCTGTCGGTCTGTCTAAGGTACTAGTAGTATGTTGGTGGAATGGTGTGTTTGTGTGTGGTGCTCGTGAGGGTGTTTACTAGGTTATTCTCAATAAATTATCCTTGTAGAGTGATGAGGGTTGTGCATACGGTTGTTTGCAAATTGGATAGTAATGTGAGTTTTATGCGTTTTTCCGATTGGAAATAATACAAAAGTGATTTATGTGAGATAGATGCTTGTAAGGTAATTGGTCAGGAAAATTATACAAGTGATATTATTTCAGAAAAAGAACCTATAATCTTTATAAGAAGTCAAAGAAATAAACAAAGTGACGAGATAAAATTTTTGACTGTGTCATCGAAAAGTCTATAAATTTAAAGCTCCTAAATTTTGAATCACATTTTAATCAAATCGCCTAAGAACTTGAAAATAAAGTCAAAAGTAAGACTGTCACACCGAAGGTCTTGAGATTAGACACCGAATTATTAACTCTTCGAATTTGGTGAGCTAACTCTGGATCAATTGAATATTATATATTTCTGACAGTGATGTGTCATGTGTTTAAAAATGTGTACCATAAAAATAGAAAGAGCGACGCTATGGAGATTGACCTTTCCATATAGGGCAGCATATATAGCAGCGCCATCTTTCTTTCGTTAGTCAGAGCGCATTGATTTCTATAGATTTTTGACAGCTGAAAGTTGTCCTTCACTGAAAAATGCTTCAATATTAATTTGAGCTCAATATACTTGCAAGATTTACTAACTCTGGTTTAACTCAGAGTTAACTCAGGCACTTAAAAAAATGTATCTGATGGGGAATTAAAGCTTTTCACCAAGATTCAGCTTTTTTATTAAATTCCTCGGATAGGTATTTCTATAATTACATTTTAGGTATGAAAATGAAGTTCAAATACAATGATTCAGTTTTTATATCAGGATCATCTTTTGCTTCATGGAATTCCTTGAATTCTAGAAACATCATCAAATTCACCGCCTGAAGTCGTGAGCTTGTTTCGTGCAAAACTTTAGTGGAAAAATGTTATTTTCAATTCTGTGTATTTTTGCCAACAATAAGAACACATTGAAAGCCAACATGCATTCGCTTCACTGTTTTTTTCAAAAACATTTTATTTTTATTTTTCTTTCTCTTCGAAGAATCTTCGTATACAATTTTCCTGTATTTTAGATAAATTCAAAAAAACAAAAAAAAAACAAAAAAAAAACGGTGGAAGAGCAGTCAATCAAATGAACAACGATAGAATCTCCTTTTGATGAATCAATTGAATTTTAATAATAAAACGCCTCCGTGTGTGTTTCTTTCGTATGTATGTACAAAATGTAGGTTGTAGAAAACTTGTTGTTTTTGCAATCGGAATTGTTTCCTTCGGTTTACAAGTTTTCAAAAAAAAAAAAATAAAAATCAATAGCATGCCGAAGGAATATAACACTGAAATAAATAGAAGGGTTTTTTTTATGGAATTTTTATTCTGCGATCTCTTACACGATGGAAATCGAATCAAAACAAATAAAGAAACAAAGTCAGAAGTTGTAGGTAGGTATATTGGCGAAAAAGAAGGAGTTTTGTTTTTTGTTTTCACTTGAAAATTTTGAGATGTATCTATGTAGGTAAGTAGGTATATGAAAGGAAAACCTATACTGATGAAAATCATTTTTGTATAAGTTGATTTTATTCTGAATTTTTTTTTGAAAAAAGATTTTTAGGTCAATACGTTGTTTGTGTATTCAACTGTATGACAACTTGTGGAATATTTTTATTTATAAAAATATAAAAATCTTTAAGAGATCTGTGGAATGATGAGCACCTGGAGGAATCAGCAGGTCCTTGAATCTGTCAAACAAAAAAAGTATTGACCTTTTATTGCACAGAAGTTTGTTTTTTGTGAGTTTTATAGCAAATATAATATTAAATACATTTTATACATATAGTAAAGGAGAAATAGGACATTTTATAGCAAACATTAAATTTTGCTTTCCGCATGAAATTTAGTTAAAAAGTAATGGTATTATGGTGTATCTTACCTACTATCGGAGCATAGTTATGGGCTCCGGAAACTTAACATCTCATATGTGGGATATTTGAACAATCGTATTTCTATAAATGATCAATAATTGGTCATAAGAAGTCGAATAAATTCAGTTTAATTGATTAGCAATAAAAAAAATTAAAATAACAAAAAAAATTATGGGGAATTCGTATTCGTATTCGTATTCGTATTCGTATTCGTATTCGTATTCGTATTCGTATTCGTATTCGTATTCGTATTCGTATTCGTATTCGTATTCGTATTCGTATTCGTATTCGTATTCGTATTCGTATTCGTATTCGTATTCGTATTCGTATTCGTATTCGTATTCGTATTCGTATTCGTATTCGTATTCGTATTCGTATTCGTATTCGTATTCGTATTCGTATTCGTATTCGTATTCGTATTCGTATTCGTATTCGTATTCGTATTCGTATTCGTATTCGTATTCGTATTCGTATTCGTATTCGTATTCGTATTCGTATTCGTATTCGTATTCGTATTCGTATTCGTATTCGTATTCGTATTCGTATTCGTATTCGTATTCGTATTCGTATTCGTATTCGTATTCGTATTCGTATTCGTATTCGTATTCGTATTCGTATTCGTATTCGTATTCGTATTCGTATTCGTATTCGTATTCGTATTCGTATTCGTATTCGTATTCGTATTCGTATTCGTATTCGTATTCGTATTCGTATTCGTATTCGTATTCGTATTCGTATTCGTATTCGTATTCGTATTCGTATTCGTATTCGTATTCGTATTCGTATTCGTATTCGTATTCGTATTCGTATTCGTATTCGTATTCGTATTCGTATTCGTATTCGTATTCGTATTCGTATTCGTATTCGTATTCGTATTCGTATTCGTATTCGTATTCGTATTCGTATTCGTATTCGTATTCGTATTCGTATTCGTATTCGTATTCGTATTCGTATTCGTATTCGTATTCGTATTCGTATTCGTATTCGTATTCGTATTCGTATTCGTATTCGTATTCGTATTCGTATTCGTATTCGTATTCGTATTCGTATTCGTATTCGTATTCGTATTCGTATTCGTATTCGTATTCGTATTCGTATTCGTATTCGTATTCGTATTCGTATTCGTATTCGTATTCGTATTCGTATTCGTATTCGTATTCGTATTCGTATTCGTATTCGTATTCGTATTCGTATTCGTATTCGTATTCGTATTCGTATTCGTATTCGTATTCGTATTCGTATTCGTATTCGTATTCGTATTCGTATTCGTATTCGTATTCGTATTCGTATTCGTATTCGTATTCGTATTCGTATTCGTATTCGTATTCGTATTCGTATTCGTATTCGTATTCGTATTCGTATTCGTATTCGTATTCGTATTCGTATTCGTATTCGTATTCGTATTCGTATTCGTATTCGTATTCGTATTCGTATTCGTATTCGTATTCGTATTCGTATTCGTATTCGTATTCGTATTCGTATTCGTGTTCGTATTCGTATTCGTATTCGTAAATTTCACCGTGGCACGGTAGTACGAAAAAATTCAAAATGACACGCTCTTCTAATTTCCAGGTTTTAGTTCAAACAAAGCGATGGAAAATTGCTCCAAATGGCGTAAAAACTGGCACAAAGTCTTATTTTTTGACAATATATGAATAGAGCAAATTATTTCTTCTAAATTTTTTGTTTGTATTTCAACCCACGATTGAATTATATATTTTGTTTTAATATAAAAATTTGAGTTTTTTTTTGTATGGCACTCATATGCCACGTGGTACTCATTTTTATGACAACCTCAATAGAGCAAGTAAAAATATGCCTTATATTAATAACCATTTCATATAAGTTGGTACAATGTAATAACTCATTTTCAGAAACGAGCAATCGATTACCAAAATATATTTTCAAATCTTTTCCTTCCCAAAAAATATACCAAAATCCAAAATGTTCAGCGTTGCGTTTATGTGTTTCGCCAAAGATCTTGGTTATGATCTCAAAACAATCATAACCCTTTTGTATAGCTTTCCCTAAGATTTGTCATGCATAGATACTTATCCATTCCTAGAATAAAAAAGACAAGCTGCTCTGTGTTGTGTAGGTATTGGTATTCTATGAGTATCATCTTCCTTCTTAAAAATAATAAAAGTGGTTAAGTTATTGAAATTGTCTAGCCTTAGCAAAAAAAAACTAAAATTTATTATGCTCTAATGCAGATGAAAGAATGATTCAGAATCCAAAGTTCAAAAAAGTAAAAAAAAATAGAAAACAAACCAACTATATGTACTTCTTTTTGTTGAGAAAAGTCTTCCTCGGTGGGTGGTCCTCTACTGCAGGACCTTCAAAATTCAATTTAATTTAAAATTCACAAATTTAAACATAAATCTCTACACATAGGTTTTGAGAAGATTTTGAAAAAAAAAAAAAAAAAAGATTGGATATCCAAGAGATAGAAAGACGCGTCCCATAGTCGTCGTTCTCAACCATGAAATTTGTGATCCATACATATATGTGTAGTGTATATATGAATATTTGTATATACACCATCCACAGACCGGAAGTTAGTCAACGACGCGACAAAAGACCTATACACAACACACACTCCAGGAAGGACACACCATGTCATCTATCGCTTGGGGATTATTTATTTTAGCATTTGTTGAATTTATAATCCTTTGAGTTGATTTACTTCAAGGGGCTGTTCGTAGAGTATAGGTTTGGATTGGAATATGGTGGCAAAAATGGCCTACCTCCCACACCCTCCTCCGATTATACGACCGCATCATGTCAACAGGAAGTCTGCATAGTCTCAAACATCGTCTTGGGCTTAATGCAGCAGTATGTTAGACATTATAACGTGACTGATATTGTATTTGGCTTTGTTATCCTTGTTGGCTTCCTTTTTTTTCTATTTCCTTTTTTTGTTGTTGTTTTTGCTGATCCATATATGTATGTAGTGATTTTAACATATAGGGTTTAACTCGCGCGACCAAGTCCATAAATAACTGTCACCCATGTGTCACAAGGTAAGAAACATGAATGTGGCAGCTAAAGAAAAGTAAAGGTAAAGCGGTATATCGTGACATAATTCAAGAGACAGCTTTTACAAGACATCAAGACAAGGTTTCCCATAGCCCCAGAAAAAAGGGTTAAATGAGGCTGTTATTTTTTTTGTTGGTTTTTATTTTGAAAAAAGAAACGAAAACTTTCTTGAAGTTCCAAAACCCCCCTGCTGTATAGAAAACAAAACAAACAAAAAAATAAAACATCCAAGCTAAACGTCCCTGAAAATCAGGACATGAGAATTTTATTGTTGCAGCATCGCTTGCTTGGCGGAGGTAGCGTCGGCAGCGGCAGCGTTGGTTCGCCCCAGTTTTTGGGGTTTTCAAAACTTTGATTAATGACACGAGAAGCTTTTTCGTGTTTTTATGTGCTTCTGGGTATTCTCTGCCAGTGGGAATATATACAGGGTAGGCCTTGTGGGGGGTGGGGGGAGGGTATATGATTAATTACATTGTAAGCAAGTTAATTCTTTGTGCCATTTTTAATCATACGCCATTTTAAAGTCTGTTGTTTTATGAAACGAAATCATTTGAAACATCAGAAGCGTGTGTTGCTGTTGTGGCAATGTTGGAAAAGCGTTTTTGCCATCAGTCGACAAGCGAAGCGACTAAATAGGTACGATGCGATGGTGCATGGGGGTATGATGATGATGTAGTGAGTAAGAAATGAGTATCGGTTGATATAGTGATGTTGGCTATACGAAAAAAGGGGATTCCCGTAAGACTACCGAGAGACACGGTAGGGCGAGAAAATTAAATGATTAAGTGTTAAGAGTTGCATAAGTAATTTTTCATTAAGTAATTTGTCTGAGTTAAGTAAGCCATGCAATGGTTCTATTCTTTTATATATTTTTTTAGGGGTAGACTGAGTGTTTGATTTTATTATTAGTAACAAATTTGTATGAGGGTGATGTTTGAACAGACAACAAAGCAACAGGATTTAATGTGTTGTTTTTTTTAACTTCATTTTTCAAAAAATGTAAATTTAATTTTCGGAATCTGAGACGGAATGATGTGTCAGAAGAATTGTTAAATAATGAAAAGAATCGGGAAACCAATAAATTGATGTATGTAGTTGGTTCACGTTGAAATATAAGACCAATTTAGAGAGTGTCCGTCTCTTGATTGCTATACGCCATGACTTCCTGGATGAAGTTGTTATAAACACACAAATTTATGCCATTAATATTATTTTCGTTAGTACAGCAAAACCCGCTTAAGAGAAACGACAAAATGTCACAGTATTTCTTTCACTTAAGCGGGTTTTTCACTTAACAAAACCCCGCTTTTAAGTGAAACAAAATTTCACCTAAGCAAAGTCCAGATAAGTGAAAAAAAATTAACTTAAGCGGATTTAAAAATTTCATTAAGTGGAAATTTAAAACTAGAAAAAATTGAATTTATCTTTTGGAGTTGCCCAAGCTTGTTTTTGACTTAAGCGAGTTTCACTAAAGCGGAGTGTTTTATAGGTAATCGGTCGAAAAATGCTCGGGAATGAAAAAAGTGTTTCAAATAAGCGGGTTTTTCTTTTAAGCGGGTTTATCTTAAACGGGTTTTACTGTATAACTATTTAAGAGCTTCAAATTCGATATTTCTCTAAAAAACAATGCAGTGAGACCGATATAAGACTATAAATTAGCCGATACAAAGACTATATTAAATATTTTGATTTTGACAAGACTGAATCGAGATTTACAAATATCTTATCTTGTGTGACAAAGTCTAACCTATAATAATTGTTGTTGTAATTCTCTCCACAACAAAAACATGCGGTTTTTTTTTTTAAATAATTTTTGTATATAAAATTTTGAATATATGTAAGTACAAAAAAAAACTGGAACGTCAATTTTTAGTTCTTATTTATGCAAAGTTTAAAAATTAATTTTGAAAAAAAATAACCCACCTATTTTATTTAGAAATTTTTTTAGAAATCCAAAATTTTATGTTTTGGAAATTCTGATATATAATATTATTCAAACTTATTAGTAGCTTTCGGAAAAAAACTTCATTAAAATTGGTTCAACAGATAATGTCGAAAACCCAAAAAATGGTTCTATGGTTCTAAGGATAGATACATTTTGTTCCCCATTAATATGGTAGATCGTTCTGATAATAGTTCACACAAAAATTTGAATCAAAATATTAGGAGCCGTTTTATGAGAAAAAATGATATTTTCAATATCGGTTTTTAAACATTTGTATGGGAAGTACCTTTATTTTTGGTTGTACGAACAAAATTTATTTAAAATCTGCTAGATAATGTCAAAAAACTACTGGGTGCTAAGTTGAATAAAAATCTACCAAGTCGTTTTCGTATTATTAAGTAAAAAAAAAAAAATGTTCAAACTTTTTTTATAAATCCAAAAAAAATTGTTTGAAAATTTTTGGTACACAATATTAAAATTATTGTAAACATTACCTATGTATAAAAAAAAACTTGATCAAAATCAGTTGAGCCGTTTTTAAGAAAATAGAAAATCAAAAAATGGTTCTATAGGAGGTACCATTTAAAACCATTTTTCCGAATTTTTTTTATTTATAAAAAATAATAAAAAAGAAAACTACTGTTTTTTTTTTTTAAGTTGTGGACGTTTTTGAGAAAAATAATCTTTCATAATTTGGTAAAAAAATTTGCACGCCAGTTACCGTTAATTTTGGTCTTAAAAAAAAAAATCAAAAATGTGTGGGGGGAATGCTAGGAAAAACTGCTAGGTACCAAGTTTAAAGAAAATCGATACACCAGTTTAGGCTCCAGCCGAAAGGACAGACAGACAGAATTGCAGACTTTGATCAAAATCTCAAGTTCGATTTTTTTTACGAATTGTTTCGAATTTATATAAAAGTAATGTTGTTTTATTGTATCCTCAAAGAATAAATTTTGGCATATTTCCCCTCCCAACGCTTTCCCTCCAATTTCTCTCTTTTATTTTGAATTGATTTATTTAGCTTGCATATATTTTAACATTTTTTTTGTCTTAAGTTTTACTCTCGTAATCTTTTACCTTAAAATAAATAGAGAGCGGCAAAGGTTTTTTAAAATCATTCAGATCATGAAGAAATTGCTGATTGGTAAATTAGGTATTGTAAAATTAATTTAGCCATTAAAAAGTTATACGCAAATAACTATAAGGTAATTTTCTCATAAAACGTCTAAACCCTATTTAGGTATGTAATAAAATTTCGCAAAATCGATTTCGTTTTCAAAAATATTAATTTAAAAAAAACGAAATCGTTCTATATGTAAAATATCCGTTGTAAATAAGCTAAGCATAAATTCCTTCTTTTTAGGGAATTGTACACATAGATACTCTTTATGAAATTTTAACTAACGTGACACCTTTTATAAGCTTTAAACTTCCTTTATTGGATAATCCTGTAAAATTAATAAGTTAATCTAGATAAATTAACTAGGTTTGCTATTAAACTAAATTTCTGATTGTCTAATTTACTTATCAGTTATAAACTTGTACTTTAACCAGATTGTTTTGACATGATCTTTACTATGACAACTTGACGTGAAATAATATTTTTACACCATATACATTTTTGGTAAATTATACCATGTAAATCATGGCGAAATACACTACACTGTGGCATGTAAAAACTCAGTTAATCATTATTCTAATAAATGTTCCTTTCTCCTATTTATTCGTATTCTGCCATTTCATTTGCAATCGTGTAACGATCTTTATTTTCTTACATCAATTTGTATAATAATTGATGTTTTACTTAGATTTACATTTTTGACTCCATACTTCAACATTACGAGTTGTAATTTGCAATTCCTTTTTTATCCTCCTCTAACACTAACACTTAAAAATTATATATTGCACTACATAACTTTTTTTTCTTATATCGTAGTTCAATTTTAATGAAAGCTTACAAATCCAAGCTAATTTGTATACGCTGCAAGAAAAAACAAATAAACTAGCTATACTTCAACTATCAATCATTACACAAGTTCATAAGTTCGATGAAGAAACAAAAAAAAAAAAAATTTGCATTACTTCGTGTTCGTACTTTCGAAAAGAGTGTTAACTTCTTTTGTTGCATTTCCGAAACGGAAATCTCTATTTTGGATTTAGGAGAGTTTGCAAGCGTAAGATTTTTATCGTTACTCCTCCATTTATACAGACTGGCAAAGTCGTTATGGCTTTATATGATTTAAACTTTCTTTATGTACTTTGGAAAAGAAAGAGGTTATTTAATTATAAGGGAGAATGGGACATTTTCGGCAATATTGGAAATTTAAACATTCAATTCTCAAATGAAGCTTTAATTCTTATAAATGAATTATATTTGATCTCATATAAGCCTAGTTCCATAACTTTGAAACTTTTTGCATTTGTGTGAATTTCTACACAAAACTTTTTCAAAGTTACTATAAAAAAATAAATTGTGTAGAAATTCATAGAAATGCACAGAGTTTTAAAGTAAGGGAACACACCTAATAGATTCTTATAGAGTCTTGAGTTTAACCTGGAAGGACTAAGCAGAAGACTCTATATGATCTTACTTAATGTGGTTCTTATAAATACAAGTAGAAGGCGAATTCAACCAGTTTTGAATGGGACCGGATTTACTGATGAGGTTTGTTGGTTGAAGACAAGGTATACAGACTCCCCTGAATCTGAACTATATAGCATCGCCTAAGTAATAAAGTCGCTAGTGTTAGGTGGACTACCAGAAAATAATCACAAAATATATATTTAATATAAATAAATAAATACAGAAACAAAAAATAAATTTCAAAAATTCTTAATGATTAAAACAATATCCACGTTATTTGAAAAAGAAAATATTTATTGAATATTTTGAATCTGCCCCATTCTCCCCTACGAGTCTTTATTGCATGAGGTTAAGAGTACTCAAGGAGAATACAGTAAAATTGCAGATCAAGTTTAGCTTTTGAATATTTTTTGAGTAAGTAATATTGTGCTGCTGCTATCAATGTGACGTATTCGAAATTTCTTTAAATCTTTTAATTTCTTGGAGGTAAATACTCGAAATGATAGAATTCCGAAAGTAAAAACATCAGAGTCATTCCATTCCAATTTCAATTTTGTTTGACAATCTAGAGGTAAAATTCTTAAACTAAATTAAATGAACGGCTACATTGCCCCAACTCTTGGGTTCAAGACTATTTATTGGCTAAACATTAAAGATTTATGGTAATGACTCAAAAATAAAATACAGACAAGCGGACGCATCGTATAAGCGCTTATGCGATTTGGTCATGAGTGAGCATCATACCCAATTTATCTTTATACGATTTTATTTTTCTTTATTTTTGAGATTATGTTTTTTTATATTTTTCTCAAAAACTAGTTCATGATTTTTTTTTTTAAATTTAAAACTAACGAAAATAAAAAAAAAGGAAAACTGGAAATATGTAGGTACCCAATATGCCATAAGTCGTATTCCATTTTCTCTGAACAAACAGAACTTTATTTAAATTTTTTAATCTCGGTTAAATTGCATATATTCTATAACACACTTATAAATTTCATATCCACATTCACAGCGGTCCATGATGCCTATCGAACTATTATGACATGCATCATATGCCGACAACATATCCTTCCTCAATCCATTATCGGTGACATACTTTTTGGCTAATTCAGGCTGGAAAGTGCAGTTGTTTTCTAATGCATTCATACCCTCAAGACAACATGCAGCATAACACTTTAAATTCGGCATTAATTCGGCAAGAGTAAGATTTTTGGTTATAAATTCAAATGCATTATCAGCTGTAACATTTTCGGTCTTCAAGCATTCCACAGCTGGATCAGTGTCATCGTCGACGTCGTCGTTATCGGCGGCGGAATAAGTGATACTAGCCTGAAAAATCTATATTCTGGTGTTTCAGAGTTGAATTTCTTTTTTACAAAAATAAGAATAATATTTACCAAGGAAAATACAAAAAATAAGGTAACTAACATGTTGTTTTAAATTTTATTAGAAATGAAACCTAACAAAAATCTCAGTTAGAGTTTATATACGAGTTTTAAACAATTCAATTTAATATATGTATGTATAGTAAAACAAAAAGTGACTTGAATAAAAGTATTATATATTATTAATGAATATGTTTACCTAGATTTTGTGCTTATGATTATTTGAATCAATTATTATTATTATTTGATGTATGTACCTAATTAAATATACAAATATAGTTTCTATAGTTTCGTGATAAATTTAATAATAATTGAAATAGATAAGTAGAGTTTTATACCAAGATCTAATTATTTATTATTTGTTTAACTTTACGTTCTTGATCAAACTTGATAGGTATATGTATGTAGGTATAAAATACAAATTTTTTGTAATTTTATCAATCAACAAAAGTTGTATGTTATTTTTTTTTTTTTGAAACCGTTAGTCTATTTCTAGTCGTAAATTTTTTGTTTTAGATTTCAATGTTCTACAAAACTAACGTAAAATTTTGTAATTTTTTTCCTTTGTTTAAAACCAAAAATAACGGTACTTGCCATACCAAAATATGAAAATATTTTTTTCCCCAAAATTTCTCTCACTAACACAAAAGCTACTATTTTATAAAAAAAATCAGAAAAATTTTTATAAATGGTACCTCCCATAGAACCACTTTTTAGATTTTCAATTCTCTTAAAACCGCAGTGTGATCGCATAAAAAAGTTTTCTTTTCTATATCCACCCAGTATCATGGGTACCTAATCCTTTTTTTGGTCATCTGTCTTTCGCAACGGAGCCTTATTGTTAATTGGTTGGCACCTAATCAATTTTACTTTATGCTTATTTAAACTTATTTAATCGGCATTTATTTAAATTCTTAACTTTTTAAATTTTAAAGGAGGACGCAACTTTTTAGATGTTTTCCGCGTCTCCCGACTTTCGAGTCGAGTTTAAGTCGATTTTGAGAATGACTAAAAAAAGAGTGTGTCTGCATTCACTTCACGATTGCACATGAAAGTAGCACTTCCGGGACCTCCTTTATATCAAAAGAATTTGACCAAAGATTAAGATTTAATTTATTAAAAATAACTGTAACATTTTTATATTTTTCCGATCAAAAATCCTAGAAATATGAAGCATCGGAAGGCTTCAATCTTCGCATACATATGTACCAATCATTAGTGTTAGTAATTTAATTTGTGTGAATAAACCTCCGACTCTCCTTAAAATGGACATTTGCAAACTGCAACTCTTTCCAATTCAAATGAGAACTCTTAAAGAGAACGTTATTTTATTTTTTTTTAAAGATTCTAGATTCATTCCTCGACACACGCTACCTTATCGACCCTTAAGGGATTCATTTTTGAACCTTAAATACAAAACCTGTCAGTCAAAAAGAAAATTCATTACACCGGCTCCTTCATTAACTTGTCTATACTGTTCTCTCTTTTTTTTTGTAAAAAAGTACTCATACGCCATACATTACTTTTATTGTTAAAAAAAAAATATATGTTTCCTACAACTCAGATGCTCCTCTATGGTGTATGTTCAGTGGCAAGGCAAGTGTTAAACATTTCTTAACAAAAACATTATATTTCTTCAGTTTAAATAAAATACTTGGCAAAAAAATATTGACAAGTCGATAGTTTCTCTGAATTATGTTCAAAGCAGTTGACTTTTTGTCTAGTCGAGATTTCAGAATTTAACATAAAATACCAGCATTTAAACTTTTAAAATTTTCCGAAAAGTTAATATTAGTTGTAAAAGCGCTCTTAAAATTCGACATCATTCAACAGTCAAAATTTTTAATTGTGCTACAAAAAGTTAATTATTCAGAATCAAGAGTCAATAATATACCCTTAGATTTAACTCTGTGAGCAAAATAAAGCCAAACCTTGATGATATAACGTTACGTATTATATTTATTTAACACTTAAATTATAATCGTCTATATATATTCTTTAATAAATTATGTATGTATTTATAACTTTGAAAATTAAAAATTTTAAAAATAGAAAACAGGCAATATAAAGTAGGTATATACTTATATTTTTATAAAACCAACAAATTTTAATGCAACGACAAAGCTAAGCTATCAGTTATACACTTAAATACATTGTAACCGCAATCACAACGCTCACTGCCTTTGGAACTATCCTTGCATTCATCTAATGGCCCCAAAAGTGTATCTACTCCATATTCCATCACATGCTGTTTACCTAATTCCAATTGATAAGAACAACCATCCATAACATTGATTTCTTCCAAAATGCAAGCTGCATAACATTTTAATTTCTGATTTGTTTGATTCTTGATGTCAGGTAATTTTGTATTAAAAAATGTGGAAACTTCTTCGGAACTGATATTCTCGATTTTAAGACAAACTTTTTCTGGATCATCAGGAGCTGTGTTTGCCTGCAAAAGAACAACAAAAAAAAAAAAAACAGTGTTGTGATTGAAGAGATTTTTCAAAAATTCACAACAAAACTTGTTCAAATTAAAACAAGTGATAAATAGCTGATTTTTCGATCATCAGTTAAATATTCAATTAACTTTCTACGGCGTGGCGCGGCGCTCTACACTGTAGAATTTTTATTTTAAAAAGTGCATCGTTCTAAAAAAAAATGATCTCACCTGATAAGTCATCAAAGCTAGTAAAATTGATATGAATATCTTCGTCATGTTTATACCTATAATTAATATTAAAAGTATTAACACCAAAAGAGTATGTCTATAATTTAAAAATGTACCTGCTTCTGCAGTGTTTAAAACAGTGATATTGAATCAATTCTAAAACAAATAACATGCAAGCTTTTATACTGTGAATTTAATGTGGAGCTTAGAAACAATTTGTTAATTTAAATAAAAAATATGTCAAATTAGATTTTCTGTAAGAATAATAACTGATGGGTATACAATTATTCAAAATTTTAATTTGTCTGTCCAACGGCAATAGTAAAAATTAATGAAAAAAACATCACTAATTTTCTATTATATTCATTATTCATAATAAATGACTTAATTGTTGAAATGATTTGTTTTTTATGCAATTGGACAGACTCTATAAATGCACTTAGTGTGGGAATTATCACTGTTGAATTTATGTAAATAAAAGTTTTGCTTCATGCTTATGTTGTCTTTCTAATCTCTGACACCTCCAACTTCATTACTTGGAAAATTATTTAAAAAATTCAAATGAGCTTGTTAATTTAAAAAAAAGAGAAAAAAAGATATTTTTAGAAATTAGAATCACTGTCTAGGTGGAGTAAAGTGCATTTTGACAATGATAATATTTATTTTTCCAATTTACAGTTACAAGGTCTATAATGTGTCTAAGAGACAGCATTTAACACAAAGGCTTCCAAACTTGCAATGCCTAAAACTTATTCAATACTACATGAAGGTCAAAATTTACAAGAAATAAAATAAACCAAGTTATACTTAAAATTTTTTGATGAACTCTTGTCCTCGAGTCTTGGGTTATTTGGAAACTATTAAGATTTAAAAGCTGAGACGTTTTTTGATTGTAAGAAATTTTTCTTTACCAATCAATGCACCCAATTATGTCCTTAACATAAAATCAGGATTTCCTAAAGCTTTTTTCACAACACTTCTTATACTAAATTTTATCACTTAGTCCCAAAAAGTGTTAATTTTTTTTTGTAAAGGATGACCAATTAAATTACCGTTTTTGACCATCCATTAGCTTTGTTTGCCAATTTGAAAAAATATTTATTTTTTCAAAAAAAATATTGATTATTTTTGAATTTTATTTTTTTTATTTCAAATCTTTAAAAGGTAACCATTGTGAAACATCATAATAAACTAAGACTAATCCAAATAATTATTCAAATTTATTTTTTTGGTAGCGCGTTTTTAGGGGTAAAGTTAACACAGCTCTATTTAAATTTCAATCGGGTTCAATTCAATATCTCGCTTTTTACAGTCACGTTTTTTTTTAAATATCGTTTTTAAATCCCGGCTTTTCCAATCCTTTTTTTGTAATCCCTTTTTAAAAAAAAAAATCCCTCTTATAATCCCGTTTATTACCATCCCAGTTTTACAATAAAAACTAGTTGTTTTATTTTAAAAAATTGCGTGAAAGTCATAGGTACTAAATTTGTAGAAATTGTACAATTTGTGATCTATCCCATTTGAACCACACGAATCGAGTAATTCAATAATAAATAGTTCTATTTACAAATTTTGTAACATTAAAAATGCCGGTATTTAATCGATAGTATGTTCCTAAAAAATCGATAAGTTGACTTAAAAAAATATCGATTACATATGATCGATTTTCAAAATAATGGGGAAAAAATTGAATATTATTAAAATGTCGAATAAGCGAATAAGAAAAAAACATTAATCGATTTTTTCGTCAAATATCGATTTAGAATATATTGACTGTATAATCGATATTTTAGCAATATTTGAAATCAGATCATTATTAAGGTAATGAGTAATGACGATAAGTTAGCAAGCATGTGTTTCACACACATGAATTGGATAAAAAAAATACATCGGAGATTTATTCAAATCAATAAAAAAATTTTTTGGCGTTTCAATAAAAGTTATGTTAATCGATAACATAACACAAAAATAATTTGGGCTGGCAAATAAATAAAGGAATAAAGTTAAAAAAGGAAAAGATACATTTGGGCTTGCGAAAATTCGGTTAGTCTAAGACGTATTATAGTAACTTCAAATCTCAACCATTTCTGTGTACGTATTATCGGTAGGAATTTAGGGGACCTACAATTTTCTGTCAAGTTCGAAAAAGATGCAATATCAAGAGATTTTGTTCCTCACAAGAGGCAGTATCCATGAAAAAATGTATGTTCACTGTTCAAAGCCTGAAAAAGTGAGAATCGCTCCAAAAATTTTTGGCGTCACATTCCTACGCACCAATAATAACGGCACGAGCTTTTTTTGTGCATTTTTTATTCATAATATGATTTTAATAAAAATTAGAGACAAATTGGTTATGGTAACTTTAGTTGTTGTTATTGTAATAAAATGAAGAGCTCGTGGTACATTGCTTATCTTAATTACGATACGTTGCATATAAACTCGTATCATACATTCCTTATGCACAATGTAAATTCATGAATTCATTGGATTATATGCGAATAAGTTCATTATCCTTGGCGAATTGCGCCAATTATAATATATGTATGTATGTATGTGCAATATTAAAATATGGAGTTTCTCGCTGCGATTGTATGGTTTATCTGAATAGAGAGAGAGAGCTATATACCTTATAAAAGGAACAATTGCAGGATTGCTGACAATAAGAGTGCATATATATATATATTGTGCAAGTGTGCGCATTTAAAATAAAAATATGCAATGCAAAAAATAACAAATAATAATAATTATAATTATTATCATGACAACACAGCTCGTGTATGAATGAGCGTATAATCAGATTTTCTTATTTTTTTTTGTTTAATTTCTGTCACACAAAAAAAAAATGCAATGAAAATTATGGCATTGTTTTGTGGTAGGCAGGTTAGATTATATGAGTGGAAGGATTCATGCATTCTGGGATTGGATTGAATTCATATACACATTTGCTTGGTTGTTCATTAAAATAAATTTCAGATATAAAGCTTATGATGTGAGATGTGATGATTATTATAAAGGAAACGTACTGCACGTTCCCAAAAACGTGGTTTTAATTTGTACATACATATATGAACATTTCAATACAATATTATATATACGATAGAAGTTAACTTGGATAAGGATGATAATTGGTTTCGTGCGTGAAAAATAATTTTGGCAAGGTTTCAAACAAAACCCAACTACATATATCTATGTATGATGGAGAAGTTCACTAAATTGCTTTTCCTATAACTGTGTTGTTGTTTTGTGTGTCATGGGATTTTCACAATAACGAAATGTACCTACCTATAAAACTATCTGCTTTATCCTTATTTATGAAAACAAAATTATAAAATTTTTTGAAGCGATTTCTTTTTTTAATTAAATTTTCATGTACCTACAGGTAAGGTAGACATAAATTTTTCCAATATTTTTAAGAACGACAGAATTACATAAAAGGTGAAGCCATTCGACTACCAATTTACAATAAAAAAGCTACAATTAACTGCATACTTAACTTATAGTATTTTTAATTTCCAAATTTACATTTTTTTTAAATATAAAAAACCAAGTAACAAAATTAAAATAATTCTTTGAAAAAAGGCCGATCCAATTCAGATTCGTACCTACAACATACAACCATCAGGCTACTACTGTAAAACTTTTAAACTTAAATTTTTTATACATATATTTTATATTTCATTAGAAATCTAGATGATCCAACAATGCATATAAAGACAAACCTATGTATTTTTTCTCAAAAAGAAGATGTGCAAGTGTTTAATCAAGTTTTGGGATTTTATCTTGGGGATTTTGTCTTCAAAAGATTTAATACATTTGGGATTTTGTCTTTTTTAGGTTTTAGTTTGGGGATTTTTGGGATCATGGCTTTTTGACAAAACATCACTAATCCACTACATGCACATCTTCTTTTTTCTCTTTTATGTTGACGATTTTGTTTTCAAGAGATTCTATCTTGGGAATTTCATCCTTATGTGGTTTAAGTTTGGGGATTTTGGCTTTGGGGATTTCCTTTTTTGGATTATGGCTTTTTGACAAACATCACTAAATAAAACTTACTTCTTCTTTTTTGGTTTTTATCGTGGGAATTTCGTCTTTACCTGGATTTAGTTTGGGGATATTGGCTTTGGCGATTTCCTTTTGGGGATTATGGTTTTTTGACAAACATCATTAACTCACTTCTGGCACGTCTTCTTTTTTGTTTTTTTTTTTTTTTGGGGATTTTGTCTTTACCTATTTTTATTTTGGGGATTTTGGATTTAGGGATTTTCTTTTAGGGATTGTGGATTTTTGACAAACATGACTTACCCATCTACTTGCACGTCTTCTTTTTGGGATTTTGCAATAGCCTCTTTTTATTATTTATGAACCTGGATGGTCGGTGCTATTCATAAAAAAAATATATTATATTTTGTTATAATTTAACTTAATATGTTGGGAATAATTGGGGATTTCTGGAGATTTGAAGATTTTAGCAAAAGAAAATGTTTATTGAGCATTTATTGCCCATGTGGATTTTGTTTTGTTGGATTGCATTTTTGGGGATTTCATCCGATTGAGATTTTGGTTTTTGGGAATAACGTATCTTTGCCTGGGACTTTTTGTTGGGAATTTGTTTTTTAAGAGATTTAAGATTTTGGAGATTTTACCTTATCTGATTTTATTTTGAGGATTTTGGCTTAAGAGATTTCTTTTTTAGGATTTGGGTTTTTGACAAACATCCATAACCCACTTCTTGTTCGTCTTCTTTTGGGATTTAATCTTGGGGATTTTGTCTTCAGGAGATTTTATCTTGGGCATTTTGTCTTTATCTGGTTTTAGTTTGGGGATTTTGGCTTTGTGGATTTTCTTTTTGGAATTATGGCTTTGTGACATCATTACTAAGCCGTTAACATTATTTAATATTTATATACATCTATAAAACAGGAATTAGTTAATTTTTAACATTTAAATCCATTAAAAAAAAATATTTTTTATTGAATTATCTAAACCTCAAATGTTTTCTGATTCCTTAACTAAAATATTTTTTGTATACATATAAATATTTTGAAATATTTTTGTCTATGTTATATAAAAAGAAAACCCTCTGATAAGGACCTGGAATATCCTTATAATAGTTTACATAGTTTAATTAAAAAAAAGATCTCGTCATTATATTAATCTCCTTGGATATCAATATCATTCATACAATCTACCCTTCAATAAAAAAAAAAAAACAACAAACAAAAAATGTAAATCACCTCTCAACTCTGCCACGACTATACTTACATATATGAAGATAAGCTGAAGCTGGACAAATATTATAAAAAAAAGAATCCTTTCACTCTCGCCTGCCAATTATACTTAACACTCATTAAACATTTAATTTTTAATGAAATAACATGCGAGACACTGCTGGTTTTTGGGGCTTGGATTGCATTCTTTATTTTCTTTTTGTCAAAAATATACTCTTGGTTAAAATAAAAATATAAAAAAAATATTTAAAGTGAAAAAATAGCATTTGCAGAGATATAAAAAAAATGTAAATGTCCATTGGCATGTTGCTGACATTATATTATACATTGTGAGATATACTCTTATTGTCATAGTTGCGCTCCTTTTGTATACCAATACCTATATGTTATAAACCTTTTCCATTTCGAGGCAAATTTTTGGAGACACTTCAATTTTTTTATAATTATATTCAGTGCGTAGCGTAAGGCACGTACAAACGAATTTATATCACACACACGGCTGTGAACACATAATGATGGTGTTGCTCTCCGCATGAAGATAGTAATTAAAATTAAATTCATTTCACGTTAAAAGTACAATAAAGGACATAATGCACAACAACAACAAAAAGAAAAAAAAAAGAGGAACAAAAAAAAAACAATTTTATTAATTTGTTAATTGTGTAAATTATTGTGTGTGGCTACGTGTTCGTGATTCATGCTTCAGCAAGTCCCAACAGCAAGGATTGTTTACTGCGATAACTTTTACTTCCTATAGATACATATAAATAATTACTTTAAGGTCAAGTAATAAATTCATAAAAAAAATATAAAATATTATTAAATATCATAAACACTGGCGAACTCGAAAATAAAAAAAATAAAAATCTCGATGTCGGCAAAGTTTTTGAAATTCATGTCTTTCACCGATTTTTTTCTTTTTAAGTTAGACTGTATTTGACCTTGTATTTGTACAAAAATGATAATTTTTTCAATCACTTTTTGCTATCCTTTTTCCTATCGATTGATCCACCTACCAGTGCTGCCTTATTCTCTCACGAACCCTTTGGAAAAAAATAAAAAAAAAATTGCATTCAACTGCAAAACTCAACTTTCAGTTGAAAATATGACATTTTGAAATTTTAACAGAGATGTTCAATTTTTAATAAAAGCAGGGATGTGAAAAATCAGGATTTAAGAATATTTTCAAACTGCAAGATACGTTTTTAATTAAAATTTCCAAGTGGAGACTTGAGGAGCCTTTTTTGAGACATGAGGAGCACAGAAGCCCTTTCCGCAGTAAATGTTACTAAAGTAGCTATTCCGACAGCATTGCCACCTACCCATTTCTGAAAGCTGATGATGGTTCTTCCCTACCTGGTGTTAGATAAAGATTTCATAAGTTATTTAATTTAAATTTGTGTGGTATGTCAATTTTAAAATGAGCTTAACGCTACCCTAGTGACTTTTAATACGACCCATTGTTAGGCATAATTTTTACTTATGAAATTTATTCACTGAACTCTGTTTAAATCTAGGTACATATCTACTTTGATGGACAGCACATCGCGGTTCATATACATATATCCCTTTTGTTTTTAAAAAAAATGTTGTTGTGATGTGTGCAAATTATTATTGGTTGAACATTATATTATTTAAATTTAATAATAAATTAAATAAAAATTAAAAAAAATACATTTTGTTGAATTAACAATTAAAACATATCGATATGTGGCTGTATATATAGGTATGTAGGTGTTTAAGTGCATACATTACATAACATAGGTATGTTTTTATTTAAAATATGTATATGTTTCTGCAGCTTTTTGGGATATTATTTAAAAAATGCATCATGCAGTCATAGACCACAATCAGCATCCTTTTGTTGATTTTTAATATTTTATGAAATAATCGTTTTAATGTTTACCGGAACTGTCATTCATTATTTTTTTATTGCATAATAATTTTGTATGTTTTGTTGTTGTTTTTTTTTTTTTTTTTTTTAATTCTTTGTTTAATTGTCAATGATGACCGAACAATTGAAGTATATGTATATGAGTGCGTGAGTAAGTTATTAAATTCATGGAACAAAGCTTTAATTGACAATTAATTGGATCAAAGGACATTAAATGAGTAAAATGTTAAATGTTTGCAATTGACAAACATGATGAATTGATTTATTGTAAAATATCCATATGATACGAATTCACTTTGGGTGATGTACCAAGGTAAAGGAATTAATTTTATTTTTATCTGAAATAATCCAAATATAAAATAAAAGTATTACGTATGGTATTAATATTGTTAATTAAATAAAAATATGCGGTGGTGCTTTAATGCCCTTTGTTATGGGTGACTTTATTTTTCGCCACTGTTTAACATGGGATCTATTACCAATTAAGTAAGATGTTTCGAGATTTGGTGGGATATGCAAACAAATGTTTTTTTGAATATCTTGAAAATTAGTTGTTTTTCTGAAAAATTGTCCAAGTAAAAAAACATCTTATATGCAATGTTCCCCTAAAGAGAATAAACAAAATTTCCAAGATTTTGACAAAAATTTGACTTTCATAACAATATTTCTTTTTTTTCACATTACCGCTGTCAAAATTAAGATCGCTATAGGTATAGAAATTAAAAATACCAATATTAAAAAAAATGAATTTTTGTGGATTTGTTTTTGAATTTGAAGTGAAGTTGGAATTTTTTTTGATGTGTAGGTCTAATTAGACGGGGCTTTATTCGAGGAGAAACCACACGATATTCCTCCAAAATGTTAAACCATAGGAACGTATAGGTTATTGGTCGCATAAACAAAAATCCAGAAATCCCTACACATTCAGAAAAAGATGTTAGTGATGTTTGTAAAAAAATCCATAACCTTAGAAATAAAATCCCTAAAGTCAAAATCCCCAATTTAGCACAGTCAAACTGTTCTGCTATGTTTTGTTTTATTTAACTTAATACACGGTGGGGGTTATTTGGAAATTTGAAAATTTTAGCAGAAGAAAGTATTGATTGGGGTTTTTGTACATAGGGCACCTCTCCCCAAGGGGATTTTGTCTTGTTGGATTTTGGGGATTTATTCCGATTAAGATTTTGCTTTTTGGAAATCACGTATGTTTCCCGTCAGAAATCCCGTCAAAAAAAAAAAACAAAAATCCAAGGAGAAAATCCCCAAACCGAAATTTAAAATTCCCATGACAAGATATTCAAGTAATTTCACTATACTTTGTATTCCTATTGTGTAAGACCTTTTTATGCATTTTTTGACATTCTAGATTTCTAATGCAATAAAAGAATTGCAGTTAAGAACAATTGAAATTTTTGTCTTTGGGGACTATATCTACATAATGTTTCCCTTTTTTCTTATTTAAAGTTTTGTTATTGTAAACTTTTATTTATTAAATTATTATTTTGTTTTTTATTAAATTTAATTTTACAAAAAAAACTATTTTGAAAACCTATAAAATTATTTAACAATTAAAAGTTATTTTTCTTCAATTTTAATAACAGGATTTTGAATTTTTGGGATTTTGGGTTTTAAGGATTTTAAGTTTTAAAGATTTAAGGTTTTTGGGATTTTGGGTTTTCATGATTTTGAATTTTTGGAAATTTTGGATGTTTGGTTTTCAGGATAATAATGAGGTTTCATATTTTATAGATTTTGGGTTAGGTATCAGGATCTTGGAGATTTTGGGATTTTGGTTTCTCTGAATTTCAGTTTTTTTGGATTATGTCCGACTTCCGTTGATTCCCCATAGTGGTTATGTGCACGTACAGTCGAACTTCGTTAACTCGAACCATCACTTGCCAAAAAAATAATTCGAGTTATCAAGACTTCGAGTTATCAAGTAAAACACAAAATTAATATAAAGTACGTCTTATAAAAACTACACACTGCACTGTTAATATCTACGTCAGTTTTTTTTTTACATTTTGTATTATTTCGGATTTTTTTCAGAAGACGCCTACTATTGTTTTTTTTTTTTAATAAGACTTTAAATTCGTATTATAATACATATACCAATACCAACCTAAATAACGTTCTAACACCGAAACTTGACAGCTTTTACTCACACTTAACGGAATCACAATTTTCAACACAATCATATGTATACAAGGCCATAGAATATACAAACACAGTGCCCACAAACGCAATGCATTATGAAATGAACTTGTAAAAATCCACAGAATTCGGAAATTCCCCTAAAAAATTAGACTTATCGAAGGTGACGCCAAAACTTCAGGCTTCGCACTATTGCCAACCAATTTCATTCGAGTTATCAAATATTCGAGTTATCGAAGTTCGACTGTATTTCTTTTTTAATACCTATTAAATCGCATTTTACATCCAGGTCCAAACTATATAAGTAGGTATAGAGGTACAGAACACTCCAACGACATTACTCAGCTAGTTTGTTTGTGGCTGAAATTTATAATCATCTACTTTTCTAATTTGTAAACCAGAGGATTATGCGTAGCTGCGTAGCACCGTTATTAATATTTGCCGACAAGAGTTTCATTTGAAGTATATAATTGCCATTGGGCCTAAAACAGGTAGCTTATATTTATACATAATAGCTCCAGAGCCCTAGATTATGAAATTTTCAGATAACGATATATTATAATATCAAATAAAAGCATTATACCTTTCTTGTATGAAATCAGTTAATTTAGAGATATTCATCAAGAAATCACAGAATTACTTAAAATAATTAAAATAAACCAAAGTAGAAAAGGACCTTGTTTTTGTTTGATTTACTTTTAAGATCAAAATTATATGAACATACCTTCATCAAAAAAAAAAAAAAAAAAAAGATATACAACCAATCTTTCACCGGTGCATGACACGTGTTCTTAAAGAAAATTAATTTAAAACTCAATTAAAGCAAAGCGTAAATTTAAATAACAAATCGTTCTCTGACAGTAAACAGAGAAGGACGACACATCATCACACATATAACGACCTCATCCTGGGGATTCACTTAAAAAGTTGTTGGCAAACAAAAGTGGGAGATCTGTTATGTCGCATGGTAAACTTCCAAACTTGAAGGATGAACATTATTATGTATATGGATGGACAGGACTTATAGGGAGCTATATACATGTTTTTGTTTATATTCCTTCTCATGGAAGAATCGTTTACTTGATATTTTAATTATTCATTAATAAAGAGGATTCTGATTTGAAGGACCGGAAAGGTGCTGTGCTGTTCTGCGCTGTTGGGTTGATAACTTTGATGATATCCTTACAAATAAAACAGCAACCACGGAAAGTATAAAACCGACTGACATCATCATCATCATCGTAGAAGGTACAAATGGAAAGAGCTGAGAATAAAAAGAGGACCACCGACCGACGGGCCAGTCACCGCTATCATCGTTAGCCACGGCCAGTGCAGTTGATGATTTAACTCCTTGCTTCAGCCGTGTATCTACTTCGCTGGAGAAAAAAACTCTTGGTTAGGGGAATTCTCTGCGCCACGCCAGAACACACGTTGTCGTAGTCTTTGTCGTAATGTGGAGAGAGTGAAGCGACTCTTATTTGCTTTTAATTTATTTTCCCTCAATATTTGCTTAGCCGAAGCCGGTGTGTTTATTCACTCTCATCTTGAAAATCCATTTCAATTGTTTTATTTTCTCCTGAAACTGAAACACACATCCTGCCGTTTATGTTTATGTCCTTCCTCGCTCGCTAAATCACCAACAACCAATTTACTAGTGGGCCTGGGCACTGGGGACCGACCGACGGACGACGACATGGTATAGGGAGCTTAGCTCTGACTGCAAGGTCTGGCCAGCTCAAGTGAATAAATGATGCAGATGTCCAACTTGTTGTTTTTTTTTCTTTATTTTCCTCAACATTTGAATGCATGTCTAGCATTAGATCCTGGATTTATTTTTTTTAATTTTTTGTTTTTGTTTTGTGATGATTTCCCTTTTTTCTCCACAAACAATCTGTTGGATCTCTTATATAGTCCAGAATCAACAGAATAGCAAAACTGTCATTTGTCGTTGCAAAACATGTGTCCTTCCAACTTCTCTTATATCTAGTGAGGACTACTCCTATAGAAGGATTATTTTTTGTTGGCCTTTCTAACAAGAAGAACAATACCACTCAATAATATTTATTTACTTTTCAAATACCAATGCAATGTGTTGATCGCCACTTGGGCTTCCATTTGCACATCAGAGGTGTAGGTACCTACTTCTATATCATACCTATAGGTAGAACTTTTTGGGTAAAAGTAAGATGAAAAGCGAGCGTTTGATGTTCGGATATCCTTCGGAAGCTATATTGCTGTTGTTGATATGCTGTTGGTGACAGATTGAAAGTGGGATGTTAACAGAATAGAGAATTGCACTCTTCATTGCGCAGTTTTATAGATGACGACGACGATGGTCCTTCTGTATTACTCGTATAGATAGGATGGGAACATTGGTATTTGACAGATACTGATAAGTGTTTTGGTACTCCAGATACTTAAGTGGTAGTGCAAAGGTACTTCTTGTCTATATATATGGGATATGTCTTTTACGGTGTCCTCCGGAAATTAAACAAATATTTCTTCTACAATAACAAAAAAAAAAACAAAAAAAACAGAAAACAGAAAACCAAGAGCCAGCTATATTGTTGGTATTTTACGAATGGATTTTCTCTCATCAATATTTGATTTGCAGAGATTGCAATAGAAGGATGAACAATGGAAATTGAATAAATAAGGAAGATTAACAAATATAAGAAGAGATCTTATTTATGTACTTGGTTTGGCTGAATGGAAGTTTTATGTAAAGTCTTTGAAAGATTGCCGATTTTAATATTTCTGAATTTTTTAAGCATACTTTTAGGCCGGATACAACTTCTTATTTATTTATTATTTTTTTTTTTAACGAAAATGCCCCACCTAATGTTAAGTACTTTTACTTTTATTGTTATTTTAGAATGGTAAAGTACTCAGTGATGATAAAACAAACATACATATATAATTTACCCAGTAAATATTTATCTGGTACCTAACTATGTACATATAAACTCGAGATTTTGATCAAAGTTGACATTACGATGATAGCGAAGTCGAAAAATTAAATTATGGATTTTTAAAAAAAATTTCAAAAAATTTTTTTGAAAATTCGATATTTCGAAAACGAGTGGATGATTTTTTTCAAAATTAATTTTTAAGTTCCGCAAAAATAAGTACTTAAAATTAGAGTACCAATTTTTTTCTTTTTTTATATAAAAAAAAATTATTTTTTAAAAAACCGCTCCAACGATTTTTACAAAATTTTTCTAATAAATTGAGATTTATGTAAGAAATTATTTGGTGTTCATTGCGTTGGTGTTGGTGTCCAAATCTATTTCAGATATATTTTTATACTCCATAATACTATATTTGACAGGTGGCATAAAATATCGGCTCCAATAATTAATAAATTTCTTCTAACAGATGAAAAATTTTTAAAATTATTAAGACTTTTAAAACCACAGTTTTTTCAATGGATTTATATATTTCATGTTTTACACTTTTGTTTTGTTTCGATGAATTCATGAATCCTTATTTTATTATTATTTTTTTTTTAATTAAATAAGAAACTATATTTTTTTGTTAACTTTTTTATAAGTAACTGTACTAGGTAATCATTTTTTATAAACCTAAAATAAAAAAAATTCTTCCTCGATTTTTTACAAATTCTCTCTAACTCGAACAAATCTTGGTATCCCGTGAAAATTCGGCTTAAGGAGATTTAACTGAGGTTCTTATTTTAAAAACGATTTAATTATTCAATAATTTTTTTTTTTAGAATTTAAAATTTTTTAAATTCAATGTTTTTTTTTTAAACATGATTTTAGCACACTTCTTCGACATAACGTTGAGTTTAAAAAAGCTTTAATAGGTTTTGGTCTAAACTCAATACAATTTAAAAAAAAGTATTATTGAAGATTTAACTATTCGCAATTCTTTGAGCTTGAGACATTTGGTTAGTGTAAATCAATTTTGTTTTCAATTTTTTTAATCGCAAATAATTAGTTCTTGAATATTTTTGTTTAATTAAATATCCATAAACTTTATAATTTTGCAGGTAACAAAATATATACCTACTATTCAATGTGGCCTTTTTTCAGGCCTATTTTCGGCAGCCTCTTGATAAAATCATAAAAAAACACACCTGCAAAATATTTACAAAATTTATTGTTCGTTTAATTTTATGTAACACTGCCACCTTGTTTTTTTAGACACCCGCTTACTTCAGTCATTTATTTTTGTTAGTTTTTGAGATAAAATATTAAGTCCATACTTCCTATAGAAGAAAATTAGTATTTTAGCAGGAAACAACCTTTAAATATTTTTTTCTTAAAATTCATAAACTTTATAGCCATAAAATTTTCCATCAAGTTGAAAAGATATCACGACATCTTTATTCGTTTATACGCAGCATATTATGATATTGCAACCAAAAAATTGAATTCGCCCACTGTTAGTCGCATCTGAGCAATTTTGCAAATTGTTCTAATTTATTTTGCACCACCCAATCAAGGTTTATTTTTGGAAACCGAAAAATTTCAAAATTAATCTAGTTAATATTTGTAAGACTAAACAAATAAAAATACCTAAGAGATCTCAAAAACATAAACCTTGTCTTCTATTGTTTTTCTCCTAAAAAAAAAGAATCAATCAGCATAATAGAATTTCCTTGATCACAGGATACAACATAAGAACATAAAAGTTCTTTTACCCCAACAAAAATTCAACCCTAAATCACGATTTTATAGAAAAAAAAACAGCCTCAACTAAATCAAAGGAAAATGCCATACAATTCAACGCATATATCCTGTAGATGTCCTGATGGCGAAAAAATTAAGGAAGAAATCCATTTACGATAATTAAAGTAATGTGTCGGAGATATTTCTCAATGTCCTTTTATGATTTGTCTCACTCTTTAACATCAAAACAAAATCTGACCACAAAAATGAGATATCTATATACGTAGGTACATAGATATGTTTTGTTATAAAATAAATGTGAAGACCGGAAGAAGCACTGAATATAAGGGAGGATCTATTCGACCAAGACGTCCGGACTTGCTTCACTGCCTACTGTATCTAGTGCCTAATACATTTATATATCAACCAAAAGAAGAAGAAAAAGAAAAAGAAGAAAGAATCTCTGAACAAATAGCGGAAGCGACAAAATGAATTATTTCATCATGGCTTTTGCCTTCTCCCACAGGCTTTATCTTGCAGCTTTATAGTCTGCAGCATCAGAAACCGTCTTCCGTCTTCCGTGTGATGCTGTGTGCTTTTGTCTGTCAATTGTCTCGACGAAAATGACGAGGATGACGACAACACCACGGTAAGGGTGATTATATGTGAGTTTCTCATCATCACTTAAACAGCAGGAGTATCAGGAGTCCTTCCACAGAGCAGAGGCGCTCCGATGTGTTTTATTTTATATAGAAATCGATTTTATTTTTGTGATTTTTTTTTGCAGGTTTTTGCGCCAGCATTGGAGGACATTTTGCCAATTATTTGACGTATGGTGCAGACACACAGACTCAGCATGAAAGGACTAACGATAAAAGAGAGAGTTTGGGGAATTAGATGCGTGAATAGTGTTGTCACTTCTATTGGAACACTTCGTGATGGCGTCGGTCGACGGCGGCGGCGGGGTCGGGGGTAGATAAACTCAATTTTTATGTTGAAAAGTAAATCCCGTATAGCCGATTCGTATATACCCGATAAAAGGAATAAAGAACCCCAAACAAAACACAAACTTTCGCACACAAATTGAAAATATGTCAATATGCTTTTTCCGCCATGCCGCCGTCGTCGCCGGAGTGTCAAAGTCAGGACTGGGCATGGGTACCCTATTCAAGGCTATTCTTTGTCAACTTCGTCGTCTCCGTCGTCATGTCGGCTGCTGTCAGTTGATCATCTGTCAAAAAGTTAATTCATTATTATGTCGCATCGGGTAGGTATAAAGAGTTTGTAAAAAATTCATTGTCGTCTTCAAGGATTCAGCCGCTAGCTGAACTTGAAAAGAAAATACTATAAACTCCGGGTTTATTCAGAAAATAAGAGCGATTGGTTTTCGTTCTTGGAAAAACTGCACCCATTGTAAAGTCCATCATGTACTTAGCCAGCAAGCAAGGATAACCATTATGAACCCAACCGTTAAAGTTTTCCCGCGTTTCAGGTACAACATGCACTTCCGTTCGACAGAAAAATGTTCGTTCTTTTCTCCCTTTAACAACAACCTCTTAAAGTGCGATTAATTTCCTCTTTTTGTCACGATGTTATGGGCTATAGAGTTTATCAATTTTTTGAGGCTGAGTTGGTATATAGGAACATCAGTTCGAGTTCTTTCCATAACAATGAATATTTTGCCGTAGCTATAAAGTAGGTATATATAGTGTGTCTGTGTTGTCGTCTGGGTTATATGCGATGAACGACTGACTACTAACACTAACTTTTAATTAAATTTTGCCCAACATTCTCGCACCTCTGGAAAACCTCTGCAAAGTGTTTTAGCTTATATAGCTTTTGTTTGTCCTTGTGTGCTAATTTATTGCAAATTAATAGACTCTGGAAGGTTTGTTTTTTAGTTTATTTAAGACTAAGTTTACAAAAACAAAGAGGAACACAGAGTGTTAAATTGAATTATTAGTGGAAAATTGGTGGAAGCAAGTCCTTTTTGATATTGATAGATCTATCTACATATATATACACATACAAATATTTTACTAAGAAAAGAGAAGTAGATTTTAAGACTAATTTAATAGGAGTTGTTATATAAGGAATATTTGCAAACAATTAATAAAGAGGTTTTATGTTCTTGATCGAAGTTCTATAATAATATCTTTGAAAATAATTTAATTATAACTTTCAACAGACAGTTCTTAAAGACTATTACTATTTTTAGATTTTGTTTGATCCGAAAATATTTAAAAATATCAATTTGTATAGTTTTTTTTAGATTTGATAAGAAAGTGGTTTAATTTAAGAAAATCTTTATTTACAGTATAGCTCCCATGTGGAACTGTTTATCGACTTAATTTATTTGTATCAATTTTCTTATTAGATCAGTTTTCTTATACACAAGCTTTTAAAGAGTTTAAATTATGTGGGTATTGCAAATAAAATGCAGGACTGGATTGCAACCAAAAAATACGAAAGTTTCCTTAAAAAAATCCTCGATTTTAGATTTATTGCTTTTTGACATGCATGAAATTTGATCAAAATCTTTAGATCCGTTTTCGAGGACATTGGAAAATGTTCTTTTTAATAATTTGTTTTCTATATTTGAATAGATTGTCTTTTTAATCATCCCTCCCGCGTAAACAGGGGACAATAGAGACTTACCCTTAATGGTTTTAAATTTTGACATACATTACATATGTATATAGTTCTAGATTTAAAAAAAAACTACATGTCATAATTTTTCAAAAGGGATATGCTTAAAAAAATAGCTTTTCCTAGAGATGTTAAATAAGGAAGAAAACTCCCTTTTTATATCGTTATAAATAACTGTTTTTCACAGGTACTGCTTCTTGCTAGAACAAATCCTATAAAAGTTCGTTCGGCAAAAAATTGAAAGGATCCCACCATCCCTGTCTATAAAACGCACACATGAATGGTTTAGAATTGTAAGTGACTATAACATAGGCCCTAGCTCCATACGAGCTGTTGCGCCACCAAAATGTATTTTTATTTATTTTTTTTTTCAATCCTAAAAATATAAGGACTTTAGGTAAGTAATAAAAAATGTAATTATTAAAAATATAAAATATTTTTGAAAATTTTTTAAAAATTCCAAAATTTAATTTTTTGAAAAAAATTTATATGCAATATTACTCAAATTTATTAGAAGCTCTTGAGTACAAAATTTCATTTAAATCGGTTTAACGGATAATGAGATATTCGAAAACCAAAAAAATACGGTTCCATGAGAAATACCATTTTTAATCGATAGATAATTTTTTTTCCACTAATGAGGTAGATTCTACTGATGTTAGATCACATAAAAATTTTAATCAAAATCTTTGGAGCCGTTTTTGAGAAAAATACGATTTTCCTTACCGGTTTTTAAACACTTGTATGGGAGGTACCGTTATTTTTGGTTATAAGAATAATTTTTATTTAAAATCTGCTAGATAATATTAAAAAACTACTAAATGCCAAGTTTAATAAAAAATCGATGAAGTTGCCTTCGAATTATTAAGTTCTCAAAAAAATGTTAACATTTTTTTTTTTAAATCCAAACAAAAATTTAGAAAATTTTGGTATAAAATACCTACAATTTTAAAACTTTTGAAAATTTTTCTATAAAAAAATTTGTCAAAATCAGTTGATCTGTTTTTGAGAAAATCGAAAATAAAAAAATGGTTCTATGATGGGAGGTACCATTTATAACTATTTTTCCGATTTTTTTTTATAAAATGGTAACCTTTGTTGTCAAAATGTTATTAATTTTTTTTAGGTTGTGGGAACGTTTTTAAGAAAAATAAGATTTTCATAATTTGGTGAACATTTGTACGCAGGTGCAGTTATTTTTGGTCTTAAGAAAATAAAAAAAAAAACGTGTGCAGGGAATGCCCAAAAACCTCTATTCCAAATTTAAAGAAAATCAACTAACTCGTTTAGGCTGCCGCTCAAGAAACAGATAGACAGAGTTTCAAGACAAACTTTTTTGGGAGTTCGCTATGTCAAGTTTGATAAAAATCACGAGTTCGGTTTTTTATGAATCCATAACTTGCCATATAGTACCTGTATATCGCAAGTAAAAATTGTACGCCCATTTTTGTGGGTGGAAAAACCTACAGAGTCATTCAACTTAATTACTAATTTCCTTCTTTCTAAGAATGTTAAATAAGGAGAAAACTCAAAAAAAAAAGTTGGCGTTGCAGCAGTAAGATTTTACTGAAACTATAATATAAGAACAAAATAAAAAATTTTAATCGCCACCGATTTAATTATTTTTGATTCAGATTTGCGGATATCTTTCTCAAACGCCATGCATGGTCACTGGCCAGGTCATCATGATTTCCACAATTATGTTCCTATTCATATGTTTAATGATAAACAGACTTTTCCCACTTCTTCCAAAATGTTAACAATCCTTTTGGGAACAAAATAAATTCACGAAAACAAACTCAGCTCCACTTGTTCTCTTCCCTATATATTAATTTATCGTCAATTATCCTTGAAACCAATCAGGTCACCATTGTAAAAATCAACACCAAACCAAACAACAAATTACTCTCAGTTGTTGTCCTTATGCGTTTTTTTTTAGCTTTATACCCCATGCCCCAGGATGGTGATTGTTTTGCATTTCAAAATATCTCTTAAGTGAGTGGGCGGGGGGAAAGGGCAGCAAAGCTAACAACAAAAATCCTAAAAGTCCCTGCTTGATGTTTGAAAGTTCTGGAAAAGCGAATGCGGGGGACCCATACTCACTCCCTTTGAATGTAAGCGAGTAACGAGGATATAAGGTACATATACATAACATACGGTCTTTTATAAACGCTTAAAACCGAAAATCCAATTAACAAATCATTAAACATTCATTAAGCCGCAAATAAAGTCCACCTACTATCCTACCACACGTACCATCCGCACTTCTTTGCTAGGATTAAGGTTGATTTACTCCGCAGGACGACATGTGAATTGGAATGAGTTCAAGTAAAATGATGGAGGAGAGAATTTTCGAATGTTTACATTTCCCAACTGCAAAAGAATGAATGTGAGACGAAAGTTGAATAAAATGACTCACTATACGTTCTTTTTTTTTTTGCGAGGGGATCTGAGTTGAGTGCTTTGTGTGACAAACGAACGCAGCTTGCGGCTTAAATAAGGGACAAACCCCCACATGGGGTTAAATTAGATTCACTTTTGCGTTTGAATATAATATTTATTTTTTCGTTTTTTATAAACATTATGCCCTTTTGTGTTACGCAGAATAAGGCGGCTTTGGCAAAAACAACTTTCTCGATAAATTATTAATTAATGGGTTTTCGTTTTGGCATCGGGCGGGTATCGCTTTCTCTACGAATGATGAATAGAGGACTCCACTGGCAATATGGCTGATCTATTGTTGCAATAAAATTACGCAGAACCATCATCGTCATCAAGTGAAGTTGTTTGTTATTAATTGAATTTTAAATTGAATGGAGAAATAATTCTTTTGTGCAGACATAAATTTTCTTTTGTTATAAATTTATGTAAACAATTTTAGGCATTTTGGTAGGTATATCTACAATGAAATTGGAAATTTCTATGAATTTCACTTAACTTACATGGATTCATTGGAAATTACGCGTGCCTATTTAAATGTTGATAAATAAGAAATAATAATAATCAAACGTAATTTACTGTTAAGTAGATATAGTGGAAGCAATCATATAATAATCATTGAGAATTTGTTTTTATATAGCTTTACTTTTACTTCTGCACTTCTGTTAAACGATAAATAATTCATAAACAAATTACTGGAAACAGCTCCTAACTATTCTGTCTACCCAGTGTAGTTATTAAATATTAAGTTCTTGCTAAATTTAAACTGTTTGGATGATGAATGGTGATGGCATAACAAAATTTTAAATATAATATTATTTTCGGTTGCAGAAAAAAACGGGATTTAAAGAAATACTAATTTTAATTAGGGTGAAAGTGGGTAAATTTAAGTAAAGGTCGAAAAATTATTTTCTTTAAAAATAAAGTGCACGACCGGATCGCACGAACTTGCTCTTATGTCCGATCACACTGTGGTTTTAAAGTCTGAATAGTTTAAATCTAATTGATTTGCAATTTTAAAAGAAATTAATTAATTATGGTAGCCTAAATGTTATGCCTCCTGTCAATGGCGTAGTTCAGTTTTATTAAATATTATGGGAATATATAAATATGAAGAATATAGCACCATGATGCGCATACATATGCAATGTATGAAACTTAAAGTTTGAACTAAAAATTGTTAAAAAATTATATAATTAGAAATAGAATGAATCAAATAATTCGGAAAATGTTTTAATACCAACGCGCGATGTATACCATCCGATTTTTTTCTCAATTTATGTCACAAAATTTAATTATTTTTAGAGCGGTTTAAAAAAAAATAATTTTTTATACATACAATTTTGAAAACATTTTTAAGAAAAAAATTTGTACCTACGATATTTAAAAATAATAGTTTAAAAATTAATTTTGAACAAAAATCATCTATACTGGAAATATCAAATTTTCAAAAAATAATTTTTATATTTAAAAGGGGTTTCTGTGTGATAACACACTTGCAGTTAGGCTGCTTTTTTTTCTCACCATCATATTAATATTGAAGATTTGAATGGAACAACAACAATTGGGTGAGCTACCACCAAGATTTTATAGGCTGGAGTTATAGCTATTTCACGACTGCCAGACCGATCATCAGACTCCTTTTAGTGGTGCTTGGTCATTGTTCAATTTTATTTGAAAAACTTTTTATATTTTTTTTTTAAACCCAAAAATTTATTTTTATGAAAATTTTGATATGGAACATTATTCCAATTTATTAGAACATCTTGTGTAAAAAATTTCATTAAAATCGGTTCAGCAAATAATGAGAGGATCAAAAAAAAAAAATGGTTCTATGCCAGATACCATTTTTAATCGATATATACTTTTTTTTTTAATAATATGATAATTAATTTAAAGGCTTTCAACAATTTATAAGACTCTTGTCCTACCTTGTAAGCGATTTGAAATAAATAAATACAAATAAATACAAATATTTATGGTATATCGTACTAATATTAGCTCGCATAAATATTATAATCAAAATCGTAGCAGCCGTTTTTGAGAAAAATGAGATTTGCCTTATCGGTTTCATAAAATTAAATTTTATTTAAAATCTGCTAGATAATATAAAAAAAACTGCTAAAAATTATTTAAAATTATTTCATTAAAGTAATTAATTAGAAAAAGACAAAGAGTTCCGCTACCCAAAAAAGAAATAAGTAATATACAGTGTGTCCGCCGGGAAGGTATACTACTTTGTTTGTTTATAATTTTTGATTAAATGAAAGAGAATGGATCTTATATTGATAAATGTTTTATTTAATGTCGGCAATTATGTATGGAATACAATATCAGGTAAATGTCCGCCTCTGTTAGTCTCACAAATGCGAGCCCTTTTGAGCACATTTTTCATTACATTCTCACACATTTCACGCTTTATTTCATTAATTTCATCACGAATATTTTGTTGAGTTGCTCAAGCATTACTGGTTTGTTTGCATAAACCTTGCTTTTCAGATATCCCCACAAAAAGAAGTCCGGAGCAGTCAAATCAGGCGACGGTGGAGGCCAATCAACATCACCATTTCTTGAAATAACTTGTTATGGAAAGAGGTCTCGCAGTAATTCCATTGTAATCCTGGCTGTATGCGATGTGGCACCGTCTTGTTGATACCACATGTTAATCAAGCCCAAAGCATGCAGTTAAAAAGTTTCCAATTATCACGATATCGCTCCCCATTCATAGTTACCGTTACGCCGTTTTCATTTTCATAGAAGTAATGTCCAATGATTCCTCCTGACTAAATTGCACACGAGACTGTAACTTTTATTGGATGTAAAGGTGACTGATGAATATTTGAGGGTTTTCCATTGCCCAGAACCGATCACATATCCATTCAAATGAAAATGTGCCTCGTCAAAAATTTCACGTAACTTTCTCATCGTCACAGTAATCGATAAATGATTTTGATAAAATCTTTTAATGATTAAAACACGTTGGTTTGTCGAAAATTTTTCCATAATAAATTTGCCACGTGTCTACTTCACGACTGCCAAATATGAACTGTCAAGACTAATGTTTACCAAAATGGCGGCAAAACAAAGTAGTATACCTTCCCGGCGGACACTCTGTAGGTATATCATCAGTAAGTTTATAAAAAGCCATATTCTTTATAATTAGAGTAGGATCCTCAAAGCCCAAATATTTATTGGTTAAGAACACGACCCTATATATCATTATATTGAACCTAAAACATGAAATGACAAATCCCTTAATCCTTCTCTTACATATCACAAAGCTCAATAAATATCTTGCTTTTGTAAAAAAAAAAAAAAAACAACACTACCAAAAGAGAAAACAAGTATAGGTAAAGAAAAACAGAGTCTTCAAAGCTTGTTATAGGAAAAGTTCAAATTAACCAAAGCAAATCTAAATTGAAAAGTGATTACTGCCACACATCGTCCTCTTGTGTCCTTGTTCATAATCTTTGATAAAGCGAATGAAAATAGCATCGAAAGGAAATCAAAATTCTTTTATTTGCTGCTGTGCTGCAATTGTCTCGATAGGTTATAGGAAAAGATCCCATAGCAGAGATGACAAGGAATAGAAAAAAAAAAACTCAGAAAAATGAAGCCTTTTTTGATAAGTTTTATTTGTTCCTTTATAATCAATTGATTAAATAGTTATGGATGTCTTTTGTCTTTGGGATTTTTTTAAGACTGTGGGACCATCATTTTGTATTTTAAAGGGTTATATGGAACCCTTATTTTTTGAGCTAAGAAAAATGTGATACATTTTCCCACTATAGAGAAAGAACTATAAATTTTAAGTTCTAAGTTTAAATTAAATCGCTTCAACGGTTAAATTTGTAAAACATTCTTTTTTAAGAGAGAGACCTTCCTATCATTTGGAATCGAAGGCTTAGTTTTATCCAAATTAATAAATTATGTATACTTAAGGATTAATCCACTATTTTATTTTTTCCATCGCTGGTTCCATCCAATATCAGAAACAAGGCCTAAAATGTGTTGTGTCAAGTCTGACTTTTAAGGCAAAATGTCTATCTGAAAAAATATTGTTCTTCTCCTTTAAACAGAGCCATGAGAACATTCAATTTATTTGTGTGAGTCTTTTAAAATATCTTAGGTAGCTAAGAAGTTTTTCAATAAGGACATAAACATTTTGTGTTTGAATAAAAAACGCACCATAAACTTTGTTGAATGATCTGTCAATGCTAAAACGTCAGCCAAGTTTTAAATTTTTATCACGACAATTACTCGAACGAGCCACGTTTGGAAATTATAAAAAAATACCAAGACAAGTCGACGACAAGACTAAGTCGATGGTAAAAACTTTAATAACGGGTACTCGAATTTTAGGTCATCTTCAGCTCATTTTTGACTTAATGGCTTTGAATAAGCAAAATATACGTTATATGGACGGCAACAAATTTACGGCGCAGAGTCATAAGTTCACAGGCTAAAAGTCTACACTTGACATTTGACCCACTTGGGTGGGTTATACAAGTACACAAATTAATTGTGAACTTATCCCACACTCATGAACCAGAAGTCTACAAAAAAATTGGTTTAAAATTCTCTTGTTCTCATGTTCATATTTTGATCATTGACAAAGCCATTAAACAAAAAATGAGTTTCATTGAACACGACCGAAAACTGGAGTATCCGCGCTCTTAATCGACTGGAGATTCACCTATTCTTTCTTTGTCGGAAGGGGGAGAGAAAACACAGCTATATATCGTGGCCTTGATATACATTAGTCAAGGCGTTGGGTAAACACTGTAGTGAAGGTTTTAACTGCACTTAACGGTACTTAAATAAAATTCAAAAAATTGTTTCTTGGAAATATAAATTCTTACAGTTACTTCTCTGACAACACTTTAGAATATTGTGAGAATTTTATCTTTTATTATTTATTTATAAATTATTTATTTATATAACAATTTTCTACAGTTTAAGCATCAAACCATCAAGGCCTTCATAAATGAGTCTTCTGTTTTCTAAAATGTCTCCTCTTAAATAAAAAAATGCTAACGAACGACCCCCTTGTGCGCTGTCACATTCTACAAGCGTTGCTCCTTTTTTTTTTTTTTTTTTGAAATGAAGTTCGGGGTCGCCATTGCTGCTGTATTAATAAAACACAGACAGCCACCTCATACCACATCCATCTATCTATATGTAGTGTAGGTACACCATATCCAAATTCTTACTCCCCAATATCACAATATGATGGTGTTGGGTGTGTGACATCCAAGGACATGGAAAAAAAAAAAACAAAAGTTAGAAAATGACTTTCTGCTGTCATTCTAAGGATAAAAAGATTACAACTGGAGGAGAATAATAGGATTTTTATGCCACTTCTCAAAAAGCGCACAGAAAACACCAAAAGCCAATGCCAAATCGAAGGAGAGAAACATAATATAAAACCAAACGAAAAGAAAAAAAAAAAAAAAAACAAACCGGCAACAAGCTTGAAAGAAAGAATATTTAAAAAAAAAAAAGTACTTTTCTGACAAAGCTGACAATCAAAACGAAATTAAGTTTCACTCGTCGTATCCGTCGTCGTCGTCGTCGTTCTATAAGTCGTCTTATACGAAAAGGAATCGCCCAAATGTCCTTTCGTTTCGCCCTTTTTTTTTCATATACACGCCCAGCCCATCCATTTCTCAATGGATGACATTTGGTTTATGTTCGCACAGTCTTGAGTTTTATTTTCCGTTTTATTTGCTTTTGTCTTTATCCGATGCCTGGCAAGTCAAAGAAAGCTAAAGAAAGTCTTCTTGATTTCTTCCTTTCACTGGTAAATAGTAGGCAGCATAGATATATATAGAGGGAGAGGAGACATACCTAAGGATAATCAGATAAGAACGACAGACAGACCATAGTTCGTCCTCTTTATAATATGTGTGTTCGAATGATAATGATATGAACCCCAAATTTGACACTTTGTCCTTTAACTCGTGTATCGCTGAGCTTTTCTCTTATGCCATATGGTGGCTCTGTTGATAGTTAATTCGAAAGTGACAAGAAAATCTTGGAATTTCATTAGATAATCCTGGCAGCCTACAAATAGGACTATAGGGACCCACATAAGATATAATACACATCTACCGGTGCGTCTAATAGGCTGATTGTATACAATTGTTGTATAGGTAAGGCACATAGCTATAGTAAGTAAAGCAAGAAAATTGTTTTCGTTTTATAGGTAGTTTCAGATTTTCTTTTGTGGCTGATGATGAAATTGGGATATTTTCTGAATCAAGGAGACAAAAAAAAAAAAGGATTTGTGAATGTTGCTCTCTGGTGTGGTGTGATAAGGATGAAAAGCTCTTTAATTAGACATTCTTTGGCAGTTGCCTTGACCAAATTGAATGGGCGACTCTGTTGGATATGTATTTTTTTATAGCCTGATTAGAAAGAAGGACAATTACTATATATGTATATATTTTATGTTGTTATTAGTGTCCTTTGACAAAATTGTTGGACTGTCATGCCGAACCGGCGGAGGTCTGGGTGGGTTCCTAAAAATTAAATTCCAGCCTATGCCACTTATATTTCAGGGACACCGCGCCTCCTGCGAGTTAGTGACAAATTCTCCAAGACTACCTATATCTATTTTGTTATGTTAATGTGCCTCTCTTCTGGAAGAATACTGTCTGTCCCCTCTGTTTTTCACTTTCAATTATTTGTGTAGATGAGAATAAAAAAATATATAAGTATGGAATATGATTGTATAATTTAAAACTTAAATTCGGAATTTAAAACTCAAGTTAAACGAACCAAAACTACTTTAAATAAAACAGATAAAAGACGATTTTTATTGTTGGACAAAATTATTAGAAAAAAAACAACATTTATTAGTCCAATCAGGACGAGCAAGCGTAGTAGACTCTTTACAATTCATTTTACAATAATATATTAATTCTTCATTTCGCTAGCATGTGCTGATATAGATTTCTCCATTGCACCTTCTCGTAAGAGAAGGTGAGAAGTATACCCCCTCTAGCCAATCGTATACTCTGCAATCGTATACAATGATTGTAAACTTTACAAGCGTTTGTAATTTTTAGTTATTCTATGGGCAAGTATTGGTTTTGTGTAAAAAAAAACGAAGAAGAAGAAATGGAGGGATGGCAATACTTTTATTTTTTTTTTCCTTTATTTCCACAATTATTGTAAACCTTACATGCGTTTTTAGTTTTTTTTTTACTTCTTTTCAGCCGGGGAATACTTTTTTTTCAGGTTTAGCCGGGGAATACGTTTAGTGGAATTATTGTGGTGTAACTTGTTGGTCAGAAAATTCTGATTTTTGGAGCTGGAACTACAGTTGGGTGCGGAACTGGCCATCACCGAATAAGCTTCTTCAGCTCGAGCTCGTCCCTACGAAGCTGTTTCTACACAACGTAGATGGACGCAAAAGTTGTCTATCGGACGAAGCATATTGCTGTCCATCCGCTTAACATGACCCAGCCATTCCAGTCCTTGCAATTTGAATTTGTTCGAAGAGGGGACCACAAAAAAAAAATTTTGCTCTCAAAACATTCGTAAGCTGTTCTCAATTCTTATCAATCTTTGACAAGGTTCATGTCGTTGCACAATAAATATCATCAGTACCGTGACTTATGTAAGTTGCTTAGGAGAGGGCTTTTCTTTTCAACTTCCTTATTAGCCTCAAGCGTTTAGCGTTTAGTAATACTTATTCTTCGTTTGATCTCAGAGCAGTTCCCTAACTTCCTTAAAATTAAAGGCCGTTAGGTGATCACTATTTTTTGTCTGCATGAAAGAACTCAGTAAACAAAAATAATGGACAAAACAATGTTTTAAATTTATCAAAAAAAAATATTAAATCGTTGAGTGTTATCAGCCACAGCAACTTTTCAAAAAACTATTATTTAATTCTGTTTAATTGAAACAAACTATGGCTATAGGATAATGAACAAAATGCAGGCATTCTTTTCACTCGAAGTAGGTACAGCTACAACGTACGAGTATTAATGTCCTGCTTTATTATCCTCTCCTTGTGAACCTAGGGCTGTTGTTAAAAAAAAAAAAAAAAACTTGAGAAAAAAAAGTTTGCAACAAACCGGAAAACTGTACCTACTCCACTATATGTAATTTTTTTATCCACTCACAAGAAAAAAAAAAAAAAACAATTCTAACACATGATGCAGATGCAGATATGCCAAGCAAAAAACTTTCATAAAAAGAGATGAAATGCCGTATACAACGAGTGAAGCACTACTAAAAAAAAAAAACAGCAGAGAAAGCAAAAAAAAAAAAAATATATAAAACCACAGCAATTAAGAATCCTTAACGCCACATTATAAATCCTGCTTAAGAGTGTTTGCTAGCTAGTTAACTATATGCACTCGTTTTTATTTCTCTAATACTATACACACTCACACACACACACTCATGCTCGCTCTTGTTTTCGTTCTCTTTCACAAGCAAGGATGTGAAAAATTACGTCTAGACGCTTGAAATGGTAGGTTACTTGGGCTTTGTGTATATCTATTTCGGTTTAAATAAAAATAAAAAAAAAAAAATTTTAACCAACAGCATCAGAGGAAAAAAAATTCTTTTAAAAAAAATAATGCCAACTACTCTGTTTAAGGATTCGTAAATAGTTGAAGTGGGTTATAACAATCACACGTGGGACCTCTTTCAGCTTAAGGCAGATAATATTAATGGCTCTCATAAACAAAATTTAAAATATAGGTATATATTTTTTTTTTTTGTTAACAATTTTTGATGAAATAATAAGAAGATTTGCTTAAAGAAGAAGTGTCGGTAAAGTGGACATTTTATAGGATTCATAATGGATCGTTTTCAGGCATAAAGCTTAAACATTTATAAATCAGTTACTATAGGGGCTAAAAATTCATGTAATTGTGCGTAATTAGGTACTCATAATAATTATATACGTGCAGTCATTTTGTATACATATTTCTACAGCAACATATTTTGTTCAAAAGGTATTTGATGATTTCAAAATTAATTTAACATTTCTTTTTAAAACAAGAAACATCTTCATAAATTTTTACAAAGAATTTTCTTGGATACTAAATGCATAAATATAAAAGAATTTAACATGTCAATCATTCTGAGCTTCCTATATTGAAAAAAAAAAAAATGTTCCACATACGCCACCCCACAACTTCAATAAGCTTCATATAAGTATTACTATTATATCTGAGAGAACCAAAGTAGCTTTATACACGTGGCAGCTGATATAGGATCAGGGCCTTGTGACTTACAACTCTTAACCATTCTTGTGTGGGGGAATCTTCAATTTTCTACAAGGTGAAAGGCAGAGTGCCCAGCGGAGTGATAAGTGTGGTGTGCCAGCCAGATGTGCCAAGTGTGGAGTGCTAAGTTTGGAGAGTTGAGTACGGAGAGATAAGTGTGGAGTGCCTAGTGCAGAGTGCCAAGTGTGAAGTAAGTGCCAAGTGCCATGTGTGGAGTGCGGAGTGCCAAGCCTGGAGGGCAAAGTCTGGAAAGCCAAGTGTGGAGTGCCAAATGCTAAGTCCGGAGTTCCAAATGTGGAAGGCCAAGTGCGGAGTGTCAAGTACCAAGTATGGAATGTCAAGTTGCGAAGTGCCAAGAACATTTGTATGGTTTAACAGTAGGATAGCATGTGGCAATGACGTCTAAAGAAAAGTTGGAAGGTACATACTACTTAGAAGCTGTCAAATTTACTGGATGTTCTAGTAAGGAACATTGGAATATACTGGAAAATACAGATAATCATGAAAGGAGCCACAAAATAAAAAAGAAGTGTTTCACAAAATTATAAAATCACAATTAAACAAAATTTAATTTTTCTGAAATAAAAACAAATAAATCCAAACAAAATTTAAAATCTAAAAAAACAAAAAATTCATAAAAAGTTTTATAAAAAAAGTATGACTTAATAATGCTTCACTTTGATGAAGCATTATTAAGTCATACTTTTTTTATAAAACTTTAACTTTCCGAAATCATCAAAACAACATAAATACTTCCAAATATCGCCTTATGACGTATTGCCTTACACAGGGTGTCCCGGACGCGGACCTGGCTGGAAGTATTTAAGGGTGTGATTCTTTGGTATATTCGCAGAAAAAGTGTGGAAGAAAAAGCAGAAAAAAACCCCTTCTACAGTAAAGGTTTATCTACAATTTTGACATCATTTATCGTGGATTTAAGAAAACACTTACTTTGTTGTACCTTGACCCATGTTAATTGCTAATTTTAGTGGTAGAAACTTCGTTTAGGACTTTATTTAAAAAAAAATACTGGCTTTTAAAACTGCGTTTAAAAAAATTGTCTTAGTCTTAAGATATTCAGTTTCTAGCCTGTTTAATTTTTCCTGCCCATGCTAATTTTTTGACTTTGAGGTCGATTTTTACGATAAAATTTGTTATAAATATAACCTTTTACTATTTTTTTCTTGTGAATGTAACAATAATAAAAATAAAGATTAGTAACAAAGTTGTGGAAAAACCCATAGAAATTATGATACTGGAGAAAACCAGCAGCAGGCAAAAAAAGGAATTTTTGATTTTTTCCATACTTTGTTCTGTGGTCACCAAATCAACATCAAAAACGTAAATAAAAAGACAGTGGACAAATATATTATTGGAGAGTTTTATCAGATAAATTTTAATAAATTTTGTTTGAGATCTCACTTTTCCGCACACAATTAATGATTAGTGCATTTTAATTCATTGCAGAAAAAAGAGAGGAGACTTTTCCAAATACATAATCTGCAAAACATTGAGCAGAATGAAATTTGTCGTTAATGATATCGTCGTGTCATTTTTGTATAGACATTTTTCCTTCGCTTAAGCGGCGTACTACGCTTTAAACTAACTACTTAAAACAAAAAAAAATATGAAAAGAATTTCACTCATATGGCTACCCTGAGGAACTCCTAAAATAACACTATAAACTAATTTTAATGATATTGAAATTCGCAGAGTAGGTATTTTCTTGTCAGCTCAATAGCTTTATATTGCTTATGATTTTGGTTAAAATAATTAAATTAATTAAAATAAAATAAATATCTTTTCAAAGTCAAATCTTAACATGATCATATAATATTTTATCGTTTCTCACAAAATCCTATTAAAATTTTTTTTTCTTTTACCAAAGTACCTTTTATCAAGAAACGCCTCCATTCCCATTTTACTTTAAAAAAAAATATTATTTATTGCTTTCTCTAAGAACCCCTTTGTCTTTTGAACAAGAATATTATCTTATACCCTACCAAGACTTCCTTGTTCCTTTCTAACTCTTTCATTTCGAAACAAAAACAAAACAAAACAGAAAAAAAAAATCAAAACTCAAACAAAACAAGACAAAATGAAAATTAATGACAATTTAATTATCCTTCTTATTGGCAAAGTGCGAAGGAGTACAAGTCCTTTGCAAATGAAAATTATCTAACAACTAAATTACAACCATTTTAACATTCACATGTATACTTACTTGTACATGTACAAGTAAAGTAATATGCAAAAGAAAGTATAAAGTCAGGACGAATTTTACTAAGAAGAGCGAGCTTAAATTGTAGGATGTGTAGATATATGTATGTAGGTACCTATACGTACGATGATGTTTCGGCGGTTGGGGGATGACAGGAGAATGCTTTTGTTGCACAATAATAATTATTATTTGGAGCGGGGACAACAACCCATTCGTTTTGTATTAGTAGGTTAGGTATGGTATGCCATATTTTGTAAGACGTCGAAATCCTTTTTATTTTCTCGACTTTAACATGGATTCCCCCGAGGCTGTTATGTCATGATGTGTGTATTTAACACACGCAGTACGCGAACGATGCTCATTATTTGCCATTTAGGTGGCAGTGGTGGAGTATTGTAGTACCTAACCTAATGTAAGCATGTGTGTGTCGGAAATTGGAGTGGGTAAGGTACTTTTGTAATTTATGAGATATAAACTGATATGACAGGTCCTTGTTGCTGTGTAAACTGTTGTCAGACAACCGAGTTGGTGTAATTGATTTATAATATTCTCTGTTTGTTTTAAGAATAAATGTTAAACAAAATAATAAAGGCAGATTTTATGGATGCTTTTAAGCTTTATATGTCCATTATGAATCTTTATTTGTACAATCTGTTTATTAAAAAAGTATATTTGGTTGGCTCGCAACATATTTTTTGCACAAAAAAACAAGCTTACATTTTTTTTTTAGGTAGAAGAAAAGTACAAAAATTGACTTTTTTTTACATACTTAATTCAATTTGAAAACCGCTCAGTTCAAACAATTGTACAACTTTCCACTTACTCTGTGGGACAAGTAAATTGTTTTCATGTATAACAGAATGACGTAGTTTTTTGTTTCAAAAAAATTTACATGTGAAGAATTTGTTGCAAATTTTTATTTAAGGTCATCAAGAACTCTCAAAGATTTTTCAATTTTTCATTTTGATTTTTTAAATTGTAACAAAATTATTATAAGAATTTTTCTCCCAAAATGTTTTACTCTTACACAAAAGATTTTTAAAATTTTCTATTTTCGGGTAGAATTTTAAAAGCACAATTTTTTTAAATTTCTTAAAATTTTCGAAAAAAAAGTATTCAGAAAAAAATGTGAATATCGTCACCTTTATGTTTAAGATTAACTTTTATTTAAAACTAATTTTTCAAAAGTTATTCGAATAACTTTTGAAAATTAGTTTTAGAAAAAAAAGTTATTAGGAAAATGTTTAGAACTCTTTGTTTGCTTTCGGGAACTCTGATCAGAACTCCTTCTTTTTTTTTTTGATTGCTTGGATTTTGAAAATGTTTGGTTCTTATAGTCAATGCCCCTAACTTTTCCAATTTTGCAAAACTCTTTATAAAATCCATCAGGAACTCTAGAACTCTTTTTCTCAAAAAAGTCCTTGCTGCGTGAAGTTAGCAAACAAACTTTTTATCAAATTTTAACACTTCATTCGCCAGAAATATTGAAAAAAAAGGATAAGGAACTCTAGAACTCTTTGTTTGCTACCGGGAACTCTCATTTTTTATTCAACTTTAAACAATTCTTTTGCTTACTTCACCAGGACTCTTGTTGAATATAATTTTTTATGTTCAATATCTAACATTTGAACTAACTTTTACTCATCCCATAAATCGTTGTCCAATATCCAAAATGACATGATGATACAATTTAATTTTTGATTGATTCGTAGGAATTTTAGGTACAAAAACATTTAATTTTTTGAGCTCTCATAAAAAAAAAAAAATACTTAAGAATAAAAATCGGGACAGTTAAAAAACTTTTAACCTAAACTTTAAAAATCGTTTTCCCAAGAATTTAAAAAATGAACATTGGACAACATAAAACTTAGCTGATGAAGTATGTAACTGAACTAAGTTTTAGTGAAAAAAATGTTACAAAAGTCAAAAATACATGCATTTTTTGTTTAATTAAAGAAGAAATATTTAAAAAGATTTTAAATGCAATATTTTTTAAATTTTTTGGAAGCATCCAATTGTAAAATTATAAGAGAATGGTATAAAGCCACTTAAAAACTATACGTTAATATATAAAAAATAAGTTTATAAAAAAAAAAATAACCTTTAAATACTTTTTCCATAATGCCAATTTTTACATTGACGGAAAGGTCAGTTTTCAGTTTTAGAAAGAAAGGTTGAAGTTTTCAACCGACCGGCGGCGGCGTAAAGGCAATAACGCCCAAACCGATTTGGAAATATCGTTCAAAAAAATTCTGAACAATTGTTGTTATTTTTTTTTCTCAATTTGGGCATTGTTTCCAATTTTCAAATTGTTTTTTTTTTTAAAGAAAAGATCGCCCAAAATAAAAATTTAAAAATTTTAAAAGTCAAATGAGAAATAGCTCTCAAAATTGAAAATATCGCCAAAAAAAAAATCCAGAAAAAGGAAATAACGCCCAAATCAAAATCTTGTCAATAATTGTACTGAAAAAACTCCGTTTTAAATCAAATCAACTTTAATAAAACAAAAATATATATAAATATGTAATAAATAAATAAATAAAAATTCAAAAAAGAAATAAATAAATAATTCAATAAACAATAAGTAACAAAAATTATAATAAAATAAATGTTATTCATTTTCAATTAAAATGGCGTATAAACAGTGAGGTATGTATGGGGGGTATGCTGCCAATTTTTTTTTTTTGGGCGATAAAAAAAGTTTGGGCGATATTTCCAAATCGATTTGGGCGTTATTTTGCCTTGGGCGTTATTGCCTAATGCCTTTTCAACCATCTACGAGTCTCAATTGCAGAAATATCTCCATCCAAAGAATTATTTGGGTTGGTTTTTGAAATTGGGTCGAAATATAACTTTGGATGTAAATATTTTGAGAACCGGACCACGTAGAATATTTTTGCTTACACGAGCGAATAAAATTCATAAATACCTTTCCTTTGATGTATATTTCGATGGCTTTTGAAAACATTTCAGAAAAAATCACTTTTTTGGGCAAAATTCGCAAAGGGAGTCCATTCTTTTTCAAAAAGACAATAAAATTTTATTTGTTAGAATGTGCTAAAATTTTTACATGGATGGGAAGCTCTATGAATTTCCAATTCAGCGCTGAAAGCCGCAACCACTTACGAGTCTCGATTGCGGAAATATCGCCATATTTTTGTTTGAACAATTTTAATTAAATTGGGTTGAAATTAGAGAACAAGAGGTCGTAAAATTTTTTGAATTTCAGTTTTACAAAGATATTAAAAAACTAAAAAATATTTTTGAAATGTTCAACTAGGTACTTGTGTTAAAATTTAAAAAAAAAATTCTGAGATCAAAAATTTTCATTTTTTTCACATTGTCAAAGTATTACAAAATTGTGAAAAAGAGGTGAATTTAATTGTCACACAACGTGGGAAATAACTTCACTTTTAAATAAGTGAAGTTCTTTCTCATACTAAAAAGTCTAAAAAATTTCATCAATCGGTAGAAATTAATTTCAAATTGGAACAGATTCTTATTAAAATAGCAATAAATTCACAGGTGAAATAAATTCCCTGAACAGTTTTGAGATATGAATTATAATGGATATCAGAAGTTATACCACGATAATTTTATTTTATTAACTTTCTGACTTGGATTATAATTTATCTGATTTTTACAATATTTTATATTTTTGATCTGTCTTAAACTGACAAAGTTTGGTGGACAATTTTTCTTTAAACTATCTGAAATTTTCCTCCAGCAGGAATATGATAAATTAGACTTTCTTTTTGTACCCGTATACGTTTAAAATAAAAATGCACAGCCAAACTCACATATCGAAACAATTGACAGTCAGTCAGTATGACATTTTGACCGACAGTGTTGTTTAAAAAATATTACGAATAGTGAAGAACTCAAATTAGCCATGAATTAGCGGATATAGGCTAACGTAGCTGTTTTGCAAATGAATTTATTTTAAAGCTTAACTATGCACTCAAAAATAAAAACAGCTTTCTTAATAATGTCAATTAATTTTTTTTTGATATATTTACGATTATTGTTTCATTAGAGTGTTAAAAAAAAACAACATTTAACTAGGATGAGAAGGAAATAAATTAATTATACAATTTTCGCTCAGAATATAGTTCTCATTAAATTTATGGCTCAACGAAACCAATAAACGTGTATAAGTACAATCAATTCAATTCACAGTAACAGAAGTAATGAGTGCTAATTAATGAAATAAAACAAAAATAATTTTTATTCTGATTTGGGAAAAATAATTTTCTTATCGTTAAAACAATTGACTGATTGCATGTTAAATCAGTTCTTCTCATTAAAACTTCAATCGAACTTACCTATAAGTGTTCTTTTCACAAAACTATAAAAAGAAGCTTGAATATGAATAATTTAAACAGTAAGACGTTGAAAACTTAAAATGAAGTTCATTCTGTTATTTGCTATTGTTATTGCTTGTATTGGTGTTCAGGTAAAAAAAATTAAAAATAATTTTATTGTAACTTTTTTAATTCTTAAATAAAAATCAAGGTTTGGGCAAATAGTGATGACGAAGAGGCTCTCATGCATGCGGCCTCTGAAAAATGTAAAGAAAAGGAAGGTGTTTCTGGAGAGGAGTTAGAACAACTTAAAAATGGTGAATTCGATGATGGAAATAATGGTGATAAAAACATTATGTGTTATGTTAAATGCATTTTGGAGGAGTTCGCTGCTTTAGATGGTGATGTATTGAAGGAAGATACTTTTATGGAATATTTCGAACCTCATTTGGGTGAGCCAAAAGCTAAGGAATTTTATGATTTATGTAAAGATGAAGTTGGTGATGGAGAGTGTGAGACACCGTTTAAGATTATCATGTGCTTGAGAAGGAGTGATGATATTTTCAAATTTTAGAAAGTTTATTTTTTCTTTATAAAAATAACAAAAATGTGTTATGGATTATTCTCCTATTTAATTTATTATATAATTGTAATTAAATTTATTTTTCTTTGAGCAAAAACAAAAAAAGGATTTTAATTCAATGAACATTTTGAAGTGATATTAAAAGTTCGTTTGTTAACTTGGAACACTTTTGAGTTATAATGCAGTGAACTCAAATAAAAAATAAACTTTAACGTACTGACAAAGAGTTTATCGTTCCTAGAAATCAATTTTCCCAGCTCAAACTTTTTGTAATTGCCTTGAAAGACAGAGGTCTTCAAAGTTCTCAGTTTTATTTTTTTAAGTCTTTGATTTTTCATTTTGAGCACAGACTTCTGAAAGTTTAATCTTATTTTATTACTTTAAACGAGCTGTTCTTGTATATATATTTATATATATATATATATATTTGGTTTCTCGGAAATGGCTTCAACGATTTTCAGAGTTTATTAGGATGAACGAGAAAAAAAAATGGATTTAGTAAAACTCGCCCACTCCCACGGCCACTTTTACTACTTCTTAGTTTGAGGGATACGGTCGGAAATGACTTTATTTCTCGGAACGGCTCAAACGATTTGAATGAAATTTTCAAAGTTTACTTTTATGGCTACGAACAAAATTAAAAAAATTAAATTGTTAAATCCACCTACTGCCACGACCACTTTTATTAGTTTTTTTGTTTTTCGAAAATGGCTCCAACAATTTGGATGAAATTTTCAGAGTTTATTCTTATGAAAGAGAAAAAAATATAAAAATATATTAAGTAAAATACGTCCACTGCCACGCCCACTTTTATTATTTATTAATTTCTCGAAAAAAAATTCCAACGATTTGAGTGACGTTATAAGATTTTATTCTTATGACAAGAAATTGAAAAATTCTTTTACTAAAATCCGCCTACTGTCACGCCTTTTTTTATTATTTCTTAGTTTCTCGGAATCGGTCGGAAACATCTCTATTTCTCGAAAACAATTCAATTTATTTCAATGAAATTTTCAGAGTTTGGTCTGATGAATAAGGCAAAAATTAAAAAAAAAAGTATTTAGTAAAATCCGCCCACTACGACGACGCCCAGTTTTCTTAGGAATTGGGTTCTCGATAATGGCTCTTACGATTTGGATAGGATTAGGAGGTTGGGAGGTGTTCTGATGAACAAGAAATACAAAAAATATTTTCAGGAAAATCAACCTATGTACTTCCACGCCCACTTTTATTATTTCTTGGTTTTCTGGAACGGTTCTAACGATTTGGATGACATTAGCAGGCATTATTAAGATGAACGAGAGAAAAATCAGAAAATAGTTTTGGAAAAATTCGCTCATTGCCACGCTCGCTTTTATTGCTTCTTAGTTTTAGGGAACGGTTCTAACGATTTCGATGAAATTTTTAGGGTTTGTTCTCGGGTAGTACCTCCACACATATTGCGATATATGTGAAGATACATGTGGAGATACCTTGACACATGTGGAGAGTAATGTGGAATTACCTTGAAATTTGTGGAGATACCTCCACACTTGTGAAGTTACAAGTGAAGATACCTCCATATTACGTGGGGATACATGGGGGAGATACTTCCATTTATGTATGTACGTGGAGTCATCAGGCAGGGAACTATATCAAAAGTTTGACATATGGACCATAGAATGACACCACTGAGATCTGGATTTACCATGACAGTGCAAACATTTTTTTTTAAATACGAGAAATGTGATAAGCACTTATGGTGCTGGGGGTAGAAATGAATATGAAAATTTAGTTTTTAGTCCTTTGGACATCGGGGAATAGTGAAATCCAAATTGAAATCCAAAGCTAAAAAGAACAAATTATTGTTTTGTTGAAATTAGGTAACAATTAAAGTGTAAAAATTCAATAATTTTTTTTACAAAAATTACGTATACGCCCAAGAGTACTCTAAAATTCTAATGAATTTATTTAAAACAATGTGCATAATAAACAACTTCATTGAGATCCAACATTTTTTTTCAGCTCAGAAGTGATAGGGCATAGCATTTTTTTTTTAAAATTACAAAGCGATTAAATTTGCAACTTAAAATTTTAAGAGTAGAAGGGAAATTGAAATTATTTTTTTAGCTCTAAATTAATAACGGTATAAAATAACAGCATATATCTGAAATATTTGAAAATGTTTTATTCATCTCGAAAACAGCTCTGTAGATTTTAATACAAAATTAATTGTGTGTGTTTTATTGTAAGTACTCAAACCTGTTACTCTGTGTTACTGTACCCCCTCTAGAAACTCTTTTTTATTATTAGATTTTCTCGTTAATGACTTAACCGATTTTCACCTTAAAATAGAGGTCCTTCAGAAATAATCTAAAACTAAAAACATGAATTCGTATAAGGTTTGTACGCAGATAACTCGGTTTAGCATCATCCGTTTTCTTGGATTCATATTGATCCAGGTTAACACACTAGGGAGCCGAAAATATTGGAAATTAAAATTGGAAAAGTTTAAAAATCGAAATCCTGAAATTGCATACTTTTAGGAGTGACTGGTGGTGCGCTATCTGAAAATTCCATTTTGTAAAGGAAGGAGAAAATATTGATTCTGAGGAATGACAAGCTTACGGAATTTACAATTGGCTAATTTTGTCCCTTATGAAAATTGAATCGCCAACAGATGGCGTTACGCTCCCAGACTGTTACACAAATTATTTAAGCGTGGCAAAAAATTCATTGTAAAGTGTTGTTTGAAGCTCTTTTAAATTTTATGTTCACTTAATGATTAAATTGCTGTTAAATTCCGTGCAAAGCCAGGCGGACCAGCTAGTATGTGGTATATTATAAAATATTAAAAAAATATTTTTCTGATTTACAAAAAGAATTCTAAATTTTGTTTTTAAAAAAAATAATAATTAGGCCGAGGTATCAAAATAAAATATTTAAGATCATCAATTATTTAAAGCTGATTCCTATATAATAATCCATCAATAAATTCTCTCTTTAAATGATATAAATTTATCTTTAATTCACAAGAACTATAAACATCATAACTAAATTGTTCCTAAAAACCATCTCTCATTGGGGCGATAAACCGATTTTCTGCCCTCTTATCTTTCGCTTAACAAGGACACACATCCAAAAAAAAAAAGAAGAAAACCAACCATAAAAAATAAAAATTAAATTAAACAAAAAAAAAAATACAAAAGTAAAACTAAAAAATGAAAAATAATTTAGAACTTTTCCCTTTTGGGGCAAAAAAAACTTTTTAGTCGTCATCGTCATAAAAGTCACAAAAGAGAAACTTGTCACTTTTAAATAACTTATCCCATTGGTGATATAGTCTCAGGACTATATACATACATACATACAGAAAAAATAAAAACAAAACCCTCTCCTTTTTTAGACACCACGTAGCACTTAAGAAATAAAGTAGCATTATACCAAGATACATACTCGACTCTCCACTCATTTTTATCTGTATGTACATAATACACCCACAAGAAAACGTAGTAGATCGTCGTACATACATACATATAGTTGTAAAAGTTTTGTTTGAAGTAAAACTTTTCTGTTGAATTCTCAATGTGCGCCATCTCGATGTCCTTTCTTCGTTCAAATGACATCTCAGCAAACAGTTTATCTAATTTCCTTAAACAGTTTTTGCAAACATATACCAAACCAGCCTCAGTCAGTTGTGAAGCGAATAACTAAAGAAGAAAGGACGAGTAAGAGATGAGAGCTGCCATCATGCCAGCACATTTCCCACTAAGAAAAATAGTTTCATATACAGCAAAGTTTTTTTTCTCGCAATTTTAGGGTCCTTTTGGCACTGTTACAACATCACTGTGATGCTGCAACAACTTTTGCACTATACTTACACCCTTGTATACTATACATTCAAGGACTATCGCCCCAGATAAGAACTTGCATTCGCATGAGAGGAACATGCTTCACATTTCACAAAGTGATGACTTTTAGGTACCAACTCTCAACTGTGCAGCAGAAAAAAAAATGAAAAAAATCCCAACACCAACACTAACACCGGAGTGCCACGAGATAAGACCTCGAACTCAGGATTTGGATATGAAAGAAATGTCTTTTCGTTTGCTCTATATGTATCTATGTATGTGTGGGAACTTTAAGTCGCTCCAGAGTTCGACAGTTCAAAGTGTAACTTTGATGGCGAAAGAGAAAAAACTAAAATAAAAAAAAAGGAAAAGTATCCCCAAAGAAAGTTCCCATCGCATCGCCAAAATCTTATTCCCTAGCTGTGTCCTTTGACAGTGAAGCATACGACGACTATGGTGGCAGAGGCAGCGAGCGGTGCGACGGGTACAGGGTGCTAACATGAAACTATACGGCTAATGTGAAATCCATTAAAAGTTTAGTCCTGGAGCGAAAATATAACACGCGGGTTAAATTGAAAATCTGTCATCACGAAAGTGTGAGCGTGTGTAGGTAGGTAGGTGTATATGCGTACAACATTCACAAAAAGTCCATTTGCTAATCTTTTGGGAAAGCTCGCTATGGCTATACGTATATAGATGTATGTGTGGTGTTAGCCCCGATATATAGTTCTCGTGTCGCAATGCTTCTGTGCATGCGGTTGAATTTTAGAAAAGGACTCGTTTATTTTATTTTTGAATGTGTGTGTGTGTTTGTGTTTGCCTAACGGTACATGGGCGAAAAACTTTTAAAGGACAAACAAACGTCAGAAAATAAACTCGTATATGAGATTTAAATTTATTTGATTTGAAATTAATTGAGTTGAGTTTATAAAGACGACAACGATGACAACGACAAATATAAGGATGGGAAAGCCGGAAAGTATAAAGATAAAGTGGAAAACCGGATGCTGGGGGTTGTGTTTCCGGTCGTCATTTTATATAAATATGTTTATATAGTCAATCTCAAAGGGATATCTATCTCTCTTCAGTTTTAGTTTCGGTAACAACTTATTTTCAATATTGGGATGCAATTTGGCTAAGTAAATTGTTGGCACAAGCGTATCTTATCTCTGATTCTGATATTATAGTGGAAAGTTATTTATATATACCTACTTGTATATCAACTTGTGTATTCAATATTGGATAGATTTTGGTAAGTGATTGAGTGTTAAGGGAAAATAAACTTAAATGCTAGCTTTGTGCAGACGATGGAGTTTTATGGAACATGTGTGTGGTTGAAAAGTAGTTTTCTAATAGAAAATTGAAAAAAATATAAATAGAAAAAACATTCATTTAGTGGACTTTATATAGACAAAATAATAAACTTCGATTTCAAAGCATGTGCAATTTCACATAAATATTTAAAATTGAGAAGGTAAGCCATAAGATAATTTCAAACAATTTCTTAGATTAATTTCTTTTTAGGTAGATTTTTTTTTTAAACTGAAACTTCTTGGTGCTTGCTTAGGTATCAACAGAAAAAAAACCCATATAAGACGGAAATGGCGTCACCCAATTATTATAGGAGCAATAAATCAACATGGAACATAAATTAACTAGTTTATCGTTTACGAACGACGGACGAGCTTCAGTGAAAAGATTCTGTTATATCAATTCAAAATTTCCAAAACTATCGATAGGTATGCGATTACTTATACGAAGCTTAAACCTTGAGTTAGAATTATTGAATCTTCAAAGTTAAGGTTTTTAAAAAAAGTTGAAATATGAGAATAAATTTGTGTACACAAATTTTTGGGAGATGCTATAGAAAAAAACAATGATTTTGGTGTTTTCGTCAAATTTTCTCGCAAAAATACTTTTATGATTTCGAATAAACTTCGTTATTTTAATGACCAAAACAATTGTAACAAATCTATTTTTTCAGATTTTTGCCAAAAATTTCCTATAACTCTATGAGCTCATGTACTTACAACTTATAGTTTAAACTGAAAAATTGTAAAAAATCAGTATAGCTAACTAGAAATAAATTGATTAAATTTTTTTTTTTTTTTTTTTGACACAACGTGATGTACACCATCTGATTTCTTACACGAATCTCAAATTATGAGAACAAAAATTTTAAAAATCTTTGGAGCAGTTTTTTCAAAAATCAATTTTTTATATATAAAATTTTGAAAATATTTCTAAGAAAAAAAATTGCGAACTTTAAAAATTAATTTAAAAAAAAATCATCTACCTGTTTTCGAAATATAGAATTTTCAAAACATTATTTTTAATTTTTTTTTAAATCAAAAATTTGTTTTTTTTTTTTAATTTTTTAATTTAATTAAAGCTCTTGTGTTCAAAAATTTTATTAAAATTAGTTCAAAAGATAATGAAATATTCGAAAACCAAAAAAATAGTACCTACCATTTTTAATCGATAGATAATTTTGTTTCCAATAATATGGTAGATTGTACTATATGTAATATTAGTTTACATACAAATTTTTATTAAAATCGTAGGAGTCGTTTTTGATAAAAATAATATTTTCCATTCCGGTTTTTAAACATCGACCAAATCATTTTCGAATTAATAAGTTCTCAAAAATAAATTTCCAAACTTTTTTAAAAATCCACAAAAAAAAAATTGAAAATTTGGCATACAAAAGTTTTAAAACTTCTTGAAAGATTTTCTGTAAAAAAAATTGGTCAAAATCAATTGAGCCGTTTTTGAAAAAAATCGAAAATCAAAAAAATGGTTCTATGGGAGGTACCACTTATAACCACTTTTCCGATTTTTTTCTTTAAATGTTAACCTTCTTGTACCAAAAATTACTTAAAAAAAAAAAAAAAAAGCTGTGGGCATGTTTTTTGAAAAAATAAGATTTTCATAATTTGGTAAAAAAAACTGGTACCTACGGAAGGCACCGTTATTTTTGGCCTTAAAAAAAATGAAAAAAGTGTGGATGGAATGGCAAAAAACCGCATTATCTGTTGAACCAACCAAACATTTTAATCAAAATCGTATTAAGTATTTGTTTTCGAAAAAAATGAGATTTTTACTAACGGGTTTTTAACACCTGTATAGTAGGTTATTATGTTTGGCTATACAAATAATTTTTGTTAAAAAAAACTGCTAGATATTGGTAAAAGTTTATTAAATATCTATTAAGTCGTTTCCTAATACTTCAGTATTCAAAAAAAAATTTAACTTTTTAAAAAATTCAAGACAAAAATTTAAAAATTTTGTTATAATAAAAAAACTCTTAAAACTATTTAAAATATTCTTAATAAAAAAAAATTGATAAAAATCAGTTGAGAAAATCGAAAATCTAAAAAATGGTTCTATAAGAGTTGCCATTTATAACCATTTTTCGGAAATTTTTTTCTACGAAAAGGCAGGTAAATTTACAGAAAAATATTAATTTTTTTTTTAATAAAAATTTTTAAAAATTAATATTTTTCTATTGGCGTGAAGTTGGAGTGGGTCAGCTAGTAGATACACAAAAAATGATAGGTATAATATATATATAAAAATATCAATCTGATATTAACTAAATCTTACTTAAATATATGCATAAAAACCTAAGGACTAGGTCCTGTCACTTGCATCGATCTTTTAAGTTAAACCAATAATATTCATGTATTAAATACGACTTGATGGGTTCGTTTGATGGGCTTGATTTGAATATAGATACAATAAGGTACAGTCAAGCATAAGTCTATTAATCAAAGATCGATTTAATTGAGTTTACAAATTATAACGCAATGCTATCCTCAAGCTTTTAGGGGTATGGGTACTATGCTGCCCTTCTCGTAATATATTGTATAATTAGTACATTTGTTAAGTCTTATATAGAAAATCATGTGGTGCGTCCACAAAATGCCTGAGGTTATATGTATCGACTTTCCAACGTTTTTTCTGAAAAAAAAAAAAAATACTCAGACTTGTTATAATAAAAACATAACATTTCAAACCAAACATAATGAGTCCTCAAAAAAAGTCCACAAATATATAATATTGTGATTTTATGACAAGGTGGTTTCGGCAATGAAAAGATACAAAAAATTGCGTAATAAAGCTGAATATTTCAATGTAAATATTTAGTAGCTTCTAGAAATATCAATTTTAGTACGATATTTCTTCCACTAAAACAGAAAAAAATCAGCAAAATCGAAATGATATCGGAACGATGCCAAAAGACGAAACTTAGTTATATGAAACCCAGATTGATATCGATATAATACTGATGTGTTTTGATTCCAACTTGTCTCGCCTCAAGGCAAAGCAAATAACACACCATAATTACAATAAAAACCTATTTTTTTTAATTACCAAAATTATTAATTTAATTGAAACTGAAAAAAATATAACAAAAATAAAATTTTTAAATTTTATTGAAACTGAAAAAAATATAACAAAAATAAAAAAAAATTATTAAAATTTGAATTTTGCACCATAAAAATTATTTTGATTCTTAAAATGTGAACCACAAATTTTTGAAAAATCTCTGCGTAAGTAAAATCAATAGCACTTATTTTCATCCTAAAATCTTCAATCCTGGGCAACTGGTTTACTTGGTCGTGTATAGACCTTTATCTTTCATATAAAACACTATCATATCAGTGGGAGTCAAGTGGACTCCCGGGAAGTAAAGAAATATATCAATACCTTTGGTGCATTTTGAATTTTCTTTTAAACAAACCGCGTTTAAAGTTTACGACAGGTAATTTTTCCAAAAGCTTTGTATGCCACAAATTCAAACTAGACCTCAGATTTTTCCCATCAATATTTTCGAGATTTTTTAAAGTGAAAAAAAAATGTTTTCAATTAATATATTGTTTTATGTAATGTGCTTTGGTTGAACATATCATAACATGTGCGTTTTTTTACTTTGAAACTCTGTGATTTTCTGTCCAAAACTACACATTTTATTTTTTTATATGAACTTTGACAGACTTTTATGTTATTGTGGGGCAAAAAATCACAGAGTTTCAAAGTAAAGGAACGCACCTATCGTAAGCCTAGTTCTATCTTGTTCTACGGTCATTTTATTTTTGGAATGTAAATCGAAAACAGGTGATAGAACAATGGTTTATTAAAAAATTGAATCAAAAGAGCACCCCATAATATGAAAACTACCTAAGTCAATTTCACAAAATGTATATGTTGATAAAGATTCAAGATATAAGTTAGGTATATTGATGGTTTTTGTCAAATTGGATGCGAATAAATTTCAGCTTGTTTGCAACAGCAACTGTGTGGCAATTCGTCAATTTTTTAAAAAGTTTTTCTAGTAGAAAAGCCATTTCCAAATTCGATTATTTTTTTTTTTTTTTACTTTAAAATTCCGAATTGTCGAAAATATAAAAAGACATTTTTTGAAGCCCGTATAGGTATACACTACAAAATGTTTTAATATTTTAGACAAGGCAACTGTTTTTTTGTTATGTTTGAACTAAAGAACCTTGTTCCTCCAATGTCAATGAAAAACTCATAACTTTCCGAAAAAAATATATATGAACCCCTTATAATTGACATTGACAATGAACTCTGAAACTATCCAACCGAATAATAATTTATTTGCTTTGTGACAAAAAAATTATTCAAATGACTGTGATGGAAAAAAACTGATTGGCAATATTTTAATAATTTTCCATTTATCATTGCAATTAATCGAAAAATTCCAAAAATATAAAACCACCACAAATATTGCGTATAGCCTCATTCAAACGTCTGATTTACATTCTTCGAATTCATAATGACTTTCCAAAGCATAGTATTAATTGTTATCCTTCTGTCGGTTCAGGAATCATTTGTGAGTTAATATAAACACCAATCACTATACTATTAAATTAAATTCATTGAATTCCATTCTTTATACATATTTTATTCGTAGACTCGATATGCTTCACTAAATATTGGTCTTAATATCTCGGCGCACTTTTCCGACGAAAATAATCAACTTAGCGAACAACTTGTCCGCATCTGCATGAAAGAAACCCAACTCTCAATGGCGGATTTATATAGATTCAAGACCAACGAAATCCAAGAAACTGAAGTTAATGAATCCACTCAGTGCTTTGCCCATTGCATCTACGAGCAAATGGGATTAATGAGGAATGGTCTCTTCATAGACAATGATGATTCTCAAAAAATGGCCATTAACAGTGCTGACGGCGGTGCTGCGACTGGTGTAGATTTTGCGGTCTGTAAGTCAATCCGGGGACAGAATAAGTGTGAAACTGCATACAAAATTCATCAATGCATTCAGAAAGTTAAGTATGGTGGCAGTGGTGGTGGTGGTGCTGGTGCTGGTGCAAATGGAACCCATGACCAGGCGGTCTCAATGAACTCGGACACAAACAACAGTCGAAATGATGAAAACGACGAAGATGATTCCGCTGACATTCAAAATTGACAATAAAATGATTTAGAGCAATAAAATAGTACAACACTGCTTGTGACTAAGAAAGAAAAAAACACCATCATTATAAATGTAGCTGGCTGACTCAATGACAACCGACAATAACGAGTTGGAAAACAATTAAATTAAATTATTTTTTTTTACTTGATTTGTAATCTTCCTCTTGGTTGTTCTCATGAATGCAATAAAATTAATTGATAGGCATTATGAATACAACATTCAACAAAACGATTGAAGCGTGTATGTTTTTATGTGATTTAATCTTTTCAGACGGAAAAGAAAAAGCAGCTAAATAGAGTAATTATACTAGGTGAGTAACAGGTAGGTACTTGTGTCAAGGAAATTGTAATCAGAGACGCCCGCAGAAATTTCGGGGGGGAGGAGGGCAAGTGAACCTGCGAACCATCTTCATAAAAATCAGACTTAAAATAAAATCTTTCATGTGGTGTTCGAGAAGTTTCATTATGTTTAAAATACACGTAGGCATAGCTGCCTCACGACATGGCGACCGGGTGAAAATTAAATAAAGAGCCCCAGCATTTATATTAAAAAATTTCAGTTACAATTACATTATTCTTGTAGTTGTAATAATAATTTAAGAAAAAGTAGTTGTATTTAATGTAGTTAATAAATTTAATAAATAAATAGTTTTGATTACTTTTTTTGTAATTAATTTAGAAATTGTAATTGATTGCATACAAATATTAACTTCATTTAAAGAAAAATATAAATAAGCACATAGCTCATTTTCCCAGGATGCTTTGCATTATAGATGGGTCAAGACATTAAAAAAATCGATAAGCATCGAAAGATAGATAAAAATAATGCAGAATTTATTTTTATTAGTATCTACTTTCTTTGTCCCTAATTACAATTGCTCCTACCAAATTTGGGTCAAATGCTAAGAACAGCATGTGTATTACATTGGGGTCATAATTCTAAAGGTGCCAAATTCTGGTTTTTAAAATTCTATATTTCAAGATTCTGTAGTTCAAAATTCTTATTGTGTGCGGGAAAGTTACATTTGAGTTGTATTCGTGTTTGTAAATATAATTTATGTTGTTTCTTTCATATCAGCGTACCTCTGTGATTTTTATGCGTTGTGTTTTTGTATTTTGTTTTTGCAATTGGTGTCTTGGTGACACATGACACTTTGAGTGGGTAATTTTCTGTTGTCGTTTTCGTATGCATTTCGCTGTCGTGTTGGAGACCAACGAAAAATTTCGCTTCAGCAGCGCACTAGGCTTAAAATATTTTTTTTTTTAATAATGAAAAAAAGTGCGCACATTTTTCATTATAAAAAAAATTCTTTTATAATTTAAAGAATTTTGGAATACGGAATTTTAAAGCTAAGCTTTAATTAGAGTACAAATTGTTATATTTCAAAATTCAATTTTAAATAAATTAGAGTCGAATTTGGAAATTTTAACGCAATTATTTAAAGAAAACGTAGTAAGAGTTTTTCTTTTATAATTTATTTATACAATTTTGGAGTTCAAGAAAAAAATATGCCAAGTATCGACAAAATTATTAAAATAAAAAAAAAACAGTCAAAGCAAAATAACACATCCACAGTATTTACATCATCATACAGAATTTTTAAATTTTTCCAGAATTTTATTACAGAATTTTCGATTTACAAAATTTTGATTTTCAAGAATATTGGAATACTGAAAAATAGATTTACAGAATAATGGAAAACAAAATTTTGTTCAAACAGAATTTTAAATCCAATTACAGAATTTAAGTCATACACTGTTTTAAAATACAAACAAACGACCCAGTTCAGTTTTAAGAAAATTTAAAATTACAAAAACTAAATTTTTCTCCATTTTATTTAAACTTGTTACGGATCGTTTTTTTTTTTAATTTCTTTTTAAGAGCCGAAAATAATGGTGTCCACCACAAAAATTTTAAAAGCATTTTCGGAAACTCATATTTCTCTAAAAATTCAGATTTTGAAAATATTTTACTACTTTAAATAGAATTAGGCTGCCTTTTAGTGAAAAAAAAAAACGAAAGAGGATTATTAATAGTCCCATCATAAAACCATTTCTTTGGACTTCCCTTTTATCAAAAACGGTTCAACTGATTTTGAATAATTTTTGTATGGATAGTATTTAAATAGAATTGTACACTAAAATTTTGAAAAAAAAACTGTTTTGGATTAAAAACAATTTTTTTCAAAATTCAATATTTCTTAAACAAATTGAGCATTAAACATTATCGAGCAGATTTTAAATAGAAATTATTCTAAATTTTTAATTTTTTGGATTTAAAAAAAAAGCTAATTTTTTTTGAAAAAAAAAAATATAAAAAGAACTTTAAATAATATTTCAAAATTTTCAAAGAAACAAATTTTAAATTAAAAAAATTGATTTTGTAATTAAGTAGGTATTTAGTAACATGATTTTTTTTCGAAATAAATTTTTTAACGGTGATTCAATTTGTTTCTTAATAATTGTTAACAGATTGTAATATGTATACATTTTTTTTAGAAACCAGTTTTAAGGATTTTTAAAATTTTTTTTCTCATAAATTGAGGTGGTGTAATCTACATGGCTTGGTGTCAATATATTTTCAGTTGTTGTTTAATCAATTAATTTCATTCTTAGTTTTAAAATTTAAGTTCTATGTATATGCAGTGTGATATCTTTGCTATTCAATTTTGTGTCCCCATATAATATTTATAACCTTAAACTAAACTTCTTTTTTGGCTGGTGGTTTCCATAACTAAAAACAATGTTTGAGTTCCGGGATGTGTGAACATGAACGTCAGATTTAGGTTTCTATGTCGTAACGTGTATACGTGTGACGGTTAACATGGCTACACGTAAGGCACACGTTTTTAGTTTACTCTTTCCCGGCATAGATTAAAAATCTTTAAATCGCATTCCGGTCTTCAAAATTTACTCCCTTTTTTAGTATACATACACAAACCACAATACCATACTACTTATATGCCTCAATCGAATTAAACCATACTCGTATATAACATTGTTATAGTCAAATTATTTTATTGATAAATTATAAATCATTCATCATTCTCATAATCCAATATATTCTTAAGACACTTATAAAGAAAAAATCCACTTTTACACGAGTCTCCCGATGGGTCACTTAAATCACGACAAAATTCATATACATCGCCAACAACTCCCGAGTCTACGCCATTCCGTAAAGCTGAAGACATACTCTTCAAATAATGCTTATCCATAATTCCATTTGTTTGTAATACACACTGTATATAGCATTGGAGTTCGTGTTTGTTTTCAGCAAATTCAATATTTTCTTTAAAAAAAATTTCTATTTCTTTTCGTGTAACATTTGCTCTTAACATGCAATTGTAGAAAGGATAACCTTCGGCCATAGCCATATGCCACCAAACCTGTATTAGAGGAAAAAATTAACGAAATTATTGCAGAAAATATAATTTACTATAATTAATTATAATTTTTTAATAATTCAAATCGTAAGAAAAAAATAAGTTGACTAAAGATAAGCCAATTTATAAAAGTTTGTTTACAAGAAAAAATACTTTTTATGCGGCACCATAGGGCCATGGGCCCGATACGAGCTTTTGGGCATACTTAGACCACCTAGTTCTTTTTTAAGTATCGCAAAGTACTTTTATGCACATCTACTTTTCATGGCAATAAACTGTTATAATTGTTATAAATTGGCATTTCTCTAGTCTCGTTAATAATTTAAATGGACAAAAGTGTTTTTATTCTGAAACTTACTTTCTGTAGAAATACGGAAAGGAGTAAAACGATACACGAAAATATAGATAACATTGTGAATAGTTTCTGACACTGACTGTGCTAGAAGACAAATACGAATAGATTACATATTTGGCAGAGAACTTTTGTATTTTAAATTGTTCATTTGTTTTAATCAGGAAATCGTATGTAATTTTTTGTTTGTATTTAATTTAATTGCTATTTCTTAACCTATAATTTAGATCAAAAGATCTTTTGTTAAAAAAAAAAAACATATTTGTAATCTCTGATGTATGTATTGTATATGTATACCAGGTATAACTAGGTCTGAATAATAGAAAAAATGTCGACACAAAGAATGTTTTAAAAGCAAATTTTCAATTTTTGTTTACATCGTATTAAAAAATTGAAGACACCACGAAGCCGAAAATTGAAAAAATCGACTGGAAAATTCAAAAACCTGAAATTGCATACTTTCAGGCGATATTTTTGAAAATTTCATTTTGTATGGTAACAAGGAAAAAAAAATCGTTTGTCATATCATTAAATATCGTTTATTGACTGTTTTTTCATTGTCTCAATGAACTTAATGTTGACATTACAAACATAATGTCTACTCAATAAACGATTTGTTGGCTCAGTTAAACTTCGCTTATTGAAAATTAAAATTTAAAAATTAATAAACCGTTGCTTATATTTATAAACTTTTTTTGACACAGTAAACTCATATGTACAATGTACATCGCCCTAAACTATTTTTTAATAAAATACTTTTTTACTTTTATAAATGTGGATATTAGCGCAATAAACAAGTTATTAAATGTGAATAAACGTAGTAATTAATGTTAACATTTTTGTGTATTGACCCAGAGTAAACTATTTATTGGCCTAATAAAGTGTTTATAAGTGTAAGCTAAATACTTTTTTTCAATTTTAAGTTTTATAAAATTCACAGTATGTTCAAACGGTGTTTTTTATAAGAGTCGACGAGCATCGACCATAATTTGCCGTACCGACAATGACAAAAGCACTTTAGCAACCAAAGGCTCTACGAAGAATCAGGAATCACTCCTCTGGATAAATTCCTGACAATCGCTGCAAAAAAAGTGACAAGTAACCTGTGCAACCATCAAAACCCACTGGTCAGGAATATTTTTAGCGAAGAGAGACATCCCGAGCCAAGATACCTAGATGTGACAGCAATACTGGACGAAGGAATTATTTTTATCAACGATGACGAGGCAATCCAATTTTACGAGGACGGGTCAAACTACCACCGTGGCTAGAAGCCACCCCTACCCGACATCACAACACAACCGGATTTGAACAACCCGAGAAGAATAATCTTTAAAGTATATATCATAGGTAATCCAACCAATGACAATTTTTCAATTAATTTTATTAAAAAAAAAAAAAACAATGTATATAGTTAGGCCTCTTATGTGCCAACAAAACTTAAAAACACCAAAATGTAATATTATTATGTAACATAGAATTAAGAACCAATTGTAAATATATCTGTTCAATAAAAAAGTTAAACAGTTAAACAAACCATAATTTGCCGTTTTAGAAGGGTACGCTGGCCCAGCTGTCGTACTTGGGCGAAACGCATTTTGGAGTTGAGGTCACTTGCATCATTGAATTTAATAGTTCAAGTGACCTCAACTTCAAACAATTTGTTGAGACAATAATTAGAAAACTTGAGTATAGTAAAGGGAAGCTGGAATGCAAATGGAAAGCAAATTTTTCCAAATTAATAAATTATTTCATTGGCTTAAAAAAATAAGTTTGTTTGAATCAACGAAATAACTTATTGGCACAACAAAGGAAATTAGTTAATTAAATTAATTGTTTATTGTCCTAACGAGATCGTTCTTTCAAACAACAAAAAAGGACATTGCCGCAACAAACTAATTTTGTAAAAGAAAAATAAATTAATAGACTTTTGCTTGTAACAATAAAGGTTTATTTGGCCAATAAACTGTTTTTTATTGGCCTAATAACCCAGATTTTTGGATGAAAATTGATAAAAAAAATTCATTGTTCCAATAAACTACATACCGTTTTGGTTAAGTGAAGGAAAAACTATTGATTCTAAGGAATGACAAACACCAACATGAAACAACCAATGACAAACACTATTAGAAATCCATGTCCTTTATATTAGTTCTAACATTTTAATATTGAAAATTCTTGAATGTAAATAAAAAAAAACAATTTATTTTTAATCTTACTCTTAATTATCTATTATTCCCATGATAAATTAAAAAAAAAAACTTAAACCACATTCTTATCTTTTTCATCAAATTCATGCATTCCACTTCATATTTTATTTTTTCCATTTTTTTAAACCATGTAAAAAGTAAAACACTGTTTAACTTTTGAATAATCCGAATTTTCTCTATGACCACTGGATTTAGCATTTTAAATTGTAAACATTTTCAACTAAGGCCATGCCTTCTTCTTCTTTATTCAAATATATATATTAACTTTTTGTCTTGTTACGTCAGCGCTTATCATGCACATATATAATAGATTACGAACGAGCGACATAAAAAAATGTTTAATAAAAAATCAATTTATAATTTAGAAAAATATTTTTGCACAAAATTTTAAAAATTATAAATAAATATAATTTATACATTGCTGATGGCGTATGTTGAAAAATTGAAAGAAAGAATATTAAAATGCAAATTAGTTTTGCTTAATTTTAATATACCATTATGCATGTTATATGTATTATCAATACAATACTGAAAGCATTAAGCCATATTACAATGAATTTCGTTTAATTAATACAAAAGAAAAAATACGTGATTTAATATAATTAAATTACCTATACGAATGTTATGAAAAGAATGCCAATTAATAAATCAGATTTACAGGTCATCACTTTTTTTTTGAGAAGAATATTAAAAGCAAATTATAATAATGACCAAATTACCAATTTTATGAAAAAAACACTATTCCATCAGTGATTCTAAGTGGTATACCTACCTTTAATGAGAAAAGATCACCTAAAAATTAAGTCAATACATATTAGCATTGCTGGCTTTTGAATTAAAAGTTTAAAGTACAACGGAATACTGACTATGAGCTGGGGCCCTGCGTGATTGAGTTAACAGGCATTTTTATAAAGAATTTGAAAATATTTTTAATTTCACTAAAATACCTTTCATTGATTCGTTTAGTGTAAAATCGTTAAAATTAATTGATTTATGCGTAGATTAAAATTCTATAAAGAATTCTTTTCTATTATGTTTATACATTGAAATTGACATTGCGAGGAATCCCAATGCAAGTTTAGGTTTTTCTTCTGACAAAAAAAAAAAAAACTTGAAGGAACTTAATGTCATGTTTATTTATGAGCCAAATCAATTTCTTCTTACCTTACGGTAAATACCTGCTGTAAATTTTTTTTTACCAAATTATGAAAATCTTATTTTTCTCAAAAACATGCCAATAATTTTTTTTTAATTCAATAATTTTTTTTACAAAAAGGCTACCATTTTATAAAAAAAACTTGAACTTTTTTTAGTTTTTTGATTTTTTTCAAAAACGGCTCAACTGATTTTGACCCAATTTTTTTACAGAAAATCTTACAAGAAGTTTTAAAAATTTTGTAAATCAAAATTTTAATTTTTTTTTGTAATTTTCAAAAAAAAATTTCAAAATTTATTTTTGAGAAATTTATTATTCAAAAATGACTTGGTCGATTTTTATTAAACTTGGCACCCGGCAATTTTTTAACATTATCTAGCAGATTTTAAATAAACATATTCTTATTAAAAATAACGGTACCTCCCATAAAAGAGTTCAAAAACCGGAATAGATAATATAATTTTTTTCAAAAATGGCTCATTTGATTTGGGTTAAAATTTGTATGTAAACTAAAATTATTTTATTGGAAAAAAAATATCTATCATTCAAAAATGGTATCTCTTATAGGACCAATTTTTTGATTTCATTTTCAATTTCAATTTTTTTTTTTGAAAATTCTATATTTCGAAAATGGGTAGATAATTTTTTTTTTAAATTAATTTTTAAATTCTGAATTAATAAATACTAAAATATGGCGTACCATTTCTTTTTTCTTAAAAATGTTTCATATATAAAAAATTATTTTTTTAAAAAACGGCCCCAACGATTTTTTTTCATAAATTGAGATTTGTGTAAGATATCGGATTGTGTACATCGCTTTGGTGTCAAAACAGTTTCAGAATTTATTTCTAATTATGTATATTGATTTTTAGCAATTTTTCAGTCTAAAGTTTAAGTACCATGCATACTTTCAAACCACAGTGTGATCGAACATAAGAGAAAGTTCATGCGACCGAGTCGTGAATTTTATTTTCAAAGTCTTGTTTAAAATTTGAAATTTGAAATATATATCTATATATTGCACAATAAAATAGGTATGTATGTAAAATAGTAGTAGCCCTAGGTGTATAATGGTTAGTCCTAGGACTGTTACGCCAAAGTTCTCGGGTTCGATTTCCAGCCTATGCCACCTAAGAACAGAAATGTTTTTCATGGGTTACTTGCCTCTTACGACAAATTGAAAAAGCCTCCAAGAGTTTCTCTTAGCATGAAAAAGTGTTTCTCACCTCATTTGGATTGGGATTCGACAGAAAATTTAAGGTCCTCTCCATTCCTGACAACAAGACGCAGGACTATTATAATGGTTGAGTGTTGTAAGTCACTAGGCCCTTCTCGGTCCTACACGAGCTATCATGCTACCTAATTTATTTTATTATTTATAGAAAGGGCTCCGCAAATCTTGTATAAAGTCGTTAGGCTTATTTATATATCCAACTCCGGACGTGCAAGCTAGATATCACTACTTAAGCACTAACTTGTTAAAATTTAAAAAAAGCAAAAACATAATCTTATCTGAAGCGTGAAACTATAGAACAATCGAAATCCATTTATTCAATTTTCCAAAAATTAGGTAAATTGCATTTTGGTCAAGCATATAAATCACTAACAGAAATCTACCAGACAGACATTCATCAGAGAAACTGTATCCATCACAATCACAATGAATGGAATATTGATCTGTCTACTGATAGCCATTTTGGGCGTCCAAGTTCGGGTAATGTTTTTAAATTTTTATCATGCCTTTTATAATTTCCTATAATTTATCTATTTTTTTTTTTAAAGGCTGAATCAACTGAAACATTAGATCAAACCAAATTCATTGAGGACAGTAAATGTCTTGAAAAGGAAAAGCTCGTATTTGCCGATGTCCTGGAATTTGCTTTGGAAGATAAAATGGAATTAGCTGAAAAAAATCCAAAATTGAAATGTTTTGCATCGTGTTTGATGGAATTTGGAAAATTATTAGATGGTTGTTCAGTTGTGTTTGACAAAAATTCGGATACAGTTGCAGGTGTGAAGAAGGAGGCATTTGTGAAGTTAATGGAAGATTGTAAGGGTGTTGTTAAAGGAACTGATCGTTGTGAATGCGGATATCAATTGATTAAATGTATGACCGAGAATGGAAAAGGGGCATACTGATTTGTGATCTTTATATGTTGAATTGACATGGTACGAACGGTGCTGAAAAGCTTTTTATATATACAAATAATTTTTTTTAAATTTTTTGTTATTAATTATTTTGTTATGTTTCTTTTTTTCTTGATTTAAATGCAAGATTCTTTTAAATTAATTCATTTATGCTTGTTTTTGTTAAAATCTCAAATAAATATTTAAGCTTAAACATTTTATATGCCTAATTTGAATTTATTAAAATAATTATTTATGCACGGTGTACAATACATTTCATTCAATATATAATAGCTGGAGTTATAGCTATTTCATAACTGCCACGCCCGCCGATCATCAGACTCCTTTCAATCAATTTAATTTGAAAAAATTTTTCCCGTCACTGAGAGGCAAATCAGACGAGTCTACCTTAGAGCCATTTATACAATGCACATAGATGTTATACTGACTGAATTATTGATTTTTTATCGTAAATATTTGCTAGTATGTTGCTGAACCGAAAAGCATCAAAATCGTATAGATACAAACGTTTCATTCAGATTTTTTTGTTTTTTCAATAAGCAGAGTTCGACTAAATTAATAATTGTAACAGATAACTTGTTGACCAAGATCCCAAGGCCACCCTGATGAAAAATATATGGTCAGAAATATTAACGTTTTTTTACCAAACCTATGCGAACCTTCAATCAGGGAGTTTTTGAAAGGTAAAAGTAAAGTGTTTAAACTGCATAAACAAATTTGGCAAAAAATTAAATTTTAATAAAGCTGTTTTTTTTTTTTTTTCTAAAATAAATTCTAGGTGATGGATATTTTGACATATACCGGTCAGTGGGGCCTAACTTTAGCCAAATACCTAATAGTCTAATAAAATGACGTTATTTTGACACAATTGTATGAATATGCACCTTGTTAATTATCAAAGGCTCTTGATAATGTCCATTTAGTCTTATTTGTGCGTCCACTGTAATTTGAGCAAGAGCCTGAATAATTTAACCAATTTGTTAAAAATTTGGAACAGAGCAATTTCGTCGAAAACGGCTTTAAAGATTTTTACTTAGCTTCGTACATGTAATCAGGGTTGCGAATTTTTGAATTAAAAAATCTTTAAGTCATAAGTCAGTAGATGACTTGTGAATTAAAAAAATTTATTTCATAAGTGAGTTCATTCATAACTGACTTAGGAATTAAATCTTTTTTAATTCATAAGTCACTAACTAGCTTGTGAATTAAAGCCAAGCTTAAGCTAAAAAGTGACTTAAGCTTTTGCAACTCTGCATGTAATGATAAAAATTATTGTAAGAAAACTGCATTTTAGGTTTTTGTCAAAAAATTAATATTAAAATTTTTTTGAAAAAATTCACATACATTATTTTAGTTATTCACTTGAAACTTTTATATCACATCAATTTTCTTAAAATTTTGTAATCAATAGTTTTAATAATAAAAATTATAAATTATTATTATATAAATTAGAAACCTTTATTTTTAATTTATTAATCCTGTTTATTTATTTATTTTTCTTTTACAAAATTTGTTTGTTGCGGCAATGTACTTTTTTGTTGTTTGAAGAAACAATCTCGTTAAGATAATAAACAGTTTATTGAATTGACCAATTTCGTTAAATTATTTCGTTGATTCAAGCAAACTTATTTGTTGAGCCAATTAAATAATTTATTAAATTGGAAAAATTTGTTTTCCATTTGCATTCCCTTTTCCCTTTCTACATATACTCAAGTTTTCTATTTATCGCTCAACAAATTGTTTGAATTTGAGGTCACTTAAACTTTTAAATTCAATTCAAACGACCTCAACCCCAAAATGCGTTTCGCGCAAGTACGAAAGTTGGGTTCATCAGTAAGATGCTGGCGTACCCTTCTAAGACGAAAATTATGGTCGATGTTTACCGACTCTTATAAAAATCACCGTATGAACAGACTGTACATTTTATAAGAGTCGACTATAGGTACATTGAAAAAGAGAATTTGGCTTACACTTATAAACACTTTATTGGGCTAGTAAATAGTTTACTGGGCTAATACACAAAAATGTTAAAATCAATTAAAATGTTTATTGATATTTAATAACCTGTTTATTGCGCCAATAAACACATTTATGAAAGTAAAAAATTGTTTGGCGCGATGTATGAGTTTATTGTGCCAAAAAAAAAAGTTTATTAATACAATTAACCATTTATTAAATTTTAAATTTTAATTTTCAATAAACGAGCCAACAAATCGTTTATTGAGTAGAAATTTTTAAAACAAAAATTGCTTATAATATAAACAACGAAAGTGTAGAAGGTACCGGTTTGCAATTTACAAACTTGTAGCTACTAAAGAAATTCATATTGAAGACTCATATTTAATACTTGATTTATTTAATTTTATATTCAATAAAAGTCTTTACATTGATTACTGATTTATTAAAATAGAAAAGCAGTTTCATTATAATTGTTTAAATAAGCTTTATACATCAGTAATGTCTAAATTTATCGCTTGAAAAGTATATAGACACAACTAGATAATTTAATATTAATACTATAAATTATTATAATGGGAATTTCCAGATATCATTATAGTTGAAGTCGTTCCGCCACCATCACCATCGATTGACGGTGAAATTGGAAAATAACAACATTTGTTGCAATGACATGCACCATAAATTCTTTTTTCCAAGGAAAGAATAAGCAATACCTATGGGATAAGTTTTGCAATAGGAAAAAAAATCGAATTGGTATACGTCCAACATATTGCCACAAAACCTATAGATATTATAATTACCAACCAAAAAATTATAAAATTTTAAGTGATGGGCCTATACCCCGACCGCCTTTCTATAGAGTGACTTTCTTTAAAAAAAAGAAAATATACAACTTGTCTGTAAAGTCTGAATATAAGTATACTTATTGAACTGATTTCATAATAAACAAATTGGGTTAGGTCTTCACATACATCGAATTACAATTTAAAATAAAATATTGTTAAAAATCAACAAAATTTGAATTGTATTGCTTTTTTGTTTGTACGCGAATAATTGGGCTAAACATCATCCAATTTGCATATGGAAATTTTTTTGTTGGATTTTTAAATGAACCATGAACCATATTAAAGAGCCAAAAATTTAAAATTTCTTTTTAAAATGCTAAAATTGCTGAAAAGTTCCATGCGAAGCCGAACGGATCAGCACTACCTAAAAATAAATTCATTAAAACCCGTTATTGTAAACTAATATTTGATGTACCTAACATTTTATCATTTAACATAAATAACGCACATTATATTTGGGAAATGATTCCTGGATTATGTTCAAAGAAAAAAGTTGTATGAATGGGGGTCTTTTTTCTCTCCCCTTTTTTTTCGGGAGGGCTAATTTTTTAAAAGATTGACTTAAAATGGATAATAATACCGATTTTTTCAATTTCTTTTTATTTTAAGTACAAGTTTTATTTTGTATTCATTGCTCTTATTAATTTTTAGTCCAACGTTATACATCATGACTTGACGGTTTTAGATCAATAAATTTATGAAAACTACTTTATTATAGAAATCGAAATATAAATAACATATTAATGAGAAAAAGGCAAAGTTAGCTTTTGGAGAGGGGATACGCAATTTGGGTACTTTAAAGCAGCGTTGCCGTTTGGCCACTAAAGTGGTCCCCAAAATTTGTACTGAACGCTGTCATTTTATCTCGACATGCACCCATCTTTGCATTCAGCAAAAGCAAACTGACAGAAGTGAGAAGACACTACACCGTATTTTGTTTTCTGTTATTCGAATAGTTTTTGATGTTTTTATGTGTAATCAGAAGAAAATAATTTTGAATTGAGATTTTGAATTAATGTTTATGAAATGTCTTTATCTATTTTATACATTGTGGCATTTTTCTATATGGGACCTTTTTTTTGTCTCGGGACCCTTTTTGGGACACTCTTTAAATTTTTTCAGCGGCAATACTGCTTTAAAGAACAAAGAGGAGAGAGAGAAAAATAAAATGCACGACTGGGTCGCACGAACTTTCTCTTATGTGCAATCACACTGTGGTTTTAAAGTCGGAATAGTTTCGATCCATTGATCTTTTTTTAAAAGAAAAAAATTAGCTATGGAAGCCTATATTTTTATATTTTATGCCATCTGCCAAAAATGTAGTTCAGTTTAATGTAGTATTATATGTGAGTACATAAATATGAACAAATTAGCACCGTGTTGCACATAATGTAGGCATGGCATGGAAGTTAAAGTTTAAACTTAATAATTGTTTAAAATGAATATAATTAGAAATAAATTGAATTAACAAATTTTGAAATTGTTTTGACACCAGCGCACGTACACAATCTGATTTTTTACACAAATCACAAAATAATTTTTAATTTTTTTTTAAATTCAAAATTTGTTTTTTTTTTTTTCATTTTGATAGGCGATAATTATTTATACTTATTAGAAGCTCTTGTGTACCGATTCATTAAAATCGGTTCAACAGATAATGAGATAGTCGAAAAACAAAAAATGATTCCATGAGAGATAGCATTTTTAATCGATAGTGATATTTTTTTTCCAATAGGATGGTAGATCGTACTTAAATAAGCTCACATAAAAATTTTAATTTTAATTGTAAGTGCCGTTTTCGAGAAAAATGATAGGTACTTCTCATACCGGTTTTTAAAAACTTGTATGGGAGGTACCGTTATTTTTGGTCATACGAATAATTTTTATTTTAAATCTGCTAAATAATGTTAAAAATCTGTTTAATGTCAAGTTTAATAAAAATCGAACAAGTCGTTTTAGAATTACATATTCTCAAAAAAAAAATGAACTTTTTTTAAAAATAAAAAAAATGTAAAATTAGGTTGTATACCAACATTTAACTATTACTTTTAAAGCATTTTGAAATATTCGTATTTTTTTTTTTTTTTTTTGAATGTGGGCAGATACGAAAAAACAATGAGCATTTTCATCATGTCTCCTTTTCTATAGTGCAATCCGTGTGAGAGATGCAAAAGGTATATTTTCTGTGGAAATGATAAACAATCTTAAAAATTTCGAAATCCAGATACATAGATAGGTATAGGTACAAAAGAAACAAAGTTTCTACATAGATATTATGTATATGATACGAATTCCCAACAACTTTAAACACAACAATATTTTTGTACGAATGCATTTTTAAAATAACTGCATTCGTCTCTATGTTTAAGTCACGTGATCGTATAAAAAGTTACCTTTACGTGGCCACAAACATTTTTGTCGTTGTATAATAAATTGTATCCGACAACTCCTTTCGAGACAATAAATCCACTAAATGACAGTTGTTAGGTTTGTCCTGTCATAAGAAACAGACAAAAATAAAACAAAAGAAAGTTAAGGTAGGGTATGGTAGATATGGTACATCCAAGTACCACACGATGAAGTCATATTTATACTTATACAGTATTATAATAGACACACTGAGAGGGCTCATTGTCTGTTATGTTGTCTTCGTGAATGAAAACTTCAAATGAAAGAAAATGGGACTTCCGGTGCTCAGTAAAGTTTCGCATACTTATAAAACAGATAAACAATTTCGCGAAGCATGTAATAAAATGAGGTAAAGTTATTTAGTTCGTTTGTGCTTATTTTTTATTTTTTTTTTATTCCTTTAAAGTTCTTCTCATATGGTTACCACTTTGTTTTTTTTATATTATTTAAATCTTTTTTTTTTCCGTGTTTGTATGTATTTCCATTTCATTTAATTTATTTAATTTCTTGTTTATGTTCATCTATTTCCTGTTTATTACAATCAGAACAAATACTTTTATTCGAAGACCGAGGAATGATATATATCCCTTGAAAATAAGAAAATAATTCTATATGGGTGGGTTAGACCAGTTTATACCAATAAGCAGGGGGTTTTGGATTCGGGGCCTATTTACCTTCAAGTCTAATTTGACATGCAAAAATAATTAAATTACCTTAATAAGCAGTATTTACTTACCTACAGTTTATACCAATAAGATATACGTTTCGGTTTGATATATATAATTTATCAGAGTGTGCGGTTTGAGATGCAAAAATTTGTATTTCTTACTTGTAAAGACTTGTTTATACCAATAAGCTAAGTGTTTTGTTTGGTCTCCTTTTCCCTTGAGTGTGTGGTTTGATATGCAAAATCGAACTACTTTATGAAGCAATATTTACTTTTTGCGTCTATAGACTAGTTTATACCAATAAGATAGGTGTTTTTTTGTTTGATCTACTATTTACCAGAGCGTGCGGTTCAATATGCAAAATTAATCAAATTATATTTAAGAGGGCTTTTAACTTCCTACGCTTACCTATAGACCAAATGCAAACAACAATCAGATTAAATATTTATACCAGTCATACGCAATAAGCAAACATAATAATGATACATAAATACGAATAATCGATATTGAAATCATTTATTCCGATTCTGTCAACGCACACATCCAACATGGTTGATATAGTTTTATGTCACTACGCACTAGTTTTCTTCACTTCACGAGCTGTCGTACCACCAATTTTTCTATATTCATTCATTCATTTCAATTTTTGCAGATTTTTTTCAAATACATTTTGACACCTAATTATATTTATTTGTTTTTTTTTTTTTAGTGGCAACCATTGCCTCGCCGTTCCATCCGCCACCGCACCGTCAGTCAGTGTCATCCCTCGGTATTTTCGTTAGAAATTTGAGCTTTCCTGTAGCCACATATTTTATCGAAACTTTGTCGAAAGTTTTCTTTTGCCTCAAAATTTGGTTCGTCTTCGACATTTTTTTCTTTTCACTATAATAGTCAGTACGAGTGTTGTGGTATGGTCGTTATATTTTATTATTTAAACTTTTCACCGTTATAAGAATGTTATACTTTCTTCCCCTATATTTGTTAGTTTCTTATTGCACGTCAGTCGTCTGTAAAGATGATAACTTGTTTATGTGTGTGTGTGTGTGTTTTGGGTGAGTATATGTGTGATCATTATTGTTACTATAATGGTTATTGTTTTTCATTCGCTTCTTGGTCCTTTGGAAGAGGTCCTTTATAGGAGTGTCTCGTCTATATTCGTTTATCTGCATTAGTGCTATAGCGGGTTCATATCTCGTAAATTTTAAATGAAGTCAATGAGCCTTGAAAACTACAATTTCCGCTGCTGCGCCAAGCTGTCGACCCCAAAAACAACTTTATATTATAAAAAAAACATGGATGGAGTTTACATGTCTTCGGTTAGCACGGGAAATATGACAAACTATATGAATAGTCACAGATGATAATGTTGAGGACTCTTTAGTGGGGTAGTATTTATTTTTTATTGTTTGTTAGAATAGTTAGAATTGTTTCCTCTTTGTTTTTTTGCCTAGTAGCATTTTTTTTTTTAAACGGAAGATTGGAAGGAAAAAGGGTTTTATGTATTTCTTTCTTTTTTTTATAAAAAGGTTTAATGACGTTTTCTATGGCCTATTTTCTCATATTTCAAATACATTTCCTCTTTTTCCCGTTGACTGGTATACCCTAATCGCTTAGAGGTATAATAATTACTCTTTTATTTAAGGTGTTGCAACAGTCCAGGACGGATTTGGATTTCAACCAACAGGTTTCTCCTTTTATAGGTCTGTTTGCGTGCAGTAGTTGAGTCGCTGTCTTCTTACACACGCGCCGCGCTGGTCAAGAGATCTTCAATGCCCATCCATATGTCAGTTGTTGAACTCTCATTCTTTATTTGGTAGGTGCCAATGCACATTCTTCATGAAATAATATCCTTCACTTACCATTCAGAAATTTTTTTTTAACCGTACTTCACGTATGTGTAATACTTTAACACTACTTTGTTTTTTCTTGTCATTGTGATGCTTATTCATAAAATTAGTTTGAGTAAAATTTATAGATGACTAGCGAAACCCCCGCCCGCTTCGCAGGGCGTTAAAAAAATATTTTTTTTATTTGTTTTGCAGCGAATGTGTTGAAATTTTTTATACTTTTTTTTTTGTCTAAACCTTCTATCCTTATTCCTCTTTAATTAAAAACAAAAATTGAGAAAATCGGTCAACCGGTTTGGCTGGTTAGCGAACGTACACGAAACCAAACTTTAATTTATATATATAGATAATATTTTTTACAAAAAAGATTAAGACACTTTTTTCGAACGACCAATCATTTAGAAAATACCTTTTTCCATTAAAAGGGCAAATTACGAAAATATTGTTTTTTTTTCCGTTTTTTTTTTTTAACTATGAACGACATCGAAAAGCAGTTCACGTAAAGTTTGTAAATAATTATGACTTTCCTTAAAAAATATTTTTTTTTCCAGAAATAAGTGACCATTTAAAACATAAAGGTATTTTTGAGATCTTGGTCAAAAGTAAGAAATAGCGATTTTCCTTTTTTAACTATCTTGAACGGCGAAATTATTCATAGCAACTTTTTTGAGACGTTAACACATTTTTTTATACGAGTGATCCGTTAAAAATATAAAATTGGTCAAAATTGTTTAAAATAGCTTTTAGAACTTTTAAGCGCAAAAGATTTTATGAGAGTAGCACTTTTCATAAAATTAGGGGAGCATTTTAGGAAGTTGAGGAGCCCCGTTAAAATTCCATATGGTCACAAATGAAAAGAAACAAAAATATTTTTTTTCTATTAATATTTTTTATTCATAAAAAAAATGTCTGAGAAAGACACAAGAATGTAACGTCCCATTGGACTAAACAAAACAAAAGCATTCATATCTAAAGTTGTATATCTACATATGTAAATATAGCCTCATAAGAAGCCTTATTTTTAATAGAAAAATAAATAAATTTATTAAAAAACATTATTATTATGACATTAATTAATATTAAAAGTACCTTCTTTGAGTCTGGACCTCTTTTTTGTATTTACTTTTCACTTTTTGTATTTTAGACGTAATAAATGAACCATGAATATTTCCATATTTAGTTTTGTTTCTTTTTCTTTAAAACTTTAAACTATCAATGTTTATGAAACGGTAACTAAGAATATTTTATTGAAATGAATGAATAAGATAAATGATTTATGCAGATAAAAATATCGCTACCTTATTCTCTCACGAACCCTTTTACATTCAATTGTAAAACTGTTGCATACTTTCAGTTGAAAATATGATATTTTGAAATCTAACAGAGATGTTCAATCTTGAATAAGAGCAGGGATGTGAGAAATCAGAATTTAAAAATATTTTCAAGCTGTAAGATACGTTTTTAATTAAAATTTCCATGTGGAGACTTGAGGAGCCTTTTTGAGACATGGGAAGCACGAGCACAGTAGCCCTTTCCGCAATAAATGAGCCAAATATTACTATAGTAGCCATTTCGACAGCGCTCCTACCTTCTGCATACAAAGTTTGGACTTGGGAGTTTATTAAAGCACTCCAGTTGACTAGCAGTTAATTGACTAAATGTTTTCAGCCTTTAATCTCTTAAAGGTCATCTTTTATTCTTTAACAGTCAGTATATGTTATTTAATATGTTATTTGACTGCAGTTTTTTAATTGCAAGTCTTTTAACTACTTTTGAACCATTTTTTTTTGTACCATCTTATTATTTTAACTGTAATTGTTCACGCTTAAAATAATGCGTGCAGTAAAAAGTCTCCATTTTTGTTTATTGGTTACATTTAATTAAATGACTTACAAAAATTTAAAGACTGCAGCCCAATGACTCAATTTTAAGAGATTATTAAGAGACTAGACTAGTTTCTAGAAATAATCATCACTTAATTTTATTAATATGATTATTTTGAAACTAAAGAATGTAGTGAAATAACTAAGCAGTATGAATTTGATGGTTTCTAGTCTTTTAGTCACTTTTAAATTGACTTTGAATTTTTATATATTTTTGTAGTTATTAAGTCATTTGCAGTCAATTTGCTGCTAGTCATTTACTTTTTGGTTGTTGCTAGTCTTTTAGTCAATTTTAAATTGACTTTGAATTTTTATAAATTTTGGTAGTCATTAAGTCATTTGCAGTCAATTTACTGCTAGTCATTTGACTGCATATCAAATACTTTTTGATTGTTTCTAGTCTTTTAGTCAATTTTAAATTGATTTGAATTTTTATAAATTTTAGCAGTCATTAAGTCATTTGCATGCAGTCAATTTACTTCCAGTCATTTGTATGACTGTCTTCTATTGTGACTTAAAAATCGACTTTAAAGTCTTTTTTCAATTTTTAGCAGTAATTTACTGCTAGTCACTTGCCTACAAGATAGTTAAATTCAAAAATTTTACTGTTGACTGTACACCTATATTAAGTCAAATTTATATAATTACATATATATTTTTAAAAAATTTCACTCAATTGACTGCAGTTTTTAAACTGAATATTTCTACAATTGGAAGAATTTATATAATTTAAATATGCATTTTTTTATTAAAATTGACACCCATTTTTATTTGAACAATAGCATATAAACCTTATAAAAAGGTATAGCTCCTTTAAGTTACACAAAGAGTAGATTGGCATGAAATTTGTCCAAATGTAACGTGTTTTTTGTGTTGGATTTCAAATTTTAAAACTTAGCCAAAAATTAAATATTTCAATGAACGATAAGCTTTAAAAATGCTATGTCATATTAGCCTTCGGTAGAAATTATTTTTCACATAACTATACTCGCCATTATTATATTTTTTTCCAATCAAAATCCAAAAAAAAAAAAAAAACTAATTTCCCATAACGATATAAAAATAATAATAATTAAAGCTCATCAAGAACGAGAAGAGTCGTTGGACTAACTAAATGGCTTTTTAATTCTTTCGTCTGGCTTAAATCCTTTACCACAACAACAAAAATAATAACAGCATCTGGTCTCAAAGGGGTAAACATCGCTTATAATATATGACGGGCTATCAGGGAGTTAAAAAAAGAAATGCGCTTCATTTTTCATCTGTCCACTAAAAAAAACATACATATATACAAATAATATAGCATGTATTTGTTTATATGCATTTGGATGAATACATGTACAACATACATTTATAAAAAAAAAGTCTACTTCCTCCCTCCACTCCGGCATGAATTTGTTTGATGTTAATTGTTGCAAATCGAAAAGCAAACAAATTGCCAAACAACTCTGCTCCAGCACTCCCGCCGCCATACTCTGCCGCTGCCATGCCACCGCGTGATATGGGAATCAAGCAAAAAAGGGATCTCTCTAGACCCAGGATCTGGATGCTCGCTTTGGGATTGTGATTCATTCTGCAACTGAATTTGAAATTAATTTGCAGACGTGAATTTTTCAATTTAATGCTGGCTCCACGTATGCGGAGGTGGTGGTTGGATGCGATGGGTGGCATATATAAAGAGAAGCCCGGGCCAACCCCTTCGCGGGATCACGTTTTGGTTTGCCGCACCGCACCGGTTCTTCTTCCCTTCTTAAAATTGAAAAGGAACAAACCAACACACAAGAACAAAAAAAAAAAAAAACGATTTAAAAGGTAAAGCGTTGATGATGCTGGTGTGTTGAATTTAAAACAATTTATTTGTTTGAAACGTGCCTGGACTAACAGATAAGGATAAAGTACTAACTTACATCCCGACAACTGACCCCTTAACCGATGTTTCGTTCCTGCTGCCACCCAGCTCCAACTGTGGAGTTCTCATCATTCGAATCATTTAGCAATAATTTCGGGTGGGGGGGATATAAAGTGATGCGTTAGGGTAGAGTTTTTGAGACGGGGGGAGGGTTGATGGTGAAGGTTAATCTCTCTCGCAATTATCTGTAATTTTCTGCGGATTTGGATTTTTCGGTCTTAAAATCGTCTCTGCGTAAGAATTTATTTCGTCGACAAATTTAAGGAAATAAATTGAAGTCGTGAATTGATTTGACCAGAAGATACATTAATTTTTCTTCGAAGGGGGCGAGAAAGGGTTCAATTGCGTGTAGAGTGTGGGGGGGGGGGAGCGCAGAGGGGATGTGTGTAGAATTGTCTGGAAACTCATTCGTTATGGAAGACACGATGTGAACTCAAAATTGATGGTTACAGATAAATATCTTTTTGAACCTTTATTTTTGGTATCCATTTTATACATTTTAGCTTTGGTGTTCCACCATTCTTATTATTATTTTATCTTGGAACATTCTTATTTTTTTTATTTAATAGATATAGGTGGCCGACATTTTATTAGGTCAAGGCGACATTATTTCAGTGCAGGTATAAATTTTCTGGCTGGGTTTATTTTTTTTTTAGCCGTAAAATTATTCTTATATGTTTAGAAATTCCTATCGTATAACCTTGGTAAACGTGACGTGGGATGGAAAAAGTAAAATATGTATGTATCTTTTGTATCGATTAAATAAAAAGTTTCTTTTTTTCCTTCAAAAACTGTCATTGTAGGAAGAATTGGAATAAGGCGGTGGAATGGGAGTAAAATCTTACTTTGACAACAGCATTGACTTAATAAACTTTAAGAATAAAGAAACAGAAAAACTGATCCTAAAGTCACTAAAGGAACTAAAACTGTTAAAGGTATGTAGGTTGGATTAAAATTGTTAAAATAATCAAAATAATTAGAAATAAATTATTGATTAAACAACTTATAAAACTGTTTTGACACCAACGCAATGTACACCTTCCAGTTTCTTAAACAAATCTCAATTTATGAGAAAAAAAGTTTAAAAATCGTTGGGGCGGTTTTAAAAAAAAATTAATTTTTTGTATATACAATTTTTAATTTGTATGCCTTTATTTAGTATTTATTAATGTAGAGTTTAAAAATTAATTTTGAAAAAAATCATCAACCCATTTTCGAAACATCGAGTTTAAAAAAATTTAAATTTAAATTAAAAATTGAAAATTTGTTTTTTTTTTTATTTTGATATACATTATTATTTAAATTTATTAGAAGCTCTTGTGTAAAAAATTTCATTAAAATCAAATCAACAGATAATAAAATAGTAGAAAACCAAAAAAAAGGTACTATGAGAGATACCATTATTTTTTAACAATAGAACTTTTTTTTTAAATAATATAGTAGATAGTGCTAATATTAGTTCACATAAAAATTTTAATCAAAATCGTATTAGTCGTTTTTGAGAAAAATGATATTTTCCATTCCGTTTTTTAAACACTTGTATGGGAGGTACCGTTATTTTTTGTCCTAGAAATAATTTTTATTTAAAATATGCTAGTTCATGTTTAAAAACTGCTAAATGCCAAGTATTATAAAAATCGACCAAATCGTTTTCGAAATTTTAAGTTCTCAAAAAACAAATTAAATTAAAATAAAAAAATTGTAAACATTTTGAAAAACATTTTTAAATAAAAAAATCTGATATTGAGAGAAAAAAATTTTAAAAAATATCCTTTCTTTTGAGAAACTTTAAATTTCTAATTCTGTCTGTTGACAAGCAAAAAAAACTAACTAACTTAAACTAAAAATTATCAAAACGCCGCCGAGCTGTCTTTCACTTTCAACTTGAAATTGCTGTGAAAATAAATCCTATTCCTACCAAAATTCAACTAAGTAAAGGGTGTCCCAAAATTCATCCAAGATTTGAATATCACGCTATTTATGCCGTATGGTATTCCCAACAAAAAAATGCAGCTATGAGGTTTATTAAAAATGAAGCGCTAAACAACGCGTTTTCATTTTAAAGCAAAATCATTTTCAATAATGAGACTCATTTTTATCTTGTTAATTTAATCTTCGTTAATTTTCAAAATTTTCACATTTGGGATCATTCCACGAGTGATTGTTGTTTTCACAAATATGTCAAATTTTGAATTAAAAGAAGAAATTGAGCGCTGTATCAATAATATTCAGCCACATTTATGCGGAACAGTCATAAAAAAGAGTAGGTACATGTGCTACCAAAGCCGAGGGAGGCACTTAACCGGTATTCTATATTCCATATGGCTACCCTATAATATTGTATATTCCATGAATGAATATAAAAACTCAAAACCCATTGGCTCAAAATTTTAAACAGCCTGATATTGAGGTATTAGCATTTTAACTTCATAATTTAGTAACTTTTAAGCTCTGTACTAAAAATTTTTAGTTTTAAACATATTTTAACTAGTATCATGTAAAACCTATTTTCTTAATAAACTTCATCTGAACGCGCCTAAAAAAATGACAGTTTGTGCAAAAAAGTACCATTTTTAATTATTATCTTAAATGTCTAAAAGTGTGTAAATATTAGCTATGTAAATCGATTTGAGGTTAATTAATGATTTTGACTTGCTGCAAATTCAAAAACGTTGGATTAACGATAAATCATTTATGGACCGATCTCAATTTCCTACATAAAATGCAAATTAATAGAAATTCATTAATATTAGGCGTGTTTTTTTGTCAGCCCGGAGGAAATTGGACGAAAAAAAAGGACGCCGCCGCCGGTGCTAAACAATCACCATGTTAAATACAACAACAACTAATCCCCTACGGGCTAAGCTAAACCAAGAGAATTCTTCGTGCTTAACTTAAGCACACAGAAAAACTGTGTTACCGGCGTGAATTATATACTTGTTATCGATAGTTTGTATGAAAACTCCATTTTGTTTCTGTGATGCTGTCGCTAATCCTTGTGGTCGTTTTTTTCGTGCAATTCCCCCTGGGCTTACAAAAAAACACCCCTATTAATAGCTCAATTATTCACAGAGGTATTTTTTTCACATAACTCAAATTTTTAAACCTGGTAATCTACACATCTGTCTAAACAACCATTTAGACATTATAATTCCATTATAATTATTGCAGGCTTCCGTGATTCAAAAACACATTTTTTTTTGTAAACTTAATCATAAACAATTAGATCAATCTGTTAAATGCGAATTGTAATCAAAATTACGTTACCAAATAATAATTGATATAATACAATTAAATCCACACCACACCAACAGAGCGTCCGCGACTGCCCCAACCATAAAACCAGATTTAAATACATACATATAATTATATGATTGAACTTGAACTTGATAGTTTGCGTTGCGCGCATTTTTAATTTGTCCATGAAGCTTTGCTTAAAAATAAACATAAAACAAGAGTTTACTGGGAGAACAATTAAAATTTTCCATCGCATTTGTAATAAAATTTTATCTAACACACAATTGAGAAGATATATAATTACAAATTTTAACATGCAAAATTATAATAATTATAAAAAACAAAAAAACTTGTGGAAGGTAAGTGCTGCTTTCCAGTAGGTACTTATTAGAAAAATAAACGTGCGAAGAGGAGACCGGCCGGCTGTTATGTGAAATATAGGTGAGTCATTCCAATGCCATCGTCGTCGTCGTTGAGTCGTTCGTTGATGGTGCCGTTGTCAGCGTTTAGTTGTTGATATTTAAACAATTAAATTATTACCAGATACTTGTATCTCACAGAAAATTCAAATTAAATAAACAAGTTAAGTTATTATTGAACCTATTATAATACCTACTTGATTTTAATTTGTGGTTGAATTATAGAATTATAAGATTATTGTATAGTTCTTGAGATGAGGAAATCATTTTTAAATTGATTCAATTTATTTAAGGTACTTTTTCTTCACTTAATTTGAATGTGTTTTGATTCATTCCACACATTCATTGAATGTGAAATGATTCAATTTGGGGGATGTACCTACTTGTATATTTTGTTGATCTTTTATTTGCTGTCTCAGTACGCTTTGTGAATTTTAATTATTCACCATTCACAAACTACTGCCGGACTAAATACATGTTTATATTACTGATTAATTTTTTTTATTCTTTTATTATCACATCTTTGTCGAAGAGAGCTTATATAAGGCAAGCTTCAATATAGCGACCAACGATTTTTGCCAAAACAAATTTGTATACCATACTGCCTCATCATTTAGTGCAATGTTAGCAGTTAGTAAGCGAAAAACTATACTGCAAAAGCACACTTAAGAAATCATTTTATTAAATTAGGCAGTAAAACCCGCTTAAGAAAAAATGCAGAATCTCACAGTATTTCTTTCACTTAAGCGGGTTTTTTACTTAACCAAACCGAATTTCTCTTAAGCGAAGTCCGGATAAGTGAAAAAAAAAATTTTACTTAAGCGGGTTTGAAAATTTCATTAAGCAGAAAATTAAAGCTAGAAGTGGAGTTGCCTAGAAAAAAATTTAATAAAATAGATAATAGATATACATACATAGGTTAAATAAATGTGGCATATCAGAAATTCAAATGTCATTTTTGTGGTTAAGAACGGAGTGTTTTATAGGTAATTGGACGCAAAATGCTCGGGGATGAAAAAAGTGTTTCAGATAAGCGGGCTTTTCTCTTAAGCGGATTTCTATTAAGCGGGTTTTACTTTACTATAAATATTCGATAGATACGAATAGTCTGAAGAATATTTAGATCTTTTTTTTATATTTCATTGGGGAAGATATTTTTTTTAAGCTCGTTCGGATACTCTTTATGAATTTCATAGATCAACCGACCGAGCTGGCTGGAGAGGCTTGTTGGTTGAGGCCGTAGTCCATCCTGGACTGTGAGCGCCATCTAAAGTAAAGTAAGATCAACCTCTTACAGGGTTGAGATAAGAGATAAATTCTTTTTTTCCGAAATAACATCCGTATTTTTAGATTTTATCAAAAAAAAAAAAAACATTCCTAAACATTTTGGACAAAAAGAATTAGTTCTACAAAATTGTATTTCCATATGATTTTTTTCTCATATTTTTTGTATATTTAAATAGATTTTTTGCGATACTTATATGTAGGTATGTATTTATAAAAAAAAAAAATAAATTTCGACAAACAAATTGTATGAATCCTATGTTTTTGATTCGTTCAAAATTTAAAATACATATTAAAATAAAATGCACGACTTATGTGCGATCACACTGTGGTTTTAAAGTTTAAATATTTTCTAAATTATTCATCTGATAAAACAAATAAATTAGTTATTGGAGCCTATATTTTATGCCACTTGCGAAAAATATAGTCTAGTTTAAGGAAGTATTATGTGAGTACATAAATATGAATAATATTCCACCGTGCTATCTTGCACTTTGCACATATATGCAAGGAATTTATAGTTTAGACTGAAAAAATTGTTAAAAAAACTAAATAAATGGATTACAAAAATATTTGAAATAGATTTCACACCAACGAAATGTTCATCAAGTGATTTCTTACACAAATCTTAATTTATGAGAAAAAAACCTTAAAATTCATTGGAGCGGTTTTTTTAAAAAAATATTTTTTATACATAAAATTTTTAATATACCTATGCATTTTTAGGAAAAAAAAATTGGTAGGTACTCCAATTAATAAAATGCGGAATTAAAAATTAATAAAAAAAAAAAATATTCACCCATTTTCCAAATATCAAAATTTTATTTTTTGAAAATTTTGATATGCAATATTATTCAAAGTTATTAGGAGCTTTTGTGTAAAAATTTCATTAAAATTGGTTCAACAGATAATGAGATTGTCGAAATCCAAATTAATATTTCTTTGAGAGGTACCATTTTTAAACGATAGATAGTTTTTTTTTTTCAATAATATAGTAGATTGTTCTAATATTATTTTACAAAAAAAAATTCAATCAAAATATTATGTAGTAGGAACTGTTTTTGAGAAAAATGAGATTTTGAATACCGGTTTTTAAACATTTGTATGGGAGGTACCGTTATTTTTTGTTAAAAGAAAAAATTGTATTTAAAATCTGCTAGATAATGTAAAAAAACTGCTGGGTGGAAAGTTTAATAAAAATCAACCAAGTCGCTTTCGAATTATTAAGTTCTCAAAAAAAAAAAAAAAAATTTGAAACTTTTTTTAAAAATCCAAAAAAATTTTTTTTAATTTTGGTACACAATATTTTAAAAATTATTGTAAACATTTAAAAAAAAAAAAATGATCACAATAAGTTGAACCGATATTGAGAAAATCGAAAATAAAAAAAAATGGTTCTATGGGACCATTTTTTTTAAATTAAATTAAAGTCTTTTTGTTGAAAAAAATAAGATTATTATTTTTTGCTAAAAAATATTGTACGGCAGGAACCGTTATTTTTGGTCTTAAAAAAATGAAAAAAACGTGTTGCGGGAATGCCTTAAAACCGCTAGGTACCAAGTTTTAAAAAATAGACCCACCCATTTAGGCTAACAGCTGAAAGGACAGACAGACAGACAGAATTGCGAGACCCAATTTTTTCGACTTCGCTATCTTCGCAATGTCAACAATCTCGAGTTTGATTTTCTTACGAATGCATAACTTGCTATATTAGTACATACAAACATACATACATATATTATGTAAATCGTAAGTAAAAATGTCATATTTTAAATATAGCAAAAAAAAAATAATTTTTCAATTATCGCCTTTTGAAAACATAAATCAATACATGTGCATATAATAACGCACTAAAGATACCTCAAGACACTTAAATATCGATTTTTTGAACTCATGTATTTCTTTAATCAAGCCTCCTAGGTGGTTGTGGTTTTCGACATTTTCTTTTATCTTTCCAAGATCTTAAAAAAACCGAACACCTTAAGCTTCTACGCGGTCTGGTTCTCCAAGTATTGGTATCCTGTATACACAAAATATGTCGAGGTTTTTATCAAATACATAATATGATGGGAAATTTCAAAAAGTTATTTTTGCCATTTCGTCATTTAAAGCCTATAAACTGGTTGACCGATTCGCTTCAAATTTAAAGAGAATTTGAATTTTCGTTTCATAGCTAATCTAGAAAGAGTAATTAAATGAGCTTTGTTTTTTTTTTTTATTATTTTTATTTAAAACGGCTTTAGTGATTCTGACTAATTAATGTTGACCTTATTGGTTTTTAATTTTAAAAAAATCATTGTTTCCAGATATCTCGGTAATTGCTTCACTGATTTTGTAAAATTTTTGCAGTCTGCTGCTCCAAATTAGTATCTAAAAATAATGTATAGTTATAGTATAAACAAAAAAAAAAACAAAGACAAAATAATTTGTTTAGTCCTTTTTTACAGTTCTTCTCTTACGATATTAAACTATTAAAAGCATACCAAGGTCAACAAAAACAATTATCTTTGGCTTTCTCCATTTATAATTTTGTTTTTACAAAAATAAACTACAGTAATGTATATTACCTGAAAAATAGGAAATTAAGACCTATTAGGTAAATCGAAATTTAGTCGTAAATTATTCATGAGTCGCAAAATAAATATAATTTATATTTGTTGTCCCCCCCAAAACAAAAAAAAAGATTTCCACAAAAAATCGCTGATCCATGCTTCACACAAAACAAAAAAATATTACCTGTGATCTAATTATTTGATATAGTATTTGCGCATTGTTCAATGACAGCCAAAATTCATTAAAAAAAACCATCTTTTAATATTTGGTTACCAAATATTTTTTTTTAATAATTTTTATCACGTACCATTACCTGCTTCAGAGATCTTTATTATATGCGTTCAAATGATGATCACATTGCTTATACTTTTTAAACTATAGGTACTTAACTTTTATAGACAGTAATTTACTTTAAGCTGAGTTCTTTTTTAAATGCTATACCTCGACAAGACAAGTAATATAAAGACTTCAATCTTAAAAGTTTCCATGTCGTAGCTGGCGCATACATAAAAGCAAAAAACAAAGATCTTCTGTAAAAATAAGAACTAAAAAACTAAAATCTATTTGTGATATTATTGCCTAAGGCAAAATAGACCCATATTGATAATGTAAGAAGAAAAAGGGTGATTGAACCGTTTGTCAAGATGTTCGATTTTAAAAACTGTTTGTGCTGATTCTAAGCTATACAAAAAGTTCCCTACTTACCTATCTTATGGTTCGACTTGTGTACACAGTCTTATAATCAATTCATCGGGGCTAGCCAATATCTTTTGTTTTTTTTTGTCTATTCATTGTAAACAGATTATTTATACCGACCTCCCCGCTGCCCCTTAAAAGCCCAACAACTATCTGTCTACACACAATTTAATTGGTTTATTTTGTTTGTGGTTGTTTTTTATTATTTTGTGTACTCAACTTATGACTGTACCTACACTCTACATTGAGGCTTCTCTTCTAGCTAGTTTTATATTTGGGTATAAAAACTCCAACAAAATGTTCAGCATTCATCAGTTCCATTCTAAGACTCTTCGAAGAATCTCCTCCAAAAACATTTAAAAAAAAATGAAGTTCTTTATTGCTTTTGCCCTTGTTGCAATTATTGTTGCTGTTAATGTAAGTCTAATCAAATTGATAATTTTATTCAAAAAAAAAAAAAAAGTTATAATATAATTCTTTTATTTATTAAAAATATAGGCTGCAGGTATTGATATCCCAGATGTTCACAAAGAAAAAGCCAAACAAATTGCCGCTGAATGCAGAGCTGAATTTGTTTTTCCCGATGAAGAATATGCCAAGTTGATGGCTGGTGAAAATTTTGAAGCTAGCGAAACTCTTAAGTGCTTTACCAACTGCTTCCAAGAAAAGGTTGGTGTTTTGAAAGATGGTGTCTTCCAACCAGAAATTGCTTTGGCTAAATTTTCTGCTAGTATTGGTGAAGAGAAGAGCAAGTCTGTTTTAGAAGCTTGCAAAGGCGAATCTGGTAGCGGAAAATGTGAGACTGCATATAAATTGCATCAATGTTTCAAACAAAACAAGGCTTATTAAATTGTGATTTAAAAGAAAAAAAAGTATTTTTAAACGAAATAAAATATTGTTTATTTAGAATTTTTCAGTGATTCGAAAAAAATATATTAATGTATTTGTATATGTATCGTATAAACAACTAAAAAATGTTGTTTTCTTGGGTGATTGTCTGAGTGTCTATTCCCCAATTGCCTAAAGAAATAGGTCGATTTTCTTTAAACTTGGTACCAGTTTTTTTTTTGTGACATTCCCACGACGTATTCTTTTTTTATTTTTTTAAAATACATATATACATTTTTGGTAGTATTTTTGGAAAATTATTTTCTCAAAAATACCTCCACAGATTCTTCTAAAAAAAAAGTTTAATTTTAAAATTCGAAAAAATGGTTAGATACTAATGGAACCTGCATAGAACCATTATTTTGATTTTTAAATCTGTCGCAAACAGTTTGGCTGATTTTTATTATTATATATTATTATTCTAATTTAAAAAAAAAGTTTAAATTTTTGTTTTTTTTTTTTAACTCAATATTTTGAAAAATAGTTTTTTAGTATTGACAAGGTCCTTCCTCACTAGTCAACTGATGATTCCAAGTGAGATCGCCGGGACGAAACGCCTAAATTTTTGTGGACTAAAGGCCGTTAAAAGCTATTTGGAATCAATAGTTTTAGTGAGTTATATTAAAATTTTGCCCCAACCCATTTTTTAACATTATAGATTCCTAATGATAAATTTTGAAGGTCATTTAGGGTAAAAACTTGAAGTTTTTTTCATATCACTTACCTACAGTTGAGGATTTTTATGTTAAAAACCTACATTTTCGTCATTTAAATTTTTTACTTGCTACTACCATTGTAAAAAAATCAAACTCGAGATTTGATCAAACTTGACATTACGATGCTAGCGAAGTCGAAAAAAGTGTGTCTCGCAATTCTGCCTGTCTATCTGTATTTTCCTTTCGGCTGCAGCCTAAATGATGGGTGTTGAATTGATTTTCTTTAAACTTGGTACCTAGCGGTTTTTAAGCATTTCCCGACCAAAATAAATGGTACCTGTCTGCTGTCTTACAAATCAAGTAATGAAAATTTTATTTTCCTCAAAAAGGTGCACACAACTTTAAAAAAGAAATCAGTAATTTTTTTTTTCAAAAAATCCACCATTTTATAAAAAAAATATCCGGTTTATAGGTATAAGTGGTAACTTCCATAGAATCATTTTTTTGATTTTCGATTTTCTCAAAAACGGCTCGACTGATTATGACCAATATTTTTTATACAAAATTTCTTCAAAAGTTTTAGTAGTACCTAAGTATTGTTTTTTTTTTTTTTTTTGGGATTTTGAAAAAAAAAAATTTCAGAAATTAATTATTATTCCAAAACGACTTTTTCAGTTTTTGTTAAACTGTATATCTAGCAGATTTTAAATAAAAATTATTTTATAACCAAAAAAAAGATACTTCCCATACAAGTGTCTAAAAATTGGTAAGGAAAATTTCTTTATTACCAAAAATGACTCCTAAGATTTTTATTACAATTTTTATGTGAGACAATATCAATAGGCACGGTCTACCTTAAATAAATAGATACTATCGGAAAAGAATTTTATCTATCGATTAAAATGGTATCTTTCATAGAACAATTTTTTTTGTGTTCGACTATCTCATTCTGCACGTTCAACACATGACATATTTACATCTGAAAATTAATATGTCTGAATTTTTCAAGCTACTGATTGGTCAGCTGTCAGATGACTCTAAAATTCATCTAACTTTTTATGACAGCTGCCCAATTAGAAGCCAGAAAAAATCAGAAAACTGAATTTTCAGATTTACATAAATTGTCATGTGTTGAACGCGCAGATTAACTCTTGAACCGATTTTACACATTAAGAGGTTCCAATAAGTTTAAATAATATCGCAATATCACATATTAAAAATTTCCAAAAAATGAAATTTTGGGTCTTAAAAAAAATTGCAAAATTATTTTTTTGGAAATTCGATATTACGAAAAAATAATTTTTAAACTCCGCATTATTAAATACTAAAAAATGGCGTAGGAATTTTTTCTATTAAAAATATTTTCAAAATTTTATATTTACAAAATTATATTTTTAAAAAAACCGCACCAACGATTTCTCCCATAAATTGAGATTTTTGTGAGAAATCAAATGGTGTACCTACATCACGTTGGTGTCAAAACAAAAAAGTTGTTTAATCAATTTATTTCTAATTATGTAAGTATATTGCTTTTTCAACAATTTCTTAGTTTAAACTTTGAATTCTATATGCATGCATATGTGGAAGACGGTACTAAATTGTTCATATTTATGTTCTCACATAATATTGCGTTTTATTAAACAACGTTTTTGGCAAGCGGTATAAAATATATTTCTTTTATCAGATGAATAGTTTAGAAAATTTTTAAACTTTAAAACCACAGTGTGATCGCACACAAGAGCAAGTTCGTGCGACCCAGTCGTGCATTTTATTTCTTAATAGTGATCAAATTTATTTAAAAAAAATAGTATAAGAAAACAAAAATACCAGTTTTGTCCCCTTCAATTTATAGAACTTAATTAACTCCACAAAAAAGATCTTGACATTTTTTTCCATACAAGCGGTCAGTTACAACATATTAAAGTTTCTAAAATATAAAGGTTTTCTTTTTGTAAAAGAACTGTAAACGGATAAATTTCATATTTTTTTTTTTTTAATTTACATATTATTTGACCCTTTATCTGAAAGCATCAACATAATTTGTCTGGTGTTATTATTTTAAAGATCATTAAAAAAACTAAACTGGACTCACTAAAAACTAGCGTTTTCTCTGAAAATGCAAAAATTATCAAAAAATAAATCAAAATTTTGTTTTTTTTTTTTTTTTGGTTTTACGCGCGTAACTCAGCTGAACATCATCATTATTATCATCAAGGGAATTTTTTATTGGATTCATATTGAACTAGGTTAAAAATAGGAATAAGAAACCCGAAATTGCATACTTTCAGGGGTGGATGATGCCGATATCTGAAAATTTCATTTTGTATGGAAATGAGAAAATAAATAATGATTCTGTGGTGACCCCTTAAATAAATAGTTGAAACTGAGAGCGCTTCTCATCTCAAACATCAAATGAAAAGAAAGTAAAAAACCTCTTGCTTATACTTTGAGCGAGATAAAATAATAATAGTAGATATTCATTCTTTTGCTAACCAATCGATTGCGAACAACTTATCCACTTCTAAATTGAAATTGTTTTGTAACCTTAAGATTAAAGATATAATTAAGATTAAATATATAATATGGTTAACATAACACGTTGTTTCATTGACAAACACTATGGAATGTGCAATCGGTTAATTATGTTCTTCAGGAAAATTGTATCGCCAACAGATGGAGTTAAGCTCTCAGACTGCTACATTTGTGTATAAAAATTATTAAAGATTGTCCAAACATTTATTGTAAAAGGTTTTTTGAAACCCATCTAAATTTTATTTTCATAGAATAAAATTCAACATTGGTAAAAGAAATTCATTAAAATCCAAATGCTGGTTCAGTTTCAAATTAATATTTTTTAGTCAGCAAATTCTTTCGCTCCTTAATCAAGCGTGATTTAAATATTTCAGAGGCAGATGATCTACATAATAATCATCTCGATTATGGAATACGAAATACTGGATCCGAAGTGATTCTCAAAGTGTTCTCTTCTCTTTTCACGATAAATGAGTAAGGATAAAAGAGAAGACTGCACTGCGAATCACTGCGGAATTGTGGATCCAATATTTGTAAATTTCATCAATAATTCACCTTATCTTCACAATAATTATCAAATAAAATACCATTAATTATTTTAACCTAATAGGCTTTATTTTCGATATTACACTTGTGTAATTTGTATGCAGTTTCACATTTTTTTGATCCCGATTCATTACGACATTTTTCAAAAATGATCTTAGCCTTTTCTTCACCAATTTTCTTATTTAAAAGATTCATAGCTACTGCTGGTTGTAATTTACCATCCTTTAACACACCTGCTGTTTCCATAAAACAATTAATAAAACATTGCAAATTTTCATCAGGATTAGGTATCTCATCATGTCGCAACTTGGTGTATTCTTCATCAGTCATTTTGAATTTAGTTCGGCATTCGGAAATAATTTTGTTATATTCCCCTTCGGGTTCTTTTGGATAGTCAGCCTGTTTAAAGAGGTTTGAATTTAAAAATATTATATTTATAAGTAATTATTTAAATCAATCTTTACATTAACAGTAGCAACAAAAGCGATAAATGCAACAAATATGAAGAGTTTCATTTTGATTTAATTCTTTTATTTCTTTTGGGATACTATATAGCTTGAAGTTTCCTTATACTGCAGGGTTTGAGATTTAAACTGAATAATTCTTGCGATAAGATTGCCTTTTTATACCTTTAAAATTGAGAACAATACCGGTACTTATGATCATTCAATTTAAATCTATAAATAAAGCAAATAGGTTTAGATGGATGAAGAAAGAGGTTTTATTCATTTATATTTTATTTTAAAGCAGCCGGTTTTTCTGCTGTCTATTTTCAGATATTAATGGACTAATATACTCTTCTCAATTACTTTGACATCGACATCTTTGTCAACACAAAATAATTTCTAAACTGGCTTATCAATAAGTGAAGTGTTTACTAGAAAGGAAAAATACAAAATAACCAATAAAGCCCAGTTTTTGAGTTGTGTGTCAACTCTAAGTTAAATCAGAGTTACTATACATATGTACATAATTCGGGGTTAACTTATAAAGCACTTTTTCGGGTGAATATTATCTGTAATAGCTGAATCTTTAATTTGTTATTATTATTTTTATTAATCGGAGTTGGTTATATTATTAATGATTTAACAATTGATAAATTTAGCACATATTTTTTGACCAAAATAAGTCGCACATTTGTCCACCATTAACACGGAAATGCGGAATTATGGCTCCAATAAGCATATTACTCGTGAGATGCAGAATCTTAATGAACTGTTTTGACTTTAACCATCAATAAGTACTCTTTACTTAATGTTCCTAAGTTCTTTGTTTTTAATTTAGATAAAATATTATCTAATAATTAAATCGAATAAAGATGAGATAAGGGTTCCTTACCCCTTAAAATGTAAAGCCTTATTGTTGATACAAATTGGAATATATTTTAGCTTCGTATTTTAACCCTTATATGAATCGTTTTCGTTTCATTTAATTTTATAAGCGCCATTGAGTCTAACAGTATCTTAATTTATTGAATGCCTTTTGCAATTTTTTTGCTGCTTTTACAACGAATTTATCAGGAAAATATTCCTTTATTGAATAACAAAAACAAAGTTGGTCCTAAGACACTTCCTTGTGGCATACCGGCTTCAATTTTTTTAACTTCCGAATAATTTCGATCGTACCTAAGATTTGTTCAATAAAATAAGTTTGTAGTATGTATATTATTTCCTAGTACTAGCTTTAAGAAGATCTTAACGTTGTTCGTCCTCAAACCCTAAATGTTAAACCTGATCAAAGGCAACATCTAGAAAAAGCGTCAACTATTTGATTTATCGTGAAATGTGTATATCTGATTTTCCTGTCGGATTTTGTATTCGCGTTATTTGAAATGATTTCGATTAATTCTTCAAACCACCATTTTACCCCAAAATGGAGAGAAATAAAAAACTAAGATTTGATAGGGAAATTATGGTTTTACAAAAGTTTTGCAAGATCTTGAGCATGAACCAGATACTTGTGAGTTTTTCGAAAAAAAAAACTCAGTACTGTTGCGTTTAGTTCTTGACTTAATTTTGTTTTATTAACATCATTACTTTATTATTATATAAAGACGAAGCAATATTATTGTCCGGCGTAAACTCAGAAAGTATTAAATTGATTTACTTGAAACAAATTTTAAAATATTCTTTATATTTATAATATTGTTTTTAAGACTAATTTTTTGTTTTTCTAATTTTATTATTTAATCAGAATATTATTTTTTTTTAATTTTCTGTCAACTTTTTCTTCGAGGTTGACACACATTTTCACTTAGTTATACGTAAAAACTTTTTTAATACTTTACAAAAATATAGATTGTTTCGTAAAGTCAATATTTTAACGCAAATTTTAAGCCCTAAATCTTTTCTTAATTATACCTATACAAGCTGAGAAATATGTACTTAAACAAATTTTTAAATTACAACTTTTTGTATTTCTTAATCTAGAAATTGGTTTTATGCGCAATCAAAGGGTCGCTGTCGCTGCTTTGTTCCACTTTATTATCATTCCGGTGTTTTTTTCATATCCTCTTCCTCATTTTTCTATTTGCTTTTTTTTTAATTCCTCTCTGTGCCGTGCAACTGTTCACTGTTTTAAATGTGAGACGGTGAATATGAAAAAGTGGGTGATGTTGTGAATGTGCCTGTGCCTGTCAATCGACTTAAGATAACAAACAAAAATTAGAGTGGAAGCGAATCAGTGCAAAAATAAGCCGAGTGAAAGGCTGAAGATAAAAAGAAAAAAAATATTGAAGTTGAGTCGTTTTTGGATTTACTCTTCCTCAGATATTTTTTTTTCTTTTTTTGCTAAACTTCCTGACTCCACTCAGTTGTTGGCTCTTTTTTTTATAAAAGCGTTGCGTAGTAGCTAGGTGCGTAACGTATTTGTTTTTTTTCTGCATACCTACTGAAGAATTATGAGGGCAATTCATTTTATAAGGACAATCAAGTTAAACAAAAATTGAACGTGAAATAGCAATCGAACATGGCATTATGATTATAAGGAATAGAAAAAAAGGGAGTGTAAAGATTCTGTTCGTCTATAAAACATGAACCTACATAACAAACAAATTATTTTTTAAAAAAGGGGATTGATTTTTCTCATATAATAAAATAATATACATAAAATAAGGGTACTTCGCGAAGCAACGCGAGCACGGGTCTGCTAGTACTTTAATATAGTTTATTTATAATTTTTGATGAATTCCAATAAAACAACTTTTCGATATAAAATGTTTTCTAGTTTTTTTTTAGTTTTAAAGGTTTTTATTTAAGAATCAAAGCGATAACATTTAAAAAATACTTATTTTCAAAATGTGTTAAATATTATTAGTAATATTATACATATTAAATATTTTTAACAAACAAAACTGCCTAAAAAATAGAACTTTTTTTTTTTTTTAATCAATCTCAAAAACAAACTTCCACAAATCAAAACAAATTTTACATTTAATTATCAAAAATATTTTAGAAATTATATGTTTTTGGCCCTTGTACTTCATGTTTCGTGTTTAATTTTTTCCACATGATCGAATTATTTTTTTTTAATTATTTCAACTTAATAGGCTTTATTTTTGATAAGACACTGGTGCAATTTAAATGCAGTTTCACATTTCTTTAAACTAAATTCAACAAGACATTTTTCTAAAATGACCTTAGCTTTTGCTTTACCAACTTTCTTGGTTAACAAAATAGTAGCTACATCTTTCTGTAATTTTCCATCCTTTATAATACCCGCTGTTTCCATAAAACAATTAATTTGACATTGTATATCTTCCCTTGGATCAATTATCTCATCATATCGCAACTTGGTGTACTCTTCATCAGTCATTTCGAATTTATTTCGGCATTCGGAAATAATTTTGTTATATTCCTCTTCTGGTTCTTTTGGATAGTCAGCCTGTTTAAAGAGTTTTGAGTTAAAAACTATTTTTAAAATTAACGATTTGTTAAAAGAAAACTTACATTAACAAAAGCAACAAGAGCGATAAATGTAACAAATATGAAGAATTTCATTTTCGTGTTATTGGTTTGCTTTAAAATATTATTTATAGCTCCTGCTTTACTGCAGAATTTATGATTTTAAACTGAATAAATCTTCGGAAAAAAACTGCCTTAAAACCTTATAAAAACAATAACGGAACAAAAGAACACACAATTCATCAAATATTATTCCTAAATAAAGCAAATATATAGATGGATGAATAAAGATATTTTATTCACATATTTGTTTATTCTAAGTGAAGCTGGTTTTCCCGCTGACGTGTGTTTTAAAATATTTATTGACGTACCTATACTATACCTAGTTATACTTATATTCAGAGCAACCGACATCTTTGCCAACACATTATGTGTTTTAAATAAATTAAATTCTAAACTAAGAGGTCGTTGAACATCGATAGTCTATCGATAGTATCGATGTTAAAAAACTATCGAATGTATTGTTAGTTTTAGAAAAACAATCGATCGTTTTCACGTTACAACTCACAAGTGAATTTCATTGAAACGCATTGGTGTGTGTACCTACATTACTCGTTTAAAGCACACACTCATGCGTTTTTATTAGAATCACCACCAGAAATCGAGTGCGTTTATTTGTGGAATTTTGGCAGAAATGTCTATGAACATGAGGTCTTAACTCAAAATCTTTATTGAATTAATAATAATTATGTTTCTCGTTTTTGTTTTGCTTTGCATTGCATTGGTTCCGGCCCATCGGTGTCGGTTGGTCGTCGTTGTTCGTTGGCGTTTTTTATTTGAAATTAAAGTTTTATGTGGTAACTTTTAACGTTTTTTTATTAATTTAAAAATATCATCGATATTTTTTTTAAACTATCGATGATATCGAAACCTATAAGTATCACAAAAACCTAGGACATGGTAGGTTGAAACCAACCAATACTCTATACCAGGCTAGCGCCTTGGTTGCCCAGCTCAGCAACTAACCCACCCCTCTGATCCGCAAAAGTATTTTTGCAATTCGTCTTGGCATAATGTTGTTTACTTTTTTATTCGTTTTGGCATTGTAAGTTGCGACTGGCTATTTAAATGAATTTAAATAGGTCATATTTCTCATACCATACCACATTGCTCATGGTATGGTATGATTGGTGTCTGGTTGCTGTCGTCGTTGTCGCGGTTATGACAGATCTCATTTCATCCCATAATTGTTTGAGGAATGTGCTGATTTTGCTGATGAGACGGTCTGAAAAGTAGTATCTGTTATTATGTGAATAAAATTCTTAAAAAATACTAAGCTTATAATGTAAATATATATACAGGGCCGGCCTCAGCCAAACTTGCGCCCTGTTAAAGATTAGTAGAAAGCGCCCCTTTTTATTATTTGAACATATACATACACTGATACACATGCATCAGTGTACATTTGTGTATCAGTCTAAATTATTAAATTATTTTCAAACAGTTTCAAACTTAAAATGTTTAAAAAAAAAATTGAAAATAAAAAGAAAATAGGAAATTATTAACTTCCCATGGAGTTAAGTTATTGTAATTGGTCCGATTTGTCAAATCGATAATTTTGTCACGTTTCGAGGACACAAGAATCAATATCGTTTTTAGAGAGATGTCTGAACGTTCGTACTTCCGTGATACATTTTTTGGTTCACCGTATGTCGAGAACGAATGGTGATATTAACTTCAAATAAATATAATTTTATGAAAAAACATCGTAAAATGCAGAAAGAGTTTTTAAAAAAATCAACTAGTGGTTTTCCTGATACAGCTATTTTTAAAAAAAGTTGTAAAATATCATTCGTCTCGAATATCTCGAGAACAAGAAATTCCATCTCATTCTCACAATAGCCCTGTTTTTCGAAAAAAAATTAATAGACAATTTAGCAAATTTTTTTTCACAAAAAGTGATTATAAATTTTGGTTTGTCAAATAACAAATAATACGAATAAAACGAATAATAAAAATAAAATCGGCCCTAGGACACTTCCTTGTGATACACCGGCTTCAATTTTCTTAAGTTCCGAACAAGTTCGATCGTACCGTAGCTAAAGAGTCATTCAGTAAAACAGGATTGCAGTATTTCTTAGCACTGCCTATAAGAAGATCCCTAATCAGTGTTGCCGGGAAGAAATATTTCAAGGTAGTACTGAAGCCAAAAAAGAGGAGTATTTTGAAAAAAATAGTAGTACAGACATTTTTTAGTCTTCAAACTTTATTAAAAAAAAAAATCATCAAGAAAAAAAATCAGTTACAAAAAAAAACATAAATAAATAAATTATTAATTCTAAGAACAAAAATAAGTAAATATCTTTTCTATCACACAAAATCTGTCTTGTGGCAGATAGCGTAATGCATAGTTATATTTGCTTTTTTTGCCTTTACCTGCTCCAAGGAATCCAATTTCACTAAATATCTATACAATAAAAGTTTACTTTGAATTTTTCTAACAGGAATTACAATATTTCAAACATTATTTAACAAACCTTTTCATTTTATTGAACAATACATACAAATTTACGGAGCTAAAAAAAAAAAACAACCACCAAACCAAAATTTCAGGTAATAAGGTAACCATAAAATAAATACCGAACTGACAGATGTAAATTGAACGTAGACGTCCACGCCAACGAAAAACAAAAACAAACAAGAAAGAGGGAAATTCCCTTTTTGACGACAGTTTAGAAGATTAAAATGCTGCCAAATTTGATTTAAATTTGAAGTGAATTAAATTTATTAAGGTTAACATTACACTTTGCTGCAAGTGTAAGATATTTTAGGTTTTTAAAAAAAATAGGAATACGAATGTAAAAGGAGGAGTACAGGAGTACGGAGGTGTTGAAAGGGGTACAATACTCCTATGGGAGTACTTTCGGCAACACTGTCCCTAATGCACTTCCAAATGCAAAACAAAGATTTAACCAACACCTAGAAAAAGAGCCAAATATACTAGCTTTTTTTTTAACTACTGTGGAATTTTGTTTTCGCGTTATTTGGAAGCCTTTTCTGCTTTCCACAAAAAATATTCGTTCAGATGCCCTCGTCATAGAACTTTTCAGAAATTTACGAACTGATTTTTCTTTTTTTTTTAATTCACAAATATCTTTTATAGTTCTTTGATTAAATACTGGCTTTGCCTTATCGTCTGAGAATGTTCTTTGAGCAGCACTTTTTTCCAATATTGCAGTTCCTTTATTTTTGCAGGGTAATTCATTTCAGTTTTTCTCCTGTTCAAAATATTGTTGAAGAATTTTTTTTCTGGAGATAAGCAATAATTTGATCTACCTGAGTGATTAATTTCTACATATTTTTCCAAAGGAGTTCATAAAGGTTTATGAAACTTTCAATTATTTTCTAAATTTGTTTAATTAAGAATTTGGATTTTTTAATAATAAGAACAACTTTTATAAAAAAAAAAAATTCAAATTTTTGGTTCCAGTCTAAGTCCATTTACAAAAAATAATAATTGAAAAAGAAAATCCACAACAAATTAAAATAACCGTTACCTAAACTTCCCTTAATGGCTATACACGGGTGATTGAATGCACAGTTGATTTTTAATTGTTGTACAATCACAATGCATATCTATCTTCAAAACCTTTCCCATGATATAATATACTTCATGCCCCTCTGCTTCATAAACAATGAAAAATTGTTGTTATGTGTGGAGTTTGATCTAATACCGAATCAGTCAGCAAATTGCTTCATTAATAATGACAATAAATGTCCATTGAATAGTAATTAACTTAATTTCTTAAACTTTTTTATTTCAATATTCACTTGATCAAATTAAATACTTTTAACTATTTTAACCTAATAGGCTTTATTTTTGATAAAACACTTATGCAATTTGTATGCAGTTTCACATTTCATTGATCCTGATTCACCTTGACAGTTTTCTAAAATGGTCTTAGCCTTTTCTTCACCAACTTTTTTATTTAACATAATAGTAGCTCCATCTTTCTGTAATTTTCCATCCTTTAGAAGACCCGCTGTTTCCATGAAACAATTTATGAGACATTGCATATTTTCATCAGGCTTAGTAACCTCATCATATCGCAACTTGGTGTACTCTTCATCAGTCATTATGAATTTAGTTCGGCATTCAGCAATAATTTTATTATGTTCTTCTTCTGGTTCTTTTGGATAGTCAGCCTGTTTAAAGTGAGTTTAAGTTGAAAACTTTGATTATAATTTGTTTTTTTTTTTTTTTTTTTTTTTTTAAGGAAACCTTACGTTGACAGAAGCAGTAAGAGCGATAAATGCAACAAATATGAAGAATTTCATTATGGTTTAATCGTTTTATTAATTGTTTAATATGAGATATACCAGCTTGAAGCTTCTTAACTGGGATTAGAATTTAAACTGAATAATTCTTTAGAATAGACAAGGTTTTTATACTTTTCAAAGTTAGTAACTACAATACCGGTATGTACTTATGACAATGCTATTAATTATTATTAGATATCTATTATAAATAAAGAAAATGCATAGATGAAGTTAATATTTTATGTCAAGCATACAAGATGAAATATTAGTTATTTACATAATTGCTCTAGGAGAAGCCGGTTTTTCTGCTGTCTGTCTAAAAGAAATTTATTGAATTAAACTTTATTAGATATAATTGGCAGATAGTGCTTAATGTAAGTGATATCTTCGCCAAAATGAATGCAGTGGCAGTTGGATAGTATCTGACAAATAAATTTCAACAATTAGAAGTAGTTTTTGACTGCTGTGTTAACTGTAGGTTGATTAAATCGCAGTTAGTTAATCTTGAAAATTATCAAGAGTTATATATGAAAAAATATGAAACAATTTTTCAATGAAGAAATAACTATGACTGCACAAATGATTTATTTTACTTAATTTGGTATCACTATAAATTTATCATCAACTTAATTAATTTATAAAAAAAGAACCTGGTAACATTCCCTTGAAAACTGGACCCGATGTTATTTTGTTATAAGGAAATTCATAATTCAAAATCTTAAAAGTAAAAACCAAAGTTGGGGCGTATTATATTTTTCCACTATTTTTGCAGCTTTAAAAAATATATCAATTTGATTTTTTTACAAACCCTATCAATTCAGGTCTGTCAAGCTGGAAACACTACAACTGAAATTCAAAATTCTAATGATGCAGGAATTAAGTGCTAATTTAGTACCAAAATCCTAGCTTGGGACAAAAATCCCTTCCCCCCAAACCTGTGGTGTTCCCAGCTTGACTTCAAGCTAGGAATACCACAGATAAGGGGGTTAGCGTAGGGGCAATTAAAATCAGACCAGTGTAAGAGTACAAAGGCGAAACTGTATTTTTATTTTTTTTTTTAATTTTTAAAATTTTTGTTAATAGTACCTAGAAGATCCCGCCATAGGACGACCTACCCTCATCGAGTTACCGGATAAGTGGTATGCAGTTTTTTAGATAGTGTTTTAAATAACATTTTGCGCAAGGGTTACCTGGCGAAATATGGTCAAGGCATAGGGTTGCCATGCTTGAAAGGTCGATTTATAGGTTTTTTTAGGTTTTTTTCAATTATGTGACCCAGCCCATATGGTAGGTTTTAGTGCTAAAACAAATTTCATATAAAAGGAAACTTTATTTAAAAATTTTAAGTTACGTGTTTTTTTTTTTATCGGAATTTCAATAGGGTAAATTAGGGCAAAAGAAAAGAAAGATATAGATTCTATTTTCTAAGCGAAAAGTGGCAGAGAGTTTTTTGTTTCTTTTATCGATAGGCCTTGTAAATAAAAGAAAGTCACACATATAAAAGAAAATTCTAGAAAAACTAAAACTCGAGATAAAAACATTTAAAAGTCAAAAAAATGAAAAATGGACGTTGGAGAAAAAAATCACATAAAATCGGGAAAATATTTTCTAGAAATAAATTTTATATTTCTGCGAAGCCGATAAAAAATCCGTATTTGCAAAATTTTTGATTTAAGCTTTTTTTGTTGGCTAGGTGAATTTTTGAAAAATTCATATTTTTTAAATCAATTTTTCTTGGTTTTTGATTTTTTTTCCATTTTACCCTAATTGGTATTTTCATTTAAAACAACAGTAACATAAAGAGAATTTTATTATCATTACGATGGTACTATGTTGTTTTTAAAACTGTTTTCTACTTTTAGAGTAGCCGTAAATAAATGATTTTTGTTTATAATTTTAATGTTATTATTTTCCCAATTTAAATTTTGTTTATTATAATTTTTCTATGGTTTAGCGACAATTTTCGGAGGTACATTCCATCTTCGGGAAAATTACCTTTCATGAAAAATGTGTAACATTTAAATCCAAAATATTCTCTATAAAAAAATTAATCAAAACTTTGGAGTTAAAAAAAAAAAAAAAGATTCTATAGGAAGTGTCATTTGTAAAAATCTTTCTGAATTTTTTTTTAACAAAAATGTAGCCTTTGTAAAAAAAAAATTACTATGTACTTATTTTTAAAGAGTTGTAGTCGCGTATTGAAGAAAAATAATATTTTCATTGATTGTTAAAAAAAATTGTATGATGGAAGGTAACGTTGTTTAAAAATGAATTTTGTCGGCTGAGTGCTTAAAAAACACTAGATACAAAAATCGACCCACCCGTTTAGGATGCAGACGAATGGAGAGACAGACAGATGGACACTTTTTGTTTAAATCGCAGGTAAACCCCATAAGCACGCGGCTTATTTTTTTGTTTCCGATATTTTTTATTTTAGGAGCACGACAAAGGAAGAGGATTGAACGAAATCTCAAATCTCTCCCCAAAACGATTTCAGATGATTTCTTTGACATATTCATACTAAACGTAGGTACAGTGTGCGATCAAACAATATTTATACTTTTAAAGGAAACAAAAGAAAATCCTTTATGATTTCCAGAAACTTGTTTCTTCGTGTGAACTTGTGGCTTTATCTTCATAATAACTATAATAATTACATTATCAAAGTGATGCCTGATTCACAATGCGACGAGAAAGCGAGACGTTGACGTGACGAGATCTCTTCACAGTTGACGTAACGTCAAGATCTCGTTCCTTGCGTTCGAGGAACTATCGGATAGGCTATCGAACTATCCCAAAAATTGTCAGATACGTTGGGTTGTTGTTGCATAAGCTGTTTTGATAGAAGGGATTACTACAACACAAACCTATCCGGATAGCTTTGGATTGATCCCCGAACGCATTGTGAATCAGGCATGATTCTAAAATAGATTTTGGAGTTTTTTTCAGAAAATTGTCTTAGTTTTAAGTTATTTTATATTAACGTTATAGCTTTCTAGGTTCTAATGGCTTGACCTATTACGTTGTTATTTTGAAATCTGGAAATATTTCAAGCAATCATTTGAAAATTTTGAAAATTTTGAAATGTTTTTTTTTTTTTAACAAAATCAAAACCTAATAAAAAATTCATATTCTTTGTACTTTTTCCAGCAATTTTTTTTTTTATTTGCAAGTTTATGCAATCGAATCTGCACACTTTTATAAAATGAAATACATTTAACACTATTACAATCTAATAAGCTTCGTTTTTGACAAGACACTTATGCAATTTGTATGCAATTTCACAATTGTTCTTTCCAGATTCAGCACGACAATTTTCTATAATGGTCTTAGCCTTTTCTTCACCAACTTTTTCTTTTAACATTGTAGTAGCTGTATCTGGCTGAACTAATCCATTCTTTATAATACCCACTGTTGCCATAACACACTCAATTAGACATTGCATATTTTCATCAGGATTAGATATCTCATCATAGCGCAACTTCTTTAAATCTTCATCAGAAATTTTGAATTTCGTTCGACATTCGGTAACAATTTTGCTAAGTTCGTCTTCTGCTTCTTTTAAATCATCAGCCTGTTTAAATTGATTTAAATTTAAATCTTTACTAAAATTATTAGATTTTTTTTTTAACAAAAACTTACATTAACAGATGCAGCAAGAGCGATAAATGCAACAAAAATGAAGAATTTCATTTTGGTTTTATTTTTGTTTTTTTTTTTTGTATTTACTCTGATAGCTTAAAGCTTCTTAAGTTGGTTTAGAATTTAAACTGAATAATACTTAGGAACATAGTAAGTTTTTATACCTTCTATAATATAGCAAGACACCGGTACTTATAACAATGCAATTCAAATCTATAAATAAAGGAAAAAATAGACGATTAAAAAAGTTTTATTGAAATATTACTAATGTAATGATTTATGTACATATTTAATTATTACTCTGGGAAAAGCCGGTTTTTCAGCTATCTTTCTTAAGATATTTCCTGGGTTGTATACTTTATTAGATATTGGTTGGACAATAGGTACTTAATGCAAGTGACATCTTTGCCAACACAAAATAGGTGTTTAACTGACTTGTCACTTCGTCATTGAAGTGACAAGTCATGGAATTAAATTAAAACATCATCCCTTAGACAATTAGGACCAGTTTTTGAGTACTATATGTCTATTTTAAATGAGTTTTGCTGATCCTGTATATAAATTAATACAAATTTGGGTCATGAAACAGTTTTCCAGTCAGGGATTAACATTTATTTCACTAGTGGTTGATTTTACTTTATTTGGTTTCACTGAATATTTATCGATTTAGGAATTTATCAAACGTTTGTTAAATGGTTGAGAAATGCCGTGATGAGCTCAAAAGCCTGAATTTTAACCTCAAGGTTACTCTTATCTGCGTTCCGGGTCACTGTTGTGACATTGAAGGAAACGAGTACGCGGATGAACTGGCCAGGCAAGGTTCAGCCCTTCATAGCTCACTTGTGGCAATTGTCAACATCCCTCTTGGGGTTATGAAGGGCACTAAATTCTCAATTTTATTTGATTCTCACGAATCAAACCACAGGTGGGGCAGTTTAACAGACTGCATTATTTCTAGAAAGATTTGGCGCACCTATAATAAATCTCGAACAAATGAAATAATTTGGCAAGACATAGCCAGGATCCTTGCAACCTGTTCTGGATACTGGGCATTAGGAGAGGATGCGGCAAAGCTGGGAATCCCTCACAATACTCACTGTCATAGTTGTGGGGACCAGCAGGAAAAGGAAATAGTCGCTCATTTCCTCTTCAAATGCCCCGCTCTAGCCAGAATGAGGTTACAGTCATTTGGTAAACCATTCTTCGATGACCTGGACGAACTCTCTAAAATAAAGATCAAAGATTTGGTCTCTTTTCTCAACATAACGAATTCGCTCTAAGATGAACTTCGACCGCGAGTAACGATGTTCGTCTGAAAGTCATATAAGATTCACTCTGAACCGGAAATCAATTTACACACCTATCTCGGCATACTGAGGTTGGGGGAGTGTGTTGATGATTCCACAAATATGTTTCAACAATTATTTTTTTTTAAGGTTTTTTTAATAATACAAATTCTATATACTACTAAATTACATCAGCCTAGTAGAAGACTTAGCACTATTTTCATTGGACTTGTTGAATTATTGATTCAAAATAGGTTTTAACGGCCTTTAGTCCACAAAAATTTTGCCGTTTCGTCCCCTTTTATTTTATACAGGTGAAACGAATTGGTTCACGGAGCTAGGCGCTCGTGCCTGCCATTTCTTGTTAACTTGTTAATTTTATATAGTTGGATCTTAAATGTTCTGCTATTAGGTATTTTTATTGAAGAGCGATGGTTTTCAGTGCATGAGTTAAAAAAAAATTTTTGTTAATACTTTGAATAAATTAAACTCGAGTTAACTCAGAAGCAATTTTTCATTGCTGGATTATACATTTTTATAAATTTTGTTGTTCTCAAAAAAATATCGACATCAAAGTTCAAAATTATGAAAATGCACATTTTGTATTGAACCAGAGCGTCTTTACGTCCACATGTATGCATCAAACTAGAGCTTTAACTGATGGTAAGGCGATTTGGTTCAAATTTGGTACAGAGCGATTTTTTTAGTTCAACTGAAACGCTGCCATAAAATGATTATAATTTTGGTTGGGTTCGATTTCTCACTTTTTATAATGCCGTTTCTTATTATCTCGTTTTTGCATTCAAAACTAAGTTGTTTTATTTTAAAAAATTGGGCGATAATTTTGTTAAAGTGTTTACAAACAATATTGTGTTATTTAGTTCAATTTCGGGATTTGACGGGATTTTAAAAAGCGGTATTTTGACACATCGGGATTTTGAATAAACAGCAAAGAAAGGATTTTGAAATGTTCTTTTTATTTCTACATAAATGATGTACATATGTAGCTACATATAGATCAAATAAAAACTATTTTACAATATTAAATCTAATAGCCTTTGTTTTTAATAAAACATTTATGTAATTTATATGCAGTTTCACACTTTGTTGTTCCAGATTCACCACCACAAGATTCTATAATATCCTTAGCCTTTTCTTCACCAATTAACATATTAAACATTTTTGTAGCTATATCTAGCTGAATTTTTCCATCTTTAAGAATAGTAATTTTTTCCATGACACAATTAACCAAACATTGCATATTTTCATTAGGCTCTGGTAATTCATCATATCGCAACTTAGTATATTCTTCATCAGTTATTTTGAATTGAGTACGACATTCGGAAATAATTTTGTTATGCATTTCATTTTTTTCTTTTGGATAATCAGCCTGTTTAAATTAAATTTTGTAATTATAACTTATCAATTTTTAAAGTTTATATAAAGTGAAAAACTTACGTTAACTGATGCAGTAGCAATGAAAGTAATGAATACAAGAATTATGAAAAACTTCATTTTGAATTAGGTTCTACACTGGGATTTTGAATATTATGAGAAAACTATAAGAAGCTTTTAAACTCTTTTTAGGATTTAAACTGGATCAGTTTTAAGAATAGACTGAGCTTTTATAGATTCTAAGGTTCATAAAATTTATATCTATGGCAATGCAATTAAAATCTAAATACCACTAATTTAAAATACAAACAAATCAATATAATTATTAAGTTTGAAACAAAAAGAAAATGATCAGTCCAATTTATGCAAATTATTTAAATATACAAATAAAATATAGATGGATGGGAAAAGATTTAACTAAAAGATTAAAACTCATTCCATTTGAACTTTATATGAACTTTTCAATAATTGGTAATACATTAAGCTATGATTAAATCGTTAAAGTTTGTATATTTACCCTAATTACAGAACCCGATGAATGAACTGCAGAGGCAGTCAGACTTAATTTTGATATTTTGCTAATACATAGTAAAATTTCTGCAGTTCATTCATTGGATTTTATAATATGTAAGGTAAAATGCACGACTGGGTCGTATGAACTTGCTCTTATGTGCGATCACACTGTGATTTTAAAGTATGCATCGTACTTACACTTGAGACTGAAAAATTGTTAAAAAATTAATATATTTAGAAATAAACTTCTAAAACTGTTTTGAAACCAACGCAATGTACACCATCCGATTTCTTATACATATCTCAATTTATAAAAAAAAAAAAATATAAATCGTTGGAGCGGTTTTTAGAACAAATGTTATTTATATATAAAATTTTGAAAACATTTGTAAGGAAAAAAATTGATTCGCCATTTTTTTAGTTTAAAAAATTAATTTTGAAAGCAATGTTCTACCCATTTTCGAAATATCGAATTTTCCAAATTTTTTTTTTTTTTTTTAATTCAAATTTTTTTAAACACTCCTATGTAAGGTACTGTTATTTTTGGTCATAGGAATAATTTTTATTTAAAATCTGCTAGATAATGTTGAAAAACTGCTGGATTCCAAGTTTAATAGAAATTGATCGAGTCATTTTCGAACTATTAAGTTTAAAAAAAAAAATCTTGAAACATTTTTTAAAAATTAAAAAAAAAATTGAAAATTTTGGTATGCAAAACTTTTAACACTTCTAAAAAGATTTTCTATAAAAAAATTGGTCCACATCAGTTGAGTAAAAAAAAGGTTGTTTTTTTGTTTTTATTTTTTAAATTGTGGGCACGTTTTTGAGAAAAAATAGATTTTCATAATTTGGTAAATAAAATTGTACGGGAGGTATCGTTACTTTTGGTCTTAAAAAAATAATCTCGAGTTCGATTTTTTTTACGAATCCATAACTTTCTAAAATGTTATATTACTCTAAAGGGTGTTTTTTTTAACCAGTACTTACTTTGATTTTTAACAAAAAAAATTATGTGCATCACACAACGGTATAGGTACTTAAGGTATACAAATTTTTTCAGAAAAAAATATAAATAAAAATAGTATTTTGTTATCATTTGTATAAATTCAAAATTTTGAAAACCTCCTAGAGACAAACATACCAAAAAGTTACCTATAAACCGAAGCAACCATGCAAAAGCTTGTCCAACCAGCGGTGTTAATGTTAGAACTAACACTTGCGGTTAACATGTTCTATTTAAATCGCTGCTATAAGGTATGTAGGTTATCTTACGGTCAATCACATCTTCCAAACTTACATAATTGCACAGAAACACTTTGTACCAAATTTCATCAAAATACAATAATTTTTTTTTCTTCCGATTTAGTTCACTTTAGAAATAAAAAAAAAATTTATATACGTACGAGTACCATACACACACATATTTTATTAATTCAAATATTTAGTAGGTAAAGTGCGTTTGCTGATTTTTATAATTTTCTTTTAGTAGAGACCTTTTCCATGAAAGCAATTGTGTAATTTCAATGCAGTTTCACATTTACCAGGTCCTGACTCATTAATGCATTCCCCAACAGCTTTCTTTGCTTCTTCGTTGCCAACTCTTAGAGCAAATTTCTTAATTGATGCTTCTTGATCAAATATACCATTATTCATAACACCAGATTCTTCCATGAAACAATTGACGAAGCATCGTACAGTTTCACTTCCATCAGTAATTTTACCTTCTTTCAACAGAGCTATTTCTTCTTCAGTTACTGGAAATCCAACTTTGCATTTTTTAATATGCTCTTGAACTAGTTTATCTTGTTCTGTGGTATCAGCTGCCTTTAAAATAAAATAATTTAAAAAAAGTTATATATAATTATAATCTTGTCGATTTTTAAATTATTTTTTTTTTTTTTTCAAATAAAACTTACATTGACAGAACAAGCAATAGCAAACAAGGTAAAAACAATGAAGATTTTCATTTTAACAAACTGTTAATAACTTTTTGGAGTATATAGACTTTGGAAGATTCTATCTAAATTATTAGATTTAAACTAAGTTGTTCTCGAAAATTATCAAAGCTTTTATATAGCCACGGTGAAGATGGATTTTTTTGTCAATAGCTACCTACTTATTTACAAAAAAAAAAAAAAAACTGGACATAAAATAAGTTAATGGCATGAGTATACATACATTAAAATTAAAAAAAAAACAGAGGTGGATTTAGTTTTAGTTTTACCAATTTGTTAGTCTGACTGTTGAAAGTAGTTGGCAACTTACTACGTACCTGCTTACAGCAGGTAAAAGCTTTGGATTTGAAAGAAGGGCGCAATGACGTAGATAGAGATAAAAATAATTGGTTCCTAAAATGATTCATTTTCTAAAGAAGCGACGTAAGAATAATTCCACAAACATAATCATAAAGTATTGTTCGTTAATTTTAAAAATATTTTTTATCTATCGAATTTTAACAAGCGCCTGCACAATTTTTTTTCGGTCAAAGTCCACCACTGTAGTTAATAAGACAAACAAAAAGTTAAGTGAAAAACAATTAAATTTTGAATGCAAAATGAATACAAATAATGATGTTTTGACGGTTAGAAGACGACGATGTTTTCATTTAAAGATCTTATTTATTCCAAATAAATTGGGTTATGGGAGAGAATAACTTATTATATTGACCAAGGAATTAGCCGGTTTTCTGTTGAATAATTTCATTTACAAACACTGAATTGCATAATATTTTATTGTTTTGTTTGTTTTTGCATCAGTAAATTAAATATTCGTTGTTTAAATAATAATAAATAAATTTTTCAGTGCAATATTATTCGAATTAAATAATAACATATCATATACTAACTTATGAACAATTTATCATTAGCTCTGAGAGACATTCAGGCTTAATTTGGTTTTTCTACATATTCTTGCGAAAACAAAAACGAATCGTCAGAAGCAGTAAATTTCCATAAAATTAAAGCTGATGTTTTTCAAGCTCAATTATGAATCATCCACCTTATACGTAACAACTGTTTTATTATAATTTTATATAGCTCATCTGACTCGAATATTTATGAATAAATTAAATCAGTTTGTGAGAGACATAGTTTTAATTTAATAACAAATTAAAGCAATGGAAATAAGTAATTTCGTAGTCTAGATATATAAATAATTTTAAAGTCAACGAAGCAAAAACCAGCTTTGTTTCACTTTGTTAACTTAATATTATTATTTCTATAATATTTATTTATAAATATGTTATGTTAAAATGTGTTTGTATGTCTGTTTGTTTCTCTAAACACAGTAAATACTGAATTGAAATATTGAATATTAAAATTTCGAAAGAGTTAGCTTGAATCACAACAATAGACAAATTATATGATTTTTCTGTAAAATTTTTACCAATTTACAAAAAAAAAAAAACACTTTATAATTTGACTACTTGGTCAATTCTTATTAAATTTAACACCCATTGGTTTTTTAATATTATATCTAGTAGGTTATAAATAAATACTATTTTTAAAACCAAAAATAACGGTACCTCACATACAATTGTGTTCAAAAACAGGTAAGGAGGAATAAATCTAATTTTTTTCATAAACAACTCCTACGATTTTGATTAAAACTTTTGTGTAAACTAATATCAGTAACGATCTACCATATTATTGGAACAATTTTTGTATCTACTAATTTTATTAATGGTATCTCACAGAACCATTTTCTTCGTTTCCGAATATCTCATTTGGTTGGTTTTAAAAAAACAAGAATCAAGCAATTAATCAAAATCAGTATCAAATTAAAAAATAAATAAATCAATTAATAAATAAATAGAAAAACAAATAAATAAATAGACACTAGACAGGTATAAATAAATAAACAAAAAAATCTATAAATACATAATTATGTGTGTGACAAATAATTAAACATAAAAAAGAAAAAAATCATAACTTTACTTATATATATTATTATATAAAGACGAAGCAATATTATTTTGTCCGGCGTAAACTCAAAAAGTATTAAATTGATTTACTTGAAGTAAATTTTATAATATTCTTTATATTTATAAAATTGTTTAAGACTATTTTTGTGTTTTTCTAATTTTTTTAATTAATCAGAATATCAATTTTTTTAAATTTTTTGTCAAATTTTTCTTCGAGGTTGACACGCATTTTCACTTATACGTCAAAACTTTTTTATTGCTTTACAAAAATAGAGATTGTTTCATAAAGTCAATATTTAAACGCAAATTTTAAGCCCTAAATTTTTTCTTAATTTTAACTACAATCTGAGAAATATGTACTTAAACAAATTTTAAAATTACAACTTTTTGTATTTTTTAATTTCGAAATTAGTTTTATACTCAATCCAGCGGTCGCTGCTTTGTTCCAATTCTTTATCATTCCAGTGTTTTTGCATTTTCTCTTCCTCCTTTTTCTATTTGCTTTTTTTTTTAATTCCTCTCTGTGCCATTGAACGTTCACTGTTTTAAATGTGAGACGGTGAACTTGAAAAAATGGGTGCTGTACGTATCTGTCAATCGACTTGAGATAACAAACAAAAATTTGAGTGGAAGCGAAGCAGTGCAAAAATAAGCCGAGTGAAAGGCTAAAGATAAAGAGAAAAAATATTGAAGTTGAGTCTTTTTTGGATTTACTCTTCTTTCGACATCTTTTTCTGTTTTTGCTAAACTTCCTGACTCCACTCAGTTGTTGGCTCTTTTTTTATAATACCGTAGCCCAGTAGGTGGGTACATAACGTATTTGTTTTTGTTTTTTTCTTCTGCATACCTACTGAAGAATTATGTGGGCAATATATATTAAAAGGCAATCAAATTTAAAAAAACCTACCTACAAAAAAATAGAATATGTACTACAAACAATTTTTTTTTTTAAGGGATTTCTTTTTCTCAAAACGTAGGCAAATAAATTTTTTTTAATAAGAAAATATACATAAATTAAGGGTATTTTGCAAAGCAGCGCGAGCACGGGTCTGCTAGTAACAAATATAATAAAAAGATATTTGTATTTACCTACATTACATATTATTTTCCATTGACTTCTTTCTTTGCATTTTCTTTGCGGTTGTAAAAAAAACTAGTTCTTAATAGTTCTTTAAACTTTATTTTAAAATCTATGAAAACTGGTATAAGTATAGATACTTTTTATTTACAAGATTTTGTATAAAAGATTAGCTAATTTTAGAATTCTTATCAGTTTTAACCTTTAATTTAAAACAAAAATGAAATTCTTAATTCACCGAATAAACTTTAATAAATTTCGATTACATAATATACAAACACTATTTTTCAGATTTCAAACCATGTTAAGCATAAAAATTCAATGACTATTGCAAAGCCGAAATTAAACTAACCCCCAAAACTTAAGACAGGAACTATAAGTTGAAAACTGGTATTTTTGCATCAGCTAATGCAACTGAAACTATAAAAGGCAACATCAACGCCTCTTTGGAAAAATATGGCTTTCTTAATGATGGAAAATTTCAAAAAGATGCAACTATTCAGGTATTATTTGGAAAATCTAGAGAACTCAAACAAATCAAAAAATCTTGCCATGGAGTATCTGGATCGAGTAAATGTGATACTGCAATGAAAATACATAAATTTTTCCTCAAAAATATAAGTTATGCAGTTCAACACATTTTACTTAAATAAATTATGTAAATGTCATTAATAATAATTTTTACTCCATCTAGTGAATACGATGCTGATTTGGTTTAAGAGTTTTTTTTTATTGAATTAAATTATAGTTTTTATTATATGTAGATAGGAGGAATAGAAAATTATAGAGAAAATCTATTTTACTTCAACTTTGTTTATAATGCCCAGCATCTGTGGACAATAGCACCTCATTAGCTGCCTTCATTATGTTGTGAAACATTTTGCCAGCACCACCGCCAAGCCAGACCACAATTGAAAAACTACTAATTAGGTAGTTTTAGCTAGCTGTAAACTTAGCATTAATTTAAAAAATATAAAATCAACAAAAAAAATACGGACCAAGTTCGTTAATACATAATAATAATTGGTTGCATCCATCTTACCATTTTCATTTTTTGTAAAAACAACCCTTACCCCGCCGCCGCCGCCGCCATACGCAATCCACCAGCCAGAATCAATTAGACCCAGCTTTACAATGTTTATTGCTTCATTGTCTACTTCTTTGGCAATGCTTTATGTATTATATTTACATATACGTATACCTTCACGTGACCTAATTACTTATACTGTGAATTCCCTATAACATTATGCAATTATTATAAATTAAATAGGAATGAGAAGATGATCGGCCCAATCGACCTGAAAGTCCTATAAGTTTAAACTAAAACTTCCATCATTCATTTAGTTGAAGTGGGCGTACAGAATATGATAATAATAGCCAGAACCATAACGCTGCTGTTAACAATTTCGTGGGTACTCGGTGGTGGATGAGGCGAAGGGCTCAATGAAAAAAAAAGTGATCCGTTTTTTAAATAGAATTTCAAAAAAACAATTTCGAAATATTTTTCTTAAATCTAGAAAACAGTTTTTTGAAAATTTTTCACTTTAGAGTTTTTAGATTCTTCTGCGTACTTAAAGTAATTTTTATCAGTGAAGCTGAAGATGAATCGAAAATGAAAATTGTTTTCTCATTTAAAGTAAATAATCCAATCCTGTGTCTGCAAGATGCACCAACAAAATTTTTTCAAAGTCTTAACGGTTTAGGTTTTAATTTATAAAAAAAAAACATGGAGGTATCCTTTTTGAAAAATAAAGATTGTTTTTAAATTTTCGATTTTTTAATTATATGTAAAGGGTGGTTAAATTTTAAGGGACGATGTTGATTTTGAATAAAACACAAATTATTTAGGAAATTATTGTCATTTCTTTTTATTATGATAAAATTGGTATGGTTCAATTATGTATGGAATAAAATATCGGCCAAATGGCCGCCGCGACCTCGGCAGCACACCTCCATCCGATGGTCCAAATTTTCGATGATGCTGAGGAATAATTGAGGTTCTATGCCGTTAATGTGCCGCATTATCTCATCCTTTAGCTCTTGAATTGTTGCTGGCTTATTGACGTACACCTTTTCTTTCAAATAACCCCAAACGAAGAAGTCCAACGGTGTCAAATCACATGATCTTGGCAGCCAATTGACATCGCCACCACGTGAGATAATACGGCCATTGAATTTGTCGTGCAAAAGAGCCATTGTTTCGTTAGCTGTGTGGCAAGTGGCACCGTCCTGTTGAAACCACATATCGTCCACATCCATATCTTCGAATTTGGGCCATAAAAAGTTCGTTATCATCTCACGATAACGATCACCATTCACAGTAACTGCCTGACCGGCCTCATTTTGGAAAAAAAACGGCCCGATGATGCCGCCAGCCCATAAACCGCACCAAACAGTCACTCTTTGTGGGTGCATTGGTTTTTCGACAATCACTCTTGGATTATCATTCGCCCAAATGCGGCAATTCTGCTTATTGACGAATCCACTGAGGTGAAAATGTGCCTCATCACTGAAGATGATTTTCTTCGAAAATTGATCATCCACCATTGACGACGCTTGAAATGGTCAAGAGGCTTTAACGGTTCAAATTGAGTTAGTCTGAAATTGAGAAATGTCAAATGAAATGCAGAAAAAAACTTGACGTTTAGGTGTGGTTCACATTCGACATCGCCACTTAAAATTTAACCACCCGTTATAAGACATGCAATAAATACACAATGATGATTTAAATCAAAAGTTATTTTCATCATTAAATGAAATTACCTATATTTATGTGCAGGAATATAATAATAAACAAAAACTCTATTTGCCTCCAACAGTGTCTATAACCCCCATAATTGGACAAAACCACCTCATTAGCTGCTTTTATTTTATTGTAAATTATATTTTTCATCACCCAATTTTCAACCAAGCGCGTTGCTGCGGGACCGCAATTTAAAAACTACTAATTAGCTGCAAAACTTTACATTTAACTTAAAAAAAAAAAAAACCAAAACAAAACCATTCCAGTTCGTTAACAATTAGTTGCATCCTTTCCCATTTTCTTTTTTGTCAGAAAAACAGTTATTCCGCAACCAGAATCAAATATACCTACCATCTTTACAATGTTTTCTCAGCAGAGCTTCTTCAAATGATCATCGCTTTATCTATTTGTAATTTTGTTGGCGATTCTTTATGAATATACGTCCTACAATAATATGACTTTTAAGTCTCCTTTAATTATACAATTATTGATTAATTAGGAATGAGTTGTTTGAGTTGGTTTGGCCCCATTGACAAGAAAGTCCTACCTTTTCTTAAGTTACCATCACATTCATTCATACATTTTATGTTTTTGTCTCCAATTTGTTATTTTAATGAATAATGAATTTAAAACAAAATATAAATAAATTTTATTTTATATTTTATTTGAGGAGCTCACAACTCACAATGGCGTTTGAAAAATAATGTTAAGACACTTTTGTTTTTTTCTTGTCTGAAAAATCATTTTAACATAGCCAAATAAACATTTAAACTGATGGAAAAAATATATACTCGGTCGTAAATCGAAAGAAATTAATTTCTCTATAAAGGAAAATTATTGTTGACAAAACAACTCGACGTCTCGACGAGTTGTATACAAATGTATGTATTTATGTGACTCACAAATATTTTCGTTGTCGATGAGTTCAATGGGTGCGTTCAACAAAAATTTAGAACTTAGAAATTATACAAAATTCACATTACTGTGGTGAGTTTTTTTTTTTTGTGAGGTTTCTTGTGAGTATTGTCTCAGAATGCCGAAATTGCTATCGAATCATAACAAACTCACAAGAAATCAACCTCAAAAAAGGTTGTGACTTGTGAGGCCCTATAACGCCACAATAGCCCTGTTAATTTATAAATAAACATTTTTAAATATGTCTATAACTAAATTACATGCATTACCTGCCAGACTATATTATGTATAGTGCAATAAATTAAGCTTTCCTTTCTCGGTGAATCATTTGGAGGGGCCTTAAGCCTTTGTTTACAATTATATAAAGAATGAATAGTATGACTTGAATTTAGATAATATAAATTTAAATGAAATTCGCCAGAAATCATAAATTAGCAATTAAACTGACTTTAATTACATTTTTTTTGATTAAATCAGGGGAGATAATAAAAAACAACAAATTTAATATTTATTATGGAAGTGACTAAAGACGTGCCAATTTTTATTTATAAATTCTATACAGCCCGTAGCGCCAAAGTCTTTCGCAGGCATACCTATAGCTATTTAATTTAAGTGACCAAAATTAATAGAAATTTGATACAATTAAAAAATTCGGGCATTGAATCCAGTGTCACAGTATATTTTCTTTTTAGAAATGGGGGCTATCAATTTTAGATTATTGTACCAAATTTCAATATTTAAAAAAAAGCATTGTCATATGTCAAGAATTTTATCAAACTTATGTTTGAAATTCTTAAAATATGCTTAAATGTATATATTTTCTTTTGAACGTGTTTTTAATGCAAATATAATTATTTACCGAATTAAGAGAAAAACATTTTCTGATTTCTTGGTTTAAATATAAAGTCATGTCATGTCATAAAATAACAATAAAACAATATTTTTTATTAAACTTTTACTTTAGATTAGTTAAAGTTTTGGGCTTAACTTAAATTTGGAACTTTCAGTAATTGTCAAAATTTGTTACATTTGTAGAAAATTTGTTCAAATTTTGTCTTAAAATCATTTAAAAAAAAAGAAAACAAACAAATATCAAAGCAATACCACAAAAATTAGTTCTTATATCCTAAATGAAAACATTCCACAACATTTTGGACTCACTGTTCTAAATTTTGTACACATAAATGTGTATTGAAATGATGTTCATATAAGAATTTGTATATATTTAGGAAATTTCAAACATAAATTTGATTTAATTTCTGATTTTGAAAAGGTTTTTTTTTGTTTTGAATTTTGTACCATAATCCGATTTAAATTTCGGAAACGAAAATAGGCACTGGAAAGGAATTCATAATATAATTTGAATTTCCATCGAGGAATTAAAAATAGGCACTCAGCGTTTCTAGAACCATTCACAATGTACCAAATTTCATTGGAAAGGATTTTTGGGACCAAAATTAAACAAAGGCACAGCAGCGCAGCGGTGCAATCGTGGCTGTAAAATACTGTGCTTTAATTGTGATACACATATTTTTTTTTACAGATGATCAAAGTTTGCGCTTACAACATTATGTACATTTTATTTTAAATATTGGGTTTTATAAATTTTTTTACTGATGAAATAAAATGGAATATAGGAAATTTGTTTTTCACCGAAACCTGTTTTTAATAACTCAAAAAGACTTTTTTGAAAATTCTTATTAATCTAAAAAAATCAAATTATGTATAATACATTTTTTTTACTGCCTGAAAAAATATATAACGTATTTTTTTTTTCAATGTCAATGTAGTTAGTAAGTATGTAGACTATGCAGTACATTTTTTTTATATAAAATTTTTATTTGTCACTTCAAAAACCAAACTTCTCATTTGGTCTTAAATATTTTATCAGTATTAGCTTTCAGGCACATATAAACTTTATAGCCTGTCTCACAATCATCTTCGCCAGTTTCCATTTGACATGTTTCCAATTGTTCTTTTGCTTCACCCTCATCCATTTGTGATTTAAAATATTCAAATATTTCTGAATTTCCTTTTTTCAAAGTTCCAAAATCTTCCATCATGCAATTAATGTGACACATAACCTCTTTATTGGCACCACCTTTATCGAATTCGCCACGCATCATTTTTTCGAAATCTTCATCAGACGTTTCCATTTTTGTCTTACATCCTTCGATGACTCCATTCACAAACTCTATAACTTCTTGATCAAATGCAAAGACCTGTAATTATTCTCAAAATATTAATTTTCCTATATACTTGATATTGCTTGAAATACCAACTTTACTGCCTTGAAAAATAAATGAAAATAACACAATTGCTACAGCTACAAACTTCATATTTTTTTAAAAATTAGTAAAGTCAGATTTTTAAGCCAATATAAGTATCTGAGTTTATGGAGAGGCTTATATAGTCTCGTGGTAAGGGATCTTGTTTTCAATTTTAACTGACACGCTAACATTTAATTACAATTAAGATTAATAACTTTTTTGTTCAAAAAAAACTCTATTGTTGAATGAAATGAGGAATTAAAATACAAATCTATGAAAAACGTACAGATTGTTTTAGGTTTAGATTTTGATTTTTTTAAGGTTTATTTATTTATTAAATATCTTTAACAATAGACGTAGAAGCTTGAAGCCTTGATAAGCAAAAGTTATTACATAACAAACAAAATAGGGGTATTAAAAATGAGTCACCATTGTTTTGCAAAATTCATTCTACATTTCTGATATTCGCTTTAGTCGTAAATATGTATATAGTTTAGTTCGCAGTCTTTAATTAACGATTTCTTTTTTATTAATTATTTTTTTTAATCATCAATCAACATTCGGTGTATTTACATCTCGCTTTTTTAATATTTTCAATCAATTTGCAAAATTCATATGACAATTTTGTTGTTTAGCTTTTCTATTGTTAAATTGTTTGTTATTTTTCCAAGTGTTTTTTTTTTCACGCGAAATAAAGTGGCACCATTTTATTTTTTCACAAAATATTTCCAATTATATTATTTCGCTCATAGATTATTTTACCGTTAAGTTGTTGATAAATAATAATTGAAGCGTTTAGACTGAGAAGGTGTTATGTGACAAAATTTGATATTTTGATTTATGGTCTTTAAACGACCTTTATTTCTGTGAACTACTCTGAATTTTTTTCTTAAGGTTGTAGAAATTTAGAAAAAGGTTATACAAATAGAAAAAATGCATAATTTATGATGTTTTTATTTAAATTCAAATTAAAAAATATGTTTTAGACAAATATCAGTCATTGTCACTTAACACCTTCTCATTCTAGACGCTTCAATTTGTGTGTGTGTGTTTTTTTTTTTTTTTGAGAAGTAATTTCGTCTTTTTTTAATTGGGCATACAAATTTAAAAAAAGTGAAATAATAAATTGCCAAACAAAAAATAGAACAACAACAAAGTGTCAAATGAAAAATTTTTGAACTTCAAAAAACTAAATAAAAATTGCAAAATGAAAAATGCGAAATGACGATTTGTCAAATCATATAAAAACAAAGACTATAATTCCAACACTCAGGTCCTTTTAGTAAAACAAAACTTAAATATTTAAGTTCAACTTTAACATTTCTTTTGTGGACTTAATGCCGTTAAACGTTTTTTTTAATCAATAATTCTTTGTCTACTAGGCGTTTCATATTTTTTGAAATTCTGTTGATTTTTTTATATTGTATGACTCTGTTTAAAAAAAATTTTTTTTAATTGACCATCCATCGCTAATGCTCGGCACGACAGGTCGTGTAGAACCAGGGCCTTACAACTCTCAACCATTCCTGTGTGCTTGTTATTGGCAGCAATAGAGGGGACCTACAATTTTCTGCCAATTTGAACCCAAGACCAACGTAAAAGTCCAACGCACTAACCATTACAACACAAGCTACTACAACTTACTAAATATGTACATACTTGTCTATTTATATAAAAAAAAAGCTACATCTAGAAGTGTCTAGTTTTAGCTACTTGTAAAAGCTATGACTCGATAGTTTTAGCCTCTTCCAAAAAATTTTTTTTTTTTAATTCTCAAAAACAAATGAGTGATATTAATTGAAAGGAGCATTTGCTCCGAGTAGGTTCTCAATATAAAAAGCTGATTAGGTGCTTTAAAAATACTAAAATCTATATTGAGAACCTACTCCAAAAAGTAGAGATGTATTCGTTCCATTTTATTCATAAGGACATATAACATGCGACCCAGCCTGCAATTTATTGTTTAAGTTTTGTCATATTTCACACTTTCTTCGTGACATAATAAATAAAAAATAAAGAAAACAATACCCTATCTGAATGGTTTACCACTTTTAAGCTTTAAACCATATATGAGCAATTATGTGTATACATGAAAGTAAGTCGTGTATTAAATATTAAACCTGTAAAGGCTTTCAAATGATCTTGAAACATATTTTGATCCCTAAAAATTCTAAGACACTTCTTGCGTCCTAAGCAAGTTTATATGAAATTTCAAAATTTATTTCAAATATTGTTTTTTTTTTTCTCTTCAATCTTTCTTCAAATTTTACACAAAGGATGATATATCCCTCATCCTGATAAACATAAATTATCCATCAGTTGATAAGAGTTCCACCTTCTATATGAGTTTTAGCAGATTTCCTCCTCAAACTCAAACTATGGTATTATTTCGATTCTTTTTGTTGGCTTCATCGTCAGAGCTCCATCAAAAATGGTTTCAATTTCAATTTTGTACATGATTTTTGAGGGCACATTTTCATCACATCATACATGAACTATTTCGAGAGTGATTCTTTCTCTGGGTAGCTTTATAGAAATTGAAATTTGTTTCTGGTATTATACGATTGTGTCTCTGTGTATTTTTCGCCCAACATTGGCTTCAGTTTAATCTATGGTGAATTCTACAATACATGAACATCTCTCTGTATAATTTTTTTAGCTTTGTCTTCAACTACTATAGCTGCTCTATATTGTGTAGGTAGGAGAAGGAGAGACATCAGAAAGTAAATTCAATAGTTGAAAATGTAATTCCCCGTGATAAGCTTGTTTGTTTATTCCAATGCAACGACCGCGCTGATGCTGCTAGTTGGGTATACACATATAAGAGGGTCGAGCCACTCAACAAAACACCCACAGAAAACTCCATCTAGCGTAAGGATTCCCTTGGATAAAATTGAAAACGAAACAGAAAGTAAGAATGCGCAAGCAAGAGGCCTTTCTTTTGCCCTTTTTTTAATGGAATTTTTCAATTTTTCAATTTTTCGTTCACAAAGCGCTCTCTCTCTCTCTGCATCTGCTTCTTCTGAATTTGACTTCTGTGTGCAATTTCCAGTGCACTGGGTCATATTAAGAGTCCTTCACCAGACCATACCCAATACAGACACACACAAACAAACACAAATTAAAGACAGAGGGCGCGGTAAGGGCGCGGCGCCAAAAAGAGATTTGATTTCATTTTGTCGTTTCATCCGGGGGCTTTTCTATTCCCGATGAAATGATGATAGTGGGATTCAAGGATACTTCTGCTTCAGCGGAATTTTGAATTTGAATTTGAAGTTTTCTCTTCTTCTTTTATTTGGAGTGCCACTATATGTATAGTGGGCGCCTGCCACTTGTGCTATTTTTTTTAATTATTGCACACTGATCCCAAGCGAGTTGAACTGATTTCATTTCAGTATGGATTTTGGATGTTTCCATATTGAAAGGAATATCATTCCCTCAGGATGAATGATTCTTAACTATTTTTTTTTTTGTTTTTTAGTTGATTGACCTGATAACTAAGCATATCATCCTTGAGAAGTTTTTTTTTTTTTATTAACACACTAACGTTATTCCGGTTTTCCTGATGGTTGATACCCAATCGCATCTGTTGATATTGCAAAAGAAGATGCACCAACCCCTCGGTTTATTTAGAGTGCAATGCCGAGCATCGGTGATTTTATGTTCACTGCATATTTCATGTTGACCGGTGGCGTACTTTTGAATTATTTATCCACTTGATTCCGGAGTGTGTATATATATTTGTGGGCATCCGCAAAAAACCGACCAACATGACCCGAATACAAAGCACGAAGTGCAAAAAAAAAATAACACCTCTTTTACATTTTTAGTATTTCGATCTACCGTAAAAAACACGGTGTTTTGTTGCCGTGATGTGTATTGTTGGTTTTCCTACATTCGTTTTATGTCATGTCCAAGAGCACATTGAACCAAGGAAGGAAGAGCCAGGAGGTGTCCATCAGATGTACATAAAGTTGGAGTGTTTCTCGAAGGAGTGAATTCGTTTATTTGTAAAAAAAAATAAGGAAAGACGGTGAGAAATAAGAATACAACAACAACAAAAACAACAACAAAAGCAAAAAAAAAGGACTAAGTGCAAAATGATTTTAAATTGTATCATGACACATGCTTTGAATACATGACATGGTGTTTCTGGAAAATGTCAAGGATCAGGAACAGTGACGGTAGCTGTGGTAGTGAAAGAGTATGGGATGTGTTTTGCACGTGTTTCCATGCATAATTTATGTCAACCTATAACATACACCTTAACTATACCTATGTATGCACATATATTTGGAAAAGTAGGGAAATCCTGTTTAAACAAACATACTCAAATACAAGAAGTGATGGGTCTCTATGGGATAAAAAGAAATTGAATGAACTAAAGGACCATTTAGTTGAGCAAATAAATTTGTAAATATTTTGTAAAATTGAACCAACCGAAAATGTACTTTTTTTTTTATAAAGAAGAAATCAATTTTTTAAATAATTTAATTTTTTTTTTTTTTTGATCGACATCGGTCGAATATTTTTGTCTTTTGTCATATTTCACTCTTCTTGTTGAACCTGCTTTATACAGTGTGATATGATATTAATTTGTCTTGTCTTTAAAATACAGAATTATGTTCTTATGCAAAATTTTGGAATATCCCCGTTAGGTACCGTGGGATAATCGTAAAAAAGTAAAAAGGTCAGTAATTGGTTAGTAACTGGTTAGTAACTAGTTAGTAATTGGTTAGAAACTGGTTAGTAACTAATTAGTAATTGGTTAGTAATTGATAAGTTATTAGTTACTAAAGGTCATTCAGTTTCAGCCACAATTTTTTTTTATGAATTTTGAAAGTTCTATCAAGGTCGTACAGACTGTTATACAGGGTATCCCGGACCTGGTTTGAAGTATTTTAAGGTTTTGTTCTTGGGTATATCTTAAGAAAAAAATCATTCTACAGTAATAGTATATCTCCAATTTTGACATCATTTATCGTGGTTTTAAGAAAACGCTTACATTCGTGTACCCTGACCCATGTTAACAAAAATTGCTCTGCTAATTCTACTGCTAGAAACTTCGTTTAGGTTTTTTTTTTAGAAGAAATACCAGCCTTAAAAACTGCGTTTAAAGTTGATACCTTGCCTCAGTCTTAAAGTTTCAGTAATTGGTAATGCCATATAGGCTAACTATTTTAAACATTTTTTGAATGACTCCTTTGGCGTAGAATTTTATATTATCCTTAAAATTTTAAAGTTTTTGCGAAAAATTAGAAACACCTTGTTTTAATTTAATAATATACAGAGTGTTTTGCAAGAAAGGCTTGGGCTTCTAGGTTGAGTCATGAAAAGAAAAAATCGTACAGCAGGGCCGGTCTATTTCTCCTTGTTTAGGCTATAAATTAAAAAAAAAAAAAAAAACATTAAAAGCTACGGAAATCCTAAAATGTTATGTTATAGCTTTTTTAGAAACCTAAATACTTTAAAATGTATTTTTCCGAAAAATTAAAAGAATTCTTTTGAATATTATAACTTTTTTATTGGAGCACGACCGATCGGTTTTACATTTTCCAATTCAACTGCCGACTGTGTATCTGACTTTTTCAATTAAAAAAGAGAAATTAAAAGCACAACTTTTTTTCGCTTACAAACCCATTTTTTAATAAATTTTTTTTTTAAATTCAACATTTTAAAAAAACATATACGAACAAAATTGTTAAAGCTAATTTTATTAAAAATTTTACGCTGTTAGGTGATATTTTTTTATTTTAATATTCAATGTTCTTATCAATTTTTAGTCAAACACTACAAACTAGATTCTTAAATGTTTTCTAGGTTTTGAGAACATCGAAAATAAAGTACTTATATTAATTTAACTTTTACCACTAGAAAAAAATAAGTATACGTCACCGAGGCCCATACAATATTATATTTATTTTGTCCGTACATATTTTTAAACAAAAAAAAATAATGCACTTAACTTTATTCAAGGTTATGTTTTGTATCAAAAAAAAAAATATACCCCTACATAAATTGCAAACCTGCCTTCACAAAATATTTTTCGCACCTACTCTTCGTATAGATCTATTCTGGTTGACCTTCTTGATAAGAGAGAAATTAAAATGTCCTTCCCTTATGTGACACCCCAAGTTTGCCAAGTATTAAATTAAACTTTTGTGTCCCTCCTGGCGTTTATATAATTAAAAAATTATAAAAATGTTCACACCTTAAAAAAGGATTCTTTAACTTAGAAGCTACTCTATACATATACAGCAAAGGATATAATATAATATACCCCCAAAGTGGTTAAGTATTTGAAACTTAACCGCTCGAAAATGAAGTTCCCCGATTCACGTGAACCTTCGTGTCAGTTAGCTATAATTTAATACCCTAATTCCAGGTGTGGTGGTGGCATTGAATATAAGAGAAGCTCAACGATGCTTTGGTTGGTTCGTTCCTTGGTTGTTAAGGATATCCTCTTCCCCAAGTCAAACTTATATGATGTGACAACAGAAAAAAAAAAACACAAACAAAAACAAAACAATGATAATTGGTATGATATTTTGACACCTGTGCTTGTTTATGTTCCATTGGTTTGCCAGACAAAAGAGCTGCAAATTGAATTGAAAAATGTCAACATTTGAATGTTAGGTTAGGTATTTGTATTATAAGAAGTTTGCAATCGGAGTTTGAGGAACCTCTAAATAAAAACAAAACAAAACAAAAAATGTTTATTAAAAACTTTTTTATGTGCAGATGAAGAAACTTTTAAATGGCTTGGAAATTGTTCAATGTCACGCCATCTGTCGGCAAAAAAATGCGCCTAAGTACAGTTGTTTTTTTTTTGTTTTTTGTTTTTAATACAATTGTTTTCGTAATGACCTCGTTTGGCTTTCTATTATTTGCTTATACTTTTTTTCACCTTATTGTTTTGTTTGTTAGATTGCTAAAGTTTATTACAGTAATTTATCCACGACAAATGTTTTATTTTATTAGTGGCTTTCAACACATGACACTGTGGTTTAGCCAAAAGGGTGTTGACTGGAAAAGTAATGGCACTTAGTTTAGGAGTTTGGGAAGGAAGTTAAGTACACATCAACTCTTATTGTGGGTTTGGTTAGAAAAAAAAAAAAATAACGCAAATGGACTTCCACAACAATACGCAGATTAGAATTACATGAACTTATTGTTAGCGAGGAATCGAAAGCCACTATTTCTTTAACTAGCGACAGGTTGTTGTTTTTTGTTTTTTACTTAGACTTACTTATTTTACTTAGAGAAAAAGTTCAAAATTCCTTAAGTAAAACTAAAAAAATTAACTTCTTAGTTCAAAAATTACATTTGAATTGAATTTTTATATGAAAAAATTAGTTTTTGTAATTTTTAAAATACTCCAAAACTTAAGGACTAACAGCCATCTCGGTTTAAGAATCCGAATAAAAATTTAAAAAAACTAGGACAGTAACAATACATTTATTTGGAAAATACAAAAAATGTTCGAATAAAAGTGAGATCGTCGGCACGAAACGCCTAAATTTTTGTGGACTAAAGGCCGTAAAAAGCTATTTTGAATAAATTTGACATTGTTTTAAATGCAAAAGATTTTCAAATTAACTTTGCAAAAAATTCTAAACTTGCATTATTTTTTTGTATGCAAATAATTTTCAATTATGTACATTAAATTTTTTTTAATGTAAAAATTTTCTATGGGTACTGCATTCTAATAATATTGTTTGAATTTATTTTTTTAAATACTTTGTACAAAAAGAGGAAAAATTGAAGATTTCCTTAAAGAACTTAATTTTTTGGTTGAGAAAATTTTTTAGTAAAAATATATACATATGTTCAATTATAAACAAATAAAAATAAATAAAATCCGATTTTTTAAAACACAAAATTTAATACTGTACAAAAAAGAAATAAATTTAAACAAAAAATCAAAAACGTAATTATTGAATTTTATAAAAATTATTAATTTCACGAATTCTTTAATTTTTAAAACTTTTTAAAATTACTTTACATAATTTTAAATAATTGAATTTTATAAAATTTCGTTTGGAAAATTAAAATTTTGTTCTAAAAAATATTCAATTTCTTAAAAATTAATTTTGAAAAATATTCAATGAAAAATTTCAACAGAAAATGCAGGAAAAATTATAAATTATTTTGAACAAATGCTGTACTTTATAAGTCTAAAATTCTTTGCAAAAATTATAACATTTAAACGAATACAGATGTCTTTAGTATTTTCCTGCGTCAAAAAAATCCTCAAAATTATAAAAGCTACGGACGGCATTCAAAAAATATTGGTTGGAATAGACTTTCTCAAAAAAAATTATTTAATACGTAGTTTTATTTCAAAACCAGTCACAATAATAATTTTTATTTAATTTAATTAATATTCATTTATTTAAAAAATATTTTAATAAATTGACCTATACCTTGCAAAGCAAATAACTAATGTCAACAGGTCACATTAACCAAGAAAATAATATTATTGAAATAAAAACAAAGCGTCCTTTATTTAACTAAGATTTTAATTTAAATAAAAACAAAATAAAATAATAATAATCAGTGTAGGGAAATTTAAAAAATTTAAAAACTAAATTTTTAATAACCATTTTTAAAAAAATTTGAATCCATTTTCTTTTTTGGTTATGATTAAATATCATTTAATGAAAAAGGGGCGTGGAAGGGGGTGGATTTTAAAAAATCAAGATTAGTTTTTTTACTTGAAACATTTTTTTTTAAATTCTAATAAATTCAAGTATGTCAGCTTTTCGGAAGCACGTAATTTTTTATTTATATTCAAAGAGTGAACAAAATTATAATGCATAGGAGATTTAATAAATTACGGCAAATTTCATTGATGATTTTATGCTAAAGCTATACCTATAATGACTCGTAAAATATTTCTGTGGTTTTCAACACTAGTTCTTTTTCCAGCAAAACTTCTCTGATTCAAATTTTTTACATAATTTTAAAAGCCAGCCTCATCTTAATTTAAGGATCTGCATCGAAGCCATTCAACCTCTTCAAAAGAAAAAAAAATTACATCTATTTTTTATTGTAGATTTCAGAAAAAAACTAACAACTTATAAACAAAGTACAGCCAACACTAAAAGCTCCTGTTAAAAAGCATTTTATTTACTGTTTGCTTAAACCACAATCACAAAGAATAACGATAAGGGCCGGAAAATAAACAAAAGAAAAATTAAAATATACAAACAAAAAAAAAATAAATAAAATGAAATGAAAGCATACTCCAAAATGAAAAAGTAAAGCTAGAATTGTACATACATACATACAATTGACAAGCGCCATCACAACCACTATCGTATATACCAACAACATCCGTTGGGCGCCATTGTGACTCCTTATCCTTATGCCATGCCGTTTATATTGTTTGCATATAATTTTTAAGAGGTGCGGTGTCGAGTCGAGTCGACCATTGTCCGCCATTTATTGCCAGTCATGCGATATCCATTTCGCCATAAATACCTCGCGTCTCACATGTGAGAATTCAAAAAATACAGCAAACAAAAAAAAAGAAGAAAAATTCACAAAAAAAAAAAAAAAAAGGCAATCAAAAAGCATTCCAAAGATAAGAATAGCATGGTGGGTATATTCACATAACAGTAAACAATAAAGGAAAGGAACAATTAAGAGATTAAATTTTCGTGAATCTCATGAGAGGTTATTGCTCATTACTCGCTTAATGACAGAAGCTCACCCTCGAACTCACCATACTCAACCGAGTTACCTTGCCATGTGTGTTGGGCTTGGGCGCCATTTTGTCGTGTTGACCGAACGTTAAAATTCTGTTATATTGTTGTTTTTGCTTACTGTTTTTTTTTTTATTATTATTTGTTTATACCTATGTACAGTTACGAAGAATATTCACATTTTAGAGTGCGATTCGCAATTTATTTAATCCGATTACTGTAATCAACACAGCAGCGCTGTCAAGTGCCCTTTCACTCTCAGGTAAATAGTGTAGTGATGGGTTGGTTGGGTAGGTAGGCAGGGAAAGTAGCAATGGCGGTAGCAGTGGTAAAGGTCGGTCATTACACAGCTATTGTTTGTAATCAAATCAGGCAACGAATTCAGTTTTATACTCGGGAGCTGGTTGTAGGTTGTATAATTGAATGAAATAATTATGAGAGGCTTCAGCATCCAGTGGCATAGAGTGGCACTCGTCATTAGCATAACTTTTCCAAAATAATATTGTTACTCAACGTTAATGGTTAACCAATATCTGCCATAAATTTCTCAAATGGAATTATACCGACCCAACTCTTTAGTTTTTCTCCTTGTCCAAGTTTGACCAATCTTTTGCTTTATATATATATATATATTATATTCGTATAAATATTCTGAAGAACTTTTTGCCAAATCCTCTCATTTCATTATGCAACCTTGGAAGTAGTAGCAAGTAAATTGTTGATTTTGAGTATCATTGACGTAATCCTGATGATTTAGAGGCAAGTTTCGAGAGGACCAAAACGAAAAGAAATATAGAAGAGGAGATTCGATATAAAAAGTACATATATAAATTATTACTATCTTTATAATCTTATAACAAGAAGAGGCTATCGACATTAATAGAGTACATAACCTCTATAGAAACAAAAATAGAGAATCAGATTAGGTGCACACGTATTTGCTGAATTTTGTTCGGAAATCTTATTATTGATTATGAAGTTTTATGTTTTTGATTTTACTTCTTGATAAATTAGAAATAAAATTAAGGATTTTTTATATATGTATGTACGTCGGTCTGACAGCTAATAATTATTACAAAAGCTTTAGTGTTCATTTTATAAGACAAATATTAATTTTATGAGAGGGGTTTGTGTTAAATTATAATATTAGATGTTCGTAAATTTTTCAATTTTGGTATCAGGAAATCCATAATTAGGTACCATAACCTATATGAACACGTCTCTTAGCTAAACTGGATTCAAAACTTTTGACAATCCAATACTTTGATATTAAAGTGAACCTTAATTTATAATCAATTTTTAACTTTTTAAGACGTTAAATAGGAAAAAACTACTAATTTAAGAAATCTGGGCGTGGTAGTAGGTGAAAAAAAATAACACATGTCATGCTTTAGGTTGAAGAGAGCTTAATTAAAAATTCCGAACGTTTTAAAGATGTTACTAAAAATTATAATATGATTAAAGTAGGCATGGACGTGGCTAATTTTACTCAAACCATATTTTTATTATATACTAGCTGAAACCTTTAACGCTTCCCAGCACCAAATTTTTCAAATTACAAAATTTCAACTTTCCAAACAAAAGACTTTATACATACGAATGTAGGCATAAGAAAAAACTCAAATATAAGAAAAGTTGGAGTGGAAGAAAGCGGGCTTTAAATAAAATGAGACTTAAGTTAAGTTTCAAGACATTTTAATTACAAAATTTCAATTTTAGGTTGGTGTAAGGATCTTAAGGAGGGTCCCAAAGAGGAATGCGAATTCCCAAAAAAAAAGAACAACTAATGTCATGGTTCTGGGTCAAGAAAAATTTATTATAAATTTTCAGCTTTCTAATAAGCATATACAAATCTTATATAAGAAAAGTGGGTGTGGTAGTGGGCAGGATAAATATTAAATAACACTTGTCATACTTTATGTTGAAGAGTGCTTAATTACAAAACTTTATTGTTGCAAAGACCTTCAATAAGAAGAAAACAAAAATATAAAAGTGGGCGTGGCCTTTGGTAAATTTCACTTAAACCACTTTCTAAATGATGTTGCTGCTAGTACAAAACTGGAGACATTTTTCATAATAAAATTATGCTCCATGCAATAAAGTCCCAACGAAGTGAAACAAATTACCAAGAATAAATTAAATAAGACCCCAATTTCTTTCGACAATATTCGTATTTTTTTTTTTTTTTTCAAAAATGAAATAATACCATAATTTGAATTCTTTTTAATACTTAAGTTTATTTTCGAAATAAAATAATACCCCACATCGCCATCATAAAAATACTTGCATTGTAACTTCTACAATGTAGTGGTCCTGCCCTTCAGCAATCAATTAAGTTCGAAATACAAATTTATAAAAATTGAGGGATTTTTACGTTTATGCAGATGGATACGATTCTTACATTGAAACAAAATTACTGAGTCCGAATTAAGCGGTATTTTGCTACGAAAATAAGGCCCAACAAAATTCAATAAGGTTCGAAAGAATGAAATAACACCCCATCGTTTAAGTATTGCTACGTGAACGCACTTTATTCAATCTACAACTCTAACAGCATCATGTTTGAGCACAAAATATGGAACAAGTTTATCCGACTTACAGCCAATTTTTTCGCAGAGTTCTAACGCTAGTACCGGTACTAGTCCTGAAGATAATACTCAAATCAACTCATTTCTTCACACAAATTCTAAGCCCTAAACCTGTCAATTTCGTACCGAGTATTAGTTAGGACTCGGTATTAGCTAGCTCCTATAAAAATCAGCTGGTAATTGGTTATTATAACAGTTGTTAGTACTCAAATCGGTACCAAGTGATTTCATCATCTATTTCTGTCAAATTGGTACCGAGTACTAGTTTAGACTCTGTATCAGCTTGTACCTCGGAATCGACAGTCTTGCACGTTAATACTCAAATCAGACCAATTAATTTTATTCGTTTAGTAATTTTTATTGGTTGTCATTTGTTTAGTTGAGATACAGTTAACCCGCTGACGAGCATTATGTCAATGCGACATAACTGCGTTGACCGGGTGATTACATGGTCCCACAAATTAATCAACGCGTTGAGCCTAAAATTCATGTCAACGCGAGTGTCAATCCATTGACGGTGTGTTCTGCGTTAAAGATCACAAGCCTTGACAACTTTGGGACAAAATTTTTTGAAGCAAAGCAAGACTGAATGCTTTTTGTTGTTCTATTTCGTCCAAACGACAAGTACACTCGTCTTGATAGAACTGCATACGTAGGTCTCCAAATTCTGACATCAACTTGCGCTCATCATAGTGAATTGAATTGAATTGAAATGAATAGAATTGACAGTTATCCACTCAACTTGCCCATGGTAACTTCATTGAGAATAAGTTCCAAAGAAACACAACAAATAGCTATGTACCTAAATGAGTGAAATTCAGTTTTTTGTGAATATTTCTAAAACAATCATTTTTCATTTTGGCTGATGTATTTCAGTAGTATATAGAGTTTGTATTATTAAAAAAACCTTCATATAAACAATGCCAGGCCCTGGGCAAAAAACATAAACAAAAACTTCCAATTTAATGACTAGGAATTCTAGTCTCGTTGGATATAGTTCACACTAGATATTCGTCATGAAATCTATGTTAGATGGACTGAACTTAACAAAAATTGCGTATTGACAAGGTCCTCACTAGTCAACTGATGAGTCCAAGTGAGATGGCCGGGACGAAACGCCTAAATTTTTGTGGAGTAAAGGCCGTAAAAAGCTATTTTGAATCATTTTTTTTTTTTGTGAAAAAACTGTTAAGATAAAAATTATAGCTTATAAAATTTTACACAAAACAGACGCCAGCACATTTCTTGTGGGAGAAACTGGTTTTCCGAGAAACATACTCAAAGATTACGATACCAGTTTTTTGTTTCACTATTTTTTACAAATTCTTCTGCGAACTAATATCTGAAGTTTGAAGTACTACACAATTTAAATTCCATAAAAAAAAACTTTTCATCACAATACCTATAGCATCATATAAATATAACTTCTCAATCCTTCATCTGAACTCGTTAACACATTTAAAGTTGATACTGTCGAAGCATGGTTCATTGTCAAAAGTTTCCATTATCATTTCACACTAAAAAGGTGAACATTATTCCCTTTAGTTATTTCAATATCAGTTTTCTACATCATCTTCTCCCTTGGACCTCTTTTGTTCTTACCTTCGTCTTTTTGCATGTTAGTCTCTCATGGAAACATGAAAACAACTAAGGTAGGTACCAACCCTCACAAAAAAAAAAAAAAAATACTTCAAGAAGTTTTCACTTTTATTCGAAAAACATTTTCAATCCCACCACTATAGAAATCCCTTAGTGAAGTTTTACTAAACTTCTACTGCTAGCTACATCACCAAATCTTAAGAAAGGGTTAACAAGGTGATTCTCGTGTATAGTTCCAATACAACCTGATATGAAATGTTACCGAAATGCAGATGAAAATGAAGTCTTACAACAGAAAAGGACCTCTTTAAGAAAATGCGAAGGAGGTTTCTATGTATACATATGTACGTAGGTAAATCAACAACTTCATTGAATGAATCAATGCTCTTTCCCTTCCGTGTGTAGACAGAGGGACTATATGTACCTCGAGTGTATAGGTAGACAAGTTTGGTAAGTTTATTGAATTAAGTTGTTAACATTTCTCTAAGGAAGCTATCCGGAGAGTTATACTAGTTTCCTTTGATCCATCGTCGTCGATGCAATGTCAGTGTGTGTTACCTTGGCAATGGCTAAAAGATTTGTGTGCTCCCCCATTCAGAAGAAGAAATATTTTACGGTCTCTCGATCCGGAAGTTCAGTTGTCTAGCAAAAAAAAAAAAAATATATATAAACAATGAATCACCGTCGTCGCCGCCGCCGGTAAAAGATGAAGTTTCTCATCGACAAAACTTCACCCACATCATCATAGGACCAAACGCTTTCAAGAGGTTAAAGTTTCTGTCTGATGCTTTTCATTTAAGGTCGCTTAATATAAATTATCCTTAGTTACCTCATGGATATAGAAAACAAAAAAAAAATCCACAAAACTAACCACCAAACCGTGAGTTTTCTTCCTGTGTGCAAATCTCCTCGGATCGACTAACAAACATTTTTTAATTGGATTATGGATTCATAGCTTGGCAAAATGGATATGCGTCGACTGTCGAGCACTCGACTCGACTCGCCATTGCATCATGCATCCCGATCCAAAAGGCATGTCCATGTCCAATTGCCTGTGCAATGGCCAATTAATCCTATATATACACGACCGAACGATGCAACGGGGACCATCATGAGTCTCGGTGTGGATGTGGAAGTGGATCTAACTGGAACCAGAATGGATATGAAAATTCATTTTTATGGTTGACAGCATTTGCAGTTGTCCCAGGTAAATCCCTGCGAATTCGCTGTGTTCACTTCTATTTTTTTTTTATTTTTATTATTTTTTTTAAGACTAGAGCTTATGCCGCAGAAGAGTGAGGATACACAAAAGGCAAGGGAATTAACATCGTAGACATGTACATATATTTATATATAGCTGGAGTTTATAGATAAGAACTGGAAATTTTAAGGATGAGTTAGTTGTGTGTGTGTGCATCAGGGAAATATTTTTCTCGACTTTTTTTTTTTAATGCTCTGCTAGTTTTAACGAGGTTTACCACAGGGAGATTCTTATAGAGGGGTATAGAATTTTTAAAAATGGTTGATTTAAAAAAAAAGTAAAAACTTACAGCTAAAGCTCGTTGCAAGGCATCCATCAGCCACTTTTTCAGAATTTTGTCCGAATTAATGTTAGAAATTTTGAAGAGCGATTGGACTTGATTGCATGCAAAAGATAAAAATTGAAAACTTGAGATTTCCCATTAAGGGGGCGTGGCATTCAATTTTCAATTTTATAAATTATTCATTAGATTTGTGTAAATATAAAAATTAAAATTTGTCTGCATGAGACTTATAGACTCGAAAATTACTGAACCAATTTCGATGAGCTTTAACTTTGTATCTGTTAAAAGCAAGATGATTTAGAAAGTGGTTTAAATAAAATCCACCCACTACCACGCCCATTTTTATCATATATTTTAGTTTTCTCTTTATAAAAAGTCTTTTAAATGTTAAAATTTTGTAATTAAATACTTTAAAACCTAAAGCATGGCATGTTATATCTGTCCCGCCCACTACCACGCCCACTTTTATCCGTATATGAAGTCATTAGAAGGCTAAGAATTTATACTAAATCTCTCTCGAGACAAAACAATGACATTTGGAGTTATTTGCTTAATTCGCCTACTACCACGCCCACTTTTCTTATATCTAAGATTCCTCATTACTTTTAATCCCTTAATAGTTGAAATTTTGTAATTAAAATTAATTTTAAATTTTCTTTTTACGATTCAATTACTCAAAATTTAAAATGGTCTTGAAGACCTAACCATAATGAATCTCCAAAATAACTGCTCTTCTAGACTTGATAACGCCCTTTCTGGTTATGTCTATCTAGATAATTTATCGCTGGTGCTTGTTGATTTAAAAAAAAAGTATGATTTTACTTCATTCGTAGATAGATACCTAAAAACAAAAGTTTTTCTAAAATTATGATTTTAATGGGAATTCTATTTTTTTTTAATTTCACACTTCTCTTAAAAAAAAATAAAAAAATTAAAATTCCCTGGAAAAAAAACTTTTACCTTAGAAAAGAGCAAAATTCAAATTATGTAGTTCATTATGGTATTTCATTTTTTCAAATTCACAGTTAAAAAAAAAAATAAAACTTTTTGCTTAACAGAGTCATCTTTTTTATGTTAACCTGCACGTCCCATTATTTCCTCATTCATTGCTCATTTTTGCTCGGCTCATTCAGCGGAAAGTATTTCATTAAGAAAAAAAAAAAACTTTTTAAAAAGAATTTTTGCACCTACAATCGCCATGCCACACAAACACATAAATTTAAGTTGAAACGAGTAAAACAAATAAATCTTAGTCAAGATGGCTTGAGTATGAGTATAATCATGGTGGTCTGGTTGTTTGTGCGGACAAAGTTAAAAACCGTCTGGGAGAAGCAGAAGCATTTCTTATCTGCTTGAATCCTGCGGATGCACGCGCCTTCGATTGAAGAACCACCCCTTCCCTAAACTGTATCTCAACTCGCCAAAAAGTCACACCAAAACTCCGCCACCACATTTTCCACCACTCTACTATACCTGTGGGGAAATGGATAAATTGAAACAAAATCCTGCTTTAGTTGGTTGGTAAATAAATACATAGCTAGCCACAAGGATTCACTTTGAAATCAAAGAAGGAAGTCTGTGTGGAATTGTTTGTGCTATATTGTGACTGCACTCACAAACTTGGATAGAAATGAAAACTGTCTGAGCTCTAAGGTGTTACTTAGCCCATAATATACACTCTCCTTTAACCTCGTGGTAATAAATCTTTCGAAAGCCTTTTGACATTTCAATTCCTGGTCCTGCCATCGCCATCGCCACAGTCCTTCTATATATACATATAGACAAGAATAGACCACACCACACAAAAACAACGATGTGCCTTCAGAATGAAGACAAAGTAATTTCCCATTAAATCCTAAAACGGAATTCTCTTTTTTCCCACATTCCCACTCTGAAATCTATGTAGTTGGGGAACTGCTCATAAATATCGTTTAGGCAATGACAGTTGTCATTTTTACTAAACAATACTGCAGTTCATTATCCTTTTTGTGGATAAGTTTTCCAATTTCACCACATATACTTAAAAGAAGAATAAATGCACAAGCCTGCGGCCGCATCCTGAGAATAGAACTTTTTGTTTAAAACTATTCTGTATGAGTATTATATGAGATTAAAGCACAATTACTCTTTTAGATAATATGCTTTTCCATAGGGGGGACGGGGGGTAGTTTGGATAAGTGTATTTCCCCTCACTCCATTATATGTATGTACATATACACGCAATATACACAATGTGGAGTATTGTTTTGTGGTTTGAAGAGGATATTTTCTTTCTTTTACTTTGGGTTTATGTATATCCCACTTATTTTGTGATTTTTTCTTTCATTCTTGCTAAAAACAGAGTTTTTGCAATCTTTTCTGAGTAAAAAAATTGCCACGGGCCTCGAGTAGTTTTACATTGTTTTCTCTTGTTTTAACCGCGTATATAGAAATACTTTATTTTTTGCTTACTTTATCTAAAGGGCAAGTATATGTGCTACGTTTTGAAAATAAAATATTGGGTACTTAATTGATTTTGAAAATAAGAACTAAATGTTTTGTCTATTTGCATGCAGGCTTATGATTAATCTTCTGGCTTTGCTTCCAAAACCTAGTCAATCCAATTTTTACTACAAAATTTCATATTTTATCATGAGAGAAAAATAGCATGCGAGAATAATATTATCTGGAATAAATATAATGCGAAAAATTCTTCATGCGAGAAATATGTCACGCGAGAAAAATATCATCCGAGAAAAATTTCATGCGTGAAAAATATCATGGAAGAAAAATATCACGTACGAAAGATATCATTGAAAAAATATATCATGCTGGAAAAATATTATGATAAAAAAAATATCATGTAAAACAAATATCATGAAAGAAAAATATATCATGCGAGAAAAATATCATGTGAGAAATTTATTTTGCGTAAAATATAACATGTAAGGAAAAAAATATATGAGATAATTATGATCCGAAAAATATATCACGCGAGAAAAATATCATTTGATTAAATTATTATGCGAAAAATAATGCCATTCAAGAAAAATTTCATTAGAAAATTATCTATGTATATACAGTGAAAGTTATACTTGCGAACAGCTCCAATAAGAGCACAATTCCCTTAAACGGACAAATTTTCGGAAACTCCAACAAACCGACGCGGACACTTTTTCTTGCTCATCATAGATAGAAAACCTCCCATACGCGGACACATAATAATTATTTAGGAACTAGAAGGTCCTGTAATCAAATACATACGTAAGTAAATCCAAAGAAAATCTCTGATAACCGGACGCAAAGCTCTCATGACCTGACAGAGCAATGTTGAAAGCTTATTAGCGGATTTCCCAAGTTAATAAGTTGATGTAATTTTGAGAACGTATGGTTTTCTTTTCTCATTTATATTTTATAGTTTATAGTTATATTTTCAGCGATGTAATTTTTTAATTAAAAAAATTTAACATGTAGTTAAAAAAAAGATTTTTAATTCTTTCCCTTAACCGGAAAGTTCTCATAATCGGACAAAAATTGGGGAACCATGAGTGTCCGCTTAAAAGAGCTTTCACTGTATTTGTAAATTACATTCTCTTTAAACTGGATCTAAAATTGACAAATTTGGCAAAATCTGAAGATAATGTCGAATTTGATCAAATTTGACGATGGATAGTCGTTGATTTTATCTGAAAGATATTTTTTTAATGAAAATTTGAAATTATTTCTTTTTCGTGACCTTTAATTCAATATATTTAAATCCAATTTCTGTGGGCTTCAGTCTATCAAAAAGTTAATAACGAAAGAAAGACCTGCAAGCCCACAGAAATAGGATTCAAATATAGTAAATTTGTAAGACAATAGTGCAAAAATAATTGAAAAATTTACAATACATAATTACTTAAATTTTATATGAAATAGGCCACAGGTTTATTATATTTGATTTTCTGATTTAAAATTATTTTAATAAATTTTACTTTAGACTCAAAGTAAATGAAAAATAAATGAATCCCTTTATAAAATTACTTATATTGACATGTCCACTCAGAACAAGCTTCTGCATACGACTCATTTGTGTTCTTTATTTTACAAAAAAAAAAAAAAAAAAAACGACGATGGAACAACATACATATTTTGTTTGCTGTTTGCGTCTCTGAATCCATTTTAAAATTAGTTCTTATAACATGTGTTCCTTCAAGGGATACTTTATGTATCTTTTAAAGAGTTTTTTTTTTTTTTTTGTTCTTCTTATGCTTGCATTATAATTAGGAGGTTACATCCTTTTTTTTGTGTGTACATCATATACAAGCAAGTGGTTATTATAAACTGTACATGTTTGAGTATCCTGGAGCAAAATATTTACAAGCACTTGGCATGTAATTTTTTCTTCTTTTTTTTAAGATAATTTACATGAACTAATTAAAAGTTTTGATATAAAAAAAGGTATAGACATAATATTGGAAAGTTTTCTTTTACATATGCAGTGTCAAAGGTTAACATATAAGAAAAGTTTTAAATGACAAACTCAGCACTCCCTTTAAATTCCTATATTAAAAAAAAAAAACGTCTTTTAACAACTTATTCCTACTTTGTTTTTAAGAATAGAACGGCCGCTGATAGGACAGTATCTTTAACCATGCTGATTACTTCGAAAATTGTAAAAAAATTCACACAATTTGCCCTGCATAGGTATAGAGTATAGGTAAAACGGTGATGTAACTATTTTATAACTAAAAACTAACTTCCAGAGAAAATGCTATAGATACTTGAATTTATAGCCTTCACCTAGTGATATAATATCGACCCTGTATCTTTTAGTTTTTAAACAGAACTGTTGTGAGTGGTACGTATGAGTTACTTCTGGATCACCCACATTACACCAACGTCTATAAATGAGCCTTTTTTTAAATGTTTTGACCTGGCGGAAATATGCAGCGTTAGAACCTTACTCCAATCGAAGTAAATTTAATCCAATTTTAAGAATGACTATAAATCTACACCTGACTCCTCCACTCCACTTTTTTGAGATCTATTCCTTTTTTCCAACACTGAAAAATTCAAAAATTCTTTAGCCAAACCACATGAAAGGAAATGACTGCGCTGTGTTATTTAATTTTTTAACCAACGCTGACTTTGACTATTTGAAACTAAAATTCTATTCTTTTTCGAATCGAATGGAATTTATATGATCTATTATTTAAAATTTTTATTTTTTGTTAAAATAATTTTTTTTTTATTAAAAATACAGTTTTTGAAAACTTGATTTTTTTTAGTTCATTTTCAAATCTACTCTGGAAATTTTCGATTTGCTTCACTTTTTTTTTACAAATCTGCTCCCTGGTTGAGAATGTTATTGTGAACAATACTCACAACCAAAATGAAACAAAAAAAAAATTGAAATATTATTATTCCTAAATCTAATGTACATAATTCTCCGATTAATTTTTTCTCTCTTAATTGTTCTGTCCGATAAGTGGAACGAAAATAATTACATTCGAATATTTTCCATATAAGTTGAACACTTATTCTTACAGTTACTTGACTGCTGTTACGTTGATAAACCTGTTTCATTCATTATAAAAAAAAAATACTTACAAACTAGAATTCATTATTTATGTAAATTGTTTGACGGAAAAGAAGAAAAAAAATACACAGTGTAACAATTCAGAAACAATAAAATCTAAAAATAAAAATGAATTAGTTTTTTTGTTTGTGCCGATTGAATTGGTGATTTTTTTGTTGAATTCTTATTGAACCAGGTAAGAACACAACGATGACGAAAATTGTTAATTTCGACCCACCAACGATAAAGTCCGAAAATCGTGAAGATCTAAAATTGCATACTTTCAGGGGTTAATGGAAGCAATGTCTGAAAAATAAATTTTGGTAAAGGGTGGTTAAATTTTAAGGGCCGATGTTGGTTTTGAATAAAACACAAATTATTTAGGAAATTATTGTCATTTCTTTTTATTATGATAAAATTGGTATGGTTCAATTATGTATGGAATAAAATATCGGCCAAATGGCCGCCGCGACCTCGGCAGCACACCTCCATCCGATGGTCCAAATTTTCGATGATGCTGAGCAATAATTGAGGTTCTATGCCGTTAATGTGCCGCATTATCTCATCCTTTAGCTCTTGAATTGTTGCTGGCTTATCGACGTACACCTTTTCTTTCAAATAACCCCAAAGAAAGAAATCCAACGATGTCAAATCACATGATCTTGGCGGCCAATTGACATCGCCACCACGTGAGATAATACGGCCATTGAATTTGTCGTGCAAAAGAGCCATTGAGCTGTGTGGCAAGTGGCACCGTCCTGTTGAAACCACATATCGTCCACATCCATATCTTCCAATTTGGGACATAAAAAGTTCGTTATCATCTCACGATAGCGATCACCATTCACAGTAACTGCCTGACCGGCCTCATTTTGGAAAAAAAAACGGCCCGATGATGCCGCCAGTCCATAAACCGCACCAAACAGTCACTCTTTGTGGGTGCATTGGTTTTTCGACAATCACTCTTGGATTATCATTCGCCCAAATGCGGCAATTCTGCGCTTATTGACGAATCCACTGAGGTGAAAATGTGCCTCATCACTGAAGATGATTTTCTTTGAAAATTGATCATCCACTGTTGCCATTTCTTGCCACCATTCTGACCATTGACGACGTTTGAAATGGTCAAGAGGCTATTGAGTTAGTCTGAAATTGAGAAATGTCAAATGAAATGCAGAAAAAAACTTGACGTTTATGTGTGGTTTACATTCAACATCACCCCTTAAAATTTAACCATCCGTTAGGAATGGCAAGGAGAAAATATTGATTCTAAGGAATGAAAAACGCTACGAAATTGACAATTGGTTAATTTTCTCCCTCACGACAAATGGCGTTACGCTCTCAGACTGCATTGGAAAGTGCCAAAAACTTGTTTTGTAAAGGGTTTGTTTGAAGCGCTTGTAAATTTTATTTTGACTTTTTAAAATGCTTAAATTAATAAAAATTCCGTGTGAAGCCGGGTGGAACAGCTAGTTAATAAATAAGATTTTAAATAATTGATTATCACTGATGCAATTAAGAGGATATAGTTGAATAGTACAAGAGACGTAAATAAGAGTTAAATAAATATAATTTAAACTGAATTTAACTAATGAAGAATTATTATGGAAAATAAATTTCAGATTTAGATTTTGTGCGGTCTAATTAAAGTTGCCAAATCACCTTTAAAAAGAAGTTATTTATTCCATAATTATTATTTATTATACAAAATTATAAAACCTAGTGTCTAAGTATTAAAAGAAAACAATAGATTTTAGTTTCATGACACAATTAATTTTATAATTCAAGTGAATCACAGAAAAAAAAAAACTTTAAAGAAGAAAATAAATTTTAATTTATCTACATGCTAATTTTAACAAAGGCATAACTAATTATTTAAATATTAAAGCACACAATAAAAAAGTCCTTATCTATAAAACAATAAATAACTTGCATGCCAGATCAATTCAATTATAGACATATATTTTTTTTATTTTAATTTACTCTTACTCTGGAAGTAACCTCCTATATAAATAAAAGCTCCTACAAAGAATCATTTGAAGTTGAAATTTTTTAAAATTCTCACATTTAATTAAAATGAAGTCAGTCATAGCAATTATTTTTGCATTAACCTGTATTTGTCTAGAAATTCAAGTTAGTTATTATTTTTTTTTTTTTAAACCACAACAATAATAATAAATCTATTAATTTATAATTTTAAAACCATTCACAGGAATGTATATCCCATGAAATATCATTACGTTTAAGGGAAGTATCTGAAGTTTGTCGAGATCGAGAACAAACACCTCATCATTTGATTGAAAAACTTCGATCTGGTGATTTTGATGGGAATGATATCGAAAGACTGATTAAATGTCATGTCAAATGTATGATGGAAGGTTTTGGAGTTTTGGAAAATGGTGGTTTAAGTGAGAGGGTTTTCGTTAAAAGACTCGCTCCATACATTAGCGATTCAAAGGCAAAGGAACTTTTTGATTTCTGTAAGGATGAATCTGGTTCCGATGATGACGAGTGTGAAAGACCTTTTAAGATTTATCTGTGTCTTAAAAATTTGAGTGATATTTTCACGTATTGAAAAAAGAAAAGATTTTATTTTCGTTTTTTTTTTTTTTTTTAATGTTGAAATATGTTCATTAAATTAATTCAGTAATAAATTTAAAAGGTCCAGGTATACAAATTTTTAATATCTAAATATAAACAAAACACAAAATAAGTGTTCGTTAAATAAACTCTTCAATAAAATAAATTAAATGTATAAGAAAGAAATTTTGTATTTAATTTTTTCAGAAAACAACAAATCTAGTACAATATTGTCGTACAGCAGAAAGTATATCAAACAGGGAATGCAATAATTCATAAAAAAAACCCGCTGAAAATAAAATTGTCTTCTTTTTCGAACACATTTGTATCCTGGGGATCATTAACTAGCGCTGAGTCTAATTGCACTCTCTGTACTTCCTTTAATGTTCATCGTGTTTGAAAAAGTCTTTTGCTGTATTAGTAGAGATTTGAAACAATATAGCTTGGATTGCCCGCTTTGCAAATAAAAAAGAAATAAATTTAATTAGTTCGATAGCTCGCATAAAGCCAGGGTCTAGTGACTTACAACAAAATGCTTGGTGGTAAGTCCAAAATGAAATACGAAACAAGAAAAATTTCGGATCTTAACAAACTTACCTGAAAAGTTCTAAGCTTTACCAGTAAATTCTACAATTTCCACATTTCGGGGTTTTACAGTAATAGTCCTTCAGTAAAATAAAAATTAAATATTCAACACAATTTTTAGGCTTTTTTTTAATTTTAATTTCGGACGTAGTATTAAGAACAGAGATTCTTTCTAAAACTGCACCACACGAATGTGGATAACACTTTATTCATTGAAATATTTTACCCTTCCAGAGAATGTGCAGTGAATTTTATTTTTCAACCCTTTTCGTTTTTGAGTTTTTTGCAGCAAAACTCGCCTATTATTGGTCAAACAAAAATAAATCAATGTTAAGTTAATTCCTGGCCAAGCTCCTTTTTCGTAGAATCGTAGAATCTTTGAAAGCCACCACAAAGTTCAAATTTCTTTTCCCTTCGTTCTTCTTCATTAGCATGACAAAGAACCTTCTCCACCTTCCTTTATTGTCTAAATAACCGGATAATCTTTCAATAGTGATGTAAATTTTTGTGTTACACGAAAACATTAAATCCAATATTCTGTTAACGTAAAACTTTGTCCATCTTTTCTTTTCTTTTTTTTCATAATTGTTCTGCTGCGACCAAAAGTGAATTAATTCCCAAAGAAGATTCTTCTCGATAACCCTTTGAAAAACAATTTTTGTATGGTACCTAACAGTTCTTATAAATTATTAGACAAAGACAATGGAGTTTTTCATAAGAAAGAGAATGACTATAAAAAGGATTCTCTACTAATCTTCAATAATAACAAATGAATACAATATAAGAATATTAAAGGAAGGAAGGACATTTCAATGTCTTAATTAACATTCAAATGCAAATTTTTATTTGAATAAAACTATCAGGAGTGTATAGTTGTGGGTTGTTAAAAGTTTTTAAGGATTAAAATACAGGACTTGAATTAACAATAGTTGATAAAGGTACTGGAAGATCCTTTGTCATATAGTTTTAATCCGAAACTAATACACGATTTTTGTGGGTTTTAAAAGGAATATAGTTGACGTTGATGATGATTGATGATTGATGATACATGAGGAAGAAGAAAAGAAAAAATAAATGAAGTAATTTAAAAAAAAGTAGAGGACATTTAAAAATTAGACACAGGTACAATGATCTTTTCTTCAAGTGTTTTTTTTTCATCGTTATGCTTTTGGTACATTCCAAGATCAAGACCAGGGCAGTTTTCATTTAATAAAACAGGACGGTGTGGCGGCGGCGACACCCAGTGCAAGGAAACAATGTCCCTCGAAGGGTTTAATTCTGGCTTAGTGGAAAATAAATCCACTAAGTGGACTAAGTTCCATAGGTGGGAATTTTAATTTAAAAAAAAATCTAGTGTTAAACAATCTATAAATTATATATTCCGCTCATCACGAACTCGGGAAGACGCCCTTGCTGGTCAGCGGCTCAATGTGAACTCGACTCAATGTAAACTACCACATCTATCGTGCTGCGATTACAGTCCTGCAATAATACTAACTAACTAATGAACAGGAGGGGTTTCCCTGTCCATGAACTTTCTATTTTTAGGTATTTAAGCTTTGCCGGTTAACTCTAGGTGATTTTTACTTCTCATTATGATAATTTTTTATTGATGTGTAAACACCTAAGCCAACGTAGGGTAAACTAAAAAGTGTATTATGTTCCGTTCCACAAATTACGTTGTACCTCATAGGGTATCTATGTCTAATAACAAAACTCTGGCACTCGGATCAACATTGATGTTTATACATCTTGACCGTGAGTCCCAGCATTCACATAATTTTTTTAATACATACATATCTTTCTGAAAAATTAAAACAATTATGACCCTCTCACCATCATCACAGGCTGAGAATAGATTCTCTCAAGCTTTCTGTCAAGCTTCGCAATTCACGCTTTTTATTGCGAACACCGCAAAATACATTTTTCACTCCATATTTCCCAATCTGCATTGCTGCACTCCGAACATTTCACTATTTCGCAACCCGTACATCGTACTTAAAAATGCGCACTATGCACTTCGCAAATCGCAAATGACAATCTACATTTCGCACGTCAAACTTCGCACTCCACACTTTGCTCTTACCATTTCCCACTTAAAACTCAACTCTTCGCACTTCACACTATGCGCTAAATTTTTTGTGCAAATTCTTTCGAGAACATTTCTAAGACTACTTAATTGTTAATTAGCCAGTTATTTTGGTAGAACGAAAAACATTGACATTTTTCTAGACATTTAAAAAGATCCAATTAATCGTCTTTCAAGGACTTTTTGCAAAAAATTTCAATCGATAACCGATTAGGTAGGTACCTATATCGTACATAAATACGTATTACGTACATCTATTTTTTTATCTATTTATTATCACAGGGAATATTAATAAAATAGAAATTAACAAAAATTAGGAACAAAAGAGGCCCAAGGTGACTTCCCTGTGGAACACCTGACGATACAGAAAATCGAATTGAAAGGCAATTATATTACATAATAGAGAAATATTTAATTTTTTTCAAGATTTTAATGTAAACTAAGTTTTACAAAATATCTCCTCACAGTATTCAGAACTTTAAACACATATATTTAGAATGAAATTAAATAAAAATAAAATTTATTCAGCTTTTGTATGAAAATCTTTATCTTTTGCTTTCAATTACATATCGACGGTTAAAGTGCAGGAAGTCGAAAAATTCAACAAAAATATTTTATTAATTCAAAATAATCAGAAAAATCATGGCCACGTTTTGGCAATTTTTGAATAGCAATGTTGTTGTGAACATTTTAAAGAAACAGGCAAAATTCAAAATCTCTTACTACCTACAGATCATCATACCAAAAATTTTGATATCTGAAAACATATGCAAAAACGACTAACGAGTTTTCGCATTTTAACCTTCGATATACATTGTGTATACCTAACCATCAAATATTCTAGACAAAAATATAATTGAAAAAAAAAAACTAACAAAGAATTTTATATAAATACAAAAAAATAGCAATTTTCAGCCATTGCAAATCTATGTACATCAACAAACTATTAAAAATGAATCATTCGTCTTATCGCTCGCCACAATTCATCATGGTAATCGGCGTGGATTTTCAAACAGACCTTTTTCAGATATAGTCGCACACAATAATAATAAAACAACATATATCTGAAACACCCATTTCCATTAGGATAATACAAATCTACGGAAACCCTTAATATTCTAAGCTCAATTCGAATTCCATTTTCACTTGTTGGATCCAACAGCAGGAATGAAGTTTTGACAAAAAAAAAATAAAAGGTATTTTCCCCACCCAATGGCACATCTGTTACCATGCATCCACAAAGTCATCGAAAAATTCGAAAACTCGACAAAAATAGTTGCATCCATTTTTCCCAAATAATCTACCGGTCACAATCGACGACGTGCACCGCTAAATCTTCATTTGATTTGACCAAAAGTCACCACACCACCAGCACCACTCATACTCTGTCATTTATTTTCAAATTTACCGGCTCCAAAGTCCAACAACACACAAACTATGTAGGTACCTCTATTCGAAAGCGACTAACCTATTGGCCAAAATAATGGCGTCTAGTCTGCAGGCGATATTTTGTTCAGCTGAAAAAAAAAGTAATAAAACTCGACGACGACGACGACGAACCAAGCCACCCAACAAAACGTTGACTATAAAAAGTTCGTGAAAAAAGGACTGCTCCGCTCGGCATCATGCATCAGGACCTATACCTATTCTCATCCCGCAATTACTTTTATCATTGCTCCGGCATGCAGTGCAGTGAGTATCAAGAGCAGGACACCATTCGGGATGAACGACTTTTGGTCCGTTGCCAATTTTCGTCGAAAACCGATGCATTTTCATTTTCTCATGACACCCTGTCACGCCCACCACATATTCAAAATGGTTGAAGGGCTGCGGGGTTACTCTATACGCCATTCTCACAACTTCCGGCATAAAAGGATACCCACAGCTCTTGGATATAGGCGACACACAATGAGGTTTCCGAGGAGCACACTCTTTAGCAGACCACATCAGCATCACAGAATGGGTGTTAGTTTCTGTGTGTGTCAGAGGACTACGCCAACAGAATCCGGTTTTCCGTTTTAACGAAAAGTCCTTCAACCCCATCACATCATCCATCCGCCTCGTATAGTCGTCGTGTCGTATGTAAAGGGCTACAAGGTATATCTCTTTTGAGAGGAAGGAGGGATATGTGTGAGCGCCCCATGTGTGTTTTGAATTTACTACTCTGAGGCCTGTTAATAACCGCACTAATTAATGCTTAACCATTAATTATAGAGCTTTATAGCTTTTCGGTTTTTGGCTTCGAAGTTTACAAAATTAATGGTCTTCAAGCATCGTAGTCGACGATGGGGGTGGCAGGTTGGAGGACGACACATTACACGATGTCACTGGTCGTAATTGTTTGGTAATAAAGCTCAATGCACCTCGGCATCGGCAGAGAACTATATAAGCCTCACGATCACGACATATAGACCAACTCCAACAGGCAATATAACTATCGTGTGGTTAAGATTGAGAGTGTTAAAATTGTTTACGATGAGACGGATGGTACATGTGGTAAGAATATAGTGGCAAACTTGTTTGCAAAACTTTGATTCAATTTTAAGAAAAATTGTTGCATCATTTATTGGATAATAATGTGTAAATAAGGTCATATTTAGCTCAGGGACATCTGTTTATCGAAAAAAATTACCATAATCATAAAAAACTTCTTCTTTTTTTTTACAAAATCGGTGTCAACAAAATGTCACCCTTAATACAAAATAATATGAGTGATTTTCTGGACAGGTTTTTTCATTTTTTTAGGACCAAAAAGCAACGGTACCTTCCGCAATTTTTTTCTTTAAATTAATGAAAATGTTATTTTTCTCAAAAAGGTGCTACAATTTTTTTTTTAATTCAGTAATTTTTTCAAAAAAGGTTACAATTTTGTAAAAAAAAAAATCCCGAAAAACGGTTATAGGTAGAAAACCATTTCTTTTATTTTCTTTTTTTTTATCAAAACCGACTGCATAAATTTTTGTATGGAAAATATTATAAAAAGTTTTAAAAGTTTTGTATACTTACTAAATTTTTTTTTTTGAAAACTTAATAATTCGAAAACAGCCCCGTCGATTTTTATTAAACTTGGGCCACAGTTATATAGCAGATTTTAACGAAAAAAAAACGGTACCTACCATATACCTAATAAAAACCATTAAGGAAAATCTTACTTCTATCGAAAACGACTTCTACGATTTTGATTAAAATTTTTTTTGTGAATTAATATTAGTGCAATCTACCATCTACCAAATTTTACACTAATCCATTAGTAACGGTATCTCAAATATAATATTTTTTTTTTCGTTTTCGGGGAACTCATTATCCTTTCAATAAATTTAAATTAATTTTTTTTTATACAAGAGTTTCTAAGAAATAAAATAAATTGAGTGTTGTTGAGGGCTCTCTACCCCCAAGTTCTAGTGACTTACAACTCTCAACCATTCTTACCGAATCCTAAAGGATAAGGTGAGAAGCACTTTTTTATGACAATATATACTATTGGTGAATTTTTCGCAAAAAGCCTGCCATGAAAGTAACCCATGAAAAACATTTCTGTTTTTAGAAGAAAAGGGAATCGAACCCTAGACCTTCGGTGTAACTGAACTGTACTATGCACTAACCATTACGACATGGGCTATACAAGAGCATAAATAATATTGCATATTCAAATTCTCATTAAAAAAAACTGAATTATTAAAATATTTTGAATTGAAAATTCGATATTTAGAAAATGATTAAATGGTTTGTTTACAAGATCAGTTTTTTAAAAGGTATACTATTTTTATTTTCTTAAAAATATTTTTTTTAAATTTTACATACACAAAAATTGTTGTTTTTTTTTTTTAACTGCTTCAACTATTTTTAAATATTTTATTTTTAAATTATTTGTTAACGACAGTGTACATGGTTTAAAAAAATGAATGCGAAATTTTTGGCAAAAAATTGAAACGAAATTTGATAGGAATTTAAACAAAATCGTTAAAGCCGTTTTCGAGCAAAAAAAAAGAAATATTTGTATGACAGCTACTTGTCTTAGATTAGTTAAAAAAAAATTCGAATGAATTCTCTACAAAATCCCATATACAAAAAATGCTCTGTACCAAATTTAAAGAAAATTTGTAAACCCATTTGAGCTCTAGCTTAAATTACAGAGGAAGCCCGGACGCACTGACCAACGGACAGTTGAACTTCTCCATCATGGTTGTGTTAATTTTATTCAATATCTTGTGATTAAGTGTTTTATGTATTTAAGTGAAAGTGAAACAGTATCTATCACATAAATTCAAAAAAAAAATTGATGACACTGTAAACTAAGATCCCAAACAGATTTTACAACAAAACCCAGTTTACTATTAAAATGGAGAATAGCAACGCTATATAATTTCTATATTTTAAATTTCATCGCCTGAACAACCGACTTTTTATATTCAAAATGACATACAAAAATCCACACCATCTAGAGAGAAGACTAAACTAAAAACAATTTATTGTTTAAACTATTTCAAACCTTACCTAATATCTACATATATACACAATGTCTTCGAGTTGAGTGATAAGCAATTTCACTATGCAAATGAGAAAATAGTCTATTCACCCTTATTTTCTTGATTTGCCCGGGGGAGGAGCTGTATAGAGATTTAATACTTTGAAAATAAAAAAAACACACATAAACCTCTTAAAGAAACAAAAGCTATAGTGTTGTTACAAATGATGTGTTTGTATAAAAGCATCATGGTTTATGTTCCTGAACTTATCGAAAACTTCAAGAAAAAAAAAAAAAACGATATTCAAATGGCCTACAAATCGCACAACATCCATTCTCGAACCTCTCATACATAAGTCACCTCAAAATCACACCAGAAAAAGATGTATATGTAATTTACAAAATTAACTGTCTGAGAAATAAGAATGAGACATGTGACATTCGTTGTAATATTTATACGAAGGAACTACAAAGCTATTTTTTAAGAGTAGATAATGGCTAATAAAAAATCTGATTTAAACTATGCACTTGCTATACCTATCTACATAAACAAATCATCAAGGAGAAAAAGCCATAAACCTTATTTCGAAGGCATAAAAATTCTTGAAAAGAAAAGACTATATATACGCTATATACCTTGGAAACACTTCATATATTAAACAGTGATAACGATATTAATTTGAAACATCAAGACACACAAAATAAATATATCAGCTCTATCGCTTCATACAAAAACGACAAAACTATTCGAATTAACTTCGATAAAAAAAGGGCTTCAATTAAACTTAAATACTTTTCATTTTATTGTTTTATTTAATTTCATCAAACTACTATCTTTTTTGATTTACATATTTGATTTAAGGCATTATGAACTTTCCCTTTGTTGTATGTAATTTTTGTTTGTAAAATGTACATACCGCTAAATCTATCGTTATTTTATAATCAATTGTTTTTTTGTTTATACGCGATAACTTGGCTGAGGATCATCTGATTTGCATGAGGATTTTTTGTTGGAATCTTATTGAAACAGGTAAGCACACTACGGAGGCCCAATTTTTAAATTTCGATCGGAAAAATTCAAAAATCTTGAAACCACAAAATTGCATACTTTCAGGAGTTTATGGTGGCGATATCTAACAATTCCATTTTGTATATGGAATGAAGAAAATATTGATTCTTAGGAATGACAAACACTCCCGAACTCACAGTAGATAAGCTTATTTTCTCCCTCCATGAAAATGGGATCGCCAACAGATCAACAGACAGACTGCTAAATTTGTATATAAATATTATTGGATAGTGCCAAAAATTTTATTGTAAAGGGTTGTTTGAAGGTCTTATAAATTTTATTTTCAATTTTTAAAATGCCAAACTTGATGCAAAATTCCGTGCAAATCTGGCCGGGCCAACTAGTGGTTAATAAAGATTTCCTCAAGAGGAAAGCAATCCTTGAAGAAACTTTGGGAATAAATCAGTGTAACTTTGTTTCACTCATTCCACTTAATACGAGTGAAAAAAAAAAATCATCTAGCTACCCATTTTCGAAATATCAATTTTAAAAAAATAAATAATTTTGAAATTTTTTTTAAAAACCAAAAATTTAAATTTTTGAGGGTTTTGATATATAATATTATATAAATTTATTAGAATCTCTTATGTAAAAATTTTTATTAAAATCGGTTGATTTGATAATTTAATTAGTTATTCAGAAACCAACAAAATGGTTCTATGTGAGATACCGGTAATAATCGATAAATACAATTTTTTTTTCAATAATGTGGTTGATCATACTAATTTTAGTTCATACACAAATTTTTAATCAAAACCGTAGGAACCGTTTTTGAGAAAAATAAAATTTTCTTTGCCGGTTTTGACAATTTTTCGGATTTTTTTTTATAAAATTGTAGTCTTTTTTATAAAATACAATTTTATTTTAAATTTTTGGACACGTTTTTGCCAAAATAAAATTTTTATTATTTGCTAATTTGGACGGCAGCTACCATCATTTTTAGTCCTCATATTTTTTTTTTATTTTTCACGTGTGGGGAAATGTCTAAAAACGCTGGGCACAAAATTTAAAGAAAATCAACCCACCCTTTTAAGGCTCCAGCTGAAAAGACAGACGGACAGGCAGAATTGTGAGACCCACTTTTTTCGACTTCACTGTCAGCGTAATGTCAACTTTGATCAAAATCTCGAGTTTGATTTTTTTAACGAATCCATAACTTATCATATCGTCACCTGAATGCAAGAACCAGCTAACTTGATTTTCGTAGTTTTGAGAAAATTGCAAAAAACGTATTCACCTATTGGTCAGACTCCTTTTTTTTCCTGAAAATACTGATAAAACTAAAAAAACAGATGGCAGCAGGTCCAGAAAACTACATAGTTATGCTTATGCAGTTAAAGCAAATCGATTCAACGAAGCAGAAAACCCAGATATCTCAAAATTTAAAAAAAAATCGAGTTAGCTGGTTTTTGCACTAAGTTGGCGATATTATGTATGTATGTATGTATGTACATAGTAGATACATCCTTTTATTATCGCAAGCAAAAAATTTAATTAAAATTAAAATTTTCTTTCTTTATATTTTTGTGAGTTTTCATGATGAACTTCATAAATTTATAATTATTTCCTTTGTATACATAAGGAGCACCTATTATGCATACGTATATATACATTTAACTTAAACAAATTCTATAATAAGACTAATAAAATAACTGTTTGCGGTTCCTTTTTAGATAAAATAAATTTTTGCCTTATGGCTATATCAATTTTTAGAAGTTAAACGAAGAAACATTCAAGTTAAAAGCTAATTTTATCTCTCTGTATAAAATTCACAGACAACCCTTTCCGACAAAATGTCTCTGATTCTGGATATTTATTTTTTTTTTATAAAATAAAAAATAAAAAGATCTTTTCAAAATTCCATCTCATCAAGCAGCAGCTTTAGTCAACAACAAACATAACCAAAGCGAATTCTTCCCCAACAAAACAGATAAACTATCCAAATTTGCATTTGCTAAATTAAATGTTTGACAAGAGGGCATCATGGCCCGTATATATGAATGTATATCCTGTCGGAAGGAGAGTGTTCATGTTTCAACATCCTAACATCAGCCTCATATCATTATACCTATATAGCCACCCCACCACCCATCATCATCACCATCATCATTATTCCCATCCTTTTAACATTTTCCATTAAATATTTTACACAAGGAGAGTGATGAGGACTTTTTCACTTTGATGATGTCTCAAAAAAGGAAAAAAAAAAAAAAACTTTCCTATAAATTACAGAAAAGAAAAATAAAAGTGAAAGGATGTACAAGAGTCGAGTACATATACAGAGAGAAAGTTAAAATTATATAGAGAATCATCACAAGGATCTTAATTAAATATTTTCTTGTCGACGAATTCACTTAGAGCAATCATCCGTTTCAATGTTAGAGGCAACAAACACTCAACTTGAACCACCTCGCCACTTCCTTGTTGGATAATAATTGTAAATATTTCCTCTGAGTTCCTTGAAAATTAGGAGAATCTACACCCAGAATTGGATTTAATATAAATTATTATTATTGTTGTGCTGCACTGGTATGCGTGTGTTTCCGCATGTCCTGCGGCCGCATTAAACAAATGTTCATAATCAAATTTTACCCTTCTCACAGAAATCCTGGTCGTTGTCGTAGACTTTACGGTTGTCCTCGTTGTCATCATGATTTTGGATTGTGATCTGTTTTTTTTTTTTTGAGGATCATACTAACCAACACTTTTCCTATGCAACGTTTTAATAGGATTCCGGAAAAGGTTTTTTTTTTAAGAATTTAATTTCTAGCGAGCAACGGATTTTCGCTAATCCTTTTGTAGAACGTACCTACGTCCTACATATGTACGTAACGTACTATCCTCAGTTTATATATATCTTTTGATAGAAAGGACACAAAAATACCAATGCAGACAGACCAGACAAGAGAGACTGAGATAAGGATTCGTTGGTCTTAGCTTTAAGGACGGCACAAATACATATTATAAATCTGGTTCTGGATATGCTATGTGATGAGACAGACAGAATAGAACAATCGAATGTTGAGTTGAGACTTTACTTGGGTTTCATTGTCGCATTTGGATGCATTTGTTTGAATGGTATGAAAAGATTCTAATACCATGCTGCCGCCCCGTTGCCGTGTTGTTCTGGTAAAGGATTTCAACAAAACTATACATATACAATATTCTCATTCGCAGTTGCCAGACAATGGAGCTAATAAGATGAAGAGCCCGACAATAATTTGTAACGGCTAATCCTCCAGGAGAGAGATTTGTAACTGTGGGTGATTCTTTTTTTTTTTTATTTATTTTTTTGTCAAGCTTTCCTATTGAGAAACGAGACAAGGAATGTATTTTTTGTTTCAAGTTAACTCTTTAGAAAAGGTGCTATTAGAGATGCCATATGAAGAAACATTTCAATTAGAAACTAAATCAATGGAAATTCTTTTTTTTTTTGTTTTTCAAAAAAATCAACTTTAAATTCTTTGAATGTCAATTTACGAGCAAATATCCAAATAATAATTTTATGGGATGGAATAGATTTTTTCATAAGTACCCATTATTAAAGTAAATAAATGCCAAATGAATTTTGTTAAATAATGGTGACCCGACGATTTGGCTTAATATCAAGAATTTTGGAATCCTGCAATGGGTTGATGAACGAAAACTTGAATAACGGAATATATAAGCAACTCTTAGATGGAAAAAAAAATATTTTACAAAATGAAATATTTCCATTATGTCCAACGCCACACAATGAGCGGAGCTACAGAGAACCAAAATTCTAAGAGGGAAAAAATATTAAAGCATAGGAAAAAACTTGGGTTATATTTATTAAATTAATTAATCCAATTTTTTTTTATATAAAAACGATATTCAAAAATTTGTCGCGTATAATAAACATAATTAAATGAAGGGTAATTTCGTCTTTTATTCATTTTCCTTATAGGTACAGGTAGTATAGGAACAAAAGTGATTTTATTTAAAGACTATTTTAGGTTCTTGAATGTATAGAATATAGGTACCCAAAAGGAACCTTTAATTGCTTCAACTTATCTACCTTATAAAGGGTTTTTCAACAGGGGCGCTACAAAAGTAGAGCAACAGGGACAGCAAACGACGCCATTTTTCTTGCCGCTCTTTTGACATTTCTCTTCAGTAAGGTTTGCTGTTTCCTATGATGGAAAGATATACGAGCCAACAACGAGTCAAAATTATTAAAATTTACTACCGAAATTCGGAGTCAGTGGCCTCAACGTTAAGAGCGGATTTTCATCGAAAAATCAGCGATGGATGATATGGACTTGGAGGACATGTGGTTCCAATAGGACGGCGCCACAAGCCACACAGCTAATGTCACAATCAATTTATTGGAAACCAAGTTTGGAGAACGTGTTATCTCACGAAATGGTCCAGTCGCTTGACCGCCTCGGTCGTGCGATTTGACGCCGTTAGACTATTTCCTGTGGGGCTACGTCAAGTCTATGGTCTATGCCAACAAGCCAGCGACGATTGATGAACTTCGTACGAATATCGAACGTGAAATTGCAGCAGTATCGACCGATTTATGCTTGAAAACCGCCGAAAATTGGGTTCAGCGTCTGACCTTCTGCAAGCGTGCCCGTGGTGGCCATGCAAAAGAAATCGAGTTCCATACATAATGGCATCGAACGTACTTTCACAGGAATAAAGAATTTCATTGATATCCAAAACCGTTTTTGTTTTATTTAAAAAAAAAAACTTTTGTAGCGCTCTTATTGAAAAACCCGATACAAATATATTTCACATACACTTTGTCTATTAATATTTGGTTCTAAAATTTATTAAGGCTTTCCTTAAAGCCCCAAGCAACTTACTTTTCCAGTATTAGAAGAAGAAGGAAAAAGAAGTTAATTTTTTTGACTCGTTTGAAATAACTAATAACTATAGCAACCTCTTCAATTACCTATCCTAGGTATACGATGAAGTATAAAATTATTCGAATAAATTTGCATCTTTCAAAAATGTATGTTAGTATATGGTTTGTTTGTCTAAAAGTTATCTAACATCAACCTAGACATCAAAGATTCAATTATTATTATATCAACCATAATATTTGACCACCTGAAATTTTCTTGTCTGATCCCACATATTCAAAGATGAACCCTTAGAGTGATATGGTATAGAAGATATCTGATTTATTCTCTACCTAAGTTATAAGGTGGTCAAATGTTTTTCTAAGTTATCGATGAGTGAAAAATGTTTACTTATGTTAAACAGAATAGTATGTTAAATTTCCTTACATATTGTAAGAGAAATACGTACATTTACATATTAGGAAGGTTTAGTTACGCTTTTTACCATTTATTTAACTAGAAATAAAATTGTATTCCATGAGGGGTTTCTTTGGCTGATTTGAAAAGCGATACAAATTATCAGCTTCTGGGTGTATCAGTATCCGGTTTTTAATTTCATCAATTATCTACTAAAGTGTATTTTGAATAAGATATGACAAAAGGCTATAGAGCGTGTACTTTGAGATCAAAGAAAGAAATAATCGTAATTGAAGGTGGGTATCGTTCCCAATTAAAAAAAAAAAAAACAACTATAGTGTACCTATCCAAATATCATTGCAAATTGTAAAGGGTCATTCAATTTTTTGTTTCGAAAGTAAAGTTAAATATAACACACACAGCGATACATTTTTGATGAAAATTTTATTTCATTATAAAGTTTGGATTTGAAAAACAATATTATTCAAATGGCCGGCAGACTCGGGAAGATTCGCAGCATGTGATACTTTTGAGGTAATTTTTAACCACCTTTTCGCACATCTCGGCCATAACTTGAGTAGGTAATGTTGGTTTTTAATGCGTCTAGAGTTCTGGGATTATTCGCTTAAGCACGGTCTTTTGCGTAGCCCCACAAAAAAAAATCAAACGGTGTCCAATCGCATGATCTTGGTAGCCAATTGACGTCGCCAAAACTTGAAATATACGCAACCAGGAAACTTTTCACGCAATACAGCCATAATTGATGGTTTGTTGCCCCGTCTTGTTGGACCTACATATCGTCCAAGTCATGATCTTCAATCGCCGGCCAAAAAAAATCGGTTATCATTCGACCATACCGCTCCGAATTGACTGTAACAGTCTGCCCATTGCCATCTTCGAAGAAATACGCACCTCTTCGATCACTTGTGGGTTTTCTGAGCCCCATATGTGGCGATTTTGTTTGTTTACATACCCACCGAGTGAGAAATGTGCCCCATCGCTGAAGAAAATGTTGTTCGAAAAATGCGCGAAAAGTAGCTACTTTTGTTACGTTTTAATATTTTTAACGCGTTGTTCGATCATTAAGCGATCCATTGTCGTAAATGGCAAACATTCAACAAATATTATGACACATGAAATGACAGCTGAGTTTGACAGGTGTCAAATGCCAGCGCTACCAACTTAAAACCACGAAATGAATGACCCGTTACCTACATGCAATTTACTTTAAACGACCTTCAAATTTTCACTTTAAGCCATAAATTTAATTTTCTAACAAACATTTAAACTTTTCTGATTGTAAAACAAAACAACAAAAAAACAAACAAAAAAAGAAATCTTTTAAAATTCAAATATTTGCATACAAATTTTCCTTTAATTAGCACTTTATCTCTTTGCACATACTTCTTACATCAAGAGCGTCCGTATGCTTGTATATCCTTACAAGCAGCAAGGATACAAAAACAGCAACAAAAAAAAAATGATGATATACAAACACTAAAGCATAATTCTCACTTTGTTTACCGTGGCCTTTGTATATAAACTTTATAGTAATCTCATGGAGTCGTTTTTTTTTACGAGACATTTGGACGGTGGCGGCGCTCGTGCTCGCTGATGTTGAAAATAAAATTTGCAACATTTTGGCAGGAAAACGGGCAACATTTTCTTATTTGAGAGTTATCCCTATGGTAGTATAATATCATAAACAAGTTTATATACAAGACAATAGTTAAAAAAGGTTGCTTTAAAAATCACACAAAAATTGAAAAAAAAGAGGAATTTTCATCGGCAAACAGCGAGCTTGAGTGCCGATTTTTAGGAATTCTGAAAATTTGCGTTTACTTAAATGCTTATATCTTTCTACCCAGCTGTCCGAATTTCAATGTGAAGGTATATAATTAAAGGAAAAATGACAGGCGTGTTAGAGCAAAAATAAAATTTTCAAAATCATTCAAAATTTCATACTAAAAACATGAAAATAAATATGGGACAAATAATTTCATTCAACGAAGATGTTGATAAAAACAAAAAAAAACATTAAAATACTTACAAACACCAATTGGCGAGAGGGAGATAGTATTCTAAAGCCGTAGGCGGCGGTGGCGGCGGCGGCGGGGTTTGTGCAATAAAAAACCACAATCGTGGCAAATTTGCTTCGGGTCGGAAAAAATGCTGTTTTTACATTTGTAGTCGGTATAATAATTGTAAAGGTACACTGTGGTTGGTTTGGTTTGCTTATAACTTCGGTTCTAATAATCCTATCGGTCACATTAAGGTCTTAAAATGTAGGTAGAATATCGGACTACATTTTTTTTATAAAATCATTGCGCAGTCACATAAAACTATACATGAAAAACCTCATAAAATTGAATATTTAAAAGAAACAAAAAATTAATAAAAAAAATTTTTTAAACCACATGTACTTTAACCCTTTTTAGGAGAGTTTTATGATGTTGGTATGTATATGTTGCACATTTTTGTTGGTTGGTCTAGTGGGTAAAAACAGAAAAGGATCGATTTGCTTAGCTTAAAGCTCCTGTTCTAATATTCCGATCATTAAGATTTAGGTGTTAAAATAAATGTAAAATATCAGGATTTATTATCGAGTTAAAAAATAATTGCAATCACATAAAATTGTATGTGAAAAACGTAGTGATTTGATTGTTTTTTTCAATATAAACTAAGAATTTAATGGAAATGATAATAATAAACATACCTACATATGTAGGTATAGCTACATATAGTTTGTACATTTATGGAAAGGGGTTGATATCGTTGGTTTTGTTGGCTTATAATGCCTGTTCTAATACTCGGATCTTTAAGATTAAGGTCTCAAAATTAAGGTATAATGTCAAGTTTATTAATTAAATTAAAAATTCATTGTGATTACATACAAGTGTAGGCAAAAAACGTGATTGTTTATTTATTTATCGTTATAATAATTTAATTAAAATAAAATTTTAATACAAAATTGAATACAAAATAAATAATTATACTTAGGTTAGGTAGGTACATACATTATGCATCAGATCCTCAAGTTTAAGGTTAAGTTTAGGTAAATTATCAGACTAGAGGTAGAATTGTAAGTGAAGTGACTAATTTCGGTCGATATTTGGGTTTTTTCAATTATGTGACCCAGTCCATATGGTAGGTTTTAGTGCTAAAAAAAATATCATGAAAGGAGATTTTATTTAAAAATTTTAAAATACGTGTTTTTTTTTAAATCGGAATTTCAATATGGTAAATTAGGGCAAAAGAAGAGAAAGGTCTAGATTCTATTTTCTAAACGAAAAGTGATAGAGAGTTTTTTTTCTTTTATCGATAGATCATGTAAATACAAGAAAGTCACATATATAAAAGAAAATTCTAGAAAATCTAAAATTCGAGATAAAAACGTTTTAAATTCAAAAAATAAAAAATGAAAAATGGACGTTGGAGAAAAAAAATCACATAAAATCAGGGAAATGTTTTCTAGAAATATTTCTGAGAAGCCGATAAAAAATGAAAAGATCCGTGTTTGCAAAATTTTTGATTTAAGCTTTTTTTTTATGGCTAGGTGAATTTTTGGAAAATTTATATTTTTTAAATCAATTTTTCTTGGTTTTTGATTTTTTTTACCTTAAGTAATATTTTCATTTAAAAAACAGTAACATAAAGAGAATTTTATTATCATTACGATGATACTATGTTGTTTTTAAAACTGTTGGCTACTTTTAGAGTTGCCGAAATTTTAATAATCGACGTTTTTGAATTACTCATGGCTTTAAAGAATACAATTTTAATAGTCTCAGAGAGGGTTCAACAAATTCTGGGACAGAAACTATGTATAACCAAAATGTGAGTATATGGGTAAATAGGTACAAGTGTCATGATCTTCTTTAGCTCTAATTTACCCTATTTAAATTCCGTATTTTAAAATAAAGTTTCCTTTCATATATTTTTTTTAGCACTGAACCCAACCACATAATTGAAAAAAAAACCCCAAAAATCAACCTTTAAAGCGTGGCCACCCAATGCCTTGACCATATTTCGCCAGGCAACACTTGAGCAAAATGTTAGTTAAATTATTATCTAAAAAACTGCATACCACTTAACTCGATGCGGGTAGGTCGTCCTATGGCGGGATCTTAGACTATATGGAAGGGGGAGTCTATCTCACCCGGAAATTTAATTTTACATTTCACAATTTTAAGAAAAATTGATCCAAATATTTTGTTTGCGTTTTTTTTTATCAAAATTTTGAGTTTGAATGCAAACTATTGACACAAATAATATAATTTAAATGTAGGATTGAAGAACAGACTTCTGGCTTTTAAAACCGTTATTGTTTTGCATTTTAAGTATTGTCGTTGTTTTTTAATATTTGTTTTTCCATTTAAGTCGTTTTTTTTTTCGAAAGTCGCCTTTACCTCCTAAACGGGGCCCCTCCCATAGTAAAAAATGCTTGTATTTGAACCCTTCTATAAAAATCCGTTACCAATTTTTAGCGCCCAAGTTATTGTACTCTCCCCGCATACAGATTTAAGACTTATAACTTGAGTTCTAATGGCTAGATTTTCAAGGTTAAGACCTTAAATAACTGTTGACATTAGCGCCTGCCTCGCGACTGAACATACCCTAAGCGGAGCAACGGAGTTGCGTGAGCGGGACAGGACCCGCAATCGATTTTTGTCTAATAAGCAAATATTTGGTTTAGTTTTTTTTAATTATTTTTAGTTAGATTTATAAATAACTTGAGTTCTAATGGTCAGATTTTAATGATTAATGTCTTAAAATAAAGATAAATTATTACGTTATACTATAGCCGTGAAAGTGTATAGCAACTCAGCAAAATTTTTACACGCAAACAAAAAAATATTAAACGCAAAAATAATAAAATATTTATAAACTTATAATCAATTTTTGTTGTTATTGTTTACGTGTAAAAATTTTACTGAGCTGACTATTCAGTATTCACTTGCAAAAAATAGGGCTTATATACAAATAAACATATACCTATATACTACACTTTGCCTCTCCTGACATTTGTGATAGCAACACTTCTGTGGCATATTTAAACAAAAATGTATCACTTTTAAAATACCTACATAGTTGAAAAAAAACATCGAAAAGTTTTTTTTTAATAATATCTTACATACCTATCCTCTATATAAAATTACAAAGCACAAAACATACAGATTGCCATTTTTCACTTAAATTAATCAGTCATCATTTTTATAAATACTATTCTGTTCTATTTTTTTTCTCCTCGAACTCCCATATATTTTGTATATAAACCTACATGTATACTGTATACTGTATAGTGTATATAGTGTATAGTCTTCTTATTCTTGCCATTTTGCCTTTTATCTCAACTCTATCAATATTTAAACAAAGTTGCTCAACATTAAAAGTTGACATTCAATGTTGAGATGATAGAAAATGTTGAGAGTTAGTTAGACATTTGGACACCAATTGGCGCACCAATCGCCGATGCCGATGAGACTACTATAAAGTTTATATACAAAGCCGTGGCTTAGGTTTTATAAGATATTCACACATCACATGCAGTATAGGTTCACTATATATCCCGAGTACCATCACCAACCCACCCGTAGAAGGATAACGAAATGAAAGAGCGGTTTTCAACTCTGCAGCATTATCCATTGAGTTTCCGGAACTCATGGCAAAGAGACCGTTTTGTATTTTAGATCCTGCATGTATGCTCAAATCCTCTCAATCCGGTAATCTAGAGACAACAAAAACCGCACCATACCGCGTTTGAAATGTATTCCCTGTCCCTCCTACTCCTATATTTATCCGTTAATTTTAATATGTCGTCGTCGTGCATTCTAGGGTGCGCAAAAGTTTATAACAATTAGACATAACAAAGCGCACACATCATCGCACACACGTGCTCCTGGCTCAGCTGTGCTGTGCTGTGCCATACGCACCCATCATCATATGGAACTATATGGAATACGTATGGTACATCCTCGACTCGATAAACCGCATTTATGGCTGCGGATGGGGAAGTTGAAACTGTGAATAATGTCTGGCGGGGGCGAAGAGGCTTCCTCTTGATGACTATGGTTGGTTCAAAAACACAGGGACAACATATTCTTGTATGCCTATATATAGATGTACTTAGGTATATCCTTACCGTTACCGTGGCATATATGTATAGGTACACATTTAACGAGCGGATTAGGATCCGGCTAATTTGAAGTCATTTAATTTTCATGGCACCTCTGATGCTTGACATTGTTATGTCGGGCTTTTGATTTCAACTGTAAATTGTCTTGTCGTCGTCGTCGTCGTCGTCGTCTGACTCTTGTCTGTTCACTCCTGCTCCTGCTGTTTACTCTTTACTGCACAAAAAGCTAAATGTAGTGAATATTATTAGATATGCCTTGCAGATAAAAGTATGTATGTAGTATTTTGAGGTTAGAGAGAAAAGTTTGTTGGTTTATGATGATGGTGTATGGTGTCATTAAGAAATTTTTTCACCAATTATAATTATACCAAAACAACTTGTCTAAGTTTTTATATCAGCTGTAGGTAGAAACAAAAAATCTATAATCAATTTGACTAATTTAATAAAGCTACAATATCTTATAAACATTTTATAAATTTAGCTAACCAAGGTTAAATGCACTGTGAAAAATTATTATGTCATACATCTTGCGTGCCAGTTCCTAAAATGAATCTGATCTCGGGTGTCAGAGTGCTTGCTTATGAAAATGGTTGTTTGAATAACGATGCATTAATTGTATTAAGAACTACGCCATGAGTTTCACGAAGTATTACAAAAGTTCAAGAACGCTACTGACGGAACTGAACTTCAATGGAATTGCACTGCAATGGAATTTCACTAAGATGTGAATGTGACGCGTCGTCAATATTATTTGTATAAAATCGTAGAAGCTACATATATCGTACTAAGTGGCAGTGGAATTACGCGGTGTGGCACCAAGCATGCAAAGTTTATATTTTCTGACGAATTTTTTCGCCTCAGTGCAGTTACAGCTCGGCATGACACAGTGTGGCTAGCTCGATGTACAATGGACGTACAGGAGACGCTACTGTGAGATGAAAACCAAACTTTTGGACTCCCCATCATCTTAATAATATATTTAATTAAAAATTCATTTTTCTTCAAACCAATAGGCTTACTTGGCTTAAAAGGCTAAATTATAACTAAAACGGTCAAGGCACTAAAAACCTAAACGTTATTAACTCAAAAATAAAGCATATTTTACGAGTAAGAAGTTTAATTAAAATCGTTGGAACCGTTTTCAAGAAAATTAGAAAAAAACGAAATCTTTCCCCTCTAAAGCGAATTAAATTGCTCTAACTAAATTTAAAGTAAATCGATCCACCCCTTGGGATCTAGCTCATTACAGTGGACGCAAATACTAACGGACGGTGTGAGGAAAATTCACTTTTTCAGAGTCCTCTATATCAGCTTAAGGCCTGGTCAAACAGAAAGAATTCTGCCCGTCACGTTTCCTGTCTTCTATAGAATTATACGTTGTTGTTCAAACAGAAAGCGGTCAAGAGGTCAGCGGTTAAAAATGACACGCGATGGTCAAATTGAAGTTGTAGATTTTTACAAAGCACGGGACGGTCAAACGTCAAAACAGAAAGAAAAAAAAAAACAAACAAAATTATTCCATCGCTCTATGCTCTTTGCATTTTGTTGAATGTTTATTTTTTGGAGCTGGTCCCAGACTGAAATACGAAATATTAACAAAAACTCTTATTTTGTGAATTCTTATTAAGAAAATCAATAAGTAAGTTTCAATTTTTATTCAGATTTTATAAATTTGAAAAGTATTTTCGTTGTTTGTTTGGTGAAGTACACTCGACGTGACTAGATGAACAAGATGAAAATCACTCTAGAACGCCGAAAGCTGACAGCATTCTGTTTGACGTATATCAGAACGCGGAGGGCAGCGGCGGCGCGTTCTGACCGTCCCGCCGGACTGCGTTCTGTTTGGCCAGGCCTTTATTGTTAAAAGTTCGAAAGAGTGGATTTCGTCATATAACGTCCGTCGGTCTGTGTGTCTGTAATGTTATTAAATAAAATCAATACTTTCCCTAAAGAGTAAAGACCATGTAAAAATATCAGACTTCAAGTTTTCTATTTTTCTGCCCCATATTGTAGGTATCTACCACTGTACTTTCTCTCAAGAATTAGTTGTAAATTATCAAAAATTATTTAAAAAAGTAAACTTTTTCGCTAAAAGGTTTCAATATTTAAGAACTTAAGTTTTAACATTATTTATTTATTTACTATAAAATGTATAACAATAATTTCTTAAGGATAATCAATAATTTTAATTTCAAGGGAAAGCTTAAGTTTTAAATTTAATCAATTTTATATCATTTTTGCCTTCAATCCGTTGACTGTTTACAACATACATATTTCCTTTTTCACCGCATATTAATAAATAATTCATCACCACAAAGAAAATCTAATTAATGGGACCCAATTCAGTAATATAGCATATGTTTATCCTGTCCCTTTCTCGAAGGACTTTATACATCATCCCTTTCCATAATCAAGTCCCAAAGGATGATCTAGATCTGACAGACAGCAAGCATATCATCAAAAAAAAAAAAAACTAGACCGCAATTTATATTCTCAAGCGGTATAGTGGACCATCAGCCGGCAAATAATCAGACATTTACAAATGCGCTGTCATTAAGCTGACCATAAATATACACACATCTCACATTTGACCAACTATATTATAGCCAACGCCAGCCGTCCCCATCATCAACAATGTTTGGTATCAATTTCTATATGCTCTTACTTGAGGATGAATCCTTTTAACGTTTTATACCACCAACAACACCATATATATACAAACATTTTTCCCCTACCACAATTCCCTTGATCCTCGACTAAGGATTACTACTACAGGTTATTTTCTTTTTAATTTAACCCATATCGTTTCATTTGTGTGCACGCGCAAGAGAACACAATCCCCTCCCCCCCCCCCCCCCACAGTCTTCAGCATGGTTCTCAACGAAAATGAACTTCCTGGTATAAGGAATGATATATTTACAGTATGGAAAAGGAAAAGTAAAGAAGGGGATATTACTCTTCCCCAAAAAAAAGTACTGTTATCTTCAACATGATGGTCCCATCATATAGAACTATTTATTTTCACTCTACCGGAAGTAACGTAAATAAGTTAATACTTTGTATACGAGGGAAGAGTTGCCATTCGGAAATGTATTTAGATTTATTAAAAAATAAAAAATCTTATGTGGGTAAAGATTGTGATTCAAATATGTTATCTTACCACGAATGAGCTTGTAATTTTTTTTTACTTTCGTATTATTTAAAAATAATTATCTGATTGAAATACCTTAATATCAAAATTATTGCAGTGCAGAAAATGTGTACCAAATTTAAAAAAGCAGGTACAAATTGTTGCAGGGATGTTCCCAAAATATAAAAATTATCTTCTAGGAAAGTTAGTCAAGAAATCACAGGTTTTATGAAAGGTTAGATATTTTTTTTATTTAAAAGAGGGTTATTAGAAAACCTTAAATCCACTAATTTTGAAAGAATTACAAAATTATTATAAGCTTCGGTAACGATAAACAAGCAAAAAAGTAAAAAATAAAAATTAATTTGACCAAATTCAAGGTGTCCCTAAAAATTCTGACTTATGCTATTTTAAGATCCTTTTCCAAATAGGTATACAAAAAAAACAGACTTCTTACATTTCGTTGTACAAAACGATAGATTTTTTGATTAACTTTCCAGCAAGATGATTTAAATATTTTGGGAACATTCCACAACAATTTGTACCTGCTTTTATAAATTTGGTACATATCTTCTTCATAAATAGTTATAATCTTGCAGGTTATTTAGAACCGTCAGAATTCTTCAAAATTCTCAAAATGAGATTTTAAATGCTACCAATCGCATTAAAATCATACTTTATATCCTTTGAAAATGTTCCAAAACATATCAGACATCAATTTAACTAAATTCCAAACAAAAATAAGTGTACCAAATTTCTGATTTTTTTAACTCGTCCCCAAGTTTTTTTTTTTTTTTTTTTTAAATATGGTCATTTAAGAGTCTTGGGTTCGATTCCCAGCCTATGTCACCTAAAGACAGAAATGTTTTTCACTGGTAACTGCCTCTTGCAGTTTTAATTCGGTCCCCTCTATTCCTGCCAATAACACGCACATAGCAATGGTTGAGAGCTGTAAATCACTAGGCCCTGGTTCTATACGAGCTGTCGCGCCGATCAATTTATTTATTTTTTAAGAGACAAATTTTGTCCACCTACTTTTGAAATTTGAAATTCCAATAATTTTTTTGGAAGGATTAGCATGCAAAATTATTTTGGACACCAGTATTCAACAAAGGGACCACTGTACGTCTCAAAGAGTTAATCTACAAAAAAGATTCATATACAGCTGGCTCAGTGCTTCTAACAACAATACATAAATTATAATAAATGTATGTATATAATATGTATATCAAAATTATTGCAAAAAAGATATGTACCAAATTTATAATAATAGTCCAAAATTTTAGTTTTTTTAACTTAGCCCAAATTTTTTTTTGTCCACCAATTTGGGAAATTTTGGGCTATGTTTACTTGGTCCAAAAAAAAATCAAATTTTTTATTTGTTTTTGCAAAAGATGGCCATTAAACGGACTACCTCATATCTTTTTTTTTTTTTTTGACCACCCACTCCCACAGTTTTCGAAAAAAAATCGATTTTGAAAAATTATCTAACGCAATGACAATCACACGTGAAAATGTATGTAATAAAATATTTCAATCTGGCACTGCTGGGTCATTTTAAATCCCAAGAACCTTCTTTAATAGCTAAAACCAAAAGCTTCTATAGTTAATGATTTCGAATATTGTCATGGGACTGGGATAAAGAGAACCATTGGCACATGCAAGTTCTATATACTTTTAGAAAAAAAAAAACTTACTTCAACTCTTCTTGATGTCGAATAACTCCTTCAGGAATTTCTGGGTCATTTTTAGCATGTCTTAGAGGCTTTCCTTTTTCTCATTCATCCCTTTAGGAACTTTTAATGAATTTATGAGCTCAGTCAATCGAAAGATGGTCAACTATATGTTTATTTATTTTTTTTCTTTTGAACAGTTTAAAAGTTTACCAACAACGGGAAGACAACCCCCATTATAAGATCAAAGTTTCAATTTAAGTGATTTTACTTTGGATTTTCCCCCCAAACAAATTGTTTATATTCAATTCCATATACCTCTCCCTCTCTTCATATATAAAAACCAAACCATATCTTTCTATAAACGGAACTAAATTCGTTATCAAATTTAAAATGTACCTATTTGTATATTCCTTGCAAAATGAAAAACCATGAGGTTATATAAATTTGTAATGTTGTCTGCTTCCAACTTATGTATATAGGTACATTTATATATCTTATACCTACCCTTTTAAATTGTCAATAAAAGGGTGTAATTTGGTCGGTTTTTATGGCCTATTTACAGAAAGTACATCGATTGATTTCATTCGAAAGATTCAACCTTACTTACCTTATGTTTATATGTTTTGCTGCCATTTAATTTTACAGAGCATCTCAGGGAGAGAAAAAAAAAAAAACAAGCATCACATCACAAGATGCCAAAACATCATCATCAACGTTTATTACAAGAAAAAGTATCTCACAGTAATGAAGGGTGTATCTTCGATGTTGTACGCATTTTAAACGCTTTTCAGTTTTATCGTAAAAGCTTGTTTTTTTTTTTATTTTTTCTTAAAGTGAATTATTAATTTTTCTATTTAGTGAAGGTATGTAGAAAACTCCCAGGATGGCATAGTAAATGGTCTTTCATTTTGAGAGTAGTAGTTTAAATAAATGCGAATCTTTTATATTTGGGCTTTGAGCAAATGAAATTCATTTAGTATAGGAATTTGAAATTTTTTATGTAGAAAAATCAATTTCAGTTCAGAATACTAAATGAGGAAATATCTTTATTTTTTTTTTTATTTTTTGGGTACAGATAGCTCTATTCGTATTTACACATTTAACTGATGAACATAGAAGCACACATATAGAAGTACAAACTGATGAATACTGGCGTATTTTCGCAAATTAAAGTGGTTTGAGCTTGCCTATAGATATCGCTTCGTGTAAATTACGGAAGGATGCAGACCACTGTTGGAATTACAAGAAAATTAATATTTATTATGTATCAATTAATAAGAGCGATCAGTTTAAAGATATCAAATTTCAATTATCAATTTTTAATTGAAAATATTAATAGTGGGTGTTTAAATAAAATGCACGACTGCTTTTATTTACGATCTCAATGGGGTTTGAAAGCCTGAATATTTGAAGCCTATTTATTTGATTTTAAAAGAAAGAAAAAATTAAGTATTTTATTCTACCTATACCAAAAACGTAGTTTAATTTATAGTTGCATGTGAGTACCAGCGTTATCACTTCCGTTAAAAAATTCGAAGTAGATTTGAAGAAAAAAAGGCAGAAGATTGAGAAAAATGGAAGAAGATTTCAAAATGAATTTTTTTATGTATGTTAATTTATATTTTTCAAAATTTGTTTAGATAAATTTAATCATTTTAAAATAGGTTTTACGGCTTTAAGTACAACAAAATAGGCGTTTCGTTTTGGCTATATCACTTGGAGGTTTATGAGATTTAATTATGTTTTTTTAAATTATTAAAAAAAATACATAACTTTAACTTCATTTGTACATGAACATTTTTTATATTTACATGGTTTTATGACAAATCGTAGTTCTATTGAAAAAAAAACTTAAAACTAAAAATTATCTCAGACATAATTTTAAGCTACTTTTGTATTCTTTTTTATATAAAAAAGAAAATTAAAATTAATAAAATTAAATGTAATTTAATTTAACAAAACAAAAGTAATAAAAAAATAAATTGGTATATTTTTTGTTTTTAAAAAGAACATTAAAATTGGTTTACTTTTAGTTTAAATTCTTACAAAAATAAATAACATAGATTTCAGACTTTAGAAAGTTTTTAGGAACAAAAAAAAAATTTAAATTGGTATTGGTTCATATCTTTTCGATTTTTTGTGGAAATTCTGGGGTTCGAGAAAAAAGAAGCAGATTTGGCCTTTTTAGATTGAAAAGAGATTTTTAAATTGAAGTAAATTTCAATATTTTGGTGATAGTGCGAAGTAGGAAATAGATTTTAAATTTTTTTGAAAAAAGAAGTAGATCTACTTCAAATGAAGTAAAGTGGTACCTGGTAAACAGGAAACAAATTGATACGCCATTTTCTAGTATTTTCATTAATGTGGAGTTAAAAATAAATTTTCTAAATATCTACCCATTTTACAAATATTATTTTTTTTTTTTGTGAAAATTTGGATAATGCAATATTATTTAAAGTCATTAGAAGCATTTGTTTAGAAGTTTTTATTAAAATCAGTTAGTCGGAATTAAAACAAATGGTTCTATAAACTTTACCGTTAATAATGGATTGATGTAATTTCCTAATTTGTTTCAATAATTTACTGTTAATCTTTCTAATATTAGCTGAACAAAAATTTAATCAAAATCATAAAAGTCGTTTCCGGGAAAAATTTTATTTTTCTTCTTTAAGGGTTTTAAACACTAGTGGTCTTATTTATAAACGTTGTCTAACTTTGGACAATTGTCCAACTTTGGAAAATGTGTTCAAAAACCTTATTTATTGTTGTCTTATAGCTGCTTAACTTAGACACAAGAGTAGATTGTCTTAACCTTGAATAATGTGATATTTATTTTTATTAAATAAAGCATATTTCCACCAATTTGAAAATAGTTAGACAGTGTCTAAGTAGACAAAAATTTAATAAATACGACTATAGATTTTTAAGTATACCTTTAATTTCGAGACATTTAGTTTAAGAAAAGTCATAACTCGGCCATAAAAATAGATTTTTTTCTTAATACATATAGGTTGTCAAAAAAGTTGATGTATACTCGAATTTTATAAAAAAAGTAAATAGAAACATTTAGGCACTTTTTGCAATCAAATAATGCTCCAAATAATGTTTTTTTTTTTTTGAAAACTAAGTATTTTGTAAACGACTGGATGGTCGATTTTTTTTTATATAAATTTGGTTGTGTAGTTGTTATTAAATAAAATATAAAGAAAATTAAAAAAAAATAGACCTCATAACCAACATAACAGTATTTACAATCCAAAAATAAAAATCGTGTTTTTTTTTAAAACGGCTCAGCGATTTTTATTAAAAATTAATTATTGAAAATAGGTAATTTCACCATAGGTACCTCAATAGAATGTTTGTCTTTTCGACTTTCTTATATAGTCAGCTACATAAATCCATTTAAAATATATTTTTTTAAGCAAATGCTTCAGAAAATTCTCAATAATATTGCGTATCCAAATTTTCAAAAAATTATGTTTTAAATAAATTTAAAACATATTAAAAAAAAATGTTCAAAATATTTTTTTTTTGCAAATTTGATATTTCGAAAACTATTTCACGATTATTTTGATTATACAGTAATTAATTAGGATACTTTTTTGTACTGCCACTACGTGTTGGATTTTGACTGACTGAGTTGAGATGTCTTACGAAATTGCAAGTATAATTGGGACTTCTTAAGTCGCTATTTTCTTATAAAATATGACAACTTCAGGGAGTTTTCCCCAAAACATAATTGAAATTTTCCCCTTCTTTACAATCCCTTTTTCATTATAAAGATATGAAATTTACTGCAACTGCAATTCAAGTATAGGTAAGATTACACCTTTATATAAGTGTTACCATACTGAGCTATCCAAAGTCGAAAACATAAAAGTCGTACAATATACAAAATTTGATTTCATAAAACTCTTTTTAAATGTCAGGGAAGTAGGTATACCGTTTGAATTGAATAATTTAATTCGTACCCCACTTTAGTCCTTATAGTATGCACAATACCTACACAACTTTAGCTTTAACCCTTTCGGTCGTAAATACTCTGCACACCCAATTTAGTTGGTATATTCCCTACAATCTCTTTTATGTAACTATAAAATAAGTATTTAAACATTAAACTTTAAACAATAATTCCGTTGGCATTAACTTCAACTGACAAGCTCAAAAGATATAAAGTGCAACACTCTCTTAGCATGCATATACCTAATGTAGGTATACCTTTTTTTCAAATCTACAAGGACAAGTTCAAAGGGGGGCGAGTATATGCAGAAAAAAAAAAAAAACAAAACACTGCAGTTGAAGCATTTTCACAATAACGATATTATGATGGTAGAAAAATTCTTAAGGGAGAGGAACTGGCTGCATCATCAGAAAGAGTAGGATCCCTCCAGCTTATAGCTTTCCTTCTTCTTTGTCTTTAGCTGACATAATCCACAAAATATTCTCGCATCAGTTAAGTTGACGAGCCAGCACACATATTTACACAAATGTTTCCCTATATAAATTTATAAAAGTTAGGTACAGCAGCAGCAGCGCCCCCTCTAGGGAGCCATATGAAAAACATCATGCAGCCATTGAAAACAACACGAACCACGTTCATATATAGATAAATAGTGCTCCGCCATAGAACGACCGTCTTCCCGCCCAACAAACAACCGCAGAGGAAGTTGTGAGTCGACCCCTGTCTAAAGTGCCTCAAGGAATAGGACACTTCAAGAGCGAAGCATGAGACCTATACAACCTAACCTACCTCTACATGATTCTCCTTATACTCCGTTCTCCACATCATCAACGTCATCATCATCATCACTGACAGTTGGAAAATATTTTTCACTTTTTTTTTTTTCTTTTTCAGTTTTATTGTTGTATGTAGTTGGTCTTTCCATTTTAGTACCATACACAAAAGGAGATTCCTTTCCTGTACGCTCCAAAGTCAAACGTCTGCACCAGCTTCAAAGCGAGTCCCATGTGTCTGCGTCAGAACATACAGACAGAAAGACAGTTAGCCAAACGGAATAATAAATTTGCACTGTTTTCTAAAACTCTACAAACTTTTCTAGAATCAGAAGTGGGATGGCATCAGCAAAGGCCACCGTTGCCGTATAATAACCAGTTTTTTGGCCAATGCAGTTGTGCGGCATATAGTCTTTTTGCATGCATGTGGCTCCTCTCTCTGCTCTGTGCTGTGGTACTACACTACGTCTGTGATGAATGTTTGTGCGGAATAATATCGCTATTTGTAAATATTTACTCGTGTAACTACATTTATGAGGAGCTACATCAGCAAGAGCAGCAGGAGCATAACACTATACCGTATACCACCGACGACTCCAGCTCCAGTGTAGGTACCAGTGAAGTGAAGCGAGCTACTTTCGCATTCAAAGTTCCATCGGTCTTCAGAGAAAATCCCAAGGGAGGTCGAAACAAACGATGACTCGCTCAACTCAAAGCCATGTTTAAAGAAGTTCCCTTTTGCCAGTGTTATACCACCTTCGAGCGGAGAAGAAATATTTGCTTCCTGGTTGCTTTTTGCAAAACCCAATGTGCATGTTACATTGCACAAAGCACAACTTGTGTCAGACCAAAAGCAGGTCCTTTACGCAACAGCTTTATAGAGAGAGGGTGACGCGATGGTATAGCATTGGCTGGTGGTGGTGGTAGGAACTTCTTTAGATACCTACCAACAACAAAAAAAAAACATGTGTGTAGTTTGTACGATGAGCTTGAGAAACATAGCTCTATATTCTGCCACAGCTAAGATGCACGTGTCCAAAAACCTGAGGCATTTCTCTGGGAATTAAGAACAACAGGAAGTACATATAAGTGGGAGTGTTTGACCAAGACTGAATATTATACCAACAACATTTATATGAGAAACTTCCTTTGGATAGTTGTTACAAAAAAGTTTCTTTGTCGTGTCTTTTCGGAAGAATGTTTCTTATGTCATCCATTTTTTTTAATTTTTTTTTTGTGTTCTTTCTTTATTTTATTATTTTTGTTTTTGTTTTCTTTATCCAACAGTTGGCCTGTTATGTGGCATGTTACGATGCAATTACTCAAACTGGGAAGGAGTCATGTTGTCCTGCCAACATTACTGATATGTGCCAGGCTCTCTGGAACAAGAGTTTCAAATAGTTTATACTATACGAAAGGGCAGCTTCTTTCGCAATGTCATGTTTTTTTTTTTTTTTTGTTCTTGTTGTGTTGGTTCTTTTTGTACTGATAAGGATAACCAGGGATTGGATTTGGATTCTTGGTTTGGCAGCTGGAACTTCTTTGTTTTTTTTTTTAATAAGAAAAAGTTTATTGAATTCTTGATGGTAGAGATACCGGTGGATACTTTTTTGGTTAATAAAAATTGAGGTGTTGAACGAAATTCAAAAGTTTTGAAAGAGAAATGTTTTGGACATTTTTTATTTTTGTTCAAATTTGACTTTAAAATATAAAGGAGACTTAAAATAGTTTCACTTAAAAATTCTGTTTAGAAATGTGTCAGAAAATACCCAGGGGCTTTAGACAATTAACTCCTCAATCCAAATCATTCCATTCCTTATGGTTAAAAAATAGTTTCTTGAACTTTCTTTAAGCTCACCTGTAGTCCGTGCGTTTACTGCAGTTTGAGCTAGATCTTTAACGGGTGGTCATCCGACTTGCTTTAAACTTGTCACAGAGAATTTCTTTCTCATTTCCATATAACACAAAAATACAACAATTAGACAAACAGTTCAAAAGCCTTTGGTAAAAATTACTTAATCCATAATTTGCCTACATAAAAAAGTACATATGTATGTCCCTACATACCTACTCCTTTATCGTAAGAAAAAATAATTTGCATATTTTAGTAGATATCAAGATATGATTTCGGTATTTACATTTCTGTCCTCTCTCCTATTCCACGTGAACCTAATTTGGAACATAGAAAGGGGTATTCTTAAGCTGCATAACAACAATAACCATAACTTAGGACAACCAACAAAAAAAAAAGGCAAGCCAAAATCCAAATCCCAATCCTAAAAATTTACATTCTTAAAACGATAGTAAAATAAAATTAAAAATAAAAAAAATACTAAACCTACATAAGACCACCACACCGCCACAAAAGAGATTAAGTCTCGACAAGACAAATAATGGTCCGCGCGTTAGGAAGGACTGTTTGAAATATAATTTTTCTTGTTTTTTTTTTTTTTTTTTTTTTTGTGCTCTCTAATTCTTAACAAGAAAACGGACTTTATATATTTTTTAGCTTGTTGGTTGTTAATAAGAAACGCGGCATGCCATCCATGCCTTCCAAAAATAGATTAAGGATACCTACATCCTGCTGTGAGATAAACAGCAAAAAGCTAAAATATATATAATTTAAGTAAAATAAACCCGTAGAAAAAGAAGGCACAGCAGGATCTTAAAATGACAATTTTAATTTTTTTTTTTTGTGAATCTTGAAATAAAAAAAAAAAATAAATACAAAACTGATGAACAGAATAAATGCCGAGGAGGAGAAACGGGAGAAGATATACAGATTATACAGAAATAAGAAAAAGAAAGTGAGAAAAAAAAACCTCAAACGCTTTTAATTGTCCTTTAGAGGCGAAATTTATTGTTTGCGTTCTCTTAGATTTTTTTTTCTTTCCATTTAATCTGATAATTATTTCACTTCACGAGGATTTTAAATTTTTTTGTTGTTTATATTGTTTTATATTTATTATTCTTTTAGGATTAAAAAGAGTTTTGAAGCAAAAAAATAAAATAAAATGAAAACATAAAATAAAATTCATCAAATTGTTTATCAATATCAATAACTTATTTACTGTGGCCACTTAGGAATATGGCATTTTAACTTTTAAGCCTTAAAAAGGTTTCAAATTGAATTGAACTATTATTTTAAAAATAACTTCTAATATTAACAAACACTTTGACATGGATTTTATTGAATAGTAGAATATTCATACAGGGTGTTTTTTCCACACATTTTAAATCAAGGATTTTTAAGGAATAAAATTGATATACCAATTGTTTAAGTAGGTATAAGAGTTAAAAAATTAATTATGGAAAAAAAATTCATTGACTCGTTTTTGAAATGAAGAATTTTTAAAAAATGTTTTTGAATTTTTTTTTATCAAACATTTTTTTCTTTTTAAATATTGATATGCAATATTATTACAACTTATTAGATGCTTTTTAATTATTTATATTCAAGGTTCGAAGAACGATAAAATATGATTCGTTCTCTCGGGAAAAATTCGTAAAGGAATTTTATTTTTGATTCGATGGCGAATCTAATTTTTTGGTTCCTTTAAAATAAAATTCGTGTTCGCGAATGAATCATATCTGTGGCGATCTGTAAAATATGGTTCGTTCACGAATTTATCACGTGGGAACTATTGAAGATCCATTCGCGAACCGTTCGAATAAGAAAAAAATGTCATTTTAGATTTTATATAAATATCATATATTATATAGTAAATAGGGATATTTTTTATCGTAACTAATCCCACACAACATTTAAAAATCACTCTTCTTCATTTCAATTAAGACCGATTTACTTTTTTCTGGTCGAACTGACTCACTTCCAGTTCCTGATGGTTGTTCATTAACCCCCGAATCATTAATATTAACACTATGTCACTTTTTCTTTCAATTTTTTTTTTCACAAATTAAATTGATTCGCCAACTACTCCTTCATTACAAGAAACATATTTATCTAACTCAATTTTTTTTACTTTCCCCATTCCATTTCAACAAAAATCATTTAAAAAATAAATCACTTCACATCCGCATTGAATGTATACTTGATGACGAATGATTCTTTTTACGGATCTTTTCGGATCAGCGTTGCCGCCCAAAAAAAAATGTTCGTGCCACATTTTCTAAAAAATCGTGTCAATTTCGTGCCATATGAGAAAAACAAAAATTCGTATGTTAAAAAAAGAATATAAATCAATTGTGGATTGAAATACAACAAAAAAAATTAAAAGAAATATTTTGTTCTATAAAAAATAAGAGTTTTTGTCAGTTTTTCCTCCATCTGGCCTCCATTTGGAGCAATTTTCACAAAATTTCTTCAAAAATCGCTTTATTTGTAGTAAAAAATGGAAACAAAAAAAGCGTGCCATATTGAATTTTTTCGTGCCACCGTGCCATGATAAAATTTTCGTGTCAAAAAGGCACCATCGTGCCACTTCGGCAACGCTGTTTCGGATCCTTACCGCGAGCGAACCATATTCTACCTGAATTTTATTTTTCCGATCTCTCACGAACGAGAGATATAGAAAAAAAAAATTGATATACATAGTTCGTTCGTGAGAGAACTATAAATTTTTATAGATCGAACATTTTATCGTATTTTATGATTCGCGAGCGATAAAAATTTGAATCAAAATCTTAGAATTACTTTTCGAGAAAAATTAGATTTTCTTAAACAATTTTTCTAAACTTTTATCGGAAATACGCGTTGTATTTGGTTATCAGAATAATTTTTGTTAAAAATCTGCTACTTAATTTTAAAAAACAGCTTGATGCCAAGTTTGACAAAAATTGAACAAGTGGTTTCTAATTATTAAATTTTCAAAAAAAAAATAAAGTTTTTTTTAATCAAGGAGAAAAAAAAATTTAATATTGTAAAATACTTTTGAAAAATTCTTAAAACATTAAAAAAAATGATCAAAATCAACTGTACCGTTTCGAAGAAATTCGAAAATAAAAAAAAAGAAATGGCTCTATGATGATAGGTGCCATTCATATCCATTTTTTTTTTAATTTGTTTACAAAACAATCAAATTTTACTGATTTTCTTTTTTAAGAAATAAATTGTGGGTATCTACGTTTTTGATAAAAAAAATAAAATTTTAATTAATTGTTAAACAAAAATTTACGGCAGATACCGTTATTTTTGGTCTTAAAAAAACGAAAGTAACAAACGTGTGCTAATAAAACGTTTGAAGAAAAACAACCGTCTTCAGCCGAACGTACAGATAGACGGACAGAAAGAAACACATACATATATGTACATATTTATGTGTATTGCAAATAAAGAATTTGTTCGTCTGATGGCAAAGAGGGGAAGAAGATTGCAAGCTTAACATCTTTAAGGTGCACAAGGTATAATGTGTAACAATTACAATGGCATTTATACATACATATCTAAATGAATCCCTGAAACCCATATCAATCAGTCGATAACTCGAACGACGACGTTAACCTTCTAATATAAGGTTGGGAATTGAATTATCACATCTTATACAATTCGTAATTTAACCACAATTTGTTTTGGAAAATAATCCATATACCTAAGAAATTAATAGCTTATTTTTAATTAAAAGAACAAAAGATGTATTAGTTTTGTTTGTTGATCTACCTAATAAGATTTCTTGACAGATAATCAGACAGACAATCATTGTTTAAGATTTTAAGACTCATATATACATAATACATCAATTGTAATTAATTCGGAATCGATAAGTCTCATTTTTTAATTGTGCAACGTACTAATATAGGTACTACATAAAGGATGTCCAGCGGAATTTTTTCAACTTTAAAATTCAATAAAAAAAAAAACTACTACATCTTTTTAATTTATTTTTATTTCAATTAAATGCGGATTTTACTTTTTAAAAACGATATCATCCAAATGATGGCCGCTTTTTTTCAATGCACTCTTAAAGTCGGACCCTTACATTTGCGATTACGCGACGGACGGCAAAGCGCTGAACTAATGCTTTGAATTTCATGGCGAATATTTTTCTGCAGGGCCTGAATTGTCCGGGGATTGTTATTATAAACATTTGATTTGAAGTATCCTCATACAAAGAAATCGCAAGGTGTGAGGTCTGGCGACCGAGGCGGCCATGGAATGTCTCTGTACTTGCTGATCAGTTTATTCGGAAAAATTGTCCTAAGGCTTTCCATCGACACTCCGACTGTGTGCGGAGTGGCACCGTCCTGTTGAAATTGTGTTCTGTTGTTGTATCCTGAATACAGCTGCAATTGCGGTAACAGAAACTCATCAATCATATACGGCAATACACCGGAGCAGTGACAGTCTCACCTTTGTTAAAAAAAAATAAGGGCCAATTAATTACCCCGCTCGCTGAAATGGCACACCAAAGTGTCGTTTTTAAACAATGTAAACGTTTTTGATGGCGTTCTCTAGGGTTGTTGGGGCACCAGTATCGCATATTTTGTTTGTTAACATATCCATCAATATGGAAATGTGCTTCTTCTCTGAATAAAATGTTTCCAAGCGTTTAATGCTGTCCAAAAACGTTCCAGCATTATTCTTGCGAAGGATCCTAGCAAAGGATAGTCACTTTCGTTGAGAACAATTTGAATTTTGTACGGGTGGATTTCGAATAATTGCCTTTCGAACTTGAGACACATGTTCTGGCGTTGTTTCTGACGTTGATGGTCCAGGATTAGGTCTATTGACCATTGTGCGTTCTTGCCTGAATCTTTGTACCCACGACCAGATAAGTTGCGTGCTCGGCCCATCACTTAGTCGTCGAATATTAAAATGAATAGTATTAAAAGCGCGACGCGCACGTACCAACGATTCACCGCACTATTGCTCCACCGCGGTGAGCTCCCCACCACTGACTCATGGCGACTAACAATTCCGCAAATCCTGCCCTTTGAATGATACCCCTCCTGCTTACCTTAACCCGCTAGTATTTCGATAATTGCAATTTAAAGTTGAAAAATTCCCGCTGGACAGCCTTTATATGGCAAGTTATGGATTCGTTAACAAAATAGAACTCGAGATTTTGATCAAACTTGACATTAGATAGTGAAGTCGAAAAAACTGGGTTTCGAAATTCTGTCTGTCTGTCCTTTCGACTGCCGCCTAAACAGGTGGGTCGATTTTTCTGTAAACTTGGTACCTAGCATTTTTACCCGATATATTTTTTTCTTTATTTTAGGACTAAAAATAACGGTAACTGCATTTACAATTTTTTCAAATAAATTAAATCTTATTTTACTCAAAAACGTGCCCACAACTTAAAAAAATAGTAATTTTTGCTAAGAGATATCGTCATGTCGAAGTCTAGTTGTCTCGTCGCATTGTGAATCAGGCATTAATATTTTTTTCCTGCACTTTTATTCTTCATACAAATTGAAACATCAAAAGTGATGAATATATGTGAAAAGTTAACAGTCAGTTAACTCTTGCAGCAACGACTGCAGTTGCATTGTGTTGTGTTCTAACATTGAATTTGTGTTTAGTGTAATGAATATTTTGTCAGTTATTCTAGCTGCAGCACCAGTTGCAGCTCCGTGGATTACAGCTTATTTAAGATTGGAATGAATCTCTTTTAAATTATTGACTAGAGCCATTTTGTCTTTTCCCTCCCTTTTTCTCATTCCTCAAAAAAATGCTACAAGCAATAAAATCTCCTCTTGTTAAAGGGGTCTTAAGGCAGCTCAAACATACATACATGGCATTCTGCAACAAGAAATATAAAAAATGCCCCAAGGTTGATCAGAGGCAAATTTTGTAAATAAAAAACCAAACGAAACGAACAAAATTTTTCATTTGAATTCAATTGGAAAACAAATTACCATGTCATGTCTAATGAAAAATGACATTTCTTATCTCTTGACGTGTGTGTAACAGAAAAATGACAATAACTGGCGGCAGCATATCTCTCTTTGTACCATCACTAGTTACTACGTTGTCGGGGGCGACACACGGCAGGCTTAACGCAACAGAGTATCCTTTTGTCTCTTTTCGGTAAATTTGTGTCGTCAAGAACGAGAAGGCAAAGGGTTGAAATTTCAAATCACCTGCACGACGATACTGTATTTTGCTACATGTCATATGTGTGTGTGTTATATTTATGTGGGGGAGGAATGAATCTTTTGTCAAATTGATGTTTACAATTTCCTCATTCAGATTCACATACCCCCCACAACTCTAAGAAATGGAACCCATACCCGGGAAAAATGTTTTCAATTTATGACACAGCTTGAGCGTTATCTTTGGTTTGGTATACGTCACACCGTGCTGTGCGCCGCTCATGAAGTGGGCCTCATTTCCTTCAGTGATGTGTCCCAACTCCTTTTCAAGGCAAAAATCTAAAAAAAAAAAAAATAATCAAATATACATCTTCGGAGTCATATCGTGTGCATAAAATGTCACCGCAGTGATTTTTAGATATATTTTTTTATATTGAGCTGTCATAACCAGTATAATGTCATGCTTTCTATATACTATGTCGCTTTACAGTAGCGGGTGTGTAATGTGTGATGGTGTGTATATAGGTGATTTGATGGGAAAACACCCCGTCTAAATAGGTAGCTACAGCATGACTAGCAATTGGTTTTGATTCTGTACTGATGATATGTTGTGATTTCTTTTATTTGTTTTTTTTTTTTTTAGTACAATGTTATAGGGTGAAACTTTGATAATTTGATTACACACAGAAACAAGTGATTGAATTTTAAATCCCACAGCCATTCCAACGAACATCGTACAGATACCAACTGCAAAACATCTGAAGCAGAGGGTCTTATATATATAGTGGGTTCAAAAAATATGTGTGATACCTACATATAGGTATAACTATAGGGGTACTGTACAGTTGGCCTAGAAAAGTTTTTAAATTGTTTATTGATTTATTGAAAAGTTGTTGGTTGAAATTATGTTGTTTGCCCAACTCCAATGGGGAATCATGATATAAAAAATTTAATTTAAGTTTCTTGTTTCTTATAAGGAATCAATATAAATAATTGAAAAATTTGTTTGGTTAATCCTCGTCAAAGAAGTGGCGGGAGTAAAAAGTTTTTAAAAAACATTTTAGAAGAAAACATTTTACGTAGGCAGACAATTTTTAAATTTAACATTTATGTACATTTTATATGGAGAAGTTTGTTTATTTATTATTATACAAGGTTTCCCAAAGTCGCTGCTGCCGGCCGTAGAAGAGAACCGTCATGGGTTTCTAAGGGCATTTTAAGTCGAAAAACTTATGATTTAATTTTCTCGTGAGACCTTAATAAGTTTTTTTTACATCGAAATAAAAAAAATAATATATAATAAATTGAAAATAATAATTTTCTGAATCTAAAAATTTACTAGCTGGGAAATGTATCTACGAAAAAAATTCATTAGAATAAGAACACATTCTTCTGCTTAAAGCCCTTAAACCCTCCCCCTTAAAATCCAGGTATTTCCAAATTACCTGGATTTTAAGGGGGAGGGTTGAAATTTAGTTTTTTTTTTTTAAATAGAAATTTTGAAAACTATAAATTTTTGAAAAAAGTATAAAAAAGAATAGTAGCTTGCAGTTTTACGCACATTTTTACTTGCAATTAGCATATATGCGCAGGTACTATACGGCAGGTTATGCATTCGTAAAAAAATCGAACTCGAGATTTTGATCAAAGTTGACATTACGTTACGATGATAGCGAAGTCGAAAAAAGTGTGTCTCGCAATTCTGTTTGTCTGTCTGCCTGTCTGACTGTCCATTCGGCTGTAGCCTAAATTAAATGGGTGGATCAATTTTCTTTAAAATTGGTACCCACACTTTTTTTCATTTTTTTTAAGACCAAAAATAACGGTACCTACCGTAGACATTTTTTGCAAAATTATAGAAATCTTATTTTTCTCAATAACGTGCCCACAACTTTTTTTTTTTAAATTCAGTAAAAAAATGGTTTTAAATGGTACCTCCCATAGAACCATTAGCGCAAAATTTTAAACGATTTAGTACGATGTTAAAGCATTTTCACTATGACAAAATGGCTTTAACATCGTACTAAATCGTTTAAAATTTTGCGCTATTGTTTTTATTTTCGTTTTTCTCATAAACGGTTCGACTGCTTTTGATTAATTTTTTTTTATAGAGAATGTTTACAATAATTTTAAAAATATTGAGTATACCTACCAAAATTTTCGAAACATTTTTTTTTTTTTGAGAACTTAATAATTCGAAAACAATTTGATCGATTTTTATTAAACTTAATATCCAACAGTTTTTTGACATTATCTAGCAGATTTAAAATAAATTTTTTTCTTATAATAAAAAAATAACGGTAACTCCCAAACAAATGTTTTAAAACCGGTATTGAAAATCTCACTTTTCTCAAAAACGGCTCTTACGAATTTTATTAAAAATTTTATGTGAACTAATATAAGAAAGATGTATCATATTATTTTTTGAAAATTCGATATTTCGAAATTTGGTGCATGATTTTTTTTTCAAAATTCACTTTTAAACTCCGCATACCTAAGTAAGTTGTAAAAATACACAAATTCAAAATTTTATACATAAAAAATTATTTTTTTAAAAAACCGCTACAACGATTTTAAAAATGTTTTTCTTATAAATTAAGATTTGTGTAAGAAATCAATTGATGTACATTGCGTTGGTGTCAAATAAATTTCAGATATTTTTTTTTTTAATCAATTTATTCCTAATTGTATTGATTTTTTTTACATTTTTTCAGTCTTAATTGTAAACTCCATGCATAGGTGCGAAGTGCAAGACAGCACGGTGCTATATTGTTCATATTTATATACAGTGAAAGCTCTACTTGCGGACAGCTCCAATAAGCAGACAATTCCTTTAAACGGACACACAACTGCTTTAGCTGCTTCAAGGTCCGTTCTCAATATAGTTTCTGTTATATTTTAAATACGTACCTACAAGCAAATCCATAGAAAATCTCCGATAACCGGACGCGAAACTCTAATAACCGTACAGAGTGATGTTATGTTGAAAGCTTATATTTATTAGTGGATTTCCCGAATAACTCAGTTGGTGTATTTTGAAAATGTAGGGTTTCCCTTTCTCATCGCGTTTCGTTATATTTTGAGCGATGTCATTTTTTAATAATAAAAAATTAATATGATGAAGTTAAAAAAAAAAAAGTTTTTTCTATTTCTTTTCCTTAACCCGTACTCATATAACCGGACAAAAATTGGAGGAGCATGAGTGTCCGCTTACTATAGAGCTTTCACTGTACTCACATAATACCTTCTTAACCATATTTTTGGCAGGTGACATAAAATATAGGTTCCAATATCAAATGAAAAGTTTTTAAAATTATTAAGACTTTAAAACCACACTGTGATCGCACATAAGAAGCAAATTCGTGCGACCCAGTCGTGCATTTTATTTAAATATGTATATATGTATGTACATTGCACATATGTATTTTGAATTTTCAAAAAAAAAAAAATTGCCATCAGAACCAAAAAAGGAAAATTTTTGCATACAAGGCAAATAAAATTTTCTAGAAGCTTCTGATGTAAAAAATATAATCGAACGGAAACCGCTTTCGGGAAAACCGAAAATACAAAAAAAGGTTATATGAGGGGTATAACATTAATAACCTTTTTTATGAAATATTTTTAGTAAAAGGTAGTCCTTTACCAATAATAATGATTAATTGAAATATATATTTTTCAAAAGAATATTTGGAAATATTTTTGGATAAAAATAAGATTTTCTTAAACGGTTAAATAAAATTTGTATGAGAAGAACCGTTTTCTTAGTTCTAAAAAAAGAAAAAAAAAAAACATTTAAAAACAATGCATTCATTGACTTCAGCGTTTTTACCCTTTATGACTCCAAGAAAAAAAATACTTTTAGCAGTAAAATGACATCAAATTGTTAAAAAAAAAAACCCTTAAGAAGCATCTTAAGGACTTCGAACATAAAGACTTCAAGAAGAAAAAACACTCTAAGAAAGACACCAAGATGTAAAATGCCATCAAGATTTAGGAAAACTTTTAGAAGTAAAAAGACTTAAAGTAAAAACAAAGTTAATCCAAAGAAATTTTACATTATATTCCATCATTCATTCAAAAGACTGAAACAATGTAAAAGAAATGGTTCAAAAAATTGAATCAGTCTTAAGAGTCTGGATTCTCTTTAAGATTCGCTTACTTGAGATGATTACGTTACTAGAATGAGATTTATTAAAAGAGTAATCTGAATAAAAACTTTCTATCTTTGGATGTGTCTTTCAGCTCATTACTAATTTTTACCGTATCTGAAATCATTGGCAAAGCCATCAACTGGCTTTAAAACTGTTTTTTTGAATTTTCTAAAACTCGCCAATTTATAAGACCCCTGTCATTTTTAATACTAAGCTTCTTGCGTTGGTGTTTTAATATTTATCTATCTGCATGAATTTAAATACAACCAACCAACGCAACGGTAAAAAAAAAATCTAAAAATAGAAATTGTTTTTCATTTTCATGGCTCTTTCTTTCTATCCTACTAACATGACTCTGTGGCACCAATTTTAAAATCATGCATCATTCTCTTGGAACTTTGTGACATTAATTTATATCAATAGCAAAAAAGATACAACTCTTGCCGATATATCCATGAAATACTTACATTATAATGTAGGTATAGTAGAAGAAAGTGCGGTGTCAAGTATTTTATTAAAATTTTTGCCTTTAGAATTCTAAACTGATGTCAACTTCAGAAACAAGACGTTTGAAAATAATTCCATCATATGTCACCCTTATATATTATAAACCTGATGGCTTGCACCAAACCACTCTCGCTCTGCTATACCACATTTTGCTAAAAGCTTTCGTAAGCAATATGTAGAGTTAATTTTTCTTCAGAGTTTTACCAAAGACTTCCTTGAATATCAATTTTCTTCAAAATAACAAAAAAAAAAAAAAAAAACTCTTATATTATAACACCACCCGTGGAGATGCAAAAAAAAAAAGAAGAAGAAGAAGAAGAAGAAAATAACAGCAACAGCTGTTTTGGTTTCTGAGTTTCGGTGTATCGAAGTTCGGTAGCTTTCCAAACAGCAGTGATGATGATGGAGGAAAAAAGGAGTCCCCTCCATCTATGTATATAAAACCAGCTATTATCCTCGCCAATTCCCAAAAGCATCGTTAGCGTATACGGGATGTCTGTCTTAACTGGGGGGCCTTGTTTCCAAAGTATAGACAACAACAGAAGCAGAAGCAGTAGAAAAAAAGACTATGACACGATAAACGCTCTGGCACAAAACTTTTCTCCTCCCAAGGTATTAGCAAATTTTTGAGTAGGTTTGCTATGGCAGAAAAAAAAAAAGTTTTTGGTTTCACATCTTTTTCCTTGCATTGATAAGCATTGTTAAAGTTTCCAAAACGAGTGGTTTCCATTCAAGAAAAGATGCCACCACCATCACTATATACCACACCAGGATGACAGAGGTTATAGACGAATTCTATAATATACGACGACATCAGATCTGTCACTCTCGCTTGATTGGATCACTTGTTCTTTTCGAGTGGTGGTACATAATTCCTTCGTTTGGTTTTTTGCCAGCTTCAAAAGTTGTTCCTTATAACATAACATCGCCTTGCCTTCTCCATCTACACTCTTAGTTCCTTATATTTGTAGATATACCTAAACGAATGCTCAACCTCTGCATCGTTAAATATCGAAAAATATTATTGAATAAGAAGACAAATTGGCCACCCATTCAAGTTGAGGAAGAATGCGCCTAAACTATATAAAGGACACACCAGACCAGCCAGCTTCAGCCAGCGTCTGTGTCCACTTTGTGTGTGTTAAAAGTTTCTTCGCCATTCCACCAACCGGAAGATGCGGAGATGGAGGGGAAGAGGTTGGGCCTAATAATGGCTGATTATGCGGCACAAAATTGTAGGTACGGGGGGTTTGAGAAGGAAGTTCGATGCTGATGTCAGAAGCTCTTTATAGATTGTTACTGATGAAGCAAGCAAGTTGGTTAAACTAAAAGTTTTTTTTTGTTGTTTTTTTTTTTGCTTGTTTCTTTTTTTTTTTTATTAATGCTGAACAAATTAGTATCTCGGGAACTGATGCGGAGAAGTTTCTTCGTAATTTTTTTGTTCTCAAAATGTAATTAAGTTACCATAAGCGATAAATTGAATTGTTACTGCGATTGATAATGTTTGCTTTTTTGTTAATTTGCTAATAGTTGGTATGGTAACGGTATATACCTGACGTACATTTTGAGTTCAGAGAAAAGTTTGCTCGTTGCTTAGAATAAAATTTATTTTGATGAAGTTGAAATACTCTTAAACTTTGATAAAAAAATATAGAAATAATGTTCAAGTCGTTTGGGCTTAAGAGCTTTTGTTAAGCTTATACATGGTGTATCAAAATGTCATCAAAATGTAATAATACGAAATAATGTCTTAAAGATTTTTTGCAACTTTCTGATGGACGCTTTATAACAACATATTAATTTTCAATAAAAGGGGTGGCCTACAGAAGGTTTAAATATATAGAGCCTTCTTTAGAATGATTGGTTAGATAAATACAGACAAATGTATGAAGAATTATGATTTTTTTTTACATTCGTGTGGTAAGGTTAAAATGGTTTTGGCTGGTAATGAGGTCAAGACAAAAGTATATGCTGTCAAAGAGAAACTTTATTGAAGTCAAGATATGGATAAATTTAAATACATAACTTCTAAAAAGTCATACGGACTTTGTATATTTGGGCAGGCAAAATGACATTAGTGTAGAATTTGATAAATCACTCTTGCCAACTGCTCCAACTTGTAAAGCCATCTCTCAAAGTACTTAGAAGACCTGCAAAATTCCCTGATTAACACAGTCCTGCTTCTTGGGGCAGAAGCAGCGTTCAAACCATACTTAAATTGGAGTAGATTAATTCTGATTTTAGAAAGAAAAATCTACTCCTAAACTCAATTTTTTTAAATAAGTATCTACTTCTATTTTTTTGGATACAGAAAAATGTAGACAGTCGTAAAGACATTTAAGCCATCGCACAAATTAAAGTTTATAAAACACAATACAAGTTTCTCTATCATATATGGCCAATTTATTTTAAATTAATATTTATAAAATAAAATTTAACAGATTTTGAAGACTGATTCTGTAACGGAGGAAATTTAGGATCTGTTTTTTTTTTTTGATTTAAATATGTATGTAGTTTTTTATTTTAAATAAATTTTTGAAAGCATGAGTTTTTTTTTTTTAATTTCAAAACTCTACACCGAAAATTTTGGTTTTACCCCTCTTTTTTTTTGTAATTCTGCTCCGAAATTTTACACTTCTGAGCTAGGAACGCTTGGTAGAAATATACTTGTCAAGAAGGGATGAAAATTTGTGGCTTTGGAAGATGTTTCGAGTAATATTTAGTCCAATATTATGGAACAGGACAAGTTTTAACGGCCTATATAGAACGACTTCATCGACCTGGTGAAAAATATGAATAGCAGAGGAAGATCACAATAAAAATGGCACGCATTTTTACAAACTTTATGCGTTCCACTCTAGAGGCAGCTATAGGGACCAAAATTAGTTGATGTCATGGTCCATTCTAGAGCGTAATTCCCTTTAAAATAAGAAAGTAAAAACCGACTACTTCCACGCCCCTTTTTCCTTTTTTTTGAGTTTTTACCGTATTTAACATTAAAATTTAAATATTTGTAAATTTAATAAAGCCCAGTTTTTTAATACAAAATCATTACAGTTTAGGAGTTGACCCATCAAGTTAACACCTGTAAAATGTTTTACCGTCAATCAAGATCTTTACTTCTTAACTTCGAGTTTACCCAAAGAACTTGGCGAGTTAAATCAAAATAAGTTATATCGAAAATTAAATAAATTTTTCGGATTTTTCTTTTACAAAATGGTAGCCGTTTTCTAAATAAGTTACTAATTTTTTTGGCTAAGTTGTGGGCACGTTTTTTGAGAAAAGTAAGATTTTTATAAATTGATAAAATAGAAACTGTACCACAGGTACCGTTATTATTGGTCTTAAAAAACAATGAAAAAAAGTGTCATGGGATTGATAAAAAAAAATCTAGATAACAAGTCTGAAGAAAATCGACCCAACTGTTTAGGCTGCAGCCGAACGGACAGAAGGACAGTTCGATTTTTTTACGAATCCATAACTTGCCATATAGTAGTAGGTATACCTATTAACGGGTGGGCCATCTAGTGGTTTCTTTTGAAATCATTGGTTATTTTGACACTGACAGATTGCTGTTTCCCGCTCAAGAACTTAAGGCCAATATTATCCAATAAATCCATGAGCTACTGCACGAAACCATCAACAAGGTCTTGGAAAATTAGAGTGACAGAATGCGCTACTGCGAAGGAAGGCAGAGACAGCCACTTGAAACGACGACGTTGTTTTCCATAATTAATGCGAATGTTTGCTCTTACTAATAAAGCCATAATAAATATACATGGAAAAATTTTAATTTTATTCATTTTATTGCATTTTTAAAAAGAAACTTGTATTTGGCCCACCCTGTATATTATCGCAAGTAAAAATCTCACTTCGATGTTTGGAGTGCGAATTATTCGAAGAAGAAATTCTTCAAATTTAAAGAAGAAAACAAAACTAGAATTTTAGTACAAGATGACAGCCATTCAGATTGGTATATCAACTTAACATGGACTGAGATGACAATGTATGTCAACTAAATGTCAACTAATTTCCCCAAGAACTCAAGAACCCTGCAAGAGCTGTTTAAGAAAAAAACAGTGAATAATATGGGACCATAAAAATCATTTGGCACTAATTTGTAATCCAAAGGTCAAACTTTGTAGACCAAAAATTGTTTATATAGACAACCATATCATAAGAACAGAACATTCTCAAGCCCACAACACCATGAGCATCAAATGAGAAGATTCACATCTGTTTAATAAATCCTTCCATAATTAAACTTTTGACACAAACCAGAGGACAAGTAGAGAGTCAAATGCTTTTTGAAGTAGTTTTCTTCAATCGCACTTAATGAATATTTGCTGCGTCATCTTCAATTAACCGTTCTTATTGAAGGACCTTTTATATATATATATAACTGTTTCTATACATATACTTATATACCTTCTTTCAGGATCACTAAGGATGAACAAACACTTTCGGCACATCAAACCGTATATTTCAATTTGGCTATTATTATATGAAGGCGAAGAGCTTCCAGACTAATGGACTCATCATAGGATATAATCCTGATGTTGTCCAGTCATCGTGATGTCGTTGAAGTTTCAACTACATTATCCTCGAATAATTACCGTTATCGTTGTGGCTTCTTAATATTCTCAACTCACCGGTTAATTCCCACGACCAATGGGGTTGAATATATGGACGTTGCTATAAACGCCCACCTTCTTAGACTACCGCAGCGCCGCCGCCGCCGCCCCCTCCGCCTTCCTTGACGCATCCGTATTATTTATATTTATAATATGATATCCCTGTCCGCAATATTATTTTTGACATTTCAACAAGAAAATAGAGAATCATTCTTAAGTGAGAGTGGGCGTTTTGGGGATGAAATTCAACACTGCACTATGATTGTATACCTATAATATATCTAGTACCTCCGACCTCCATTGTGATCCATTTCAAGAACCAGAAGGATACTCATCTATACGTTGTTATTATTGTTATATGGGTATGGAGAATTGAGATGACTGTGTGGAGTTGCACACACAAGGAGCATCACCACCGAGACAAAGTTACGATTCCTGTGGCTTGTTGGTCTATGTGAAAGCATCCTTGAGCAAGAATCACAAGTGGTGGAATGGGCCTAACGGTAATATGAGATTATGACTTAATGATTATTGATGCCCACGCAAACCACCAACATCATCAGGAGCAGCAGCAGCAGCACGAGATGGCACAGCTTGAAGGAGCATCTTTATATACGATGACGATTATACGTTGAATGGTGAGTTATGATGAATAAGGGGGAGTGAGCCGGCGATGATGGGGTTTATTTTGTAATTGCATTTCAAGCTTTCTATATACCCTTAAACCCCAGCCCTCGTGATGCTTTTCTGCCGCCTACAACCCCCTCTGCCTTATCCTTCCATTCCACAATGACAATGATTACGAAAGATTTTATTTCGAATCATGTAATGAGAGTAACGTTGTTAAATTCAGTTTTATGACTTTGAGTTCAAGAGGCTGGGGTAAATGGGGACTGTGCCACCACCCACCGTCACAATGATATCCTTTAGGCGAAAAATAAATTTACTATCTCTTGCTCTGTATATTGTATGTGTAGGAGCGAAGGAGGGTGGGATGCCAGAGGCAGGATTTTGTTTGTTGTATTATAGGTCTATGGGAGATAACAAATTTTTGGAAATCGTTACAGTTGTTTCATTGCTAGGAAAATCCCTTAATTAGAACAGCCGAGGGATTAAGTGCAAAGCTCAAGTCAACTTATTTTTTTTTTTTTTTTTTGTTACTGTCATCCATGTTCTCTTAGTATATATGTACCTATACATAAGCTTGTATACCTATGTATGTGTATATATCTGTGTTGAGTTTTTCAGCTCTAGGATAATTAATGCTAAAGTGGAATATCGTAAATGCTTAACATTTGTATTGTCTTCTAGATTTTTTTATACTTTTTTTGTTGTTTCTTTTTTCTTTGAGGGTATATTATGTTGCATATGTGGGAGTTATGCCAAAAATTTAACTGGCAAATTGCCTTCTCATAAAGAGTTTTTCGTTGGTTGAATTTTGCAAGATAAGCCTAATCCCTATTTAGTTAGTATATTGCTTAGGAATTCAGATAAATTGAGCTTGAAATAAAAAGGAAAAACCTAATCTTCTTCATGAATGATGTGGGATGGGAATTTTCTAAGAAATCCTTATAATTACATGATTTTTGTTTTTTTTTGTTTTTCAGTTAATGTTATTTTATTTATTTATAGAGAATGTTTTTATACAAATTTGTAAGAGACGTCCTACGCCAACTTAAAAATAGTTGACAAAGTGTTTCTTTGTTTTTGGTTATGTTAAGATGAAGGAACTAGGAAAATACTGATAGGTTTACAAACAAAATAATTAAGGATAAAAACAATTTTAAAAAAATCGAGAAAAGCTCACTGATTAGTTAAATAAAAAAAAGTTAAAAAAGTCCTAAAATCTCAACAGTCATAGTTGTAATTGCACTTTGTTATCAACATTGCCTCCAGTGTATCAACTTTTAATTGCGGTTTCTCAGATCTCCAAATGTTATTAGAAATTGAAAAAACACTCTTTCCATAGGGGCATCATTCACAATAGCAAAAACCAGATAACAGAACTGAATTATTCAAACCAGTATGTATGTAATGGGGCATATTCATAGATATTTGCTAAACTCTTGCTAAGTTGTTATTAAGCAAGTCCACGGAATTGAGCGAAAAGGACTTCTACGAAAGACATCGTTTGGATAAAGAAACGATCACAAGCTGCTGCCTTTTCTTTTTTTTTTGGCAAGCGCCTTAGTTGGTCAACCGGAGGCGGAGCCGATTAGTTGGGAACATCATAGGGCTTTTCTATAACTGGTGCCGAATAGCGGTCTTCGTCTATAGGGGTTGGTTCATTTTCCATAGACCGAACACTTTCATCAAGAAATTCGATCTCAAAGGCCTCCATGCTACTGTTTATTAAAATTGAGTCCTCCTTAAAATCTTCCTTTATCATGTCCTGCACGATCAAGTTCTCCTCGGCTGGTTCTGGAACTTCAACCACATTTCCAGTGGCTCTCAGAGCCTTCTTCATTTCAGCATTGCTTTCTCTGCCTGCAACTTTCATCCGATGCCACTGCTCCTTCAATTTTTATACTGAGCCAGTGGCTCTCATATTCTTGTCAATATCGGACCAAGCTGCTTTCTATTTTGCTATCATCTTAATATCGTTCCTCTTATCATCGACAATGTTGATGTGCCGGCGAATCGACTCTCGCAAAAGTTCCTTCTCTCGTTGCGACCAGTTTTCCTGGCATTCGCGTTATATATTTTATTTGTTGTTCAACTAAAATTATTATAGAATTTTGTTTGAGTTTCTTTTTTGGATTTTTTATTTAATAGTTTTATTTTACTTACTTTTTTCGATATGTAATATGGGGAAGGGCCACACAAAATTTACACTTTGGAAATATAAGAGTATTTTTTTTTTCTTTGAACTGTCATCATTTGAAGTATAATTGTAGTAGAACACAACCTTAACCTGGGATTCTACTAAACACAGCTGGGAAATTGACTATGAATAAGAGCTGTGTTTATTTAACCAACAAGCCTTAAACTATAGATCAAGAAATCACGACTTTAGTAATTCTCTACGTCGGCAATATGTAGTTTCCTTATAGTTTTTAGCCACAGGAACAAGTTCATGCGATCTAAGTGGTGTATTTTATTTTTAAACTTATCGTCAGGGTACACAGAATTATTTCTCAATTCTTGTAGCCAGTGACGTAATGGTTAGAGCCTAAGACCAAAATGTCCTTATGTTTATAACAATTTTTCCTAATTGAAATTTTAAATCATCAAAATGCCTTTTTACATGGTAACTTAAATTTGAACCAAAAAATAGGTACGTTGGCAGAAAAACTTACTTCCTGTTAACTATGAAAGGCCAATTCCTACTTAATATATGTATGTACATACATACGTATGCAGGTACAAAGGTATAAACTATAAATTCAAAAAATATATTGGATAAGAAAAATGTTTTTCCCTTTCTGCTTGTTATTCCGACTATGTTATGCGTGTACCCTTACAAAATATTTTTAGGCCACAAAACCCCATGGTAAATCATATTAAACTTTTATTTTCATTTTTCTCAAAGACAACTCAAACTCAGCCAAAACTTGTAGGTGGTTAGGTGCTACACTTTTGATTTGCAAATTTCACCACCACAAATTCGTGTAACCTAAAATAACTCAAAAGATACAAAAAAAAATAAATACATTTTTTCCTTTTCCATCAGCTTGATTTTTCTGACTAAAATTAAACTCTTATTTTGGACAAAATTTTGCGATGCGCACCATGTTTTCTCTGATGATGCTCTATATCCCTCTATAGTCACTTGGCATTTTTGTGGTAAATAAAATTCCCAAATGATTAAAGGCATATCCCCCATCGGAATTTCCGACCATCCAAAACATCTTTTATACCAACAAAACATGAAATAACATTTTGAATTCAAAGTGAAACATGATGGATGAATTATGTAGGTCTAGATGAGTGTGTATGTAGGTATAGGTGCCTCTTTCTGGGTAGGAATTGGTTGGTTCCAGGAGTGTGGTGCCTCTGGAGAGGTTTATGGTACACCGCCACTGCGGTATGCCCGATATATATACTTATACAAGTTTGCAACACAGGAAGAAGCAAAATACATAAAACTTCTTGGCTCTTACATCAAGAGAACGGGCGTATAAAGATAATATTGTATAAGGATACCTTTTGAGAAGCAAAAAGAGACGTGATTTGAATGCCAACATCGACCAAGACTAAGACCATTGCCTTGATGCCGTGCCGTGCCGTGCCGTGCGTTGTATATCTACTGCCAAACGCGTGTCCATTGTAGAAGGAGAGACATAGAGCCAAGTTTTAAGAAAAATCTTGCAAATTTTTATTGGGTTTTGGGTTTTACGAGAGAAAATTATTGCATACCTTAAGGCGAACGTAGGTGGAATACCACCGCATTTAGGTACTTTACATTCGGCAATAAGAGCCACCTTTATATAGCTCTTGGTCTTGAATCCTTCCATATCGTTCCATCCTTAGAAACATACAATCAATGCGGTGCGCACCTCTGTTTGAATGTTATAAACAGAAAAGTAAATCAAGGATGGTGCATACTTCTCGGCTCTCAGATACGGCAATGTAAGGCAAGATAGTAGAGGCATGCCGCGGTGGCAGTATAGAAAATGTTCCTTAGAATGGCTTAGAATTTTTTTTGTTTTTTTTTTTTTGTTTCTGGTACAACAAGGAGTACGGAAATGCTAGAAGGTAATAACTTTGTGAAGAAAGTGCACATCCTTGAAAGATTTCATTTTGGTTTTATTTTATTTTGATGCTCAACGTTTGAAAGATTTGTTTCCATATATTTGTGATAGGGACAGAGCTAAGCACGTTCAAGTCGTTTCTTTGAAGTTTTTATTTAGCGCAGCGTGTTGTGCTGGCGTGATGTTGTTGCATGCCACATATGCCACATGCATTTCCGTCACTTTGTTGTGTGTTGCACTCACACTAGGTACATATATGCCATTGCTGACTACTGCATTACGAGTATTACAGACTTTAACCCAAATCAATAATATACATAAAAATAATAATAAATGTAATAAAAACAAATTTCAATTGTAGAACCATATTTAGGTATATTTATATATTTTATATACAAATTTAGCAACAAAACACACGTAGACATCAGAGAGACATAGGGATTAGGGAAGGGTTGGCCAAACTATCAATTTTTAGAAAAAACTACATTTGATACGATTGCCTTACGAAGTTTTTGTAGTTTATGTGGAGAAAATGTAGTTAATGAAACAAATTGTAGCAGACGTAGTTTCAAATGTCAAATGATCTGTTTGACTGTCACTTTGAAGTTTGAGCTGAAACGCTCAGTTTTTTTTATATTTACTTTTTATGTAGCAAACGTTATAAATTATAGCAATTAAGGCGTGTTAGTTACTAGTTAAATCTAGACGTGTGCTGCAGTCAATTCGTCCAACCTTGGGAAGCAGACCCTCCCTCGTTGCGTATGTGATTCCTCAGACGCTTACTTATATAAAACATCATGTTCTCCAGTCCGTTTTTAGATTCAGGGAGAAAAGTTTCAATAGATAGTTTGCTGCTTCCTCCCAAGCTGTTTTAACGACATGTTGTGATGAATTGGATAGATGGCTAACGCATCAAATGTCAAATTCTGACGTCAAATTTATATCAAATTCTGTCCCAATGTCATCAAGATGTTCGATTGTCAACGCATTGACGGTTCCGTTAACACTACGGCCAAATTCCTAAACGCAAATTTGCAAAGCAAATACAAAAACAAATACAAATACAAAAACATTTGCACAAATTCATTTGCACTTGCGCAAGAAAACAAAAATCTACTACATTTTCGGACAATATACTTTGCAGGGCTGTTTACATTTGCATTTTAAAACCGTCTGCTTATAGCATAATTTGCGCAAGTTTTGCGTTTAGGAATTCGATGACAGGCTGCATATTCGTCAGTGCGTTGCTGTGTTTCGACTTAATTTTTTTTTGTAGTTTTTGTTGCGTTAACCTAGCCTGGTTTGACTTTATTGCATTGGTTGAGATAGTATGATAGTGGTTGATAGTTTTCGGTAAAGTCTGTAAATCGGATATTTTTATAAAAGTCCAGAAGCTTTGTGAAATCTTTACAAACCAACTAACAATTTTAGGCCAACCGACTGGCCCCATTTCTTGAGATAACACGCTCATCAAACTTACTCTTCAATAAATCGATTGTAAGGTGTGCTGTGTTGCTTTGTGGCACCATCCTGTTGAAACCATATGTCATCCAAGTCCATATCTTCCAATTCGAGCCAAAAACATTCGGTAATCATGGCGCGATAACGCTGGCCATTCACAGTAACGTGACGATCGTTATCGTCGACGAAAAAATATGGCCCAATAACGCCGGCGGTGGCATGCAAACCAAACAGTTATTTTTTGTGGATGAAGTGATGATTCATGAAGCAGATGTGGATTTTCATCCGATCAATAATGCATATTTTGCTTATTGACGAACCCATTGAGCCAAAAATGAGTTTCGTCATTTACGACCGAAAATTAGAGTTAACACTCATAAAGGCGGTCACCGACTCCGAATTTCGGTATAAAAAATTTATAATTTGCAGACATTGCTCTTTCGTGTACTTTATCATGATGGAAATATTGAGTTTACTGAATAAATTGACAATGACAGTTCGATTATTAGTAAAAGGGTGCGTTCACAAATTAAATTTAAAGTTGTCAAGTCCCTATTCGAAAACCCGATATTTATTGCACTCATATAAACTTTATATAGTACTCCAAAGAGTATAAAAAGGGCGACTTTTTTAAACTCCTATTGCACCTTTATGAAGTAAATTGATTTACAACCAAAAAAAATCAATGAACTCAACTAAAGAAAGCTTATAGGAGAAGTTAAAAAAAATAAAAATATTTTTTTTTACATATTCTTTTAAAGTTTTTATCTGAAATGAGATCTTGAGAGTTTAAGAGACAACATTTAATTATAAAAATTATCCTTAGGTACATCTAGGTTGGTCTGCGAATCGAACACGTTTCCCATAGCAGTAAAAGTCTTGCAGGCTAACCACTCAGATAAAAGTTGTAAAATGAGGGTATGATAGCAATTTTATTTCAGTGTTTTACATTTTTAGAGCAAAGTTTTACAGAAATACATAATAAGACAATATTACTCTATAAATAAAAAGCAATAGGCATTAAGCAGCTAAATTAATACTTCTATAAAGCTGTTTTTAAATGACTATTGGATAAAAAATTTCTTTTTAATTTTTATAGTACCTATGAACAAATTATGGTTAAAGATAAATTAAATAATTACACCTTCTACACTACCAGAATGTGCTCCAGAGAATAACCTTCTTAGGGTTGAGTTTTATCAGCTGTAACTTCTATAACGACTTTAATTCCTTTAAGAAAAGTTATAATTATAAGCGCTATAGCTGCGAAGATCTCTTTTGAAATTGGAAGCAATTTTTTAAGTTGGGATTCGGGAATGTCATTTCTTGTCTGAAACCTGAAATAATAAAAAATGCTTTTTAAATCAAAAACAAATAGGAAGTCCTCCAATAAAAAAAGGGAGAGAAGAGAATTTTCAATCCGTTTACATCGTACGTAACCATGGATCATTCGTGTGATAGTAATAATCTTATGCGTTGACTTGGTGAGCATTGAAAGTGCGTTTTAAGTATGTTCATTAATATTTTTGCAACAATCAGGGAGTCAACGTGTTTATAATTTTGTTAAGGCGTCAAAAAAAAGCTATTTGCCAATATTGAATTTTGTCGCACGTTTCTTAAAACCAATTGTAAATACAATTTCATACAGATAAGCACCATACATATTTCTTTCTTAAAAAGAAAATATTAACGTTAACCTACTCTGTCAAAATTCTCAAGGATACATAAAAGTTTTTAGGTGGTAAAGTGCCACCTCATTTCCTACAAAAAAAAAAAAAAACCTCTAAAAAAGAAAGAAACTTGGAAAAATATGAAAAAAGGATACGTTCAAAAAAAAACAATCTGCAGATTGTCATCTCTATTATGCGGCGGGTAACCTCCAACTCAATGCATACACATATCTAGGTACATATGTAGGGGAATATAGGAAGAAAGGATAAAATGAGACCACAATTTGTACGGTATTCACACCATAATTTAACTGCTATTCATTCGAATTGAAAACCAAAACTGTGCCAAGCAAGCTATACACACACATCTCGCTTATGTGTGTTGTGTGCACAATAATATGTTTGGATGGAATATGATGGTTTTGGCTTTTGAATTGAGATTGAGAATGAGGATGAGAATGAGAAGCGTCGTCATCATCATAATCAACATCATCATCATCGTCGTCGTCCTGGCCTGGCCTGGTGCAAGTGGGAATTAAGGTGTATTTTTTTTTTTGTCAACATAATACACAAAAATCTTGCTTTCCTCATTGCAAGAGTATGCGTTATTATTATTGTGTCCTTGTGACACAAATTCTTATGTTTAAAAGCGAAACGAACTCTATAAAGCTTCTTGCCTTTGGGGAATTGCCTTTGATTTCATTTGAAGATAAGAGATGAACAAATTTTTTTATATTTTTTCAAAAAAAAAAATAATAATAACACTGTGTGTGGTGAAAGCAAAGCCCCATCCATGATGCTGAGTGTAGTTCAAGGACATTAATACTGGGTTATTCATAATATAAATGATGAATATGATGAGAGTCAATATTTAAATAGGAATGCGATGCGACAAGTGAGATTTCTTATAATACGAATTCATGTTAAGTGTAGTACATAATCTATATAGTTTTTGAAAACAAAAGCAAACTTTCTATGGAAATAATTTGAAAGCTTAGGTTTATTAATTAGATCAAGGATTTGACAAAAATCAAAACCCTATACAATATAAGGTTCTCATTAAGCAGGTAGGTAGGTTAGGTACTAAGATACCTACTTAAAATTTACAAGATATGATACTTAGTGAAATTCAAAGGATTATAAAAACTTCTTATTCAATAAGAAGGCTATTCTACTTATTAGGTTTTAAGTAAACACTGTAAGAACTCAGCTTAAAAAAGAAAAGAAAAATAGTTAAAACTCAATGGAAACTATCTCTATATATTTCCATTTCGACAATTCCGAATAGGTGCCTAAATGAAAAAAGTAATTAAATAATAAAATGCAAGACTGATCCCAAACAAATTTTGCTAAAACACAAGAGTGGCTTAGAATTTTAAGAATAATTTACAAATGTTTAAATATTTACTTTATTAAAAAATATTGATAAATTGCAAAGATATCAGGGACGATGCCAGGGAAGTCTTGAGAAGTTCAAACAAACTAGGTTTTTACTTGTCAATGTATCTATTTATAAGACAGGTTTAGGCTAATCTTGAACGAGATATAGTCGTTCTGTAGTGTTGTGGAAATGTTTATCTACATTTTGGTAATGGCATGGAGAATTCCTTGGACAACTGTTAAACTAAACCGAGTGATAAGCTTTAAGAATTACCTACTTCGATATAGATTAGGAAGATGAGGTCCTGAGTCACACAATATGCCAAGGTTACGAATTGACTCAACGCTAGACGTGAGCTGCTTTATATCAATAAGGTAAAGATGGAGAGAAAAGTAATTGATGGACATTTGTCAATATTTAACTTCAAGCTTAGAAAATGTCGGAATCTAGTTGAGTAAGAGTAAATTCGTGTGAAGAAGAGATATAGTCTTGAAAAACTTGGTACATCTTTGGAATAGAATGAGAAATGCGAAAGTTTGATGATCATTTCAATATCGTTAATAGTAAGAACAAAATGAAGGGGACCTAAGTAGCTGCCTTGGGGGACCCCGTAGATGGCTATTAAAGACCTTGGCTGTAGATTTAAATGCAGTTTATATAAAAAATAAAAAATAAAGAAATAAATTGTAAACTTGCATTCACACTCACTGTTATTTTTGTTTTTTTTTGCTATTTCCCCAATCGCTTCCAGCTAAATTTTATCAAGGTTATTCCTTCTAAATATATGCTTCATTTAAACTACCCTCTGTCTCTTAAATTTGATATAGCATTGAGGTTTCAATTAAGTTGATTTGGTCACTTTATTTTTGAGATAAGATGCCTTCAAGTGTTTTTCACATTTCTCAAGAAAGCGAGAATTTTTTTTTTCTTTGCTTCGGTTCATAGTTTTTTTTTCTTATTGTATTAATGGACTTTTATATGCCGGACTGCAGATAACTATTATATCCTTTTTCTCTTCTCTAAGAATCTGGACGGAGTTTGACTTCCTTGTTCCTTGATGAACTATAAATAAATTGTAAGTATTCAAAGTTCGTATTCTAATTTTGTTTTTTTGTTTTTTGTTCTTTCTTCTTTTGCTGATTACTTTATGCTCTTAACTTTTTACTTGGCTTCTGCTGCTAATTGTCGGAAGTAATTTAGTTTTTAACTTTTTTTATATTATTTTATTCTTAACAATGTTCTTTTTTTTATATAAATAGTTTTTTATCCATTTTCTTAGTTCATTCCGCATGCATTTTGTTTTTAACTGATTTAACTTTATAAATATTTTAGGTACCAACTTGAATTTAAATGGACATTTGGCTGAAAGTAAAATTCCAATAATGTGTATTTTTTCATAAATAGTATATGTTTGAGATTATATACATAGATATCTATCTATAAATGGGTATACAAGAAAGAAAAGACTTATTATACAAATAAGTCTCGCTGTCTATAGCAAATTCGTCTACAAAACATCCAATAAAACAAATTTGAGAGCAGCCATTATTAGATACATATACTCAAATTTCTGCTTTTGTTGTCCACTTTATGCTCGTTCCTTCACAAAATCCTGATAAAAACCCCAGCCCGGATTCGGTGTCTGCCAATATTAAAGATATACAAAAACTTCTCATCATAATAATTACCCAAGCCCAATCCTTTATCACTTCCGTTGGGTTTAATTTTATTTTTTTGCAAAACCAAACACCATACCGTTGGTTGCATTTATTGTGCAGACAATATAAACACCAACACCGGAGAGACTATCACCCCACATCCAGCACCACCCGCCCCCCCTCCCAACGACGATACGATAGTACCTATAGTTTCGAAAATATCCTTGGGCAAGGATATTTTTTGGAAGACTGCCATCGTTGTAATTTATAATTTAACTTGTTATATCACCCTTTATACATATACATATATATGTAGTGTAGGTGTATAATATGTATATATATCACCCACCCACACACACCCAATTAAGATAACGACTTGGAAGGGCTTTTCCCGCCCCGGATGCGGTTTTATTGTGTGTACGATCTTACGCGCGCGCCAAAAAACCATATTGCAATTACTCACCTTGTAAAATTTTGTTGCAAAATTTATTGCGGAAAATATCTAAAAGCAATGAAGGAGGCAAAAATGTCCTGATATAATATATGTAGGTACCGAACAGACAGAACAGTGTTTGTTCATAATAATTGTCCTTTTTATACAATGAAGGCGGGAAAGAGACTCGCCGAGTTTATAAAAAAGGATAAAAGTTCATTTATCGAGACGAAAAAGTTCGCCAGAGCAACGGCAATGAACCAAAACCAACCCATCAGGACACGATAAGTAAAGGATATTTTTGCCAGAATGTTTGCTTGTTTTTTATTTTTTTGGGGAAGGATATTTTAAAACTCAGTATCAGTATTGCTATAGTGTGAAAGTGAGCGTGAGCGGTGCCAAACATTGTTATAACAAAATTAATTGAGAGCTTAAATTGCAAGATAGGTATATGCTGTACCTATGTACTCTTGGGATGCGCAAGGATGACACTTTAAACAAAAAAAAAAAGTGAGTTTTTGAACGCATAACCTTATACTTTGACGGGACTGAAAAAGGTTCTTGCAGATATCTAGGTATATGCTTTAAGAAAATTATGGTAGCACGAAATGATAAAACACATGTTAAAAAATCACTAAAATTACAAACAAAATTGATTAAAAAAATACCTGAAATTGATTTGACATCAACGCAATGTACATCAAGTGATTTCCTATACAAATCTCAATTTATGAGAAAAACAAAAATTTAAAAATCGTTGGAGCGGTTTTTTAAAAAAAATAATTTTTTGTATATAAAATTTTGAATATATTTTTAAGAAAAAAAATTGGGAAGCCAATTTTCAGTATACTTATTTATACGGAGTTTAAAAATTAATTTAGAAAAAAAGAAAAAAAGAATTTTCAAAAAATAATTTTGAATTTTTTTTTTAAATCCAAAATTTGATTTTTTTAAAAATTTGATATGTATCTAATATTTTTCAAACTTACTAAAGCATTTGTGTAAAAAATTTCATTAAAATTGGTTCAACAAATAATGAGATTGTCGAAAACACAGAAAATGGTTCTATGAGAGGTACCATTTTTAAACGATAGATACATTTTGTTTCCCAATAATAATAGATAATAATAGTAGATCTTTCTGATGTTGGTTCACACAAACATTTCAATCAAAATCGTAGGAGCCGTTTTTGAGAAAAATAAGATTTTCAATACCGGTTTTTAAACATTTGTATGAGAGGTACCGTTATTTTTGGTTATAAACAAAAATTGTATTTAAAATCTGCTAGATAATGTCAAAAAACTGCCGGGTGCAAAGTTTAATAAAAATCTACCAAGCCGTTTTCGAATTATTGAGTTCTCAAGAAAATGTTGAAACTTTTTTAAAAAATCCAAAAAAAAAATTTTTTCAAAAATTTTGGCACCCAATATTTGTAAAATTATTGTAAACATCTCTATAAAAAAAATTAATCAAAATCAGTTGAGCCGTTTTTGAGAAAATCGAAAATCAAAAAAATAGCTCTACAAGAGGTACCATTTAAAACCAGTTTTCCGAATTTTTTTTAAATTATTTTTTATTCTTTGTGAAAAAAATTACTGAATTAACAAAAAAAAGTTGTGGGCACGTTTTTGAGAAAAATAAGATTTTCATAATAGGTAGGTACCGTTATTTTTGGTCTTAAAAAAAAATGAAAAAAACGTGTGGAGGGAATGCCCAAAAACGCTAGGTACCAAGTTTAAAGAAAATCAATCCACCCAGCGATAGGCCACAGCTGAAAGGACAGACCGACAGACAGACAGACCAGACAGAATTGCAAAACCCACTTTGTTAAGTTTGATCAAAATCTCGAGTCAGATTTTTTTTACGAATGCATAACTCTCCATATAGTACCTAAGTAAAAAAGCTAAATACTAAAATGGTGAAGATTAATTGCAAAATTATAATCTCCGGAGTCCAATTTAAGTAGGTTCTTAAATACAGATTTAAAATCAAGGTCATATTTTTTATCTTTTCTTTTTTTCTAGTTTTCATGAATTTTTTACGCTCGTTTTTAATTTTTATTTTAAAGTACTTTGATATTGTACAAGCCATGCATTTGCATTAAAGCATTCTATATCTGGATTTCAGACAATTTAAATCCATTAGATTTAATGCTTATTTTGCAGTTCATAATATGAACACAGACTTACCGCCATATTATTCACAATTAAATCCGGATTTATTCAATCAAAAACTTTAACTTTATTCACTAGATTCATCCAGATTAAAACTTAAATCCGGATCTATTTACATTGAATATGTATAATTTACATACGGATTAAAGTTTAAATCTGGATGAATAGAGTGAATAATATGACCGTTAAAGTTTTTGATAGAATAAATACAATTTAAAATGCAGTGTGAATAATATGGCCGTTAGTGTGTAGTAAATTTCATAAATGAAACTTCTAATTGGTAGGCAGGCGTTGCGTTTTAGCATTTTTGGTAACAAACGAGAGACTGGACTGATTATAAATTTAAGTAAAAAAAAAAAAAAACGATTAAACATTTTCCTGAAGACATTTGATTCAAATTTTACTTATCCTTCAATTTTTATACCAAAAATCGAATCCCAACAACTTATAGAAAACCTAATAAGCGAGCAACTCCACAGACCACATCCTTTATCTTTCCGAGCAAATAATTCTGGCCAACTTTTGAATTTCACTAATTTTAACATTATTGAAATACAAATAAGTAACTTTAAATTAAATTTTTGTTAAATTTAATTATTCTACGTCAAACTTTGTTTGACAACTCAATTCACAAAATAAAAAAAGAAACTACTTATACCTAGCTATGCATGTCCTGTAAATACTTTAGGAGCAATTGAAATTTCATTCCGCTTCTCGGAGCCGGTTTATTTTTTTTTTTTATTTGGAACACATTTCTTCATCATGACATTCGAAATGACATTTCAGGATATTTAAACCATAATTCAATTTAATGGATTCGAGGTGGACGGTGGTGGCGGTGGTGGAAGAGGTCCTTGGTCCTGCATTCAACTGCAATTTCTCACACTATATAACAGCAATTATTATTGATGCCACCGCTAACACAGCCCCCAGCGAGAGAGATAGAGAAGTCTTGCCTGTGGTATAGCATTTTGTCTCGTATATGTACATACTGCTTGCTGTTGGTGAAATCTGGTTCTGACAGATTTGTCCATTTTTCCAGGGCGCCATTTGCATAGAATTCACCAAACAACCGACCGATGCGAAGCGAAGCGACGCGACGCAACGACCGGCTATATATGTATAGAGACATCATATAATAGCCCCCAACTGCGAACGGCTGTGAATTTCCCTCGAACAATGAAAATTAATTAAACTTTGCAACATTGACAGCAGGCGGCAAGTCAAGTCGTGTGGCACAATAGCAACACAAAACTGAAAGCGAGGCGCAACACACCATCAGGAGTCATAACTTGCTCCGGTGTGGCTGGTGCCACCTTTCAGGTGTAAAACTCTTAAATTACTTGTTATTGTGTTATCACCTTTCTATACCTATGTACGGATGTATGTATGTATAGGACAGAGGGGGGTGTCAAATGGAAAATATTCATCAGATTTGTAAGGCTGTGTCGAGTTTATTAAGAGATTTGTTTTACGGCTGTGATGATGATGATGATGACGATAATGGTGGGTTGGGGAAGATCAACCAACTCACAACTGCCGGTCATCACAGCAGGTGTAGTCAGTCGTCGTGTTTTTCTATATATACCAATACATAGTCAGAAATGATGAATTATTATTGCTGCAGAAGCCATCATCCCAGGAAGAAGGTCTACAATTTGTATCCCTTTTTTGCGCTCGGAAAGTTTCGTCAAAGGAAATAAGAAATTTTAATTAAAGGTTTTTTGAAAAAGTTTGGCGAAAAGTTTTTGACAATTACGAAATTGAAATTCATTGCGCGTTATGTCAATTAATGGAGTCATATTTCTTTCAAAAGACCTTTTCTTGTTTTTTTTTTTTTTTTTTTGTTTTTAATATTAAGAACGTGCAATTAAATCGTTGTCAGATTTTATTATTTGGAAGGAATAAATTCTTAGGAGGGAGACAAAAAAGTTAAGGTGTGTGTGTGATGCAGTAAGAGTGCTTATATTCACAAACTTAATTTAAAGAGAACTTGTCACTTAGAAGTAAAAAAGAAATTCTCGTTGTTTGCTTGAGTTTTGATTCTTTTAATTATTTTAACGTCATTATTGATAAGGATGAATGTAAAGTTTCTTATAGGACTATTTTGGGGAAAAGGCTAAGCAGTAAGTACACTTGAGATTTCCTTAAACGAAGAAATAGCAGGCCAGTTTATTTATAAAAAAAACATATAAAGATGTGTCAATTTAAATGAGTAAAACCCAAAGCCTAGGAAGAGAAGAATGTGATATTTTTAATTTTTTAAAAGTCTTTAAATAGGAGTTTTTTTAAACCCATAGATTTTTTGGACGAAAAAAAAAAATAGGTAAAGGCTTAACAATTCTCGTTTAAATTGCAAAAAAAAATAATTACTTATACCGACTTATGTAGCTATAATCCTGAAGAGAATTCTTTTAGCTAAGTTTTATTCCGGAGAGAAACTGTGTTACCGACGCGAACTACTACTTTGTTATCGATAGTTTCATTGAACTGTCACCGTTTTTTCTATGATCGTGTCCGATGATTCGCGATGTTATTTTTCTACGTACAATTCCCTTAAGGCTTGAGATAAAAAAAAAAGAAAGAAAAAAGCTAAAGCATTATTTCTAAAGTTTTGCCAATATGTGTTTAAATAATTTCTTATCCAATTTAAGTTAAAGTTTTTGAGAATTATCTCGGCCAGAACTTGACTAATGTTGGTTTTTAATGCGTCTTGAGTTCCGGGATTATTCTCATAAACACGGTTTTTTGCGTACCAATTGAAAAAATCTTACGGTGTCAAATCGCATGATCTTGGTGGCCAATTGACGTCGCCAAAACTTGAAATATAGGCGACCAGGAAACCTCCGTTTACCCGTCTTGTTGGAACCACATATTGTCAAAGTCATGATTTTCAATCGCCGGCCAAAAAAAAATAGGTTATGATTCGATCATATCGATCCGAATTGACTGTAACCGTCTGCCCAAGCTCATTGGCATCTTCGAAGAAATAAGACCCAATGACACCTTTCGACCATAGAGCACACCAAGTTGTTCGAAAAATCCGCGAAGTGGCTACGTTTGAATTACCACTTTTGTAGTAAGTTTTAATAATTTTAACGCGTTGTTCGATTGTTAAGTGATCCATTATCGTAAATCGCAAACATTCAACTAATATTATGATACCTACTTCAAATGACAGCTTAGTTTGACAGGTATCAAATGCCAGCGCTGCCAACTTGAAACCACGAAATCAATGACCGCCGTTATTAATAAGTTATGTGCATTGATGTCAGAATTTAATAAATTTATTCGTTTTGAACAATTTTTTGCAGATTAATTGGTGATTTTTAAATAAAAAGAGTGCCAATAGTTGGATCTACCAAGAAAAATATGCAATCCTTTTTTTCCATTCATTTTACAACAATCATGCAACAAAAATGCAATCTTTTGCTAATTCATTCATTTTTCAATCTTTTGCATTTTTTGAATTCTTTTGTATTCTTTGCATTCTTTTAAATTTTTTGCATTCTTTGCATTTTTTGCTTTCATTCTTTGCATTTTTGTCTTCATTCTGTGCATTCTTTTACATTCGTTTGCATTCATTTGCATTTTTTTAATTCTTTTGACTTATTTGCATTTTTTTGCATTTTTATGGAAGGTTTATTGAGGGAAATGGCAATGCAAGAATTCTCAAAATATTGCAATCAATTGAATAAAGAAATGAGTGGGAAAAAATTATTGCAATATCTTTTTGATTCAAGTTAATTGTGTTTGCATTATTTGGAGCCTGAGGTCTCAAAGTGAAATTAATAAATGCAATATTATTACTAAAGTCATTAACGATTGCATTCACAAAAGATTGCATTCTTTTGCAAGCCTGGCCAAAAATACCGTCGTCGTTGAAAATTCTATTTCACACTCTATACCACAGATATACCTATTTTATGGAAACGTGCTGGACCAGATATCTCCCGAAGAACCTTTTTAGTTCCTCTCAAAAAAAAAAAAAAAAAAAAAATGTGTGTGGACCGTATTTTGTATAGTATCTTGTAATAATTGAATTTTTAATATTCTTTCGATTTTTTTTTTGTGGAAATAAGAAGAAGTAGATATACAGATCTACCTTCTCTAAAATTCATATAAATCTGAATATAATAGATTGCTTACCTATAATCCCTGAACTTATGTATTTATACTTTTTAATTTTTACATGGAATTTTAAAAGGTTTTAAAAAAAGCAGAATTTTAAACTGAGACAACTAAAAAATCATGTTTGGCGTGCGAACCTATCGCTTTATTACCTTCATCTTGAATTTCTAAACATTTTATTTCATTTGACATTTGACCAGAGAAACTTATTTTATATTTCTTTATCGTTTCGCCGATCATAAAATTTCTTCTAGCCATCATCATCATCATGCATAGCTAAAACATTCAGGCACGTCATGCCGTAAAAAAAAAGTAATTATTGGTTCCACACTGTTTTGTGCTCTAATAAAAAAAATACCTTTTTTTTTCTTTGTATTATTATCCTACCTAACCTATAGGTACCCGTATTATTATAGCTTTGGGCTAAAACCAGTCCATGCTCTTTTAATCGACCCTGTTTGTTTTTGTGTCGAAAGAACAAATTTGCCTCCCTTATACGCGGCCGCCGCCGCCGCCTCAATTAATGTCCGACCATTAAAAATGAAATAAAAATCATAAAACGTTCGTTGTGAAGGACCACCATACCATCATCATGCATTCCTTCAAAATGTTGTTTCCTTTTTTTTTTTACTTCGTCCTTGGCATTTATCTTATTCCGTTTAGGTTCTTGAGGGCTCTTAGATTTACAAGCGCATTAAAAAACAGATGATTATCCCCAAGAGCTCTTTCGTACACCGGTTATCCTAGCGGAAGTGCTATTCCTCCAGAAATCATATAAATAGAAAGACAGATGTAGAAATAAATTAAATTAATTAAATTAATTTGTAAACAAAAGCTTGAAGAAACATTTCTAGAAAATTCATATACATATACTTATGGGGAAATATATAAATAGCGAAATGCCTTAAAATTATTTTTTTTTTTTATTTAAATTGTTTCGATTTCAAAACAATTGGATGAAAGTTTGCAAACTAATTGACGAGGACTTCATTCAATTACTTAAGTTCCTTAATTATACAGCTTTAATGAAGGAAGAGAGAGTATCTCTTAGGTTTTTATTTTTACTATAAGAATATTATATTTTTGGTCAGTAGGTACCTACTCTTTTAGAAGTTTTATAAGTTGACCAATATAATAAAAAATAAAGCATTACTTTTGCGAACAATTATGATGCGAAATAATAATTGGCGAATTAATATAAAATGCAAGATACAAATTACGATGTGAAAAATACAAAATGATGACTTTTGCGAAACGATAACATTTGCGAAGAATTATAATACGAAATGAGAGAATTAAAAAAATGAGAAATGAAATGTAATAACAGAATTGCGAAGTGAAATGATGATTTTGTGAAATTATAACATATGTCAAACAAATAAAAACTTCCCAAACTAAAATTGCCAAACAATTAAATGGAAAAAAAAAATAATTAAAATGCAAAATATTAAATTGCGATAATAATAATTTGCGAACAGTTATAATGCGAAATAATGAAATGTAAAAAAAAAAAAATTAGCGAATATAATGCAAAATGAAAGAAAATAAAAGAATAGCAATGGAAATTTATGATTTTGCGAAACAATAACATTGCCAAATAAAAACTTCCAAACAATTGGAATGGAAAATAATTAAATAATTGTAAAATATTAAATTGCGAATTTATTAAAATCGAAAGAATAATTTGCGAACAATTATAATGCGAAATAATGAAATGTAAAATAAAAATTAGCGATGTAGTATAATCTGAACTGAAGTTCAAAAAAAAACATTGCGATATGTGAAATAGATGCGAAATGATGATATTCCGAAACTTTAACATTTGCGAAGAATTATAATGCGAAATAATGAAATGTAAAATAAAAATTAATAGAATACAAATGAAGTGCAAAACAAGGAATTGTGATGCGAAATAATTATTTTGAGAAATTGCGAGAAAAGAAATTGCGAAATGAAAAACAATAAAAAAAAAAACTTCTACGAGGAGAGGTCCAATTTTCTATGACTTTGTCGCATAAATCTTACTGATGATTTTTCTGGATGCCGTTTGTTATAATATGTTGACTTTTAGAGGATTATTTGTCCAAACCTTTAAAATCTCACGATATTGATGCTCTAAAATCGAAGGTAGAATGTATACCGTCCTGATGTAACCACACTTAAGGCCACAAGGCCTTCATCGATTTGTAGCACTTGCCGTTTGCGTGAGTTTCTGCGAACCTGCTTTCTTGCGACATAATTATTTTTTTTTATAAATTTGGTAGCGTAGCGGTGTTAACGAATCACATCCTAATTATAGATTTCAAGGCGTTTTTATTTGAAGACCTTTTATTATGATAATTTTGTACCAAATTATAATTATTATGTCTAACTATTTTTTAATTGCCAATTGAACTTTCTATAAATATACAAATTTATAACTTAAACTAAATAAATAAACCTAATACCCATTTCTTTCGATTTAAAAAATAATACTTAACCTTTATTTCTCTCAAACTCTGTTCATCGCTTATATTAACAAACTTTAGAATTTTAATACCTACTCAAGCCAAGCCTTAAGCTGTTGTAAAAAACTATTGCTACTTATTTTTTTTTTTTAATAAATTCTTTTGTTGCATCTGTGCAAATTGTAAGCTATACACCTCCAGTTATTGACACTTAACTTCCTCTCGTCCTTAAACACTGGGGTTCATATTATAGCCTCCTTCGTCCTTTAGACAATTGATATGAGTTGAATATCCTGTTCACATACTGTTCGAATAGTTTTTCTCTCTAGCTGAAGTTTTTGTTTTCTTTTTTTTTTTCAAAGAGGATAGTTTTTCAAATCAGAGTCCTTTTCCTGCATTTGCACAATCAAAAACTTATTAATACTGCAGGCGGCTGGCAAATGACAGGACATTGAAAAAAAAAAATTATATTAATGGTACATTCATAATAAAGAGGAGAGCATAAGTTATTTTTTATTTATCTTTTCTTTTTTTACACTAAATGTCTATGAGTGTTGGAACAATATCCTGCACAACCTTTTATCCACTCCTCTCTCGTTATATTATCGCAAACATACATGCATAGTAATATAGTTACAACAAATTCTACACAACCGACAGGATATTAGAATGTCGATAGAAAGGATAAAGAGGCTTGATTTTTTTTTTTAATGTATCTATGTAGTCGATTCGATGGTGTACTGTTGCTTGTTATCGATTGGCTTTCGATGCTGTTCATCCGATTGCAACACATGTCCTTTTGGTTATTGTCAAATTTTAAAATTGACTTTATCCTGGTTTGCTTGTTGTGCAGCAAGAGAGGTAAAGTTGCATCAGCAGCATTATGGGGCTTGTACATATATATACATATATAGTGACTGAACGTCGACGCAGCGGTAGGGGAATTGGTTTTGAATCTTTTATTTAAATTTAAATGAATTCTGCTTCAATGGAGTGTGTTACTGAATGTGGATTGAGTTACCAGTTTGTTATTTTTTTTTTTTTCTTCTCTTTTTTTTTGACAATGGAGATGGGCAACAAATTGAAGAGGAGGCGCAGAAAACAGCGTGTCTGTTGATTGGATGCTGGTGCCTGCAAATGCAATTAAAATTCAGCCAGTACCTACGGACATTTTTGCTTAATAAAATATTTATAAAATATTTTCTGACATATTCAGGACGAAGAATATGAAAATTAAGGTGGGATGAAAGTTTAGGGACATGCCTTTATATATACGTATACAATACAAACAAAAATTGATTCAATAAATTCCCTCCGTAGAGGGCTACAATCTGCCGAATAAACTTTCTCTAATTTATATCTATTCAGCTCAAGAAGAATCCCACGTAAAATCCCATATTCGGCAGATTTGTTTTCTTCCCCGTATACAGCTGGCCGTACGCCCGCCTTCGCATGTCTATATAGGCAGGTATAGCCCTCCAGAGCAATCCAATGAACCATTAAGGACAAAACGTGAAGTATAGGTAAAGTGTGAGTGTTGTTTATTCCCCACAGTGATTTTCGGAAAATTAAATCATCATTACGTCAAATCATTTTCACTTTTTTTTTTTTCTTGTTGTTGTTTGCCTCTGTTCTATTTGTAGATCCTTCGTCCTTTCTCTGTAGATATATATGTACGTGTGTATTTTTATTTTTTTTGCTAAAATTCGGAAAAAAACATAGAAAACAAATCTCAGCACTAATGTGTGTGTGTGTGTGTGTAAAAGGAAAGCACCACAGATCTAACAAACAGAAAAGTTACAAAACACCAACAAATTTATTGCGAATGATTTTGGTTAACGTTTGAGTGAAATCCACCCACATCCTGGGGGTTTACTTTTTTTTTTGTATACCTACTCCCGGACTATGATGTGCAGAATATATGAATTTTTTTTTAGTGTGATTTTTGGTTATGATGAAAATTTAACTAGAACTGCAAGAATATTCTTATTATTTTTTTTTTTCTTTTAATAAAAATTTTGATTTGATGAATTTTTGCTAAAGCTGAGAATGTAAAGAAAATGAATCCTTGTTAAGCTGAATAATCAAAAACAAATAAATGAAATTTTATTTTATTTGTTTTTGATGATTTATATGTATATGGATTGAAAAGGATTCGAAAGGATAAAGGATTAAAGATGCTGCGTGTGCTAGAGTGTTCTTTTTTTTTTGAAATCCCTTAGGTCATGGTTTTTTCTTATGCGAATAAACAAATTTGTGTTAATAATTTGGATTTAGGAAAAAACAAAAAAGGACTCTCTGTAGGATAGGTAGAACAAAGTATTCGTTGATTTATATTTATAATAAAATTAAGATTCCAGCATATGGTTGGTTTTTATTTGCTTATTTTTTTTTGTTTTTTTTTCCTTCAAATTTAATACTCAGAGAAAACATCATGTTAAATTAAACAGAAATTTACCATTTATCAGGTTGTCAACACGGTTCATCATGTTAAATATTAAAAATGAATTCATAAAAAAATATTAATGTCTTGTTGAACTTAAGACAAATTAGCTGAAAAATATTTACATGACCTAAGTTAATTCTTATGGAGTTAACCGATGTTTGTATTGATGCATTTAAGAAAAAGAAAGAAGTAGACTGCATCTTTACAGACTTAAGTAAGGCGTTTGACAAACTATCGCATACGATTTTGCTAAAAAAAGCTAAGAAAACTTGGTGAAACATTTGTTTTGTGGCTTCAATCTTATTTATTAAACAGATCTTACTCAGTGTTATTTAACGGTTGACCATCAAATTATTTTACTGTAAATTCTGGAATATCTACCACAGGGAAGTCATTTAGGACCTGTTTTATTTATTTTATTTATCAATGACCTACCATCTGTCTTAAAGTACTCTAACTGTCTCATTTATGCAGACGATGTTACAATCTTTAAAACCATTTCTAGAATTCGTGATTGTGAAATATTACAATGTGACCTTTATTCATTTTTAGACTGGTGTATACCTACGTAACTGTACCAGTAAGTGTAATTTTATGAACTTTTCAAGAAAACTTTCAGTCACTCCTTTTAATTATTCGTTAAATAGAATTCCCTTGTCATCATGTACTGAAAATGTATCTGTCCTTGGTGTCTTATTTGATCGTAAGCTTGAATTTATTCAACAAATAGAGCTAATTCACTTCTTGGATGGATAAAGAGAGAGTCACGCTAATTTACAGACGCCTATGTTCCAAAACAGCTTTTCATAACATTATTTGTTCGATCTATTCTTGAATATGCTTGCCAGGTTTGGTCGCCCCGCCCTATTATTAGTGCCATATAGCGAGACTGCAACGTGTCCAAAAAAGATTTATGTGGTTTGCCTTAAGAGGCTTAGGCTGGGAAAATCCCTACGAGCTCTCCGCATACATCAATAGACTAAAACTTATTGACTTGCCTATAGTTTTGATTCTTGAGAAAAAATAAAATAATTAATGGAAATATAAACTCTTTTTACCTTTTGTTCCGGATAAATTTTAATATTCCTCAGAGAAACTTTAGAAATATACTCAACTATATACTTCAAACTATCGTATTATTTAATTTTCTTAATAAAAGATGTAATAACTTAATTGACCAATCACTAAATTTGTCAACTAAGTTTTTTATCAAATTTGTATTCAATTATTTAACTATACTATAGACCTCAGTAGTCCCATTTTTTTTAACAAGTCTTTAACAACCTATGTGAATAAATAAATAAATAAATAAAAAAGATTTGCACTGGAATAGTAAATCCTGTTAAATTAACATGAAATCTAAATAAATAAATTTGTTTTAATATTAAATTTAAATTATTTGCCTGTGTAATCTACATAACGAATCATTTAATAAACCCATTACCCTTGCTACAACAATAGATGATTTAACAAAGCACATTGTAACTTTAACTACAACCCCCTTTGAATTTAACATGATTCCTTGCTAAATCAAGCACATGGCATTGTAACGATTGAACAATGATAAATTACTATTGGATGAGGCATTTATTTGTATCTTTTTGAATTATATTATTTTGATAATGACATCTCTCTTATGTGCTCCAAAAATTGACATAAACTGGCATTAACACATTTCCGTGAAACGAAATGCATTGATTTACACTTAAACAATGTTGGAAAATGTTTAAAATTTGCCTGATTCAACTCTGAGATAAATCAAATTTAGTTAACCCTGCAAATAAATTGAACCCGATTTTAACTCAGAAGCAGTTTTTTAGAGTAAAATAATCTTTGACTCTTTAGCTGTCAAAAATTTATCGAAATTTATCTGCGACACTTTCGAAACAGAGAGGGCGACATTGTGCGATACTTCAGAAAGGGCAATTTCAAATAGTGTCAAGAGTGTTTTTAAACACATCTGTCAAAAACCATCAGTCGTATTTATTAGATTTTTGTCTACTTAGACACTATCTAACTATTTTTAAATTGGTGGAAATATGCTTTATTTAATAAAAATACATATCACATTATTCACGGTTAAGGCAATCTACTCTTGTGTCTAAGTTAGGCAGCTATAAGACAACAATAAATAAGGTTTTTGAACACATTTACCAAAGTTGAACAACGTTTATAAATAAGACCACATAAGTTAAAAATATGATTTTTTTTTAATTTGTAAAAAGTGTTCATTAGCTTTATAAACTGTTCATCATCTAGCCCCTCTTTATGGAACTTGCAGGTTAAAAACTCGGATCCCAATTATAAACAATAAGAGTCCCTTACACAAACTTCTTTTATTAAAAAAAAAAAAAAAAAACAATTTGGCGATTTCCTTCTCTTTTTAAAAAGCGTCTAATACTTCCAAAGCAAATATACCTACATACATATATCTAAAGGTTTGCATCAAGCCCTTCAGCGTAATTCACACAAAATATCAAAATTAATTTCGATATAAATAATTTTTGCCGTTCGTTTCAATTTTAACATCCGCATCCGGTCTGCTTTTGGCTGCCATTCTTTTGCACTCTTATAACGTTAAGTCTACGAGTTATTATATACATATACATATATAAATGTATAAGTATATCCCTTTCCTTATAAATAAGCCCTTCGTACCTACCATTCATTCAGTCAATCCGTATATACTGTTTATAAATTTTACACTGTGCACACAACCTCCTGGCACCGAACGGACCTTTTTTCGGTTATTTTCCATCACTTTTTTGACAAACAATAAACACGCCTTTCCGGTATCTTAACAATATATATACCTACTACACCCTCAACCCCCCCACCCCTATCTGATGGGATGAATTGGATACCCGTCCCGTACCTATAACCTATTTATAAATACAAGGCAAACGTGAATCTTTCAGCAAAGGACATAACAATCCTAAGCAAAAGCAACGAGAATAACTTTTTCGTTTATTTTTCTTTCTATATATTTCGACGAACGAAGACGACACAACGACAAAGAGCTACAATCTGCTGTCGCTTTTTTCGAATACAACTTAACTTTCTGTACCTTTGCGAAACATTGGCGGAAAATCGCTTGGGAAATCGTTGAAAAACGAACAAAAAAAATAAACTCTGTGTTCAATTCTTTAGAATTATATATTTCTAAGAATTGGCGCCCGGGAGCGGGTGGTGCGTCAACGTCTTCCGTATATTGAAAGTACGTTTTTTTTTATACAAAAGTACCATCATGGACGATGATGACGATGTGATGATGAGGGATGAGGAATGGATGAATTGGAAACAAAACATTGAAAAGCATTTCACGGCTGTCAAATTTTCTATTAAAAACCGGTTGTGTAAAAGTTTCTCTCCATCTTTGTGTCAGGAAATGAGTTTAAGCTGAAACGGATGTTTCTTCATATATATACTTAAGTATGTATATAGGTACAAACATCAGTACACTTGCTCATGCTCTGCTCCGACTTCCTTTCGTCCTGACCGTCTTTGAGAAAAGTTGAATATCTTGACAGCTGAAAGCGTTAGTGATGGGGTGTTTTGTGGTTTCTTACATGATGCGTTAGCGGCGTGGTGGTATGACGGGATAGAATGTGTTTTTGTGGGGAAATGTTGTTGTCAAAATAAAATTATCATAGAAACGATATCACAAAAGGATTCTCCAGTTTCATCCACAGCCAGAGCTCTCTTGATGGTCGTTGTTTCTTCCGCGGCAGATAAACAAATGTCATTCGAAATGATGTCTGTCAGTTTTTTAGGAGGGTTATAATAGTATTTGGTTGTTAATTAAATGCATTTTCGAAATGTTTTAACTTTGTATTTTTGTAGAAGGGGCTGAAAGTTGAAAAGTTTTTCTCTTTCCATTCTTCAAGCCCCAAGGCAAGCTGAATAGGGGTCGGAGTTGAGTTGAGTTGCCTTGACAGACAAAGTGGAATAAGTTACTTTTATACTGATGCACAAGGGATAATGTTAGCTTTTAATAGTTAACTGCGTTCTGTCTCGGCAAAAGATATAATTTCTGTTATACTCGTATTCGTATATACAGTAAAAGTAGATTGTAGAAGTTTTTCTTTTGCATCAGGGTGACGACTTTTTGAGTGCACTATTATATCCTTCAGTGACAGAGAGAAATATTCGATTTAAGTTATATTTCTTTAGAGAACTTAAGATAAGTTAGAAAAAGGATAAGTTTTTTGAAGAGGGGATTTTACAACTCATTTTGTTGTTTGCTGAGTAATTCTTTTAAAACATTTCTTACATAGCTCTTCAGCTGCCTGCAGGGCAAGCCGATACTATACTGTCTTTTGAAAATTAAGAAAATTCATAACCAATATTAATTACTTTTTAATTGATACTTCTCAATGAGCAGTACAAGTTGATCCATACCGCTGTGATGCACCGTCTTTTGGTATGATTTCTGGCAAAATTTATCGAAACTATCAACAAGGTACATCTACCTTGTGTACATCTTTTAGTGATTTCAAATCACTAAAATTGTATGTTAAGATATGTGTATGTAATTGTGTATATATGTCAATTTCTTCAGTTGCTGCTTGAGAGAAGAAGTACACCACTCCATTTGACATAAGACTCGAAATTACGTTGACAGTTTGGATTTCGTTGTTTATGTTTCTCTGTTTCACCACATATACCTAAATGCTGTTGTTTAATTTCACGTGACAATTACATATGTCAATAACCTGCATTTTATTCTCACGAAAAGGACTACTTTAGACTTTGGTACTTTCATCTCTTAATTTCGCTGCGACGACGTCTTAAAAATTGCTGACATTTGACATTGACTGACAGATGGTATATTCAAGCTTCTACCGACATTCAATTCTTCCGTAGAAAACTAGAAGATTTTAAAACCCCAGCTGCTTTTCAGACAATTCCATATACAATAGGCATTTTTCTTTTTTAGTTCAAAGCAGAGCCTGAACTGTCAAACAAAAAATTGTGCTTCTTTTTTACCTCTGAACGTTCAGATCTTCAAATTAGTATTTCTTTTTTTCGTTCTGAACGTGTTCTGAGCTTGTTCAGAACACTCTCTATGAGCTCAGAATAAAATAACTGAGCAGACCGAGTTGAATGCTGAACACAAGCATTTGGGACAAGAAAATAGTCGGTCTAGTGCAGAAGCTATGTTTATATAAGAAATAACTAATAAAATATATTTTTTGTCAAATAGTGACAGCTAACTGTTCAGGTGTGTTTCAACAATAATTCTGAACACGCAAAGGATATTCAGAGCATGCTCGATATGCTTGGACTCTGTTCAGAACTGTATTCTGAGCTAAAAAAAAAAACAAGAAAAACGTCTAATGTTGTTCATGAAATCTTTTTTGTTTCATCTTCCATATTACTCGGAATATGAGAATCTTTCTGTTTATTCGCTGCTTGTCTGAAGCTTATTATAAGTTATAATAAACTTCATGGAAATGATCACAAAGATACAAAAAATCAGCTATTTATATTTTTGATTTTATCGATTTCTGTACCTATTTTTTACTAAATTTAATTTATTTTTATGGTGCTCACGAAAGTCGATTTATTCAGCATTTTTGAATTTTTTCGTTGTAACTTTTATTTAAAAAAATCACGTAGGTATTAACAATTAATTTATTTTTATGAATCTGGTCCAAAAGTTTTGTATAGCATTTATGACTTTTTCACCGTAAGATTTAAATTACGGTCAGGAAAAAAAAATGGTGGTATTTTTACTTGCGATACATAGGTAGATACTATGTATATATGGCAAGATAAGGATTCGTAAAAAAATCGAAATCGAAATTTTGATCAAAATTGACGTTAAGATGAAAGCGAAGTCGACAAAAGTCCATCTGTCTGTTCATTCGGCTGTAGCTTAAACGGGCGGATCGATTTTCTTTAAACCTGGCACCTAGTGGTTTTTGGGAAGCCCCTCGACACGTTTTTTTCACTTTTTTAAGACCAAAAATAACGGTATCTTCCTACCTGCTGTACAAATTTGTTTGCCAAATTATATGAAAATCTTTTTTTCTCAAAAACGTGCCCACAACTTTTTTTTTTAAAGTACGAAAAAATGGTTATAGATGGTACATCAAATAAAACCATTCTTTGATTTTCTCAAGAACGGGTCAACTGGTTTTGACCAATTTTTTTTTATAGGAAATCTTTCAAAAAGTTTTAAAAGTATTGCATATCCAAATTTTCAATTTTTTTTTTGATCATTTAATAATTCGTAAACGAGTCGGTTGATTTTTATTAAACTTGGCATTTAGCACGTTTCGTAATATTATCTAGCAGAATTTAAATAAAAGTTATTCCTATGACCAAAAATAACCGTACCTCCCATACAAAGTATGTTTTTTGTGTAAATAAGTAGGTATGATCTAAAAAAAATATTGGAACACTCGAAGAACCATTTTTTTGGTTTCCGAATATCTCATTATTTGTTAAACTGATTTTAATAAAATGTTTTACACAAGAGCTACTAATAAGCTTGAATAATATTGCATATCTAAATTTAAAAAAAAAACAATTTTTGGACTTAAAAAAAATCAAAATTATTTTTTGAAAACTCGGTATTTCAAAAATTGGTAGATGATTTTTCTTTATATATACATATTTTAAAACTCTGCATTAATAAATACTAAAAAATAACGTATGAATTTTTTTTCTTAAAAATGTTTTCTAAATTTTATATTTAAAAAAATATTTTTTTTAAAAAACCGCTTCAAAATATTTTTTTTTTATAAATTGAGATTTGTGCAAGAAATCAGATGGTGTACAATTTCAAAAGTTTTAACATTGAAAATGTTTATAGGGTCGTTTTGATAAAAGTATGGTGTTACCAAAATGAACAAAGATAGAGAATGAACTCTAGCGTATAGGGGGAGAACGATTGAATTTTTGGTTGGTGTTACCAAAGAAACTACCAAAATGAATAAAATGAAGAAAAAAACACAAGTGATGAATTTCCTCCAGCGTACCTACATGTTTGTTCATTGCCAACGGACGAGATTCAGTGGAGGATGGTATAAAATTCGAAAAATGCTCGATTTGAGCCCACTTAGAAGCCTATAACTTTAGTTATAATTATTAGATGTTCAATATTAAGCTAGATAATCAAAGTATAAATGACAGGCTACAAATCTGCATAAAATTTTTTGCAAAATCGTAAAAAATTTCATACTAGAAACTTGAAAAATTGTCTTTTTAGAACAAATTTCATCACGGCAAAAGAAAAAAAAACAAACAAAATATGTATGTGAGTAGGTAGGTACGTACCTACAAAGAAGATATTGATAGAAGGGAGAAGACGGTGGAGTGTGTGCAATGAAAAAAAAAACACCACGTGGCAAACAAAATTGGCTTTGCATCGGGCACAAAAATGATATACATTATGTAGGTACATATGTAGATATGCATGTATGTACATATGTAGGTATGTGCATGAACATTATTTTTAGTAGGTATTTTACAAATAATAAAATCTTAAAGTTTGGATTTGGTTGGTTTGTTTGGATTATAACTTCTGTGCTAATAATCGGATGTTTGAGGTTAAAGTCTTAAAATTAAGGTAAAATGTCAGTCTAAAGAAATTATGTGACAAAAGTTGACTTTCTTTTAAATCAATCGATTGTTGAACCTAGAATATGCATAATAGGTACCTACTTGAACCTCTTTAATAAACTTATAACTTTAGTTCTAAGGGCCAGATGCGCGAGGTTAAGGTATTTAAACTAAGGTAAATCAGGCTAGAGGGAAAATCAACTTAGCTAAGCAACTTAAATAGTATATTCAAAAAGGGTCGATGTTGTAAGTTGATATATTCTGATCTAATTATCTATTTGACAAAACTTAACTTACTTTTGAATCAGTTGATTGTTTAACCTGGAATATGTATAGGTACCTACTTGAACCTCTTACATAAAATTATATCTTAAGTTCCAAGTACCAGATCATCAAGGTTAAGGTTTTGGTTAGCTTCTAACTTTTATTCTAATAATCGGTTGTTCGAGGTTAAAGTCTTAAAATTAAGGTAAAATATGACAAAAGTAAATTTTTTTTATATCAACCTAAAGAACCTAGAATATGCTAGATAACGTTTGGGTAAAAACTTTACTAATTTCTAAATCAATTTCATTGTTTAACCTAGAATATGCATAGGTACCTACTTGAATTTAAAATTATAACTTAAGTTCTAAGGGCTAGATGCTCAAGGTTAAGGTATGTTTAGGTAAATCAGGCAAGAGGTAGAATTACTTAGCTAAACAATTGAAATATTATAATCGAAAAGAGTCGATTTTGTAAGCTGATATATTCTGTTCTAATTATCGGATTTTTGAGGTTACGGTCTGAAAATGAATGTAAAATGACAGACTAGAAAATACTTTTGACAAAACTTGATTTACTTCGGAATCAGTTTGATTGTTTAACCTAGAATGTGCATAGGTACCTACTCTTTAATAAACTTATAACTTAAGCCCTAATGGTCAGATCTTCATGGTTAAGGTCCTCAAATGCAAATAAAATTTTAGGCTTTATCTTAAAGTAGTCCATAAACTATTTAATTTGGTTGTCAACTAAATTGATGCTTGCCGCTCGGCCACACATTTCATAAACTTAGTTAAAAGAATACAGCTCCAAGTGTCAAAAATATTATTTTTGTCTAAAATAAATTACGCGACTCGATATTGTTAAATTGATTAAAAGATGAGTTCAAAATATTTTAAAATAAAATATAGAATAAAAACAATTAGCAATGGGGTTGGGCTTCGCATCAAATTCTTTGTTAATTTTGTCTCGATTTAAAAAAGGTTTACCTGGACATTTAATCAAACACACGGGTTGATTTAAAAACAATCAACTGAGTCGAGAACTAAGTTGAACCGTATATGATGTATGCTTTAATCGATCTGTAATAATTCAGTTACCTTTCTGCAAAGCTTAGCTAGGCAGAAATGTCAAATACCTAGATATACGTTAAGATAGATGGTACCTATATGTATTTTTAATTTCGTGTATAAGTGCTGTACCGGTGCGGATAAAAATGAGTATGATTGTGTAATAGCGAGATAAGCCACAATTAATACTAAGATTCATCTTATTAAAAAAATTAACAACATTAATTTAACCGCCAAATGGGAAGTAACACTAAATATACAAATTGGTACTTCAGACTGTAGAATGGTTTCTAAGACAGTTTTGTGTTATAATGCAACAATAGTATATACAAAATAAAAATCTCTAAGATTTGGCATGATTTTGTTTTATCGACGTAATACAAGTCATTTTCAATGTCCCCATAGTTACTCTATGAGTGAAATCTGTAAATTTTTTATCAGTTTATTACTTATTATTAATTATATTGTTTTTTTTTTTTTTTTTAATTTCAATCTATTTTCTAAGTTCCATTGTCATCCATTGCCGCTAACGTATGTGACGGATTTTATGGATGGGGCTCTACTTACGATATACTGCCTGAACACAATATGGTGCATGGTGAATGGTGCAATTGGAACTGGAGCTGGAGATGCAAAAGCTTTAAAAAAGTGTCGTACGTGCTATGTGCCCCCAATGCAGCTGCACAGCATTTTGTATATTTTAAAGGAAAACAACAATCACATCATTATTCACTTTTTTATTTCCCATAATATTTTTGTAATTAATAATATTTTTCGCGAAACAAATAACCACAAAAACTTCAGTATATTTTTTTCCTGCTCTTTTTTTCTTCATACACATTGAAACGTCAAAAGTGATGCACGTGAAAAATTAAAAGTTGTTGCAACTTTTGTCTGCAGCACCGAACATTGAATTTATGTGTATTGAATATTTTAAAAGCTATTCCAGTCCATCTGCAGTTCCAGTTACAGCTCCGTATACATTGTGTTCAGGCAGATACCCACAAAACATAGGCCCGGAAATCAATGATGACTGAAGAAGAGAATTTATACCTTCAGTTTTTAAATGTGCAACAACAAGTATTTAAAAATGAAGTAGGTACGTTAAAAAAAACTGAAGGTATAAATTCAGTCAAGGCAGCAACTAGACGATGATGGTGGTCAAGAACCGCGATGGTAGATTCTATCCAGCAGTTTTTTCAACACATATACAAAGTTAAAACTTTAAAACTATTTATTTCTAATTCATTTAAATATATACGTATTCTGAAAGTACATATCGTATAAATGCCATACCTTTCATTCTTACAGTCATAAACTTTACCTATACACCTACCTAGGAATAAAACTCTCAGGTTAGGTGTACCTTTATAGAAAGGTAGATATAACTCGCCAGCAAAATTGGTTGTCATTCTGTAATTGAAATTCCGAAAACTGTAAACGCAGCACATTTAAATCAATTACCCAAAATTGCAACACCATGATATAGTTTTCGAGAGCTCCTCTTTTTAATTGAAAAAGTTTTATTTTTTAAAACACTGACCCATTCCCATCCATTTTGGTAAATTGAATTTGGCATTCCTATCGCAATGGCAATGCTATAAATGTTTAAATCAGGTATCCTTTCCCCGAAATGGTTGGATCTGGGTCCAGGTATATTCAATTTTTGTCAAAAACCAGCTAAGGATGTGACATCATGAAACAATTGTAGGTACCAACCAACTAAAGGACTCATTTAAATGTGAAAACTCCATAGTGATAGAGTCTGCGGTTTTTGTAGATTGCTTTTGAAAAAATAAACCTTTTGAACGTACAACTTAAAACAAAACAAAAAACACATTTTTATTGAAAATATTCAAGACACCCGGATGAGTTCTATGGAAAAAAGTCATCGTACAAATCCTAGATGAAAAAATGGTTTTATAAATGAAAAACTTTTTATCGTTTTCTTTTTCATGGAATTTTGTTTTTCTATTTTTTTTTGTGTTTTCTTCATACGTTACGTATGTATGTATGTAAATATAAGATAATATCAGGCATGTCCTTGTTGTAAATAAATATATACCTTTACTGATGGTATCCTTTTTATTATTTATTCTGAAGAAAATATCTTGTCGTCAGAGAATATTTTATTGGATGCCAAAGTCAAGTTGATATCAAACTACATAATACTGGGATTCTACGTTTTTATATTTAAATATATATAAAAGACCATTGATGATGGAAAGAAGAACATTTTGTGTGCTTTGCCTCCGCTGCGTCGTCGTCGTCGTCGTCGTCGGTCGTCTCTCATCCAGTTCAATATATTGAGTGAAGGTGCACGCATTTATAAATAAGGCCATACTTTACGTTACATTACTTTTGAGGAATTTCTTTTGATGGCAATATACAATATGATACTTTCGAAAATATGCGTGGGTCTGGGATTGTTGAGAGAATTCATATCGTTATCCAGGAATGCTGATATTTTTGAAAATATATTATACGATGTTGAAAAATCACCCATAACCTGGTTAAGGCTATATCAAAAGTATTTCCTTAGAATTCATTCTTTGATAAAATATATTTATATCATTATCACCTTTCAGTATCCTATGAAGGAGCATTCGTATCAGGGACATAAGAATAAATACGAGCATACAGTAAATTAGATAATAAGAGCGGAAGACGGGATCTTGATCGGGGTTTGTAGAAGAAAGTTTCTATATAAATAATACCTATACCCATAAAGCATGCGTGAACTTAATAATATTTTCTATATTAATATTTTAGACCAACACAAAAGTCGTAGAATTGGTTCGATTTTGGAATCGATGAATGTGATTTGTCTTGACATAAACCCAAAACGTCATTTATTCTATTTCTTTATAGAACATGGATACTGGTCTTAACTTATTCCATAACACCCAGGCTTTGTTGTTCATTTTCCCACGTAAATTTGTACTTCCGATATAATGTACATATAATATGTACGAACTACACAACTTTTTGTAGAAAAAAATCTGTATATTTGTTTTTTAAAAAAGCTACCATTTTATAAAAAAAAAATAGGAGAAAAATGGTTTTAAATGGAACCTCCCATAGAACCATTTTTTGGATTTTCGACTATCTCATTATCTGTTGAACCAATTTTAATGAAATTTTTTTACACAGAAGCTCCTTATAAGTTTAAATAATATTGCATATCAAAATTTTCAAAAACCAAGTTTTGGATTTAAAAAAAAAAAATTCAAAATAATTTTTTGAAAATTCGATATTTCGAAAATGTGTTAATGTTTTTTTCAAAATTAATTTTTAAACTTCGCACAAATAAGTACTAAAAATTGGCGTACCAATTTTTTTTTTCTTAAAAATATATTCAAAATTTTATGTATAAAAATTATTTTTTTTTAAAAAACCGCTCCAACAATTTTTAAATTTTTTTCTATAAATTGAGATTTGTGTAAGAAATCACTTGGTGTACATTGCGTTGGTGTCAAATCAATTTAATTTTTCAGTCTAAACTGTAAATTCCATGCATATGAGTGAAGTGCAAGACAGCTCGGTGCTATCTATTGTTCATATTTATGTGGTACCCACATAATACATTCCTTAAACCAATAATTAATAAATTTCTTTTATAAGATGAAAAGTTTTTAAAATTATTAGAAATTTAAAATCACAGTGTGATCGCACCATAAGAGCAAGTTCGTGCGACCCAGTCGTGCATTTTATTTTTTCTTAAAAATGTTTAAAAAATTTTATGCATAAAAAATTATTTTTTTTAAATACCGCTCCAACGATTTTTAAATTTTTTTTTCATAAATTGAGATTTGTGTAAGAAAAACTTCGCTGTTTGATTTTAAGGAAACTACAGTTTCTTTGATTTGAGCCTAAAATCGTCTCTGCATGGCCCACAATAGTTTCTAAATTACATGATGATACAAAAAAACGTACGCAAAAATTATTACATATATCAGCTTTTCTTATAAATTAACATCATTCACGATGCAAGAAACTGGGTTGGGTACGTTTGTGAATTTTTTGTATTTAATTTTACAATCTAAAATTTTTGTCTTGACATTAATTCTTCTAAAAATTAATTATTTCCTTTTCACCCCAATCCCAATAAAATCAAAAAACCTGGACCAAGGGTAGTTTTTTAGGAACTGTATAAAAACATATAAAAAAATAAGCTCTCAAAAAAAATTCAGCTTTATCAGCATTTGTTTAAAATATAATTTTAATATTGGCTACAAAATTTATAAAATGTAAAGTAATAGAAATTCTCAAAGACTTAAGTTTTAAAGGTATTTTATAAATTTAATATTTGGCATAAACATTTTACCTTCAGCCTCATAATACCTTATCTTCAATACTTTCTCACGGAACTTCCATCCTGCACCTAATAAAGGTCTTATCCAAAGCAAGAATTTTTTTATTACTGACTTGAAGGGTCTATATAGAGTCCTTTTTAAGGAAATCCAAATCAAATGCTATATGAAAATCCAACTCACTTTTTTTTTTATTTCAAAGACATGAACATCAAATTGATAAAATCTCTGTTTTCTCTTAGTGCTTTTGGTCTATATTTGGTTTCAAATGAACTTCATTTTTTAATTTATCGAACTTCATATCTAAAACATCCTACAAAAAAAAATTTAAAATTCATTAAATTTATTTTCTCCTTATTTGCAAACAACGTAAAAAATGTGATGCCTTAGTTCTCTCACGGATCACGTCACAAAAGCCCTACTCAATTTGGCATATAACATAGTTAAGAACTATTGAAAGCATGAATAACCAAATTAAACTCCACCGATTCGATATAAACCTACCTATCTACAGTAGAAACGTTTTGAACATTCAAACTTGGCCAAATTGGCGTCCGGAAATTAAATAAACTTCACAAGGATATCCGATTTCTAAAAAAAAAAAAAAAAACAAAGACTTTCTTAATGCATTTTGGCATATAGGCAGAAACTCCTTCTTTTCATCTTGCAAGCAAAATGCAAAATAAAAGAACAATATGCTAGAGAATGCAATTTTCCCACCAACCAAAAACAAAATTTAAAAAAAAAACGGCAAAGGGCATTGGATGGAAACTTAAAATTCAAAGTCTAACACTCTTCATCGTAGGTTTTCAGAAACTATATCGTCCTTAACACATAGCAAATGAATGGACTTAAAATAGGTAGAAAAAAAAAATGTATACAGATAGATAGGTATAGGGATCTATTCAAAGGACGATGAAAGAAAATAGTGAAATTTTGTTAGAAAACTTAAAAGCCAGGTATCTACTATAAATGCATGTCCTTTGTTCTTGGATTTTTTTTAGGTCTTAGTCTTGTTCTGCTTTTGCTTTAGCTCCTTCCGTTTGGACAGTGGCTTTTGGTATTATACTCGTAGAATGCTGTCTGAAGGGACAAATTTCATTGTGTTATCCAATTAGATTCGTGTCGAAAGTTTGCCACTCTTATTCTTTCTTTGTTAAACACTCGGTGTTATATAAAGGTTTAAGGCTTTCTGTCATCTTCTAGGCGTATATATAGTATTATCGAGTTAAAGAGGAATAAATGTGCTTTTATTTGAGTGGATGAATAAGGAATAGATTTTAAATTTTAGGTAGATCATGTTTCAATTTTTAATCAAATCTTAGAAATCTTTTGCAGGGGTTCAAGGAATTATTGAAGCACTTTTTCTTAGAAGTTTCTGAAATGTTACAAGCAATAGCTATAAATATTGGTTTTTTATTGCTTTATTGCTTAGTTAAAGTTCGTTCTTTATTTTCTAACAAAATTTCGTCAATTTTTTGTTTGAAAAATTGACATTTATCTAAACGCACATTTTGCAAATGTTCACTTCCTAGGTCCGCATTCTTCATGAAACATTAAAAGTAAAATAATTCTTCGTTATACAAACTCAACATAATGGAAAATCCTTCTTTTCTATGAAACTTTCATTCAATTCCTCCCTTATACCTACTCTGTAGTATATTTATATTAACATCCTTTCTTTTTATCGGTATTTATTTATAATAAGTACGCTTTATTATTTTGCAACAAATAATGTGTCAACAGTCAACACCAAACGACTTATTAAATAATGACTGAGGCAACGTCCATCGCATTATTATTATAGTAATTATACTTTCATAAGCAAAACTGTATGCTTTTCTGATACTTTTGCCAATCTGTTTCATTGCCGAGAAATTGTAAGCTATTAGTTTCATCAAAAAAATCTCCCCAACCAACAACCACCACCATCCCATCAGCCATCAATACCTACGATGGACGTTTTTATATAGCGAGTTTTCTAAATTGCCAACCTTAACTCCTCCCCTCCTATCAGATTGTATATTTTGTTCTGTACAACGTTGACTTGGTCGTTCGTCGATACGACCACCGCCGACGCGCCGCGCCGCCGTCTCCCCACCGTCACCAAAAAGGACGACTTCTTGCATATTTCGATCACGTAAAGTCGTTAGAAGAAATTAAGAAATAAAAATTTTGTCGCGCACCACTTTAATCAGCTACGCTACGTAAATTTTTAATTAGGGCCTCACGTACCGTTATATTATAGCCCAGCAGAGGAAACGCGTAAGTCGCTCACCAAAGCAATCCTATATTATATATAGCGTATAGCGTGCAACCCCTACTTAGCATGTTGTGCATTTGATGTTCTGGTCTTCGTTTGGTCCTTGTCTGGGTTTTTTTTTTGAGAAATTCAAAATGGCGGGGTGAAAGGTTTTATATTTTTTTTTTGTTTTTCTCTTTCTTTGTGTCTTGTCTTTGAAGGTTTGTTAAGACAATTGGCTCTGACACCAAGCACATTATAACATCAGGGATCCATTTCCAGGATACCCAGAATATATATTCTCCCCTATTTTTAGAACATACACACATACATATCTTCACAAGAAAAAGTATAGAAAAAAAGCATTGTCCCTGAGACAGTAAAATGTCGTCTAATTATGTTTTGTGTGCTCACCAACCAAAAAATAAATAAAACAAGAAAGGAAAAAAATAAAAGGGACTAAATAGATGCTTTTACAGTGTTATTTTTGGGGACTCTGATGCTGGGATGGAGGTAAAGTGTTGGGGAAATAAGGAAAGGGACCAGCCAGGAAGCCATTAAAGGGATTTGGTGGGTCGCATAAATTGTAATTAGCCGCAGTTTAAACATAAAGACAACGTAAACTTGTATCTTTTATAAATATTGTCATTGTGAGCTTCGATGCGAATAAATGTTTTGTTTGACTTTTCTCCATACCGAATGAAAATCTTTCCAACAAAAAAAATAAAATAAAAAAGATTTATTTCAAGACTTTTTGGAGCAAATTTTCAGCGATGAGACTTAAAGTTGCAGTGTGGAAGAAAATTATTACGAAAATTATACGTATTATTTATTAAGTCACAGTCCAGTACCAGACTAGGCATCTCAACCAACAAGCTTCTTACAGTCAGCTCGGTCTCTATCCCTAACCAACTGTCTCCAGTTTTACTGGCTGAACACAACAGAGGTGTAGCTAGAATAGCTGTCAAAATACATACAAATTCAATACTACGAACACAACGCAATGCAGCTGTAAACGGAGCTATAGTTGGTGGTGCTGCAAGAGTTTAACCTTTTCACGTGCAGCACTTTTGACGTTTCAATTTGTATGAAGAAAAAAAGAGCAGTAAAAAAATATTGCAGCTTTTTGTGCTTATTTCTTTAGTGAAAAAAAATATTAATTAAAAGAAAAATATCGGAAATAAAAAAGTGAATAATAAGCCCTTGATTGTTTTTTTGTTTTCTTTAAAATAAACAAAAAACTATACAACTGCATTATGGACACGTAAAAAATAAAACGTACGACACTTTTTGCAGCTTCAGTTACAGCATTCTATTTTGTTCAGACAGTAACGCGGGTCAAAACATTTTTGTCAATTCGACATGAATGATTAGTTTAGACGCTCCAGCTCTAAGCAAATAGTCAACGGGTCAAAATAAGATCAATTTCTTCTTCAAAGTTGATAAGTCATGCGATCGTCAACACAGTCGCAAAATACGTCAATGTGTTGACGGCTGCGTTGAAATGTATTTTAGGGTCTACGCATTCATAATCTTGTGTGACCGTATAATCTTCATGTCCACGTAGTTAGGATAAAAAAAACTGCTCTTCAGAGTAATTCATCTACATCGTATAGTCATACTTCAATGGAATTTGACAGTTTATAGTTTGCCAATATATATTAGCTGCCCAAATGACGCATTATTTTAACGATTGATAGTGACAGTTGTGTTATCGTCACCGCAAAAAATGTTTGATTTTTGCTTTTGTTAACTATACGCGTTAACCTTAAAGTGAACTCCATTGAGTATTACCTGTGACGCGTTAAGATCAAAGGGTTAACACAGATAACACGTCAACAAATTTTGGAAAAGTATTGACTGATTGGCGTCAATCGTATACGATTGTCAACGTTTCATGCGTTGCAACAATCTATACGATGACAATTTGTTGACGATGTTTTTGTTGACGTCAAGTAGATCATTTGCACAAACGTCAAATCAACGTCAATTCAATCGTCAAATGTGGAATCTTTCTGTTTGAACAAATGCCTACTGTTTCATCAACTTCAGTAAAATTTCTTGCAAATGCATTTGACGTTTACGAAGATGCTTTCTGGATTTTCAATATTTTAGTCGTCAACTCGATTTTTTACTACCAGTGTCAGAGATTATTAATTATAAAGATTGCAAACCTCGGCTGTCATTCTGGTTTGCCAACAAGCTAAATAAAATGTCGCATAAATTGTTGTTGCAATTCCATCTGTTCATCGACACAAGATGAAATTACAAAAACCACAACGTTAACAAATGGGTTTTGGAGGATGGAACGTACGAAAGATTCTATCTTTATAATTCATAATCTCTGGCCAGTGTTTAGAAAACTCCGTTATCAAAAATAAGCTGTTGCATAAAAATTAACTTGAACTTTCGCAGATTGCGTTTAAGAAAATCAGGCAATTGCATTTTTAACACAAATGACATTTTTAAAAATGGCCGATATCAACGCGTTGATCATTTTTTATACGTTAATATCCTAATCGTAGTTTTAAAAACTTTATTTTTGTGCCGTGTGTCCATTTACTGAAATTTTATTTTCATTCACATCATCGCATCACATCAATTTACCTACCATCATTAATTCTGTTCAGAGAACCATGAAACTTAATTAAGAAGAGATTACAAACCAAATCCACAATTTGATCATTCAATCGCATTTTACACATCAACGCGACGAAACGACCCCGATGTGAGTTTCCACTAAAAAAAAAAAAAAAATATATTTATAATTTCAATTTCACTACACTCATAACCACTTAATCCGCCACATATTATAAAGTTACCAAAAATTTTGTCACAAAAACTCCAATCTATAAAATATTTACAAAAATAAAAAAAAAATAAAAGTAAAAATAAAAACATGAACTTAACCTGCTGCCGCACTAACCATTGTTCAAAATATTTGCGTTAATTAATTTTTAGTTAAAAGCTATATAATTTAGGTATTTTTTTTTATTTCAAAATTTAAATTGAAAATCTGCAAAAAACCTTTTCATTGAATGAATGCAACGTAAAACAAATCACCGGACACGTCAGCCATATAGAAAAATAAGCACATCCTTTAGAAAATAGCAGCCCATATATACAATACATATATATGTATGTAGTGTAGGTTAGGTAGACCATTTTTGTTGGTTAAAAAAAATCATTCAACTAATACTAATATGCTGACCATGACCACTCAGCGTATAGCATTTTATAGCCCGCACTTTTTCATTTATTAATTACAAATTTGTAAAACTCACCGCTGCCAGTATCGTACCGCGCCGCCGCCGCCGCCACCAACATCGTTCATATAATAATAATAATAATAATAATAATAATTGAACATGTGGAATTGTTTGGACTAAGTCCTCCGTTAACCGTTATATGCTGATGCAACATTCTATTCGCATATTTTTGTGGCCAGTAACGCAAAGTCCTTAAAACAAATACCATCGCTGCCATAGCCGCAACTAATAATATGCCAATACGACATAACAATTAAAAAAAAAAACTTTTAATTATTTTCCATAAATTTCATAAAATTTTTGTTCGCACAGAGGGCGTATGTATATAGGTATTAATATATATTATGTTATAACATTTAATAATAACAGATGGCAGCACTCATTGACAATAGCGGCGCGCAGTGGTTGATGGCGACCAACCCAGGCTAAATATGAACTGAGGCGGAAGTATGGCGAATTGTGGCACGGCGCGCGGTTCGGTTGTGTGTTAAGCGCAGCACATTCAATCGCTTGAAATTCATTTATCGCGGTGAGATATCATGCAGTTTACACGCGTCCAGCTTAATTTGGATGGTTGGCTTTTTTTAATTGGAATGCCCAACATTGTGACATCTATAATAATAATAGTATATGGAAGTTGGGGGCAGAAATTTTCGATTAATATTTTCGGTTTCACGCTCCAATTATGCGTGGAGTTTTTAACTTTAATTGACAACAAATAATATTCGTGTGGTGAGGTATAAGGGGTGTTTTTTTTTAACATTTTAAAATCAACTTGAACGTATTGGGCTTTTGTGGCTGGTGGACGATGAAGCTCAGTGAATAATTTTAGCTATATGTGGCATTTCGATTTGAATTTAAGGCTGAAAAAGAAAATAAAAGATTATTAAGTTCAATGTTTGTTTAACTTGGTTTGGAAGGCTGCCATTCAAGTTTTAAATACGACGACGCACGATTGGAACAATCGTTGTAGAGAGAATACACATTTCGAAATTTGAGAATAATATGGACACAATTCAACAAAATGTCAGCTTAGCTCAAAGCAATATTCAAGTTCCTGAACGTTCTGAGTCGAGAAACGATGAAAATTGAAAGAAATCGTATACATTGAATTCCATTTTTCAACGTTTTTTTTTACCAATTTTATCGATGCGAGACGGGCGTTACTCTATCTGCAAAATTCCTTAATAAACCTCTTTCTTTTCTGTAACAAATCCATTTACCTTATACACATCGAGCTCGAAAGTTTAAGGGATGAACAAATTGGCTTCAAAGTTAATATCTATTTTTATCTATCGATCGAACTCGAGATTGTGATTAAACTTGATATTATACACTGCTACGTAAAGCGCAAAAAGTGTATCTCGCAATTCTGCCAGGCTAAGCACCAAGCGGGTGATTTTTTTTTCAATTCGGCACCAAGCGACGATATAACGGTACATCTGCTATACAAGATTTTTAAGCTCTTGAGAAAAACCTAATTTTTTTCAAAACCAGACAAATTTTAATTTAAAAATTCAGGTTTGGTGTTCTTTATTAAAAAAAAAAAAAAAAAAACAAAATGATTAGGTTATATCCGAGATTTAAACACCTGATTTGTGGGATATTCGCAAAAAAAAAAATACCTTTTGAATGGCCACCAAATAAAAGGTCAGCTAGTTTTCGTAATTGGTCAGACATAGATTTTTGGAAATTAATTCTTAAAGTTATTTTAAGGTCGTATTTGGTACTTCATTTGTGGGATATTCGAAATAAAGTATGCAAAGAGCGATAAAAGTTCAAAAAAGGTCAAATTCTTTCACAATTTTGATTAGCCATATCAATCAATCATTGTTAAACAATTGTTAAATATTCTTCAAGTTCATAGGAGATCTGAATCACCTCGGATCATAAGTGGGATATTCGTAAAAACAAGGTACCATTTGAAAGTCCACCAAATTATCGTAAATGGACAGCTAGTTCCAATTACTGGTATGAAATATATTTTTTTTCTACAATTTTTTAAAGTTTTTTCAAGTTCGTAATTATGTAGTACCTATGTACATATGAGTTGTGGGATATTCAAAAAAAAAATAATACCATCTGTCTTCATAAAATGTCAACTAGTTTTGAAAAGCCATGTAAATTTTGTTATCAATGGGGATAAAGTTTTTCAATGCCATTAGAGATTTAAAAACTTATTTGTGGGATATTCGCAAAAAAGATATACAATATAAAAACCTGCCAAATCGTTATAAAAGGTCTGCTAGTTTCAGTAACTGGTCAGTCATAGATTCTTTCTTATACAAATTTTAAAATTTTTTTCCTCATTTGTGGGATATTCGAAAGAAAGACTATTTAAAAAGTCATCTTTTCTTCATGAAATGTAAATAACTTTTAGAAATTAATCTTTTATATAAATTTTGTAATCGATGGGGTTAAAGTTTTTTAAGGTCAATAAAGTTCATAAACTTAAAAACCCCATTTGTGGGATATTGGCAAAATAAGAACGGCTACCAAATAGTTAAAAAAGATCACTTAGATTCAGTAAAAAAAATTTTTTTAACGAATCTAAACAAAGTTTTTTCATGGTCTTATAGATTTTAAGTACCCCATTTATGGGATATTCGACAAAAAAAAAATATATAGATACCATGTATTTAGATATCCAGATTGATAGCTTTACACTCAGGGATCAATGCAATCGTGCAAATATAATTTTGAAAAAAGTTTCGAAACTCATTGTTGTGTATGACATTTTATCGTTTTCTTTTTTTTTGTCTTTAGGCTTATTTCAGAACATTTAATTTTAAAACCAATTCATATACCTATAGTATGAACATTAAATTTAAACAATGTCCAGCAAATTAACTATACCCCAACAATGTTACAATAATTTTTCATAGTGATGACATGTCTCCGTGATGGCTGCCACTATATCAGAGCCAAAGCCAACGCCTTACAACCATTCTTCCTTTCTTGGTCTTAAAGTATAACTACCACGTAAATTCAAACTTTTATCGCCAGTCAAAGACATTAACTTAACTGCTTCTGTATATATATATAGATGTTCGTATTAGTTAACAACAAGTCGCAGATCCTTTATAGCTGACTTTATGATGCGACGTGGTACTTAATTTTCATCATTTAATACCTATATACCCGTCACTCTTTTATACTCCTCCAACTCCAACTCCACCTCCACCCGCACTCCGCCCCAACTAATGGAGTAATAACATTTGAATTTAGCTTACATTTTATTCTTCTACCTCACCAGAGTTCCTCGCTTATCATCCGATTTCACTTAATTTATTTTCAATTCAAAGTCCTTGTGGGTAAATTATATTTATTCTAATACTTAAACGTATATACCTACATCTATAAAAGAATTGAAAAAAAAAAAAAAATACAAAAGCCTGCCATCATAATCTTCTATATCGAAATAGGCGATTTCCTTTTTGCAACAAAAAACCTATCCCTATATATGTAGCTAAGTAAAGTATTCACGAGAAAACAATAAAATAAACTTCAATGGCCCATGAAAGCAATTAATCCATTTCCAATATCGAATATCCTGACAGCAATAATCCTTAAGTTAAAAATAATGTCCTTGTACACGCCATTCTGAATTGTGTTTGTGTATATTCGTGTCTGATTCTGATGACAATGAATAAAATTTCCATTTGGCAACTCATCACCTGAACAAGCTTATACATACATAGCTAAGTTCAAATAAATTTCTGCCTACATGAGAACTTTTCTTATGAAGGCAGCTCAGTTATCCTTGTACAAAATTATAATATCCTTATTCGAATAAAAGTGTGATTGTCTTTTATCTATGTATATGCTTGTGCGTGTATATTTGTATTTCTAACAACTTTGAAGAAAACGAATTCAAAATTTATTGCAAATTTTCTGTGAATTTATAAATCTTAAACCAAAATTACTCATTTATCGTTGGAAGGGGAAGTAGAGGTATTATATCGGTTTATGTATCGGAAGTTAACCAACAACCGACGACAAGCTTTACGACGAAATTCCTATTGTCTGTGAAAAGTCCTTTTCCTTATAACTTTTTTTTTTCTTTGTCTTCATTCTTCTTCGACTTGTATAATATTATAGAAATGTAGAGTATAGGTAGACCTAGTTTTAGATCTTTGACAGATTTAATAATTTATATTTTCCTTTTCGATAATTTATCGCTGACATTTTTGTCGACAAATTTATGACAACACTGCTGCGAAGGTAGAACTCATAAAGTTAGATATTCATTTGACTCTATATTATTTCTCAAGTGGCAAAACGAATGCGGCAGCGGCAGGCGTAGGTATAAGACACTCACTAAGCCAGTGGCAGGACGAGAAAAACCTAACCAAACAGAACAGAACACAGAAGGACGTTAAATTGCCAAAATAAACATAATCAAGGAGTCAGAGAATATTTTCGATGAGTTTATTATCGTTATTATATCGAAAAAGTCAGTAAGCACGATACCAAAGCAAAAAGAAAAATGTATCAAAAGACTCTAACCGTCAAGGAAAAGGTAGAATATAGGTGGGCATAGTTTCAGGTCTGGCTATAAGGGTTTGAATAAACCTTACCTACCTACATATAATATAAGTTGTTATCCTAGTGCTGCAATAAAATTCCCAATATGCGATGGTGGGGAGTATGAATACTTATACTTACTTACATATACATATCAGTATGTGGGTAGATGGGTAGGATATCCTAGGTACTTACTACTGTGCTACTTATACTATATCGGTATTATTGGATTCAATAAATGTTGTTACTTGCAAAGTAAATTTGTGACGTGTTATTCTACATATATACATACCTACCAATTTCAAAAGACTATACGTATGATTGCTTTGAAGAAAAAAAAAAGAGGAAATTGCGAAAAATCTAGCAGGTGGCATATTACTTTTGGAATTTACGATGTGTTTTCAATCGATATTATTTTACTTGAAAAAATTCATACAGAATGTCTGTCAATGGTGAGGTGATGCGAAATCCAGAATGTCATATCATATAGAGAGTGAACGTAATGGCAATGAACTTTGAAAAATATATAAAAGATAGGGTATGATAAAAAACAATGTACATTCTCGAATTTTCATTCGGATAATTGGTTTTCTTCATTTTTGAAAGAATAAATAAGCGTGAGTTTCAAATAGTCGAATATAATTTTTCGATTAGAAATCAGAATTGAGGACAACATTAGTAAACTTCTTTCGAAAAAGCAACAAAATGTATTTAGATGGAGGAACAGAAAGCTACATAAATTAAAAATTAAATACGAACTATCTACAAGTTATGGCAGTTCTTCCAAAGATATATGTAATGCAAAAATCAAATGATCTATTGAAACGCCTTCAGTATTTTTTTTAAGGATAAAAGCTCTTTATTTTTGTTAATTTTCCAGCACTCTTGGTGATGTAAAGCAGCACATGGAAGTATAAAGAATTTGCAGAGCATGCAATTTTTCTTAGGCCTGATGAGTTGTTACCCAATTTCCAAATCGCCAAAGCGAACTAAGAAACAGCGGTTTGCTATACGGTAATTCCTCTTAAATCTATAAATTTTTACAATAAAAATGCGAAAGCAAAATTTTTGTCTTCATTGTAATTTTAAGAATCAAGAAGGTCAGTTTTCTTGAAAAGCAGTACCTGGGTAGCCTGCATTGCGGGTTCAAAGGAATTTAATTCCCTTCTTGGATATTCTGCTTAACTCATGCCATGCTCAGCTTATGTTCAGTTACGAGGCAGGCACATTTCTCAACAATTTTTTTTTTTAAATCGGTAGCACCGCCATTTTGGATAAAAAAAAAAAAAAACGGTGGTGCTGCGATGTGCCGTATTTAAAAAAAAAAACGTACTAAGCGTATGGCTAGCCATTTTTAAGGGTGAAATTAGCACCGCTTAGTTGTGCTATATTGTGCTCGGTAAATATTTTTTTTAATTCGCAAATTTGCAAATTTTACGAATAAAATTTTTTGGAAAATTGCGATTTTCAAAATTTAAGTTGTGCTGTATTATCCTCAAAAACTGACACTAAGAACCAAAAATATAAAAAAAATCGCATAATACAGCACAACTTAGATTTTTTTGAAAGTCGCAATTTTGCAAAAATTTCATCAGTAAAATTTGCAAATTTGCGAATTAAATAAAATATATTTACGGCACATGCCGGCACAAGTTGAGCACAATACAGCACAACTTTTTTTTTTTTGAAAATCAAAATGGCAGTGCTAACTTCACGCTAAAAAAAATGGATAGCCTCTAAAAACCATACGCTTAGTACGTCAAGTCCAATGCGACGAAATCACAGTATTGAGACCAGTCAGTACTTTCCCGATTCACTTAAAACGGGTATGGTATGTATGTATGTATATGTTAATAACGGCTTGACGATATTTTGCTAAATAATGAAACGGCGAAACGTTATTTCGTGAAAAAAAACTCTTAGACAAATATAAAACAATGTATAAAAAAAAAAAACTAAACAACAAATTGCCAAATGATTTTTGCGAAATGTTTGAAAATATTAAAAAAAAAAAAACGAAATATAAAAACCCCAATATTTAATTGCGCAATGAAAGATATATGAGAAATAGCTTTCTACAGCTCTTTCAATGACTTCTTTTTGCATAAAACTTGCCATAACAACTGATTTAGATGTTAACATCATCATTTTGTCTCTTTAATTGGAATGTGTCTGTGTCTTTACAAAATATTTAAGTCTTAAATCTCCAACAAAGACAACTTCACACATGAAAAAGCTCTTATGCCTATAGAAATTAACATCCAATTTCAAGCCAAATTAAGCCCATTATAACCCACTCACTGGTATTTACCTTGGCAACACGTATAAATGTGGATCCTTGATGATGGCATTTCATTTCCGAAAACAATAAAATTATGTTCTCATACCGACCGACCCAACTATACCTACCTACCTTTAAATATGAATTAACTTCAATCCTATTAAATCAAAATTACAAATGAATAACTCCAATCATGCTTTCGTTCGTCATATAGATACATAGATACGTAATTTAATTTGCGAAATTTAACGTCCATAAGCCCCAATAATTAGTGCCCTCAAACCAAAATCAAAAACAAAAAAAAAAAATAAAATAAAAACACAACCAGACTCCATGTAATATTAAACCTATAACAAAACAATAATAGGTAATTAAACCTGATCCCCTGAGATGCGAACTCAATTGGGTTTTGTATTTGTGCGGTGGAATTATTCTCACTCAATGAATTCGCACCAAAAGCGAACGCATCACACGCACCAGGCAATTTCCATAGAAGATTTACTCTCGCAGTCAATTGCAGACACCCAGAGACAAAACAGACATACAGACAGACTGAAAGTGACATGGCAATTCCCTTGGCAACACGACATTTTCCATCGAACCATATATAAACGGACTGATGGGTGGCGCTGGCGGCGGCGGTTGCCAGGTCCGGATACAGTTGCAGCATGGGTAATCGAATACGTCATCGCCTTTATCCTGAGGTATCATCTGATGCCAAAGTCAAGAATTTTGTATTTAATTCCAGGCACTTTTTTGGCAGGACTGAAAGCATTTTGCAAGAATTTCTCACACTTTTAACTTTAAGTTCACGGCTTATGAACATTTTCAACAAAAGCACGAGCACATTATAGTCCTGAAGCCAGAGATCGTTCATATATGCAGCATGTCCTTGCCGTTTGAGTGAACCAATGATGTCTTCACTTTATACCCATCACACAGTCTGTGGAAAGAATAAGTCCTTTAATTTTGCATATCCTTTTGTGGCATCAGCTTTGTGTTCTTCACCCTTCCCCTTTTACTGGCTAGACGAAGAATGTATAGTTATATAGGCATTGTAGTAGATATATGTACGTAGATTCAAAAAGGATTAACCATCCAATAAGTTTACAATTTCAACCAGATTACGTTTAGACAAGAGTACATTACTCAACACGTCTTTCTCGCCTGCCTATATATACGAGTATATATACCTACCTACATAATAAAGTGTCCTTTTTGCATTGTGGATAAGGTGTAGAATTTCGTCTGCATCCTCTTAGATCCTTTTGGAATTTGAAACAAAAATCTTTGGAATAAAAGTAATTTTTTTTTTTTTATTTTTTGAAAATCCTACCTAAAGGTATCTCTGAGGATTTTGTAAATGATTTGAAAGCAAACGGAATGGAAAGTAACCGTAAACCCTACATCAGTGAGAAGTCCTTGACAACACAACTTTTTTCATGAATGCGTGAAACTTTACTTATTAATTCAAAAAAATTTTTAGCATGAATAATTTAGAAAGGTATCTACATATATATATATACAGAGACAGATGTATTTGATCCTTTTTCTGAATTATATTTGACAAAATGAAAAAAGGATCAAAAAGACGTTGTTGGTTGATGATGTGCGCATCAATAAATTAGAATGATGTAAAGTCGAAATAGGAATTAAAATGGTGTTTCATTTCAATGCTGATATGAATTTTTTTTTATTTTATTTTATTTTTTTTTTTTTATTATTTTTAATTAATTTGGAATTAATTTTTATTTAATTAAGCATTTTGCTGAATTGTCTAGTGTGTGATATACAAATTTTGTTCATTTGTCCTTTTTCAGAAGTTCGAATAACCTTTTAATTAAATTAGGTTAAGACAAACTTTATAAGAATTTTTAGTTTGGGTTTTTTCTTTTAGAAGCTTTCTTTGTGCCAAATATTATGCGAGAAAAGTATTATGCAAAATATATATCTTGCGAGAAAAACTAGAAGCTGATTTAATCTCTTAAGAAAAAATATTCCCTGAGAAATATATCATGTGAACAAAATATAATGCGAGAAAAATACCATAAGTGAAATAAATCATGCGAGGAAAATATCATACGAGAAAAATACAGTGCTAGAAATAAAACCATGCGAAAAGTATATCATGTTATCATGTGAGAAAAATATCCGGCAAAATATATATCATGGAAAAAAAATATCATGCGAGAAAAATATAATGCGAAACAAAGATCATTCGAGAAAAATAACATACTAGAAAAATTTCTTATGAGAAAAATACCATGGCACAAAATTTATCATGCAAAAAAACTATACCATGCGAAACAAATGCGACTCAAGAAAAATACCATGCGAACCATATCTCATGCTAGAAAATTATCATGCGAAGAAAAATCATGTGAGAAAAATACCATGCGGGAAAAATATCTTGCGAAAAAAATTCAATGCGAGAAATATATCATACGAAACAAAACTGACGTGAGAAAAGTACCATGCGAGAAAAATAATCATGCCAAAGAAACACAAAGCGAAATGGTTTTTTTTCGCATGGTGTTTTTTCGCATCATATTTTTTGCTTGCTGCGAGAAAAATATCATGTGAGAAAACTACCATTCGAGAAATAAAATAATGCGAAAAGTATATCATGCAAAAAAACTACCATGCGGAACAAATATGACGCAAAAAGAATAACATGCGAGCCATATCTCATGCGAGAAATATATCATGCGAGGAAAATATCGTGTGAGAAAAATACCATGCGAGAAAAATATCTTGCCAGAAAAAAAGGCACCGTGCGAGAAAAATATCATACGAAACAAAAATGACGCAATAATTATATTATGCGAGCATTTTTTTAATAATATTTTATATTTATTTAATTTACCAAGCGTCTCTGTGTTCCACACTAGGTTGTCTCGGCAGAAAATATCAAAAATAGAAAAATCACCTTTTTTAAATTATTTATAAAATTAAATTTTTCATTATAAACATTTTAACAGCTTCTAAGATTTTCGATATCCATCATGTATTAAGTTTAAATTGGGAGAGTTTGATGTTGAAACTTTCTTTCGAAAATCATTGAACCAGAGATAAAGAGTTCATTGCTTGAAATGTTTTGAGAAATTTCATCAATAAAAACATAAAACACAAAAATTTAATTTGAGTTAAATTCTTTACATAGTACAATGATGTATAAAGGAATATTATATACATTTGTGAGGCAATTATCAAACTTTATAATACAATTAAATTCGATTGCATTTTAAAAATAGCAAAATGCATATTTTTAAAGTCAATGAACAATAATCATCCATGAAATCAAACATTTTACAACATTAATATTGGATGACTAAAGTTTCAAAGAGAAACAAAAAATTATAAATATATGTGTGTATGTTCATCCTCATACTCATCAAATCTGCCGGAAGTATAGATAGATACATATGACTGAAACAAAGCGAAGCAATTTTTTTTTTAAACAAAATACCTTCATACCAAGGTATACAACAAAAAAAAAAAAAACTTTAAACAATATTTTTAACGTTTCAGTTATTCCTCCATTAAGGTGCAATACGTTAAAAATTATCCACCATTTTGCCAGCTCAGTGATTTTGAAAAAAATAATACATATTCTACATTATTTGCCACATACAACAGCTGCTGTTGACTCTCGCTGCACAAAACAAAACGATGATAGTATAGCTATATGTATAGATTAAAGGGTGAAGGATATTTTTTTTTATCTTTATGAAATTCATTTCATCCAAACACCTGAATGCTCTTGAATTTTTTAGTTAAAATATCTAAAATAGTAGGGTAGAGCGGGGCTAGTTGGACCACGGGGCTAGTTGGACCACGCGAATTACTCAGAAACCAAAAGTACTACAAGAACATGATCAAACACGAATAAAGCGTTCTCTCTTACCAACACGTGCCAAACCGGTTTCAGTTTCATTGTGTCACCCGAACAGTAACTACGCACAATTTTGTGTTTTTCGACTACAAAAGTAAAAAATTCGGAAAAGTTAGTTTTTGTATTTGTGAAGTGAAAAAAAAAGAATTTTGGACTGAGGTAAAGTTTTTTTATTAGTGAATATATTGTATTTTCATATTTTGTGTGTTTAATTGAATAGTTTTAAGTATTTTTATGTGTATGATGAAATATGTAAACCAAACCAGGTGAGGGGCTAGTTGGACCAGGTGGTCAATAATACAAAGCTTAATTTATGTTTGTGAATTCATTTTTTTTTTAATTTATTTTTGTTAATTTTTTTTCTTACTGAGTGAAGTATTTTTGTTATATGTTTTTGTTAGTCGAACTGTGTTAAATAATAAAACAAAAAAAAATAAAAACTTAGATTTGTTGGATGACTTTTTGGAACTTTTCAGGGCTTGGTCCAACTAGCCCCACACACTGGTCCAACTCGCCCCACTATGGGGGCTAGTTGGACCACTTGGACTTGATCCATTTAAGGCAGCATTATTCATTTGAGGTAACATATTTGCTTTTTTTTCTTATTTGATTTTGAAGCCAGAAGTCCAGTCTTTCGTTTGATACCAGGTCCAAAGTTGTACTATGAATAGTATGATAGTTATGAGACTTCAAGAAAAAAGTGGTCCAACTAGCCCCGCTCTACCCTAAACTCAATTTGAACAGTTTGTTCGTCTATTAATATACATAGGTACACTGGGAGATTTAAGTGTAAAATTTAATTTAATTAATTTATTTCAAACAATTATTGCAATTTTTAAACAATAGCATGAGCTCCAATTTTTATCTTCACATTAAAAAAAACTAATAACTTTTCAAAATATTTTCTGAAATGCAAAAGAAAAGAAGTGACGCAAAATTTTAGAAAATTTAGTGAAATCTTAAAGGAATTTATTTATAATGCTAGGTTAAGAACAGGATTTTCCAAATTTCAAAGCATCGTTAACATGGTACTATCTTTTCAGCATTTTATTTAAAAGTTAAAATCAGAAAATGCCTATATTTTATCATTTTAGTACTTTTTACTCCAAATGTCACTTTGACAATTACATTAATGTGAAAATGATAAGTTCGTTTCGGTTTTGGTATGAACTCTTACTGTTTTAAGCTGTTTTAGATTTTTCCATGTGTGTAGGTACTATTTTAATCCAGATTCCCTGTTACACTAAGAATTGCATCTGTTTCTGAAAAATTAAGTTAAAAATTATTCGGAAACTTATTTTGATACTTTACTTTTTTTCAAGTGTATGGAATGCCTGATGTCAGATTTTTGAATACAATTATTATTTCAACACAAAAAAAAATAAAATAAAATAAATTGTACTTCATGTGATTGTTTCACTGAACTTCAACTATATATATTGTTCACGAATCAATAAAAGTATCTAATGACACAAAGGTTTGTTTATATTTATTTTTAGAAATCAACAAAAACGTCTAACAATATAGGCAGGCATGTATGAATATTCATATATGAATGTGGCCTTATATTTATTTTAACAGCTCGAAAAGTATTTTTATTATTAAACTTTGTCCATTTCAATTAAAATAGTTCAATTAAAAATCATCAATAGATGAATGAATAAATTTTATGCATGAATAGAGAAGAGCAATACATAAAAGTGCGCCACTAAATTTAATTGACAGGGTTAATTTTTCGCAAAGTGAAGCAATTTGCTGGGTTTTACATGGAGACCATCATACCACAACGAAACTCCTTGTTTGATTATTATGAATTCTCGAAAAGGTCACATCTACTATGCAGGCATACAAAAAGCTGCTCTCGAGCTTTAACCTTTTACAAGGAGACGAGAGAGGAGAGGTGTAACAGCACTTTAAAAGGAAGAAGAAAGGGAATCTAAATAGGGCCCGAGCCCGGACCCGACCAAGGAAATATAGAGAGAGATTTTATTGCAGGAATGAAGATCGGAAATATGAACATAACAAAAGGTATAGAAGAACGTGTCAAGGTTACATAAGGGACTGAAAGGCGGTCAATGTAGATTTGTTATAGGAGTATGAACTTTTAGGTGGTATAATTGTGGTTTTTTAATTCCAAAAAATATCCCGAAGCCAAATATCATACGAGAAATAATATCATGGGACAAAACTTATCATGCGATAAAAATATAATGCGAGAAATGTGATGTGAGAAAAATATCATGCGAGAAAAAAAATCATACGAAGAGTTTATCACTTGAAAAAAATTTCATGCGGGAAAAATTATGTCATGCGATAAAAATATCATGCAAGAAAAATATCATGCGAGAAAAAAAAAACGTTTGGAGAAAAATACCATGTGTAAAAAATATTATGTCAGAAGTATACATATCTTGGGAGAAAAATATCATGGGAGATAAAAATGATGCGAAAAATGTATCATTCGCCAAAAATATCATGCGAGGAAAATATCTTGCGAGAAAAATAATGTCATGCGGGAAAAATAACATCCAAGAAAAATATCATCCCGAAAAAATAAGTTGCGAGAAAAATACCATAACAAAAACTTTCTTGTGAGAAATATATCATGCGAGAAAAATATCATGCTAGAAAAATATCACGTGAAAATTATATATCATATGAGAAAAATATAATGCGAAAAATTTATCATGCGAAAAAAAAATATCGTGCGAGTGATTTTTGTTAAGATTTGCTATTTAACGTGAATTAGCAATTAATTATTTATTAATAAATATTTTAGTTCATACATTTATTTTTGATCAACGTTTTAGTTTATTTGCGAATAACTAAGAACTTTTTATTAATACGCAATTTTTAGAATTTATCCGACATCTTAACAAAATGTTTCAAAAAATACATTAAAATGCATGCCTGGCAACGCTGGCGTACAGTGGTGCAGTTTGTATTTAGAGAAGGGAAAAAAATCTCTCAAAACTACCACATTAATTGATTTTTGTGATATTCAAATATAGGTATACCTATTTTAATGAATGGAACAATCTGATTGTGTTTCTTAATATACTCGTCTTTTATACAACCAACAAAGAATTTAGGTCAGCTACTATTATGTTGATGTTTAAGTACATTATTATAGTACCTACTATACTCCTTTTGACATAAAAGAAAAATCAGTATATACATGTATATATAAAGCAGTTCCTTAAATATATTCATCGCATTCCTTTGCAACTTCGCAATTCTCCACAAATTAACCATATCAACTTTATCATCTACAATCTGCCTTAACAAATCTTCTTCGTCAGCCACTCAAGAGTTTACTTCCCCTTGGTCACATTCAAGAAATGAAAAAAATTAAAATAAATATGTATACCTATAACATTGCGCTATACCTCAATATTTTATCAAAAGAGATTGTCACCACTCAACAAACTGACGAAACTACACCCAAGGAGCAGAAACGAAGCGCGCACAGTGTGCTGATGGCTAGCAAAAAAAAAAAAGATGAAGAAAAAAAATATTTCCATATCAGTCCATCAAATTTTTCCACCATCCGCATCTCAAGGGGAAAATCAAATTAATGGACGAAAAGTTAGTTCCCATAAAAAAATTATACTTTGCATAAAAACGTTTGTAGATTGTGTCACCAAACCGACCCACCGAGAGCGCGTCCAACCCGCACCATTCATGCTCCTATCCTTCGAAACAGAACAAACTTCCACCACCACCCTATATATAAACTCCTATCCTACCCATTGAATTGACAGTCATGCCAAGGACACTTAGTTCTCATCCCTTGACAGAGTCCCACAACAGAAACGGGCCAGAAGAAACATTTGAATGCAAATGCGACTACTTTGACTCCAACAGACAGAATAAGGAAAATGGAATGTCCTCCTTCATTGAATAATCAAAAAGCTTGTGGAGTGTGTGTGTGTGAGTGAGCGAGTGGGGCAGTCCTAGTCCTAGAGGAAGCTGCGTATTTCCTTTTTTGTGGAAATTTGTTTTCCTGTGATAAAAAACAAGATTTGTGGGGTTTCAGAATTGAAAGTCTTCTTTTGGCAATTTGTCATACTATTAACGTTTATACTTGAATATAAGAGACGCATATTTTTATAACTATTAAGAGAAAGCGAGAAATAACATTTTAATTCTGTGGAAAAATGATCAGCAACAGATTTTGTCACTTTAAGAATATTGAATTCGATGAATAAGCTGCGGAGAGAATCAGACTCATTTTTGACATTTCTCCAAATTATTAAAAATGTCAAAATTGACTCATACTCCCTACACATGCGATGAATGAGCTGCGGAGAGAATCAGGCTCATTTCTGACAATTCTCTAAATTAGTAAAAATGTCAAAATTGACTCTGACTCCCTCCACATCCGATGAATGAGCTGCGGAGAGAATCAGACTCATTTTTGACCTTTCTCCAAATTAGTAAAAATGTCAAAAATGACTCATACTCCCTACACATGCGATGAATGAGCTGCGGAGAGAATCAAGCTCATTTTTGACATTTCTCTAAATTAGTAAAAATGTCAAAATTGACTCTGACTCCCTCCGCAGCTCATTCATCAGATTCTGTAATCCAACTCTGCGTATAGAGAACATAGCAGCACAATGATTTTGAAAAATCGTTTTTTCGTATTCAAAATTCCTCACCTTAAAATTTGGCCTTAATCTTCTTTGTTTCTTTCTTTCAAAGCAAAAAACAACAATTGACACAATTCAAACAATGCAGCGCCATCTTTACAACTGACAAATTAAAATGTCAAAAGATAGATGACAGCAAACTAAGTTGGTTGGTGCGGGAGTTCTCAAAACACATTTCACACAACACCTGATGTTTATGTGTTACATTATTCTTTTCTTGAAAACAAAAAATGGAGGAAAACAATGCTGATGCTGCTGTTAAACATGCAGCTTCCTTCTTGTGCATTTTAATCATTGATATAAATTGTGACACAAGGTGATGAGATGACAATCATAAAACCGTTAAATTGCATACGAATTGTGCTGTCTTATTTTGTGGGGTAGTTACAATATGTATATCCATGTGAGTTATGGGTAATTACATAAAGAGTTGGCTTACCACCGGATTTCTTCTATTTATATGCAAGAAAGAATTATTGCGTGCTTAGGTTGAACTAGTTTTCTGCCACATCAGTCAGATTTATGTCAGTGTTGTAAAAGTGAAAATTTGACGTTGAGAGTTATTTTGTTTTGGTGTGAATTGTTTGTTGAATTATTAAGTCAGTGCAGGTCCTGTCAAATAATGTGGAATAAATTAGACTTATTATAGAGTAGGTATTAAATAAGGACGATAAAAGTCTTAAATGGTCATTGGTCTATGGTAAACCCAGGCTTAACTTTAGCATGTTTCACGAGAATTCATGTTGGAAACGTTAAAAATTTTATTCGTGGGTTGAAGAATTGATGAAGTGTACACAATCAAATCTCCTCAACACAAAAACAAAATGGCGGAAACCCTTAAATTGGTTGATGGTATGAACTCGTATATTAAAGCTTGTTGGGTTAGTTTTAGGATAAGGTTCAAATTGATTTTAAATAATTAAATATATCAAACTCCATTTTTTTATTGTAGACAATTAAGCCACAAAAAACCAAAGCAGACGCATGTTTTATTGAAGCGGTTTATCCCTATATATTCCGATCTTAATTATTTATCAAGCCTTTTGGTATAGGATATCCCTTTGTTCGTTTCTTTCGCTTATCTAACTCAACTTTTGGCCATCAAATTTCTTCACCAAAAGTATAAAATCTCTACACTTTCTCTGACACTCTCTGTTTTACGGCTTGCATGATATTATGTCTCGAATAAACCCCAAACATATAAACTTTTAAATAAGTCGTGAATGACACTCGACCGCACAACAAAAAGTCTGGAGAAGAAACTTTTTCCTCCCAAAGTCCGCATCAGATGTAATAAAAATAATTCTTCTGTGTATAAACCTATCTACAGAATCACACGAACAAACATCATTTTTAACACTCTCAAGGTACAGACGTCCGAAAATCCTTGCAATTAAAAACAAAGGAAAAAAAAAAAACTCACTCATCCAGGCAGAATCACCCTTGTAGAAATACCTTATTCAATTCATTGCATAAAGTTTTGTTCTCCCTCTCTCTTAATTCCCTCCCTATATTGGCAAGGCAAGGTTAAGTCCTTTGAGAAGGATACACGGGGGTAAGGTAGGTACAACCACAAGAAGGTCGGCCTCGGTAGACACGAGAGACAGGTAGGAAGGTAAAGATTGAACCTATGTACATAGGTACATCATACATACATATGTATATATACGAACAATAGAAACTTCGGGTGAACAATGAGAACGACCAAGAGCAAGAGGATTCTAAAAGAAAAAGGATTTTTGACTTAATTACAACAAATTGGATTAGCCAATAAAATTACGAGAATGGAATAGTTTTCAGAGTTTCTACCCATTTACAAGATAAACATTCGACTCCTTCCGTTTGTTCTTTATTCTTCGGCAACAGGACGATTTCAAATTCTTTTTTTTTTATTATTATTTTTTTTTTCTGCTCTGTGCTGATTTTCATTGAAATTGAAAAGAAAATCACCAGAATACCTTATACCTATATAGTTATCGTCATCGTCGTCGGTGGACTTACCACATTCGTGAGCGGATGCGGATGCGGATGATGAATGTCGACTCAGTGATCCTTCGTTCACTATTCTGTTCTGAGAGACTCTGACCAAACACAAGACCAAGAAAGAAAATAAAAGCTTAAGAAGCAAAAGAGAGAGTGTCTGACTTAATGGGAAAAGTAAAGTCCAGAGTTATAAAAGAAAAAGAAATGTGGTGCATAGACAGAGGACTTCTTTTTACCTTCAGAGAAGAGACGAAGCTGCCTGTCTATATATGGCAGCTTCGGTGATGATGGTGATGTCGGTGAACAAACAAACTTTCCTTGTGCTTCCTTTGTTTTCCGTTAGAGAAAATCAATTGAATTGTCCTTCGGACAAGAAAAATATTAGCAGAAAAGTAGTAGGTAGGTGGGATGTGAGGGGGGGTGATGATTCTGATCAGAATTTCTACGCCTGATGGTACTGTCAACGACTTAGAGAATGCATTCAGACATATATGTTACCTACACACACACACGTATGTATGTACTTAAGGTATAGTTATGTCAATCCTTTGTTACACATGTCCCGGCTTTATGAAGGAAAAATTAAAGAGGGAGTTGAAGAAATAAAATGATTCCTTCTTAAGGATTTTAATGTCCTTTTTCTGTTTTTTTTTTTTTTTTTTAATTTATTTTTATTTGCAATTCCCTGTCTATAATTCATGGATGCTAGCGAAAGCTAGATATACTGTATTAATCGTTTGAAAAAATCTAAGTTAAATTTATTTTAATTTCTAAGACTCACTAGAGGATAACTATATGTTATGTATGGTTATCGCCTAAGACGACATATTATCCATTCAAGATTTTTGATAAGTATTTTCATGAGGAAAAACTCAATAAATTAAAAATAGTTGCAATATTTTTGCACGAAATTAATCTAATCACCTATTTAAATCCGTGCAATTGAAATAACAAAATCAATAAAATTAAAAAAATGTTTGATTTTTTAACATGAATAAATTTCTTTATCGTTGTCTAAATTTATGGCGTGAAGAGCGGAACAGGTAACCTCATCTAAGCCATGTGTGAATAAGATTAGCAGTTTTAATTTGTTCGGTTTATTTGCCCATACAGGGCCGGCCCCAGCCCAACTTGCGCCCCGTGCCAGATTTGTAGAAAGCGCCCCGTTTTTATATACACATACACATACCTACACTGATACAGTACATAAGACTTTCAACATATACTTTCAATGCGTTTTCTTTATTGTGCAAGAAAAAACTTAGCACAGTTGTGATGGATGTTATTTTGGGTAAATTTAAACAATTTTAATGGATAAACATATTTTTTTGCGCAAGATCAGATTACATTTTCTTGCTCCTGGTAATGCGCCCCCATAATTTTGCACATCTTGCACATGGTCCGGCCCTGAGCCCATGAAATGAATAATTTTCGAAATTTACAGAAAAAAAAAATATTAAAAAACAACAGTTATACTTACAATGCCATGCTATATTTTTTTTATTTTATTCTTTGTTTTATTTTATTTTTAAATAAAGTTCTTTTGGTGAATAGTTTTTAAAAAATTAATTTTAGAACTCAAAGTTTTAAACAAAAAAAAAAAAAATTAAAACAATTTTGTTTTTTAATTCTACGTAATTAAGGGCTATTTTTGTTTTTAAAATTCAATGCTGTTATCAATTTTTAGTGAAAAACAGAAAACCGGATGCTAAAATGTCTGCTGGTTTTTGAGATAATAGAAAATAACAAAATTAAGTTTCCCTTAATTTGGCTTCAATCCATTATTTAAGTTTCTTTCAATAAAAAATAAACTAGTTAAGTAGATTTAGTTATTTAAAAATTCTATCTTTATGTACTGACAATTTTTGTTAACCATACTCTGCATAGAAAAAAAATTAAAAATATTAACTTTTTATAGATTAGCAAATTTTTAAAATTATAAAGAAATTTTAGAGTTAATAATAAAAGTTTTATACAATGAAGCAAATTAAATAAATGATATAAAAATTCAGAAAATACTTACTAGAAAAATATTTAAATAATGAAATAATTTAACAAATATTTAAAGTAGTTATAAAATACTATTAAATAAGTAGTTTAAAAAAAAATACTTTTTTGTTCAAAATTCTGAGTTTGAAAATTAATTTTCCAAAACTATGTAGGTATTTACTAAAACAATTTTATTTAAAACAGAATTAAACACATGATTTTTGGTTTTAAAAATAGGTACTTATAACATGACACTGTAAGTGTTGCCGTTAATTTTTTGCTATTTCGAGTTGATTTTTTCGAAAATTGACCCTTCCGCCTTAAGACGTGGGAATAGACCACCTTCCATTTGATTTTTTTTTCTTGTCTTGAATGAACCTACTCGCACTTACCTTTAGTCGCATCTCATGCAGAACACCATAAATAAAGCCCTCATTTAAGTTTTTCGTGTATCGAAATTTACTTTTTTTCGCACCTCACTGTAGGAATATTAAAAAAAGTTTTATTTTAAAATAGCTTTCGTCAACCTTATACACAAACCATGCAGTTGATACAGCTTTTTTTAATTTTTTTAGTTAAACAAAAACTCAAAAAGCTTTTCAAAGCTCGACGTGAAAAGCTGTCACACAAAATTTTTCCTACGAAAATAAAAATATTTTCCCATACCGGGAATCGAACCCGGGCCTTCTGGGTGAAAGCCAGATATCCTAGCCACTAGACCATATGGGATATAAAAATCACTAGTTTGCTTAACTATTTTAAGTAAAATTCTTTGGTCATATGAAAGGTTACAAAATAAAATAAAATTATAATTTTGTAGTAATTAGTCGTGTTTCATTATCTACGAATCTATTTTTAACACCTATAATACAACAAAAACTTGGGATCCTACTCTCTATCTGCATCTTTTTTGAAGATCCGAACATTTGATTTAGAAAATTTGTATGTGATTCCCAAGTGGAAAATTCGAATTCTCAAAATTCCCAGAGTAGTTATTGCAAAATAACCGCGTTTCTGATTTTTGGCAAAAATTTCACCTAACGAAATTAGGTAGGTATTCAACGTTTTCTGAAAAAATTATAGTCTTATTTTTAAGTTGTTTCCGTATATATCTCGTTAATGGCTTAATGGATTCAGTTTGCAATCAGGTAACTCTGAGTAGTATAAATAATTTAAAAAATTTAAAATAATTGTTAAAATATTGTTAGCAAATAAAAAATTAGAGAAAAAAATTTACATATTTAAGATAAGAATTTCAAAAATAAAGAATGTCCAAAAACCCTTAAGTTCCAAATTTAATAAAAATCAACCCAGTCATTCAGTCTATAACAGGTAAAAAGACGTAGACTGCAGAAATGCTGATCCACGTGTATTCGTGTATACATACATGTCAGATTTAATTAAAATCTCGAATTCGATTCAGTTGCAAGTCTTATATTATACCTTTTCGCATAAATAATTTATCTCATAAAATCAAACTAATAGCCGAGACAGTTTGAGACCGGAAATACAGGGAAAACATTAAAATAATATTTGCAAAAGTAGGTGAGCTAAATAAGTTCCATAATAATCTGCAATGTTGATCACCTCATTTCACTATTTTGAATAAGGATTACAATTTAAATTAAAATCACTACCAGCACTATTGCCTATAATGAGCACTATTTTCTGTTTATAAATTTCCCTCAACAAATATTCGTCTGCACTAATATTTCCATGTCAGGCTCGCGGACTTCAACTTCAGAATCACGACCATAAATACGGAAATAGAAAATCCATTAATCGGCAATGAAGATCGCGCTTCTAACTCTGTTCCAATTCATCGACCTACAGAGCCATATTTCTATATTATGTACTTACTATGTACATCTATAAAATTTGTTGCTAGCCAAGCAGGATTCTTCCGTCCACTTTATACATCTCGTTCGTGGTCTAAATGCCCTACAAAAGGAACAAGCTGCACTAACTTAATCGTGGCAGCTTCGGCGCAACACTCCAGCTGTGCTGTTAAAAGTTAAACAGATCGCACCTTCATCATGCACAACACGTTTACGGATGATGATACCTTTTGTGGTATTTGGAGTAAATCATTGACCAATGAATGTAAGAATGAATGTAGCTATAGCCTCTAAACTCATCATGTTTGATCTTTGGCTCCTTCTATTTAATGATTGATTGCAAAACAACTTCTTTGCCATCCCACTTTATTGGATCAACAATAAAGAGCTACAGTGCTGACTTTGTATCGTGGATCACATTGATCCAGAAATGCTATAATAAACTTTATTTCCCGATTGGGATTTTGTTATTCTGTGATAGTGCATGCATACCTACTTCTTCATCTCTTCTTCCACTATACTTTGGCCTCATTTGTGTGACTGAAGTCAGAAGTTTCGCTAATTGCCCGGTTGTTATGTAATTTTTTACCTTTTATGTGGAGGGAAATTTGCAGAATATTGTTTGTTTAGCAATTTATATCTGTTTTTTGATGTGGTCAACAGTAGTTGTGTATAGAGAAAGAGACAGAGGGAGAGAGAGAGGAAACTTGTTCTGAAGGTATGTTTGTTTGTTTTATATTTTGCTTGTGCCATAATATTCAATGCAATTAAATTCGACAGCAAAGCAACTTTAACTGTTGTTAATAATAATGTCATTCTGAATTAGGAGGATTGAAATTGACAATTTGTTCACACATGTCAAAACAAATTAGTAATATTGTCAGATAAAAGCTCCTTAAACGTTTGGTAAGTTACCGCAGTTTACATATTATTTCCCAATAACAAATTGTTCTTACTGATGGCAGTATCTATATATTTCAGGCTGAGATGATTACGGATAGACGGTGCCGAACCTGCCTGTAGGCAAAACAGGCCTAGGGCGGCTAGTTTGGAGGATTTATACAAATGATAAGGATTTTTTATTCCTTATTAAGGAATCATTGTTTGAAACCTTATACAAGAACGCTACGAAATTGAACATTCAAGTGGATTTTATTGTATCCAATTTGATGAGCCTAAAATGCACAGGCAAAATTTCCCAAAAATATGTATCTACAAAATTATTTTTTGATTATTTCATTAATCCATTAAAAATAGTTACTTTTATCATTTTAAGTGAAATTATATGTAAAATTTTGTTAAAATAAAAAAAATAAATAAAATAGTTTTTTTTTTAATTTTTTCAAAAAACTTAGACTTGAGACACTAAGTAGTATCTAATACTTGAACCCAAATTTGTACTTAACATTCATTTAAATATCATTACTATTTTTTTAATTAAAAAAAAAAAATTTAATTAAAATTTATTTTTTCAAAATTTATTTACTGAAATAAATTAATTTAAAGTGAAAAATAAAATACATGATAAAACAAAATATTGAAGGTGTTGCCACTGTGCTTTAATAATGATTTCAATTTAAGTATTTTTTTTTTTTGAAAATATGTCTTGCGCCTAAGTGACATTATTTCTTTACCTTGACCCAACCTAAAAATCTAAGGTTTTGACCTTGAATAGAACTAAATTCAAATTAAAAACATAAAAAAATATAAAACACTTTCTATTTAATGTGTAATAATAATAATAAATAAATATCAATATTTTGATTAAATAATTCAAGAATCTTGTTTTGCTTCCTCAACTTCTGGTTGTTTTAAAAAATGTAATACTTCAGGAGGGTTAGGATTTAACTTTTTAATATAAAGTTTCTTTATGTAAATGGATTGGAAATCCTTCAAAACGTTTTGCTGTCTTGAAAATTTTACAGAAATTTTTTCTCGCTTGCTATACTTTTTCTCTATAAGTTGGTCAATTGGAAGAATATAGCATCCGACACAATTTTAGGGTTATGAATGAAAATTGTATGGACCAGTTGTTGGCATATTGTACCATCTATGCAGCTGTACAAATTTTATTTGCTGTATCGATGCAGTAGGTACAAGTACTCCTTAAACAGACTTGTTTCTATCGGGTACCCACTGGATATTGTTAGCAAAACTACCCTAAATCTGTGTATGATATCTATATCTAAATTGGTTATTCCCGATGAAGTTGCGGACGAGTTAAAAAATCGACGAGTATAGTATTTCCATCATTTGTGCTGCCAAAACCTGGTTTCGGTTTGTCAACTAACAAGACCTTTTATGTTCTAAATGCTTAATGAATCGTTTTCTTGTTTTCTTTAACTTTTTTTTTTATTCACTTCACCCCGAGCTTGCCACCAATTTATAGGAGACATAAAGTAAACACTCAAAAAAACGAATCCACGAATGTAAAAATGGTAGCCTGAATCTCAGCTTCGACTTGTCTTGAACTGGTGTAGGTACTTATTACCTACTACATACCTTATTACCTACTACATACAAAAATAACATCTTTGGGTATCGAAGAATTTTCAGTTACTTTTACATTGTAGACCTTTCCGTCAATCATCGTTAAAAGCATTTTATGTTTTTTCGTTGACAAAAGTTTTACCCAAAGAAGATATTTGATTTTCAATGTCTTCCACATCCGTGCCGTTTTCAATCTGGAATAATCGATCCAAAATTCAATTTTAAAGTTGATTTTTTTTACTGTATCGATGTAACGCTATCTTCTTTCGATGAGCGCTGAGCGCAGTATCGATTGCTCAGTCAAAATTTCGGATTTTTTTTTTTATTATTTCAAAGAAGGTGCTATTAAGAGACTGCGAACAACAGGAAGAAATATTAACAGCGTTAATAGACAACGAAGTTAAAAAGGGCACCTAATATAGCTTTGTCATTCTTAGTCAAATTACAAACTTATTGCTGTTCTCTGCTGTTTTGTGAATAACCTATATCTAATTAGCAAGAATTAACTTTTTGTTTATTTTATTGATGAGATTTTTGGCAATGATTAAAATTAATTCATGTTTTATTTTAGTTTATTAAAAGATGTGTTAATGAATAGATGGATTTCCAAAAAAAATTAATGAAGCATTTCTTTGTACCTATAACGATTTGATTTAATTTTTTTCATTTTCTTTAAAATTGGTATTCAAATTTGTTAACTGGCGTTGCAGAATTTTCGTGGAAAATTCACACAACGGAAATAGGATATTATCATTAAATCCTGTGCCTCATATTTCATATATCCTATGTTTCTATTCCAAAATAAATTTTTTCAATTTTTAAAACTTCATCATCTTCATCAACTTCATGAAAAATATCCCGAACTAAATAATGATCATTGAAGTACATTCTCTAAATTTTACTTTTCAAACAGAGAAAACAATTATTAAAATCAGGTATAGTTATATACGTATACTGCATAGAGGATAGAAACTTATGTATGTTTGACTTACATATGTATGACCAGTCTTTGTGAGAACAAAAAAATTAGACATACTTGAATGTATGTATATGGGCGACCCTGTGGAAAAAATTTTACCTAAATTGAAATTTTTCACACGTTCGAATCACACTCTAGAAACAAAACTGCAAAGTTTTGCGATAGGTTGTAAAATTTGCATCTTTTACCATCAACATCCTACTCTAAATCGTATTTCTATATATGCAAATAATATTCTTCAACTGGTTACCCTTTAATCCTCATCTTTTAAATAAGAAAAACAAAAACAAAAATTAATTTTGCTAAATTAAAATATTTATATACATTGTACGTACACCCGATGAAATACATCAACCATTATAAACGAAAAGCAACCTAACATCTTCCTTAAACCAGATCAGAGTATCACAGTGGTTTTTCTCGTCAACACGCACTTCATCTTCTTAAATATCTGTCTCGAGTGTCATCATCAAAATAGAAACACGCATATATGCCATTTTTATCTCACCTAATGACCATAATATTGTGGTACATTCGTGCGTCCAATGTCCATTCTTAAATATATCTCACTATATATCTCAACACTTATAAGTGATAATATGATGATATTTGTTCTGAATTGAATCTCAAAGTTGCAAGCCCCTATATCAGCTTGAACAGCTCATCACCATTAATTGAATAAGAATCTATATATGTAATTGGTTCAGAAGCTTGTCTCTATCTAAGATGATGAAGAACCTGCCTCATCACCACCACAATCGACAAATGAAACACAAAAACAAACTTGATCTTACTGACCTAGTCAGCCACATACACTGCCATCGTGTCGTCGCCACCGTAACCGCGACTAAAGAATCGACGAAGAATATAAGCCCCATCTTCATCATCATCATCAGCCTACACTTTCAACCGCATGCCGAACTCACTCTATATAAGTTAAGTCCAAGTCCAACGATGATATCTAATGCCAATTACCTCATCTCAAAACCAGCCCATCATGATTGAGGATCTCTCCCTTCCCAATCAGAGTAATCCCGATCCCAAGTTGCATGCACCGATCGATTGCAAACAGTCCACGCGATCACATTTTTGCAGCAGCAAGACCGATAGCCAGGCTTTGGCTACTGATAGTCACTGACTGTGGCGGATTTTCAGTCTTCAACGAAGGCTTTAGCCAAACAGACGTGCATTGTTTCACAAGCCCCGGTTGGTTTTTTTTATTTGTGTCTGGTGAAGAGTTGAGTTGGCTCGATCGATCGTTTTTTCTTGGTTGCGTGTTCGAGACTTTGTTTGTTTTGCGGTTTTTTTTTGTATAAATGTACGGAAGATGTCGATGGCGTTCTAGATTATTTTTTTTTATATTTTTTGTAATTTTTCATCCGTTTGTTCATTGGGCTTCATTTTAATGTGTAACAATTAATACTGTGCCTTGTGGCTAATTTGCATATAAAGATTGTTAACTTATTTGATTGCATTTGTTGTTTGTGCTCAAGGAAAAGAAATCGCTGTTATATTGCTTGGAATAAAAGTGTTTACAGAATATTGCCTGTGGCTTCAAATAATCAGGCTTCCATTTAATTGGCTTTAAATCAATTCATGGTTCTTCGTAAGTTACCGGAAATACGAATTTGTGGAAGTTATAAAAAATAAAGCAACAAAAAAAGCTAAAGTTCTTGTCAGATTTAAAATATAGGTGAGTTAGATAAATGTTTTATTCTCTATATTCTCCAAAAAAAATCAACATATATTAAATATAGAAATTTTCTATTGGTTTTTAGTTCCATAAATTGTTCTTGCTCGCATAAATCTTTAAACCGAATTTAGGTTTTTGGGAAAAAAAATTAACATAATATGCAAAACATGTTTTTGTTTTGAAACTAACTTTCTTTTGGCAATAAGTCAATTTTTTCTCACATTCAGTATTTTTTTTGTTTTGTTTTTATTTACTCTTTTTTTTTTAATGTAAATCAGTTTTATTAGGTGAAAAAGTCATTTTTTATTGCTCTTAAAAGAAAACGTATACTTACTCATTTTGAGCGATGAAATTTTCTTATGATTCCTTCCGTGTGCCGGCAATTTCATTTATTATTTTTATTTTTTTGCTGCATGATGAGGTTTTTTTTGTTGTTGTTTTGATTTAACGTTTGCTTTTGGACATTTCAATTGTCACACGCCCTACTACACAGGGCTGTCTTGATAATTAGAAGGAGTCCCAGGCCCAAGATATTTTAGACTAAGGATATGGAAATTTTTTGCATTGGAAGCAAAATAATTTGTATCTTGAAGAATGATAAAATTATAGGTTTTACTTCGAAGAATCTTCGTTTGGATAAAAGTAATAAGTATTTGTTTGTTGATTTGTGGGCTTCAGGTCAAAAATAAAACACTTGTTTTTTTGTTCACGACGTTTCGTCCATGTCTATGGACATCCTCGGGTGAAAATCAAAAAGATCTATATTTGCATTGATTAGTATAGAATTACAATTTGTTTGCATGTTTACAATAACAACAATTACTTACAATAAATATTACACAAGTTAATTTTACACAATCTTGTGTAATATTTATTGTAAGTAATTGTTGTTATTGTAAACATGCAAACAAATTGTAATTCTATACTAATCAATGCAAATATAGATCTTTTTGATTTTCACCCGAGGATGTCCATAGACATGGACGAAACGTCGTGAACAAAAAAACAAGTGTTTTATTTTTGACCTGAAGCCCACAAATCAACAAACAAATATTCAAACAAAAAAGGTCACTTATTATATATAACATAAAAGTAATAAGAGCGAGTCTTGGTTGACAACTTAAGGTTCATTCTATAGCTAGGCTTTTTATTTTATGTAATATCTTCATTATATTACCTATGTAAATAAATTGGAAATTCGTTTGGCCAGAAAAAAAGGAAGGGCCCCATTCATCATGTTGCCCTAGACTTTACTCACACAGCACTCTCACTAAATATGCCTCTTGGTCGACACTTAGCTGCGCGCAGTGGCTCTTCTTTCTTGAAAAATTTTCATTTATATGTTTTGTTTTGTTACACCGGTCACATAGGTAGTGGTTTTTTGTTTTGTTTTATTGTTCAAATTGAGGAAGACTGTCACAAATTAGCAGCAAAAAAGGAAAAGTTTTATTTAAAAAAAATTCACCACGTATCATCGGTTATGTGTTTTAGCTTAGGTTTTGGTAATTTCAATGTAGAGCACATTATTTGGCTTACGTTATAATTTCACCTTAAAGTTTTTTTTTTTGCGTTTTTGGATTACGGTTTAATTCATCTAAATAAAAACACAAAAACAAACCACATTAACTTTGACTTACATAAGTTTCCATATTGAATTTCAAAGGAAATAAATTTGAAAAAATTATTAACAAAATTATAAATCCCCTTTAAGTTCCAATCATGATTTCCTGATGAGGATTAATGATACTATCTTTCACACCTTCTTTTCACTTTCACTTTGAAGAGGAATTTTAGGATATAATTAGTGCAGGAGTAAGTGTGTAGTGTTAGTGTAGGAGGGTATAGATAGACGAATCAAATAATTCAAACAATATTGATAAATATTACCTAAGTGAAAATAGCTTATAGAAATCAAAACGAACGATTATCTCTCTATAGCAAAAGTTGGAGCTTCGAATTAAACAAAAAAATTTGTAAGATAATTTGTTGGTTTCGTATAACACGAAAATTTCGAGGTTTTAATCAAAATTCAAATAATTAACACTGCGATTATGAAAAAGTTCGAAAAAGTGAGTTTTGTCCAACCTTCCGTCGCGACGGAACGGTGTGTGCGCCCGTGTATCAATTGTAATTTAGGGTTGTCAGATCATATATGTTTTGATGAAATGAACTATCGTGATAACTTTCCCGCACTAAATAAAATTAAAAAAGAGTACAAAAATTAGAGAAAAACACATAACATTTTTTTAAAGAAAAATTTATTTTTTGAAGGTTTTTTTTTTTAATAATACAAACTCTATATACTACTGAAATACATCAGCCAAGTAGAAGACTTAGCACTATTTAATTTGACTTGTTGAATTATTGATTCAAAATAGCTTTTTACGGCCTTTAGTCCACAAAAATTTAGGCGTTTCGTCCCGGCGATCTCACTTGGACTCATCAGTTGACTAGTGAGGACCTTGTCAATACGCAATTTTTGTTAAGCTCAGTCCATCTAACATAGATTTCATGACGAATATCTAGTGTGAACATCATGAAATCTATGTTAGATGGACTGAGCTTAACAAAAATTGCGTATTGACAAGGTCCTCACTAGTCAACTGAGTGGTCCAAGTGAGATCGCCGGGACGAAACGCCTAAATTTTTGTGGATTTTGATTTTGAATCAATTTATTTTTTATTTATCCTTCAGTTGTTCGAAAAATAAATAAAATAAAATACTTTAAAATGTTAAACTACCTAAGTATACTTTATGCTTGTATACATAAATTAAACTATAAATATAAATTAAATTTTTCAAGAATTCTTTAAATCAAAATTAAAATCATTCACTAAAAATTTAAATCCAGATGTAAATTAATTAAATTTAAATTAATTTATATCCGGATTTAAGTTTTCATCTGTATTAATCGCGTGAATAATATAGCGGTAAGGAAAAGCGCAAAGCCAACTGTGTTGTTAGTGACGTAAATATTGTTTTGACGTTTGACAGCACAAAAGTACTGTAATCTTTTTGATTAACTCAATTACACATTTCAATTCGTTTCTTTGATTGAAGTAGACCGCGATTGATTTAAAGAATAGAGATCAAAGAATAATTAAAGTTCAAAGTAGCTCCCGTACAATGGTTTTAACTTGCGTTATAACTTATAACGGATGTTTTTTTAGAGATATAGAACTTTAGGTTGGAAACACTATTTTAACTGGCGGCCATTTTGTCAGCTGTCAAGTGATTTATTTTTAGTTTGGTTTGGCATTTCAACATGAATAGACTGACACGCCTGAACAACGCTTACAAATTGTGCAAATTTATTTTGAAAATCATGGTTCATGGTTCCCAATTTCCATAAGCGAATTTTGTTTAGCGATGAAGCTCACTTTTAGTTGAATGAATACGTCAATAAACAAAGCTGCCGTATTTGGAGTGATGATAATCCTCAAGTGTATGTTGAGACACGGTTACGTCTACGCCGATAAGCCCGAAACGATTTACCACTTGGAGGACAACATTCGCCGCGTTATTGCCGATATATACGGCCACAATTGTTGGAAAAAGTCATCAAAAATTAGACCTCCAGATTAGACTACGTCCGAGCCAGCCATGGCGGTCATATGCCAGAAATCATATTTTAATTATAATGCCAGAAGTTTATCTTTCGAATAAAGTAAATTTCATGTAAATTTAAAAAATCATCTTTGTTTTATTCTATTTCAAAGTTCTATACCTTAAAAAAAAACACCCTTTAGAAGTTTAAATCATAGCATTTGATAATAAGACATCAAATTGCATCGCAAAACAAAAGCTTTGATTAAGAACTGGTCTTTCCAGGCCCTATATCTATACAATTACTGCTTGAACATGTTTTTAATGCATTTGCCTTAAAAATTAACATTTCTGGGTTACAGTCTTATGGATAATAAAAGAACTACATCAACGATTATAATGTTTGTTTCGATAATGTTAAGATCCAAAAGCCGTTTCATATAATATATACAATAATTTGTCTTGTTAGATAGGTATACTGTTTATTTCTTTTTTGCTAATTTTTCCTGGTTCAATATTATTTAAATATGTACATATGTATATTCAAATCAAGACAAACTCACTCACTTTCACCTAAAATAATTTCAATTTAGAGAAAAAAAAGAGAGCAACGTTCAAACCACAGGATACAAATCATCGATCTTTTCCTTTCCGTCTTATCAAGTTTTTAATTTATAACCATCATAATAGGTAGATTTATAAAACATCGATAAATGTCTATTAACGCCGGAACACAATTTGCACTCTTGTTTGCATATAATCTCCCCTCGCCGCTGCCGCCGCCGCCGTGCCGGATGATGATATGCAGAGCAAACATTTTGAAAACAAGAAATCCAAGTCCATAACCAGAGCCTCCCATTATTTTCAATTTAAATCAGCAGGTGAACACGACTTATGTGATTACTAGAATATATTTTTCTTAAAATATATATCTGACCACTTAGCGATTATGTTACGGCGACATGTCAAGGATAATGCGCTTCATTTAGATACGAATCCATTTCAATGTCTGCGCTTATTCTAATTGATTATGTCCAGCTGAGGTGATACTGTTGGAGTTGGAAGGAAGTCCCCATTCCGTTCTAGATTTATATACATTTACCATTACCGGCCATAAATAACAGCCTGTGTACACCATCAGCAATCTAATATCCAGCCACGTCGATAGGAACATATAGGATGCACAAGGCGACGATAAATCAGTTATATAGGCTCGCGCGTCTTAGATGAATTATTGCCCCAGAACGAACCACCGACCGAACGTACCGCCTCTTTATTCGAAATTCTAGCTTTTGTCTCGCGTATACCGCATTCCAGAATCCATTTAGGCTATGTGCCTGCGAAGTCTATAGCTAACAGTGGTGTTGCCAAATAGCCTGCCTGGAAGTCATCAAACTGGTAACTAGACACCTATCTTAAGATCGAACCATATATTAATTTCTTTTATAGATACATTTGCACCATCTCTGTATATACCTGTGGCAGCACATTTATACTCATTTCTCAATCATAACCGCCATTTAAACCAACTGTGACGGCCATGTTTGGATTCAAATCGGAACTGGAGAGTCATTGATCTGCTGCTGATCGAAAAAAACGCGAAATAATATCGATTGCAATTACTCTGATTACATACCGGCATCATCATCGCCGCGGTGGTATTTTGTGCGGTGCACCATCAGCAGAAGCCACAAAATGATGTTGAAATTCCTCTCCGCGCATATTAAGTCGAGGTGGCAATTTATACTTGCCAGTTAATTTAATTGCCAAAGTCCAATTGTAAAACTTTCTATCCTAATAATCCTTCCTTGTGCGCCAGTGCAGTTGCAGCCAAACCAAAAAAAATAATTATTGTTGTTTTTTTTATTTTTTAAACTGGTTTAAAGTCTTAACTGCCATATAGTCATAGATTGGGAAGATTGTGGGAATATCCATCCATCCGTTCTTAAAATGGGATGGAGCGAGTAGTTGAAATCACGGAACAAGAGTTGGTATACACATTAAACAACTTGTGTTTGCCTTGTGGTTTGCTTGTTTTTGATCGATAAAACATGGATCGAACTAGATCACATTTTTCAGATGAACTTGCATACAGTGGGCCATAATGGCGTTTTATAGGGAAAAAATCGTTTTTCTCGCACTTCACGAGCTCTAAGTAAATTGGATGGCCAAAAAATCTTGGCAGCTTTGCCCTTGCCATCCAAAAATAAATTACAGTGCCACATTTTCTGAAAAAAACCGTGCCAAATAAAAAAATGCAAATTCTTCTACTTTGATTTAAAAAAAAAAAAACTATAATATTATAAGGAGGTGCATACAACAAAAAAAAAATTCAGTGACATAATTTGCCTATTTTCAAAAATAATAGTTTACGACATTTGTAGAAATCAAATTTATCAAATTTCGTAAAATATTAAGAATAAGAAAAACGTGCAACATTATATATCAAGGTTAAATATGATTCGTTCTCTCGCGTTCTCTTATTTTTTGGTTCCTTAAAAATAAAATTCGTTTTCGCGAACGAATCATATCTGTTGCTATCTGTAAAATATGGTTCGTTCGCGAATTTATCACGTGGGAACTATTGAAGATCCATTCACGAACCGTTCGAATAAGAAAAAAATGTCATTTTAGATTTTATATAAATATCATATACCTATTACAGTAAATAAGGATATTTTTTATCGTAACTTATCCCACACAACATTTAAAAATCACTCTTTTTCATGTCAATTAAGACCGATTTACTTTTTTCTTGTCGAACTGACACACTTCCAGTTCCTGATGGTTGTTCATTAACCCCCGAATCATTAATTTAACACTGTGTATTTTTGTATAATGCCTTTCTATGTTTCCTGTCACTTTTTCTTTTAATTTTTTTTTCACAAATTAAACAAGTAGATTCGCCAACTACTTCTTCATTACAAGAAAATATCTATGCCTATAACACCTCCTATAGATTTTTGATATTTCATTGTTATTTTTGATACAAAAAAAGATCGAAGCTTCACTGGTTTCACTTCTCTAAATAAAGGGTTTTCCAATAAGGACTTGACAACTCTTCAATAAATCGATTGTAAGGTTGCTGTGTGGCTTGTGGCACCATCCTGTTGAAACCACATTTTGTCCAGTCCATATCTTCCAATTCGGGCCAAAAAAATCGGTAATCATGGAGCGATAACGCTGGCCATTCACAGTAACGTTAACGTGACAATCGTTATCGTAAACGAAAAAAATATGGCCCAATAACACCGCTGACATACAAACCGCACCAAACAGTTAATTTTTGTGGATAAAGTGGTGATTTATGAAACAAATGTGGATTTTCACCCGACCAATAACGCATATTTTGCTTATTGACGAACCCATTGAGCAAAAAATGAGCTTTGTAACTAAATTTTGCGATGAAATTCATCATCTTGGCGCATCTTCTCCAGAGCCCAATCTGAGAACGTACGGCGCTTCAAATGGTCCATGATGAAAAAGTTGAGTTTACTGAATAAATTGACAATAACAGTTCGATGATTAGTGAAAGGGTGCGTTCACAAATTAAATTCAAAGTTGTCAAGTCCGTATTCGAAAACCTGATATTAAATAAAATTAATTGCAAAGTTAAAGATGAAATGAAAAATGAAATATAAATAGAACGTCATTTTAGCAACCTGACAGCTGTCATTATATATTTCCAAAATCGTATTAAAATTCTGGGTTCAAAGTTAAGATTGGGTCGCACTTGGTCGCTCCGAACTTATTAATGCATTCCAATTAGGGAACGAATTGGTCTATCACCAAATGGTAATTTTTTCTGGATGTTTTTCGGCAAAGGCTGCTTATGGATTATAATCGCTCCATATTGCGGCAATTCTGGTTATTGAAATTTTGGTTTATATTTTTATTGTTTTATGTATTTTGAAAAAATTTGTATTGTACGTCTAGATAAGCATTTTATTTATTTTTATTTTCATTTATCAAAAAAAAAAAACAACATTCATAATTTTGTAACTAAAAAAAAAAAGAATTAATTCGATCTTGCCAGGAGTCGAACCTGGAATCTTCTGATCCGTAGTCAGACGCGTTATCCATTGCGCCACAAGACCGTTGAAAAATTAATATACAAATACTTATATGAGTGTAACTACATTTGATTGATACCAATAATAATGACTTTTTTTTTTAAAGAAAATCAAGGTTTAAATATAGGCATTCCTATAAGTTCCGAACAATAACACAAAAAAAAACCACATTTGGTGAGTCAACTCTGGATTTACTGAACAAATTCTTTTGATATTTTAACCTCTGTTAATTCTTTCCTCATGCATACTCTGAGAAAAAGGAATTGAAAGTCTTAAGATCCTAGTATTTTTCAATTTCCTCAAAATTAAATTTCGATGAAGCATCAAACATTTAATTTTAGTTTGCAATATAGCTTAATTTTTACCTAACATATGTACGTAGGTATGGTATTAATTTTTTAGTCATCATTCATATCATAACCATAATGCATAAACCGTACGTTTACATAGAAACACGCAAAATCATGATGCGAAGAAATATATAAACAGCCCAACTGCACTTTTTCCCACTCGACTGAGTAAATTTAACACACTGTGGCTATAACAGCAACAACAACGTTTGGGCATTGGCTGGCATATCGACTTCATCATAAACCTTTTAACTGCCTCTGATGTGCCTCAAGAATGTTATGGTTAGGTATATTGTTTGCCATTCTTAGCCAAGTTATATATAGTCTTCCTGTATTTCTATAATATACCTAGCTGACTTCTTGGACTGCGGTAGTGGCGGAAAGATATAAACATAATTCTACTCGAGTGCACACAATTAGCAACCTAACAAGCTTATAAAACAGATAATCAAAGGGGAATCATAAAATCGGCGGTGTTTAAAAGTTTTGATATTAGTATTTTTAATCAAGAATAAGGTTTTGACACATATCTTTTGTTTGTCATTTCAAATGCTCATGTCAAACATGTGCACGTGCAGTGGTGGTGACGGATGAAAGCTCTTTGTATACCAAAAATGTGTGACAAAAAATCTACTTTCTTTCTATTTTAAGTAGATTTTGTGAAGAATTATCGTGTGAACAAACACTTCCACTGAACGAGAACGTAAGTAATAAGTGACACAAGAACATATATTTGGAATAGAATCACATATACATATGTATAAAAGAATGAAAGATCCCAGCGGGAAATATCGTCCTCAATGAATTTTATAGCTGAATTCATCAATGCATTCACTTGCCAAATCATAGGAAAATAGACATGCAATGATTTAGTAAGTGAAGAGTAATGCAAAGATTCCTCAGTTCATAGATTTAACCCCACTTTCTGCTTTATTTTTAGGAAAAAAACGTTCTGTTGGTGAATTAGAAATTGCTTTTTTTAATAGGGAAATTTATGCGATGAAAAAACTGCTGAAAAGTAATGTACAAGTTCATCAGTTCATCGTCTGAATCCACTCATCTGCTTTGTAAAGTATATTATGGGAGAGAAGGAAAAAAATAATTCTCTCACGACGCTCTTTCTTTTTTACTTCGCCTAACAAAATGTTATTGAAATAAGTGCTGAATTTTAATCCACCAACGACCGACAAAATTTATAACTAGGTATAGCACGTTGGAAAAATAGTCGGCTGGGCGCAGCGTGACTTCGACAAGATTCAGCGATATTGCGATGATTGGAAGCTGAAAATCAATTTTCAGAAATCCGAAACCATTCTGTTTAGGACTCCGTTGGCTGGAGCCCCAAGGGATACTAGAAAGAACTGGCGCAAGCTGGTGATCGCTGGGCCGCATGGGCGTCCACTGGCGAGTAAAAGTGTAGTGAAGTACCTTGGCATCTGGTTGGATCAGTATCTGTATTTCGACAGACATATAGATGCTGCTCTGGCCAGGGCTAGGGGAGCCTTTGCCCTGACGAAACGGTTGTTTTACAGCAGCCGGCTTGACACCAGGGTAAAGGTGATTTGCTACATGGCCCTCATACGGCCGATGATTGCCTATGGATGTCCCGTGTGGTTCAACGTTGGCCCATCTCAAATGGAGATTTGAGAGGCAGTGCTTACGTCGCTGCCTTGGATTACACAGAACACCAGAGTCGGAGTACAAACATTACTATTCCAATGGGGTTCTATACAACGGAGCCAATATCAACAGAATTGATAATTTCTTATTAAAGCTGATTCGGGGTCACATTGCAAGAGCGATGTCCTCAGCCAATAGCTTGATCTTTGGGGCTTATTACCCCAACACTGAATATTTCGAGAGTGTACGTTTGAGTGGATATGTTCCACCTAACGCATTCCTCTACTTAGACAGTCGAGGGCTGATTCAGGATAGAGAGGCGGTTCCGCTAATCTACCACGTCGGCCGTAGAACTGTGGATAGGCGATTTCGATATGATCGAGACGTCCTTGCACAAGGCGGTGCTGAGCGAATTCGGTTCAGTAGGACTGTGTCCGATCGGGACCGAAAAGATAGGCAGAAGCAGGAGAACCGGTTTTGGTGGCTCAATGCTGATCATATTGATATTTAAAGTTGACTTAGAGTTTTGTCTTGGCCGACTTACATATAGGTGTAGGTACTAGTTTTAAGTAGGGACAGTCGGGGTGGCACCAAAAAAAAAAAAAAAAAAAAAAAAAAAAAAAACTTTTAAAATCAAAAAAAAAAAAATATATAAAAAGCAATAAAAATAAAAAAAAAGTAAAAAATGTAAAAAACGCTGCTGTGGCTGTTCTAGTTTTTAAGTAGTTTTAAGTATTTTTTAAGTTTAAAGTAGTTTTAAGTAGTTTTAGTTAGCGTTATCGTTAGCTTTAGTTTAGTTTTTAGGTAGTTGTAAGTTTTAAATAAAATAAAAAATAAAAAATGATATGACACCAAGTTTTTTTTGTATAAATTCTTTCTTGGTAGAAAACAAAACCGATAAGGAATTTTAGGATTATATTAGTTTTTATGCCGAAAGGCATTAGTATTAAGTTGCTATATAGTTTAACTTAGAGCGCCCGCATAGGGCCAGTAAGTTAGTTGTAAGTTAATGATAAGTAGGCTAGTTTTTATGAATTTTTGTCTAGCTTTAAGTTAGTTATAAGTTTTGAAAAAAATAAAAATGAATTAAAAATGAAAAAAAAAAAATGAAAAAAAATAGTCGGCTGGGCTATCAGTGGATGCCGGTTCAAATCTCGCGGTGTTTTAACATTTTTTTTTTTTTTTTAAGTCAACTGGTGAATAAGCACTTCCAAAGAAGTAGTGATTTAGATGTGGAATTTTCATCGATAAAGTGGCATGTGCTTCCTGCCAATGACACGCCCATGTTAAATTCATCAAAGGAATAAGCAGAAAAGTAGCAGGTGCAGCTTCCATTCCTCAAGGAAAAAGCAGGTTTTTCCTCAATGAATTTTTTGATTTTTCCCGCTGGGATGTTCAGTTAATATAGGCAAAGTGTGAAAACACTGTCGTTGCAGTAGTCGTGAAGAAAATAATTTTATTTATTGAAGTTAAACACGCTAAGAAAATAATATAAGACTGCATGATTAACTGTGTGGAATTATAATTTGTTTAATGTTTGCTCTTGTCTTAACGGACAACCTATAAGCGCCATTAAATCAATGAAGCATAATTAAAATTTAAGTTATTCAAATTATATAGTTTTGTCTTCTAGGTCAAATAAGCTAAGTTTTATTCTGGAAGTAAAGTACCAATACATGCATCACATGCAACACCCGGATACTTCACCGATGATTAATTAAAATTTATTTTATCGCTTTATCTATTAGGAAAAGTGTTGCGGTTTCGTGTAACAAACAATTTGAGCTTTTGACAAAATTAAGAATCATCATCATAACGATGAAGAAGTCTAAAAATACTCTACTTTCAGTGAGAAATTCCCAGAAATTTTTACGAGTCATGTAGCAATATCAAAAAGAGAGGCGCGGTAGGGACGTTTTAAGGAAGAACAAACAAATGCAACTAATTAACAATATTAAAAAATCGATTGAATACAAAATTTGAGTAATTCCAGTTAAGAGCTTAAAACATGAGTTAGAAAACTCAAATCTTTAAGATTGAATAATTATTAACCTCAACTAAAGACATATCCATTTATAACAGTTAAATGCACTTGTACACTATACAAGTACTAGTTATTGTACCTACCCCAAAACCCCTCATAAAATATGCATATGCATAAAATTAAGTTCATACTTGCTGCCAAATACTTTCAGTAGATACTAAATTCATTCAAGTTAATACTAAAATTCATCGGAAATTGATAGTAAATACTTGTTTTTTGTACTATTTCGTGTTTACAAACACAATTTTTTTAAAAGATTTGCAATTGGTAATCAAAACTTGTACAAGATTTAATTGGATTCCTTGGATATTATTGGACGGATATCCTATCCGAATTATTTATTCTTTTCAATGAAATGGTGGTTCCAATATTTCAACATGAGTATAGTCCAAGTTCCTATGTATATGATGAGAAGCTGTGTTTGTTGAGACAATAATTTTTTGCTCTCACTTGTTCTTCATAATTTCGTTAAAATTTAATAAAATTGCTTTATCTATTATTAGTATTGGTACGAAATTGACTGTTCTAAAAACATTATTTCCCAAAAAATCTAATATTTTCTTGATATAATTAATTATGTTCGAGTAAAACACTTTAATTTAACAATAAAGGGCATTTATTTCAAAAGTTTTGAAACTTAATCACTAAGTAAATTAAATGCCATAAATGTAATAACTAATAACCTTTTTCTTTCTGGAGAATAATACTTTTATCAACATCAATTTCAATTATAACTAAAAACAGAAAACAATTGACAACAACAACAATTTTGTGCTAAAAAGTAGTCTTAAAAGGCTATTTGGAACCGATTGTCAATGAATTTTTCTTATAATTTTTTAAATATTATAAGAAACCCACTTTTAATAAATACAGTGACCAAAAATAAAAATTAAGGCTATTTTTCTTTAGTTTAAGGCTAAAAAGTATGCACTATGGAATTTCCAAGTGATATTTCGATCCAGGTAGGTGGATCGAAAGATAGAATTCAAATGGAATCGAAGTGACGTTTTGTTTTTAGTGTATGCGTGCGGGATTCAGTTCTTGTATAATCCGTGTGAAGACAGCCATTGTTCAAAAAAAATAAATAAATTAAGAAAAACAACAAAAAAACAGGACAAAACGACACGAACAGCACAGAGCTTGTGATTGAAATACACACACACTAACATACAGCTGTGATCTCGATTCCTCAATTCGTCGATCTAGGTCTACATGCATATTTTAAATCCGATCCGATCCAGGTCTACACGGAATCGAATCCTGATTCAATTCAGATTCAATTCTCCTTGTAAACGTAGTAAATAGTTTTGAATTTTTGTTTGTGGTTGTTTTTGAATCTGATGAAGTTAGAATACGAATTTTGACACAAAACAACTTAGGTATACAAACATTTAAATAATTTTAAAACTCATAAGTTTTTGACAGCTGTCAAAATTGAAAATCTTACTTATAACGAGTTTCATCTAAACTTTAAAGATTTGCTCTCAAAATAGAGAATTGCTCTTTTCAATGAAACTTTTTTCAGCAGTTCTTAATTCACAACAAACAACAAAATATTTTTCATATGAAGTTTGACAGAAAAAGCTGTGTATTCAGATCGAATCTTTCTCCCATCAGAGAGCACTTCTTTCGTGTTGAGATTTGATCTTGAATTGCAATTGAAATCTTAAAATAAGAAAAGAGCATATCTTTTTACAGAAAGAGCAAATCTTTTCGTGAATGAAACTCCCTATTAGAGTTTGGATTAATAACTATTTGCTAACTTTTAACTATTAGATTTTTTAACCTGATGTCAAATTCAAATAGGTTCAACAACCAGAAAAAACAACAAAATTTTTAAAACTACCTATTAATTTAAATTATTTCAAGATTTTGAGTAAGTACAGTTGATCTATAAATTTTGTTGTTTAAACCGTTTAAACCGTCCAATATATCAAATTTCTATCAGATTTGGTCCGAAAATCGGAGACACCATAGTTTGACCAATTTGTTTTAAGTCGAGTGAATTGAGTTGAATATTTTTTAATACTTTATTACGACGGGAAACTGTTATAACTGATATGCATTTTCATGACTATGTCTAGTATTTTCGTTCCATTTTTTTGCAAAAATCAATTAAAAAAAAACTCTCTTACCTGCCATATGGGAGTTTTTTTTTAATTCGACTTTCTCGTCAACTGGTTAATTGATTTCGGTTAGAATTTTTATTTTAGAATTTTTATTAGAAAGAGATGGATTTCAATTTAATTTTCTCAAATTTCTTTCTAATATAATTATGTAAGTCAATAAGTGTACATAACCATAAGAGAGCTCAGTAGAGGATAACCTAGATGAAACTAATACCAAGTAAAGGTACCTAGCCATAAAATAATAATTTTTTTTTACAATTGACATCATAAATGAGAAAAATTCATCAAACTGCGCGTGTCCTCTTTCTATCTTAAATCCATATGCAACACGAGACTTCTCAAGAATCACTTCTACGTTCATCACCATTAAATACTCGTACACCTCTTATTAATCATCACATATCACCAGTTTGGCACATCTTAATATTTATGTAGACAGAGACACACATCCATCTCTGGAGTTGGATTCCCAGCTTGATGGATGTATCTGGAACGGAAACAGACAGCCTGCAATAAAACAAATATACTCGTACCTATACCAAACCAACGCAAACTTTCATTCACTTTTCGCCAATGTCTTTTCAAAATATGTGTACCTACTTTACACCAACCGAGCACCTCTGTCAATATGAATTCTCTATATAACAGCCATGTATGTATATCATCAGCATCAGCATCACATCAGATGAAGTCTTCTTTATTTTTTTTCATCCAGACATGTAGCAATGTCACTTAACCAGACACATAAACCTTTGCACAAACAACTTAGTGGGTCAAATCAATCTTCGAGATACTTTTTTTTTCTGCAAGATCCATATCCATAACTCGCCGCATTCGATCGTAGATTTTCGCTTCTTGATGTGGTTTGGTTCTTGGCCTCCACTTGACTCACTTCACTTGTTTATGTTCTTCTTGGCGTTCTCTTTCGAGCTACAATGTCGAGGTCGTTACGACATAAAGCCGGTTAGCTTAGAATTAATCTGGGACTCTCTCATTAGAGTCAACCATCATAGCTACTGATAAGCTTGCAAAACACTCTTTCCACACAGCATCAGCCTCAGCATCAGAGAGAGGAGGAACCACTTTATTCTAAACGAATTAATTGACCTGATTCTTTTGATTCAACCAGAGCCACTTGACTTTCATTTCTTAGCTGCGGAGGTGATCTCTGTTGGTGGCTTTTGAGACATTCAGAGCTGGAAATTGTGTCGAGCAATCGATTTGTATCCAGTTCCAGGTTTTTTTTTTGGTTTCAATTTCTTTGCGGTGAAGGTTGTTTTCATTTCTGTGTGTGGGTCAGTTTTATAGGTGGGTCGCAGTCAGACTATTTAAGATGCTAATTTCATGTCTTTATATGCATAGCTTGTAATTAGGCCGCTAGTGTGTAGTTTAAATATCTTTCTCCTTTGACGTTTGAAAAAGAATAAATTATTTTGATGGATGCAATTGAAGCGTTTAATTATTACATTATTGCGTGGTTTGAAGAAGATAAATGTGGTTATATGAGCGGTTAAAAGTTTATAGCCTTTAATTCTAATGGAAAAACTTGCTTATATATGTATGTTTAGAAAACTTGGTGGGTCCTTTAGATCGATCGGTTGGATCTTCATCATCATCATTATTTTGCTGACCATGTAGATGGAGAGTAAATTGGTCAGATGAAGTGTGACATGGGTATGAGCAACTTAATTTTTTTATCCAACACGTTTTTGTCATCCACGCTTGTTTTCAGTTTTACAAATTGATTTATGTTGATTAATTGAGATTAGAATGTTTGATGAGAGGAAAAAATAGTTGACTTACATCTGGAACATGAAAGTGGAAATTCAATGTGAGCTCTAAGTTCAGGTTTGTTATATGGAGTTCCATACAGAAGATATACCTAAGAAATGTGTAATACTTTTCATGATGGTAGATTATTGATAGACTTATCATGATTTCTTGTGTCCTTAATTGATATTGTATGTCAATACGTTCGAGACAATATAAATTAATATTATTTGAGGTTAGGAGAGTTGGTGCAAAGAAGACTAAGAAAGGTACTTTTGCCTACGTAAATTATGAATAAATACAAAAAAACATGGTCGCATTAATATGCGCTAATACTTCAAATCGCTTTAAATATATATTAAAATAAGTTTAAGGGTTTCCGTATATAAGCCCTTATGAGATATGGCTAATGATATTCTTTAATTTTGTTAACGACGAGATTGAATACGCAGTTTTGTTATAATCACTTTTAAGGTAAATCGTACGAAAAAATAAAAAAAAATCGTTAGAGGCGTTTTCGAGAAAATTTGAGGAGACCAATTATATGCATGTATATGAGTTAAAACAAAAACTCAAGTTTTTCCTCATTACCCTCTATTAATAAACTGAAATGAGACATGAATTATATGTATAATCACTTAATCAGTGACTTAAGTGCGAAATCTTATTAATAAGACAAAATTGAGGTTAATTAATTTTAATTATCTAATTGATGTTTATTAGCTAATTCATGTTAATCAGCTAATATAAGTCCATTAACTAATTATGTTAATTAGCTAATTCATGTTAATTAAATAATTCATATCAATTAGCTATTTCATTCAAAAATGTGCATTAACGAGTAATTAAGTTAAAAATACGTAAATTAAAAATACCTAAGATTTTTGAGATAAAAGTAAACAAAAGCTGAAATGAGAAAGAAGTTCACCCACTTTGTGAGAAAGTAGGTACATATCTATAAATGTGTGAAGACTTAATAATACTCTATGACGAGAGCAGAGTTTTTGTAAACGAAATAGATTTTCGTTAAGATTGCTGCTTAACATCAATTTGCAGTTAATTATTTGTTAATAAATATCTGACTTAGTGAATTAATTTTTAATCAATGGTTTATTTGAGTTTTGAATTTGAAGATAAATAAGCATTTTTACTTGCGATATATGTACAATGTTATACTGACGTGCAGTTAACGAAAGATATAATTTCCAGCAAATTCGTTATATCGCAACAGTTTTTTCAAACAAAACAAAAAGAAAACATAATGGAATTTTATATTTCTCAGAAATTGTTTTAAGGGGAACTCCAGCACTTAATTCATAAATGATCTTAACTTTTTCAGCAACAGCAAGGCACTTCCGAACTATGTATGTACCTTCATTTTGCACATTAAGTCAACAAAATTTGTAAAGAAGACACTCAATTTGTAATAAATTACTGCACAAAACTTATCGAAAAACAAATTTGAATTGCACCCCACGTAATTAAGAATCAACAACTGCGAAAAGATATGAAAGGAGTGTACCTAACCAAAACAAAAACAACAGATTACTTTTACCGTTTTATGGTTAAGGCAAACGGTATAGGTACGCAAAATAGAAAATGAAAAACCCGTGTCATGTTTTTTTTTGTTCCTTTTCATTGAAATTGAACATGAACAGCATTCGTTATATAGAGTAGTAAAATTTTTCGATATTCGTTATAATATCAATGGAATTCAAATGGTGGTTCGTTTTACTGGACGTATGTATATATAGCATTCGTTATAGCAAGTTATGGATTCATAAAAAATCAAACACGAGATTTTGATCAAAGTTGACATTACCATGATTGAGAAATCGAAATCCCCCCACACATGTTTTTCATTTTTTTAAGACCAAAAATAACGGTAGGTACAATAAAAATTGTTTTAGTAAATAATAAATTTCTTATTTTTCTCAAAACATGCCTGCAACTTTAAAAAAAAAAAGTTCAATAATTCTTTTTACTAAAAGGCTACTATTTTATGAAAAAAAATCCAAAAAATGGTTATAAATAATGGTACCTCTCATACAAACATTTTTTTTTTATTTTCCATTTTCTTAAAAAAGTTCAACTGATTTTCATATTTTCACTTATAGAAAATATTTTAAAAAGTATTGTACCTATGGGTACTAAAATTTAAAAATTTTTTTTGGATTTTTGAAGAAAGTTTCAAAAATTTTTTTTTAGTGCTTCGAAAACTGCTTGGCCAATTTTTATTAAATTTAGCACCCATTAGTTTTTAAACATTATCTAGCAGATTATAAATAAGAATTATTTTAATAACCGAAAATGATGCTACCTCCCATACAAGTGTTTAAGAATCGATAAAGAAAATCTCATTTTTCTCAAAACCGGCTTGTACGATTTTGATAAAAACTTTTATATGAGCTGAAATCATTACGATCTTCTATGTTGTTGGAAAAAAAATTATCTATTGATTATTAACGGTATCTCTCATAAATCTAATGTTTTTTTTTCGAATATTTCATTATTAGATGAACCGATTTTAATGAATGATTTAAGGAAGAACTTCTAATAACTTTAAATAATATTGCATAACAAAATGTTCAAGAACTGAAATTTTTTATTATTAAAAAAAATTATTCAAAATTAATTTTTCCAAATTCAATAATTCGAAAATGGTTAGATGATTTTTTTCAAAATTAACTTATAAGCTCCTCATTAATAAGTACTAAGAAATAGAGTAGGTACCTACTAAATGTTTTTAAAATTTTATATATAAAAAAAATTATTTTTTGAAAGAAACTGCTCCAAAGATTTTAATTTTTTTTTCTCATAAACTGAGATTTGTGTAAAAAATACAAAAATCTTATTAGTTATATGAGCCTAGAAATCTCTTTTACTTTTAAGCCCCAGGTCACATTTATACCCTACCTTCGTCTAGGTATTAACTATGCCATTGACAACATCTGTTATTAATAAATTATTAAAGATGTCATAAGCTGAAAGCGTGTTTATACTTTTGATTTAATACCTGTCACAAAGCTCTATATTTTATACTCTTAATATTGCCGTATTCTTTAAAACTAGTTTTACTTAATTTTTATTCTAAATCCCCCACCAAAGGCGAAAGTGATCAAAAGAAATTCTTAATAGGTAAGGTACCTATGTAAAGGTATTTAATTTCCATTTCACTTTAAATCTAAGAGAATGGAGTTCCTATTATAATGGTGTCAATAATTAATTTAAATTTATGAATTTAAATTTCTTTAAAATTGAGTTTGTGAAATTCAATTAATTCTAAACTGGCTTAAGGCACTTAAGATTATTAGAACAAAAATTTAATTTAGCATGATTAACTATTCTAACAAAAATAAAATTAAAACTTACTTCAGAATTTATTCAAGGTATAATAAGATTTTTATCAGCTTTAAATTCGAGTTCAATTTAATTTAGGTTGAAAGTTGAAACTTGTGATATTTGCATAAATAGAAAATCACAATTTCAAAATTATGGAATGCACGTCTAATGCTTCCAAAAATATTCACTAAAACAATTTAATTAAAAACAGAATTAATGAATGGCTTTTAAAAAAAGTATAATGTGACATTGTAAGGGTTTTCATTGATTTTTAATGATTTTTTTTCTATTTGTAATCATAGAAATACATATTATCAAAACATATGCGAATTATTATAAATATACAAAGGTTCATATTATAATATGTATATCGTTTGAGAAACCCAACAACTCAATTATATGGCTTCATCTACTTATTTTTAATGTAGCCCTGCTGACTATTTTTACATGATTGCATATCAAGTAAATTGACCCATTTACCATGCGAAGCATTCACCATCCCCCCACTGCCAGACATCACGCCACAACCTCCACGGATTTAATACAAGAAGACCATTCTATTAAAATACCTGAATCCTAAAGGTAAACATCAGATAGAATATGAGCAAGCTATATTGCGGACTACCTGTTGCAACAAAACTTGCAACATATACACCATATCTCTGCGTGGTCAATGGAGCTATCCATAACTTGTAATGAGTTGTGTCTACACCACAATGAACGTTGTACGTACATACAACTTATAATGATCTGATCAGCAGCATCAGCTAACAGCAGCAGCGGTACAATCTATGAGTAGCATGCCACAATCAATAATCTATGGAAACAGTTGGTGTCTGGTGAAACTACATTTATATTTTAGTGAGGGCGGGGGGAAGAGGGAGGAATCCAATCGCAAAGGGTTAAATGTTAAACACTTGGGTTAAATGTTTTTTAGATATAAATATACAAAATTAATATCGAATAAGCCATCATCAGCTAACTTATACAATAACTTACTTGTAACGGGCAGAAAGGTGGGTCAAAAACGTGCTGAGGGTTTTGATCGATAAAATAAAAAAAAAAAAAACGGGAAAAAGACAAATTGGCAACAATCACGATGGCGCAGCATTTATAAAGTTGTTGTCGACAATTCCAGTTGGGGGAAAGAATGAAAAATGGAAGTTCAAGACTATTTTTTTTTTTTAACTGAGTCTTTGTTGGCCTATAAATGAAAGGTATATAATATATGCTGCAGAAGCATACTACGATAAGATGTATGTCCAATTCTTTGTCACGTTTAATCGGTTTTATGTTTTAGATGTAGATCAATAGTTTAGTCGTGGTTGGGAAAAGTAATAAGTTAACAGTGGATTGCGCTTTCGACGACGACGGTGGGATAGAATTTAATTTTTTTTTAAATTAAAATAGATCAAAATGAATTAATTTAATCGAAATCTAGAAAAAAATTAAACATTTCTTGCAAACTAACAACACCAAACAGAAATGGTTTAGAAATGTAGGTCAATATAGCCCCTGCTTCTCTTCGAGCTGTCGCGCTACTAATTTAATTATATATGTAGCTACTTATTTCTTCAAAATCTGAATTTCCCGCACTTATAAAAATCCTATAACACTATCTCTTACTTGTAAAATTGCAACTTTATGATCTTTGTTTATACTTTTCTTTTTATAGCATGAAGGTCTAGGACTTGCACAACAATAAACATCGATCTCTGTCATGGGTAATTCGATATCAAGTGGACGATCATATGGCCATAATAATAATATACATCGTCATCAGGAGCATCAAGGTGTAAAAAAATCAAGTGCCAACGGCAACCAATCAAGTGGTGGAGGAGAAAGTTCCCGGGTCTTATTCCTGTTGTATTTAATTCATCGTACCTGGAATGTGGTCATTGACACAGTGGATACCCGCAGCAAGAGGTACGACATACATATTATTGTATATGAACATTTAACATCACTATATTTTACTTTCTTATATGTATACCCCTCTTCCTTATATCAATCAGAGATATTATACAATCTCACGTTAACTATCTTACAGAAGTTCTAATTGCATTTTGCCGTAGGTCGCGTGTGAGTGGGCGTTGTTCGACGTCAGAGGATTCAGGAGCACCTAGAAGTTACTTTGACGGAACAAGTTCACATGATGATGACGATGATGATGAGACATACTTGGATGGTTATTCGTCGTTGTATGGATCACAGTGTACTTTTTGCAGTTGCAGTTATTGCTTTGAACCAAAACAGAATGTTTATAATTCGATTGATGGCAAAGATGATGGTGGTGGAGAAAGATCAATTTGCCGAAGAATGTCAATGTGCGAAAGGTGAGTTATTTTTATTTGATTTTTTTTTTTATATTATAGAGGTTAATAAAATATGTTGCTTTTAACGATAGAAAGTATCACTATAGGAATGGATAATCAATTAAATAAAATTATTATTAATTACCCAATTATTATACAATAGGTGGGTTCTTACCTACATGAGCTTATATAAATCTTTTATGTAAAATTGTGAATTATTGTTTTCGCAGCTATGAAACTTAAATATTGTTCTGGCAGTGAGGTAGGAGTAGTTTATTTGCTTAAGGCGTGTAAATGGTAATAAATATATATATTCGGTAGCGAAATAATTTAAGAAACTAAAATTTTAATCGAGGGAAAAGATTTTGAGTTACCGCAGTTTTCTATAATCAAATAACACATACGGTGAAACTTAAAATAATGTTTCTATAAAAAGTCTTTTGTTTCAGATTCTGGAAAAATAAAATATTAAAATAATATGGAGTCGTAAAAAATGCAGAGCATACAATTTTTAGGGATTTGCTATTTTAAGACCTTTATATAAAAATATGAAGGCATTTAACTTTATTTATAAGGCCAGTTCGGAGAAAATGAAATGTAAGTTAATTCGAATTGCCCTTTTGCTGTCTCATGTTTTGTGCCGCTTTTTTATCGAGGTTTTATTTTGTGAAATAATGAATTAAAAGATGTTAATTATTTTTACTTGCGATCCATAGATATATGAACTTATAGGCACTATATCGTCGCTGTAGATCGAATACCTCGTAACCCAGAAAAATACACTTTTTGGGTAATGATGCACTTTTATAGTAAACAACTTTCCGGATCTAATGAAAAAACCTTGTAAGCCTAAGAACAATAGTTTCAAAGCTAAACGCATAAATACATCGTATCGCCCCATGCGTTTTTGTTACTGAAATATCTCGTATACCAGGGCAATTTATGATCCGCAGATGTTTCGTACAGAACGAGTACAGGCTTGTTCGTAAGACACAAAACTCACTTTTCTGGGTTACAAGGTATTCGATTTACAGCGACGATATGACATGTTATGGATTCCTAAAAAAAATTGAGTTCGAGATTTTAATCAAACTTATACCATGGTAGGGAGTTCAAAAAAGTGAATCTATAGATTAGTTTTGTCTGTTTGTCCGAGTAATAGATCAATATTTATCAATTTGAAATTTGGTAATTTGCGTGTTTTATCATTTCCACGGCACGTTTTTGAATTTTTTTAGAACCGAAAGTATAACGGTTTACCTGCCATACAAAATTTTGTTGTAATTAATGAAATTATTATTTTTTTCAAAAGTGTACCCACAGATTTAAAACTAAAAATTCACTTAATTTTAATAGATAGATAAAGAAAGGCTTTCTTTTGGTAAAAAAAAAAAAAAAAAAAAAAACCTTTACAAAAAAGTTATTATGTAATTGCACTTCCCATAGGTACATATTTTTTTTTTATTTTTTAAAAAAGTTTATTTATTTTTTTTTTTTTTTTTTGAAAAATTCAATGCTTTAAAGATGACTTGATCGGTTTTTATTAAACTTGGCACAAAAATAAAGGTAGCTTCCATACAACTGTTTAAAATCCCGTTAATGGAAATCTTATTGTTCTCGAAAACGATTTTTTTTTATTTTGAAAAAAAGCTATGAGCTTAAATTATTACACAACGTACCAAGTACATAATAGGAACAAATTTTACATTTAGTTTTTCTTAAATGTAGGTACTTCGAACATATAAACATCTTTTTGACTATGGACTATGGATTGAAATTAAATTTTGTATGCACAAAAATAAGAATAAGAAAAAGAAAAAAACAAGAAAAAAAATAAAAGAATTTTTTGAAAATTTAATATTTAAAAAATGGGTAAGTAGATGATTTTCGAAGTTGAATTTTTAACTCAAAATTTAAAAATACTTAAACTTTTTATTCTTCAAAAATGTTTACAAAAAATTATTTATTTTTAAATCCACTACAAAGTTCTAAAATATATTTTTCAAAATATTTGTTAAAGAAAACCAGATGCTTCATTGCATTAGTGTTAAAATAATTTCAGAAGAAATTACTTGATTAATTTATAGTATATTTATAATTTATGTTGATTGTTAATATTTTTTTCAGTTTAAACTGTAATTTCATTGAAGGCTGTTTTATTAATTTTCCATTTTTTGTGTACTCACATAATGCCTTAAAATAAACTACGATTTAGATAGGTGGCATAAAATATAGGGTCTAATAACAAATTTATTTCTTTAAAAATTCAAAATTTTAAACCACAGTGAGATCTTTTATTTTTTTGTTCAGTTTTTTTTATTTTTTAATTGACATTCAATTGTTTTGTGAATTTTTTGTTTCTTGTCTTAAAAAATTTCCTTACAAAATAGCAAGCAGAAAATGTAAAAAATGAATACTCTAAGGCCGGCAATTCACGACACAAAATAAATGCGCAAACTGACATTTCACTCAAGTCGGTTTGTTCAAAACACGATACAAGTAAACTGCACAGTTCTCAGTTTTAAAAAGTTTTCATTCAGTGAACATCGGCTCCGGCACCGGACTTTTCGCTGCATTTAACTTTTGTAAGTTTTTTTCGGTAATTTGTCCGGAAACTAGATATTAATTTTTTTAACAACATAGTGTCCCGGTCGGCGTCGGCTTTTCATCGGCTTTTGCTCATCACCCATTCCATAGAGCCTGCTGTTCTTTATAAAGTTCAAGGAACTCGCTCCAGAACTTTTGTTCATCACCCATTATAAACAAAAAACAATGTGCACTGCCGTTAATAAAATTTTTCAACTGAGCGGTTGCACAGTTTTTTACATTCACGACACAAATAACTGCATAAATTTGAAGACTTGAGCAAAATATAAAAATTGTTTTGATTTTTACACAGTTAACTGCACAACTAGCACAAACAACCCCATTCACAACACAACTAAACTGCGCAAATTCCAGTTTGCGCAGTTATTTTGTGTCGTGAATTGCCGGCCTAAGAAGTAAACCATATCTAGTAACTCTCAAACTGTGATTAAACATGCACTATCCTACACAACTTTTTTAACCCAGTATTATTGCATACACTAGTAGGTGCAAGAACCTATCCATTTTATTGTCTCCGCTACTTAAAAAAATTATAGTAGCAGGTACACAAACCCTATCTTCATGTGGTTAATCCTGAAAGTATGTGATATTTTTCATGTTTGACATCGACTGCGTTTACACTCAGTTGTATTTTTTTCAATCCAAAAATAATTTATTAACAAAAAAAAAAAATTGCGTATACCTTATGAACGCACCTTTTAGAAGTTCTGGCATTACCGAACAATGGTCAACCAAATTATTATAGACACCGGGTGGAAATAATCAAACTTATTCCGATAATTTTGGTTAATTAAATATTATATTTTTCTCATCGAAGTTTTAGTGCTTTTACACAATTGTTAGCATAGTATCGCGTCTCTAATTGACAGCTTTGGTGTTGGTTTGGAGTAAATTCTCAAGCATAAGGATGTATTAATTTGAATAAAATACAACTTGTATTAACCTCGAAAAAAAGCACGCATTTTAAAATTCAAGCTGGTAAATTGTATTTATTTAGTTTAAAACGCTCTTCAACATAAACTGCCTGCAGCAATCATTTCACACCACTTTCCATCGACTTGACACCTTGCATCCATCACTTGAGGATTCTTTTACAAGACAACCAACAAAATTTGCATAAACATTTCTTGATGTGGAGGAAACAAAATTGCCTATGCTCTGGAGCATCATCATACTCCCATCCTGCTCCTCTGTATCTCTCCTCAAATATTATCTTGACACTATAGAGTTTGTTTGAAGAAGTGGAAATAATATAACGATGATAAAAATACATCATGTAACGCGTTCTTTAAGGTCCGTGTACGTTATTTATATGGGAATCTATTAAAGATTCATTTCCAAAGTACCTGCCATGTATTTATGTATTTTCCTGCTACCGGTCGGTGATGGTGTCGGTGTGGTTATTTCTGGTGTTGCTGCTGCAGAGGAACAACCAAACCAAACATCGCGCGGATCATAAATTCATAACGTTAGTGAGAACTTCTTATTAAGACTTCATTTTTTTTAAGTTTATTATAACTGACTTTGCAAAATTGAATTTCAACGGCACGCGAAGTTCTATCGCTTTGTCGCTCTTCACATCCAAAGTATGGATGTGTGTTTTTGCCTTGAGGTCAAATTGCTACCGCATGGCGTCGTCGTCGTCGTCGTTGTTGTAGACAACAACAGATTCACTTTACAAATGCAGTTTCTAACTAACTAAACAAACATGAAAAAGGTTGCAGAAAAATGAGGAGGGTTAGCGAGTTTTTTTTTTGTTTTTTGTTTTTTCATCTACCAAGCCCTACTCATTGAGAATATTTTTCTGGTCGATGATGAGTTCTTATTTATTTGTTTTTTTTTTTTTTTTTTTTCTGGATAATAATTGCGTTTCTTGAATATGTAATAAGCCGAGGCGAGTTTTTGTGATTCTTTATTTTGTTTGATTCCGGGAAGGTTCAAAGGGAATACAACTGTGAAGAAGGTTCAAAGATTGGCGATAGGCAATCTTGAATAAAATATGCATATTCTGTCGGAGGTGCTATTGATCATTTTTCATGACTGCGAGTGCAAGAGGAAGGACACCCCTTTGAAAGGGAACACACACACCGGAGAATTTCATTGTGGTTCTTTTGAGGATCATAGTTATTCAGGTGAAACGAAGAATATCAAACAGGAATATCATTAAGTAAAAAGGGGTAAAGACAGAACAATTTAAACAAAAATAAGTTTATATATATGTAAAATATTGTGTATTCACTTTTTTTATATAAGGAACTAAAATTGTAGTATAAAAAGAGCCAAATATGAAGAGTTAAGGTACATACATGTCAAAATCAACTCTTCGTTGGAACTTTGAAGTAATTTTTAAAAATGGACGTGAAAATTATTCTTTCTAAGGTAAGAAAAAAATATTAACGTTTTACCATGCTTCGTGGAAAATAAAATTTGTGTTGAGGTAAAAAGAAGGTTTCAAAATATTTTTTGTCGGTTTTTGCTTCTGATTTACATCTGAACATCGATCTATATAATTTGAACAAAAGTAACATGAAAAACACATATAAAAAGAATTAATTTCGTTTTTGGAGATTTTATTCAATGAATTTTAATTTAAACTTTTTTTTATTAACTTATTCAGGGTTTCTCCCTGAGACTCTGAGACGACAGTTGTGGTGCTTATCAGTTAGCTTTTTTCGTATTCTTCTGAGACGCATTTTATTTTTTTATTTTCATTTTATTTATTTAAACAAAAAAGCCTTGTGACCTTAAGGGTCACAAAAATTTTAAAATTATATAACCTGAACAGATAACAGATATTTATGTTCTTTTTATTTTGATTAATAACCATATTAGAAGAGAAATTAAGTTATACGGACGAATATAACTTTTAAGAATTATCAATTATTATGCCATATTTATTTATAAGAAAGTCCATTGACAATTCATATGATTAAAAGAAGATGTGTTTCATAAAATTGTTCTTAATTGTGTTATCTTTTTGTTTCTAAAAAAAAAATAACTCCACAAAATAATAATCAAGAATTATAAGCAAAACTTAATCTTAATGGAATCTCCTGAATAACAAATAAATAAATTTATCAGCAGTTAAAACGATTTTTGTTATACATGCTAATTATTAAATATGTACTTAACAATATAAAATAAACTGCCGAATAATTGTATAGGTTTAAGCTATAAGAATTTGTCATTTACGTGTGTAAAAAAAAAAAAAAAAAACGAAATTAGAACATTTTTGCAAACTTAAATTATGTCGATTTACATCAATTAATTTAAATGTTGAAAAATAATTAAAATTAAAAATTAAAAGTTTTGAGGTCAACTCTTTTGTTTTAAAAATTTATTATATCTCAAATTGGTCGTAGGTATTGTGTTTTTTTTAGAGGTATAGAACTTTGAAATGGAATAAATTGATATGAAAATTACTTTATTCGAAAGATAATATTCTGGCATTAAATATGATTTCTGAAATATGACCGCTATGGCTAGCTCGGACGTAGTCTAATCTGAAGGTCCAATTTTCCTCCAAGTAGTCAATCGTTTCGGGCTTATCATGATTTTCAAAATAAATTTGTACAATTTGGAAGCGTTGTTCAGGCGTGTCAGTCTATTCATGTTGAAATTCTAAACCAAACTAAAAATAAATCACTTGACATCTGACAGAATGGCCGCCAGTTAAAATAGTGTTGCCAACTTAAAGTTCTATGCGTCTAAAAAAAACACCTGTTAGTTTCGAAAATACAAACAATTAAATTCAACGATCATTTATCATAAAACTATAACATAAACGACATTTACCTGATATTGTATTCCATACATAATTGCCGACATTAAATAAAACATTTATCAATATAAGATCCATTCTCTTTCATTTAATCAAAGTAGTATACCTTCCCGGCGGACACCCTGTATAAGCAAAGAAAAGTTTTGAATCGCAAAGAATAACGAAATTAATAAAAGAAAAATTCTTAAAGCCATGTCCTAAAAATAATGTTTCAAACACAAAAAGAAATCGGAAATCAATTTTTTTTTCTTTTTAGCCCAAATCACCCTATAAATAGGAAAATTTTTGAGAAATTGCATTCGTTTAGTCACGCACTAATATCTAATAATTTTAGAAATAATACAAAATTTTGAAATCGCACAATTTGCAAGAAATCATCCTCAGAAGGAATTAGGAGAAAGGAATATTTTGTTGGCACAGATTGAGAACAAGTTGTTTATTACCTCATGCTATCCCAAATGCTATTGATTATTCACAATGTTGAAGCTCTGGGGATATATAGAAAATAGTGCTATCTAGAGTACACACCAAATATGAAAATCACAATGTATATTTGTTCTTAAATTAAAATAGAACCTTTCGTTTTTACTTTTGTTCTTTTCGTTCAAACTAGTTTATTTCTAAATGCACACAAATGATGAATGCCCTAAGACCGTGTCCAAGTTTAAAATAAGTCAACCAGACCATGACATCCACAGAAATCATTTATCATCAGTGAATTAAAAAAAATTAGTTTTCTTTAAATTATAGTGTCCACCAAGTGGAACCCATTAAATAAAACGTGTACTGACCCCTCCTTTTGATTCCACAGTCACGAATATTCAAATTTAGTTTTTTGATTTTCTTTTTAAATTTGTTTTTTTTTTTCTATTCTTCATCTTATCTTGTTAGAGTTCTTAAAAAATATTCATTATTCTTTTTTTTTAATTAAACAAAAAAAAATCATAATAAACCCAAAACGGAAAACATAAATAAATGTTTGTGTATCCAACCTATGTCCATACTGCGCTTCATCTCAGCTTCAGAAAAAAAACAAAAAAAAAAAAAAAAAAAACAAATACATAATTACATCATATTCCATCTGCAACAACATCTAATCAACATATACAGTACCTTACCTACCTACTCGTAGTATCTAAAGAAAAGGTACAAAACAAAGTCAATCTTCAACTTCAAGTCTCTCTCACATCTTATCATAATATAGATGGAGATGCGAGGCTAATAAACTTGGATCGATAAATTATTCCCTGAAGATCACTGACTTCCCTCGACAACGAAGACGACTACGGCGGCGACCACGGTAGCGCATTTCCACAGTTCTTGTTCAATCCTCTCACAATGCCCACCTAATATAGATAAAAAGATACTTTTTATGGTTCACACAAATCCCCCAAACCGATATCGAGGAGATACCTACTCTCTTTTACTCTCTTTTTAAATCCAGTTATACAAAGCCCCATATTTGAGAATTCATATAGAGAGAAAAATAACTTAGATAGTTATAGACAGAATAAACACATACACCGCCTCTGGGCAGAGTATCTAAGTACCTCTTACACCTGACGAAGTCAAGACCAAAACAAAAGCCAGGTGTTAGGCCAAACAGAGTTTTGTTAGCGGCATCGGCATCAGTTAGTTGAGAATCGCGTATCGTTTTGGATCGTCGTCGTTGCTGCTGCAGTTTTTGGTGCAGTGAATATAACTTAGATTGTTTTTTCTACATTTAAAGCTAGGAGAAGAAGACTTGAGTCTAAGAACTAAAGCATCCATTAGATTCTTGTTCTTCTAGTTTCAGTGTGTTTTTTTTTGTTGAGTCTTAAGTAAACAATTTCCTCATCTTAAGTTGCATATAAACAGGAGAAAAAGAGATGCAACTCCGGACTCAATCAACATATTCTCGTTCGTCTTTATTGGCTTCTAACGGTACAACGAGTATTTAGAGATATACATTTCCTCGATGATGCCAAGACTTCTTCTTGTAATAATTTCTTTCGTTTTGTTGGTTCGTTTGGTTCAAGTGTAGAAATGCAACCTATTAGATGGTTCTTACATATACATACATATGTGATTCCTGACCCTTTTGAGTGAAAATTTGTTTAACAAAAAAAAAAAAAAACTCTAAAAGCAACAATTCTGCAACTTTCGCCGAATTTGGATTAAAATCATAAAGTTATTTATTATCTTGTTCAAATAGAAGATCAACCATCAGAAGGGAAGGCATAAAGTGGTAAGTGTCAGAAATATATAATTACACCCGGGTCAAAAGCGACACGCAATGTTGAATTACAATTCTATAGACAATTTATTGTTTAAAATGTAATTAGGCCATAAGTTAACAAAAGAAGCAAAAAAATAATTGAATTGCCTAAAAAGAAAGTGAAATTTTTACATTTATGAGGGTTTTTTAGTTTTTCTTTTTTTGGTAAATAATTTTGCTATGGTTTTTTGGACATTATTGTATAATTTACATTTTTAACGTGGGTCGGGTTTAATTTGAAATTAGACCGGATAAATAAGATTCCATGGTCCGAAACAGTTTGTGTGGTTATATTCCGACGATGATGAGGTTTTACTCTTTTTTTTTTCTCGTGCTCATGATTTTGTGCTTTAGATTTGGAAATCAAGGTATTGTGCTTGACCGCAAAGTAATGAAATTTTTACTTTTTTTTTATTGAAAATCAATGCGTAGTTGGTTGCGAAATTAAAAGTAGATATAGTACTGTTATTTAAATCGACATCGGAAATGATATGAAACACGCAAGTCATTTTTAAATGATCTTGTAAATGTTTCTTATCTACTTATTACTAATTATTTTTGGTTTCAATAATTTTAACATCGATTTTAGTTAGATTTTCGAATCTCGAAATCTCTGAAATTTTCAAATTATTTAACTAAGAAATAAGGTTTATATATAAGTTACCGACTTATTAAAACGAACTTAAGCTTGAACCCACCAACAAAAAAAATCTCGCTTATTCAGATAAAATTTAATTAGGTATCAGTTATCAAAAAGATGCACTTGATTAATTCAAAAATAAGGTTATTTTCTCCAAAAACATCATGATTATTTGGAAAAAATGTGAAGTGCACAGTTTTTTCATACAATTACTTTAGATTCAGACATTACATGTACGAAATTTAATAAAAATAATTGCAGAGTTTTAGAAAAAAAATTGAAAGAAAATACAAAAATTTTGTTAATTTTGAATCTCGAATTTTTTTCTGCACGGAATCAGTATTACTTTTCCTAAAGAGCAGGAAGTATAATAAAAGGGAAGAAAAAAAAATACGGTGAAGTAAAACGATAAAGCTACATACCTTGCATGGCAATTTATTGAAAACAACTTTTTCTCTTTTTGAGTTTTTCGAATAAAATTGCATTAACGACTAACGTGGTCCCGTTTACATATACCTTAGCTTGAAGTTTACCAAATCTAAATTTACCTTTCAAAATTTTCGATCCAAAAATGTAAGTCAGATTGTAAACCTGAAACCTGTAAACCGAAAATTCCAAGTTTAAAGAGTTTCTAAAATTTTTTGCGTTCATTCAGAGTTTCGTCAACAAACGGGAAATCAGCTTCATATTTTGATAGATACCGATCGAGTCGGATTCAATCTTTTCAAAGTTTTTGTTCTTGAAGTTTCAGCAGATTCTTAGATAATGTTTATTGTTTACCCGAACCGACATTCTTTTAGTAAATGAAAGGGTTTTCTCTTCCTCGAAAAAATCTCGAACAAGCATAGCATCAAATTAATTTCGAATTCCTTTCAACCAAAGAATCGATTCTGTTTAGAAATTTTTTCTAAGCAAAATCGTTATTTTTCTGTCAAAACAAATATTGCATATTAATAAAAATTTAAGAAAGATTTTATAACGATTTGTACTAACACTAGCAAGATTTGACATTTCTAAATTGTTAAATTGAATTTCGAGGTATTTTAAAAAGAAAAATTGTATTTTTGGTTGCTAACGAATTTTTATTTCAGTGACAATATTAATTAAGCATTAAATTGCAGCTGTCAAGATTCACACACGCACACAATCGCAAAACAAATTCGATTCTTTACAAATTCCTTTCAACATCAGAAAAAATTCCATTATGTTTAGAAAAAAATCGATTTTTTTAGATAGATACATTTTATTTCTTAAAATCCAAATACAATATTTAAGATAAATGAAATATAAGTGACAGGCTTGTAAAAGAATGCAATCTTTTTTTAATGCAATCTATAATGACTTCAATAATAAGATTGCATTCATTGATTTCACTTTGGGACTTCAGACTTCAAATTATGCAATCACCATTCACTCGTAGCAAAAAGATTGCAATCATTTTTCCCCCCATTCATTTTACAGCAATCAATTGAATGCAATCTTTTGAGAATGCATGCATTCTTTGCATTCTTTTGCATTCTTTGCATTCTTTTGCATTCTTTGCATTCTTTTGCATTCTTTTGCATTCTTTGAATTCTTTTGTAATCATTGCATTGATATTTTGACTTTAAAACTTACTCATAACAAATCACGTAAATGGAAAAAGTTTAATGTGATTTAAAACGACTGCAATACAATGTAAAAGAATGCTAAGATTACAAAAGAATGCAAAAGAATGCAAAGAATGCAAAAGAATGCAAAGAATGCAAAAGAATGCAAAAGAATGCAAAAGAATGCAAAGAATGCAAAAGAATGCAAAGAATGCAAAAGAATGCAAAGAATGCAAAAGAATGCAAAGAATGCAAAAGAATGCAAAGAATGCATGCATTCTCAAAAGATTGCATTCAATTGATTGCTGTAAAATGAATGGGGGGAAAAATGATTGCAATCTTTTTGCTACGAGTGAATGGTGATTTCATAATTTGAAGTCTGAAGTCCCAAAGTAAAATCAATGAATGCAATCTTTTAATTGAATTCAATGAATGATTTTTAAAGACTGCATTCACAAAAGATTGCATTCTTTTACAAGCCTGATAAGTGACAAAGATATTTTTATAAAAAAATAGAGTTATTGTCGCTCTTTAGCTATTAAATTAAACTTGAATAATTTGAAATGGGTGGGGTGACCCTTAAAAAAATATATATTTATATATTAAATGTTGTTAAAATATAAAGTTACAATTTATTTATTTATTTAATTAAAAATTAATTGAATAGAAAGTTAAACATTTCAACAAAACATCAAATAGAACTATTCATCAAAAATTCAATACTATCGTTATCAAGACTAAGGAGCCAGAGTTTGACTTGTTTAGCAAATAATAAATGAGAAGTTTGCATTCTGATAGAATGGGGAAGTTTATTAAATAACCGACAAAAGGTTAAATAAAAAGAAATCGACATAAAACCACAAATTCGTAAATCTGCGTGCAGCTAGGAAAAAGGGCAATGACTTGAGAATCCATGTTCATCAACATATAGATAATGCCACTGTGTGTGGTGATAATGTGTTAAAATAATGTGGAATTTGTTTCTATTCCTTTTGTGCTAACTGTGCCTATGTTCTGAAACTCTAACATCTATGTATATAAAATAAGTCAATAAATATTGAAAAATGGAACAAGACTCATGCGATTTGTTTCAATTTTCATCGTTTCTCGACTGATTTTATTGATTCGAGAGTTACAGAACGTATTGGCGCTGCGCTGGTAAGGTTGTAGATTCATAGAGGGAGGGTTGATTGATTCCTTTCTATAGACACCATTGGGTCGTGCTATACTTAAAACTTGGTTTTTTAGATTACATTATGAATGAATGTGACGAAATTTGGGTGTTCGATAATAAAAAATAGTCCCAAAAATCAATTAACTATGTAACTATGCCCCGAAGAAAAAAATAAAAGCAACATATTATCTTCTAGAAAGTGAAATCAATCGCTAAAATTATTATTATTATTTTTTTCTGAAGACAAAATATAAGTGTTGCAGATGATGATTTAACAATCTACATATATGCCCGAAGGGATTTTTTTCCTACGACTTCTGATATTATTAATTATTTACCCATCATTTGTTTATAAGCTTCAAAGTTTTTTTTTTCGGTATGTATAACAATAATTTAAAAAAAAATGAAATCAATGTTAAATTCAGTAGCTAGCTATAAGGTTGACCTAATCAATATAAACAATTTTGACAGAAAGTTAAATATTGTACAAGAAAATTACACAAAATTGTGTAGAATTTTGTGTTATCCCGGCCTACAGCTATCTTCTGTCATAGCACAAAATCATTAATGGTTATATAAGCCTTCTTAATATTAGGAGCTCCGTATATATATAGTTAAATTTTGTAAACCATGAATTTATAATTTATTTGAAAGTTTTAAGAATTACAAAAAATTTAACTTTCTAACGTATTTATGGTGTTATAAAAATAAAATGCGAGACTAGATCTTGCACGGACTTTATCTTTTTTTTTCCGGGTACAACGTGGCTAACCATTCATAATTATTAGGGCTAGGATTTCCATGCACTTTAAAACGCAAAATATGCGCTTAAAATATGCTCTTAAAAATGTGAAATATGCACTTAAAATATGCATTTAAAATCATAAGCGCAAAATTTTAAACGTTTTAGTACGATGTTAAACCATTTTTACTATGACAAAATGTTATACCTTTTTTACTATGACAAAATGGCTTTAACATCGCCATTTTGTCATAGTAAAAATGGTTTAACATCGTACTAAATCGTTTAAAATTTTGCGCTATGTATTTTACCTTATATCTCAATTTCTTTTCAATGAATACAAAAAAAATTTGGTATCCAGTTTTTAGAAAAAAAATTTCTTTTAAAGGAACTAAAAAACAGTTAGGTACATTAAGAAATTGAAAAAATAGACAAAACATAAACAATAAATAAAAATAACATCAACATAAGAAAAAGACATCCTTTCGAATGATAATTTTTTTCAGTCTCGGAAAACTTGGACCACGACTGACAGGGCAACTCGTCTTCCGTCTCATCTTTTTTCTCTTTCGCACTCATCATGATGAGTGAGAAACTGGAATGACGATGCTGTGGAAGTGTGAAATAGGTTTTCCAAATGTCGTAAAGTGGGTGAAAAGAGTAATTGTTATATGGTCGTGTTCAGATATCTATCTAAAGTAATCTGCACAGCTTTGTGCTGTTGAGTTAGAAAATAGCTGATGCAACAAACCCTCGCGGATAGATTATGGAACGCAAAGAATTTGTTTTTATTTTCACCCAATTCATTGAATCTAATTTTAATGGTGCGTTTGCATTTCTTTGAAACCGATGTTTTTTTCAATTTTATGTTAATTTTTTTTGAAATATGAACGAGTAATATGCATTTATTATAAAAATATGGAAAAATATGCAAAATATGCATTTATAGTCAAATATGCAAAAATATGCACTAACAATTGAATGCCATTTTTAAGGAAAATTAATGATTCATAAAGAAAATTTGTTCTCTTGCTTCTAAAGTTTATCAAAAAAAATGTGCATTTGCATGGAAATCCTAGCCCTAATAATTATATAGTATCAGTTTAATAATGGAATAGTACAAACAAAATAAAAAATATTCTAAAAGTAGTTCCTTCTTTTTAAAGCTACTGGCCAATAGACGAGGCAAACTCAATCTTTTGTAAAACCTAGGTAACTCTTTTATTTTCTTTTGTAAGTTTTTTGGTATAAAAATTATTGTTACTACTTCGAAGAATATGTACCTATCATCAGATTGAATATTTTAACAAAATTTGTCAAGCGCTACTAAGACAATTTTCTTAAAAAATATTAAAATGGTAAAACCGAAAACCTGGAACGAATTGTTTTCTATAGGAAATCATATAAAAATGATCTGTACCAAATTTAAAGTAAATTACGGGCATATTTACAGCGTTTAAGTATGGTGTACAATGGAAGCACAGGCTGGCTAACGGTAAGATCAAAACCACTTTTTGCATCGTATCTATTGTTATTTTTGATCAAAACGTCGCATTTTTTTACAAGAAACTAATACTTGCTTATATTATCAAAATATATTTGTACTGTAAATATTTGTATATGTATATGTATTCGTTTATGTATATTTGAATCCAGTCTTCGAGTAAAGAATGTATAACAATTATTTATTTTAATTAAATTATACTCGAGAATTTTCTGAAATTATTCTGGACAAACATTAAAATCTTTTCGTGTTAGAAACCATCAATTAAAATATCATTCTATTATATGCTGTATACTATTTCCTGCTACCCCACTATCCTATTTAATTTTCTAAAATAACGACCATTCATAGCCGAACGAAAGATAGGTTAAGGTAGGTTTACCAACATAAAACTTGTTGAGAGGTTATTTTTTCTCTTCAGTCAGAAATCTGAATGTCCAATAAAAAATCAGAAAATTTACTTCATACACATACATATATATTTGATACTTATATGAGTTATATAACGTAAGCTTTCCTTTATCGTTCAACAGAGGATAGAGCGATTAACTGACCCTATTTATATACCAATTACGGTACTTTAATAGCTAAACAGTTAAGAAATCCTTGCTATATGGGGGGTATCTCTTAAGTTTACAAAGGAAACTTTATACTAACCTCAGACGATTGGCAATTAATTAGCAACATTTAAAAAAATCGATGCTTAAACTATCGTTTCCTTTGCGATAAAATAGTCCAAGAGGTACAGCTAAATCGTGAGGTGTTTTTTTTTTTTACTTATTTAAAGAAATTGTGAAGCCCTGCTACATTGGAAAAACAAACTATTCGACAACTATTTTGATCAAACTTTGTACTCAAGTTATTTTAAATTTCATAGAAAATATTGCATTAAAATTATAGCAACTTATTAAAGACTAATTAATGGCATATTATTAAGCAATTAACCATGTAATATAAGAAATTCTTATAACTTTTCGTGCGAGTGGTTTGCTAACTTGATGGGTAGCAATTTAAAAAATCGCCAAACAAAACAAAACATAGAAAACATTGAAAGATAAATTCGAAATTATAACCTACCTTATCTAAATCTTATCTTATCTAATTAACGACTGATTAACGGCAAATTATAAGCACATCTTACCATTTTTGATCGGGGTTGTTTATTTCAATCGAAACAAATGTTAACATAAAAATGTTTTCACACGTACGATCTAATGTTTACACATCGCCTAAAAAAACAATCTACGGTTATTAAGACAAAACCAACAAAACCTAAATCAATCAACTGCAACGATACCTCTCAGACTATTAAGCTTGTGTATTTACTGCATTTGTAGCAATAAAATCTTAAAAAACGTTATGTTGTAAGTTCTTGACTTCCTAGAATCTTATCTTCCGTTAAAATATTTAATTAACTTTGGACAATAATTATTATACCGGTATAGGTAGGTTAGGTACCAAACAATTTCAAACATGTTCAGTTCATGTTGTCAGAAATTGTTATGTATCTAGCTACATATTTTTTTATGACTTAATCGCTTCGTCATTAAAATTACGAAAACACAAATTTTGAATTATAGCTTTTTGACTGAAAAGGGCCAAACATGAAGATCGTGTTTCCATAAATGGCACGTGGCTGAACAATTTAACTGTTGAGGCATGATGAACTCCATCATTTGACTTTGATGAAGGTTTTTTTTCCATTAATCATTTTTTTTTTAACTAACACACAGAATTATTAAAATCACCTTGAAATCTGAAATCGTTCTGTTCGGTAATGGTTGTTGGTTGTAAACCATTTTCGGTAAAGCATCATAATCGATCAATCTGCATCACTTTTCATGATGTGAAATAACTTCCTAAGGTAGGTAGGTGTGCCTTGTGTCTTAATGGTTATATGAAGTTCAATTTATTTTTTTTTTTTTTGAGAGATCTCGTGATCGACCTTGAAAATGTCGCTCACTTTAATAATATATACTTTTGAAGAACTATCCAAAGGAGTGGATTTGAAATGAATCATTATATTACTTTATGTAACAAGTATTTTTCTTGATCTTCGGAACGCACCATCTTATGGTCGTCTGGTCTTGAATTCAATTAATTTCAATTGTATCTATAGACTATGTTCGACTTCATTCGAACGGAGCAATGTTCCACTTCAGTGCAGATAATTTACCAACATGGTGACGCGGTGCGGTGGTGCTGTGTGGCGACACCATTGAGTGCGGTCTTGTTACTTCAGCGATGCAAGAGCAGCAAGAATCAACACTCAAACATTGATTCGAAGTAACCTACCTATAAATATAGACCTAGCTATACCTATTATAGGTAATACCTATGTATATTGCGGTTACTTTGTTTTGTTTTGATTTTATTTATTTATTGTTGATGTATACCTATCCAACTTGTAGGTAAGTGCGGTTTTTATGATTGTTTTGGTTGCATTCTGTCATCGGATTGGAATGAGATCTGATTGAATGGATTTTATTCTTTTGACTGATGATGCAAAAAATCTTGTTGTTCTTTATCTGTTAGGGGGAATTTATAGATTGCCATAAATAAAACCATGTACGATATCATCAGAGCAAAAAAAAAATAATTAGGTGTGGCAATTATTTATTGAAGTGTGCTAAAAGTGATTGAAATTGATATACGTTCAAAAGAAAATCTATAACAATAACGGGGAAATAAATCTTGTGTAATATTATTATTCTGTTTTGAATTTGAAAAGAAAAAAAAAATTAATCAACGATTCTCCCCGACGGGGAATTGAACCCCGGTCTCCCGCGTGACAGGCGGGGATACTGACCACTATACTATCGAGGATATTTGGATTTTTCGTGTCAATATCTAAACATAAAATAAAAAGTATAAAGAAGAGTATGACACGATGCTTATGCATAGGAGTATAACCTACTTATGGGTAGTATTGTATATTATTTAGGTGTAATCATGATGGAATTTTGTTCGATATGCGTCGTTGGATACTCAGTGTATCCAAGAGTAACATCGAGCTAGGGAGCCTACTCCAATGGACATATTTGCTTGAAATTTGGTAAAGAATTTATTTGATTCCCATTGTTTTAGCTCATCTAGAATGATTTAAAGATTTCGGTTCAGTTCCATCAATTTTTTTCTAAACCGGCTCTAATGATACTGTATATCAAGTTAAATAATATCTTAAGTTTTTGCCAAAAAAAATTGTTAAACAGAAATAGCACTTTGACGTTTGTTTAGGAAATAGCTTTATTTTTGGGTTATTCAGGTATATTTTTCTAATGACTTGACCGATTTTGTTATAGTTTTGGCTTTCGGTGCTTCTATGAATACATACATAGTTCAAATAACATTGGATTTAAAATTTTTACAAATAATTTTGTATGAAGCAAAAAAAGTACTTTTTTCATTGAAGTATAGCTGTACAGGGTGTCCCGTAAGTCAACGTCAAGCGTGTACTGGGTGATATGGTAGCTTGTACCTGTACTGGGAAAAATAATGAAAATCTATCTCGCTTAGTTAAGTACTAATAGCAATACTTAGAAAAATAATAAAAATCGATACCCTACGCCACATTTTTAGTTACTGTGGTCACAATTTTCCAAATTTTGCGGTGTTTTTATTTTTTACGTAATTCTTAATAACCATGCTATTAATTCCAATCAAAAATTCAAAAATAAATATGGTCAGTTTCGTAAGAAAAATAAAGTTCTACTGAGTCATGGTTCAAAAAAATTTTGTAACCTAACTTTGACACTAAATATCTTTAAAAAAATGTACTACTCTACCCTCGGCAAGTTATTTTAAAAGTTGGCCCGTTTCATCAAGATTTCAAAATGGTACAACACTTGCTACTTATTCCATCATAAGAAATATTATTGATTTTTTATTTGCAAAAAGGACCTCAATTCAGTACAGTCACTTTTATGTATTATTCACGTAAAAATGATTGTGGTGAATTTTGTTTTGTACTCAAACATTGGTTTTACCGATATGTATGATAAACAGGGACACTATACTCTGTCCAACAAAAATTGGCAGTGTAGGCAAGATAGGACGTTTGCCTCTCATTCTGGCTACAGTGGATTGCATAAATCTGTCCTTCATTAAAGCTTTCACAGGGTTGTCGTAGTGTCCACGATAACACTCATCATTAAAAACTTTTTCTTAAAGCTCGAAAATCAAAAGCACTTTAACAGAAACTCAAGGAAAAAAAGCTGAACGAATTACCAAATGCACACGGGTAACTCTGAATGCACATCAAGCAGCAGCCAATCGCCACTGGCCACAGCAATTCTGTGCACACTCAGATGTGCCTTGAATAGGACATTGGGTCCGTGTCAAATGGTATTGGAAATTCACGGGCGGGCAAACATTTTTTGTGGAGGAGTTATTTCAATTTAATATGGTGCAAAAATATGGCACGCTACTGATTTTGAAAAAGCTTTCCCATAAGACGTGTACTGCCAATTTTTGTTGGACAGAGTATAATAATAAAACACTGTTTGCCGTAAATTAGAGGGAGACAGATCTACATTAGTCATTACATATGGTACGCTACGTTCCTTCTTTTACTCGCAACTTCTCTTTTTCTTGAGCTTTTATTTTACCGTTATCGTAATCGTTACCTTGGACTCGATTAGTGTAGTGAAAATTGTGTAAGTTATTTTCTAATAATAGATTCTAAAAACTTTCGCGAAATGCCGTATTTGTACCTACACAGCTCAAGAATATGCGAACATGCATATTATCTATAATCTCTATATCTATAACCACTGTAATTGGATTATTGAACAATTAAAATTATACTCTTGCAATTGTGTATCTAGATTAAAACCACATGAGCAAGATTGTGTAAGCCAGTCGTAATGTTTTTTTCGCCGTCGTTTTTGGTATAGGTACCTATTTTTTTTTTTTTATCGACACCAAACTGTAAAAGTCTTCTTTCGAAAAAATTGTAAATTGTTCATTAATACGTAGTTACAATAACATTCAAACTTTTTGTCATTTTTTCTTCACGTTAAAAAAAAAATATTTAAGTGAAGCATTTCCACTCAAAAATATTTCCATTCTCTTACATCGAATTAATAGAAAGCTAATATACTTTTTGGTTATAATTTTTTATTTTTGACCTGTTTCGTCAAGGCCATTAGGTATAGCAGGTATGTTCTCTCTAATTATATAGGCACTTATAGATCCAATATTGCAAGTCGGTTAATAAAGAAAAAAATATTTCAATTGATCACTTTTGTGATCACCTAGATGTCCCATTATTATAAAGACTTGATTATATGGCTTTCTTTCATTATCAGGCAATCACCTTTAAATCGATTCCTTTATAAATAATCAAACCATCAGATCGGCATGGTTGTTGGTGGAAAGTATAATTTAATTTATTTACATTAAAGGCGAATCCGTTAGTAAATTATATAGCAATGTAATTTTGCTTACAATCGCATTGTACGCTTCACTGCACTCCTACACTACCATAAAACTGATATTTAAATTTCTTTATATATACCCATGGGGGCTTACAAGTATTGTAGTATATTTAAGTGAGGAGTGGTTTGATTATATGAGAGATGAAATGAAAACTATACATAGGAATGCTATTGAAAATGTCTGATAAATTGTGTGAAATGAATTAATTGAAAAGATTGTTATAGTTTTTGTATAACATCAAAAACGCACATTCAAAGCATACATATACGATAAATAAACAGACCTGAAAAAAGAAACAGAAGAGATAGCAGATTGTTTGGCAACGAAAAATTTACTAATCAAATGAAATTAAATCAGAGATAGTTATCATTTTCCACCAGTTCGAATTTAAAGTCGATTTTTATTTTTATTGAGTAATCAAAATAGTCTTACATACTAACACTGGTTGAACTGGAAAAACTTTGGGTTTATTTATATTTTTGATATTTTATTACAATCTATATTATCTAATTCAATAAAAGATACATTTTTACTACTATTTTCGAACGTGTATAACAAAAGTGAATGCTTCTTATTTGGAACAGTCAAACTGGGATTTAAAACTAGAAAGATTTTGTAACAATACAGTGGCGGGCATCACAACCTTCCTCACTTCATCTACTCTTAAAAAAAAATATTGTACATCAAAACTATTTTAAAGCTAATTACTTACATAAGATTCAAGCTTCGTATGTATACCTATACATAATTTAACTGACACTAAAATCTTTGCGCGAAGTAATTCTAGAAAATCTCTTCCGTATATACTACCTACCTACAGAAACATAAAAAAAACACCTTTTGAGAAGATTAGTGGTCTATGTTTTGCCAACTAAAGTATTTATTCCCTCCTCTCATATACATGCTTAAGAACTGCCACAGAAACCAGGTCAAAGACAATCTTATTTCTTCTTAAAGTAATATACCACTGGGATTTAGCCTGATCTGGGCTAAGTGCCCAGTTTGTATCTTTTAAATTATGTGCAAGATATATACACAGTTTGAACAACCTACTCTAGGTAGAAAATTCTATAAACAAAATAAAAAAAACACCTTTTGTATCTAGGTCTTTGAGCTCTGATGAAGCATACTTAAGGTAATAATGTAGCTCTGATGGCTTTTTGTCCAGATGTGCATTATAATGATCATTATGATCTTGCATTGGATGCAAAAGCAAAAAGTCATCTTTTATGAAAGAAGAGTGAACTTCTTTATAGAGCACATTTTATCGGTCAAGAATTAAAAAAACTTAAACTACAGGTCTGTAGCAACAAAAAACATCTTTTGTATAAGTATACCGTTATTTTTTGTGTGTTGCGTTAACATCAATATAACTATTCTTATATTCTTGGAATTAGTATATCTCGGAACATAATTTATGCCATCATATAGCGGTGTTTTTTTTCTTTTCTTTTTGTTGTTAAATAATTAAGGATCGATTCTTTTTATGTAAATTTCTTTTCTTTAATCTCTTTATATGGATTAAAATATCGAATGTAAACCATCGGAGACGCACTAAAGTGTGTGAATTCGATGATGGTTAAAACAGAATAATTATAATTCTGAGTATAATTAATTAAAAATACTTTTGGTATAGGTACGTTTTTTTAATTAAAAGAAGGAAAAAACGTTAGGCATGGGTTGTAGAGGTTACTGACATCATGAATCATGATAACAATAAAATTTATTACCTTTTTTGAATGTTCTGCGTTTACCTATATACTAACTATATCTTTATTTAGTGAAAGTATAGATTGTGTTAATAGAAAATGGAAATTGTTTTTAATTTTAGTTTTTTTTTCAAATCCATATTTCATTCTTGAAACTTGTTTATATGGAAAAGAAAATACATGTAAATACCTTTAAAGTGTAAACATATTATAAAATAAACCCATATTCGATATTTCTGCAATCGAGACTCGTAAGTGGTTGATAATTTCAAAAAATATTTTCTAGTTTTTTTAAGATGTTTCGAAAACTGAAAAACAAAAAATTCTACCGTATCTGGTTCTCGAAATATTTTTATCCAAAGTGATATTACCTTATTTCAAACCAATTCATCTAAAATTGTTCAATTAAATCGTTTGGATGGTGATATTTCCGCATTCAGAGATCTCAGCAATCCTCCTCACTTTTACCGTCAAAAAGCTGAAGCTGATATTTGTTTGGATTCGCTTGCTAAATTATTTTTTGTCGCAGCTGATCAATTTGCAAAAGAAGAGATGGAGAGTGCTTTTGATTTTGACTTCTAGCGGATAAATCTTGTTCAGGTTTCTCATCAGTGAAGTTGACAGAAGTTTGCTTAGTGAGATCTCAGAAAAGTGAACTGAGTAATTAATTTATAAATATTTTGACTAAAAGTAAAAAGAATTTATTTTATTTTATTGTATTAAAAATACTTTCCAAATTTCCTTGCACAGTTTTTGCTTAGACATTTTTTTTAGGTATGTCAAATGAATTAATTTATGGATGAATTAATGAAATTCATTAAAAAAATTTTTTTTAACAATAATTAATTGTTTTTTTTTTTAAATTAATTTTTTATATATAAATTATGCAGACATTTTTAGTTCGTTGCGAAGTTAAAAAAAAAAAAAGATAATTTAAAAAAATCATCTACTAATTTTTAAAATATCGAATTTTAAAAAAAAATAATGAGAAATTTGTTTTTAAAATCCAAAAATTTGTTTTTATTTTGAAAATTTTGATTTGCAATATTATTTTAACCTAGCTGACCCTGCAAATGTTGTTTTGCCATATAAATATTATTTCTATTGAAAATATTGTTTGTTAAATAAAAAATTACGAATGATTGTTAGTTTGAATGTTTTGATCGATAAAATAAATAAATGCTTGGGTAGGTACCAATTTAAAAAAAAAATGACCTATCTGTTTTAGGCTGAAGTCGAATAGACAAGACAGACAGACGTGAAGAATTTTGAAGCCGTATTTTTCATTCATTATAAAAATGCTTCTAGCATGGAATTAATAAAATCAATTGAACTGAGACATTTTATATCTAAATATGTAACTATGAACACAAATTAATAAACTTTCTTTACAATTATAAATCCTATATAATAATCTCATTTAATCGTTCGAATTACAGCGAAAGTTTAATTAATTTAAATAATTTCTGTGTCGCTTGAATTCAAAGACAAATACATACATATTACATTATCCATGTATATACAACTTTATTAAAGAGTCTTCGTATAAGGGCTTACAATGATGTTGCGAATAATAATAACTGACATCATGACAAACAAAATCCCACACAATGAACTACAACAAGTAGGAGAGTGAGGGCTTGAGAGCATGACAGTAGCACTTAACTTGGCTTAGCATTGTCTTTAGATTCATATTTTCCAAACCAACAACAACAAGCATTAACATAACCTAAACCACCGCCTCCTTCACTGCCTTGTAACTTTTTGGATATCTTATATGTGTGGATAATCAATGCATTTAAAGTTCGTTTGCATTGCCTTGCGTGCGTTGAAGTGACATAAGCAAGCAGTACATAACCTCACATTACAAGAAAACATAAAAACTAATTAAGATAAAAATTTTCCACATGATCAGGCTCTGGGTATGTTTATTTAAAAAAAAAATAAAATTATAATACAATATTATAAAATTGTGATCACGGGTCATATAACGTTTTGTGTTGATTTACCTACCTATACGAGAGGTTGTCGTCTTTACGCATAAAAATGTAAGTATCTTCGAATTGACTAAAATATAGGAAATAAAAATACAAAAGAGAAATTGGATTACATGATGCATTTGGTAAGAGATGTTAATAGCGTGGCGGCGTTGAGTGCAAATTATTGTACTACTACAACCACGAGCCATAAACGTGAGAAAATATATTTGTTGAATTCTACGGGTATATGGAGTTCTGCATTATTTGCCATCAGTGTGTCACCAATCATTTATCTCTACTTCTTTAATTGGTAGCATGAATCAACAGTTGCAACCGAAATAAAATGATATTGCTACATTTGTTCCTATTTTTATGTTTGTTTAACTCCTAGGGGAAATCAAATTACAAATTGGATTGACATCATGACCAGATTCTTTGACACAAAATAATTAAAATTAAATTTTATAGAACAACTGCAAATGCTTTTGAGTTATAGATTGAAGTTTTAGTACCCAGCACCATAAGTGTTACATATCATACTTTAATACAAATATGTGCGTAGGTAGGTGCTTCAATGCATTTCAGTTCACAGACAAGTTTTTGATTTTTAAATAATAATTAATTAATCTGACAGTACGGTGATAGAGAACAACGCCATTTGCTAAAATTGTAACATCCTTGTAACTTGTCACTCATTTTTCGGTTTCGAAAGTAAAGACAAATAAAACACACAGCGACAGGTAGGTATGTACATTCTTGATTAAAATTTCATTTCATTATAAAGGTTGGACTTTGCCATTAGGTTTGAAAAACATTATCATTCAAATGGCCGCCTCGGAAAGATTCGCAGCATGCCATTCTTTTGAGATAATTTTTAACCACTTTTTTGGTTAACTTGAGTACCTACCTAATGTTGGTTTTTAATGCGTCTAGAGTTCGGGGATTGTTTGGGTAAACACGGTCTTTTGCGTAGCTCTATAGAAAAAAATCTAACGGTGTCAAATCGCATGATCTTTGGTGGCCCATTGACGTCGCCAAAACGTCAAATTACAGAACTAGGAAACTTCTCACACAATAAATCCATAATTGGTCGTATTGTGTGGCTTGTTGCCCCGTCTTGTTGGAACCACATATCGTCGAAGTCATGATCTTTAATCGCGCCAAAACAAATCGTTCAATTGCTACGAACGCCTGGAAATCGATAAATTCGCATCATCAGCAACACTTGCACTTGCAGCAGCAATATTTTCGATTGACCGTGCGTTACGATGATGCACAGGCCTCACGATATCAGTAACGCTTCCACTCTCTTCAAATTTCTTCACATTTTTATCGATTGCTTGCCTTGTCGGTCGATTGTGACAACCATAATCATCGCTTACCTATAATGCGCGAAAAGTGGCTACGTTTGAATCACCATTTTTGTAGTAAGTTTTAATAATTGTACCTAATATTATGACACTTCAAATGACAGCTGAGTTTGACAAGTGTCAAATGCCAGCGCTACCAACTTGAAACCACGAAATAAATTACCCGTTGCCTATTATACCTTTTTATTCTGTATATCTGATCTCAAAAACAATAAACAGACAAATAGCATATACCTAATTTATAATTTAAACCTATTTATGATTTAGAAATTAACTATACATAAATACAATTAATATCAAAAATCAATCAGAAATTAAAAAAAAAAGTTTATCCACATCTCCCCGACGGGGAATTGAACCCCGGTCTCCCGCGTGACAGGCGGGGATACTGACCACTATACTATCGAGGATGTTGTAAAACTTTGTGTCAAAAAAATAATACAAATTTCTGGAATTTGATTAGAATATAATTTGCATTACGTAAATAAAATATCTACTTTTTTATCAATAAATGAATAACTGCTAAAGTGTTGTTACATACTGTTTGAAAAAAACAAAAAACTAAAACTTGTTGTTCATTGATGAAATATTTATCCCAAAATATTCTGATTGATGTTCGCAGTTGATTTGTTGGAATGAACTTAGAAATTATAACATGATTTTCTGCACTTCAATTTTTGTCCAAGCAAGTTAGAAAATATATTCTTAGAAGAAAAGGGAAATACCTAGACGTCAAATTTTAAAGGCAGAGTTTAAAAAAAAAAAAAAAAATGGAAGGGATAATTTTGACCTCAATTGGAAGTAAATAAGGTAAACCTAACAAATTAAACTTTGAAGAGTTCTTAGTTAATTTTGCTCAAATGAACCTTTATTAAATTTATAGGAAATCTTCTTATACCTAGTTGGGTAAGTTATTTTTTAATAATAATATACACAAGTTTTAATATAACTTTTAATAAAATCCGATACTTTTCTTAAATGTAAGTTTACATAGTCTAGACAATATTCACTTCTTATTCAACTAAGTATTAGACTAATAATAGCTGTAGCGCCCACACTTCCGTGAGAATATGTAATGAAGATCTTTATCACATCACCTTTAAAACATATTTATATAAACCTTGAAATTGAATCTAGTCTACATAAGTACATCTCTGTCGACCACAACTCAGAGTGGTCATAATAGAAACCGACAAACATCTTAAGATCATGTAAAATCAACGAACTCGAACGAACGTTAATGTCAATTTATCTAAGGGAAGCCGGGAAACAGTAGAATATATACAGAACTTCAATCTCTGTAGATATGTATGTAGGTATATCTATAACCAAAGAACAACACAAATCAGAATAGAAGCATCAAAGCAAAAAAAAAAATACATAGGTACACTTAACTACACATATCTAAAAGACTATCAAAACGTATATAAGCAATTTAAAATGCGCTTCCTGCTTCGGCGCACATATCGCCAACGAAGTCGACAAGCTGAGACGGACAGGGCGTTCGGACATGCAGTAATCAAAGTAAATTAAATCGTGTGCTCCTGCTTCTCGTCCCTTCTTCTTGGGCAAAACGAAGACTAGGGTTACCCTATACAGAGAGAGTCTAAGGTCTGTGCTAGGCCGACAATTGACAGGCTATGTCGTCGGCATAGTCGTCGTCATCGTCGTCTTCCATCTTCCATGTCGAAGGAGTATCTCTAACTTAAGATTACATTTTTTTTCTTTTATTTTATTTTGTATACGGCATATCTACGTATACTATACAATTCAGTGGTGTTGGTTATTGTGGTCATAAATTTTCCCAGAATAATCAGCGATGCGAATATAAAATCGCCATTATACACATGTGGTGAAGTTTAAAAGTGTATCTAAGTATATCTATAGGAAAACCATGGTCCGAATCCAAGCGAATAGAACATACCAGAAGAAGGTTTCTAGAACCCTATAAGTGTGCATAAATTGAGATATATTCCATGAAACAGACGCCAACTTAAGAGGTACCTATACTATTGGTATATACCTACATTATTTGTGCAATCTTCCGTAGTCAGACAGATGGACATAAACATGAAATGGTGGCTTAAAGGAATCGACAATGTCACTTGTTCAACTACTCGAACTCCATATCAACACCACCTGCTCTATAAATGACTTGTTTTATAGTTAAGTACTTAAAATGGTTTTGAACCACAAAGAGTTCGTTACAACAATTCATCAAATGGATGGCATCAAATTGGAACAGGTCAATCGTCTTCTATATAAGTAGAGGTACATATACCATACTTGATTGCAATCATTATAAATGATTCTGTTTTTACTGTAAGAAGATTTTCAAAGAAATATTGGTTCTACGAAATAAACGATGTTTGTAATATTTATGTATATTTTAATGAAATATAAAGTTGAAGCAAGTTGGATCTTTTTTATGAAATCCGGCAGAGTTTTTTATAGCTTTTTTTAGGATACAAAAAAAATTGTATTCATTTATGTACCTACTTTCAATTTTTGTAACTTCTCTTTAAAAATGAAAAAATCATGAATGTATATAATATGTCTTATACCAACGTATATTGAACCGATTTAAGGTTAATGACACTGAACCAACAAAATACCTATAGTTATTGTTAGATATTTATTGTCTTGAATAACAATAAAAATCGAATAAATTATTATAATTACCTGACAAATAAACAAAAGCTGATAATTTATCAAGATTATATGACAAGAATTTTTTTTTTTACTTTTGGAAAAAATTTTTAAACATTTCCATTGAACCTTTATTTTCTTTAAGTTGAATTTAAAATTTATTAGAATTTAAAAAATAGAAAATCTAGCAAATTATGAAGTTATTTGCCATCGAAGCTAGTACTATACCTACTTTCAATTTCATTCTCTTGGGTAGTAATAAGAATGTTACTTAATTTTTAAGCTTAAATATCGTCGGCTTTCTTTTAGAAACTATAAGTTGAAAATAAAAAAAAAACTTGTTTAAGAGACGAGACACGAAACAGATTTAAAAAATAATAAAATGAAGTTCTTTAAATCAATGAGCTTTTAAAACTACATAGTTCATAGGGCTTGAAGTAAGCATGATACAGTTACGTGGGCATTGTTATTTGAACTAAGCAAATTTGTTGAATTTGAATAACATATAATGTGTACATATGTACATACGTACATTAAAATAATTTGCTTAATTAAAAGGTTTTGAAAGTAAGTTTATAATTATAGGTACATATGTAGGTTATATAAATTGGCAAAATTTAACTCTTTGCAATAAAATTGAAATAAAAGTTCATAAAATGTTTTTAAGATTTTTGGAAACAATCCATCTAAAATTGTTTTGTTCACCTAAAAAACACTCAAAATTGACTTAAGATGATTTACCTTTTTAGTCGAGATCTAATAAAATAAAATTCACGACCGCGTCGCTACGAACTTGCTCTTATGTGCGATCACACTCCATTCGTTTTCGAAATGTCGGATTTTCGAAAAATAATATTACAAATTTTTGTAAAAATTTTAAGATGCAATATTATACTGTGGTGTAAGGTTCCCAATCAAACTTACCAACATGCAAAAACTACATTAACTTAGTCGTGGGACCATCAATTTGCAAACTCAAAAATTATTTAAAGTTGATGTTCCCACGATGGGTTTGGTTCATTGGGACATGACACCTCATTGGCTTTTCCCCAAATTGACCAGTGAGTCTTTTCAAACTAACCAACCGATAGAGTTTCTTTACAAATTGACACAGCCGGTAGGCTCTGTATAATTTCATTAAAATCGGTTCAATAAATAATGTGAGGTACTCGAAAACCAAAACAAGTAGTTCTATGAAAGATACCATTTTTTTAATCGATCGATATAATTATGTTTCCAAATAAATGTATAAATCGTACTGATAATAATTCACATAAAAATTTAAATCAAAATCGTAAGAGTCGTTTTTGAAAAAAATTTGATTTTCCTTACCGATTTTTAAACATTGTGTAGGAGGTACCGTTATTTTTGATCCTACGAATAATTAGTATTTAAAATCTGCTAGATAATGTTAAAAAAACTGCTCTATGCCAAGTCTAAATAAAATCGACCAATTCATTTTCGAATCTCAAAAAAAATGTTGAAACTTTTATTAAAAATCCAAAAAAAATAAGTCAGTTGAGCCGTCTTTGAGAAAATCGAAATCGAAAAAATAGTTCTATGAGAGGTACCATTTATAAAAATTTTTCCGAATTTTTTTTTTATAAAATGGTAGCCTTTTTGTAAAAAAAATAACTGATTTTTTTTAAGTTGTGGGTACGTTTTTGAATAAAAATAAGATTTTAACAATTTGGTAAAAATAATTTGTACGACAGCTGGTACCGTTATTTTTGGTCTTAAAAAAATGATAGAAAAAAATGTGGGGAAGTGCCCAAAAACCTCTAGGTACCAAGTTTAAAGACAATCAACCCTCCTGTTTATGCTGCAGCCCAAAGGACAGACACACCCGGACAGAAATGCGAGATCCACTTTTTCGACTTCGCTATCATCGTAAAGTAAAGTTTTATTAAAATCTCGAGTTAAATTTTTTTACGAACCCATTACTTGTCAAATAGTGTCTACCTATTTTATTCGCAGGAAAAAAAATGTTTAGCTGAAATCGATTCGTTCTATTCTACAATTGACAAAGTTTACATTATGTTTGGAAATTATTTCAATTATTAGTAGGCATATTTTTGTCTATTTTTATGATCTAGATTTGTCAAACTATTGTGAACTTTTATCAAAAAATCTTCCCATACCGGGAATCGAACCCGGGCCTTCTGGGTGAAAGCCAGATATCCTAGCCACTAGACCATATGGGATACTGTCAAATTATTTAAACAAAATTTATAAATTTAATTCAAATTATATAAATTAATAATACAAAATTTGTTTACATAGTTCACAAAATTGAATCAATTTATGTATTGGTGTTCATTAAATCTAGTTTATTATTAAAATTGATTTCACAATATAAATTGCTACCCAAATTTTTGAATAACCTATGTATATAACGGTATACATACACATATGTAGTCGATAAATGATGGGTTGTTTTTTTATGATTTTTTTAAATTGGATAATTAAATAATTAGTTCTGTAATTTTTCAGATTTTTATTTGCCATTTTTTTTAAATATATCAACGTTTAGTTATTAATTTAAAAATAAATAAATAAAAAAATTTGGTGACGTGATGGGTCATGGAGAACACAAAAATATAGTTACTGTAAAAAAATCCTAAACATTCATGGTATGCGTTTTTTCCGACGGCAGGAATGGACGCATTTAGAAAGAAAATTGTAATTAAGTAATTGCAAATAACAAAATTGGGCCTTATACATATGTAAATCCTACGAATAAACTACTTATGCAACCACAATTTCGTTTTGTCAAAATTTTACATAAAATATTGATTTATATATTCATCGATTAACAATTTCAAATTTGCTAGCGCTACGTATGTATGTATATTCAATTTTTAATGCTTAAACAAACAAAACAAAAAAAAATAATTAAATTCTCACTTTTCCCTCATTCTGAATGAAATATAAAATTTTATCAAAATTTAATAATTGATTAATATACATTATGTCTTGATTAGAAAAGCAAAAATAAATTACTTTTCATAATTATGATTTCAAATGGAAAATAAAACCAACTAAAATAAAGATATTCTTAAAATGACCCAAATTGAAGAATTAAAAAGAAAAAGCCAAAGAGCGATTTATTTTTATTTCCAACTTAGATATTGATCGAATAAAGTGAAAATACGATTTGAAAAAAAATATTCACAACACTTGATCGACACTGATTTATTTCCTCTCTATAAAGGTTATTCTTTAGCATCTTTGCTGCCATCTCATATAGAAAATCTTAAGATCCATTAAAGATAAATTAAATTTATACCTTCTTTTTTTTTATTTATCTGATCAAGATTAATAATATAGATACACACACTCTGAGTTAGAAAGATGCGTGAACAATTAGTTGTGTTCATACGCTAGGAAGTTGTGATTTTTCTTTTATATTATATATGTATGTAGCTGCCACTTGAATTTAGATCATCACCAGAAAAAAAAACACGCTGAGTGGTGGCGGAAGAATCAATGAAATACACACAAGGCGGTAGTGCTTGGCGCGTGACAAATTCACTCACTATAATAAAAATAACTTCAAATTAACTGCATTAATAACTTTTGACGTCAATATATCCAAACAGGTATTAGGTATCTCAAAGAGGTACATATTTGCAAATTGTAAATTGTAACACCGACATGAAAGCGTGCCTATTGAGAAATTTTTTTTATAGCTATGTATTCGTGTTCTGGTATTTTTGTAAACACACTCAACCTATTTTATGACAAAGTTATAAAGACAACTTTTGATTAATAAAATATTAAAGCTGTAGGTAATTAAATTAAACTTAAACAAAATCTTTGTTTGTTTTTTTGTTTTTTTTTATATATATATAATAAAAATAAAAAATAAAAATTAAAAAAAAATATTTATGTGGTACCATATACCTACTAAAATGTCGTTTTCGCTTTGGGCTTAAGAAGTTACACCTTTTCACTGCTTTTACTCCAAATTTTCAAATTTCGATACGAATGGGGAACAGTTCTGATTCCGACATCCAACTGCTGACAAAATAAGATAAAACCTGAAGTTAATTTTAAGGATTATTATATTTAAGAGATAAACTTATCACAATATTCGCAATTTTTTTCTCAATTAAAATTTTGTTATTTGTAATATCGACTAATTTTGCCTACATAAGGTAGGTATGTTGGTTTAATACAGCCTTTATTTATAAGCAGGGATAGGATTTTGTTGACCTAAAAATTTAAAAAAAGGCTAAGTAAAACATCTAAAAAGGCAAAAAAAGGAATTTATTCAAACAGGAGGAAATAAAATAAAAACTTAACTACAGTTACATTGAACCATAAGTTTTTTTTAAATTTTCAGGCAACAACCGCCTGCAGTTGACCCTCAATAGCACTTTAAAGGAACTGAAAGACCTCTCTACATCAACGGAAACCTTATATGCAGAAAAAACAGACTTGTATTTGTTCAAAACATCTTTTGCGACTGTACCTTTGGTGTCTCTAAGTCGCCCTTGATTTTGTCTAAGATTTTCGAAACTTCTAAAATTGTGTTTCCTAAATGTAAAGAAAACATGAATTAGGTACCTACTGTTACAATAAGATGCAGCGTCGTCGCCAATTGAAAGCACTCAATGGGATAGCACACAAGAAAGTTACATAGATTTATTTGCATTCATTCGAAATTTTTGTGTTGAGCTAATTAGTCAATGCATAGAAAAAATTATGTGGATCCAAAATATGCATGTATTTACATTGAGTAAATTTACTTTTTGTGTGTATATTTGAAAAGAGGAAAAAAATATGAGAAAAGGCAAAAAAAGGCAACAACCAAAGAAAAGTCAAAAAAAAGGCAAAATAAATTACATATATTCTTCATCACCAGGACTCAAAACATATTTGTTTAAAGTCTAAAAAGTGTCATACAATTGCGCAAAAAAAAAAAGGCAAAGTCAGCAAAATCCTATCCCTGCTTATAAGCACATTAACATCTTGAAACATAATATACATAAGTCAATACATTTTAATTTTGAACAGTTTAAAACAAAAAATTGTTTTATGTTACTCATACGACACAGTGTACGAAATTTTTTATTTTAAATTTCAAAATGTTTTCGGTAATAAGATTGATTGTTCTACTAATTCTCAATAAAAATTAAATGTATTATAGTGACCACTGCCCTTGGCCATGTGTTTAATATCTAAATTAATTTTAAATTTCCGATTAAAAGACAAAGAAGAAGACTAACGAATAAATATTTGTAGTACAGTTTTTTTTTAAATAATTTTGTATAAGAACGTACATTTGAATCTTCATATATGTTGATATTCTTTTTTTTTTACTCGTAACCGCATTGAAATCATAACCTGAAAAATATTGACATAAATAGAAACATGAATCAAATAAAATCCCCCCAATAAATGCCAAAATATACAAATGTCATACATTACAAAACCAAAATTAAGGGGAAAAATGAGATAGGTCTTGTGCATGATTATATAGTGCATTATGAAAGTTTCAGTAGGTATTGATATTTAATAAGAAAATAGGGCCGACAATTTTTTTTTTTTTTTGGATTCAACTTTGCAGGCTGGTTTCCACACCATCTTAAATTAAATAGTTAAGTCGATTTTCGCTATTTTCTGAACGAGGTGAACTAGAGAAATATTTTTTTTGTAATAGATATACCTTGTAAATAAGTATAAAAAAGTTGTAAATATTCCAAAAATATTGGAAAAATCTTGGCATCAAAATATGAAAATTTTGAAGTTGAAAAATGCGTAGACGGTTCAAAATTAATTCGCAATAAATCAAGTTGATTTTTGATAGTGTTAAATTTTATATATTTAGAAAGCTAATGAATAAAATATTTAGCTATATACATACACTTGGGAAATTTTGAATTTAAGTGTTGTTTTTTCTTTTACGTAGAAAATTTATGAAAGACACGCAATTTTCGAGATCAATTTTTTACTATTTTTTTATCTCATAATTAATGGAGTGGTTAAAATATCTTGAATTTTATTAGATGATTTAAATTATTTATTCAAATATCCTTAGTGTATAATTTGATTGAGTCATAAGTAAAAAAAACCATATATTGAAGTGATTATAGGTATCAGTTTATTATGTAGATATTGTGTTTATGTCTAGTATGTGGCTGGACCAAAAAAAAAAAAAAAACAAACAATTTCAACGGGTAACTGCCTCTTCCAACAGTACATATTTCTTGTCATGAAAAAGTGCTTCTCACCTAGGCCGTTCGAATTAGGCAGAAAATTGTAGGTCCCCTCCATTCCTGCCATTAACAGACACACAGGAATGGTTGAGACCAGTAAGTCTCTAGGCCCTGGTTCTACAGGAGCTGTCGCACCATCCGATTTATTTATATACTTTTATGATAATATACTGGGAAATAAGGATTATCAAAATTTACAACTAGACTCAAGTTTAACTACTACAATATATTTAAATTAGGTTTATACAATTCCCTTTATTTATAACATTTTGCACCTGAATATTACACAAATAAGAATTATCTATAATTATTTTATTAATTATTTTTCACCACGGTTTTGTCAGCATCCCATATGGTCTAGTGGCTAGGATATCTGGCTTTCACCCAGAAGGCCCGGGTTCGATTCCCGGTATGGGAAGATGCCTTTTTTGTAATGTAAACTTTGGCATTCATTATAATTTATTATTGAGCGTAAACATTATTTTAGTCCAGTAACCTCTTGTCGGAGGAAGACCTTACGTCAAATCCGGTAGTTCTGATTTTTTGCTGAGTTGTTTATGATGTTTGTCGTATGAATAACCCAAGTTTTCAACATCGAGTGCCGCGCCGAACGCATCATGGTATAAAAACCAAAAAAACCTTTTTTCAGTTTTTATTGGCGATTTTAACCCTAAAGGATACTAGATTCAATTTTAACTTTCTTTACGACTTCAAAAATAACAAAATTTTCTTCAATTTGAGCCAGAAATTCTTGTCTGTAGACCTGATAGTTTTAAGATACAGATCTATCGGATTTAACGCTAGGTCTGACGTACATATATAGTTACTGCACTAATTTGAAATGTTAATTATAGGTTTTTTGCGATCGGGACACAGAATTTACTTTACTTTCATCTTTAGTGTCGAGTAGTTCCTAACCTAGCTTAAACTTACACAAATCACATAGTTAAAAAGTTTAATATTAGTAGGTACAAAAGCTTAATTTAAACACGGTTTAATCCTATATTGCGGTAATTCAAAATGAACAATTAAGTAATTTTTGTCAAAGTTATTTTTATGAAGGTACTATAATAAACTATTGCAAATGAATTTTTTTTAAATTGTAAGTTCAGCGTTCTCAATTCTACAAAAACAACTTTGACATATACGACAGAAGAAATACACTTGTTCCATTTGAATTAATTCATAATCCCAACTATAATATTCTAGATCCTGGCATATGTCATATACATTGATCCTGCTTGAATAGCATACTAATTGGTTATAACCTGGCACCGCACACATCTTATATCTACATATGTATATAAATATAAAAGCCAGTCAGTCATAAATAGGAGCCGGACTCCAAGGAGGTAACCTCAATCCGCATTTATGGAATTCCCTTCCATATTTCTATGCTAAACTTAGTTCCCGGCTAATAAATCATAAAGTTACATATACATACGTAACTAATTCGCAGACAGTCAACATTCAACGAGATGTCAGTTGATTTGACATGACTGTGGGAGCGATATGACATACATATTTTCCACAGTTGACAATTGGCTCTAAGAAAAGGTTTATATGGAGAAACATAAAGTCATACAACTGCAGTATGTTGAATTGTATTGCCTCAGTGCATCAAAAGAAAACCTCCTCAGTGCCAGATCGAAGGTTTATTATATGTAGACTCATACATAAAAATGTTTGTGGGAGGACTTGCCGGAATTACCATTTCATTTGACTCACATCCACATCACAAAGTGTAACAAAAAAGACGAAGTTTTTTGTTTTTTATATTTTTTTGACAAAGACAATCGACCATTTCGGAGCTCGTTAGTCAAATCATTATTCTTTGAGTGAGGCTGATGATGGTTGATGTACCGTGTTATGGGACGCTTTTGATCTCCATTAGATAAACTCTTCGTCTTATTTATAAGCCTTCAAAGTTGTCTAATTAACAATTAGCCTTCGCAAGCATAATCTTTTCAAATAGTATTGCGGATACAGAGATAATGATCTCTTGTGAAAATGAGATTTTAATGGTGAGCGGTGCCGCCGCCACCGCCGTGAGCTCTGCCATATCGGATCGGTGGCACTGGCACCCAGATGACTTAGATTACCAGGAAATTACATCTTGTGTGGAGCTGTTAAGTTCTTTTTTATTACTCTGACACTATCTCTGACATATATATGAGTGAGGGAGTTTAAGTTTCTTTTATAGTCTGAGACGTTGTTGGTTGTATGTCTTTAAAAATGTTTAATTCAACTTATGGGAATGTTCTTAGGTGGAAGTTAAGATGAGCGAGCTAGCTTCATTGTTAATCTTCTTTATAATATATGTAGACATTTAATGCATTTTGGTATCTATGGGATTTTGACTTTCATTTTTCTTCTTGAAAAAAACACATGACGTTTTCATAAAGTTTATCATATTTGGAGTTTGGGGAGGAGTCGGCTAAAGTGATAAGTTATTGTCACATGTAATTGTCATTGAGTTTTCGGTCTTGGTAAGGTTATTCAAATCAATTCAATTCAGTTGCATACTTTCCCATGACATTTGTCATAAACATGATTGCCATAGTGAATTTTTCAAATATTTGTAATAAGCTTTCGAAATCATAGAACGGATTTCCGTCTTTGCGATAAAATTCTTATATTTTCTTTATATTCTGAAATTTAGTAAACTTTTTTGTTCACAGGAATGATTTTTTTTTATATGAATGGCTGAAAAAAGAGATCTTAGAAAAAGTTGTACAATTTTTTTTAAGGCTGGTGGTAACTCTGGTTGTACTGCTGCAGAAACGTCAAATTTGTTGGAAAATGACAATCACATTATTGTTGTGATAGCTGTTTAGCTATCACATGTGATATCATCTTACAAAAACTGAATTGGTTGATTGTGACTTATCACTTATCGCAAATCACCTTACAGGATTTCACCCCTGGTTTCGTTAATGTCTAAGTCAAATTTTTATATACATATCCTATGCAGTATGTATAATGTATTTATTGTATATACGTAAAATTAAACAAAAGACATAACAGCTATTTTCTTCAGAGTTTAAAACTTCACCAAGTCCAAGTTTCTTTGTTTTTTTGGGAAGAATTCTGGAATCTAGATACCTTCAAGCTTACCTTGGCCCGAAGCAAAAGCATCACAAAAGAAAGAGCAAAAGCATCATAAGAGAGAATTATAAAAAGTTAAGAAAGATCTTAATCACACAAATGAGTATGAAAGTTAAGAAAAGTTCATCATAAGCTAAGATTTTATTTTTAACTTCCCATTATGGAAGTTATTGTAATTGGTCCAATTTTTCGTTCACTATATCTCGAGAACTAGTTTTTACTGCGCGCAGTTTGTGTGAAAAATGTGTTTCGGTTGTAATATTTCGAGAAAAAAACAACGATATTAACTTCGGGATAATTTTATTCTATACATGATTTGGTAACAGATATAAATTTAAAAAAAATCAATTGACAGTTTTTTTTAAAGCAAAAAATTTACAAGAAAAAACTAAAAATCATTGAAAAACGTTTTTCGGCTCGAATATTTTTGAAACAAACACTAGCTTAGAAGTCGGGCCAATTTTATTCTATTCATAGTGACGTTGTCAATAACTGATTAGGTTTGTAGAATTATTCAATTTACAGTTTTTTTTTTTAAACCAACAAATTTTCAAACTAAAACCACTTAAAAAAAATTTTAAAAATGTTTTTCGACTCGAATTTCTCGAATACAAACAAAACTATCGACTCCGGAATAATTTTATTCTATACACAATTCCACCACAACTATGAATTGGTGGAGTTTGTAAAAAAAATTAAATTGATAGTTTTTTTTTTTAAAGCAAAAATAGCTGCTAAAAATACAACTTAACTAGTTGAAAAATATAATACGCCCCAACTTTGGTTTTTACTTGATCGCATATTGAACATTTGATAAGGTCTTTTAAGATTTTGAATAACAAAATAACATTGGCTGTCCAGTTGCCACGGGCACCAATGGGAAGTTACCATTGTGGATTGCACCCAGCCTTTTTCTGTTTTTAAATCAAATGAACATTTTTTGAAAAAAACATTCAAACTAAAAATATTGGAAAAATTGTTAAAAGAAAATATTCCTATCATTGTTTTAAAATTTTACTTAAAAAAATCTTGTACCCAATGTTTTTATCAATTTTTAGTCGATCTTTTCTGGTATCTATTCTAAGTAAGTAAGTTATCCTTTTAAATAAAAATAAAAATTTAAGTCTGAGTCTGAGTACACCACATAATTAAAACACATTACATAGACATTACTCAATACATAAATACCTACATATGTATATACAAAGGTAGATTTGTAATATTTGATATAATATTTCTGATGTTCTTTACTATTTTGCTAGAAAAAAATAAAGAACCTAAAAATAAATGAATACATTAATTCTAACTAATATTAGATTGTGTGCAAATTTTCAAATACCGATGTTGGAACTTTTCCATTTAATTTATTGCATTTTTTTTGGCCTATTTTCATAGAAATATACAGGTTAATAATTTGAAAAATATGTACATATGCAATAATTTTCCCTGAACTATCCCATCATCATATTTTAAGTCATATATATGTATATTGTATATATGCAATCAACTCATGGGAGACAATATTTTAAACTTATAACTCATGCAACGACACATTTTACCCTCTCCGTCCGCACTCTCTTCTCTCTATATTCTGATGATATTTGAACTGCAATAAAACCAAAGGGTTAAATATATACAATGAATTCCTAATTGTCTGACACTAGATGTGAGCACTTGTACAAAACCAGCACATCCATCAGATTTGATTAAAAATTCATGAGTTGTCGTTCTTCTAGTAATTACCACCCCACGATGTTAGCTACCTTACCTATAGAGGTATAGTAGGTGTATCTATACATCAGAGGAGATACCTAGATTGAGTTTGAATTCAATGAAAATTCCACACCGATCCTCCCATTTATATTAATTCCCTACACTATACGAGTAGGTACTATAGATACCATCTAGTAAGGTTTATATACCTGACGGGAAAGATAGACGCATGCCGACAACAACGCCACTGTTTTTCGAATCCCATATAAACAGTGAATTCTCTCAGATCTAAAACACCAGCTCTCTTAACAATTTTGCAATTTTCCAAAGCTCGCTTTATTTAAATGTTCTTACTTTTAAACTAAACATATATTTTGTTAATAAACTCCAGATGGACATCGTCGAAAACAGTGGCAGTTTATACAAAAAAGTGAGCAAACTTACCTTTTTCACATTTTTAACTGTCAAAAGTGACATTTGGAGTTAGTATGGTTCTAACGGGCATTTGGTGATTTTATCTTTAATATAAAATGTAAGATGCTAGCTCGTTTAAAAATTGGAAAATTCTATTTTTAGCCTTAATAGCATCAAATTAAAAATGCCTTAACATCGTACAAAATCGCCTAAAATTGTTCGTCAATAATGTCTTTAAAATCCAATCTACAATTTCTTCTACTGAAGTTTATCGATCCAGCTGTTTATAAGATGCTGAGGTGCTGATTAGGGAAGGTTTTTTTTTGTCTTTCTGAGTTTAGTTTCTGTTTAAATTTAAATCATGGATTAGATTTTTTCTATTTCCTTTTTGTTTATAAAAAAAATGTCGGTAATTCTACTCGCCCGTCTTAGAGAGACTCCACTGTGTAAATATCTTTTGGCGTTTTGCTCAGAATAAATTTTGAATAAAGTTATGAAATATATCCACTTTAAATTTTAGCTATCCTACTAGGCATACTATAACAATAAAAAATGCATTTTTATATACTTTTGAATATTGTATGCCACGTTTGTCATATACCTATAGCTTTTTGTTAACGGTTATGATAAGAAATTGATTGCCTGCGGCATTCAATGAACTTGTACATGAAATTCTCATTGACTTTTATATGACCTCCCACTGATTAAAGTAATAGATTCATCTATCACTTGGTTGTTTTTGAATAGTATTATTTTTTGCCCATCATATCAAGTGAAAGTTTACATCAAAAAAAAATTATGTTTACACGGATGTCCAGCGGAACCAAGCGTTTCTAGAAATAACACCTCCGCCACTCCATCTTATATAGCTAGACAAACAAATTTATTTATATTCGTACTTCTGGGAAAATTTATGGAAAAACATATACGAATACGACCCACATTTGAAATGGCAAAAACATTCATATAGCAATTGAGCTGGCATCATAACACGCGTGTTTGCTTGCTGTACATAATAATATGCCTATACCTACTCGCGCGCCATCTTCACGAATCTGGTTAAACTCGATTTGAGACAAGTGTGCAATGCGCGGCGCGCTGCGCCGCGACACCATACTGTGTGTCTATGTCTAGTGATCACTGATCACACAAAATATATGTTTTGAAGTAAGCAACAAGCGTATCAATCAAGTTCAATGTATATAGAGAAAAGCTGTTTATCATTTTTGTATCTTTTTTCTCTAAAGGCAATATCCATTCATCCGCATGCGCGAGTTGCTAATAAATATTTATTTTTGGATATTAAGTTGTCTAACATGACTTAAAAATAATATTGTAATTTTTTGTTTCTTTCAGTGATTTATCATCGTTCTACGCTGGCTATCAAATGGCACCCAGTATATGTCAGAACTCGCCTCTGTCCCCTGGTCCGGCTGCCCAGATTCACCATCATCATCATCATCCCCCATCAGCATCATCAACGTCTTCGTATAAAATGACAATGACGACAAACTCAGAGAATAGTTGGCCGCAAAATTTTACCAACAAGGTGAATTTTTTTATTTTTTCTACATAAATATTTATTTTTATTAATTTCAAATTATATTGAGATAAAAAAAAAAAGTTTCCCGTACCGGGAATCGAACCCGGGCCTTCTGGGTGAGAGCCAGATATCCTAACCACTAGACAATACGGGATATCGGAGATTTAGATTAGTTTTGGCGCACTTAAATGAATTGACGAAAGGTGATAAATGAATCAGTTAAATCTGAATGAAGTATGGATATGGTTGTCATTTGTGATGAGGTTTAGTGTATAACGAACGAACTTACTTTTCGGAACGGTAAAGTAGGTAGAGGTACATCTTTTGGTATCAAATTGGTATACTCTCTCGATGTACAGTGGACATATGGATGCTCCAGATGCACAATAAACAACGGACGGTATGACGTAAACCATTATTTTGGACGTCTCTATTTTTAAATGTCAATTTTGATTGAATATTTGATTTGAATTTCCTTAAAACTTAACCCGTTGAAAATCCATGACATAAATTCATTAATCTCTCAAAGTAAAAAACTTAACTTTTGAAAAATATTGAAACAGGGTCTGGGTTTGACTCCACAATAAAAAAAATAATATTTTTGGATTCAAAACTTATTTACACCGGTCAAAAGACAACCGTTATTCTTTCTCCTATGGACTTTTGACCGTGTATCAATATTTACATATATACATATGTGTCAAGTAACTAACTATTTAGTTAAGTAGAAATGAAAATAAGAGCAAATATTTATACAGGGTTACTGGGGCGTATGTGGAATTAAGCGCTTCATATTCTTCCTACACAGGTTACATAAAATGCTATCGCTCATTTTTCTTGAAATAAGAATATGCATAACTAGTAAATATTTATCACTTTGCTTCCAAAAAATTGTGAGTGCCGGGACTCACGGTTAAGATGGGTTAACATCAAATTAAATATTCAAGTGCTGGTTTTACATCACAGAACGCGACGAGTTCGAACTGTCAACCAAATTGCAACAAAAAACTCAACTTGATTTTTCGATTTAGTTTGAAGTACGACCGAACGTACCCAAAATTGACCATATCCAATGTATGTACATCAACGTATCGTAACGTGTAAGATCACAACGTAATGTGACAATTTTCACGTTTTTATTTTACCCTACCGCCGCCGCACCGCCGTCATATGTAGATGTTTACACATCAAAAATAAAAATATTTAACGGAAAATGTTTTAATGATTTGAATCTGAAATGTTATTTCCCCCCAACACTAAATCAACTCATGCTCATGAGAAAGCATTATGGGAGGTTAATCGTTAATTTTTATAAATTTGATAAATGGAGAGCGTGAGGAAAACAAATATATTTTTTTAATAAATATAATAAAATAAATTTTGATTAAAGCATGAATTGATGAAGAGCGGTTTTATTTATTTTTTAATTCTATGCACAAGGTCGCCAGCAGGCAGGCGATTTATCGCCAAACACGCGATTTGAAATTTCATTTGGCAACACAAAAAACGGTGCATTTAATGCTTCAATGTATGAAAAAGATCAAATTGATGAAACAATTGATACATAGCTACCTATATTGTTCCATTAAAATGTTAAAAAAATTTGTCCGAACTTCGCAAGGTTTTTTTTTTTTTTTAAATGTGTAGGGTGCGTAAGTATGCGAGTACGAGATGATTTTCGGGGTTGTCCGTAATTATTTTAAATAATATCGGTCGAAATTTAGTTTTAATTCTTTTTTGTGGGATAGTCCATGGAGAAGTCGGAAACAAGTTTTCCGTTGAACAATGCATTAATAGCTCAAATTATTAATTCAATTTTAATTTGGTATGTTTTTGGTCTGATATCTGACCTTGAAATAAAATTTTCGGACTTGGTAAGTTTTTTTTTTTTTGATTCCTTAGAGTCGTAACATAAATTATATTAACCCTAAAAATAACAGAACCTATATACAACAGGTCTTGTGATTCGTCAAGGAAATAAAGATTTTATTTTTCTACAACAAATAACGTTTGATAATTGAACAAAACTACAAAGTTGTAAATTTTAATAAATATACGATCCAAAATGCAAATTTGTTCAAGAAATACACCTTGTTTTAAGAGCGTTGAATTACTCTTTTGGCAAAATCTTATTTGATTTTTTTTTTGTTTTATACAAAATCAAATGCCATTAACATTAACCATAGCTTTACCATATAATTAAAATTTAAATTACTACATTTTTCATAAGCTGTCGCAAATAAAATAGGAATATTATAACTCATAAAAATGACGTGTTAAGCGATATAAAGAGTACAAATTATTAAGAAGTCAAATAGATTGTTGGCTACCTGAAACGTATAATAATGTTTATTTGTTTTTTTTTTTTTTTTTGCGTGGGAAGTTGGTTCAAGAAAGACAAGTCTATTAGAGAGAATATAAATTTGAAGTGCTGATTCAAATTGAATAATTTAAATTAACACACATAATAACTGACTCATAAATTATTTAAAGAATAAAAAAAAAAACAATTGAATACAAAAATACAAAATTATTTAAAGAATAAAAAAAAAAACAATTGAATACACAGAAAAAATAAACAATTATAATACAAAAAAATTTGAGCAAATTATGATCTTTTATTTTGAATCGTTTTAAGCATGACTATATATACATATTATTTAGATAACCTAAATAAAAGTATGTACATACATATGAAAATACCCAATTGAATAAAATTGTTTAAGATATGTGTTGATTGGGGTGTCCATTATTTCCAATATTTTTTTTCCAAACTGGCACCCTATATTAAAAAAAAAATCTTTTCCCAGCTAAATAACTTGTAACTAGCACTTTGTATGTATATTTTTTTCTCCCGAACTAGATCAGTTATTATGAATTTATTAGTACCCACCTTTTGATTTTTATTTTTTTATTTCTTTAAAAAAAACAAAAACATTCAAAACTGAGAATTTTCAAATGGGAATAGTTATCAAAGATTTTCCAAAAATATAAGAAGAATAATACTAATTTAAAAAATTTAAATATGTTCAAATTTCATATTGAACTTTTTACTTATATTTTTGAATGAAGTCTTAAAGGGATAGTCATAAAACAAAAATCAATTAAAATTTAGAGGACCTGTTGTATACAGTTCCATTCCATAATTGAGAAATCTCTAATAGCTATACTCATGTTTTCTTTTTTAAATTTGTAATTTATTATAGTATATGCATTCCAAAAGAACCTGATTGCCAGGGTCCAGGGGCTACATTTTTCTAACTCTGCCTTTTTTTTTAGTTAATCGTAAGAAAGTATCGACTTTAAACAAAAACGTTTCAAATTCTCGTGATTCTAAATATGTGCATTTTATTTTGTGATTTCTTGACTTTTTTTTATCTTTATTGCCTTTTTTGCCTTCTTCAAAATATTTAGCATTTTATTAGTAGTTTTTTTTTTCAAATTTCGTTTAATTTCATTGGTCTAATAGTTCTCCTAATCGAACTAACCTTTGGGTACTCATATCGTGCTGAACACATTAATTCTAAAATTTTTTTTTATCTTTTCACACAAATAAAACTTTCTAGCTCATTTACATTTTAAAACAACAAATAAAAACCACGAATAGAATTTTTAAATAATTTTCTGTTTATTAATAAACTTATAAATCTTGTTAATCTTTCTGTGCGGCGGCGGGAACCCTACCGTTTTTCGTCATTTTTCATTTTTCATTCATTTTTATTTTTTCCAAAGACTCACAACTAACTTAAAGCATAGAAAAAAATTCATAAAAACTAGGCTACTTATCAATAAATTACAACTAACTTACTAGCCCTATGCGGGCGCTCTAAGTTAAGCTATATCTACCGTTTTTCGTTGCATTCGAAATATATGTCATGAGTAGGACATTAAGAATAGAACATTTTAATTTTGATTTCTTTGTGATCCATCAAATTTATTTGTAAAAAATAGTACTTCTCTTTCTCCCCGACGGGGAATTGAACCCCGGTCTCCCGCGTGACAGGCGGGGATACTGACCACTATACTATCGAGGATATTGAAAATTTTGTGTCAAAAATTAAATTAAAACTAAGAAAATAATTTCTTATTCTTTTATAAGGAAAAAATAAAACTTAATTCAAACAAGATAAGAAAGAATCGTTTGAAGAAAAACTTATTTCATTCCTATACACAGTTTACCACTCCTTGAACAAAAAAAGAAAAAAACTATCCGATTTTAACAAAATGTAGCGAATTTTTCGTATAGCCTTACAACCACACATAATAATGAAAAGAACTTTCCCTGAAAAAAAAAAACACTTTAGCAGCTGAAATTCAAGATAAAGGCATAATATAAAAAGTAAAAATGAGCTTAAAAGTTAAACCAAAATATCTACAATTCGTATATTGAAGAAGATAAATAGATAAATACATTATGTACATTTTTATTAAACAAAAATGAGCACAATCTTCGCATTAGATGGGAGCAGTTATTTATTATTTTGTATTTAATTGCGAACGGAATTTTATTCAAAGAATTTAACAGAATCTATAAATAAGAGAAAATAAGAGTTTTTTTTCAAAATTTCCTTCGAATGACTGATGCACTATTTTGCGAGGGGATATTCCGTGTTGACCCATGGAGTCCAAAATAGTTTTTTTTTTTTTTTTTTTAATCGTGCATATCTTTCTGGCCCTCCCTGTTTTATACTTGATTATAAAAACATACATAATATACATATGTATAACAATATTTGGTTTTTCATGAATTTAAAAATCCGTAGCTTTTATTTCAAAAGAATTCCGCCAAGGCTAAAGAACTTTTCGTTAAGTATTAAAAATTTTCTAAAAAGTTCTCTAAATTTGGAAAAGAGATTTTGATATTTAAGAGAAAGATGAAAAATTTACAGTCGTATTAGATTTTTGTCTTAGACACTTTCTAATTATTTTCAAATTAGTGGAAACATGCTTTATTAAATAAAAATAAATATCACATTATTCACAGTTAGGACAACCTACTCTTGTGTCTTAGTTAGGCATCTATAAGACAACAATAGACAAGGTTTTTGAACACATTTTCCAAGGTTGGACAGTTGTCTAAAGTTAAACAACGTTTATAAATAAGACCATTAGTTTTTTTTTTTTTAATTTGCTTGGAATATTGTGAGACAAAAATTGAAGATAATGAAATTCAACACAAACAAAATTTTACCTAAAACCTTTTTCCGTAAGAGCGTGGTGATATGAAAGATAAATAGTACCTAACATAAATAATATTTGGTACATTTACTCTAATACAGTAACTCTAGCGCACATTTTTTTCAAAATTTATTGCACTTACGAAAAAAAGTGTTATGATATTTTTTGTGTAGACATTTATAACCTACAATATTTGTCTTATCATTTTTCCGAAAAATTGATAGTTTTTGGGAAATAAAAAAAATAACTTCGACCGTTAAATCAAAATTACCAAATTAAGAGTATATTTTAGGAAATGCTTAACACATAAAATAAAAACTCTCCACCAATATTCAGATTTTTCAGCAGTTTTTGTAGAATTTTTGTGGGCTATGGTGGTCGTTCTATTATTTTATTAGCGAATTTAACGTTGATTGATACCTTCTGGCTGTAGTCTTTTTTAAACCCTATATACATTTCATTTGATTAAAAAATAATTTGTTGAATTAGATATATCTATGTACTAAAGCCTTATTTCTCTTTTTTATATATTTTATAGGAAAACCAACGTCCACCAGTTTATAACCCAGAAGACTACATTCAATCATTAAAGAAATTTGGTAAACGTCAAACCGGAACAAATGCCAAATCCATTTATGATCCGAACGATGTGGAAAGTCCAAAAGACACATTTAAATCAGCAACTCTTCCATCCAAGTATTCTGAGTACAAGTATGTGTTTTTTTTTTTTAATATTCATTATACTTGAACAATATTATTTTAACAGAAATTATAACTTTTTATATAGAAGTCCAATACCATCTCCACCGGAAACCGATAGTGAGATGTCATTGCGGCAATTTGGCTCAATCACAGATCTTCTTACTAAACTTCGAGCAGACCTACGGGTTTCATTTCCAAGTTTTGTTCAAGAATTTGTTGCCACACCATTAGATGGTGTAAGTCTTTTACTGGAAGTACTGCGAGCTATACAATTATCACAGACAATAAATCCTACAGCTTCAATGACGGCATCATCATCGATGCCAAGGAATGCTCAGTCGTATCAAAGAAGAGCCCTTCTGGATGAACTTGCGTGCTTGTAAGTTTTTTTTTATTTTATGGAATTTGTATAAATAAAATTGATGATTGTTGTTGTTGTAGACAATGCCTCAGTATATGTTGCTGTCGATCTCCTGAAGCAAGTGCAAGATTGGGAACAACTCCAGTTGGACTCTTACCTTTAGCTGCATCAGCTACTGGGCAAGGTATTCGAGCGAGAATATTTGCCCTGCAGCTTATGACAGCAGCTTGTGACAAGTGTTTAGTTGGCCATGGATCACATAAAAGTATATGCGGTGGACACACTGCTGTCTCCGAAGCACTTTCCACTCTCAGACTGAGATGTAGTGAGCCTGTGCGGTTTAGACTTCTTGTAGGGATGTTGAACAGTGGAGGTGGCAGTGGAGAACTTCAAGCTGTTGGTGTCAAGTAAGGTTAATTTTGTTGCGATGAAGACAGATCTAATAGATTTACCCATTCTATAGATTCCTGAACACATTCCTTGAAAGTGCAGAGAACCTACAGAACAGACTTTATCTACAAGCGGAACTCTTTCAGGCAGGTTTTGAGCCAACACAGCTAACCAAAGTAAATATAGAGCATCTTGGTCTTCCTGTAATCTAAATTATAACGAATCTATTGCTTTTAGTGTATTGAATCGTCATCGCCATGGTTGGAAAAGGTACGAATTGAAGTGCGTCGTTTTGATGAGCTCAAAATCGACATCGAGAAACTTCAAAATCAAGCCCGAGAATCAGATCGTATTCGTAGCCAAATGGTTATTCTTGAAAGAAGAGTTCAGGTAAATTCAAACACAAGGTTTTTTCATGAGTGATAAGATTAATAAATATTAATTGTTTGCATTAGATTCTTCATGAAGAAAAATCCGTTCTAACTTCGATGGAACGTCGTCTTCAAGAACGTTGTGCTGAATTGCAAAGAGAAGTCTTTCGACTTCAAGGAGCCCAGAGTGAGCATTTCAAATCGCTTGATAAGCAACCAGTTGCATTGCCCCGCTTGGTTCCACCCAATGGGAAACAAGATTCATCTGAGCATGAAGACGAAGGCATAAGCAGTTCTGAAACTGGTCCATCCATAAGTCCGATTCCGATTCTTGTTCTTCCACAAATTAACTCTCAAAAGTTTAGCATATTACTTAATGAACAAAAAGAAGAAGATGCCACTATTGAAGATGTCATCGAAGAGCTAAAGAATATTGTCAGCGATGCCGAGAAGCAAATCTCAAACCAAGACGTCTCGATAATTTCGACAAATAGTAAACCTAAAGTTCTAGAGGCCAAGGAGAAAGAGATTGTTCCGGTAAACTTGCTGCCACAGCCACCTAGGAAATCACGGTCACTGGCTCATATTATGTCAAATGGAGGTGAATCAGCTTCAGACCTGGATGCCTCTGAATATGGCCTGCTATTACTTCAGAATCAAAACGCTGCCAACCATCAAGACCACAATTTATATCTTGAGGAACCCACAGATTATGAGACCAAGCCATATCACCAATCCGATCGAAGTCCAACTTCAGCCCGAATGCACCCCAGTACAAATCGTGAAATCCTCGATGTCATCATGAATGCTCGTCACACTGACGATGACCCAACTATGAAGGCTTTCCGCGAAGGAGGCGGTCGTAACTCACACACATCTCTTCCCAGCGTTGGTCAGACCGAAATTATTACCATTCCTCCACCAGCACAGCATTTCAATGGAGTGTTCTTTATGACAGGAATGAATACTCCACAAAAATATCCCCGACCTGATGTGACAGCTGCCCTTCAAGCCCGACGAGTTACGAAAAATCTCGAACGCATCGAAGGCTCTGGCAATGAAGTAATTTGCGAGAAATCCCAGAGTAATCAGCAAATATTTTTCGGATCCAGTCCCACCCTTAAGATCAACACTGGATTGTGTATGGGAAATGTATCTGTTGTCAATAATATCAATGCACGAACCCGATCTTATACGCATGGCTCAAAAGTCACAGATATCCCATCTGGACTGTACTGAATTCCATCTCATTATTATTTTGTATTATTTATAGGCTTACAATACCTACACATATATATAATGTACCTTGACATTTTATCATTATTTAAGCATCCTCTCATCCTTTGTGCAATATTTAAAATATTAACACTTAATTAATATTATTGTTTTGAAAGCTTTACAAAAATAGGTGGTTGGTTTTAAAATACTTTTATCTCTTTCTTAATTTTATAATTTATGGGGCGCGAAACTTTTATTAAACTTCTGATACAAAAGAAGAGAAGATTTTGGTAAAGTTTCAATTTTATTTTTTAAATAATAGCAAGTATATAATATTCATTAAATAGATTATAATACATTTAAGAAAATATTATAAGATAAAGATAATAAAGTGTTTACTTTTATGGAAAATTTTACAAAATAAATTTAAAAAAAAATATTTTTTTTTTCATATTTTCGTAAGTTTTTCTTATTTTGTAGAAAATTATAATTGCATTAGTTTAAAATAAAGAAATAATTTTTATTAATGTCAAATTTCCATTTACCTTTTTTTCTGCACTATGTGCTTCACTGTTTCTAATGAATAATTTGTATCTGTTTACTTCACAAATGTCAAAGATGAATTGACGTTTGCCGGCATTTTGCAAAAATTATAGCATCTTCCTTGTACATCTGAATTTAAGTTTGATCTGGATTAATCGAGTGAATCAGCCAGTTCAGGTTTCTCAGGCTCACTGAGCAATCTCAGAATTCTGAATGTAATTCCTCAAGGAGATTCCTAACCAGCGTTAGAACCTTACTCCAATCGAAGTAAATTTACTCCAATTTTAAGAAAGAAAATAAATCTACTCTACCACTCTGTTTTTTTTTAGATCTACTCCTTTTTTCCACACTGAAAATTTATAAAATTCTTAAGCCAAATCGGATCAAAGGAAATGACAGCACTGTGTTAATCAAATTTTTAACCAACTCTGACACTGTATGTTTAAATTTAAAATTCTGTTCTTAATCGAATGGAAATTACGTGATTTGTTTTTATGTTGTTTTTTTATTGTTTTTGTTAAAATAATTTTTTTGCTAAAAATAGAGTTGCTGAAAACTTGAGTTTTTCTTTCGTTTTCAGATCTACTCCGGAAATTTTCGATTTACTCCACTTTTTTCACAAATCTGTTCCGAAATTTTACTTCTGAGGTTCTAACCCTGTTCCTAACTTTTCTTGTCAAAAAGCTGAGACTGATATTTCTTGGATTCGTTTGGTCAATTATTTTTTGTCGCAGTTGATCAAATTATAAAAAAGAGTTGGAGAGTGCTTTGACTTTTAGCGGAGAAATCTTGTTCAAGTTTCTCCTTCTCCTCAGTGAAGCTGACAGAAGTTTGCTCAGTGAGATCTCAGAAACGTGAACTGTCTAAAAAATATGGCTGTTTTTAGCATTTATTATAGGTAACTTTTTTTCTTTCAATTCCATTGTTCAATTGGAGCAGCAATAATTATTCACAATTTATGGATATATATTATTTCTACAAACATTCAAAACTGTATTGAAATCTTTAAGAATAATTTTGATCGTTGACACAACAAACAACATCACAATTAAACATCTGGCACTAAAACCTAACTTCTAAGTTAAAGTGAAAAAAAGTAACAATGCTATGATACTTAATTCTTTATTTGAAATGCTATTTAACAGTTCAACCGTAAATTCCACGAAAAAATTGATGAATATTGAATATTCTCTGGAAAGTTTGTTGAGTAATGGTTTTTTTTTGTTTGTGCAAACAATTAATTTTTTAAACATTTGTACACACATCTATTTTTATGGTGTATGAACTATTGTAACTGACGTCGACGTGGGATCTTTGTGGAACTCGACTTATATTTATAAGAATTAGATCATTTTAATATATTTATTCGTAGAACTAACAAACTTATTTAATAAAGAATTCCAAGCATACTGTAATTCCCCAGATTAATATTTTTTTTAATATTCTTAGATAAAATAAGTAAATAATCAGTATGAACCTAATGTAGGTATATAAATATATTGTCGCGTTAGAGTCAACGGTAAGTACTACAGGATTAGATACTTACTTTTCGTGCCTCAATATTGAAAGGCATTAATATTGCAGACATGTGGATTCAACAGGACGCGTCCGGACGTCATCGCAACAATTAACATGCCACATTTGAAGAACAATTATGTTATTGAAATGAATCTGCCAACTGGCAGGTTGTCAAAGTTAAAATTAAAATCGTTGTTCGAGTGCTCACAAAAACTGTACACCGCGTTATTAGTAACAAAAAATTATTGATCTTGTGGATCCGCCATTTTCTTTGATTTTGACAGGTGCGTACAAATGAACAAACATGAAAATGCTACTTATAATAGGTATTTGTGCTTTCTCTTTCGTTCACTTTGACGCCATACAACTATTTTCTTTGGAGTTATCTAAAGTTGCATATATACGCGACTAAACAGAAGCAATTGAATACTTATGGTCTTATTTATAAATGTTGTCTAACTTTAGACAACTGTCTAACTTTGAAAAATGTGTTCAAAAACCTTGTTTATTGTTTTCTTATAGCTACTTAACTAAGACACAAGAGTAGATTGTCTTAATCGTGAATAATGTGATATTTATTTTTATTAAATAAAGCATATTTCCACCAATTTAAAAATAGTTAGACAGTGTCTAAGTAGGCAAAAATATAATAAATACGACTGTAATTCTTTTCCTCAATATTTATGCCTAGGAAATTTGTATGGGATGGGCAAAAAGTAGCAGATATATTTTCACCCATTAATATCAGTTTGAATTCAAATTAAAAAAAACATGGTTGCCCAAAGTGTTAATTTATTTTTATTTAAGTTTTGGTTGATACGTAATTTTGTATTGTTTTATCAAATCATTTACAAATAAAATCATCATTAAATTTTAGGGCATCAAAACTTTTTATGAAGAATAAAATGAATGAAGTCCATAAATTTCTTGAAGTGCTTTTTAATACCAATATAAAATTTTCTTTCACTATACAATTCTAAATTAATAAACATTCGACGCGTTATTGCTGAAATACAGACTGATTTACTGCAAAAAGTGAGTCAAAGTTGAACCTCCAGATTACGCCATGTACCGTTAGGTACAATAATTTAGTTTTTTATCATAATCATGTATAAGAACTTTGAATATCAAAACCATGTCATCCCTAAAGTAGGCAATTATTATTATTTGCTTCTGTCAGAAACTTATTTGAATAATGTGCCTGACAATGTTTAAACGAAGATTTGATGATAGGTACCTACTGTCAAAATAAAAATGATAGTCTTTTTGTTTTTTTTTTAAAGCATCTAATAAGACTTTGATAAACAAAATCGTTTTAATATTAAAACAAAAAAGAGATTTTAAAATATGATCAACAAATTTTTTTAATAAAAAGCAGTTTCCAAAATATTAAATATTTCATATTTAAGTAGAAGAGAAGAGCAAAATCTATTTATGAAAAGTGGATTATTTATAATTTTAACAAATAGGTAATATAATTTTTCTAAAAATTTGTCATATCGTGGTTAGTAAAAGTCATCAATGTTGATTTTGTTATTATAGGTATACGAATTTAAAATTGCAAAGAAAACAAAAATATAAAATAAATTCCCAGTTCAAGTCCACTTAATTGATAAATAATGTATTATTATAAAAGTTGATTATTCTTTTGAGTAGTGGCAGACAATCGGACCTTAAACTAATCTTATTACAAAATTATCACAACACTACTCAGAATATTAAGCCTTTGCATTAATTTTTCATATGTATGTATATGAATTGTATATGTGAATTGTCGTATAGACTTCTTATCTACACAACAAAAATAGCTTCTCATATAGATATGTATATTTCCTTTTTCGGCATATCTATATTGCTTGAACACTTAAACTAACCTCATCCATTATAAGTGAAGCACATACAACTTTATCCAGGAACTTCAACAAAAAATTATCAACGTACGTACATACATATCTAATATGTATGTAGTTAAGGTATATCGAATATAGTTCTTTAAAGTTTTTGTTTTAAATTTTATTAGTTTTTTTTTTTTTTAATTTAATTTATCTAATCAACGTCTAACTTCCTAAATGAACCAGCAAGTCCAAATACCGTCTCCGAAGTCATTGGTTTACCTGGCCTCAATTTTTCATTTGTTCCATAATTAACCTCGTCATTGAAATAATCTCGATAACTCAGCAATTTTTCCTCCCACGTATCGATAACATCTTGTATTGTTCCATTTTTTCCGCCATACTCAACTGGCAAATACTTTTCGGGGACATGTTCATAGAGGCTCTCATATTTTTTATGAATGTGGAACTGAAATGAATGAAATTTTATTAAAACCAATAACGGTACATGTTAGGTACACAAAAAGTCTTACCCTCTTCTTGATCTTTTCACTTAAAAATGATCGAACAAGCGTTAGAATTGTTTCGGTTCCATTGGGAACATTGACTAAATGAAATCCTTTTTGGCGATAGGGCCAAGCTTTATCACCTAAGGCAGCTAGTTTCCTCACTAGGGTTGGATCAAATTGAAGCATATGGGAGCCAGTTACACCCTTGAAGTCAATAATTTCAATGAAACCCTTTACCATGGCATTGTCATCCTCGACGAATTCGATTTCCTGTAGGAAAGTGTTTGTTTTCATGACATCAGCGATGGTATATTTATGAGAATCGTACATGCCATAGCGAGTGACATGAATTCTCGGCCCATCTTCGCCCAGAGGTGATGGCAATCGGATGAGACAACTTTAAAAATATACAGAGATTAATAAACTTGCACTTTGTCGCGTATATAGTCATAAAACTTACCCACTACGCAGGATTCCAATAACCTTTGGATCATCTACACTCCGGTTATTATATAATTCAGGAATAATGCCACGCATAGTATAAAACATGTCCAACTTGTGTTTTGCCTTTTCCAAGCTATGTTTGCAGCCCCGCAAAAATGCCATCAAAAATTGATCATCTGTGCGAGAATTTAAATGAGGCTGCTTCGATATCCACTCACGAAACGCCTTGAGATCATCATCGATTCTATCTGGAACTTCATTGAGTTCTTCTTTGGCTCGCAATGCCAATAAAGGTGTTAGAGGACGTAAGTTTGACATGGTTAGTTTTGAAATCTTTTGAACTTAATTCACACAACCCACATGCGAAAACTCGATTCGCGAATATTTTCACTAATAGATAAATATGTATACCTATGTACAACGTCGGTTATAACAACAACTGGTCGCGTGAAAGATTCGATTGGTTATGCTGGTAAATCTTGTTCAGTGGCCTGCAAATTATTTTATTTTCTTTAGCTATTCCCCCCCCCACAAAAAAATATGGCTTTGCAGATACTTTTTATATTTTTTTTTAAATTTTACTCTTTTAAAAGAGAATTTGCAAATTTAAAAGATACTTGTGCCACCGAAAGTATCGTATGTATATGAATTTCGTCGATGTGACACTTTCACCAAGTACAGATACACTGCCAGCCAGTTGATTGCACTTAAGATGTACCTTCCTACTCAACCGAGTTGGTTTTTGATTTTGTGTTGTTTCTTTAATGAAAACGTCGAAATAATAATTTATTAACTACAATATATAATTTTTTACCTATAAAGTTGATAAGATAAGGACAACTCTAGTGTTATTGAGTGTAAACAAGATTTTTATTAAAGAAGTTTTATGCCAATATAAACTAGGAATATGTATATATATGTATATATTATTATTTTTTTAATTTAAACACAAACAAAACAATGAAGTTCGTTATGAAATTAATTTGAGAGATTGCAGTTTTAATTTCTTTCGTTGGTAACGGCACAAGGTGGTAGAACTGGTTTTTTCTTATTTAAATTTCACATATATAAACATAAGGAAACAAGCTTAAAACGGCTATAGTTTAGTCTTCTATTTCATAAAGCCGCGATTATATAATGAGTCACAGATTCGATGACAATTCAAGTTGAATTCTATTAGATACTCTTTGCAAATAAATACAATTTCTGCTCACTCATTATCGACAACGATAACTAGTGGAAAGCTTTGAAGAGTCAAAAACATGGTTGCCATCACAAAGAACTTTTTTAAGCTTTGCATGAGTTATATTATTTTTTTTATAAACTGGGTTGATTTAACAAAAAGTGAGTAAGTTTAGCTACGAATATAAGAAGATTAAATTAAAAATCTAAAATAAAAACCAATAGATTTGTGTAATAAGGATTTTATATTTTAATGAAATTTTATCAGAATCGTAAAAGATTTCAGAAATAGTCTCCTAAAATAAGTGGGGGGGAAGCAATTGAGGTCTGTACGTCGTTTGCCTCGTCAAATGTATTTTTTAAGGAGCCAAATACAAATTATTCTATAAGAAAGTACCTACATATATTTCTCAATTGTGCGATGTTTGATGTCACTTCGTTGAAGGGATTTATTTCGAGCTGTAGTTTGAATTTATACTTAAGAAAGTTATAGTTTCTGAAAGGAATCTTTTCAATTATATTATTGGACGCGTTCTGGTGCAGCATATCATCCAAGATACTCGAGTATCCATGTATGTTTCTGAATGCAAATCAGCTGTTGTTGACATTTCTCATTAGATAGATGAGTATACCAGAATTTTTATGATAGCTTGAGATTTTTTTCTTGGCAACAGCTGTTATCCATCAGCTGTGTTTTTACATGGAAATACTACAACACAAAGCTATCCAGATTGCTTTGGATACAAACTTGAACGCGGCCATTTATTTATATAATTTAATCAAGAAGTAATAATAGCTTTCATAAAGCTTTCAATTATACATTTTTTCTAAAGTCTTGACGAATTAATATCTTTGTAATGAAATTTATAAAACAAAAAATTAAAATGTATAATAAAAAAATTTCACAACTTAATTGCAAAAAGCCATGTACAATCTGTTGTTCCCAAAATGTCTAATCTTGAACACTTGAAAATAATTAAAAATAACTTAACATAATAAAAATAAATAAAAAATGATCATGATCTTAAAAATGGATGCGATTATCTTGTTATAATATTTTAACACATTTAAAAAGCTGTATACCAATACCTGATGACTGATGTAGCTTTCTTTATTTCTTCAAAACATTTAAGGTGGCAACTATGGTGGAAAGCTCTTTATATTATCTGCACGTTTTGCAGTATGCAGTTCAATTCAAAAAATTTGTTCGTTATCTAAAGATTACAACCAAAGCTTTATATAATGATTATTTTTTACAAAGTAGATACCTACAGCTTATTTGTTTAAGTACCTTAAGTACTCATAAAGTTAAATATATGTAAGTACAACAATGTGTTTAATTACTTAAAAATAAGTTAAATTAAGACGTTCAAAGTCTATGAAAGCTTTATTTGTTTGTATCATGCTCTTAAAGTGTGGAGTATAGTTGCATCCAGTAAAGTTAAAAAAAAGTCATTAATTATTTTTATATAATTTAATAGTTTGTAAAATAATTATCCTGGGAACTAGGATATGGGAACATAAAACAAAAACAATGGATTAATTTAAAATATTATGTCTTAGAAAGAATAAAAGAATAAAATCAACTGGGCTTTATTATAATATAAAATTATTAGCGAAAAAGAACTTATAAACTACATATATACCTATACCTATAGGATGCTTTACAATAAAATAGATATTATGATGACTGGCTTAAGGACTTTCTTGTTTCAAACTCTAGAAAATTTAAAAAAAATGCAAGTACCGGGAGTCCATTTTTAAGATTTTGTCTTTGAATGCAATATTTGTTTTGGCATTCATTATAGGTACAAAAACCAATTTCAATATAAAGCGATCGTAACGTGTGAAGAGTAATGCAATAAGTCAGAATCTATAGCTTATTTTAATCCTTAAAATTTCAATGCAGCTATTTAAACCTTAAATAAAAAATAATTCTGAATTGATGTTATTTTGATATATTATCTTGCACTTAAATAATAATATAATAGTATATCTATGTAGGTTAATCAAAATTGTATGTGGGTTTTAAATAACAGTTATTTACTTTCTAATCATGTGAATAAGATTAGATTGTTTTAAATAACACATTTAATTATAAGTACCTACCGCACCTACGCACTTAACGCATGTCGTCAATGAGTTCATGTTACGAATATAATGAAAAATAATGAAATAATTCTTTTTTTTTGTAATTTATAAATGGCCCTCGGAAAATTTACGCAAGATGACATTTTGTGCGGTAAGTTTTTACCAACAAAAAAAAAGACAGCCGACAGTTGAGGGTTATTAAAAATATATCCCTACACGAAAGAAAATCAAGAGCTTAAAAAATTAATTTTTTTATATATAAAATTTTGAATATATGTATTCTTAAGACAAAAAAATTGGTACGCTGAATTTTAGTTATTATTTATGCGGAGTTTAAAAATTAATTTTGAAAAAAATCATCCACCCATTTTCAAAAAAAATAATTTTTTAATTTTTTTTTAAAATCCGAAATTTTATTTTTTGAAAATTTTGATATGCAATATTATTCAAACTTCTTAGTAGCTTTTGTGTAAAAAGTTTCATTAAAATTGGTTCAACAGATAATGAGATAAGTAATCGAAAACCCAAAAAATAGTTCTATAAGAGGTATGTACCATTTTTAAGGGATAGATACATTTTTTTTCCAAATAATATGGTAGATTGTTCTGATATTAGTTGACACTAAAACTTTAATAAAAATCGTAGGAGCCATTTTTTAGAAAAATGAGATTTTCAATACCGGTTTTAAAACATTTGTAAAAGGTACCGTTAGTTTTTGTTATAAGAAAAAAGAAAATAACAAAAACTGCTGTGTGCTAAGTTTAATAAAAATCGACCAAGTCGTTTTTGAATTATTAAATTCTCAAAAAAAAATTGAAACTTTTTTTTAAAAATCCAAAAAAAAATATTTTTGTAAATTTGTTTACACAATATTTTTAAAATTATTGTAAACATTCTCTATACAAAATCAGTTGAAACGTTTTTGAGAAAATGGAAAATCAAAAAAATGGTTCTATGGGACGTACCATTTAAAACCATTTTTCCGAGAAAAAAAAAACTGTATAAAATGGTAGCATTTTAAAAAAATTTACTGATTTTTTTTTTAAGTTGTGGGCACGTTTTTGAGAAAAATAAGATTTTCATAATTTGGTAAAAAAAGAAAATGAAAAAAAAAAAAAAAACGTGAGGGGGAACCAAAAACCGCTAGGTATCTACTAGGTTTAAAGAAAATTGATCCACCCATTTTGGCTACAGCCAAACACAGCGAGACACACTTTTTTCGACTTTGCTTTCATCGTAATTCCAACTTTTATCAAAATCTCGAGTTCGATTTTTTTACGAATGCATAACTTGGCATATAGTTCCTACATATAACCTAAATGTCTAGTTTGTAATTTTTAGATTTAGCTAAACTATTTCAAATGATTGATGAAAGAAAGTCATAAATCGTATGATTATCATACTTATGTAATTTTTTTAAAATATTTATGACTTTAAATTTTTAAAATTAATTAATTTCAAAATATCAACGGTGTATCCTTTCATTTACATTAACCATAATAAGCTGAGCATATACACGACCAGTTTCTTTATACGACTATTATCACCTATTAAAATTATAACAGTTATAATTCTTTTTTTTTTAAGACGTGATATTCAATAAATTCTCACTACGTCACTGAGTAGCATACACATAATTGTGTATCGTTGTATCTAAAAACAAAAATAAACTTTGAAAACATTATGATAAGTATATGATTAGGATGAGTGTATGATGACACATTAAAATTACGTACATTACAATTTAATGGAATCCATTGATTTTGAAAGCTCCACTACCTCATGTTTTTTTTTTGTTATCTCAGAATATTTTTAAATGATTTTTTGTTTTGTTATTGAAAATACAACTATCATGCATGACAAATCTAATAGAATACAATGACTTCGTAAGAGTATTTCAACCTTTTTATCATTTTTATCACATGGAATTCCATCAATAAAGAAAAACATGCGCGGATGAGTAAGTAAAAATTGTATATTGGAATATTGTTTATCGACAAAAACTAGAGTATATTCAATATACAAAAATACTTAACGTATACATAATGTATGTATCTATATGAACTTAATTTCTAATCAAAAAGATTTATAGTTTTTATTAATGATAAATAATGTTATATTAAGTTTCCACTTATCATTTGGAATTGATGAAAGACGTAATTTCACAGGTGACTCATACCAAATAAAGATTTACTCTTTGACCACTGCCTTATCAAAATATTTCTTTTGACAGTAACAAAATTCAAAAAAAAAACCTAGTCTTAACACTACTAACGGCCATATTATTTATTTTGGAGTGACCTTAATTTGGATTTAAGTGAATATTAAATTCAATCATTAAATCCGGATTTATTAAATCCAGATTGAGATTGAGACACAATATTTGAATCAGTGAATTAGAAAACCGGATTACCTACCAAATAAATAACTGTAGAATTTAATCAAAATAAAATTATAAAAAGTTCAACTTTTATTTTTTATAACAATTATAAATATTTTTAATAAGTTTATATATAAAAAAGAACAACACTGGTCACATTAACACAAAAAAACTTAAACAGGTATGTATATTTTTTTATCAAAATAAAATAAAAATCATTTAATCTACATCAATTTTTCTAAAAGATCCATCTACTCCGAAAATATTGTCAAAATTAATAGGTTTTCCTACTCGTAGTTTTTCTTCAGTCTTATATTGAGCATCTTCTTTAAAAAAGTCTCGATGTGCCACAACTTTCTTAGCCCAGTAATTAGTAATTTCTTCAAAAGATCCATTTTCACCTCCATAGTCTTTTGGTAGATATTCTTGAGGTACAAATTGATAAAGCTCCTTTAAATTTTTTCCATGAACTATTAACTAAAAATAAATAATACATGATTTAAATTCATAAGATAGTTTATATGGTGTAGTAAAAAAAAAAAAAAAAAAACTTACTCTTTGCTGCATTTTTACAGGCATAAGTGATTTAATTGAATTAAAAACTGTCTCAAAACCAACAGGTGTATTTATAAAGTGTGCACTGCGCATACGCAATGGTAATGCTTCTTCGGTAAAAACAGAAAATCTTTTCATAAATGTAGGATTCAATTGAAAGAAATGAGCTGTTGTTACATCGGCAAAGTCTAATATTTGAACATATCCACTTATGACAACATTGTCATCTTCTGACATAACAATTTGTTGCAAAGCTGTGCTGGCTCGCATAATTTCTGAAAGATTATATTTATCAGCAGCGTAAGCACCGAGACGAATGATTAAAATTCTTGGACCATCTTCACCGAGAGGTTTTGGTAGAAGGGATGTTATTCTGAAAAAAAAAAATTTATAGGTGAGCATGAAAATATTAAAATGTATTTATTTACAAAATATTCAATAAAATATTTTTTTTTATTTTTAAATCAAAAAATGGAATTTTCAAAATTTTAATTTTTTTTAATTCAAAACAGTTTTTAAATTTTGCTATGCAATATTATTCAAACTTATCAAGTTTTACATAAAAAATAATAATAAAAATCGATTAAACAAATAGTCGAAAATAAAAACAAAATGGTTTTATGGGAGGTGGGTAGAGATATACTGTAAAGAAATCTGTAAAATATTTTTTTAGTTATAGTAAAGCGTACCTAATGCCATATAAGCTCACAGAAAGTGTTTAATTAAAATCGTCAGAGTCTTAATCGATTAAAATAAGATTTCCCTTAGCAATATTTAATTTATGGTAGGTACCCACCGTTATTTTTCGTTAAAGCGATGAATTAATTCTGCTGGCGTTTTGCCAAATTGAATAAAAATCTAAGTTGTTTTAAAAAATATTAATTTTTGAACAAAAAATTATTTTGAAACTTTTTCAAAAAATCAAAAAAAAAAAATTGGAGAAAATTTGGGTACACAATATGAAACTGTTAAAACTTTTTTGAAACATTGTGTATACAAAATTTTATCAAAATCAGTTGAATCGTTTTCGAGAATAAAACAAAATGGTTCAATTAATAAAAAATTTTGGGAAAAAATATTAAAAAGGTGTAGCTTATAAAAATTATTAAAAATACTGTATTTCTTTAAAAAAAAAAAATTTGGGCACGTTTTTGAGAAATATAAGATTTTCAATAATTTCCAAAAAAAAATGTATGGCAGGTACGGTTATTTTTGGTTTAAAAATAAATTAAAAAAAAAACATGGTTCTAAGTTTAAAGAAAATCGAGCTATCTTTTTAGGTTTTAGCCTATCTATTCCTCCCATTATAGGTAAAAGGGATAATCTTCTAAGGAAATTGAAGTCTTTCCTTAAAAAGAATTATTGAAAAACAAAGCGTAAAATAAAATTCTAAAGCCTTTATAAAAAGCTATAGAAATCCTTTCTTTAATTTTCTTTTTAATTTAAATTGGTTAAATCGATAGATTTTGAGAAATTAATTTTCAAGTCTTTATACGTTACTAAGTATTATTTTTGTTTTAAATATTCAATGCTTTTTTTCAAGTTTTAGTCAAAAATTAAAACCAGATGCTTAAAATGTCTTCTAGTTTTTGAGAAAATTGAACATAAAAAAAAAAGAGTTTTGACGCATCACGCGAATCACCCAGTATATTGCAAGTAAATATTGGGGTTGATACAAAGTGTAACCTTAAAATTACAAATTATCCCCAGTTAACTGTAATTAATTTTTTTTAATTACAAATTCCAAAGAGTATAGTTAAAACAACAGACCACACGGAGTAATGGGTTATTAAGTTTTTCTTAAATTACATATTACACACAGTTTAATGCTTTTGTAATTAACTTAATTAATATTCAACAACTCTGGTACCGGGTAATATTTTTTCTTGCTCAATAAACATGCGACTTGATGGTCAAAGCAAAATTTAAAATATGTATGTATCAACAAACATAATGTATATTTTGAAAATTAGGCGGACGCAACGCCATTGCCCATTTATTTTATTGTATTTCTTGTTATATTGATATTAATAAATTCAAAAAATTGTTAAATTATACAAATAAAATAATAATAATCTAATCTAATTTATTTGCAAAATCAAAAACTTAAAAGGATGGAGGTATCAACCAAAATAAAAAAAAAAGTTTCTCATTATCATGTGCAACAACAAAATATTTTCAGATTTTTGTCGTGAAATTGATGAAATCTTGATTTTTTGTGCTGTCAGATAGGATTTATTTCTAAGTTTCGATTTTTTTCTAATTTTTGCGATTTATTCATTTTTTAAAATTATTTTTGTTCCTGAATTAAATGCCAAAATTGTTTACTAATCAAACCATTTCTCATTATGCATTTTTAGTTTATTATTGGATATCAACAAATAAAAAATAAAAATAAACAAAAATAAAATACAAACACATAAATAACAAATTTACATTTTTGTTCCACCTTCAAATCAATTTCAAAACAAAAACACAAAAAAAAAAAAACAAACGATTGACAAATCTTATTTATTTTGTTGGTATTTAATTAGGCTTTACGGAGGTTTCAAAATTCATAAAAACCAGCTTAGATGTCTTATTTTATTTTTGCCAATGAATATTAATTTTTTTTTTTTTCATTTTAAATTTTCTGTTTTATAAAATAGAGAAGAATACACATTACATTTAGGTTAAAAATTCACTTTTATCTATGATTTACTCCCGGAGTAAATAAGTAACTTTACCTCGAAGTTGATTAAAACCTCCATTTCAGGACGAAACCAACAAGTAAACTTGATGATTATATTTTTAAATATTCATTTAAAATTACTACTAACGATTTTTTAAATTTAAAAAAAAAAATTCTATAGGTCTTATAACAAACTCACCCTAATTGCATTAGTTCCTGAACTCTAGCATCATCAACATTTCGACATGTTAGTGCACTTTCATAAATAGTCCGCAGTGTGTAATATTTATCAATTTTATCCTTAGCTTTCTCAAGACTAAATTTACATCCTCGCAGAAATGTTACTATAAATTGGTCATCTGTGCGTGCCTTTAAATATGGTTGTTTTTCAATCCAATTCCGCAAACTAGCTATATCGTCGTTTAGTCTGTCTGGAACTTCGTGTAGTTCTTCGATAGCTTTTGATTGTAATTTGTCACTAAGTGGTCGTATATTTGGCATGATTGACTATAGAGACTGTTCACAAATAAATAAAACAGAAAGAAGAAGTAAATAATATCAGTTTCATTTTCACTCAAATCATTTTGAGTGTGTTCATCATATTTGTTACGAAGAAACCCGACAAGTTCATAGGTAATTTAAATTCAAATTGTTTTTTTTTTTTTCTTACAACTTTGGTGGCCGAAATTTTATTTAATATGATTAAAAGAAGTGACTTAAGACAACTTGGTGCGATAGAAAATTGTATAGTGTTTGTTTGTTTGTTTGTTTTTGTTTTTTTTTTTTAAATGCTGGTTTTGGTTAAGCACTTCTTGTCCTCTTAGTTTTGTGCTGTTGCGCTGTTTGAATTTGCTTTTACTAACACCCTAATTGAAATGATATACAAAATTTTTGTATTCAGTATCTTTTGAGTACATTTATCAACGTGAAAATAAAAATATTAAAATTACTATATTTTTGCACAGATAAGATAAAAACTTAAATCTTATCAATGGTAATTATATAGGTAAGTATGGTATACCTATCATTTAATTATTTCGACCTATGCTCTTCCAGATTGGGGGTACTGATATATAATCAAGTACATATATGTATATTTGTATATTTATTGAACCATTTGATTTTAAATTATGTACTTCGATAAATTTATTTATTTGTGCAAATGACAAGACATCTAACGTTAACGCTGACTAACTGACATGAGTATTTTTTTATTACTACGGATATAGGTAGATAGATACAATAGAAAAAATTGAAATCTCCAAGGTTGATAATATAGGGTGGTACCAAATTAATAATTGCTGAATGCCTGAAAGTAGGCTACAAAAAATATAATTGTTAGATTTTAAATTCAAAAAATTAAAAAGGTTTTTCAAAAATGTAAATGTTTTTCTTTTATAATTACGTATTTTATAAAAACAAAATTCTGTTTTATTGCGGTGCTATAGGTAAACGTTATAATAAACAAATATATAAGGTTAGGAATTAAACCTTATTATCCACAGGAAATCGAAGGTAATGTAGTGCGCAGGTTGTCAAAGTTTAAAGTGTAAAACCTCTATTTTGACAGATGAGCAGAACTGAACAAAAAATGAAAACGCCAATGATATTACCTTCAATACTGTGTACTGTGCTTATTATCCCCTAAAGCGAATGTACACACGAAATTCTTTAATTTTTCTTATTTTTTGAAGAGAAAAACACAGGACATTGAAAAAAGAAAAAGATCTTGTTGAATTGTTTATTGTTTGCTCGTATTTAACCTTTCATTTTAAAGATTCACTTATTACAAATCATGAAATAATGAAGGTTTTGTAACGTACATAAAATTGCTTGAGAATTTGAACAAATTTTCACAATTTACTGTCAAAACCCATAGCAAAAAAAACTCAGTTTTGTCAAATTTGTTGGAAAAAAGTTACCAAACTGGTATAGAATATTATAAAAATTATTTTTTTTTAACATTTTTTGTACCTCCATTTCGTATAAAGAGTATCGAAATTTGATTGAAAGGATGAAACATTTCGCGTTTCACTTTTTCATCAAAACAATATTGGTCCCGAGGTCTGTTTATTTTATTAATTATTAAACAGCCTTATTTTGAGTTTTACCCGAAAAATATTTCACTTTAAAATTTTTTGTTCGCCAAGATTTATAAAAACTATTCGAGTGAATTTCACCCGAACGAAATTCCGTTCATTTACTAAAAATAGGTGTAAATTTAGGCTGTCAATCGCATTACATTTCGCCCGAAATAAATATTTACAATAAAGGGAATTATTCGAACATGAAATTTTGGGCGTTCGGGTGAAACTCACAATAAGACTGAATAGCAATAGCAAAAATTTGTTTTATTAACTACATTAACTACATTTTAATGTAACGACTTTTTTTATAACTTCTATTAATACTATACTATATATTTACTATACTATACCACTATAACATTTTATAAAAAGGATACATTCATACATAGGTAGTATAATATTATTTTGAATTTTTTAATTATTGTAAGCTGCGTCAGAACAATGTGCACTAGAATTTTTATCTTCACCATGAAAGCTGCACATTTCAGCTAATTAATACAAAAATGTATTCATCCGGGACGGACTCTGAACGCGGTTTTCAAATCTAAAAAAAAAAAAAAAACAGGGTTGGCGATAATAAAGATCAGCTGGTAGGTAATAAGCATTTTGTTTTCCATAAGGTCTAATTATTGCAAAAAAATGTTTAGAGTTTATTTTTGTTTAAAAAAGATTCCGAACTTTATATACACCCAATAAATTAAAATCACTAAGTCATGGCAATATTCAATTATATTCTTACTCATTTCGCCTAGATATATGCAATATTCCAACTCACAAATTTTATTATTTACTTTTCTCCGTATGAACACGTCAAAATTTATATTGTTTTATTGTGTTCATTTTTTATGTACCTAATCTATGATAGTAATTTTAAAATGTTTTACTTATTAGCTTGAGTCACCCATATACTGTTTTTATTTTGTTTGAAAAGAAAAACAGGAGCAATTAATAATTTATTGTTTAAACAGAAGGTAATACTTTTAACTATACCTGATAATTGATAAATGATTTTTTTCTTATTTACAAGCTACATTTTCGGAAAAAAAAACTAATTTTAAAGTTTTGCACTCTCTTATCTTTCCCACTGAAAAATATGTCTCCGACACAGCAGCGTGGTATGGCGCAATCGGTATGGCTCTACGCATATTAAATACATGAAACGATAGCGACACACGACTCCACAACAAACCACACGAGATAAGTGTGGATCCGACTTGAGATTGACTTCTTCTTTTTTTTTTTTTGAATGGGTATAGCGATAGTGAACAGAAATTTCCTGTGAGCTTTCCTTCTATCTTTTACCAAACTCACTTTCAGTAGTTCAGATTTAATCAGTGAAAGACCGTCTCGCACAATACAAAAAAAAAATCATTACTGGATGAAAACGATTAATTATAATGTTAAAGAAGTTTTAGTATGATACTATGTTAAAAACCAAATTAAAATCACCAAATGACTTCTTTTACTTATTAGTATCATACTAACTCCAAATGTCACTTTGACAATTAAAAATGTAAAAATGATATGATTGCTTACTTGTTTGCACAAATTGACACTTTTTTAGGGGTGTTCAGTTGAAGTTTATTAAGAAAATAAGTTTAGTATGATACAAGACGTTTAAAAACATTTAAGAGTAAGAAAATTTTAGTAAAGGGCTTTAAAGTAAGTAAATTGTTAAGTAGTATCTTGTTAATACCTTAACAAAAGGCTGTTTATAAAGTTGACTTATAAGAACATAACTCGAGTTTTATCAATTTGTAAAATTCAGTGGATGGAAATAAGTTAGTCAAATTTGATACTTGGATTGCAGAGAATAATGTTAAAGTTCTTAGGTACCTAACTAGCTAAGCGAATGTGTAGTCCTTATCTCAATTAATCGTCACAAAAATGTCTTAATATGTTAATCCATCGTTGTATTATTAACTTCCCATTGGAAGTTATTGTAATTGTTCCGATTTTTCAATACAGTTTTTCGTTCACCGTATCTCGGGAACGAATATACATTTATCGACTTCGATTTTGAATTTAATTTTACAGATAATAACATCATAAAGTGCAACATGGAATTTACAGTTTAGACTAAACAAAATGTAAAAAAATCGATAAAATTAGAAATAAATTTATTAAAAAATATCTGAAATTGATTTGACACCGACACGACGCAATGTACACCAAGTGATTTCTTACACAAATCTCAATTTATGAGAACAAATTTTTAAAAATCGTTGGAGCAGTTTTTTTAAAAATTTAATTTTTTATAGATACTTATTTAAAATTTCGAATATATATTAAGAACAAAAAACTGATATGCCAATTTTAAGTCCTTATTTTAGTACATATTTAAAATTTAAAAAAAAAATCATCAACCCATTTTCGAAATATCGAATTAAAAAAAAAAATAAAATTGAAAATTTGATTTTTTGAAAAATTTGATATGCAATATTATTCAAACTTATTAGTAGGTTTTGTGTAAAACGATTCATTAAAACTGGTTTAACAGTTAATGAGATAGTCGAAAACCCAAAAAGTGGTTCTATCGTAGGAGCCTTTTTTGAGAAAAATAAGATTTTCATTTTTTGTTAAAAAAAAATTGTACGGCAGGTACCGTTATTTTTGGTCCTTAAAAAAATGAAAAAAACGTGTGAGGGAATGCCTAAAAAACGCTACCAAGTTTAAAGAAAATCGACCCAACCGTTTAGGGTACAGCCGAACAGACAGACAGAATTGCGAGATCCACTTTGTAGAAACATTCAATTGACATTTATTTAAAAGGAACAAAATTGAAAAATAAACAATTTTTTCCGCTCGAATACCTCGAAATAAAAAAAAACAAGGCTAAAGACTCCGGAATAATTTTATTTTACTCACAATGCTGTAACAAAAAATCAATGGACAGTTTTTTTTTTAAGCAAAAACATCTGCATAAAATACTACTAAATTATTTGAAAAATATACATAATACGCTCCAATTTTGGTTTTCATTTAATCGCATATTGAACACTTAATAAGATTTTGAATTTGAATTTTCCAAGCATACCAATTGGAAGTTACCGATGTGGTTCACACTCAGCCCTTTTTTTTAAATTTAAAAATCGAGCTTTATAACTGAAAGACCCTTTAGATACGACAAAATGTATGTAACTTATTACAGCGAAACACAAACAGATGTTAAGCCAGACGTTCTTTTTTTCATTATTTTCTTATCATCTTAATGTCAGGGTTAATAAAAATAAATGACAATTTAAAATGAACTTCAAAATATAAAAACATTGTTGGCTCGGCATGCGGTTCGTCTTTGATTGTGATATCTCAAATATATTTTTCTTTTAAGAATATTATGTAGGTATGTAGGCATCTGTGCCAGAGATTAAATTCTAATTAGAAATTATTTTTAGATGGTTGGTATGTATTACGTAAGTGATTCGATATTTTACCTGCACATTTATTGCATTTTTAAGTTAAATCGATTTGCATTTTAATCTTTTCTTTTATAATAAAAAAAGATGAATAATAAGCGATATACTGCAATTTTTAGTAATGGTTTCGTGCTTTGTTGTTGTTTAGGTTCGTATAAAATACTTCCTAGATATAAACCTAGGTAAGTAAAATTTTATATACATATGTATTTTTGTATGTAAATCGTGAAGTTTCAGTTATTTTAATTAACTAAAAACAATTGATAAAAATAATTGATTTGATGGTATTTGTTGTTAAAATACATATCAGAAACCAGTTTTGTATTGATTTCTTTTCTCAATATTTTATCAATTTTCTGATATAATCATTTCTACATTCAAACTTACATACATATTTTGATAAATAATGCGTTTGTGCCAAATTATTGCTGACTCATATAATTAAAATGTATCATTTTAGATAACATGAATATTGTATAGAATGTATCCTTTATCTATAAGGCAACAAGCATACAGTCAACTCCACTTATCTGAAAAAAAATGTTTAACGGAAAAATTCAGATGTTTGAAACACAAAGTATAGTATTATATCGGTGCACAAAAATGAAAAATCAGTATATATAATTAGAAATAAATTGATTTTATTTCTTTAAAAAATCTTAAATTATGAGAAAAAAATTGTAAAAATCTTTAGAGCGGTTTTTTTTTAAATAAAAATGTTGAGCTTATTTTATTTATTTATATTAATATGGATTTCAAAAATTCAATTTGGAAAGAAATCATTCATTCATTTCTGAAACTTAAAAATTAAATGTAGGTAGGTAATACCGTTCATTTTGACCATACAATAAATGTTTGTTAAAAGTCCGCTTGACAATGCTTAAATACCGCTCAGTAGCATCGCTTGAGTCTATTTCGAATGAATTTTCAACAAAAAATGATTGAAACTTTTTAAGAATCCAAAAAAAAAAAATACTATAAACCTACTATAGTAGCCCGTGGCGTAATGGTTAGTGCGTTGGACTAACTTAGAGCTCCCGCATGGGACCAGTAAGTTAGTTATAATTTATTGATAAGTATAGGCTAGTTTTTATGAATTTTTGTCTAGCTTTAAGTTAGTTATAAGTTAAATTAAAAATAAAAATGAATTAAAAATAAAAAAAAAAAAGTGCGTTGGACTGTTACGCCGAAGGTCTTGGGTTCGATTCCCAGCCTATGTCACCTAAAAAACAGAAATGCTTTTCAAGGGTTACTGCCTTTTGCGAGGAATTGACAAATCCTCCAAGAGTATCTCTTGTCATGAAAAAGTGCTTATCACCATAATAGCCGTTCGGATTCGGCAGAAAACTGTAGGTCCCCTCTATTCCTGCCAATAACACGCACACAGGAATGGTTGATAGTTGTAAGTTACTAGGCTCTGGTTCTATACGAGCTGTCACGCAGACCAATATATGTATACACCTAACTATAAACATTTTTCAAACCATTCTCCATAAATATTAGATACAAAAATTTGGAACTCTTTTCGAAAAAATAAACAAATTGGTCTATGAGAGGAACCATTAATTTTTCGAAGTTTTTTGTTTTACCAAAAATTAAGTAGCCTACACCTACATACATACATATGTATTTGTATAAATAAACTGAGTTTTTATTCAAAAATCTGTGGAATCCTAAAATGATTAAAAAAAATACATATTTTTGTTCTTAAAAATATTTCAAAATATCGAGGGAATGTCAAAAAAAGCAAAGTTCAATCCTTTTGGACTATAGTCGAACAGACAGACAGACGAACAGAATTAAAAGAGCTTAGTGGAAAGACCACTTGGGTGTTATTCATAGCTATATCTTTTATAATCTCATTATTGAATATTTTAATGTAACCTCCAACATAAAATTTATTTTTTTTGTTGCAGGTTTGACAAAAATGAAGAATATTTTTGGCTAGAAATAATAATTGAGTCATAAACATTATTTTGGCACACAAATAAACACTGAATAAATACATAAATAAAAAAGCTAAAGCACCTACCAAACATGGCGTAAAAATCAAAGTTTTAGTTAACCGGAGTTGACTGTACTGATTTATTGTAGAAACAATTATTAATTTTTTATCGCGAAACCAAGATGAGTAGTGTTTTTTTTTTTGTTTGTAGACTATATCGACACTTTCCAACGTCATCAAAGAAACTAAACAATAGTCATAATTAATCACACACATGCTAAATAAAAAGTATTATCATATTGAAAATCATTCCACATATTTAGGTAGGTAAATAAAAAAAATGAAATAAAATAATTAAATCCAATTGATAAGTAAATAAATTTAATTACAAGATACGCACATTTTTGTTGGAATTTCCATACAAACTATCGATAACAAAGAGATAATTTGAGCATAATTGTTAAGGCCTGAACATTTTTTTTAATGTGTTTTATTAATAGCTAAGCAAATTTGTTGTTTTGTGTATACCTACGTATGTTTATAGTCATCCACATTTTTTTGTATTTAAGTGTAAATCGCTTATACCCGATGGTGTTTTTTCATCCAATATTATTAAGGCTTACAAGAAAACACCGCTTTTTTTTATTCATATATAATTTTAAAAGTTGTCGTAAATTAAAAACTAATATTTGTAAACCAGCATATTTTTTATAAAAGAAAATAAAAAAAAAATAATTTTTTTAAGTAGCTTCTGATACCGATAAATCAACAAAAATAAAATACCTTGCACTTTCAATGCTAAGTCATATTGTGGAAGATTTCACCATAAGATAAGCTTGCATTCGTGCATTCTATATTTGCTATACGTGCAAAGCAAACAACAAGAAAAATCAATCGACAATCAATATAAAAGTATACATGATGTCTGTAAATCAACCTTCAGAAATAAAATTGGTTTCTTATCTCGTAAAAAATGAAGACGATTGAAATGTAACTGTTTCATTGATAGCACCCCCAATAAATCATATCTTAAGAGATAAACAATTTTAACAGAACTTGAAAACAATTTTAAAGACAATGTCTGTTGAAATGATAATAACTTAAGAATTTAAAAACAAACAAACATTTTTATTACAAAAACTAAATATAACAGGCATAGAGCTACATATATATCATGTAGAATATATTTACAAAAAAAAAACCAAGAAAAAACCATTTCTTTAATCGATTCTAAGTTTCCTAAATGAATTCCTTATTCCAAAGAAATTACTTGAATTTTCATCAGACTTGCATTTACTCTCTTTCAATTTATCCTTGATTCCGAAATTTACGCCATCTTTGAAATATTCTCGATAACTCAAAAACTTCTTCTCTGTCGATGCAATTATTTCTGCAATAGTTCCATTCTCTCCACCATACTCTATGGGTAAATACCTTTTCGGTACATGTTCATAGAGTGTTTCACATTTAGTGGGATGTACAAAAATCTAAAAGTTAATATTATTTACATTATTTACATCATGTAAACATAAGTCTTCATTTTGTGATAGTTACCCTCTTAGTTACCTTCTCCGGGAAGATAGCTTTTAAACCCCTGAATCCCAACTCGAATGCAGGTGAAACATTTATAAAATGTGTTCCCTTTTGACGCATTGGATTAGCTTCATCAGCGTATAATGAACACTTTCTAAGTAAATTCGGATGAAGCTGGAAGAGATGACTGGCACCGACACCCTTCATATCCATAATCTCAATATAACCACTTATAACAGCATTATCATCTTCGAGCATCATAATTTCACCAAGCATCACTCCGAGTCGAAGAACATCAGAAAACTTGTAAATTTTTGTATCGTAAATTGTAGCGCGAATTATGTTGATACAGGGTCCCTCATCGTCCTTCGGTATGGGAAGTTTCAATATAACTCTATGATGTAAATGTGTTTGTTCTTAAGTAACTGTTTTTTTTTTCAAATAAATTTAAAATTGGCAACTTACCCCATTCGGATAATTTGTAAAAGCTTTTCATCATCAACCAAGCGATTATTAAATACCTCAGGTATTCCAATTTGAAGACTGTAATATTTCTCCAATTTGTTTTTTGCCTTTTGCAAATTAAATTTACATCCTCTCAAGAATGCCACCAAAAATTGATCCGAAGTCCTAGAACGCAGATGGTGTTGTTTTTCAATCCATTCTCGTAAAATCTTAATGTCACTTTCCAAACGATCAGGATTTTCATTTAATTCATTTATAGAACGTTCTTGTAAATTTTGAGGCAGACTTCTTAATTCAATCATGGTTTCGATTTTTTTTTCTTTTTTTTTTTGTTAACACTCAAATAGCAAAAATTAAAACTAACAGAATTTCACCACCGCAAAGCTTATTACAAGATTTACTTAAATCCCGTTTCTCTGTCTCTATATACTATTTAGGTACTATAGAGATCTGAAGTTAGAGAATAAGCTATATTTTCATACCTTTCGCGTGTCGTGACTTTTATGAGAATGACAACTAAAAAAAATATACGATGTTCATTACCCACGTACCTATGTACATAATCCCCTTGCCGCTATCTCTATACACTGGTTTTGGAATTATTGACCGGCTTCAACCCTCCTCTTCTCGCATTTTGATAAGAGCAACAATGTTGTTGAAGTTGTTGTTATTGGAAGCAGAAACCTCACTGTTAGATTAAAAAGACTTTTAATGTATGGCATCGATTTTAATCTGACGGACACTTTATTGTCATCATCTAAGTGCTATAATGTCAATTTAATGCTTTGAACATTACTATGCTCGAGGGCAAATGAATATGGTTACTTTCCTAAATTAACGTTAAACTTTATCATTTGGAGCGTAAACGCTAGCGCTTGTCACAGGGATGACAATATTATGATGCATAATACTTATGTAGGTATTATAGTAGGAGATTTAATTAAAGTACTTAATGTTTTTAGTTGTTTTTGTTAAATGTTCATGATAAAGTTTTATTTCAAAATACTTTAAGGTAGTTTAAGTAATATTTCATGTCAACATAAATTATGTATTAAGAATAACTGGTTTGTACGAACATGCTTTTGTGGCTAGAAACTATCAGTTGTATTTATGAAATTTTTGTCTACTTAGACACTGTCTAACTATTTTCAAATTGGTGGAAATATGCCTTATTTAATACAAATAAATATCACATTATTCACGGTTAAGACAATCTACTCTTGTGTATAAGTTAGGTAGCTATTAGACAACAATAAACGAGGTTTTTTAACACATTTTCCAAAGTTAGACAGTTGTCTAAAGTTAGACAACGTTTATAATTTAATATTAATATCTACACATTTAATATTTATATGTTAAGGATGTGACAAAGATTTTAAAATCAAAATTGTGGCTTATTTATTTCGACCCAATTCAATTAACCATGTTTCCGCAACCAAGCCTCGTAAGAATATAAAAAATGAACTCTGTAAGTACTGCTTAATTCAAGCATTTGTAACATTACATTTCTTTTTTCTTCGGTTTTTTTTCACCTTCAGATGCTGCGAAATTTCAATTTGTCGCAGTTATCATTTAGCGAGCGAGCGTAAAAATATATAAAATGCCTAAAACACTAATAAAGACAGATAAGACACACAAAAAAGATACCAATTAATACCTACGAAAAAAAATATATATAAAAACATACCTACATAAATTAAAACGAAGCTACACAACAACTACAAGTTAAAATTCTACACATTTTAATAACATTAAATAAACAAACAAACAGTGGGAACAATGGTGCAAATGCATAGGGTAAACATTAAATTGAAATGGTTATAAACATTTAAGAACGCCTGAACAACTTGTTCTTAAGTGTAAGCTTTGAGTAACTTAAGTCGAAAGCCTAACTATTAAATAAATTTCGTCCAAAAGAACATCTGATTCAATGGAACTAACCGGTAGTAAAAAAAAAACATCGGTAAATCTTCGACGTTTTTCCCAGAGTATTCATGTTAAAAATAAATAGGCTATTGCTATATTTGGGTCATTCCAGTTCAAATGGTTTAGTGGGAAACATACATAATTACTCTGGATAGATTCGATGAGATCAATCAATGCGAGTACTGAGGTGACGAAAAAAAAATTATATAATTTGACACATCATGTTGACAAAATGGACCAACGCCTTTGATGTGTATCGCAGAATAAGAAAAATTCCAAGCCACCTATTACTATTTTTCAATACTTTTCATGAATGCATCATTTCATTTAAGATTCTTTTCATCCCTGGTTGATTAGGAGTGATATTGTTTACGTGTATCCAATTTTGTTGTTTATACTTTTAAAAAATATTATTATATCTAATTTTGTTTATGTACAGTTTGTAATCACAATTACATGTAATTTGACGCAGTAAAAAACATAGAAACAGGAGAGTACAGATTTCCGAAATTTTTTATAGCTTTAGAAATGCAATTAAAAAAAAACATTATTTTCTTGATGTTTTCTCAACGACAACAAATCAATGCCTTTATACTTACAATTACTATTCATTATTTCAATAATTTTCAAAAGAGGTTTTAAAAGGAGATTCAGAAAAAAATCAATTAAAAAAAAATTACAACCAAGCAATACATTTTGATATATATATATGTATATACCTTATTATCTTTGTTTATCTTTAGGTATAATATACCTACCTTTTCTTGTTTGAATAAGTAGAAAATCTTGTTGTAAATTATAGCAGAGGTCTCATTGAACGAAATTCGATTAAGGTAAATTAATGTTTTTTTTTTTTGGAGATAAGATATCTAAATATAAATGAAATATTTACTCTGAAAGTTAAATAATGTATACAGCACTTACATCATAGTCTGAACAAAATAAATTCCACTATGAAAATCGATTTTTATTTAAAAAAAAAAGAAAATGTTTTACCTTTTTGATCTTTTAATCGAAGTTCACACCTATAACATCATATAATACTTATATGAACCAAATTTGGGTGTCGTTTTGTTTTATCTGTGAAATGGTAAACCTGTGCTACAAAATATCTATGTTAAAAAACAAATATAATACGTTAAATTCAAATTCAAAAAGTAAGCACACGTAACTCACTTTTTGATAAAATTACTTCCTTTAATCTTTATGAACGAAAATTATATTCAATTTCGCTTCTTTTTTTTTAATTGTTCTTGTCAATCAAATTCAAAAAATCTATATGCATGCAGGTACATATTAATATTAATATCTGGGCAAAAATTAAATGAAAATCAACAGAAATTAAATGCTTTCATTCGCTTAACACTTCCGGCAGTTTGAATAAATAAATTAATAAATAAATCTAAGAGAATTTTCTCTCTCTATTTCTCTTAATCAGAATAACAATAATTGCAAGTGTTATTAAGCAAGAGAGGGTACACGTATACGTATTGGTTCGTCGATAGTGTTCGGATCTTACTCCAATTGGAGTAGATCTACGAGTACTTCGAATTAAAAAAAAAATCTACCCCGACACTCCTAAAGTGCCTTACACATGAGCTGCGGTCTGCGAAACCGAATAAACATTTAAAAGTAATGTCTTAGTACCTAATATAATTTTATTCATTTATTTTTATAAGTTATTTTCGATAAATAAATAAATACAAAATTTCTAGATCAAATAGCAACTAATTTTTGTTTTTACTTTTCTACAAAGCGAATAATTGATCGCATCTATACTTATTTTTTATACACTTTTTCAAATAGAAAAAAGTGTATAAAGTTAGTTTAAACTAATATATTAATATTAATATTTTTACACGACAAACAACAAATCTTCTGTGAACTGTCAAATTCACAATGCGAATTTTTTATTCCTTCAAAATTAACCTCAAATTTCATCCTTCAAATTTCAACTTTGCTCGACTGAAAATTAAAAAATGAGGGAATTTCAAGAAAAAAGAGTAAAATAATTGTAAATAATTGAATAACAGCACTTTATTTATTAAGGCCTTCGATGAGAAACTAATTATTGAGGTAGAAGTCCATCCCGCAACACACTGCAAGTCCTCAAAATCCTACGCAAATAGAAATAAAAGAAAGGAAAATGATTGGCAAGAAATTGCAAACATTTTAGGTAGCGATGGTAAAACATATTTTATTTGTTATTTAATATTTATTTATGTAATATTTCAAAAAAGAAATGCAAGGATCTGTCTGCCACAACCTTTAGGGACACATTTTCAAAGTATACTACAGGAAAGAGAAGAATTTGCCAAGCGGTTCTCGTGCATTGTACTAAAACCACTGGAGCTATTATATACAACATAATGGTGGGGATTGAGCCCCCCAAGCAAAAAAAACATACTATGTTAAGATTTGCAATATTATATTTTTTATTATTTTTATATTCGAATTTAATTATTGTTCGATTTAAGATTTAACAATATTCTATTTTACTTATGCTACTTTAAATTTTCATATAAAACATAACATAACTATAAGCTTTATTACAGAAAAAAGGAGTGATATAGCTTCAAAAAATTCCAATCGAAAATTGAGACTGACTTTGTCATTTTGATTAAAATTAACTTAAACAAAAACTATGAATAATATTAATTATAAATTCTAAATAAGTTTAAATAAGTTTATAATTTTGGGGGGCATTTTTTTTAATACCTACCACTGTAGCTGTTTATTCGTCAACAGCAACGATTAATTTAATGCAAACAAAACTGATTAGCTAGTTATTATAAGACTTTAAACAATTTTAATGATTTCAAGATTTCTTATCGTGCATGGATAAGTTCATGAATAAATTATTTTATCTATTAAAATTAAGTTAAAGAAAATATCAAACTACATGCTTGTTAAAAAATACTTCATTCATTCATATCAATAAGATTTTATTTTATTATAATATAATTAAAAAAAAAAAAAACATTGTTTACCTTCGGAACAAGTTGTTCTTATATTTCCTATTTCTTACTCCAAGAAATTTTAAATATTTTTGATCTGAACCTTTTACTGCGGTCTTCCAAAACCTAAATAATATTAACGTACTCTTAAGCCTATAATTACAGAAATGAAAAAGTCCAAAAAGTAATTCTCGTTAATTAGGAGCATAGATCAAATTTCGGATTCCTAAAAAAAATCAGTTCGAGAATTCAATCGAATATGATACAATAATTGGAAAATGAAAATGTCTATCTGCCTGAACTTCGATTTTCAGCCAAAGCCAAGCAAATAAAAAAAAAATCAAAGTTTTAATATAACTGCAATATTACGATGATGGATGGGGAAGTCTTAAAGAAATGGTTAAATTTTTATATTTAGTTATTTTTTGGTTTGTTACTGCTATTTATTTATTTAATGGTAAGACCGTTCCAATTTTACACACAGATATTTCTAAATAGTGCAAATGCTATTTAATTATTATTTACAAACTATCCGAACTGTACGTCTATGTTTTCGAGCGTCTAATGTTATTTGAGCTAGAAACTTAAAGGGACTGATTTGCTTCAAATTTGGTACAGAGCAGTTTTATGTAATCCTCCAGCAAGAAACTTTCAATTTTTTGTTTTAGATCATTTAAAACGGGAATAGCTTGTTTTGATTTTAATTAAACATCATACCTGTGTATTGACCAAAGTGATTGTAGGAAAATTGCGTTTCAGGTTTTCGCCGAAAAATTCGAATTACGCAAATTTAGGATAGGTATTGAAGTTTTTTTTTAGAATATTGCCTTATTTTTTAGTTATTCACATATAGTTTTTTAATGGCTTGACTGATTTTGTTACAATTTAGCAATCGCGTGCTTCGCGTGGATAGTAGTCGTGCATATTTTTGTATTATTGATTAACTCTTAAAGATATAATATTTATTCTTATGATCCACATTTATTGAAAAGGATCAAATCTATCTTAAAGTACGTCCCAATGTAAGTGCAGCACTGTACCAGGAGTACTCTCTATCCGCTGCTTTTTATTCTTTAACTTTGTATCCAAAAGTTTTTGTGTTGTTTCTTGCGAATTCTTAAGCTTTTTGTTGATTTTATCAGTGAGAAGATATTATTTTTACTATTCCTGTTTCTAAGAACTTGGCATTTGCTTTGTTCTCTTTTCTTTTATTTTCACAAACTGGCATTTACCTCGCGTTCCTCAGTTTGGTGGGAAAAAAATTGAAGAAAAATGTAATCATTGGCGCAAAATTTTAAACGATTTAGTAAAATGTTAAACCCATTTTAGTAAGTTACTAAGTTAAAAAGAAGATTTTGCTAATTTTAAACGATTTTAGCAACTTACTATCTCTTAACATTTTACTAAAGTTAAAATCACAAAATGGCTACTTTAACTTTTAGTAACTTGCTAAATCCATATGAAATCTGTCATTTTCCTCGAAAAAAATTTGTTGGCAAAGAGTTACATAAATTGTGTTTTTTTTTATGATTCGTGTGCTAACTGTTTTTCAAAGTAAATAAAAAAAAATAAAATGTTTTCGGAAGACATCAAGAGCTACTGAAGCTAATGGAGGTGCTGATTCCAAAAAGGTATCAACCATCCATGTACGGTTTATGGTTGGTCAGGTACACTCTAAAATGTTTTTAATTTTTCTTCATGATGGCAAAAATTAAGAATTTTGAAATAGTTTTGGAGTGTGTCTGGCCAACGGTAAATCAAATTATTAGGTCCGTTCCCTAGGTTTAGATTTGTTTACTTTGTTTTTCTATCCACGAACTGTCATTGTTTGCACGTGTTCAGATGCACCATTTTTAATAAAAGGGAAATAGTATTTTACTAGTTAGTAAAACGAAAAAAAAGGATTAAAATTTCCGAAGAGCTAGTAAATTACTAAATGTTTAGCAAATTGCTAACTAGTAATATGCTAAGCCCTTAACAATAGGTTGTTTAAAATTTTGCGCCATTGACTTTAAAGCTTAACTTTTTTTGTCCCGCAAATGCCAATTATGTAGTTATTTTTCAAAATAAAAAAAATTGCCGCCACAAAAAAACAATTTATATTACTTTTAATTATTACAAGGCTATTTGACTATAAATTGGTTAAGGACTCATTAGTCGTGTTTTCTTGGAAAAGCTATTCACAGTACAGTAGGATTTTACACGAGTTACAAATACAACATCCACAGTAGAATTACTGCCAATAAAAGCAGAAGTAGAATCCTACTGCGGATAGGTTTGTGACGTTTATTCGAGTATCGAATGGAATTTTGGTGGTTTTGTTTTCAGATGTTGGTGGGATTGACTATCATTTGCATCTCGATGGCTGTGTTTATAAAGTAGTTGTGTGTTTTTCAATGCTGTTTTTCCATTGACCAAAAAAATCAATCTATCATTTTCGATTCAACCAAAAAAATCAATTGATTTTATTCGTTATCGGTTTTTTTAAAACTTGATTTAAATAAAAATGCATTTAAATGCACTTCTGATTGAAGAAGAACTACATAGAATTCAGTTAAAAAATCATTATATGATCTAACAAAAATGATCGCCGATGACGTCATCTACTACATGATACATAAACGACAACTTAATTCGACCATAATCTACGAACAAACCCCTTTCCTGAAACATATTTTTATCGCTGCCTTTTCCTGAAGAATTTATTTTGTTTGCTGAAACCGAAATGTCTGACAAAGGAAAAAGGTAAAAAGAAAATTAATATAAATTATATGATTAAACAATTCTAATCAGTAGGAAAGGAAGGTTAGAATGAACTGGACAAAAAAAAGAACTGAAGCGTTATTGGTTTTTTATGCGGCGAGGGCCGAAGAGTTTCAGCTTCGTTTCCACTTTCACTGTACTCCAACAGTTCACGCAAAATCTACAATTATTTCATGAATTATTTAAGAAAGAATATCTTTTTCTATGTTTTCTTAGCATATCTTCTGAAAAATTGTCCATTTTATGTAACTATAATTAATTTTTGGCTCAAGTTATTTTTTGTTTTCCTTTTCATTTGTAGCAAACTTTCTTTTATTTGTATTTTTTTTTTTTTAATTATTCTGACAGCTGTTATTCGGTAGTGCCAAACGTGAAGTATAAAAACTAGGCTACTGCCGATGCGTTTTTTTGGGAATTTCTTACTGTACTATGTATAGATTCCCAAAAAAACACGGCTATTGGAGATTCTTATATACACATATTAGTTCATTTATTTAACTTTAAAACTTTGAAATGTTAAATTTCTAGAATTTACCGGTAGGTACCTAAAACTTATAATTTTTTTAACAAAAAAATGTCCGAGATGTTTTATTTTTATAATTAATTTCGGACTTTTACCACCATCCACTTGGTAAACGGGTTGACCAAGTTTTGGTTGTTCAAGAAAACTGACTCTCAATCAAATGTTAAAACTGGGGACTGAGGCCGGTATACTTTGGGTGTAGAACCAAACTTTCTCTGAAGATGGGTCAGTCCACCAGTATTTTCCAAGCGGAAGTTAACCCCACCATAAGAAAATTTGCAGAAAAAAACCTCGAAAGGAAATACCGAAATCTAAAATTTGTCATCATTTCACACAGCCAACCCGCACTCAAAACGCTTAATTCATACACTATAGCAGTTCTAAATTGGTATGGGAGTGTGTGAGCAGTTAAACGAACTGGGCAAGAATAACAATGTAACACTTCATTTGGTACCAGGCCATTTTGGTGTTTGTTGGGCAACAATGAAGAGGCAGACTCCTTAGCAAAAATAGAAGCAACAACACCTTTAACGGGTCAGAGCCATATTGTGGAATAGAAGAAAGCGTGATTAAAAATAAACTCAAAACAATGTAGGACACCAAAAGGCAAAAAAATTGGAATGAACTCTCCAAGCTGAGACAGGCAAAACTGCTACTTGGGAATTACAACCAAGAACTTTATACATTGTGCATCAGTTTAAGTAGGAACAATTTAAGGAAAATAACGGGTCTCCTCACTGACCATTGCAAACCTAAAAGACACCTCAGCATCTTTGGGTTGGTGAGCCATGCCGTTTGCAGATTCTGCAATACCCACGAGGAGACACCAGACCACATCTTAGGTAGTTGTGAAGCACTTGTGCATCAGAAACATAGATATCTGGGACGTCACCAGATAGAACAAAGATAGAATTTCCCTCTCTTAAAATGCTCCAAATAATACTGAATTTGGAGGAAAAGCTGTAAATGAGCACTCTCATCTAGCTCTAAAAGGTGGGCACAATGGATCTTAAGGTCGCAGTGCATGTGCAATTAATACCCCAAAAATGTTCATTCATTCATTCAAATGTTAAAACTTTTTGTATTTTAAATCAACTCTTAAAAAGATAAAAATCAATAATCTTTAAAAAAAAAAAAAAAAACATAAAAACCCATGTTTACCAAAACAAAAAAGCCTTTATTTCTCAGGGACTTCGTTGATTTTTTAGTTTAAATAAAAAATTTTTTATGAGAGTCGGAACTATGAAACACTAAATTTTAATTTTAACAAATTTTTCCACCAGAAAATGAAATAAATCGATTTAAAAAGAAAAAAATAAAAAAGGCAAAATTTAGTGAAAACATCATGAAAAATGTATAGGTATGTCAGTTTTATTATATTTTTTGTCAAATATTATATGTATCAATTAGTTAATAGGTGTTAAGAGAATGACTTAATTTGTTTTCAATTCAAATAAAGAGAAAATTATTTAAATCCAATACCAGCATTGCGGAAGTGGCACGATCGTACTTTTTATTTATTTATTTATTTCATTGTGACACGGTTTCACAAAAAATTAAATGTTGCACACATTTTTTTTATTTCAAAAATTACTTTAATTAAAGCGAATTTCTAATTTATTTAATAAAGAAATTTAGGAAAATTGCTCCAAATGGAGCACTACACAAAAAGAATCAATTCATTTTTTACAGAAACAAAATTGGTACCTATTGCGTAAATTATGACTTATAATAAACATAAAAACATGAATTAGCTAAAATCAAAACAATAAATATATTTAATTATCAGACTTATAAAGAATTTCTTAATCTATTATTAAGAAACATGAAAAATGCTTCGCCATGCTCACCACCATCTCTTAATAATCTCAACTTTTTGACACGTCGTTGGTATAATCCCCGATAAACCCTAATCATAAATTTTATTTTTATGATTTACATTAATTGAAATGTTATTTATTGACACATGCACCTACCTATAAACTTATATTAATCGATTGTTAATTTCTTGAATGAACCATCAATACCGAAAATACTATTATAATCAATGGCTTTTTCGGACTGTCGGAGTTCCTCTGATATTCCGAAATTAGCACTTTCATTAAAGTAATCCCGATAACTAAGGAATTTCTCTTCCATTGAAGCTATAATTTCGGCAATAGTTCCATTTTCGCCACCATATTCGACAGGTAGATATTTCTTTGAAATGTGTTCGTAGATTGTTTCGGTTCCTGTTGCATGCAAATGAATCTAAACAAATAGGAATTTGTTTAATTTTTTTTTTTGGCGCGAAGTATAGCAAATTGACTTACTCTCTTCAAAGCCTTTTCTGGAAAGAAGGACTTAATTCCTCGGAAACCAGTTTCAAATGCCGGTGGAACGTTGATGAAATGAGTTCCCTTCTGTCTCGTTGGACTAGCTTCATCAGCAAAAATAGAAAGCTTTCGCAATAAACTAGGATGCAATTGGAAAAGTTGATTTGCACCAACATCTTTCATATCCATAATCTCAACATAACCACTTATGACGGCATTGTCGTCCTCGAGCATCATAATCTCCCCGAACATAGTACCAACTCGGATTACATCAGCAAACTTATATTTATCCGTGTCGTAGATGGTAGTGCGAATGATATTAATGCAAGGGCCTTCATCGCCCTCAAGGCGTGGAAGTCTCAAAATTACTCTAAATAAAAAACAAAAATTATCATTCAAAGAATTAATAACATTTATGAACCGCATTTAATGCTTACCCCATTCTTATAATTTCCAATAAGTGTTCATCATCAACCGAGCGATTATTAAATACTTCTGGTATCCCAGCTTGAAGAGTGTAGTACTTGTCTAGTTTGTGCTTAGCCTTCTCCATGTTGAACTTACATCCTCTCAAGAATGCAACCAAAAATTGATCAGATGTTCTTGATCGCAGATGAGGTTGTTTCTCAATCCATTCCCTTAGAGCTTGAATATCGTCCTGGAGGCGTTCTGGCACCTCATTTAATTCCAATACTGCGCGCTCTTGTAACTTTGGAATTAACGGTCTTAATTGTGCCATAATTGCTTCTAGATTATCTCAATATCACTTAAAGGCGATTAGAAAAAAAAATAGATTGTATCGAACACTCAACGATTTCTTAGCTATACGAGCTTAACTACCTGACCTGGCGTCTTCTCTGCGACAACTGAAACGTATGGTCATTTTAAAATGCGTTAGAACACCACCATACAAGTCTTTAATGCGACCACCCTACATGCTGATTTTAGGTTCTAGAAGCTTACTGCAAATAGTCTGTAACGGTATACAAATGCGGTCGGTATATCTTTAAGGTTGATTTTTAATCTTGTAGTATATCGTCAATTTGTTAAGCTTCTTGTTATTTTTTTTTGTCAAAATAAGGGTGGGAAGCCATAGCTTGCCTAATCGAAGATAATATAATACAATTGCGGCTAAATTAAGCTGGATTAACGTTGTATATTTACAGTACAGGTACACTTTTATTTTTTGTTATTTTTTTTTTATTTTTTATGGCACTGAAGTGAATCGGTATCGAAACTTGTTGCAGTTTTTATATGTTTTGTATTTATATTATAGGGGTTAGTCGGTTAACTTGGTATAGAGAGAGACTTGTACTTACTGTTTTAGAATCAATGCGAATTAGATGGATTTTTGTTTTGCACACGACAGTTCGGCTTAGTGGTGTATAATTTGAATGTCTCATGATGATGTGAGAAAATTACAGGGATTATAGGTTTTGTTTGTTCGGACTTTATTACAGGGGGAAAGTTTTCGTCTACGACGTGGTTTAAGTATTTCATGATTGTTTTTTTTTTTTTAAATAATTTAACAGACCGGGTCACATAATATTATGTAGGAATGGCGTTATATGCATACTCGTATGGCTGGCTTACGGTAACTACATACATGAAAATTATTAAGAAAAAAATTTGAGCCATGAAAATAATAAAATGCTCTTTTTTCGATGAGGGGAGAGGGGACATATTTTGTATGTTTTTTGTTTTTTTTTTTTTTGCTTAAACAATATGAAGTTAAAAAGGCAGTTCACTAAAAAAAGGTTAAAACATTTTTATTGCTTAATAATTTAACGATATACATATGTACATATGTATAACTAAACGTTAATTAGTTGTGACAATTTAATTTTTTAGTGAAAAGTTTTGCACGACCAAATTCAAATATTCACGTTAATGTGGTTTAAAAAAAAATAGAAAAAATTGCACGAAAAAAATCACGTTGTCAAAAATAATTAATGACTTAGGTACTAAGGGCAAATTATTAATCAGTAAACCAATGAATATAAGATGTTTTTGCACCTTTCGAAGCGGTGCTTTGCTAGCCTGATATCAATTAAGCAAATAAGCAAAAAAAACATTAAAGACAAATTCAAAACTATATCACAACACAACTAGTTAACGACAAATTATCCACCCAACTACTTTTCTATCGATGAATGTTGCTTCGCTAAACCTGACATTCATTTCTTTGGTGTCTATTCGGTATACAAATTTTTCATTCAATTTTAAGGAAAATCAATTTTTCCATGAGAAAAAGCTTTTTTAAAAATATTTTCCGGGAAATGTTAATTAATGGCACCCATAGAACCATTTTTTTATTTTGGTTTTTACGAAAATGGTTCAACTGATTAAATAAATTAATTTTTTTTAAATAAGAAGCTTCAAGAAAGTATAAATTAAGTAGGACCTATTAACTAACTTATTCCGAAAAAAAAAACTATTTTTTTAAAATACGTAAATCAATTTTGTTTTTTGAAAACTGAATATTTTTTTCAATAGATTTTTATTAAACTTGGCAACAAGTGATTATTTAACGGTAGATATATGTATGTGGAAGAATTAAAATATTAAAATAACGGTAAACAATAAAGCGAATTTTATTTCTCTCAAAAAAAAAACTCCTACGTTTTTTTCAAACACTTTCTGTGACCTTATACATATGTATGCGTACAAAAAAGTTTACACTAAGCCATTCAGATTCATTCTATACGTACAAAACATTTTTTTTTTGATTTTTGAATTAAGGAACCTCATTTCCCGCTTAAAAGATTTAAATTAAATTCTTGTAAAGAATTTTATAAAAATTTTAAATAATACAAAAATTTACAAAAGTATATGTATACAAAACTTGCAAAAAAAAAAATAAGTATTAAATAAAAAAAAAAAGAAAACAATTAAGAATCATGTTTAAAACATTTTATAAATAAAAAAAAAAAACAATAAAAACGATTTTTTGTATAGCTTTCTCATAAATTAAGAATATTGTTAAAGAATTCAGATGGTGTACCTAATTACATCGCGTTGGTGTTGAAAAAATCCTGAATTTGTTTTCTTAATTATTTCTAATTATGTTAATTTTTAACAATTTTTGTTGTTTGAATATCTTTATCACGATTCTGTATTTATGATTTCTCATCAGATGACACCATCCTAAACTTAATTATATTTTTGGTGGGTGGCCGATTGACCATTGTTTTTTTTTCACGAATGCATGACCTGGCTTTTAGTATTAAATCGTAGTTTAAAATGTATAATTTATAATTACTATATTTTCTTTTAATATTTGAACATGCAAAATGTGCAGTAAAGCTTTCAATGATTGTGACACACAATTTTTATTAAGACCTTGCATCTTCAAAAACGATACAGAATCAAACAAGTAATTAAGATCAATTGTATCGAATAAAGGAATGGGAATGAATGTGTTACATTGATTTTTACAATAAGTATGTTATTTGCGTTGCATCAATTGTTAAATTTTTTTTAACATGCTTAAAATAAACACTAAAATATTTAATTTTAGATTAAACTAAATTCCAGTGTTAGGTTTAAGTAATTCGTTAGTATAATGACCCCATCATATCTGAACTTTATAATAAACAACTTTTAAAGTTAATTAGTTTTAGCTCAATGACTTGAAATTATTTTTTTACGAGAAACCATCAGGTAAAGCGAAAATATTAAGATTTAATATGAATATTTTTATATTTTTATGACTTAGTTGTGATAAAATGTTGTAACAAAGTCAGTTGTGGATTTTAAGCCACCCACATCTTGCGGCTTTTCACAAATTTTCACAATTTACTATCAAACGCGGAAAAAAACACGGCTTTGGTAAACTTGTTAAAAAATTACCAAACAGGCATTTTATATTTACAAAAAAAAAAAAAAAAAAAACAAATTACTAGAATTTGTAAAAAATTATAATTTTGGGAAACAAACCAACAGATCAAATATTATTAAATCTGATTTTCGATATCTATATAATTTTTTTAGAATTGGAGTTTGTCTACCTGGATCCAAGAGGGCAAAGATGTTCGGTTAAATCTATCAAAGTTCCAGTGAAATTAAGTTCTCTAATGTTCTAAAACTTTTCTTTATGTTCGCAGAGGTAAATGAAGAATGAGAAGGTGTTAAGTGACATTGGAAAATATTTGTCTAATACATACTTTTAATTTGAATGTAAATAAAAACATCACAAATTATGCATTTTTCTCTATTTGTATTACCTTTTTCTTAATTTCTTTATAGCCTTAAGAAAAAATTTCTAAGACCATACATCAACAGATAAAATTTTGTCACATAACACCTTCTCATTCTAAACGCTTTAAATATGTTTGAATATAGAAATTCTGAACCTCATCATGCTGCCATAGTTTATGTCATTGATTCTAAAGGAGCAACATTTAAACACGGTCTCAGTTTTTCTAAAAACATTTTTCAATTAATGGATTACGATCTACCACAGATAGACGAAGTGCATTTAAAATATTTTCCTTGCATATAACGTTTTGTATTTTTTTTTTTTCGAGTGTAGATTTGAAGAAAAACGTGAGTAGGTATTTATAGGTAGGTATATCTCAAGCGACAGTGCTGTGAAAAAAAGGCATAATATAATTATAATAATATAATAATAATTTAGAATTTATTCAAGGGAACATAAATTTGGAACTTATGTTAAATTGGCCCCAAAAAATTTCAATTTTTTAAGAAAAATTTTCAAGATTTGGGTATTAGATACTATGCGTGGAATCATTTAATTTAAAACAGTTCTGACATTAAGGTTTTAATATAACCACTTATCTAAATGCTTCTGAGAAAAATAATTTCCGAGATAATTTTAACTTAAAAGAAATACAATATTCTAAATATCGACCCAAGAAGTATTATAACATCGCTTAGTTAAAACTATGACCGTACTGATGACAAGTAATTTTGTGACATATATATGTACTTTCTAAGAATAAAAATAGGTACTTACTCTTACAACACAATTACGTAAAAAATAAAATACACTACTGGGTCGCACAAACTTGCACTTATGTGCGATTTTAAAGTAGGTATGTATACAATATACATACATGGTACTTATATATACACTTTAAACTGAAAACTTGTTAAAATATCAATATATGCAATAAGAATTAAATTTTTTGACACCAACGCAATGTACACCATTTGATTTCTTACACAAATATCAATTTATGAGAAAAAAAAATTCAAAATCTTTGGAGTAATTTTTTAAAAAAATAATTTTGTATATATAAAATTTTGAAAAAAAAATTGGTACCCTATTTTTTAGTGTACATTAATGCGGAGTCTTAAAATAAATTTTGAAAAAAAAATATCTACTTATTTTCGAAATATCGAATTTTAAAAAAAATAATTTTGAATTTTTTTTATATCTAAAATTTGTTTTTTTTGAAAATTTTAATTTGTAATATCATTCAAATTTATTAGAAGCTTATGTGTACAAAATTTGATTAAAATCGGTTCAACTGATAATGAGATAGTTGAAAACAAACCAAAATGATTCTATGAGAGATACCATTTTTAAACGTTAGATATTTTTTTTTTCAATAATATAGTAGATCGTACTTATATTAGCTCAGATAAAAATTTTAATCAAAATCGTTGGATTCGTTTTTGATAAAAATGAGATTTTCCATCGACCAAGTCGTTTTCGTTATCAAAAAAAAAATTTTAAACTTTTTTTAACAATCCAAAAAAAAAAATTGAAAATTTTATTATTGTAATACTTTTCAAACTTCTTGAAAAATTATCTATAAAAAAAAAATTAATCAAATTTACTTTAAACATTTTTGAAAAAATCGAAAATCAAAAAAAAATGGTTCTATAAACATTTTTCGGATTTTTTTTTTTAATTGTAGCTTTGTAAGAAAAATTACTGGATTTTTTTTTAAGTTGTAGGAACGTTTTTGAGAAAAGTAAGATTTTCATTTTTTGCAAAAAAAACAAAATTTTACGGACGGTACCGTTATTTTTGGTGCTAAAAAAATTAAAAAAAAAACGTGTGGGGGGAATGCCCAATTTTATAAAAGCAAATCAATCCACCTATTTAGGCTTAAACCGAAAAGACAGACAAATAGACAGAATTACAAGACCCACTTTTTTCCATTTTGTTATTATCTTAATGTCAACTTTGATCAAAATCTCAAGTTCGATTTTTGTTTACGATTCCCATAAATTGCCATACAGTACTTACATATATATCGCAAATAAAAATAAATCGACTGTTGTTAAAAATAAATTTAGAAAAAAAAAACAAAAAAAATCCACCATTATAGTTCACAAAATAAGAAAATAGACATATGAACACATTTACCTTTATATCTCCTATAATATTAATTAACATTATCAAAAAATTCCAACCTCAATGCACGATAAAATACAATCATGCCTATCAAACAAATTGACTTATGCTCTACCACTTAAGGCATACGATGATGCAAACGTTCCGTTACGTTTTTTCGCTATACGCCAAAATGTACCATTAAATTTTACTCTAACGCGATGAAACAAATTTTACCTACATTATTGATTTGATGAAGAGTTTTTTTAACAAAGAATAGTAATTTAAAAAAAGGCATATACCTATCTACCCACGAAAAAAAATCAGGTGTGTTAGTAAATTTTATATTATTTAGATTATAATGTGTTATCATGTATATACGTATGCACATATCTACTCGTGTGGTGCAATTTGAACTTGTGAAATATCTATATACTCAAAATAAAAAAGATATTTTGCAATCGATGGTAAATGGCAAACATTTTTCATCAACACAATATCAATGCCTGATAGCTAAATTCGGCAAGAGTGTCTTTTTATATAAAAACTTTTGACAAAGAGGTAACTTATCCATTGACATAATTTACATCGTCGAAGATTATAATTATGAAGGTCTCGGAATTTTTAATATTTTTGTTTGTCCTTCTGATCAATTTAAACGAGTTCGAGGCTCACAAACGTTGCAACGAAATCTACAATTGTAATAAGGAAGAGATTCCTTGTTGGGCTTCTGATGGTATATCTTGTGCGGTTTTTCGAAATAAATGTTGGATGGAAAGTGAAAATTGTAATAGACGAAATAATTATGCTGTTGGTAAGATATACAATCATTATTTATCTCTTTACAATAATTTGACAATATTATTTAATTTACATAAATAAAAATTATTTTTCTTATTAAAGAATTCAAATTAACGACTAAGATAAAATGTCAAACTTTGTGTGTAAAAAGATGCTTTGAATTTTATGACCCTGTTTGCACGGAATACAGAGGAGGAAAGTATGAATTTTTAAATAATTGTTATATGAAGCTGAATGATTGTCTAACTGGAGAAAGTAAGTATAGTTAATTGAATTAACCAATTAGTATAGTGTTTTATATAAAATTTATTATTGCAGCGCACTTAGTAAATTCATCAACGAGATGTCAATGTTAATCCTTTACCTTTAAAGAATTTGTTCTTATTTGATTCTGATGATGGCTTAGAAAAATACATATATATTAAGTTTCTATTTGATTTGTATAAACAGAAAAATTGTAAAAATAGTAATAAGATAATTTTAAAATTTTGAACATCATGAATATAATTACTTGGATTTTCTCAAAAACGGTCCACCTGATTTATGGAAAATGTTTTTCAAAAGTTTAAATAATATTGTGTACCATATACCAAAATTACCTAAAAATATTTTTACTTGCGTTATACATGTACTACATACATATGTATGTATAGGGTTTTCCAATAAGGAATTGATAACTTTTTTTTTTAAATAAAACGCAAACCATTTGAGATATTTCAAAAATTTTTTAGCAAAAAATGAAAATCTTATTTTTCTCAAAAACGTGCCCACAACTTTTTTTTTTTTTAATTAATATTTTTTATTACAAAAATGGTTATTACAAAAATGTTACCATTTTATTAAAACAAATTTCGAATAGTACCTCCCATAGAACCATTTTTTTGATTTTCGATTTTCTCAAAAACGGTTCAACTGATTTTGATCTAATTTTTTGTAGAGAATGTTTACAATAATTTTAAAAATATTGTGTACCAAAATTTTCCAAACGTTTTTTTTTTTGGATTTTTAAAAAATGTTTCAAAATTTTGTTTGAGAACTTAGTATCTAATTCAAAAACGACTTGGTCGATTTTTATTAAACTTAGCACCCAGTAGTTTTTTTGACATTATCTAGACGATTTTAAATACATTTTTTTCTTATAACCAAAAATAACGATAACTCCCATACAAATTTAAAATAAACCGATATTGAGAATTTCATTTTCTCAAAAATGTCTCCTACGATTTTAATTAAAATTTTTGTGTGAACGATCTACCATATTATATTGGGAAAAAAATGCAAATATTGTTGAAAAATGGTACTTCTCAATCTCTCATAGAACCATTTTTTTTTTTGGTTTTCGACTATCTCATTATAAATCTGTTGAACCAATTTTAATGAAATTTTTTACGCAAAAGTTCCTAATAATTTTGAATAATATTGCATATCAAAATTTTTTAAAAAAATCAAATTTTGGATTTTTTAAAAAAATTTTAAAATTATTTTTTGAAAATTCGATATTTCGAAAATGGGTGGGATTTTTAAACTCCGCATAAAAGAGTTCTAAAAATTGGTGTAAAAATTTTGAATATATTTTTAAGAAAAAAAAATTTTCTTAAAAATATATATTCAAAATTTTTAAATGTTTATAAAAAATTATTTTTTTAAAAAAACCACTCCAATGATTTTTCTCATAAATTGATATTTGTGTAAAAAATCACTTGGTGTACATTGCGTTAGTGTCAAATCAATTTCAGATATTTTTTTAATCATTTTATTTCTAATTTTATTGATTTTTGAAACTTTTTTTTCAGTCTAAACTGTAAATTCCGTGCATATGGTTGTGCGAAGTACAAGACAGCACGGTGCTATATTTTTATAATATTTAGGTACTCACATAAGACTTCCTTGAATAAATGAAAATTTTGGGGTATTAATTGCACTGCGACCTTAAGATCTATTGTGCCCCTCTTTTAGAGCTAGATGAGAATGCTCATTTACAGCTTTTCACCAAATTAGTTTCTTCCTTAAACTAGGCTATATTTTTGGCAGGTGGCATAAAATATAGGCTCCAATAATTATAAAAATTTTTTATCAGATGAAAAGTTTTTAAAATTATTTAGTGCTCGTTTTACGATCTCTGAGTAAGCAAATCAGAGCCTTACTTGATAGATTTTCCTACAATTTTATGTCAAAAACGTTTTTAATTAGTTCCTTAGAACTTTACTCAGAGATTGAAGACTTTAAAACCACAGTGTGATCGCACATTAGAGCAAGTTCGTGCGACCCAGTTTTTTTTTATAGTGTTTTTGCATCTATCAAAAATATTAATAGAGTTAATAAAGAGTCAAGTCGCTCAATTTGAGTTAATTCGGGATCTAAACTCACTGAAGAATATTTTTTGCAGGAATTAACACTTTTTTTTTACTCCGAATGATTTTGCATTGTTAAAAATAACCCTCGTAGTTGTGATGATACATAAGTTAGTTCTATTTAACCGTTTTAATGGATGGAAATTTTTAATAAAATCAAATTTGTTTAAATATTTGAAATAACCAAAAACTTAATTCTTTTAAATCATCCTTGATACAAAAACAAACATTTGTTTGATTTTTACCAAGTCCATTAGTTAATTTCAACCAATTTATTTAATACCTACAATCAATTTTATTATTTTTTTTTTATTTATATTGTCTTTCCGTGATATTTATGTCTTTTTTTTTTTTTTTTTGCATTTGTCTTAACTACAAATATAAATATTTGTGCATTGTGTAGTTCACGGAAAAAATTCGTTGCGCATCAGAATCATACTATAGGCTTTAACCGCTTTACATCATCTAACCAAAAGTGCAAGTTCATGTATGCATATTTATTTTACTTGGCTCTAACCATTTAACTTGCAGTGTACAAGTATACATGATAATGTTGGTTTGTTCGGCGAAATTTTTCTAAGAAATCTCTTATTCTTATTCTCTTATTCCTTAAAACAAGATCCGACCTCTTGAACTTAACTTTATTGGCTTGAAAAAAGTATAAAGTTACTGGTGTCAGTGTTCAACTGTATCTACAGATATATTTCAAACAATAAATAAAATAGAGTAGCTATCAGGCCTATACAAATTTTTTGCAATCACAACAATAGGTAGGTATAAGATTTGCCAAAAGCAAACAAATATTATACACCTTATCTTTCTATATAATGCGTGCGTCTGTATGATGAACTTGGAAACGAAATAAAATGCAGATAAACATATTTACCTATTCGTTATTATTATTATTATTTTTTTTTATCGCCAAGTCATTAAATCTTTTTCTATGAACAAAATTATTTGACAAAATTTTATCAACATTCAGTCCTGAGGTAAGCTTTAATCAAATCGGTTTGGCATATAGGAATTTCTATCGATTGGAAGATTTAAAAAAACAAATAAATATTCCACTGGATTATGGCTAATATTCGACCTTTGACTCCAGAACTAGCTATTAAGGCTCGGGAGGAACTTCACGAAGTAGAAAATCGCATAGCAGATGATATAGAAGCTTTGAGAAAATGGGTTAATAAACAACCTCATCTTCATGCGAGGACAGACGATCAGTTTTTGTTGTCTTTCCTGCGAGGATGCAAGTACAGTATGGAAAAGGCTAAACAAAAATTCGACTATTACTACACGATAAAAACTTTGTCGCCAGAAATTTTCCTTAACAAGCAAATTGATGATAGATCAATGCGATTAGCTAGAATTGGGTGAGTTTTTGATGAATTTTAATTTAAATTGAAACTTCTAAAGTTTATATAAATGTTGATATAGGCATATAATTCCCCTACCAACACCTTTAAAGCCGGATGGACCTCGAATTCATATTACTCGCTATGCTAATGTCAATCCTAAGGAATACACCATTTTGGATCTATTTAAGAATCAACTTCGAATTTTCGAAATTCAAATGTTCGAAGATGACAATTGTGTCATTGGGGGAGTTCTTAATATTGCCGACTTGGGCAACGTTCCTAAGGGTCTAATTTTACAATTCGATCCTATTCTCATCAAGAAACTAAGTGTATTTGCCGATAAAGCTGCTCCAATTCGTATAAAGGGTATGCATTTGATAAATGTGCCAAAAGAAGCTGCAGCACTTATAAATATTGCTCGAAGTATGATGTCGAAGAAAATAAGGGAAAGAGTAAGAGAAATTTTATTTATATTTTTTTTTTTTTTTCAAAAATTGATGATAAATCTCCTTGTAATTCAGCTGATAGTTCATTCGTCACTTGAAAGTCTCTATAAATATATCCCACAAGAATATCTTCCTGAAGACTATGGCGGTCATAATGGTACTCTTCAGGATGCAATTGATGTATTGGAAAAAAGTCTGCTAAAACATAGGGAATTTTTCGAAGAAGATGTGAAATATAAATCAAATGAAAAGGCACGAATAGGAACAAGAATGAATTTACAGTCGTTATTTGGATTGGAAGGATCATTTCGAAAATTAGAAGTAGATTAAAGCGGATTCAAGTCTGCCTCTTATTTATAATCGTGAGTCATTTTTATAGAGTTATATCGATTGTTAGATACTTTATTATTTTTTTTTTAATCTAAAGCAGATAACTATCTAGAAAGATAAGCACGTGTTCATTTCAATATTATGTATCTATGTATGTACTGTACATATAAATATTTATTTATATATAGATATTTTTTTTTGTGACAAACTATAATGTGTTAAAATAATTTTAATTTATTATTCTCTTCATTTTAACTGCCAATGATGTTATTTTAGTGAATTTAATGACATAAGTGAGTTACTTCTTTTTATTTATCAAAAATGATTGCATTTAATCTACTTCATATGAATTATAAAATGACGTAGGTAAACGACTTTTAAATATGTAGTTACCTAATAATATGTTTGACCAAAAACTTTATTTTGCGATTAATTTTAAATTTTATTATTAAAAATTATTAGTAATAAAAAAATAATAAAATACATATTTGTATTACTTTCTGTCGCGAATGCTAACCGCAAAATGTTTCCTGCATTTCAATAAACATGAGGCAAGTTAGATACGTACATATACTTAATTTTGTTTACATTATAAACTTTATTATTGGTACTTTGCTTTGGAGACCTTTTATTTAGTGGTTAAGTGTCATTGATAATGTATAAATTTGTGAGTTATTTGTCTTAGGTGCCACTTTTAGCTTTCAATTAAACTCATCATTGAGAACTTTAAATTTGAAGTTTTGGGGTACATCAAAAACAAAATCAATAATTATTTTGATGCCAATATACAGCTGATGACTTAATTATTAATTCTTGATAAAAGAAATTTAATTTTTGCCCAACAACAAAAGAAAAACCTCATATTTTAGGGTGTTTTGTGAACGTTAAAGTCAATCAATTTTGTTGGTGATCCAAAGTTTGTATAAGATTAGCAATAAAATAACTAAAATTACAGTCTAGACGTTACAGTTGTTGAATGATTATACCGTCCATTTTATGATTTTAATCAATTTTATAATAATTGGGTATTTAGCAATACGCAAAATAAAGAAGGATCATAGTGGCAAATTAAGACCTAAATTAATAACAATTTCTTTTAGAAGAGAAAAATGATTGCAAATGATTCAAAATTAATTTTGCAAAAGAAGAGTAAAGCTCTGCCGTTTCTAAATTCGGAAACATTTTCTTATTTTTTTATCAACTTCCCATTGGAAGTTATTGTAATTGGTCCGATTTGTCGAATTGAAAATTCTGAAATTTCTCGACGTTTCGAGGTCCCAGGAATCCGAATCCGAATCCATCATTTTAAGAGAGATGTCTGTATGTTTGTGTATGTATGTATGTTCGTGAGCCTTTCCATCGTTCACTGTATCTCGAGAACGAATAGAGATATCGACCTTTTATTTTACAGATAATAACATCACGAAGTGCGGGTTCCCAAAAAAATTCAATTAGCGGTTTTTTTCCTACAGCAATTAAAAAAACAAAAGTTGTGAAAAATGTTTCGTTTCGAATATTTCCAGAATAAAAAATGCCATCGACTTCAGGTTAATTTTATTCTGTACATAATAAAATAAAGAATTTAAAAAAAGTCAGCGGACAAATTTTTTTTTTAAACAAAAAATATGCTAAAATTTTTTGAAAACGTGTTTCGGTTGTAATATTTTGAGAACAAACAACGATATTAACTTCGTGATAATTATATTCTGTTCACGATGCCATATTTGGTTGCTGATATAAATTTAAAAAAAATTCAATTGACGGTTTTTTTTTTAAAGCAAAAAAACTACAAGAAAATACTAAAAATCGTTGAAAAACGGTTTTCAGCTCGAATATTTTAAAAACAAACACTAGCTTAGAAGCCGGGCTAATTTTATTCAATACATAGTGAGGTAGTAGATAAGGTTTATAGAATTACTCAGTTTACAGTTTTTTTTTAAATCAACAAATTTTCAAACTAAAACCCCTAAAAAAATGTTTTTCGACTCGATTATCTCGAAAACAAACAAAGCTATCGACTCCGGAATAATTTTATTTTACATACAATGCTGTAACTATGAATTGGTGGGGTTTGTAAAAAATTTAAATTGATAGTTTTTTTTTAAAGCAAAAGCATCTGCCAAAAATAAACTTAAATAGTTGAAAAGGGTTGGGGTCGAAATTCTGTATGTGCCAAAATTCGGATTCCAAAATTCTGTATTCCAAAATTCTGTATTTTAAAATTCTGAAAATTCAAAATTCTGTATTCTAAAATTCTGTAAATACAAAATTCTGGATTTCAAAATTCTGTATTCCAAAATTCTGTACTCCAAAATTCTGTAAATGATAATGTAAATATGTAATTTTTTTACTTCCCCAAGTCTTCCTAGAATCCAAGTTCACCCCACGCGACGGACTGAACAAGTCTTGCAATTGCTTTAAATAAGCAATAGAATTAAGCTTTTAATTAAAACTAGTCTAGTCTTTGGTCGACCATCTATATTTACATTTAATCAGTGTATTTTTTACACGCATGTTTAGTCGACCGATTCACATACTCTCTTTTTATGGCATTTCTAAATAATATAAGATTTCAAATTGTATATTTTTTATTGTCGAACGTTCGGTTTGAGTATAATAAAAATGAACTACAAGAAAATTCTTAACGCAACACCATTATCTCTGTATCATACATAGGTACACTTTCAAAAAAAAAAAACAAAAAAAACAAATACAATAATAGTAACTAAAATCAATGGAATCAGTCCCATAGCGTCCTACTACGGGGCCCGCCCATGAGTCTCCAATGGAGATCTCCTTATGTATCGTTCCAATCAGTTAAAGTTATCTTCTCAATCCCACTTTTTGAGTCATTTCAACTCATTTCCAGCTCTATCTTTAGATCCTTCATATAAACCCCAATTAATAAATTAAAAGTTTATGCCTACTCATATTCAAGTAGTTGTGGTTTTACCCAAGGGCCCCAACAGCTCCAGCTACGGCCCTGAATGGGATCCACACAAAAAAATTAAAAAAAAAAAAAAAAAGCACTGAAACGAATGCCCTACTTGTCTACCATTTTATTATATACCTATATTATTTTCAGTCCGTAAGTTAACTTTAATAAAAACAGTTGACTTTTCAAGTTAATTGCAGCGAGAAATCCGAATCTTTGACAATAAATTAAAATTTCATTCAAACCCTCAATAAAAATGGCTGACATTCGACAAATTTCACCCGAATTAGCTGAAAAGGCTCGAACTGAATTAAACGAAGTTGAAAATCGCATCCCTGAAGATATTGCAGCTCTGCGTGAATGGATATTAAAACAACCACATTTGAAAGCAAGAACAAATGATCAGTTTTTATTGGCTTTTCTAAGAGGTTGTAAATATAGTTTGGAAGGGGCAAAGAAAAAAATTGATTATTTTCATACTTTCAAAAGTATCTCGCCAAAGGAATTCCTTAACAACCAAATTACTGAGAAAAGTATGAAATTAACCAAAATGGGGTATGCAACAAAAAAAAAAAAACATAACTTTTTAAACTTTCGTACCTACTTACATAAATATATAAAATCATTCTCATTTATACAGTGTTCTTCTACCTTTGCCAAAACCCATGAAACCCGATGGACCTTCTATTATTTTGACTCGCTATAAAGGCATCGATCTTGATGAATTTTCATATTTGGAAATTTTGAAAAATCAAATGCGTATTTACAACATTCTAATGCATGAAGATGACAATTGTGTTATTGGAGGAATTATTAATATTATTGACATGGCTCAGGTGTCATTGGGTTTCATTTTGAAATTTGATCCTGTGCTTGGCAAAAAACACGCTGTTTTTTCAAATAAAGCTGTGCCGTTTAGAGTGAAGGGAGTGCATCTTATAAATTTTCCAAAGGAAGGACTAACATTTTTTAAAATGATTCAACATTTAATGCCTAAGAAGATTAAGGAGAGGGTAAGATAGGGTAGAGTTTCATATTTATTTGTTTAAATTTGAAATAAAATTTTACACTGCACAGATTATGGTTCATTCGACAATTGAAAGTCTTTATGAAAAAGTACCCAAGGAATATCTGCCCGAAGAATATGGAGGTAATAATGGCAATGTTAGTGATTGCATTGAAAATTTGGAGAAACTTATGCTTAAGTACAAGAATTATTTCGAAGAAGACAATCAATACAGATCAAATGAGAAACTACGAATTGGTGAAACAATTACTAATGAATCTCTTTTTGGATTGGATGGATCGTTTCGGAAATTGGAAGTCGATTGAGTGCTTTTGAAGTGCAATAAAGCCTGTATAAGTGTATAATTATAGTGTTTGTCTAAAGTTCATTATCAATAATTATTTTTTTGATAGTTTTATGGCTATAATGTTTTTTACTTTTTCAATAAAAATCGATTTGCGAAAAAAAAATAAATATATTTTACTTGATGAGAGAAAAAGTTCACAATTCGAGAATTTTTTCCATCACTAGTGGGATTTGTATCTTAAAGAGATGATATTTTGATAATGCGAAATTTTTATAGTGATAGATTTTGACAATGCGAGTTTTCGAAAATACAAAACCTGTGATTTAAAAAAAAATGCGACATTTTGTAATTAGAGATTTTGGTTTGCGGTCAATTGTACCCCTCTCCTTTTTTCGTTTTCTTTTCCATCGTATTATATGTAATGGATGATTTTTTAAGAGGTTTAGAACTTTAAAAAAAAAAAAAAACACAAAAAATTCGAAAAAATGAATGAAATATTTATTTGAATCGATAGTTTGAACCTTGCAATTTAATGTTTAAAGATAATTTCATGCAAATTTTGACCGCGGCTGCGTCTCAGGTAGCCCATCCGCTGAGTCCAATTTTGGCATACTCTTTCACACATATCGGCCGGTATCTCACGAATGAATGCATGGATGTTGGCTTCCAGTGCGTCAATCGAAGCGGGCTTGTCCCTATAGACATTAGCCTTGACATACCCCCACAAAAAATAATCTAATGGTGTCAAATCGCACGATCTAGGCGGCCAATTGACCGGCCCGAAACGTGAAATTAGCTGTTCACCAAACTCGCTTCGCAATTGCGCCATTGTTTCGCGTGCTGTGTGGCATGTGGCACCGTCTTGTTGAAACCACATATCATGCAAGTCAGGAACTTCCATTTCGGGCAAAAAAAAGTTTGTTATCATCGCTCGGTAGCGTTCACCATTGACAGTAACGCTGCGATTCGCATCATCTTTGAAGAAATATGGCCCAATAATGCCGCCGGCCCATAAACCGCACCAAACAGTGGCTTTTTCGGGATGCATTGTTAGCTGTTGCAATGCTTCTGGCTGATCTTCACTCCAAATGCGGCAATTTTGCTTATTTACGTACCCATTCAACCAAAAATGAGCCTCATCGCTGAACACAATTTTTCGATAAACAACATTTCGAACCGAGCACGAATTTTGATAGTAAAATTCAATAATTTGCAAGCGTTGTTCATTTGTAAGACGATCCATGGTTAAATTGCAAACCAAACTGAAGCTGTTTGACAGTGACACAAGGTACTAAACACACGTCAGCTGTCAAAACCAGTGTTGCCAAAACCAAACCAGCTTAAAAATCACCCGTTATAATGTTTTATTGAAATCTCGAGTTCGATTTATTTTCAAATCCAAAACTTACCTTTAAGTACCTATGTATGTATATCCGAAAGAAAAAAGTATTATAGGTTTTAATAAGTAACGGTATTTTGGTAAAATAATTGCCTACCTATTTGGCAGATCGTAGTAATTTTAAACAAAAATTGAATCCCAATCGTAGGAGTCGTTTTCGATTAAAATAAGGTTTTTCTCAATTAACTAAATTTCGCATTTTTTTTTTAATTTCGAAAAACGAAACTTCGCAAATTATATAATTTCTTCCTTTTCATAATGTCGTAATTTTAAATTTCGCATAAACATCTTGCACCGAAAATTTTTCGCAAATATTAACCAAAATCTAGCTGTAGTTAAAATCTCACATATCAAAACATCGCTACCTACACTAATGTTGATAAACGAAAATTCTTGTATATAAAGGGTGTTTTCTTGGAGGTAAAGAACTTTAAGTTGGCAACACTGTCAGCTGTCAAGTGATTTATTTTTAGTTTGGTTTGGCATTTCAACATGAATAGACTGATGCCTGAACAATACATACAAATTGTTGTGAATGGGCTCGAAACGATATTGCTGTTGATCCCAATTTTCATAAGCGAATGTTTTTTTAGCGATGAAGCTCACTTTTAGTTGAATGGATACGTCAATAAACAAAATTGCAAAATTGAAGTAATGATAATCCTCAAGTGTATGTTGAGACACCGTTACATCCACAAAAACTGACTGTTTGGTGTGCTTTATGGGTTGGTGGAATAATTGGTCCGTACTTCTTTAAAAACGATGCTGTCCAGAACGTTACAGTCAATGGTGACCGCTATAGAGCCATGATTAGTGATTACTGACTTTTTCGTTCATCAATTGAGCAACCATGATGTTGCAGGAGCTATGGTTTCAACAAGACAGCGCAACATGTCACACAGCACGTGCCACAATTGATTTATTGAAGGATACGTTTAGTAAACGCATAGTTTCACTTTGTGGACAAGTGAATTGGCCTCCAAGATCGTGCGATTTACCGCAGCTTGACTATTTTCTATATGTGAAGTCGCTAGTCTACGAAGATAAGCCCGATACGATTGATCACTTGGAAGACAACATTCGCCGCGTTATTGCCGATATTCGGCCACAAATGTTGGAAAAAATCGTCGAAAATTGGACCTCCACATTAGAGCCAGCCGTGGCGGTTATATGCCAGAAATCATATTTAAATTATAATGCCAGAAGATTATCTTTCGATTAAAGTAAATTTCATGTCAATTTAAAAAATCATCTTTGTTTTATTCCATTTCAAAGTTCTATACCTCTAAAAAAAAAACCCTTTACTAATTTGACAAAGGAAGGGAAGGTTTTATCTTCTTTTTTTTTTCAAATACGAGATTATAGTCTGATAATTTTTAAGTTACTCCGTTATATAAAGCAGATATTTTTTAATTTAGAGATTTTCCAATGCCAGATTTTAATCTGCGAGATTTCTTAGCTAAGCCCAATTTATAGGTAAAGAAAATTATTTCACCATAGGTACATATGTACATATATGAATGCACAACTGATTTTTATGTTTATCAAAAATCTTTAGAACTGTTTTTGAGAAATATAACGGTTAAACCTTTTCAGTGATATAGGTACTATTTTTTGGCTCTAAGTCAATCCAAAAAACGTTGACAGGAAAACGGTACGTATAATATTTTTATTATAAGACTATAGTTTTGTTGAAAATGGGTAACCAGCTCAGATAATTTTTTTACAAGTAAATAATAACAGCAAAATTTATTATAAATACTTTGCAGCTGTTTGCACACAAAACAAAAAATGATTTAATTTTGTTTATGTGTAAAATTTTGCTAAGTTGCTATACACTTTCACTAAAACACAGATATTACAGATGAACATAATTACATAAGAACAGACTGAATTACGAGATATAGTTTTCCCGTCTTCCCCAAATGAAGTGATGTTTTTTTTAACTCAACAATGAACAAAAATTTCATTTTATGGTTTTATTATTCTTTTTTTAATAAGTGAGGAAGAAAGTGGATTGATTTAACACCCATACAGAAGAGATCTCCATAAAATTTTATCTGTTAATTTCATACCAAGAAACAACAAAACTGAAAATGATTTGAAAAACAGAAAGGAATTAAGTTTCGAAATAACAAACCTGTGACGAATGTGACAACTATAAATTTGGGCTCAGCATTATAATTATTCATAACAGTAGACCAGAATAATATGTTATTTGTTTTTCGTCAAATAATCATTTTGGCTAAAATCTAAATTTGCATGTTAAAAACAAAAGTGACCTAAGTTACATTTTTTTAGCAAATTTTATAGTTATTATGTTATATAAAAACATAATTTATGTAACTATTATAAATGAAAGGTGTCGTTAAATTTGCTAAATTTTTCGTTCAGTTGTCCGATCATTCTACAAACTACAACTAATGTGATGAAATTTTCTTCGTTTAACATTTTTGTAAAAAAAAAAATGTTACTTGTTTGACTCCTGTTTTTAACACAAGCCATTTACATATATTTCGTTACGTGTGTGACACTTATGAATCAACCGAATGAATATTTCCCTATATTTACCAATTAAATTAAATTGATGAATTCTTCGCTTTGTGAATGAAAGTGTTTTTTTAACATTTTTTGTTTTTTTTTATTTAAAATTAAATTTTTTATTTTTTTGTTTTAAATAGATAAGACTAAATTCTTTTGTTTTTCCATCATCATAATATCGAGTTTTTATTATTTTAACGTGCAATTCTATTAATTTGTTCACGATAAGTAATTAAGTTTTATCACTTAAGACCTAAATTTAACTAAAAATAAAATTGACTTCACCCGTATTCGACACCACGCTATTTTTATTGTTTTGAGCTCTATTTAGTCATTAAGCAAGCTTCAATGAAATCAGTTTCTATATTATTTTTCTAAACTTGAACAAAAAACTTAGAATTTCCTATTAGCATCATGTTGAATATTAGAGAAATTATTCCTGAACTTATGATTAAAGCTCGCGATGAATTAAATGAAGTACAAGAACGAATACCAGAAGACATTGCTAAAATTCGTGATTGGATTGAAAAACAACCTCATCTTACTGCAAGAACTGACGATCAATTTTTATTGTCATTTCTGCGAGGTTGTAAGTATAGTTTGGAAAAGACGAAATCAAAAATAGATGCTTATTACACTATCAAGACTCTTTCACCCGAAATATTTACCTCCAAATCAATTGACGAAAAAACTATGAGACTATTAAAACTTGGGTATATATACGAGATCAAATTGAATCTACCTATATATTAATAACATTTTTCAAAAGTTTATTTTTTTTTATTTTTCAATTTAAGGGCATTTCTTCCATTGCAAGAACCTTTAGAAATAGACGGACCTCGTATACACATAACTCGTTTTGGAATTATCAATTATGAAGAATATAGCTTAAAGGACTTATTTCAGATAGAACATCGAATTCTAGACATCCAATTGTTGGAAGATGATAATGTCTTTATTGGAGGTTTTATGAATATTATTGATATGTCCTCAATGTCATTGGCAACAATTTTAAAACTTGATTTTGTTTTACTCCATAAAATGGTGATTTATGCTGAAAATGCAGCTCCATTTCGTATCAAAGGAATTCATTTGATTAATATTTGTAAAGAAGCTTTGTATATAGCCCAAGCTTTTCAAAGTATTGTACCGAATAATGTTAAAAATCGGGTAAGTTAAAATGACGCTTGTGTATAATCAATTTAATTTAATTAAAATATTATATAAATTCTTTTCAGATTATTATTCATTCGTCTATGGAAAGCCTTTATGAGTATATCCCAAAAAAATATCTACCCAAAGAATATGGAGGTGAAAATGAATCTTTGAAAAATACAATAGATCATTGGGAAAATTTGATTATTCGATATAATGAATTTTTCGAAGAAGGTGTTAAATATGGTGTAAATGAAAAATTGAGAATTGGAGAAAAAAAAACTATGGAATCTATTTTTGGATTACAAGGATCTTTTCGAAAACTTGAAGTGGATTAGTTGCTTTTTTTTTTGTCAACAAAACTGAAATAAATTTTTTCACAAACTTTTAAATCTGAAAATTAAAAGCTGTATTTCTTTATATTTGTAATTATCCATTACATTTTGTCTCCCCCACCAACTACCGACCCAAACAAAAATACCGATCAACACTCCTGACACCCCTGGTGTCGTATCTTAAAATAGGAATATTTTTTTTTCTGTTATTTTTCTGATGTTATAGTTCACAGTTCACACTCTATCTGAAAGTAAATATAAAAAAGAAACCGAGAACGAACTGAAGAAAACCGAGCTGGCGAGCTCTGCCATAATTTGAATATAGTTCCAATCAAAAAAGTACTTGGTGAGTTTTCATTTTGAAAAACTTTGGCTCCAGAAGTGATAGTGGAAGCCCAGATTAAAGGAGTTAGTAGTTTGTGGCGTCTGCTATCTCAGTCTGTCAGTTAGTGGCATTTGTGCTATCCACAGACTGTAATTAAGTGGCGTCTGCTATATCCGATCGATGCATTCAGCGATACAGATAAAAATTCAAAACGAAATTACATCAAAATTAGTGCAGAGATCTTCACAGTTACCCATTATTATATTGAACACAGACAGCTAATAAAAAAATAGGCGTGTTTAGAAAAATGAGATTTCGGAGATTTCAGCAATCTCAGTTACATGAACAGCATTCCTCAGCAAAATTTCTCAGTTTTGCTGTCACTCACAACTCTGAAGTAAAAAAAATCTTTAGATTCGCTAGCTCACCTTTTGAGTGAGAAAAATCTCTGAGATCTTATTTTTTCTGATCGCGCTAAATAAAACGCTAAAAACATGCCTTTTTTTTTAATAAACTTTGATGATTTTGATCCCTAAAGTATGCAGTGTAAAATTTCTTAGCGCAAGTTCTTTATTTACCATGACTGTTATCACACTTATCTCTGTTTCCATACATTTTTACGTATGTTTTGGGTTTAATCGATAGGTTAGGTTCCAACATTATCTATTATCAGTTGGCAAGAAATTATTTTGTCTATACTTAAACATTAGTGTTTAGTTCGTGGCTGAGTGATAAACTGAGCGTCTCAATTTGATTTGTTTTGGTTTAATTTTTAAAACAAATTAAGTAATAATTATCAAACAAAGGTTAGTAATTAATAAAAATCAATTAAGTACTTTTTAAAATATCTTTAGGCAATTCTAATTAATTGACTTAAATATTTGAGTGTTCTCAGTTCAACCTATAGCTATTTAAATTATTTATGTATTGTTAAAGTGGAAAAAAGCCGGTGAAGAATTTTAAAATAAATGATTATTTTTTCTGAAACAGTTCTGCCATTCAAAATAATTTTAAAGATATTTCTTAAATAAAATGAGCTTACCTAATTCTACCAAAACGTCATTATGACAAATAGTGTTTAATATCAATAGCAAATAAGAAAGTTCGATTACAGTCATCATAATATTTATAACTGTTAGTTTAAACAAGCTAACGTTGCAGACGTGATTGTTTTATTAATTAGGTTATTTAAAGAACTTTTTGTTTTGTTTAATTTGCGTACCTATATACTTATACACCCATGTTTATTGTTGATAACAGTTTAAATAAAAATTGAACGTCATTTTATATAATTTAAGTTCAATTATGAATATATTTTGTACATTATATATTTATAATAATATATGTAATACTGGTATCCAAGTTTTTTTCATTGGATACAATTTTTTTTTTCGATTTCGTTCGGGAACTATGTCGGAAGCAGAAATCCGAAGTTTAGACTATTAACCTCTAGCAGGGTTGCCGCTGTGTTAAAAAACAAAACTTAACTTAAATGTTTTTGAAAAGAAGATCTCATCTCGCTGAGTATTAGATACCTTACACATATGTAAATGTACCTACATATCAAAATAAAAGATTGAAAGAATTTTCTTCCAATTGTCAAATTTCTATGACAGAAAAAAAATTGTTTTCATATTTTGCTTTAACAGAAGATCGAACAAACAAAACAGTTTCACCAAAACCTCGAAATTTTCAAATACATTTTGACTTCTCAGTATTTTTTTTTTTTTGCTTCCACTTAATGTTGAGAAAAAGGCAGCCAAGTGAGGCAGAATCGTAATGTTTTTTTTTTGTTTTGAAATAAGTGGAAACTGGGAAGAAGAGAAAATATTGAGACGTCAAAACGAGTCAATGGATTGAAACTGTTAGGCGTTTTTATTTTTTTTATTTATGAGACGAGTCTAAGCGAACTAATCAAGTTCTGAGCAAAGTATGATCATTTAATTATGATTTGTGCAAAAAAATTTTAATTTAATTTAATTTTTAAACTGTCATATGATTTATTAATCTGTCAATTTTGTTTGACATCTCAGGGTCTGCTCTGAACTTAAAAAGAAAAACGAATATTATGAACACCATCAAAAGTCAAATCATGTGAGATGGGCTGTCAAATTGTTAGAGATGGGTGAGAGATAATAGCAAAATTTCTCAGTTTTGCTGTCAAAACTCTGAGGAAAAAAATCTTGGATTCGCCTGCTCACCATTTGAGTGAAAAAAATCTCTGAGATCTCATTTTTCTGAACGCCACAGTTATGTGTATGGAGCTTTAAAATTTTATTTACACACATGGTTAACATTAACATTTTTAAAACTCAAAAGCCACCTACCCGCCAGAGTAAGCATTAACTTTTGGATCTCTAAAAAAGATCTAGATAGAGTCCTAAGTATGTTTTGTGTAAACAACTGATTTTGATCTAGATCCGTAAGTAATAAAACACGTCTATAATAACCCACTGATCGCATATCCAGTATAATGTCACTGTGGCAATCAGTGATGCCACATGAAAACAACCTCCAGCATCCACACCCACAAAATGCATAAAATAAATAAAAATAAAATAGATTCATTAAAGCACTGTTTTAATTCGAATCTGACATAAGAAATAAAAAATGTGGAAACAGATTTGAGATAACTGAATTAAAGGTTTGTGGTAAGATGTTTAGAAAGAAAAATATTTTAAATTAAATTTCTGCAGGGTGTGTGGTAGGACTTTAAAAAAAAAAATATTTAGTTATGAGTTTCTAAAACTATTTAAAAAATTCATCCTTTTTTCCCTACTGTGTAGTTTTCAAACCTAAAATCCCTACATGTGGCATCACTGCAGTGACAATCTGCCAGAAGAGAATGATTAAAAGTTTATTATTTGTAATTTTTGCATTGTGTATACAAAATAATGTCAACAATGTTTTTCTAAAACTTAATTATTTATCGACTCACATTAAAAAAAAAAAATTAAAATTATATTTATCTTTTATATATAGGAACTGTGCGAAAATGGCCGCTAAAGTACGTCCATTGAATCCTGATCTTCAACAAATAGCAACCTCTGAATTAAATGAAAATGATACACAAAAAGCTTATGAAGAAATCAACTCAATACACCAATTTGTAACTGGATTACCAGGAACATCTAAATATGAAATTTCTGACCAATTTATCTTAAGTTTTCTTCGATCGTGTAAATTTAATAATCGCCTTATTAAGAAAAAACTACCCAGCTTCATGACCATGAGAAAAGTTTGTCCCGATATATTTGCCAATAGGAATGTTAATGAAGAAATTATTGAAATCTTAAAAACCAGGTATAGACATTGGCGCAAAATTTTAAACAGCCTGATGTTATGGTATTAACATGATACTATATACTTAGCAATTTCCTTAACTTAAAGCACTTTATTAAAATGTTCTTAGTTTTTAAATTTTTTAACTAGTATCGTACTAAACCTATTTTAAATAAAATTCAGCTGAAAACGTCTAAAAAAAAGTGACAGTTCGAAAAATAAAGTAAGCAAACATACTATTTTCGAACTTTTAGCTGTCAAAGTGACATTTGGAGTTGGTATGATACTAATATGTTAAAGTTGGCATTTGGTGATTTTAACTTTAAAAGATAGCATCATTCTAACTCGTTTAAAATTTAGAAAATCCTGTTTTTAACATAGCATCATAATCGTCTAAAATTTTGCGCCATTATATAAAAAAAAAATATTAATAACATAGTTCTGTTTTTTTCACAGCGTACATATTCCACTACCACTCCCATTAGAATCAAATTCGTCACTAATTCAAATTTCAAACTATGGTAATTTGAACCTTAAACAATATAACCTTTACGAAGGTATAAAGCTTCTCTTCATGATGTTGGAAATAAGATTTCTCGAGGATGATCACAGTTCAATAGCAGGCTTTACGTTCATTGAAGATTTTTCTAATTTGTCCTTTAGTCATATGATAGCTATGAATATAGGTGTTCTTAAGAAAATAATGGGATACTTAAGATCAGGTATGCCATATCGAGTTAAAGGAATCCACATTATAAATGCACCATGGTTTGTTAATGGAATAATAGGACTATTTCGGGATATATTACCATTAAAAATGAAGAAAAGAGTAAGTTTTTTTGGAATTAAAAAAACGAAATTTACTGAATAAAATTTTTTTTTTTTTAATTTATCAACAGTTCTTTGTCCATAAAACACTTAACGATCTCTATGCTCATGTACCTCAAAAATATCTGCCTAAAGAATATGATGGAGAAAACGGTTCAATCGATGATATAATTAAGCTTTGGGAGACCAAACTACTAAAGTACAGGGATTACTTTCAATATGATTTAAAGTTTGGTGTTGAACTGGAACCTTGTGATTAAGATATTTAAGAAAATGTATTTTTTATTGTTGCCTGATAAAATATATTACCTACTATAAATTTAGATGATTTCATTTTTTTGCTTTAAACGTCTGTTAGCAATGTGAGACTCTAACCATAGTAACCGATGAACAAATTTTGGAAACCCTTCTCGTAAATTTGCAATGTACATACATATTATAAATATTATTTTGAAAACCTACAAAAATCAACTATAAATCAAGATTTATGCTAACTGACTAACTAACGGTAAGAAAGAGTTTTCTATTGAAAGAAAGATTGAACTCAAAATTTACAGCCATTCCGCCAACATAACGTTAAATGGTTGCTAGATTAAAAAAAATTAAGCTAAAAAATGGAGATTTTGTAATAAATAGTCAAATAGTAGAATAAAGTAATCAATTTCTTCAATATGTGTTTTATTCAAAGGTGCACAGGCAGCTCAATGAATTTGTAAGGTAATTGTAACACGTCAGTTTGAATATATTTTTTAAAATTAAGATTCGATCCTAAATGTAGACTTTGTTTTGTCAATGTAACTCTCAAAGTTCAATAAAAAAAATGTTCAGTCATCGTTTCCCAAAAAATATGCATCTCAAATTTATATTTAGCTTTCTCTTGGCTCTAGTGTCTAAAATCATTTAAAACTTAAAATAATTGATCGTTTGTAGCGCACAGAAAAACTTTGTATGTAAATATTATATGAATTCGTAAAAAAAAAGTCGATACCGTAATTTTGATAAATCCCGACGGATAAATCGATTTGCTTTAAATTTGATTTCAAGCGTTCTTTGGACATTCTCTGTACACTTTTTCCATTTTAAGAGGACCAAAAAATAAGATAGTAATAAGTAAATACATAACTTGTCATTATACTTGTATGTACATATAAATTTTTAAGACTTTTTGGAAAATAATGTTTTTCTCAAAAACTGATTCACGAATTTAAACTTAAATTCAGCTAAATTTAAATGGTCTTATTTATAAACGTTGGCTAACTTTAGATAACTTCCCAACTTTGGAAAATGTGTTAAAAAACATTGCTTATTGTTTTCTTATAGCTGCTTAACTAAGACACAAGAGTAGGTTGTCCTAACTGTGAATAATGTGATATTTATTTTTATTAAATAAAGCATATTTCCACTAATTTGAAACTACATAGTTAGACAGTGTCGAAGTAGACAAAAATATAATAAATACGACTGAAAATGTTTATACATATACATAAGTTACCTTGTTTGTAAAATATTAATTAAATAAAATTTAAAAAATACCTAAAAAATGCACCAATATTGAAAAAATATTATTTAAAAACAAAAATACCTTCTTGATTATGTAGGTATATATAACATCACTGATTAAAGATAATTCATGTTTTATTTCATTTTATTAATAGGGTGTTACTCTTTTAGTTACAATTTTAATTTTGTAATAAATAAGCAGATACGAAAAATAAATTATAACGAGTAATGGGTAATTAAAAAAAATTAATACAGAGTAATTATTGGTAATTAGATTTTCATAATCACAATTTACACAAAGACTGCTTTTAGACGACTTCAATTTTTAACGGAGTTTCTCTTTTGAGTTTCTTTCGGATTGCAGCATCCATTTAAACGCTGCGAATTTTAATAGCTGCAATTTTTGTTAAATGAGAAGGAAACATATGTATCTCCACACTCTTTACTCCGCTTATTTCTCAAACAATAAGAAAAAGCACAAAGAAGAAAGAGCGATAACTCTGCAATTATTTCAACCTTTGCAACTTTGTTTACCCCGGCCACCGCATACGTCCCCCACCAACGTGCTTTAAAATTGCAGGGGGTAATTGCAGCGTTTAAAAGCATTCAAAGTACATAATGGGGAATATATAAAGAACAATTTATAATGTCGTTTTTCGATTTGATTTTGGGAATGTTCTTATTCCTTTCGGATAGGGAAATTTTCTGCTCTTAATTTTTGATTTGTTCATGACATATTTTAATATGCATGCCGATTATGGAATTCGCAATACTGGATTCGGAAATCGGAATGATTCCCAATGCAGTGCTCTCTTTCCTATTTATTCTTTTGTCATGAAAAGAAAAGAGAAAACTATTACTGTGAATCTAGTATATATGCAAATTCAATATAAACGACATAATTATACAACGCTATTTTCTACCCAGTTTTTTTTAGAGTCCCGCACGTCACTGCGTAATGCAATCCATTAAGAACGAAGAAACCAGTTTTGAGTTATCTGTGTTCATACATACGTTACTTTACTAACCTATGTATGTATATTGTATATACATAATTGATTGTTAGCAAAGAATGCACTTGAAAACATCTTTCTCAAACAATAATTATACACTAGCTCGTCAGTCGAGAGTCGGACATCGCTAACAGAACAGCTGACTGATCAGTGATCGCCAGCACCGCCGCGTGGTATTTTCTCTTAACCTAGTTAAATGTTTTCAAGTTTTTATTTTATTTTTTTTTATTTTATTTTATTCCGGCTTTTCCTGCTTTTAATATAAATAAAACATTTTCTAAATATTTAGTTAAAAAGATATTCTAATGAGTGATATTTAGTTAAGTTACAACATCACAACACCCATTTTTCAAATAATAAAAAAGGTACATTCATATGTATTTATTTATTGTTTCGGAGTGAAATGTTATTATTAAGACTTTAGGGAATTTTTATCGTTTTTGTTTTGATCTGTCAGTTTTTTTTTTTTTTTTGTTTTTTTTTTTGAATTTCCATCTTTTTGTTTTCTGTTGTGATCTTTTATTTGTTGTTGTTGTCTGTTTTTATTTACTTTGTAATCATCTCGAGTTTCTTTTGAATATTAAAAATTTGATTTGCTTTGAGTGATATCGTTTGAGTTATCATTGTTGTGGTTGTTTCTTTTAAAATAATTACATTTTATTATCAAAGAAGGTACTTGTATATATACAAGATTAAAGTGCAGTAGATATTGTTTATAATTATCAGAAAAAAAAAACAAAGTATACCTACCTACACTTATTCAGTTTTATTTTAATTGGAGTTATTTGAACATCAATCTTTATTTCTGGAAGTAGAAAAGTCATTGCATTTTATGTAGTTTTTTTGATAATTTTATTTCAAAATTAAAGCACGTATTTTCTATCCGGAAGGAATGTTCGCATAAAGCGATTACTGTGATTAAATAATTAAATTAAGTAATTATTGTTGTTGTACCTACCTACCTAACCTATTTGATTATAAATTATTGAATTGTATTTCCATTATGAACCTATGTACATATGTATGTATGTATGTGTGTAAATATTTTGATAAGTGGTCAATCGTGTTAAAGTAACACCCGCACTAAATCAAGCTATAAAACAGTGACCTTGAGCTTAAATGTTAATCAAATAAAAACCAAATAGGGCTGATAGTGATTATCACATTTTTTTTTCTAAAATTTATATATTTTCTGATTATGAGGTTATTTGTGCTGTACCTAGGTACATTATAAAAAAAAAAAATAAAATTGATCGCAGAAACTCTGAAACAATAAAAAGAAATATTCAAGGTATCTGAACTAAATTAATAGGTTGCGTTCCTTTACTTTGAAACTCTGTGATTTTCTGTCATTTTGACAACAAAAAAGTCTGTGTCAAAGTTCATATAAAAAATAGACAAAAAATCATAGTTTCAAAGTCAAGGAACGCCCCTAATTTCATTAAGAACACTTAGGACATGTCATTAAATTTTATATAATGTTTTATGTTTTTTCATCTAAAATGTATGTACAGGGTGGCTGATGAATATTGCTACATTTAGAAACTCAAATAACTTTTTTTTTAGTGTATGGAAAAACCGTAACGGTCTCCAGTAACCGTAACGTTGTGACTGTTTTCTTCGAAGAAGTAGGGCCCGACAATGCAGCGTGATGAAACTGCACACCACACTGTGACACGAAGTGGATGCAATTCCGTCCCATGGAGTATCTGTGGGTTGAAAGCACTCCATATTCGACAATTTTGTTTGTTTATGTTGCCGTTTAAATAGAAATGGGCCTCGTCAGACATAAAAAGACAGTTCAACATGTTTCCGTCCTCTTCCACCATTTGAAGTATCTTCTGGCAAAATTCCAAGCGAATCGGCAAGTCTGCTGCGTTCAGTTTGTTGGCCATTTGAATTTTATATGGGAACAAGTTCAAATCATTGTGCATAATTGACTGCAATGACTGTCTGCTTATTCCCATTTGAGCAGATAAGCTTCTTGTCGAAACTCTTGGATTGTTTTGTATGGCAGCAGCTATAGCAGCGATTGTTTCCTCCGTCGGAACTGAAGGGTTTCGACGGTAAGGTCTTCTTTCGACTGTCCCTAAATAATAGTAAATTATTTACTTAAATTTCAGAATTCATAATTCAACAGTGCTCTCATATTTTTTGGCCATGTTTCTAATAAATTATTAAACAAGGATTCCTTTTTTTTTAAAGGCACGTGAATTTTTTAAAAAACACTTTATTAAATTTGCAAAACGAAATTTGGCACAGTTACCTACATAAAAACACGACAGGACATAAGCCCATAATGAACGTATGTTTCACTTCGGTGGGAAAAAAAGTCAACAATTCAATTATGGAATTGTTTCCCATTCTATGCATATGTATTTCATTTCCATAGTTTTCTATGCATATGTATTTCATTTCCATAGTTTTGTTATCTACTACGTTTAGTTACAAATCGATGTTAAATAGCATTTGATAGTAAGAAAGAAATTCAATTTTAATACAAATTTTGAAAGATTATCTGTTCGTCTAGTTTTTGAATTTCACTCAATAACAGGGGGGTAAAATATTTTGTATACAGTTTGAATGAGTTTCAACGCTTTTAACACAGTTTTTTTTTTTAATTCATTTCTAGGCTATACAAAATGACAAAAATCCGTCCATTGAATCCGGCCTTACAAGAAATCGCAAACACAGAACTTCATGAAAATCCAGACAATATTTCCGAAGAAATTGCTTGCATTCGTCAATGGATCAAAGAACAGCCAACACTTGGAAAATATCAACTATCGGACCAATTTATTTTAAGTTTTCTAAGATCATGTAAATACAAACATGAAACAGTGCACAAAAAACTTCCCAATTACTTGAACATGAGATTACTTTGTCCAGAGATATTGGCTAATCGAAGAGTCGATGAAGAAATGATGGATTTAGTTAGGACGGGGTAATGTTTTAAGTTTATCATTGTTATTGTTTCTTTTAATAACTATAATATATATAGTTTAATTTTTTACTTGCAGTTTTCACATGCCCCTAACTATGCCACTCGAAAGAGATGATTCACGTATCCATTTGACACAATATGCTAAAATTGATCTTAAAAACCATACGCTCTATCAGGGCATTAAATTTTTGTACATGGCACTGGAAATAAATTTCCTGGAAGATGATAACACAGCTGTGGCTGGTTTTACCACAATTGAAGATTTGTCAGGTATTTCGTTTGGTCATGTAGTCTCAATGAACCTCATGGTATTGAAAAGGATGTTGGACTTCGTCAGAAGCGGGTTACCACACCGAATCAAAGGTATACACATTATCAATGCACCTTGGTTTGCTAATGGAATGTTCAGCTTTGTTCGAAGGCTGCTACCAACAAAATTAAAAAATCGGGTAGATTCATATATTTTTGTAAAACTTATTTGCATTCACTTAATAATAATAATTTTTAAAGCTTTTCGTTCATAGTAAAATTGAGGATTTGTATGAATATGTGCCACAAAAGCTATTGCCAGCTGAATATGGAGGAGAAAATGACACAATTGATGATATTATAAAAATTTGGGAAAAGAAAATGCAACAATATCGGGAATATTTCGAGCACGACTTACAATTTGGAACTGGTTTTGAACATGAAGTCTAAAGTTAAAACATACAGCAAAAGCCAATTTATGTGTCACAAAGGTTTTAATATTAATATATATATATGTATAAAAAAATTGTACTTACAAAAATAAGATATTAAATAAGTAATAATAAGTATACCCAGTAATGTAAAAACAGGTTTCAGTTTAATTAAACAGAGGTACAAGAAAGAAAACTTTGAAATTTAATACACATTGATCTTTTGAAATCAAAGCTCTAAATATTTGTTTAACTTGATCTTATGTGCAAGTATTGGTACTTTGCAGAAAATAAAAAAAAATGCATGACTGGATCGTACGAACTTGATCTTGGGGTTTGGCTTATAGAATTTTATATTAAACATTTCCGCTTTCTAGAGCTTTCACTGTAATTAATAATTAATAATACATACTTATATTAAAATCGAGAAAATGGAAACGCAGGAAAATTATTTTTTTAAATGTCTAAAAAAAACTCATTAAAAAGTTTTAATTCTTTATGTAAGGGGTGTTTTTTTTTAGGTAGGTATAGAACTTTGAGTTGGCAACACTATTTTAACTAGCGGCCATTTTGTCAGCTGTCAAGTGATTTATTTTTAGTTTGGGTTGTCATTTCAACATGAATATATCTATGCCCGAACAATGCATGCAAGTTGTTGTGAATGGGCTCGAAACGAGATTGCTGTTGATCCCAATTTTCATAAGCGATATTTTTAGCGATGAAGCCCACTTTGGGTTGAATGGATACGTCAATAAACAAAACTGCCATATTTGGAGAGATGATATGTTGAGACACCGTTACACCCACAAAAACTGACTGTTTGGTGTGCTTTATGGGTTGGTGGAATAATTGGTCCGTACTCCTTTAAAAACAACGCTGGCCAGAACGTTACAGTCAATGGTGACCGTTATAGAGCCATGATTACTGACTTTTTCGTTCATCAATTGAACAACCATGATGTGCAGAAGGTGTGGTTTCAACAAGACGGCACAACATGTCACACAGCTCGTGCCGCAATTGATTTATGTAAGCAAACGTTTGATAACCGCATATAGTTTCACGTTACGGACTCGTGAATTGGCCTCCAAGATCGTGCGATTTAAAGCCGCCGCTTGACTATTTTCTGTGGGGATATGTGAAGTCGCTAGTCTACGCCGATAAGCTCGATACGATTGACCACTTGGAGGACAACATTTGCCGCATTATTGCCGATATACGGCCACAAATGTTGGAAAAAGTCATCGAAAATTGGACCCCCAATTGTCCGAGTCAGCCGTGGCGGCCATATGCCAGAAATCATATTTAAATTATAACCAGAAGATTATCTTTCGAATAAAGTAAATTTCATGTCAATTTAAAAAAAAACATCTTTGTTTTATTCCAATTCAAAGTTCTATACCTCTAAAAAACACCCTTTACCTGATATAAATTCATTCAACAATCATTGGAGTAGCGCAAAATTATAAACAGCATGATACTACTTAACAATTTTCTAACTTTAAAGTTCTTTACTAAAATGTTTTAAGTTTAAACATTTTGTATCTATTATCCTATCATATATTTAGTATATACCTATTTCTAAAACAGTAACAGAGACAGTTCATGCAATCAAGTAAACAAACATACCATTTTTATATTTGTAAATGTCAAAGTGACATTTGGAGTTAGTATGAAACCAAAAGAATACAAAAGGCATTTGAAGACTTTTACTTTAATAAAATTTTAAAAGATAGTATACGATGCTAACGTGTTCTTAAGTTTAGAAAAACCCTGTTTTTAACCTATTATCATACTAAAAATATTTTAACGTCCTACTAAATCTTCGAAAATTTTGCGCAATTTTTTAAAAGCAAAGAAAATTTGTATATGGATGTACGCTTACATGCCTATTTTATTATACGCACATTTTTATTTTTATCAAAATCGTTATTGCCGTTTCCTAGATAAATAACCTCTTTCATAATAGTTCTTGTTGTTGTGGTAACGTTAGTTTTCAAGCTAGAAAAAAAAATCCATTACGCCTCTAGGGAAATTACATATGTGCAAAATAAAAAAATAGATACAGCTCCAGTATATATAAACTTGGTGGTAGCTAACTCAAGTGTTTGTTGTTTCATTCAAATCTTCAATATTAATATGATGGTGCGAAAGCTTGGCAGGCTAACTGCGAGTGTGTTGTCATACAAAAACCTCTTTGAAGAAAAAGTTTAGCCAATAACGAAATATGCGACAATAACTTTAAAAATAAAGCAATTACATTACAATGAATGAGAAGTCAGCCTACCCATCTGTTTTTTTTTAAGACTTTATGATTTTATATAGAGACACTAAGTTTCCTACTCTCATTCCATTTAACGTTATTTACCTGGGACACAACCGGCGGCCTTCTATATCTTTTCTATGATTTCGAGCATGCTGCTAAGAGTCAAGCGCATTGGCATCCGTGATGACTTGATCTTAAAACATGGGTGGAATCGTGTAAGGCGATTAGCGATAAGTTAGAGTCACAATCAACCAATTCAGTCTATGTACGTAAGATGATATCACATTTGATAGCTAAAGTGCTCACAACAAAATTTGACGTTTCTGCAGAAGTACGACCTAGAGTTACCACCAGCCTACTAAAATTGTACAACTTTTTCCGAGTTCTCTTTTTTTCAACCATTCATATAAATAAAAATAATCATTCCTGTGAACAAAAAAGTTTACTACATTTCAAAAGATATAGAAAATATAAGATCGCAAAGACGGAAATCTATTCTATAATTTCGAAAGCTTATTACAAATATTTGAAAAATTCACTATGGCAATCATGTTTTTTAACAAATTGTCATAAAAAAGTATTCAACTCAACTGAATTGAATTGAGTTGAATAAACTTACCAAGACGGAAAACTCAATAACAATCACATTTGACTATGGTTGATGTGACAATCACTTATCAGTTTATCACCTTAGCCGATTCCACCCCAGGTTGATGTGATTCGAAGACTCTTTTAGCTGAAGAAATATTGTCAATTTTGAAGAAATTTCACGGTTTCTAGATAAGAGTCTTCCTATTGGATCTTTATCATTGACCCAATTTTTTGTCCTATCACTCTATTTAGAAGCTGCTGGTAATGTAGCTTAGTGGAGCATTAGCTCCGGTCTTAAACCCGCATCCAATTGCTTGCATTCTTTTTAAACTACCGAATGTTGTTTCTTTTGCAATACTCTTCCAACTATAGAGCTGCAAGCTTAAGTTTTCTCTTCCCTCTACCCAGCATCTTTTTCCCTTTGCTTCTCCTTGGAAATTCTACTTATCACAGGTTTAGTGAGCTGCAGACAAATGTGAAGGGTGGTCCTTACAGGCCATGCATCGTGCTCCGGACATGCTCTGATTCAATATCAATCCAACTATCATTAATGGATTACCGCTACTTTTAGAACAAAATATTTTGGTATGGTTCATATATCATATAGGTACACTAAATTGAAAAGAAAATATTAAAAAAATAACTAGAAAAGCAAAACCTCAATAGAATTTCTTTTATGTATTTATTTTCGATTTCACTGAATTCCTTTGCTATCCCTATATTTGATAATTCTTGTTTGTTCAGAAGGACAAGATCTTGGAAGCAGTGATTAAAATAGTAGTATTTTTATTATAGAAGGGTGCGTTTTTAATCGGAAAATTTCTGAATTTAATGTTCTTTTCATTAAAATTTATTTTTATAAAAAAATAAAACATGATCTCATTATTTTTGTATAACTTCTTGGTTATTTATTGATTTAATTTTTAAATATTTGCTATGTTCTGTTTATATTTGCTTTTATTTATTTTTAAAAAGTCTGTTTAACGGAAGGTTTATTAACTGTTTTTTATTTATTTGTTTTTTTTTTTTTTAATCAACTCTTTTAAATATTAAAACCAATTGCATTTTACATTATCTTTAAAAGGGAACAATTCGCAGCTGACTGATATAAAAGCCTTGCTATCGATTTTAAAAATTCAGTTTAAATATTCCATACTTTGAAACGTACGTCCGTCAACTGAATTTCAAAAAAAAAAATATTCTTTAAAAATAATTGAAAAAAAAATGAAGTACTTTGCAATTTTTGTAGCACTTTTCATGGCTGTTGCCTATTTTAAAGTTAGCTCAGCATCAGGTAAGTTTTTATGTGAAAATGAATTTCCGTCTGGTAATTTTATTTCTTTTTTTTTTTCTTTATTTTGTATACTTATAATGAAAGATTTGCAACCAGTTTGTGCATTTAAAAACTCTAAAGGAGTTACAAGCATACTTAATTATCACGAAGATATTGGTCAGGGCGAGGAATATACTGATCGCGGAGCTAATCCTTGCCTTAAGATTGTATGCGGAGAAAATGAACATATACAACGCTTACCGTAAGTTAAAAAAGCCATTTATTTCCAAAACATCCATGGATTGATTGATTTATTATTTTATTTTCAGGTGTGATGAATAAAATTTTTCAAATTTTCTTAAAATCAATCCAAAAAATGAACTGACAAGTTTTTTTTTTAGAATAAAAACACTTAACTCTAACAGCAGAGTTACGTTAGTAAAAATAAAAAATTATTTTTTCTTAAAAATAAATAAATAGTTTTTTTTTCGACGCACGCCACCAAATAAGCACCATCAAACTATAAAAAAAAAAATGGCGATTTAGCGGGCAATCTTCTGAATTCAAAAATTAAATGGCATTTTCGTGGACACCATCTCAATTATAATTATTTCATAGATTAAGATACCTATTTATTTTTCACATCTTACCCAATGTTTTAGCTTTAATTTATATTTCAATATTATATCCTTCTCTTTATGTATCTTGTTACTGTGCACCATCATGAGTAGTGGTAAATTTAAACTACTAAACTATCTTCTATTAAGATTGTAACAGGGATGCCACTTTGCTGCGATAGCAGTAAATCTACTGTCCTTTTCGCAAAAACTACATATATCTACTGCCACTAAATTCAATCTACTGCACTTTTTTATGTTTAATGGACCTTCTCTTGGACAGCTGTCCAAAAAACATGCAAACAAATAACCGCTGTAAAGAACAGCTGAACGAAGCCAATTCATTGTGAACTTGACCACATTCTCTTATGATATGACATATGAAACTAGTTGGATGCTTTCATTCATGAAACAAATCTCTGTTCCTATTGTGTTTCCGTTTTCTGCTAAACTAACGGGATTCTGAGAGTTTATTTGAATTCGTATTTGCATTGTGTGACACTGACAATTCCTCATTTTACAAGAATTATTAAAAAAAAGACATGGATAAATATTTATTGAAAACCACAAAAAAAAATTAAAACTGTTCTGACAAACCTTTATTCAAGTGTTAAAATTGTTTTTTTTTTTATATAGAAGAACACCAAAAAGAACATTACAAGAAAATGAGAACGAAACTCAGTCACAGTAGAACCATTCGCTGGCTCTAGCCAAATATCGTTAGTGTTTTCTTTTAGTTTAGTTTTCAAGTTTTTAATTTCTTTCTTTTTTATTTACTAAATAATAGAAAAGAAAACCATAATTCGATTTAAGAAAATTAATGTACGAGCTATTTATTTTTAGGTTTTTTGTTTAATAAAAATCTACTGCGGAAAGATCCAATCTACTGCATTTTTTATTAAATGATCTACTGCGCTCCTCTTTTCTTGAAGTGGCAGCGCTGGATTGTAACCCTTTCTCTTTAATTTTAATGGAAGAAACTCTTTCACTCCTTGGATGTTACTTCACTTAAATTCATAGTTATTTAAGAAATTTTATAAAGAAAAAAATAGAAGAAATTTATAAACAAAATTTTATAATAATGAATCAATAAGTTTAACTCAAGTGAAACTGTATCTATCTTCCTTTTTCACACCTAAAGTAAAAGTAATAACTTGAATTTGGCAATATCAAAATCACTTAAGAAAATTTAGAACACAAAAATCAAAACATAAATGAACTTAAGCTTTAAAAGATTTCACTCAATTTAAAGTTAATTTAGGAAAATATTACGTGCAACACTTCTTTGATTAAATTCATATGATTATACGATCATTCACTAATATTTCTCCACCAATAAATTGGTGCCCATTGCGCAAGACTTATTGGCTTCGTGGATATGACGCGAGGGTTTTGAGTTTCTTAATGTAGAGCTCTTAAACACATTCTCTGGCTAGATTATTTTGAAAAAAAAATAAGTTTATCATATGAATGTATCGATGATCTGATCATCATTATGTAGGTATTCTCAAAATAATTATTCGTTAGATACTCATTGGGTGATGATGGTAATTCATGATGGGATTTTTTGATAACATAATTATATTGACCGGGTGATTCAATTTTTGTAAGCATGGAACTATTGTTAAAGCTTTTGTGGTTTTAAATTGAGGAGGTAATTTTCAAAACCAGCCATCTGACTTCAAGGTTGTTTTGAGTAAAATGCGAAAAACATTCATTATAAAGAAGAGATGAAATAAGAATATCTTTTGCAAATTTGTTACTCACGTTATTTTAATAAAATTAAATTTTAAGGAATAAATATAACTTAAGCCTTTATATATAAAATCTTTAGTTAAAAATTCAGTATACATATCTTCTTTTGGAAGTAAATTAAAAAAAAAAAAAAACTGTTTTTGGAGGTAAAATCCCATAAATAGTATTTTAGGTATTTACAATAAATTGTAGTTTTTAATAAATTAAAATAATTACTAGCCAGATGGTATGTTTTGTGTCGTGCCCTCCACTTAACAAATTAAAATATCAATAAATTGATACCAAAATTGATAGTTTTTTGCACTGAAAAGGTCTTTTTGGAAAGAAATTTTTTAAGGTCATTTTGGAAAAGGAATTTGGTGTTCAATATATTTGGAAACAAACTCGTTTTTTGTCTCTGAATTACTATTTCTGTATTCTGTTTAGGAAATAACTTTTGATTGCATTAGAAAAACCAAAAAGTTATGTGCATATCTCATTTTCCTTCCATTTATCTCACTTCCTCAATTATATGTATATATCATTGCTAAAGCTCTAAGTACATTATACAGATATTATGTTGACTTCGATTGGTTTCGTAAACGTTTATCAAAAACAGAATTGGTTTCTGGGAAAATTGCTTTATTGTTTGGTTATTCTCATAATTTTTTTAATGGCAGGAAAAAATCCAATTGTAAATTTGCAATTCTTTTACAAAAAATATTATTTTTATTCTATTATATTAACGAATCAGCTAAAACGTTTTTAAAAAATTATTTTCGAAATAAATAAATTAGATGGCACAACAGCTCTTGTGGAACCTGAGCCTAGTTACTTACAACTCTCAATAATTCATTTTGTGCGTGTTGTTATTGGCAGAAATGGAGATGAACCACAATTTTCTGCTAAATCCAAATGTCAAAGGTGAGATGCACTTTTTCAAGACAAGAGATTATACTCTTGGAGGATTTGTTAATTCCTCGTAAGAGGCAGTAACCCGTTTTTTTAAGTTACATAGGCTGGGAATTGAACCCAAGATCTTTGGCATAACTAATCATTATGCAAAAGCTCAAGGGCTACAAATGCAAATCAAAATATCTTATTAATAAACTATTAACTGCTAATTCACGTTAAAGCCTAGTACGATGCTGATGCGAAACCAAAAATCCCATACAAAAACGACACAATGAAATCATAAACGAAAAATTTCGTTCTGGTTTTCATTTTCCCATTAGCAGTTCGATGAGCTAAATTGATTATTGTAGCAGATTCTTTGGAAAAGTCTCCGCTCTTTTTCGCACAGAATTAATTTTCCAGACCATTTATTGTGTACGGAAAAGTGACATTTGAGTTGTATTCGTGTTTGTATATGTTGTTTCTTTCATATCAGCGTGCCTCTGTGATTTTTATGCGTTGTGTTTTTGTATTTTGTTTTTGCAATTGTTGTCTTGGTGACACTTGATGGAGTGGGAAATTTTTCGTTGTCGACTTTTCATTTTCGTATGCATTTCGCTGTCGTGTTGGAGACCAATGAAAAATTTGGTTTCGCATCAGCAGCGTACTAGGCTTCAGTAACAAATCTTAATGAAAATCTACCACACTTAACAAGAATTCTGCTGTCGCCAAGGGTATTTTTTAACTTTATTAGGGACTTGTTAATAAGATAAGATTTCGATTTGATTTCGAAAGGATTAAAAATAATTCATGTTTGATTTGACTTTATTAATAAATGAGTGTTACCCTATAAGCTATAGTTCAGTATCGTGTCGATGTACAACCTATTACAGTTCGTTGTTGTAGTTTCTCAACCGTCTATAAAAACGGATTCAACAAATAATTCCTAATACCAACTGGGAGCGGCAGATTATTTTTGTTGAGGGCGAAAAAATGGTGTTCGAGCTACTCCACTGCTTTTTTCTTTTTTTCTAAAGATTATTGAAAAATAAACAAAATAAAACTTTAGAATATTTTTTTCCTTTTATGAAAAAATATATAGAAAGTGAAAAATTTCCATGTTTAGCCTAAAATTAAAATTAAAAAAAAAAAAAAAACAACTAAGCATGCTCGCATTGTTTTCACAGTTGTTCATGGCCTTTTATTTATTTAATTTGGGAACATTGTATGTACGAGTATATATGTATATGACTTTGTTTAAAATGTTTATTTATTTTTCAAAGTCTGCAAAACGGGTATTTACCATCTACTGTTTGTATATCATGTAGGTATTATTGTTTATATTAAATAGCTAAAAACAGATTTTAAGTGCAAACTTTCGTTGTTGTGGCCAATAGTATACATGTACAACCCAACTGATGATATAAAAGGCGTGCTTTCGATTTTAAAAATTCAGTTTTGTATATAGGTACTTTGATACACTAACTGAATTTTAACGAATTATTGCTTAAAAAAATGAAGTACTTTGCAATTTTTGTAGCACTTTTCATGGCTGTTGCCTATTTTAACGTCGCCTCAGCAATTGGTAAGTTTGTATGTGAAAATGGGATTTCGTATGAAATTTTAATTTTTGTTTCTTTATTTATCATGATAGTAGAACCAGTTTGTGCATTTGAGAACTCCCAAGGACTTAAAATTATTCTTAAGTATTACCAAAATATGGGTCAGGGCGAGGAATATACTGATCGTAAAGCCATACCTTGCTACAAGATCGTATGTGGAGAAAATGTCCAAATGCAACGCTTACCGTAAGTTAAAAAGCCCTTAATTTCCAAAACATTCATGAATTGATTTATTTTTTTTTTTTTCAGTTGTGAAGCTTAAAGAAAATTATATTAATAAATGAATATTAATCAGCAATAAACTCGATAAAGTGTTTTTAAATTATAACTTTATTTTTGTATCTCTTTTTTTTTTAACTTGATGGTATATTTAGGTAAGTAATGGCAAGTTATGAATTCGTATACAAAAATCGAACTCAATGATTTGATCAAACCTTACATTATATGATGATAACAAAGACTGGTCTCTCTGTATGAATGCCTATCTGTCTAAAGGTACATACCTTCCATACAACTGTTTAGGAACCGTAGAGGAAAATCTAATTATTTTAATCGAAAACGACTTCTATGATTTTGATTAAAATTTTTCTGATGTAAGCTAATACTAGGACTATCTACCAACTAACAGTATTAACAATTTAAAATTGAACCGTTATTAACTTAAACTCCCAAGGAAAAATTTTTGTTTTTATTTTCAACAAAATGTTTACTCACATATCTGTTAAATTAAATTTGTATGCAAAAGCTTTTTTTTAATTTTAATAATATAAGCACATAGGTATGTATATTGAGTAGGTAACAAAATTTTCAAAAACAGAAAGTAAATCCAGCGAATCGTTTTTATTTATGAACGTATGATCCCTTTAAGATTCGATGATTAAATTTGTAATGCTACTGAATGAGATGAGGATACTTGGAAGTTGATATCTTCGTTATTAAAAGCTCAGAGGAAAAAGGTTTAAGAACTCCGTCAGATATGATATAGACACAGAGCTTTTAGCTTTATATTCGCCTATAGCTTAAACAAACTAGAGGGAGGATAAATTTAATTTCCATGGCCAAAAACAATCCGAGGGAGGTTGGTCTAAGTTCGAGTCTCAGATGGGCAAAACGTTTTTCAATTAATATATTGAACTTTAAATGACCAAGCACCACTAAAAGGAGTCTGATGATTGGCCTGGCAGTCGTGAAATAACTATAACTCCAGCCCTATAAAAATCTTGGTTGTATAGCTCACCCAAGTGTTGTTTTTTTTATCCAAACCTTCAATATATCATTTAATATGAATATCGAATGCATATAGGATTCGATTTATTTTTTTTTTTTTGACAAATAATATTGTTTTTTTTTTTTTTATTTGCGTCACTTAAGCATTTACTCAAGCTTCATGTGCGAAAGCGGTATATGCCATGGCCTATTGCACTCTACATTTGAATCAATGTTGACACATATTGGATATTCACACTAAGATAACATAGCTTTATTATTTGGATTTATTTATTTTTTTTTGTATTTAAAACAATAGTCAAGGTTAATTTATAAGGGATTACGGAAGAAAATGCGGAAATGTTATTTACAACCAAATTAAATGAGCCGCTAAATGATTGGTTTTATTTAACTTGCGAAGAAAGTTAGTAAATTGCGGATCAGTAAAAAGATTATAAGCGCAATAAACTTGTAGGTGATTTGTATCTAAATCAAACACCAGAAACATCACTACGTATTATAGATTAAAAATTTATTGCAGAGTTAAATTATTTTATTAATAAACAACTAAATGATAATTCATGTTTACAAGTAAATCTTATAATGAAAATCTACTACATTCAATAAAAACTCTGATTGTAATAAATGATTAGGTACTAATATCGTCTTTAGTCGAAATTCGACCATCTGTATTTATATTTAATCAGTGTATTTGTTATTGTAGACGTTTTGTTTGGGGAATCCATGATTTCACATATTATGTCTATTTTTACACGCATGTATAGTCGACCACCGATTCACATACTCTCTTCTGATGGCACTTCTAAGGGCGTTTTTCTTTTTTAGTTCAGAGTAGAGCTCTGAACAGAGTCTGAGCACTCCGAACATACTCTGAGCGACCTCAGAACTAAGTGTGCTCTGCTCTGAGAGTTCAGATTTATTTATATCCGCCATTTTTAATGTTTTGATGTTTTTCTTCACTTGTCAAATTTGTGTTCAGCTATTCAACTCCGTCTGCTCTATCAATCAATTTATTCTGAGCTCATAGAGCGCGCTCTGAATATGCTCAGAGAGAAAAAACAAACACAAAATCGGAGCTCTGAATGCTCTGAACTAAAAAAGAAACACGACAGTTCAGGCTCTGCTCTAAACCAAAAAAAAAAACAAAAAACGCCCTAATTAATATAAGCTTTCAAATGGTATATTTTGTATTATCGGGCGTTCGGTTTAAGTATAGTAAAAATGAGCTCCAAGAAATTGATTAACGTATTAATATATACACTTTCTCACAAAGTGCACACACTTTTAATCATTTGAACTTTAAAATACCTACATAATGAATCACTATAAAGCGTTTGTTTTATTTTTATCTCAACTATTGGCAAAAATATCTCAGGTATTTTTAACTTAATTAGTCGTTAATCCACGTAGTTGTGTGAATTAGCTAATTAACATGAATTTACGACAATTGTATCATATTGATAAGATTTCACACTTAGGTCCAAGTAATAACTTTTATTATTTAAACTCATCAAATTTAATATCTTATTTTGAGACACTTTAAAAGTAAAATCAGTAATTAAAATAGGAAATAAAAAGCTCTTGACTTATTTCTAGTTAACAAAATATTTCATGTTGGCCCAACATATCACATAAAATGATTTTGAAGACTTTCATATTGATCAATGGTAAGGTAATTCAATCATTGAAGTAAAGAAATTCATTTCATGTGCAAGGTTGGGCATAAGCTTTACATTGGCAACAAAATATTCACTGATTAAGCTTTTTAAGTGCATTAAAACTTAAAATTTCCAATGATGGTTTTCAATGATAGCTAATAACTGGCGGGCGCCTGAACTCATTGACTAAAGATAATTCATGATTCATTTTAATTTATTAATACGGATGTTAATAAATAGCTCATTATTATTACCTTATATAGGGTCAAATAGAAATGTGGTTGTATAAAATGTATTTTATAATCTACGCCTCTTTCACTAAAACCTACATAATTTTATTTGCTTTGTGTATATAGGTATTACGAAATTATGTTCCTTTTTATGTAACACTTACTTGTTTTCCACACGTGATACATCATTATTCAAAATATATTTTTCACCTGCAGTCGTATAATGCAGACGCCATTGCCAGAGACAAATTAATAACATTTATTTTTGACACATTTCGTGTGGAGCAAACAAGCTTTTCTCTGGATTTACAATAATATTATGGTGGCATTGCATGTTTGTAAGTATTATAACTGATACAATATTATGCGTTTCTGGTTTTACATTTGGTTGATTAAAATTATTGCTTAAAACTTATTTTGCAATAAATTTCATTGAATAATAAAAATTTAATATAGAATGAATCAAACAAAAAGCATTTATGTAATTTTATTTCAAGAAGATTAAGAAGACGTAAAATGATGCACAGTTTTCACCTTCGCAAAGTGCATTTTTTTTTAAAATATTTTCTCTGAACGAATAACGGATGCGCGATGCAACGAATGGTTCATGGTTACATGTTAATAGAAAATTGATCGAACAAAATTGATTGATGAGGTACGTATTTAGTGTTTGCAGATGGAAGGAAATTTTGTATCTTAGACTGATCACAGGGGTGCAACCTATCCGCTATATCTATTTTTACTTGGTTTGGTGTAAAATAAAATATCGAGGTTTTAATCAAAATTAAAACTACGATGATGAATAAGTACGAAATAGTTTCGTTACGCCACCGCACAGTGACCCGTTTCGACTTTTTTGGATGCTAAAATTATAACTCTTAAACGAATAAAGATATCTTAACATTTTTTTTTTGTATTTTAAAGAAAATTTCCAAGGCTATGAAACTGGTGAGTTTAAAAAAAATCGTTTCAATATGTTCTATATACAAATACGAAGTTTTACTTAAGGTGATAGACATAATTTTTACTTCACTTTAAAAATTTCAAAAGCTCAGTTTTCGAATAACAGCAGAATAAAATTGAGTAAAACAGTGGTTAAAAAAGAAAACAAACCAATAAGAGTGAAACAGTGGGGAAAAAAGAAAATAAACCATTTTTTAATATACCTATAAAAAAAATATTTTTTTTTCTATATTATTTTTTGACATTAAAAAAATATTTCAGGGATATATTACAAGTCGAATAGTGGAAAAATAAACTTTAGATTTCTTGAAAACTATCATCTAAATCCGTGGTAACGAGTAATAAACTAATCATTTCTAGAGAGTACTGTGCTGTTTTTATTTATTTATTTATTTAGCTACAAATTACAAATTATTAGCTTTGAGATTTTAAAATTCTTTTTTTAAACAATATTTTGATACATTAAAATCAATAACATTCATATTTTTATTAAAAACTAAACATCCACAAACAAAGGTTCATGAATTTGAGATCTTTTATACTTTTATCTTATGCCATAAGTAAGTCAGTTTTCATTTATGTACACTTTTTTTTAAATATATATGTATATTTATATTTTTTTTCTTGATGAACTGAATATTTTCCTGTCCAAATAAAAGGGAAAATTTAATTTTAAACTCTGGAAACACTATACACAATATAATGTTTGATAGAAATTATGTTAGCATGTTAGCTACCACATGCAACAAGTTTGAAATCATTTGGTGAAGCAAAAATTTAAGATGTGATGCCACACATGCGCTTAGTCTTCGATGCACTTTCATTTGAATCGGTTAGCTTTCCCAGACTGAATATAAAATTTTGTGAAATTTTCGTTATTTTTTATTTAAATTTTGTAATACATACGTACAATTTTGAGTTTTATCTAAGGTGCGTAATATTTTATGTAAGTTATATGTAAATTATTTTAATTAATTCTTTTTTGAGTGCATTTTATTTTTTTATGCAAGTTGGTTATAAAACCATTTTATGTTTATTTTCTTTTTTTATAATTTTTATAGAATTGACTTTATACAATTATTAAGTAACGAATTATTTTGTAACTAAAAAAAAGTGAAAACAAAAATTAATGGTAAGAAGTCGAAGCATTTATGTATTTTAATAATATATTAAGTTACAAGTAAAAACGGTTTTTTTTTAGCAATGAATCTATATAGTCTACAGAATTAATTTTTTTTATTGCGATATAAGTAGGTTGGGTACTAAGTGGCAGTTTAAGGATGCGTAGAAAAAATTAAACCGAGATTCTGATCAAACTTGTTAATGCGATTATAAAAAATTGGATCTCGCAATTCTTTACGCTTGTCTGTTTGGCTACATACAACCTAAACGGATAAGTCGATTTCCTTTAGACTTAAAACCTAGCATTTTTAGGACGGTCCCAGACCTACCGTGTAAATTTTTTTTAGCATTTAAAAGAAAAATTATTTTTCAATCATAGGTAGTAAAAAAATATAAAGTACCTATGTACCTAATTTCTTGAAAAAAAAAAAACTTATCCAAATTGTATTTAAACCATTTTGAATTGAATTTGAATTTGTTTTTATGTCAGTTTTACTGCAATTATAAGTTTTTATTTGATTAAAATCTTTCTATAGCCTTCAATAAATAACAATTATATATTAATTAATGTGCAGAATCAGAATTGAATTTAAATTAAAACCGTAAACGCATTTTCATAAATCACTCTACTTGCAAAATTTTCATTAATATTTTTATGTACCTACCTTGATTTTTTTTCCTATACTCAGTTCCTTGAAAACTGGAACTACATTATAAAATATCTAGCTTCTATTGTTTAACCTTGAAGAAGCATGTATGTAATTATTATTTTTTTCCGTACTTATAACTTTTTTTTTTAGCACCATCATGCGCAATATTCGACCATTACCATCAGTATTAGCTAAAAAAGCATCTGAAGAGCTAAACGAGACTTCAAATGATCTGCAATTTTACTTAGACTCACTTAAACATTGGCTAACCAGACAACGTCACTTAAGATCACGTACTCAAGATCAATTTCTAATTGCATTTCTACGTGGTAGCAAATTCAGTTTGGAAAAATGCAAGCAAAAAATTGAAAGCTTTTACACTTATCGAGCGTTAATGCCGGAACTTTTCAAAGATCGTGATATCAATGATCCGAAAATTTATGAGATTTTAAAATTAGGGTAAGTTTGAATTATAACTAATTTAACCATAAAGCAATATTTATTTATAGTTGATATTATTGTTCGTTTTTTTTTTTTTTTTTTTTGTCGGCAGTTCAATGCTACACCTGCCACAGCCAATATCTGAAGATGGACCACGTGTGATAATGCTTCGTTTTGGCAACATTGACTTTCACAAGTTCAAACTTGTTGAGGTTTTTAAAGTTGGCATAATGATGGCCGATTTATGTTTGTATGATGATGACAATGCCATTGTTGCAGGTTATGTAGTTGTTGTTGATTTAGCCAATGTTACACCGTTTCATTTATATAATTTCGATCCAATATTCGCTAAGAAAATTACAGTTATGACTAATAAAGCATTGCCATCGAGAATGAAAGGATTTCATTTTATAAATATGTTGCCAGCAGTTCAAAAATGTTTCAATATGGTTAAAGGTGTTATAAATGAGAAATTGAAGAATAGGGTAAGAGTTGTATTCGTTTCTATTCCTTTTTTTTTAAATATTTAATATATTATTTTTTTATAGTTTTATTTTCATGGCAATGATTTAAATAATCTTTACGAACACATCCCGAAGCATTGTTTTCCAGTCGAATATGGCGGGAAATGTGAAACAATTCAAGATATAATTGAGAAATGGGAGATTAAATTGAAGAAACACAAAGAATTTTTCATTGAAGAAGATGAATATGGGTGCAATGAAAAGCTTCGAGATGATAGAGCTTCTGTTGTGGACTCATTTTTTGGAATAAATGGATCTTTTCGGAAGCTGACAATTGATTAGCATTATGGTTGTTAAAAACATATATGTACATATTTATTTTATAGCAAATACCTACAACCTTTTTTTTGGAATAAAGTTAGTTCAATTAAGTGATGGAGAGTCCCGCTATTTAATGCAAATCCTAATTCTCCGAAACCGCAATCAATATATGTAAATATTATTGCCTTATTATTATATATTAGTGCCATAAGCTTTTTATCTATATAATTTGAGTTTTAATGGTCTAATAAGAAAAAATGTCAGACTACATTATTGGTATAACAATTATTATTCTAGAGTGTCAAATAAAATTCATACCATCTGCGCCTGCGCTCTGCCGGAAGAGGGGTGTTTGCATCAAAAAAAGTAGTTAATGCAACATGATAGATGGTAGAGGAGCTTTAATGGAAATCAAATTCAAATTTCTTAAAGGCCCCCATACCGCCACTTTCGTTGGATTTATTACTGATGGCAGGTAGATTTAAAAATTTAATAAAACAAGTTGTAATATCAACGAATTTTGTATTTTATTTGAAACTAGCTGGCCTGCCCCGGCTTCGCACGGGCTGACAAACAAAAGAGTTTACAAAAAAAAAATATAAATAAATAATATATCCAGGCAATGTCAATCGATGACTGAATCCCCCAAATTATTTCATATTCGGAACTCTAGAATCTATAAATCCAAGCACTATTCGCTATGCATATACATTTATTTTATATTCTTAGAATTTACTATTTACAATATTTATGTTTTCCTTCTAAATTCGCACCGAAAGTGTTGGTTCAAAAACAAAATATTAATCTGTTAAGAAAGTGCCTTAAAATAAATGTAGAAAGTCCTCGATCCCTCGGTAGTCAAATATTGCGGATTTCATAATCTCCACTAATTATTTATGAATCAAAATTTGTTTCTATTTTTTTCTCAATTATTTTTTTTTAGCCCTTATTAGCACTATCGCGAAGAAAATTTCCCCGGAGTTTTTTCCCATTTTGGGAATTTTGGTATCAGGAATCATCTTGAAAATTGTAAGGGAAAATATTCTTTCCAGCAAAATAGCTATCGTGAATAATCTTTCCAGGGAACTTTTTCCCCATATCAATGCAAAAAGTTCCCATTAAATTGTCGATAGGGCTGATAATATGTATTTTTAGTATTATCCAATAAAAAAATTGCACCTTCAAAATACAAAAAAAAAACATTTTTTTTTTAAATCTGATGTTATTTTTTGCATCTACTCCATCCTACCCTTTAAAATGGCTATATGATATGAAAATATTAGGCGATTTTGTAAATACATGCTACATATCCTTAAAAATTGGATTTCATTTTCGTTGTTTTTACTTCGTCCTAAAATATCTAAATGCTGGAATTATTGACCTAAAAAAACATCCCTTAAGTTAAACCTATTAAACACAAAAAGAATTTTTATTTTTCAATTCAACCTATAGTAATTTGATTTTTGTTTAAGAGTTTTGACAGCTTGATAGATTTTTCTGAGACATCCTATTTATAAAACTCAGATTGCTTTGATTTCAGCATAGCGGTTGTTTGCAGCTTATTAGCATAGACCCGCGAGTTAAGGCAAGCCTACAATAAAAGGTCAAATCGCACAATTTTGGTGGACATTTATATAATGTTGGTCCCCTTTCAAATCGCTTTTGCAGAATTTTTATTTTGCCCGCCATTCTCCTTTTAAAACCATGTCGTCCACACTCATATCATCTAATGGGGTTTGGGTCAGAATCCCGAAAACCAGAAAACCCAAAATATCCAAAAACCAGAAAACACAAGATCCCAAATTTTGTTCCCGAATTCGAAATCTTGTGAAATTTGTAAAAAAAAATTTGCGCAAATTTTAAAAATGGAAACGTGAGTAAACAAGAAGATATAACTGTCCATAAAAATTATCAATTTTGTCTACTATATCTTAAAGTACCTACCTAACTATAAACTTTATAAATGAACAGGATATATGTGTAACGAGGTAGCAGAATGGGTCATCGGCTTCAAATATAATCATTTTAAGCCGTTTTTTTTTACCGCAATACAAAAATTAAAATAGAAAAACTTTTAAATTCAAGTTTACTGCTGGATGCACTTTTATTGATTAATATTGTAGATTATTTTTTTTATTAATTCAATAAGCAAAACTTCTTCATGAATATGAGCTTTCCGCATTAGCACCTAAAAAATGTAAATAAATCCATGAAAATCTTAAAAGAATTTTTTTTTTGTTTTAACTTACGGTGTAGAACGGATTGTGTAATCCATTAGGCATTGAGACCTTATGCAAGAACCTTCATTGGTATTATAAGTAATTTCCTGGCCTCTCCTTAGGACAACATTTTTTCCATCGGGTTTTGTAAGCATGCAAATTGGTTCGGATGCTTTTTATAATATGAATATGAGTAGAGAAAACATTAAAATTTAAAAATATTTCAATCTTTTATATGTACTTTGAACTTACTTGCTGAACAGGTGTTAAAATAAGCAACGGTCATGAAGAGTGCTACAAAAATTGCAAAGTACTTCATTTTGTTTAAGATTTTTTTATTATAAAATTTAACTTGTGTATTAAAGAAACAGAAAATTTTAACTGAATTCTCAAAATCGAAAGCAAGCTTTTATATCAATCAGTTGCGGATTTTTGTTTTTTTTTTTTACCAATGGAAATTACCTTTAGGAATAGTCATAAAGTTATTTTTAGTAAAAAATAAAAACAAAACAAAAAACACAAAAGACTGTTTTTTTGTTTTTTTTTTCGAGCAGACTTTTAAAAATCAATAATAAATATGAACACAGCAAATATTTAAAAAATAAATAAATGAATAGCCAAGAAAAAATGCAAAAATAATAATAGCATGTTTTATCTTTGGTTTTTCGAGTTTTTCAATGAAGTACAAAATGTATTTTACAAAAATATAGCATCAAAGTTAGTTTTTCTACTTTACTTATTTATTTATTTAACCAGTTTCAAAAAATTTGTAGAATTAAGAGAAGATTAACGGAAAATTTTACAAAACTTTTATTGATCAAACATTCTATTTATCCGTTAAACTTAAAACAAAATTCCATCAATTATTCATGGAAATCTTTTTAAAAAAAGTACTTTTTAACGTGGACTCCTCCAAAAGTATTGAATCATTTTTGCATATAGCTTTGATACATGAAGCTTAGATATTCTAATCTAATCTAATATACCCCTGGCCTGGTAAAAAACTTCAGGAAAACTATTTGTTGGTTTGAAATTCAGCCGAAATCAAACCTTCTCTTTAAACTTGCTTTGTTCTGAGAACGAGGAGCCATGAAAAGTATAACAAAAATAGCAAAGTACCTCATTTGTTCGTTTTTTTTTTTAAGTATGATTTTTTTAAATTCAATTTGTATCTATGAAGACATAAAATATTTAAATAATTTTTTTTAAATCGATGGCATATTTTTTTATCATTTAGTTAGCAATGAAAAATTGCAGATACCAATTGAAAATATATTTGTTAGAATTATTTTAGGTAAAAAGTGATAAATTAATTTACAAACAAAATTCAGTAAATAACTCTGTTGCAACAGACTTTAAAAGATCAATCAATATAAATTCTAAAGGAAAGCAAATACATATTTTCAATTTGAATAAATAAAATGACATTGAATAATTTGCGAAAATATTTAGGACGTAGTTTGTGTTCAAAGTTGGTTTAGAATTTATCTCGTGGATTTCTGACTTGCCCAAAATCCAAAAATATGTAATTTTGAATTTTTATTTTCGAAAAATTTGATATTCAGTTTTAAACAGTTTTTTAATATTAGCACACTAACTTATTTTCTTAATAAACTCCAGCTTAACACACTTATAAAACAGTAAAAGTTCATGCAAACAAGTAAGCAAACATACCTACTATTTTTACATTTGTATAATTGTCAAATTAGGCATTTTAACTTTGAATAAAATGTTTAAAAAAATAATAATAATGCGATGCTTAATCCTTTCAAATTTTAAAAACCCTGTTTTGAACTTAGCTTCATATTAAAAATGCTTTAAAATCGTACTAAATCGTCTGAAAATTTGTTCCATTAAAGATTACTTCAATTCGAAGTCCTTATAACTAAAATTTTTTTCTTGCTCACTTTGGAAATTTGACTTTTAAAAAGTTCAGGTCAAAAATAGATATACTCTTCAAATTCATGTTTAAAATTTTGTTAGTTTACTTCCCACTTTCTTTCACTATTATTTTAATATTTCGGCGGATACAGTTAAACAGTATACGTTTTATAGGTAAGAATTGCGCATTTGAAACTACACGGAAACTTTATGTAGACAAGTTGGGGATACACTTTCAAAAACTTTTTTTTGTAACTATTAGTTATTACACGAACTTTTATCTTTGCATATTTACTCATAATGCTAATTGTTAGGGAATATTTATTTAAATTGAATCCCCATTCAAAAACTGACACCTGTCACCGGAAAGCTTTTAACCACTTGAAACAAATATCTATGTACGTATCCTTATCAGTTTTGCAGAAAATTAACAATGAAATTCACCCACCTCGGTTACGAATTCGCTTAGAACATTTAACTTTCCATTCAGTCTCCCTTCGATTACGATTGGTGAAACCTTTTTATTCTGTTCCAAGAATGTTGAAAATATTTTTCAAAAAATAATTCAAAATATCTAATATGACTAAAGAAGAAGATTCGGTAAAAAAAACAAAAAAAAACTTAACTCTTAATTAATAGCTAAAATTAATTTATTTCAGTTAGACTACAGTAGCATAGATTTCCCGGAAGATCGTATTTGGTTTCGTATTCCAGAATGGGAAGTTATTTTAAAAGTGACGACATTTGTTCCGGTGATTGTATTTGGAATTGCTAGTAATCTCATTATAGTTTATTTAATTTTTCAAAATCGTGCTCTACGAACACCCACCAATATGCTGATTGCTAATATGGCTGTTGCAGATACAGCTACTCTTATTATTTGCCCAATTATGTTTATGTACAATGATTTCTATCAAAATTATAAGATGGGATCTTTTGGATGCAAAACGGAAGGTTTTCTTCAGGGTTCTTTGTTAATAACAGCTGTTTTAAATCTATCGGGAGTGAGTTATGATAGACTTACAGCTATTGTTTTGCCTTTGGAGGCACGATTAACAATGAAAGGTGCCAAAGTAGTAATGGTTTTGACTTGGCTGATAGGCTTTGCTATTGCAACTCCTTTGGCAATCTTTAGGAGCTATAAGGTATAGGTTTTGTAATTTTTATTTTAAATAAATATTTGTTTTAATTTGATGTGATTTTCAAAAATTAAAGGTCCGTTTATGGAAGAACTTCAGGGAAAGCTATTGTAAGGAGAATCAATATATTCTACCAAAGTATTGGTATTTTCTTATATCAGCCCTAGTTTGGTTTCCATTGGCAGTAATGTTGATATCGTATTCGGCGATATTTGTCAAGGTTTGTCTTGAGTTTTTAGGAGCTCCCGCACACTATACAGACTTTCTATCGGGCTATAGTTTAGTCGCGCTATAAATCAGTATGAAAATTAGTGGCCTCACTACAACGATTCGGTATTTCTCTAGCAGTCCAAAAGTCTATAGTGTGCCTACGGGGGCTCTAAAAATACAAAACATTTAATTACATTGTGTTATTCTTTAAAATTATTTAAGCTTGATTTATACGAGAAGAAAGTCCTTAGCCGAGATCATCCTTTAAACGTTTCCTATAAAAAGACAGCTGCTAAAACTATGTTTATTGTGGTTGTTGTATTTATTGTTCTTCGAGTTCCATTTACGGTTTTAGTTTTCATTCGAGCTGACCTTTTAGGCACCTATACTGGATCAATCAACAATAACTATCGAACTCTATGGTATATAGCTCATTATTTAATGTTTATTAATGCAGCAGTAAATCCCATCATTTATGGATACACAAATGATAACTTCCGAAGAGCATACGATCAAACTCCAATGTTTAAATGTTGTCCTTTAACTAGGATTGCAAAAAAACCTACAAAGGTAATAAATTAATGTGTTTCACAAAAAATAAAAATAAATATTTTTATTTAATAAAAATAAATATTTTTATTTTTTTCCAGAATGGGACACGGCGGGAATCCTTTGGCTGTTTTCATAGACTTTGTAATTGGGCTAGTTTCCGAAGAACAAATATGGAAATAAATATGATTGTAACGAATACAACAAGAAGTCCAATTGGAGTTAGGACAATAACAAAAGAGACTATGATAGATTCAAAGCAAACTTTTAACTATATTAACGATCTAAATGATGTGGAACATGGATTCATCTAAAATGTTGATCAAAATAAATAAACTTTATAAACCTTAAAACAAAACATATTCAAAAAAAGTGCCTGGTATCGTAACTACTTGTTCTGATTGTGCCTTAGAATTTACAAGATTGTATACATATAAATGATTTTTTACATGGCTACACTAAATAACGGCTAGTTTTTTTTCGTATCTTAAATATTAACCACCTTGGAGTACTAACAATAAATAAATAAAGACGCGACAGCTCGTGTAGAACCAGGTCCTAGTGAAGTGACTTACAACTCTCAATCATTCCTGTGTGCGTGTTATTGGCAGGAATAGAGTGGACCTACAATTTTCTGTCAAATCCGAACGGCTAGGGTGAGAAGCACTTTTTCATGATAAGATATACTCTTGGAGGATTTGTCAATTCCTCGCAAGAGGCAGTAACATGTGAAACTTAAAGACCTTGTACTAACAATAAGACAGTAAAATCTCTATACCTATCAATCCCCCAACCGTCAATTTATCGAAAACGAGAAAAACAGAACTTCGCCATCTTTAAATGGACGCGGCTATTTTCTTAACCTAAATTTGTATGTATTAATAGGTTAGGTTTAGGTTAAAACTTATTTTGTAAATCATTTAATTTTGTTGATGATTTTCGTGCTGAGATGTAGATGGCTGTTTTGTAAAAAGAAAAAAGACAACGAAAAGGGAAAAAAGGAAAAAATAACACTATTTCCCTATGATCCTTTTCGTTTTTTTTATAATGATAATTATGATAGATCTGGTGTTCATTACTGCAAATGGTGTAACAAACTGAATTTTTTGCAATTAATTGTTTCTCAAAGTGTATTTTATTAATTCAAAAGGCCAACCTAAAACAAAACGCCCAATAACTTTACCAGATGACCTAAAATTAAAATGCCCGAAATGCTTAAATTTGTAAAAATTTCAACTCACCCAACATTTCCTTACATACATATTTCTTTTCATTTTAATAATTGGAAGTTGGTTATTATTTTAAAAAAAATACACAAGTGTTCTTTCCTACACTAAAACAAAAAGTCAATTATAATTATAATTTAAAAAAAAATGGACTTATGCAGTTGCGTAGCAGTGTATGCATACTACATTTGCTCTCCCAACTATCTGCAACAAAATTTTATACGTTCATTGGCTCTCAAAAATTCCGTTATGGTCTTCTTCCTTAATTTGCAATAGGTTAGGTAGTCGATTGCTTATTTTTGTTAAAAACAAAAATAATAATAAGACCAAATCTTTAGTACAAGTTAAACTTTTCTCTGAACAAGATCTCATGTTTTGTCTAAAAAAATGTTTTACAAAATTTACTTGTTTCTTGTAATCATTACTTGTTTTGATAATTGTATGTGTCTTGAATTTTCCATTGAAGAGAATCACAACATTAAAGTGGAACCGTTTAAGACACCGATAAACAAACGTGATATCTCTCAATTCTTTGATAAAGGTAAAAATAACTTTCTCATAACAGTGAAATGAAATGAAGATGGTCTATTGTGTTTTTTTTTTCAACATTTATTCATTTACATATACATACATATTTACAATACTATAAAATCTTAGAGCTATTCGAAACCAAAAAGCTCCTTCTTTATGTAGCCTGAATTGTGTTTGTCTAGAAATGTTATGAACTGTGCCATGCTAATTTTTGTGCCCTCATCATCTCCTGTGTCACTGAATAGCTCCTCGCGAAAACCATCAAATCTCCTCAGCTTGTCCATTTTTTCGCCCGCCCTCTGACGAACCTCACTTTTCCTAATGGTGATCTTATGCCATTGCATTGATTTAATGATTCTCCAAAATTCTTGAGTGTTCTTCTTTAGGCCCTCAACACAGATGATACCTGGTTTGCCGGGTCGCAAAAATCCTGATAAATCAAGATCACGACTTTGTTTTACAATCTCTTGACGCTTGTATCGGCTCTTTATGTGATGCGAATAAATCCACAAACGTTCAAAATCATCTATCTCCATGTGATCATCTTTATCTTTTTTCTCTAACTCAAGTTCACTGGTGTCCTTGGTGAGGAAAACATCGATTTGTTCTTGAATCCAAGAAACCACTTGGAATATATATGTGTCGGATTTATCCATGGAATCAATATAGTTTTCTATTTCCGACTTAACAAATGACTCCTGTAGCTTGGACAATAATGCACTGCGAATGGTAACAATAGCATTTTCAATCGCAGGATAAAGATGAGGTAGTTCAACACGAATCTCAATTTTGTCGCGGCGGCTAGTTGATATTGCAATTGCAAAATCTAATGTCGCCCGTAGAATGGTCGATGATCCTTTGAGGTATTCATTAAAATCACTTATCACACCTGGATCGTATATTTTCATTTCGCCAGGATTGCAATAGATCGAGGAGAGAAGATCTATTTCTTCCAGCTGTTTTGCAATGCAGGCTTTGAATAGAACACTTTGGGAGGCGTCAATAGTTATCAGATCCATTTTGTAAACTTAAATGAGAAGTAGAAGAAAAAATAATTTATGTTATAAATTTTATCGTGTTAAAGAAAGTGCAATTAGGGTTGCCAGAGAGGATTAATCTTTATTTTGATTAATTTTAAAATTATTTTTTTTTATTTTAATAAAAATTTACATTTTCTATTATTTTCGTTGTTCTTCTTCTTATTAGTGTACCTTTAATATTATGAGACATAATTTGCAATTAATTTATTTGTGTTATTTATAAGATTTAATTTTAATGGCGGTCGTTTGATGTGATGAATTGCGAAAATATTTTGTTTTCAATAAAGTTTTTACATTGGAATCCTATTATTCTAAAGTGGCATAGTAATTTAAGATAATGGATAAGTACTACAATTTTTTGAAGATACCGTTATTGCGCAATCATACGAAATAGTTTAAGAAACAATTTTTTTTAAGAAAGTGCTAAAGAAAAGACAATTTTTGTCGTCATTTTTCAGTTTGCATTTTTTTTATTTCTCAAAAAAAAAAATAAATTAATTAATTTTAAAAGGAAGAGTGCACCCTTAAAAAAAAATGAAAATTAAAGGTACATAGGTATCTAATCTTGAACAAATTATTTTCTTAAAAATCTTTTTAAAAAAATCTTAAAACTCAAGGCCTTCACTAGTTAACTGATAAACTGATTTTGTGGTCTAAATACAATTTTATTTTTAATCTACAATGATTTCTATTTCACCTCGATATGACTTTTTTCACAGAAATAGGTACATGCTCTCCAAAACCACTAAAACAAAACGGGTATCTGCAATACAACGAATCTGTTTTTTTTTTTTTTCAAATTTTCTCGAAAAAAGTTTTGACTATTTTCATTTAACTTGTTTTTAACTATAAATTAATCCAAATTCTTATTACAGTAGAAAAATAAATTGGAAACCTAAATTTTTTTGACTTCAATGTCCTGGTACGGTCAGATTTTATTAAAAACTTGAATTCAAATTTATTGAAATGTTGAAGCCAGGATTCTACTTTAAAATACATTTGCTAATTTTATTTTATTCGTTACAGCATCCTATTCATTTAATGGCCTACAAAAAGTAGAATCAGTTCCAATAATATTTCCGTTGGATATCTGCTTTTTCAGCGTAGAATCTGTAAGACACGCTGCTTGTTTGCATATTAAAGAAAATGGAGTTCGAAATTTTGTTATATTCATTGCAGAGGTAAGTTAAATAAAATTTACATAATTAACAAAAACACTTAAAACTTCTTTTTCAGAATGGAACTTATGAAAAAATTTACAATTTGGAGACTCCTTTTGCTATCGGCATGGATTGTAAATCTTTTGGTCCAAAAGGTTACGTTGCTATTGCATATAATATAACCAATCCCGTTGAACAAGCCAATCAAGGATCACCGATTTTTCAAGTTGATTCTAATCGCATCAAAATAATACAATATTTCGGATCACAAAATCTAAGAGCAGTTTACCTTCGATCTACAGCAAATGATCTTTTCCTTTTGCAAACTTTTGTAACCACAGTCAATACAACACAATTTTGTCCATATTTCAAATGGTCTGGCTATGGATTTAATAAACTTGGCAAGATTCCTTGTAGCAATGCAAAAAAATTGGAGCCATTTTCAATCGATTCTGAGAGTTATGTTGCTGTGGCCAATTATGCTGATCAATATGGTCGTACACAAACCAATTCGGTGATCTATAAATACGATCGAGAGAAAAAGAAACTTGTAAATTTCCAAAAGATTAAGACCTATGCCGCTGTAGATGTAAAATACTTTAGTGTACCTTTTGAAGAAATCAAGAAGCAACACTTTTTGATATTCGGAAATTCTCAGTCCAGCGAAAATAATCAACATGATGAACTTGAAGCTCAATCGGTGATCTACAAATTTGAGAAGGGAACTTTTATTCCTTATCAATCACTGCCTTTATATTCCGTCCAGAAATTTCTTCCAGTAGAGGTAAGATATGTTTATTTTTTTTTTTTTTTTTCAACTTTTGATTTTGAAATATTTTCTTAGAACATAGAGATAGAGAAGTTTATTCTTCTAGTTGCCTGCTCCAATCAAGAGATTAAAATCTACAACATGAATGATTGGAAATTCGAAGAATCCAAAGTTCAGTTCACAGAGGGTGCGTTAGGAAAAGGGGTTTCTAACATGCGCATCTTCGAAGAAGGCGACTTAAGCTATTTGGGTACCTAATATTAAACTTTGTTTTGTTTTTAAACAATCTGATAAATTTTATTTTACACAGTTATCGCTAATGAACGCATGATCGAGAATGAAACAAATGTTTTTCTGCCAATCTTTACCCAAGAAGAAAATGCCAATACTCTCCGACAGCAAATAATTGATTGGTCTCTGCAAGCTATTGATCGCCTGAGTAAAATTGACGTGGAAAAACTCAAAAACGACGTCTTGGCTGCTCAAAAGCTAAAAAAGAGTCGTACAAAAGCAGAAATTACAGACATTTCAACGGCAAATATTGAAATTGCATACACAAGATCGGTAAGCTTTAGAAATAATAAAATTCAAAACGTATTATTCTAGCAGTATACGATTTAAAAAAAAAAAATCTTCACAGTTTATCAATCATCATCGAAATTTCACTGCTAGTTATTGGAAGACCTTAACCTATGCCCAACAGTCACTTGAAGTTCTAGAAGCTCGAGCAAACAGAAAATCATTAATCAAACGACACACTTCGAATAAGGATAGCATCGAATACGTCCAAGATACTCTCAATGTCGGGACATTAGTAGTTCGCAATAAATTCAAAGCCGAGAAAATAAATGGAATCGATTTGTCGAATATTCAATTTAATAAAGTATCAGCTCCTAAAGTTGTTGTCAATGGAAACTTTAAGCGGCCAACTGAAGGTCGAAGTGATATCAATCCTGAATTTCTTGATTCAATGAATGTGGAACATTTAATGATCACAGGAAAACTAAACGATATCAGCTGGTCTGATTTACAGTTGAATACTCTCAAGAAATCAGGACAGCAATTTTTAAAGGCACCTGTTAAAATTGACAAATTACAAACAGATTCGCTTTTTGTTATATCGGGAATTGTTAGTGGGCAAAGTCTTTCGCAGTTAGTAAGGACTGATGGAGGAAGTTATGTCGTAAATCAAGATGTTCAATTTGCAAAGCCTATTTATGCCAAAAATTTGACCATCAACGACCGTTTGAATAATATACATGTGCTACAAAACAAACTAGATGTCTTACTTCTTAACTCAGATGAAGTTCAGCACATGACCGGACATAAGACCTTTGAGAATGTAAGGCTCCTTGAACCGTTTACGTTATCGGTAAGAAAAATACAATTCCAAACGCAGACTTCATTATTTAATATTTTTGCCTTTTTCTGGCTGACAGCCTTTTCTCAATCATGGAAATAAATATTCAAATGATTAATTCTTTTTTCAATTTCTAGGGTAAAATCTTGGGAAACTTTAACCTGATGTCTCCATTCAAGACTATACATGAGTCTCTCAATCTAACTGGCGATTATACAATTACCGGCGATGTAACGATAAGTAATCTTCTATCAGCTAAAAACATCATTGGTAGTTCGGGTGAATTTAATATCAAGAAAGCTCTTGATCAAGGCTTACGTAGCAATGGTCCTATAAATGGACTTAACTTAAACTTCGAAAAACCCATCGAAGCAAACAACTCAATTGTTGCATTCATCAATGGCTTCGATCTTCAACAACTAGTTCCAACTGGTTTCGATGAGGTTCAAATTATTGAAGGTCATAAGATTTTCAATGCAGACGTACAAGTTTCAGAAGGATTCGCCGAAGTAAAGGTTCTCAACGGCATTGAGGTTGATGATTTTGAAAAAAGGCTTCTTACCATGAATGGACAGCAAAATATCACTGGCAACTTGAAATTGAAGAAAATTACTGTGAAGAGGTTTTTTAACAATTTTTTTTGTTTTGAATATGTAATAAACCGTTATTTCTAGAATTACATCACCATCAATTAAACTGCGAGGTAAAGACCTCTCGCAATATCTTACTTCATCAGGGAATCAAATTTCAGAAGGGTCTTTGAATGTTGAAAGTTTTAAAACTCAGTTTGCAAAAGTCGAAAATATTCAAACCATAAACAAAGTATTTGAAAAAAAACTTGACCACAAAAAACCTGAATGGAATCCTGAAATATTAAACAACTACCCGGGTACGATTCGAGTTGAGAATCTTAAAATTGAAAAGTTTATCAATAAAAAACCCATCGAAGAAATCGAAGAATTGCTGGCTCAATTAAATGGAAATGTCAAATATGTTGGAGGAATGAGATTTCCGTATGATATAAAAGTTTCAAATATCACTTTCACTGGGAAATTTAATGGAATCTCTGCAGAAGAATTTGGCAATTGTTGGTTACAACAGAATCGGGAGCAGATTTTCACAGCACCTCAAACCTTGTCCAATGTAGCAGCTGCGAAAGGTATTAAGTTGAGTGGAAAACTGAATGACCATGACTTACAAGAATTTGTTTCGGGAACTTATATGATAAATCGGGATGAGCATATAAGCAATGCTGTATTCGGTGAGTTTTATTATACATTTTGATGTTTTCATGTTTAAAATGATGCTTCATTCTAGAAAACTCGATAAAAGTCAAAACAACTTTAACAGCGTCTACGGTCAATGGATTACGAATTCCTGACGATATTCTCACTAAAGACTCTGTTGAGGCACAAGTCCTCGACGAAGCCATGATATGTCAGAAAGATGTTTATGTAAAAGGACAAATTCGAAAGTTGTCCACTGTTAACAATTTAAATTTAGCACTTTTGAATAACTTTATCGATGGAGATTTAGAAACTTTAGCTGTTCAGAATGCGGTTTTTGAAAAGGCACCTTATTTTGTCACGCTTAATTCTCACAATCTCAGCAAAACCATGGAATATGTTTGGTTTGCTAATGAAAATGTCGATATACAACATCATGTTGAGATAGCTGATGGATATTTCGAAGGCCCAATTGATTTCGAAGTGAGTACACTGCAATACTTGTTAGATTATTGCATCACCATTCTAAGTGATACTGTTTTTTGTTTTTTTTTTTTTAAGGGGCCAATTAATGGAATGAATTTAAAATATTTAAAAGAAAACTACTTTAGTTTATCAAAGCCGCAACAAATTTCGGCGGAAATGATATTTTCGAAACCGGTTGTTTTTGAAAATGATTTTTATGTTGAGGACCTGCACTTATTTGGCCCAATTATTGAAACCAGCAGGTAAGGCTTATATTTTCAGTTACTTTTTGAGACAGACGACAATGATACTAAAGAGCAAAACTATACATACAAATTGCAAGTACATTCGTATAGTTACATTGCATAATTGAATATGAAAAAGAATGAAATGAAACGTGTTTCGATGCAACAGAGAAGACAAACCTTAGGTGGAACGACATTTTCACATGTCAGACCAAAACAGATCTGGGATATGCTGGATCTGAAGCGTTCTAAGAGTTTTATATCTCTAAGCAGATTGCAAATTGGCTCCGTTATAGGTGTCATCACCAGACATTGTTTAATAAGCAAGCACGCAACGAGGCTTAAAGTATTTTCTAACGGTTTCTGCAGAAATCGTTCAATATTGCAGGTGAATTTTTTGAAATTAAGTTTTTAAGCATAAATCAATAATTTTTCAAAATTGGCGTAACAACATTTTTTTTAAAGCTCGCTTTAACCTTTGTTTATTGCTTGGCCTCTTTTCGCACCAGTAATGGTTTTGGAAAAAAAACTTGTAAACTAAACTAGATCATCGTTCAACAGCTAGATCTTCCATAGTATTTTTAAACTTAAAAAATCAAAAAAATTAAACAAATCAATTTGTTTAAACTTTTAAATTTGCTTTAAACATTCAATAATAACTCACTTCATAGGCTTACAACATATAGGGAAAGTTTAAGACGAATATCACCCATGCTTCTTTTTCCGCGCTGCTATTTTATTGCGCGCAATTAATGCCAATAGAACTTTACCCACAAGCGTTCCCAACTGAAATATAGTGCGTTTGTGAAGTAGTTAAATTTCGATTGTTTTGTTTTTGTAAAACATGGAGCGCGGAATAGCTTTGACATCCTGATTCCTGATAAAGAAATTATAGTGATTAGACGCTTTTCATTGGTTTAAATGCCTGTCACTGCCAAAGGAGATTAAAGTGTGTCAGAACATGTTTAATAAACTTTTAAAACCAAATTACCTAATAAAAAGATCAGGTTATTAGTTGAGGCTTAGGTTCACTCCGAATTGTAGCGTTATTAAACCATATTAGCATACAAACTCATAGTGGTCTAGTATCAAGTTCTCCATTAGACGAGAATTACAGTCGTTCGGTCTTAACCATACTATGATTTCACATAAAACTTACAATTTTTTGATAAGGCAGTCAGCTAGAGTCGAGTCAGCTTTTCAAATGGCTTTTTTTGATGTTATCTACATAGGTAGGTAGTTGTTTTGTTAAAATTATTTAGCTTTTCTAAGATCTTTAGCTAAGCTAAGGATTAGATATCACTCCTTAATTTAGTGAAATATGACTTATCTTTACTACTTACTAACTTACCATTTAATAACAAAATTTATCTTCTTTTCAAAATAATTTTTGTATAAAATTAAACAAAATTGAAAACAACACACAAATATTAGAACTACAATAAAGAAAGGTAAACCTTTACCACTTTTATTTTTGTTTACCATACCACGAAATTCCAAATTGACAGGTGGTGTCATACAAATGTCATCGACAGCTGTTTTCATAAATATTTTACATATTCTATTTTCCAACAGATGTCGTCTTATTTTGATCGTTATTTTTTTGATTTTTGTTTCAGCAATTCCGAAATTGATTTTAATGATTTTGTGGAGAATTCTCTTCTTATTTCTGGTAAACAACAAGTAACTGGACAATGGAACATTTATGAAGCATTTATTTCAGGTATTTTACTCAACATTAAAACAACAATATTTAAATTTTATTTTAATCTACCAGGAGATCTTAACAATGTTCGCATTAACAATTTGAATCTCGTTGACGATGTTATTCGTTTGGACGTTACCCAAAATACAGTCACAGCACCAAAAGGAGTTCAATCTGCAAGCATTAAGAATCTATATTGTGCATCTGAAAGTACTGTTAATGATGTGGACCTCACAGAATGGATTTACAACACAGTCTTCGTTTATGAAAATTACACCATTCGAGGTAAAACAATTGTGGATTCTGCAATTCTATATAGCGATATTGAAGTTCTTGGCTCTGTAAACAACATTACCTTTGATGAGAAAAATTTACTACTAAGGGATAAAGATCAAGTGATTAATGGAAATGTTAAAATTATTACAAAATTTCCAAAAGAGAAGCGAATACTATCAAACTCCTTAGAAGAATTGCAGGTAGAAAGTATAAATGGATTAGTCATTGACAAGTTCTTTAAGAACCAAGTCCTCGAAGAGGATATAAAATTGCCTATAACTCTCGATAGTTCGGTTATTTTTGAAAATTCGGTCAATGCCCGACATTTTGAAAGTGAAGCCGATTTGAGGGATTCAAAAGAGAAAAGTTTTGACTACAACCAAATGCACAATAAAACAGTGAAAGCTCTTGGGCAATTAAAACAAATTGTTGAAAAACTGGGAGAAACTTATAAAGGTAAGTTAAATGGTAATGTAAATACTTAATTAATTATTGATATTTCGATTTTATAGATACAAAATACTATTTGAGCCATTTCGAGCAAAAACAAACGATGCCGATTCAAGCCCAAAAAGTAATCAGTCTAACTTTGAGAGTAAATGAAGAATTTGTGGATGTTATTGGAGTTTTAAAAGAAAATGAAGACAACAATCTTGTCTTCTATCGCTGGGACTTTTATCAACAGCACTTCGTCATCGATAAACGTAAGTACTTTTTTAATATTTTTTTTTTTGGTAAGAGAGCCGGGGGAGTTTTTTCTAGTTCAGGGGGTCTAGTCATAACTTGAGAAAATCGAGTCCATTCCATATAATCGAGTATAGGCAATTCCTAATTTAACTCAGTCCATTGTTTTTGATTCGATTGAACCAAATTAGGAACTGCCTATGCTCAATGGTATCAACTGCACTCGATTGTATCAAGTTACACGCAGTCATAATTTATTAATTTCCTTATTATATTTTTTGTTTGAACTCTTCAATATTCACCGATTGGTCAATTAAAGTTATCCGCAAGGGGTTGGTTGCACCATTTTAGTAATGGTATGGCCAAAGTCGTCTGTCAGTCAAACAAAACTTTATTTCTCCAGAACCAACCAGACTAGAGAAATGCTAATTTATAACAATTGACAACATTTTATCGCCACCAAAAATTAGATGTGCCTTTACGAGTTTCCCGCGACTTGACAAAAAAAAAAAACTGCGTTCCTGAATTATGCTCCCGCAGAGCCAAGGAGCATGAACAACTCGATTATAAACAAAACTATAAAATGGCGTTTCTTTAGTCACTTCCTTGTTAAATGCCAAATTATAACAGTTATTATAAAATAGTTTATGGCCATTAAAAATTGGCGTACATTAAAGAGCTTCGTTCGTCTTGAAAAAATATACTTTTGTTCTGACGTGTTACCATTCTAAAAAGCCACTTCACTAGTCTACTTGTTCGCAGTCCTAAGAATTCTACAGAGAACATGATATCAAAATTATCGAAGAATGCCATGAATGTTTTATTATGTCTGCTTAAAATTGATTTATTGAGAACTTATTACATTATTTATTCACAATCTTATAAAACTAATTTGAAAAGATATATTTTAGTTTACAAAATAAACTTTTTTCTTTTTTGAATGGAAAGTCCATTGGGACTTTAGATACAAATTGTAAAAAATGAAAAAAAAAATGATGAGCAAATGATGATTAATAAAAAGATTACAATTTAGTGCTGAAAATGTTTAAATTCCGAAAAACAATATTAAATACATACAGGCTTTTTTTTCTTAATTCGAGCCGCATTTTTTGAAGGTGTGAAAAGCTAGCCCGTCAAATTTTTTACGCGTAAAAAATAACAAATCAATTTCTGTTTTGTGTATAAACAATACAAAGTATTTTATAATCACTTTTTTGTTACTGTTATTCACTCCTTCAAAAAACACCAGTTTTATAAAAAAAAAACTAAAATTAATACAATTAGACAATTAATATATGTATGTATGCAATTAGACGATTTCTTCAATACGATGTATACATTCTCCTCTACATCTAAAGTCTCGCAAACTCGTCTGACTGTGCTTCTATGATAGCTTTAAGGATATTTATTTCTAATTTAGCAGCTGTTCTACCATTGACGCGATTCATAACATTAGCAACGTACAACCCGAGAGCTTCGTGTCGATTTGAATTGCAGAGATTTTTAAAAAATGTCGGCGGAAGCTGATTATCGAAATTTCCAATGTTTATTATCTCTCCAGGAGCGGCAGTATGGTTCAATGTTTTGGAGCTGCTTGTTGGATTATTTTCAAAAATGATATCCTTTTGGAAATCCAATTCTTCCAATTGTGTATTGTAGCCATTTGACTTGGGTGTCATGCCATTGGATAGTTCACCAGACATCGTTTGGTTATTCGATGGAATCGTTATAACATTGATTCCTGCATTCGACGTCACTGTGGTGGGCATAATTGTTTCCATTTCGTCTATGGTTTCTTTTTTTATTTCTACTTCTGGAATCTGAACATGGGATGGAGCAGTAGATGTTTGTCCTGATGTGATGTTTATCTTTTTCGAAGGTGTTGCCTCTTCACGTTGTGTTTCAACACTTTTTAGTTTACGTTTAATTGATTCAGGTAGCAACATTGAACGGGTATTATCGAATGCTGGTGACCGGGTATTATCGAATGCTTGTGGTTTTGAAATTCTAGACAATGTTGTTTTATTTATTGGTGGTCCCTGACTTGTCTTTCGGAGGCTTATACCTTTACATTGAAGAGCTTTTGAAAATGCTGTTTGTTTTTGTTGCTGTTGTTGTTGTTGTTGTTGTTGTTGCTGCCCGAATTCCGGTTTAATTGCTGTCGTTGCCTGTGAAACCATTAAATTTGAGTTAAGAACTTTTAGCTCTGGCTTTATGTCTACATTGCTGGGAGTTTCTTTTTCTGGTGAACTCCCTGTTGGACTGATGCTCCTCATGGATTTGTCTTGGTTGTCGCTTTCACCTTCGTAATCGTCGTCTTCCTCACGAACTTCAAGAAACTCCACCATAGATTCTTCTTCTTGTTCGTTCGTTGCTTCTTCTCTGTTGAGAAAAGAATTTTTATTTAAATACTTATGTACAATATTTAATTCGTATGTTCAATATTTAAATATTTTTGTTAAAATCTTTATGTAATTTTCAAAAATAACGGCAATACATTTTTAAATCTATACGTGCGACGCAGTCGAGTATTTTATTCCCCTAAAAAAATCGATGGTTATAAAATTTGTATTATTAAATAAGGGGAACCCCATGTAGATATATTTAATTCCAGCAATTTACCATTTTGAAAAAAAAACCCAACTTACACCTTAGCGACACGGCTATCGAAAAAAGACAAATTTGTAAAACTGTCCCGAAGACTATCATTTTGAAAGTGAAGATTGATCATTTCTCCAACACCTGCCTAACTTCTTAAACAATGTCTTTGAAAAAATGTGAAGAGTTCTTCTTTAGCCAGAGTATACCATTGGTATATGAAAAACAAATATTTCATGGATGTAAAGACAAACTACCAAATGTTTTAAAAGTCTAACTTTTAAGTAAAAGAACATAGACGGATTTGGCTTTATTATACCAAAAAAAAATAATTTTCTACACACTGAATCATTTTGTATGTTGTTAATTCTCTAAGCATGAATCTTTGTTTTACGAGAAATCATTTCTTCTTGATATTGTTCGTTTTTGTACGGAATTGTGTTGGCCGTAAAACAAATTAAGACTTTTTGAATTTAGGGTTCCCAAAAAAAGTGTTAACCAATTACCTATAAAGGATTGAATGGAACGTGAGGCTTTGGTTCGGTTATCATTCGAAATAAATAGTGGAATTACTTGTCAGGAGTGAACCTATCCTACAAGAAACTGATTTATGGGTCAGTTTTCAATGGGAACAAATTAGATGGAAATAGCGCATGTCTTCAAATCCTTTTGTTTAGAATCATCGCCGACCGTATGAAACATAAATATTCCTACAGCCTCTCGTCAAGCTTCCAAGCTTTGAGATCGATTATCGCTATCAAATACCCGGCTTCGAGCTTAGAATTTAGTCTGCGACATCCTAAAGGAAGCAATTTCAATAATTAAAATGAAACATAAATTACACCCGAATTCCTAGAGATGTCTTTCTTATCCGTATCAGTAATGCAGTTCAATCAATATAATTTTTCAAAACTCACTCTAATTTTGGTTTGAATTCCTCCTGCTTCTTGCATATATCTTCCATTTGTTGAAACAGCTTCCAGGTGCTCGAGGACTTCAACTTCTCTTGTTCGTATTTCTTTTGCAAGACTTTGAAAATCGATTTAGCCTCATGTGCTGCAATGGCATATAAAAGTTTGTTAATTTTTTTTCAATATTTCTACTAAAATCCCACCAGAAAGTTTGTTTTTTTTTCCGACTTTAATCCAAGCCTCATCTTGATCCTTTTTTGATTTCGCGGCATCGCTTTGTGGATGCAGAGGTTTTTCTTCGGCAATATCAGCTAAAATTTTATCCAATTGAATTGGCATATTGTTTGTTTTTTTTCTTTAATGAAATTTATTTATTGCTTTAATAATTATTATTTTTTTCTACGAAAGTACAAGAAAACGACGACGGCGGTAAAAAAGAAAAAAGAACGAGTGGAATCGAAGAAAACACAATAAATTTTTTCCTATATTTGATTTGTTGAGTAGAGAGGAAGATAGAGCGCCAGCCAGTTCAGTTTGTGCTATTTTTGCTTTCTGTTGGCTTTTTTTTTGCAATTTTTAAAAATTGAAGTCTGTTCGTCTCTTTCTGACTCATGCATTTTTCCGTTGATTTACGTCGGTGAGCTGTTTGTTTTCGTTGAAAAAAAAATGTCAAATGCTTCGTTAAGTAGCTAGTGGTATGTACCAAAGGCTCTCAAACTTTATTCCGTTTTGATATAGGGTGATTCGTTTTGCGCGAAAAACAAATTGCTTGTTTAGTTACATTTTAACGCGTTTTATCCAGTGCCTACGTTCTGTAGGGCCAGGAGGGCACATGCAACTTTTAGTTTCGGAACTGATTTGGTTTATAAAATGTCTATCCTTAAGGCCACTTTGTTCACAGCTGATCCTTTAACCAGGGATTATTTCAACTGGTATATCACCGAATTTGCATGTTAACCAAAATTTGTATCAAGAAATTCAAAATTTTAGTTTTTAATCATGGAAATCGCTAATCAGCCGTTTTTGATTAATTAGGGCCAGTATGTTTACATGACTTTAACAGGTTCTAATTAAATAGCCATAATCGATGAGAATCAGCGCATTAGCGATTTACATGTTAACAACTCAAGTTTTGAATTCCTTGATAAAATTTTAAACATTCATGGTGTTATTTATAAACGTTGTCTAACTTTAGACAACTGTCCAACATTGGAAAATGTGTTCAAAAACCTTGTTAATTGTTCAGCCAGGTTCTACATTTCACTTTCGCTCGAAATGAAATTGAAGTCAATCTAATTTCAATTGATTTCAATTCTATTTCGAGTGAAAGTGAAATGTAGAACCTGGCTGGTTGTCTTATAGCTGCCTAACTTGACACAAGAGTAGATTATCTTAACAGTGAATAATGTGATATTTATTTTTATTAAATAAAGGATATTTCCACCAATTTGAAAATAGTTAGACAGTATCTAAGTAGACAACAATCTAATAAATACGACTGTCAATGATTTACCAGTTGCAATAATCCTTGATTAAATTCGAGTTGGTTTGGCTTAAAAGTAGTCTTTGTTTTTTTTTTCTAATTTTCCATACATAAGCGGAGTAAAGAGTGTGGAGAGATGTTCCATTTTCATTTACAAAAGTTAACATCCTTTAAAAATTGCTGTTGGTCCCTTTACACACGAGGAAACTGAGTTTCGCACAACTTTCAGTTTTTAGATGAGGACACTTGAACAGTCTTCGATTGGTGGAAATTAGAAATTAAAATAAAACGTCAAACAATCATCAGCAATTTGTTTCCTCGAGTGGAAGGGGACTTACATCTTTCAACCGAAAGGAAAGAGAGCAAAAGGGAAAAGAAGTTTAATGTGGAATTCCTTTCGATTATGTTTGGAAAATGAATCGAATTTTTCTTTCAAACAAATCTTGCATATTTTGCAAGATTTCAAAAAGAATTTACACTAGAAATTTATAAAATCTCAAATTGAATTTCGCTGTGTTTTTGGATACAACGAATTTTAATTTCAGTGAATATTTTAATTATGTATATATATGTAAATATTAAATATTTGTGCGCTCTTTTTCAATAAATAAAAGAAAATACATTTCGCGATAATAACAATAAGTTTCATTTAATTGAGCTGTCAAGCACCACACATATCTACAATCAGAAAAAAAAAAATTGATTCTTTGCACATTCCTTTGGACAACAGAAAAAATTCGATTCTGTTTAGAAAAAAATAGATTTTTTTTTGTTGAAAGGATTTGACGTAAAAATCGCTGTCGTCTAAATACAGTCTTTCAAACTACAAATTTTAGAATCACTGTACCTAAAATTTTGATCACCTATGGATCTGTTATCAGTTATACCACTATACAGGAAATATGCGGAGATAAACAAAAAAAATTATACAAACCAAAAACAAAAACCCGTTTAAAATTTTATCAGTCGAATCTTTACAAAAAACGATTGAAAATTACCTACAGTTGCATTCATTCCAAAATCCAAAGTACAGAAAATGTCATAATGATACTCGTGACACTCACCCTATGCATATTTTCGCAAGGGGTCCTAACGGCCAATCTTCCTATTGTAATAAATACCTGGGCATTTATCGATGCTGCCAATGAAGCCTGGAAGGTACTCCATCAGCCACACAAAACAGCTTTAGATGCCCTAGTCGAGGGTTGCAGCACATGTGAACGTCTACAATGTGATGGTACTGTTGGCTATGGTGGTAGTCCCGACGAACACGGTGAAACAACTCTAGATGCAATGATCATGGATGGTGCTACGATGAATATAGGTGCAGTAGCTGCATTGCGACACATTAAGCACGCCATTCGAGTTGCGAGGCATGTTTTGGAAAACACTCAACACACATTGTTGGTAGGCGATCAAGCAAGTCAATTCGCACAAATGATGGGATTTCAAAAAGAATCACTCAGTACTCCAGGATCAAAGGCAATCTGGAAAAAATGGTGGGCAGAAGAATGCCAACCTAATTTCTGGGTTAATGTTAAACCAGATCCTAGAAGGTCTTGTGGACCATATAAACCTGCCCTGAACTATCATTCTTTGGACCAAAGTGACAAAAAGAAATTTGAATTCGGACCTAAAAACCATGATACTATCGGAATGATTGTTATCAATTCTAGAGGCCATATCTACGCCGGAACTTCGACCAATGGAGCCAGTTATAAGATTCCCGGAAGAGTTGGTGATTCCCCATTACCCGGCGCTGGAGCCTATGCTGACAATGAATTCGGTGCTGCGGCAGCAACGGGTGACGGAGACATAATGATGAGATTTCTCCCATCGTTTGTAGCCGTTGAGAATTTGCGAGCTGGACAAGATCCCACAACTGCTGCCCAGAATGCCCTCAAGCGTATCCTTAAACACCATCCAAAATTTATGGGAGGACTAATTGTAGTTAATCGCTTGGGAGAAGTCGGTGCAGCTTGTACGGGCATTGATAAGTTTCCATATTCCCTAGCATATGGCAACCAAACTAAAGCAAATATTGAATATATTAATTGTTGAAAGAAGAAAATTGTTTTTTTTTTTTTAATTTATTCTAATACCTACAAATGTAGTTTTTTTAAGGTTTTTCTTCGAAATGATGTGACAAACATCTTGACTCAAGGAGAATAAATTTTTCTAGCAAGAAACTTTATAACAGGTTGTTATGATTTTGCACTTTTGTTAAATAAACCTTGCGTAAAAATAAAGTTTGGCTTGGTATGCGATATAAAACAATGGTCTTGTTTTTTTTTTTTAAACAAAATGACGCGCAAAAATCTTATGCTTGTTGAATAATCCCGATCTAATCTATAATTTATTTGATTTTCCAGACCTCTCTTGGCTTCCTCGCAGAAAAGCTCTTATTGATATTTTTCGAGTGGCTTTTGGAAATGCCGATTACGTTGCAATCAAGAAGTCACTAGAAAACAATTCCTACCCAAATGTCATGTCCATGGAGACCGAAGGCCTAGACCGAGTTTTTAACGAAAGAAATTCCTCAGGGATGATTGAAGCATTAGAACTCGATGGCCAGGATTGTTTTGTTGCAAATAAGGAAAGCAATAGAAGCTTGGGTGTATTTTGTATAGAACACAACGATAAGGGACTCAAATTCGTACACAAAAATGACATTAACAGGGATGGAGTGGTTCAGGTAGGTGGAGATCTTTAATATAGTGAAGAATAATGTAAATAAAAAAAAGACAATTTTTCCAGATTACTTCGTTAGAGAAGAACCTAATCGCCATTCTCTTAAACGACTCAGTGGAGATCTGGAAACCCAATGAACCAGAAAAATGCAAACAAAAGATTCCAGCTGTGACTCCATCTCAAATAGCAGCTGTAGTAACCGAAGATTCCGAGAAATTCATTGCTATTTGTTCGAAAATCAAACCCAAGTCCTTCCACCATGGACTGGTCGATATTTACAGATCAACAAAGGAAAATCCTTTCCAACTGATGCAAACTATCGAAGTCGTAAGCCCTCTCCAAGTTGAATTTGTGGTCTTGCAGGAGTCGAAAGACATTCTACTCAATATACTCACAGAAAGCTTCAATGAACCACTGGCAATTTATCAATACAAAGGAGTTGTAGGCTTCCAGTCCATTGTTAGTTCATCAACAATAACCCCGGGAACCAGTATCAGTGTGATACATCTCAAGGCCAGTCAGCAGCATCTTATAGCGGTGATGTCAAAAGACGAACTGACACTAGTCGAAGCTGTTCTTCACAAAACATAATTCAGAACACAATTTCAAAGTTTACTTTACGTAAAAATTAAATTTTTTGTTTATTTTAAAAAATGTTTCACTCTCGCTATTCTTTAACTAATCATCGCTGGATTCAACATTTTCTGTTTGCAACCCCTTGAATGTGGGAACTGGCACGTAGGTGACCAATGTGAATAGTTTGTTGGGTGAGTCCTCATCGTCGTTGCGGCGACGGGCAAGTCGGACGCGAACACGGAAAGGTGTACTCCTGTGAAATTGAGAGAAATTCGAATTAGTTCTGGTATTGCATTTTTATTTCAAGAGATGAGTGAAACATACCTGATACCCTTGGACCAGATGTGCTTGTTCAAGCGGGTGTCGATTCTCACATCGTTGGTACCCATCTCCTTCTCGGCAAATTTGCGGATTTCCTTGATGGCACGAGGAGCGCGTTTCTTGAATCCAATATTGTGTACCCGCTTGGACAAGTGAATTGTACATTCGCGGGTAACAACCTCATTGATTGCCGATTTGTTTCTCTTTTCGACTTTTGTCTTTGCCATTTTTTTATTGACGTTGCTGCTATAAAGCTACACAGAACTGGAAATGAAAAAGTAACATCATCGTACAATCATTATTGAACACTGATATTTTAATTTTAATTTTATTGGTAGATCCCAAATAGAAATGATTGAAATTTTCACAGCAAACATTAGTTTGGTATTTAAATAAATGAATTTAAGTATAATTTTTTGGAAAATTTCAATATTTACACGGATGTTTTTGGATTTTTTTATAGAAAAATTATTAAAACCAACCTATCGGATATGAAAGCCTGACGTAAAAGAATTGACGGCTGTCAAAATGGGCGCCATCTGCATTTTTTGTTGCTCAGTTTTATTTTTTTTTTTTTCGAAGATATGGAAGGGACATCCCTGGATTGAATGCATTCAGTCTATTTTAATTTCTTTTTTTATAAAAAGAGTAGTTTTGGAATGTTTTTGGGACCGAGTGCCCGTTAGTTCCCTTTCACACGGAGAATCTGAGTTCCCAGCAAATTTCAGTACATAAGAAGAGAAAGCCCCCTTTTACACGGGGATACAGTACAGATTTGCTAGCAACTTTCATTTTTTTGACATCCTTCATGACATTTAATTAAGTAGTATGCGTTCGTGCAAGATATTTTAAAAGAAAACTACATTTGTGTTTCACCGCGTGTAAGGTAGAAGAAATACGGAAGAAATTAAAAGAAAATGTTAGAAGATCTCTAGCAACTTGTTTCTTCGTGTATAAGGGGACTTTCCTCGTGTGAAAGAAGAAGAAATTAAAAGAAAACTTTAAAAAATCTCCAGCAATCTTCAAAATCGTTTCCAAAAAATGAGAAGAAATTAGATAATTTTAATGAAATTTATGGATGGAAGTTCACTGAGTTTCCAGCAATTTTCAATTTTAAGGTGAAAATGACACCAACAAAGGGAAATGAACGGTCTACGATTGGTGGAAATTGGAAATTAAAAGAAAAAGTCAAAAAATCTCCAGCAAATTATTTCCTCGTGTGAAAGGTGACAAAGTTAAGTTAAAACCTAACGTATGGAAACGTTTTCAAAATAAACGTATTCAAAATAAAAAAAAAATATATATAAAACATAAACTGAAAATAAAATCCTGTTTTTGCTTTTTTCTATTTCTTTTATTTTTTAAACGTCATAATACGATTCCATTTGGATTTTTGGATTCCACAGAAAATTGTAGGTCCCACTTTTTCTGCCGATAATTCTAGGTTTTAAGTTGTAAGTCACTAGATCCGTTTTTTACGAGCTGCTAAACTCCATATCAACTCGTTACTTCAAAATGGTTGGCTAGCTTTAAATTACCAACAAAACGCTCCTAAGTCATTAAGTAGGTATAGTCCCATAGAAAAAAATTAACCAGCAGCTTAACATAAAACTATCAATTCAAATTTTTTTTGTTCACATTATTATGTTTCTTTATGTATTTTCTTAGTTTTTTTAAATAATGCCATTACACACAGTAATAAAATATAAAATAGTAAAATTTGATGGAATATAGGTAAATGTAAAGGTCTAATTAAACTGTTGGATCAAGTACTTTGCCAGCAAATAAAATAGTGCTTGTTCCCTCGTCAACAATTAAAAAGATGAATGGACGATTGACGTTGAACTCTTCAATGTTATCACCTCCAAATTTATTAACGATTTCAACTTCTGCAATATAAAACAAAACAAAATTATTTATTTAGCAATATTTAAATTAAATAAATGTTTACCTGTGGCCGCATATGCGGTACTTCCTTTCTCATGAACTTCAATGCCAGCCTTTTGGATAATATTAGATACTTGCATTTTTCGGTCTAATGCTGAACCTCGAGCAATTCCACTCAGAGCTGCATTTTCGGTGAAAATTTCATTTAAGCCCAACTGTTTGATTTTGAAAAAAATATTAGAAAATTAAAATTGTATGAAGTTTATTTTTAATTTAGGTTTGGACTAATCAGATGGTTTTTGCTGGTTTTTTGAATGTGACAGTGAAGAAATTTATGAAAATGTGGGGAAAATGGTCTTTTCTTTCACGACAGATGCGTAAAGAGGAATGAAAGCAGTGCACTGTTTTTCAGGGTCCTCATCACGTAAAACGAAAAAGACCCAATAATATTTTACTGATTTATTTTTCTCCACAGATATGATAGAGATGTCAATAATGGAAACGATATCGTCTGATTTTTTTTGTTTCGTTTGCCATCAGCAGCGTATTATAGGCTTTATAATTTTTCTTAACTTACCGCCATCAAACTATCCTTAAGTTTCGCTGTGTAGTCAAATTTGAATTTCGGTAAAGTAACTTTAACTTCTTGTTCAGTCATCAACCACTGAATACGTCTTAGTCCATCGCCTTCAATCTCGCGAACAAGTTCTTCTATACCACCCTTACTACCAGGCAAAATCAAGGTCATCGAGAATTTCTTACCCTAGATGATAAAAGCAAAAAAAAAAAATTCATTAATAAAATACTTTGGACGGCCATACTGATAATCATGTTGAAAGTGTTGTACATTAGAACAAATTCAATATAAGAAATACAAAATGGAGGAATTTAACGGTTAAATTATTGCTTTATATTATGTAAGTATATTTTAATTGATAATTCTTGCTGTTAGTTACGTCCCTAAGCGCTTCAACCCTTTAACCCTTTGTCGACAATAGTCAAAAACTAGGACCTCGTAAAAACTTTTAGAGTGTCTTGGGGCTTTCATTGAAACTCAAATTTTTTGAGACGCTTAAAAAGCAAATTATGTGATCATTCTGATGCCTATAGTATAAAAAATTGATTTACTTTCCAATAAATTTTATTTATAAATCTATCCCAAAGTAGGTATGAAACTTTGGGCAGCTGTCGAATTCCAAAACCTTATTTACAAACATATTCCATTTTTAGTTCAATGAACAAAGAATTGAAAGGAGTGAAATGTTCATTGAACGTATCCAAAAGTTCACGAAATTGACTAATTGCAGGGATGTCAGTGAGTATATGATATTATACATATTTATAGATAGTGTTGGATATTGTTGGCGATTATAAATATGGAGATGTCTAACTATTAGAACAACGGCCAATGGTCCAAGAAGAAATCTAATAAATACGACTGTAACAGCCATATTATTCACTCAATTAATCCATTTTACACTCGATTAATATATTTTATTTAGAATTAACTCCTTTTTCTTGTATAGAGCTACATTTTAAGAAATATGTGTATTAGTTTTTTGACACACTCACCTGATATGGCAATCTCAAGACCTTTGCATTCCACATTGTTGAATAAAAGTAATAAAACTTATCTGTAACAGTCATGTAACTTGCTCGAATTTGTTCGGATGGCAATCTAAAGAAGGCGCTGTCGAAGTTTTCAGTAAATGGCGACCGCCATTTTCCATCGAAATAAATAGCATTTATGAGCAAGAGAGCGGCATTTTGGACTTGATCTGTGTTGATATTAATTTCATAAACAATTTTTTTAAATAAATATGTACAATAATGAAACTTACCGCTAGTTACTATTTCCTTCAATCGTCCTTCTGTTACATTACTGCACCATTTGTTAATAATATCCGCTGATTCTTCATTTTGAGAAAAATCCAAACCTTGAATATCTGTATCGTATTTGTCTTTTAAGGTATTTTGATATTTTGGTCTTGGTGTAATGTTATTGCGTAGGAACATCTTTGTTGCAAAATTGAGGGTGTATTTCGTACTTGGTGCCTATTAGATAAATGTGTGTCCATATGTATGTGTCATCTGAAGCAATTTTCATTAACATTAACACTTACCTTAAGAGATTCCAACATTTCATGATACACATCCCTCATTAAATGTGATGAAGATATTCCATAAAATACTGAAGATAGCTCCATTTTAGTACTGGATTCAGCATCAGCGGCTTCATATAAAAGGGCAAGGACGAATTTGACAGAAAACGGTGATATGACAACATTTGTTTTTTGCTTAGTGAAAACTTCCTTTAAAGATTAAAAATAATTTAGTTATTGTAATGAGAAATCTATTCTAAAGTTGGTATAGGTTCAATGGAGTGGAAAGGAAAGTTCCTTATAGTTACAAATTAAAAAGTTATGTTTATTGAACGTTTCACTAAAATAGACAAATTAAAGGCATGTCAGAAAATATGAGGACATATTCAAACTATAATGGGTATCAATTTCTAGCCGCGTTTTATTGTTTATTAAAAGCCCGGGGGGAATTTGGCGAAAAAAAAGACATCGGGTCGGGGCTAAACAATTACCATGTTAAATGCAACTAACCCAGAGAATTATCAGCGCTTATCTTTAGCGCACAGAAAAACTGTGTTACCTAAACTATATACTTGTTATCAATAGTTTGTATGAAAGCTCCATTTTGTTTCTGTGATGGTGTCGCTAATCTCTATGGTCTTTTTTTCATCCAATTCTCCCCGGGCTCGCAAAAAAAAACACGCCTTACATTGGATCTAGGTTTCTATCGGGTTTTCATTTATGGAATTAAGAATAAGTTTTTACTCTGGCAGGTAGATGGCTTTTCACATTTGCAAATGGTAAGGTAGTGTAGGGAAAAAAGACAGTATGTATGTACATGAGAAATAAACAAACATAAGGAAAAAAGAGATGAGCATACAACACTGTTTTCATTAGTAACCGTATCGTTTTGTTTTGACGGGGTGAACCATATGGGTTATTGTTATTGGCGATAATAAACGCGGCTTATTCTAGGGAGATAACCATAAGAGCATTGTGACTGTGAGGAATATGACACAGAAAACATCGATTTTTATGATTTCAAGTGAATTTAATCAAATAAACTGGATTCTTTTCTTTAGCTATGATAAATCCTATGAATTCCAAAATATTCATCGATTTTAATTTTTACAAAAAAAGTTAAAAAAAAAAGAATTGTTCAAAGTTAAGAACGATAAATAAATAATTTGCCGAACAATTATTTTACGCAGCAACTTTTCGAAACGAAAATTTGGTATTTTTATTAGATTTTTTTAAGACTTTTAACCTCCTTAAATTAAAGTAAAATAAAATTAATGGCTTTTGATATAGCCAATCAATAAGGAATAAAATTTAAACATTTCCATGTATTAAAAAAAAAGCTTTCTGGCAAAAACCAAATTAGATCCAGTTCATTAATCTCATGTTTGATTAAGTTTTGTTTTTAAATAAATTTCAATTGTCATTTAAATTATTTTATACATGCTTTATCTTAGCAGGTTGATGAATTTAATTTATATCATTCTGTAACAAATGAAATTATCAAATAAAACCTAATTGTAATTAAATGTTCCATACGCATGTCAAAATTATTAAATGGATTAATAAAATGAAAAGATTTCAAAAGTTCATTGGCAGCATAATGTTCATCAGAGCTTAAACAAAAAATAAAAAAGTATTTTTGCAATTCTTTATGTTCAGGTATAATGTTATGGTCGAATTAAAACACTCACAGACTATATGGGCAGTAATTGTTATCTTTCATGGGAATCTCCGGTTTTAAAGTTCTTGTATTCGGAACTGAATCAACATACATTATAGATACATACATACATACATGCACGTACCTACGTTAACAAGTTTAATAATAAACAACAAAAAACAGCTCATCTTTGATTAAGTCTGTTACTATTTTATTTCTCCCTTGTATCATCTGATCTGATGTGAGTAAGATTAATACTTTTTCATTTTTTCTATACACTAACTTAATGAATAAATTTCGATTTAATCACTTTTTGTGACCTTAATCATTGTAACGAGTTTGCAGTGGGAGAGAGATCAGAATTTCTGATAATTTTGCTAACCTACTTTCAATCATTGACGAAAGAAATTTTATTATTTTCATCTTTCGATAAAAACAAGTTATTGAATCAGAAACACCATCACATCAGCGGTTGGTCATCTATTTTTGGATGTAAGTAAATAAAAACTTCTCCGATTTTTATTTGTAATAATAATTGATGTGCATTTAATTTTATAGTGACAAATTTTTATACAAAATTGTAATTTATTAATTTTTAAATTATAAAAAAAAAATAATTTTATTCTGGAAAATATTAATAAAATTGGAATCTTTATGTATGCATAACAATTTTATGAATTGTAAAGTTAAAATTCATTTTTATTCACGTATCTTTGTAATAATATTATTATTTTATTAATAGAAGCATAATGCTCTTATATGTTAAGTGAATATGCGAGTAAAAAAAAAGACACCTTAAGTCAATGCTATTGTCTTTTTGTGATGCTGAGTATAGTCTGTTCGAAAATTTTAAATAAAGAAACTTATCTTTTTATACTGGTGCTACCAGTACCCCTTTCAATAAGTTATGTTTATTTGTTTATAAAATCGTATAGACTTCTATTTGTCAGGAGATTTCGAGAAGATTTAGATTTCGACCAAAAAGTCTAAAACTTCATCAAGAACAATAGTAGGCGTGTCTTTTTGTAAGCCCGGAGGGAATTAGACGAAAAAAACGACGTAGTCGGTGCTAAACAATCTCCATTTTAAATACAACAGCAACTATTCCCCTTCGGGCTAAGCTAAACTCAGAGAATGCTCCGTGGGTACTTAAGCACACAGAAAAACTGTGTTACCGACGTGAATTATATACTTGTTATAAGTGATGCTTTCGCTAATCCCTGTGGTCGTTTTTTTGTGTGCAATTCCCTCTGGGCTTACAAAAAAAAAACACGCCTAATGTTTCTTTCACATTTACTGTTTCATAATTTAAAAATTATGAAATTTTATAATTTAAAAATTGCGTTATAGAACATGGTGACATTATAAAATTTCATAATTTTTAAATTATGAAATTTTATAATTTTTAAATTATGAAAACAGTACCCAAATGTGAAAGAAACATTTTTGTTTTTAATGAAATTTTAGACTTTTTGTTCAAAATCTAAATTTTAATCTGGTATTAAAAGCTTATTACCTGATCAAAGACAAAATATTTTTTATGTGTTCAGTTTAGATTTCTTAAAGCTTATATTTTCCTTTTTCACTTTGATCCGAAAAACCTGCAGCAATAAGGTAGAGTTAATTATTATGTTTTGAAAACCGATTTTTGAGGAAAAAATAACTAAACTAGGAGAATCCAAAAAATAAAGTTTCACGTTTTGACGCAAAATGCATTCTTGAGAGCTATTATATATCAGCTATGGACTATTACTAAATACATGTAATTGACATTACTGACAAAAAAAAAAATTATAAATAAATTTCTGACTTGATGTCCGTTTGACAATTGTTTATCTATTTTTGAAAGTAATTTCTGGCATTGGAGTGTTATATAAACTTTTAAAAATAGCAAGATTAATCTAATTAAAACTCCATTTTAAATATTAAATTAATTTTCATTTAACAATTGTCAGTTGTCACAAAATAATACCTGTTACTTTTGACATATTTGCAAACTTCCCTATTTCAATACCAAGTTTCAGGTTTTTGCTAAAACAAAATCGCTTGAGGAAAATAGTTCAAATAGTATTTCATTAAAAAAAAAAATTCACGAATCATTTTGTTGAATTTTTCTACATTTCTTCGTTATAACAATAGGTGTGTTTTTTCTCTAATCCATAGATGATACATATAAACTACGACGCGACGTCTCGTGTCGTGTCGTGTCGGTTTAAAAAAAACTAACATCTTATGTGTGTTAACAAATAACCCCGAAAATTAAACCGGCTGCTTAAATTACATACTTTTTATCGATAATTTGTGTGAAAATTCCTTTTTCTGTGATGACGTCGCTAATCCCCGATTTATTTTTTTTTTCAACCAGTTCTTTTCGGATTTTGAAAAAAAAACACACCTGATATCAATATAAATTATTGAACAATAATGCCAAAAGCGTGGGATTCATTTTATTCTTTCGTTCTCAATCTTAAAATGAAACCCAAATTATTTTTAATACAGAGAGCTAAATATATAAGATTCATGAATTTTGTAATTAAGAAAAAAAAAGTTGACTTGAGATTATAAAAATACTGTGTTGAAAGTGATTCATTTTCGCTCACACATTCTGAAAACTGAAGCCTAAATTGAAATAAGAAATTTTTTAATATAAGATTAACATTTTAACAACCTCAAAATAAGATATTTTACTTGACTTAAGAATTTAAACAGATAAGCACTTTTTTTACAACTTTTAATATTCAAGTACATACTACAAATGCCCGTGAAAAATATTTGATAAAGATCAGTAAAGGATTTTATAAGATTGTATACGAAAAAAAAAAAAAAATTAATAGGAAGTACAAGTACAAAATTTAGCGTACTATTTTTTTTGTTAATTTCAACTTTTATTTTGTGCACAAAACCAGTGCTTATTGCGCTATAGAACATGTGACGAGTTATAGACAGTATAAAACTTGCAAAATTCTGCATCCACGAAGGCTAAACATTGTTTCTCTATATGTTAGCCCAAAGTACTGAGCCGTGATTCCCCCTATCATGGTGGTTGTCATTGTTATACCTTTTGTGTTGTTATATATTTAAACAAAAAAAGGTTATTTACTTTATGACCTCGAGCTCCACTTGACATATTAAGAATTAAAAATGGTTCATATATATTTCAATTTGACAACTCATAAAATTCAAAAGAATTCATCACAAAATTGTATTTATTCTAGGACTCATATATAATCAACAAAAACCGATAATAATAAATAATTCCCGTCCTTCTCCACCTTCACCAGTCGGCCAGTCAGACAGTTTAATTGTCAATGGCATCACACTTGTTTATTTATTATTATATTTTGTTTTTGTATCTATCTTCTGTTTGAACTTAATTGCGCGAAATGTTTGACTATATAGTTTTTTTTCTTATCTTAAGTCTTAATAAAAGTGTTTTTGTTACTTACTTCTATGAGTCTCCAGTCGAAAAAGTCTCGTTTATCAACTTTGTAAGGTTGAAAATCATCATTATCCCAATAGTCGGTATCATCGATTGCAGGCTTTTTCGTTGTGCTGCTAGTAGTGTTGGTACTAATGGTAGAATTGTCAGTTTCATTCTGGGTTGGAACAGAAGACTCAAGACTTCTAGGAAACTTGGATAAGAAACTGGTCTTAACACTATTTGTAAGCTCAGAAGCTTGACATAATGCAAAAATTCCAATTAAAACCACTAGAAATGCAAACAAGATAAGATGGAATAAAAATATGTTTATTTATAAATAAATATAAAATAAATTTTCTTATAGAGTTTAAAAAAGTTCAGAAGTTCGATTAGATTGCGCGTTCTGGTCTCACCGGTATTTGACAACATGGTGGCGAGAGATGCAACCAACGAGATTGTTGTTTTTTTTTTATTATTTAATCTGGAATAATGCTCGCGGGAATCCGGTCAGAAGTGTTTCTGCGTCACCGTTTGATCTTGGTTATTTGCTTTCTTGAACAAGTTTAGCTTAATAACTGATTTTACTTCTTCTTTTTTTTTCTAAACGGAGTTCTCGGAGAACTTGAATTCGCGCGAAGGTATTCGGCCGATAGCTGTAGAACGAGTGCTGTTGCACGCCTCGGTGTTAATAAGTATAATGAAGATTCCCGAATCGCGGATCAATTCACAGACCGGTGTGCTTGAGTTCGACACTCAGCTCAGACTGAATTTGAAATCTTGGTTTGATTCGAACTTAGTTCAGAAAATAATTAAATTATTATCAAATGGGTAATTCCCATCAAAAGGTTTACTTTTCAAAAATACTTTATGATTTTGAAGAGAATTGATTGTGATGTGCAGCACGAGAAGAAGAATAAACAAATTTAGATGGTTGTGTGCAAAAAAGGAATTCCACACATAATTATTTTTTAATAATATTGTCTAATTTCTTTTTTGACGATACCTTTGGATATAATGATGAGCGTATTTATTTTTAAACAGTAATTAACAAGATAAAGGCGTAAAGTGAAAAACCTGACCGCATAGATATTTGTTTTGTTAATTGATTATATTTATGGCTGCAGTCATATTTTTTTAAACCAAGTATTAAGTAGGTGTCTATCTATGCGGTATGTTCTTACTTACCTGTAAGAAATGATCAGTGGCGTAGCATGCAGGGGTAGACTAGAGGGTCAGAGGCCCGGGGCGGAACTTACTAAGTACCAACGAACAATTTCTTTCGCATCAGCAGCGTAATGTTTAAAAGAAAAATATTATAAATAAACAAAGATAAACTCGTGTTTTTTTTTATAATATGCAAATAGTTGTATAGCTTCATTGTGGGTGAACAAAAACCATTTTTCACAGCATCTCCAGCTCCAGTTGCAGTTGCAGCATTCTATTGTGTTCAGGCAATTAGGCGGTATACTCAGTTTTACAAGGTTTGTTTGATAACGTGAAATTTCTTGGGGATTTGCAAAAATTTTGCACAAATTTTTCTGTCATATAGGAAAACAAAACAATTAAGGTGAGGTTGTGGAACTGTAAAATTGGGCCTAAAAATGCCTGAATCATTATACATATTTAGCCAGTCTATCTACTTATACATATATGTACATGCAAACTGGGTAAAAACACAGCTTAAGTGTCGTCAGAGTTAAAATAAAATTTAATTAAATAATAATCGAGAAATCCCCTTTAAGTAATCAGTTAACAGAACACTGAATTTTTTGTAACTTAAACTTATTTTATATTTGTGTTTAGGTACGGCCAGTATACGTAGGTAAATTGATTGGTTTTTGTAGATGATGATTATTATCATTAAAATATAAGTGACGAATTCCTTAATGGTGAGATGAGTCACAATTTGTATTTTTGTTTTAATCACTTTGTATTATGTATCCATCTTACTTTTTGGAATATTAATTATTGCTGCGGGATTTTATTATGTTTGGAGATTTCCTACAATGAGTTAATATATTCCAGGATATTTTAAGTCCCTGTCTTAACGAAGAAAAACAACTATACCTACCCACTGAAATTTAAAAAAACTGCAATACTTACATTTTTGTCGGTCTTAAAATCATTAATTAGAATTTTTAATTCCCAAGAAAATAAAATTTTAATTCCAAATGCTTTACTTGGATTTATTTAAAGATTAAAAAAAATACTCTTTACACTTTGAACATCCAGTTGACTTCGTCGTTGGGTGAATTTGTTGATATCGTTTCATTTAAAGCAAAAAAAAAAAACCATTTTTGTTTCAATAGTTACGTTTTCTTAATATTGGTAGACAATTAGACATAATTATTATATATTATTCATCATGCTTATACATACAATTATAAATATATATATATCTACTAAACAAATGTAATTAAATTTTAATTAAATATTAATACACTTTAAAATATTTAAATTCAACTTTAGGTATAATAACATAATTATGGTCCCATAATATTTTTTTTTAAATAGTTCAATTTTTTACCTTCAAAAATGTATTAACAAAAATTATTTTTACTTTCAATTTTATTTTTTAAACTTAAAGACAATAAAAATGCATTGCAAAATAGCTTAAGTTTTAAAAAATACATTTAGCATCATTGAGTGCTATAAAATACTTTATTTTACTTTACTTTAATAATCTAAAATGTATATGTATTTATAAGAATAATATTCTACCTACATAATTTATTTATGTATAGATACTTACTTTTTGTAAAAGTTACCTACATTTCATTATCCTTTGGAGCTTTGCTTTAACTTTTTTCAAGTACATCATACATACGTACTTTACCTATACAATATAATAGTATGTGAAAAAAATCCGAGAGCCCACAACAAATTTTAGAATTAATGTGATTCATTAGGTATACTATACGTGCCATGAACGAATGTGATATTTAATAATGCAGCCCTTGTTGTTGGGCTTAAGATAATAACGATTTTTTTCATTTGTGTGGCAGGGTTTTATAAAACAACTCCGATTCATATAATAGAAATAAAAAATTATGCTCTTTTATTGTAGCTTTGGGTAAAATTTCCAAAAGAACCTGATGTGGTTCAGTTACATAAAGCTTACATCTTTATTCTAGAAAACTCTAGATAAAGACATTTTCTTTTATATACCTCGTTTATCTGTAGAATTTGAGGAGAGGGACTTTTATTATATACGTGATACATAATTTCGTTTAGAATGTAAAAAAATAAACAAAGTAAAATTTTCAAAAGTGAATATGTGTAACTAGTGACATAAGGCGTGTTTTTTGCAAGTCCCTGGGGAATTGAACGAAAAAAACGACGTGGGTGCTAAACACTATCACTATGTTAAATGCAACAACAACTATTCCCCTGCGGGCTAAGCTAAACTCAGCGAGAATTCTTGGGGCTTAATTTAAGTGCACAGAAAAACTGTGTTACCGGCGGCGCGGCGGCGTGAATTAGGTATATACTTGTTATTGATGGTTTGTATGAAAACTCAATATTGTTTCTGTGATAATGTCATTAATCTACGCGGTCCCAGGGGCTTGCAAAAAACACGCCTATAGATAGTTTCTTGAAAAGCTGAATTTAAAATTGAATTTAAATTTCTAAAACACATCAGTCTACAATTTTCTACACTCTATTCATACTGAAGTTCCACAAAACAGTGTAAGATTCTTTTTTTATTCCCGACATACTGATATTTAGTGAAAGATCCGAAAAGATTTCGACTTAACTTTACGGTCGGAGCTTAACTAAGTTAAGCAAAATTCATTTAAACTAAACACAAAGGCTACAAACAGGTCATATGGATTGAAACATTTTTCAATCTGGCTTCAACTCTGCAAATCATTTAATGACAGACGCTTTTAAGAAAATTGGTACGCAGTTCGAGGTATACAATTTAGCGCAAGAAATAATGCGTAGTCCCCTTTCACACGAGAAAATTGAGTTTCCAGTAACTTTCAGTTTTTAAGGTGAGTATAATGACACTAAGAAAGGCTAATGAACGGTCTACGATTGGTGGAAATTAAAAGAAAACGTCAAAAAATCTCCAGCAACTTGTTTCCTCGTGTCAAAGGGGACGCACTATGCATATTTTTTGAAATATCTATGGGGGACAAAACTTTTTTCTTTTTAAACAATTATTAGGATTTTTATTGTGTTACATAATTGAATTTTACTTTTGTAGTCAAACAAGTAGTTGGTGACTACTTGGAGTGTTGCTCTGCGTATTACATGTCCCAGGACCGGAAACCGGTTGTGGAAACGTTGAATGATGACTAATTTCACATTTATGTTTCCTTTTTCAATTTACATTTGAAAAATTCCATTTAAAACAAGAGGAAGAAAAATATATTGCCTACCTAAATTATGATGTTTCAAAAAAAAAATAAAAAAATTACTCACAAATATACACCAATTTTATGCAGTTTACATCGAAAAATGTTAAAGTTTATATTTGTTGCTTTTGTTTTCATATTTATATTCAATTACATAATAATTATACATCAATATCATTTTGAGTAAAACATAAAATAATTATTGAATATATTTACATATATTGTAAGTTTTTTTTTTTTTTTATTTTTAAATATACATATTTGTATAATACATACACATATATTTTAATATATTTCTTTTTGTTTAACCATAAAGTATAAAAAATGTTAATTTTAAGTCTTCATCATCGCTTTTGTGTTGGGTATTTTAAATGCTCCATTCTGTAGAAAATTTCAAAAATGTACGAGTACTTGTATAATTTTTGTTTTGTATTATTTTATATAATAAATTTATTTGTTTTTTGGCAAAATAGCATAATTTTTAGTTTAACATTTTATTTTATTTTATTTATTTTCTTTTGTTAAAAGGGAATCCTAACAAAATATTCAGTTCGAAATTATTTAAAATTAGGTATGTATTTGAAATATACACAAATTCAATTTATTTACTTTTTTCCATAAAGCTCATTCTTTGCTCCCTAGCATGTGTTTTTAGCTGCGTTTATGATTTTGTATGTGTGTGTGTTTTTTTTTTTTAATTTCAAACTCACCAATGACACGGATATAAGATCGTCTTCAAAGGATTCATTGTGTGGACAACATCACCTTATACAAATTAAGCTTCTGATCATAATTCATGAACGTCCCTCTTATTCCAGTAGTGATGGCTGTTTCCAGCTCGTTGGGGGCTTGTATAGGAGTACATATTATAGCCGGGTATTATGTGAACCCGAACATCAGCGGACGGTCGACATCCTTCGGTGCGTTGTCGTCTTGCCACAGATACAGTTGTCTTGCAACAGCAATAATGAAATAAGTTAACATAGGCATTGCGAAAGTGTCTGTTGGTCAAGCAATAGATGACATTGTGAAAACACGATTTACTTAATCCAATCCAAAAGGTATTGTAGAATACTTTATTGGAAATGGTTGCAACCCAACCATAGGCCAAAACAATGCCAAATGGAAGCCAAAATGCAACAAATATGATGTAGCTGTAGAAATTAGTCTTGGCCAGGTAAATGTCTGAGGTGTACAACATGCTGGGCTTGAAGTTCTGTGATTTAACAAAACTCTTAGCATCGATTATGATCTTCATGTGAGTATAGAAGGCCACCAGAATTGGAACTAGCATTATTAGAGCCATTACTGCCGCTTGATATGGAAGTGGTTGATTTTTTCTCTTCTTGCAGAAATCAAAACTATCCTCGAAGAGAAATTGCCCGCCTGCCACCGTTACACCAACTAACCATAGAAATATAATTGAATTGGTTGTACGGACACGATTGAACCAAGGTCGAACATCTTGTGGAGTGCAAAGCCTATTGTAGTTCTCAACTGCCGTCATCTAGAAGAAAGAATAAATTATATGAGTCATATTGTTGTGTGTCAAGTGCAATTTCCATCCATTTATGTATAGATAATAATAAAAGTTGTGATTGGTGGTTATTATTAGGTCTATAATTATACAACAAACGAAAGCAAGAACAACCAAATCTACGAACAAAAATCTTGTTTATGAATCTTTAAATACTAAACAAGATTTTTTTTTAATTTCTATAACATTTAATACAACATCGATATTTATACAGTTATTTATTGTGACTAGGTCTTTTTTTATTTATTTTTGTTTTATGAAAAAATATAACACCCTTAACCAATTAAATACTTACATGATTTGACTAGGTTTAAATTATTATTATATGTATATAAAAGCAGATACAGTTTCTTATTTTTTTTTTCTTTATAAATTAAACTTCTGTTACCAAAATATTCCAACTGTAAAACGAAAAATACTGTACCGAGATGCATACATTTGACGGAGGTGTTTTCTGCTGCTAAAACCGTTTTATGTTCTATACTTCCTTTCCTTTCCTTCAATTCTTATTTATAATTTATCTAGCCACGAAAAAGATTGTCTAAAAATTCACAAAAGTGTTTTCTTTAAATGAACATGATTGAATTAATGCAAGTTTAAAAGGTTTTGAATTCTTATTCTTTACGGAAATGAATGAAATTTTCATTGACCGTCCTCAAAATTTTACTCAAATTCATTTATTTATTTGAGATGACATGTTCAAATGATTTTTTAGAGGCGGAGAACTTAAAATTGAAAAATTGTTTTAATATCGAAATTGGGATTATTTGAAAGATAATTTTATGGCATTAATGTTTGAATATGATTTCGAGCATTTGGCTGCCACGGCAGAAATGTGAATGACATTATCTGTAGGTATTCATGATGCATTGCCAAACCAAGCTAACCTTAAAACTACAGTACCTACACAAATCTAAGGTAAAATTTTGCGCAGGTTGTCGATGTTGACATTGATATTGAGGTTGTATTTAGATATCTATTGAAAATGGCTATTCGAGTGCCCACAAAGATATCTACCGTATTATTAAAAACAACAACAAAGTATTGATAAAGACATATTTGGTGCGTTCAGAAAAATGAGATTTTCAGAGATTTTTCTCACTCAAGCAAGCGAATCCTCAGAATTTTGTCAGCAAAACTGAGAAACTTTGATGAGGAAACGTGATCATGTAACAGAGATTGCTGAGATCTCCGAGATCTCATTTTCGTGAATATGCCTATTACCTCTGTTTGGTTACATGAAATTTGTGTGTGCAAGGAGTGTAAAAACTGTCAAATACATAGCTGAGCTGTTAGTGTCTGTCACTTGAAGTAGGCTAAGATTATAAAAAAACTAATTTCGGTATATTCGCCATCTTAATTGTAAATCACCTACGGCCTCCTCAACGTGTCGCAATCGTTAGTTAAATGATTTTTCACCGTTCGAGCGTCTTATTTACAAAAGTGACATTTAAAAAAAGTGGTTCAGTGCGTTTGTTAGCTCTTTGCCGAATTCGCCCTCTCTGAGTATATTTTCTCCTTCTTTTAAAGTTTGACAGGTTTAACACATTTTTCTTAAAAAATATACCAAACAGATCTATGGATTCGACATTTTATTTAATTTTGACAGATACGCAGAACTGAAAAAAAATTAAAACGCTAATAAAAGTATTCAAGCAAGTCGGAAACTTTACAATCGACGTCGTAAAATCGTAAAGTTTCCGACACACGTTTTATGAACGCCCCTTTAAACATCTTGTGAAAATTTTGTGATAAACCAATTAGCTGACTTAACCATAATGTAATAATACCATTAAAAAAAAAGTTTACCATTTTTATTTACGATGTTTACGACACAAATTCTTATGGGAAAGTTTACGATCTGTCGCAAAAGATTTCCCATACAAAATTTGACAGTTCGTTTACAACATCGTAAACTTCCGACGTTTACCACGTTTACGATAGTTTTCCGACTTTGCATGAATACCGTTAATATGTGTACACGTGTACAATGCCTCAAAACAACCGAGAACTGTAAAATCGACTGGCAGAGATAACAGTGTTGCCATTTTAAAGTTCTCCGTTTCTAAAAAAACACTTTTTACATATTATATCAGTAAATTTAATATGAGGACAAATTTAGGGAAATTTTGGGAATTGGGATGCATTTTTAATTACATAGATGGTTAAAGCACGTCCAATTATTTATACAATGATAAGCAAATTATCCAAGATCGTTCAAGGTTGATAAAAAAATACTGTTAATGTATTCTATTATGAGAAAATGATGGTCATCAAAAATAAAGCTATTTGAACTTATTTTAACTATCTATATAAAAGTTAATAAAAACAAATTATTGATAAATCACCAATTATATACATATAGGTTCTATTTGTTGTTCAATTAAAGATTAAACTAACAATAATTTAATCACTTTTATAAAGAATTCTTATTGCGTGTTTCAATTTAACTTCACATAATATCTGTCAACTATAACCTTCCTAAATAAAATACGTATGTTAATATTCATTAAAAGAAACTTTTATCGACCTTGTCATTAGGTTGTTAAAAAAACATTTATACAAAACACTTTATAACTAGGCTGACACTTAAAGCTAAATGAAACGCACATATACAAAAGATGAATGAGGCAAATTAATCAGGACACGATAAAGTACATTTACATAGTTTGTAAGTAAATATATATGCATTTAAAAAAGTACAGCAAATCAAACTCAAATCTATTTATATACACACATATATCACAGACTTTGACACGACAGTGATAGATACTATTTTTGTTTGTATTTTAGGCACATATTTATTTTTTAATTATTAGTTTTACTTACTGCCAATGATAAAATACTGACTAAAAATGCACAGGTGGCAAGAAACCACTGCACTCTACACACTGATTGAGTGTCCTCAATGTCAGCTAAAAGGACGATCGTAGAAGCCGGCATCAGGACACTGGTAACTAATAAATCAGCTAGAGCTATGTTACCTATAAATGCATTTCCTGAAATAAAATTGTAGTTTTTTTTTGTTGGCTGTATATTTGATAATTTATTATTATAAGTATGTTGTTTTAATTTCATGTTGAGGTGTTTTTTTTTTATGCAGTGAAGTTTTTTTTAGCCATTTGAGTCAGAAATGTATATAGTCTAGGAGGAAGGGTTGCACGAAAAAAATTAATTTATCCCCAAACGAGTATTATAAACTACTTTCCCTGCGAACATTGGAGTTATATTTTGCAATTAATTGCTCCGGTTGGAATGCATGAAACTTTTTCTTAGATTTTTTTTTTCCAGGATTGTAAATTTTCGGGATTTTCATATCTCATGGTTGGTTCGATTTCTTTTCAAAAATGTAAAAAGTATAAAACAAAAATGAAGTGAACTCTTTTTGAAAGAAAAAAAATCAAAAATGTTGTTAGTAAATTATCCTTTAAAAAATACAATAATAAGAACAAGTCAGAAGTAAAAATATTTGTAATATATACCGTGTGCAACCCTACTTCCCATACTATAAAGATTTTAAAATAAAAATAAAATGTAGATTAACTACATATTTGAAAATAGAAAATATTTAAAAATAGAAATTATTTCAAAATTAAATTATCAAACTTTGACGACAATATAATAATATAAAAGCTTTTGTTATATAAAAAAATCTAATAGAATATAAATTAAAATTTTGTTACACTCTAATATGCGTTTAAAGATATACAAATTTATCTAACGTCCAAAAATACGAAAAAGATTATAATATATTTTACTTGCGAACTTTTTACTTTAATTCCATTTTTTTTATGTTTATATACGAACTACTATTAAAATATTTCAATTTATATTTGAAGAATCAAAACTTAAACTTTTTAAATTAATTTATTATTTAGAAAAAATTTAATCAAAATTAGAAAAAATTCTTACCTGCACGTTTAAGATGATCTTCAATCATGATTGATGAAATCATGAATATATTTCCGACACTTCCAATCAATGATATACATGAGAGGATTAATAGGCGTGTCATTCGTGGCCATTCTCCTGATAATGTTACAGGTGAAAATTCATTACGCTTATAATGATGGTGATGATGGCTAATGGCTGCAAGTGCTTGGACAAAAATTGGTACATCTTCTGTGGTATGATTATCGCCATACTTTGGCACAAATAAGGTGGTGTTCATTGAATTTATTTATCAAGTAGCTGAAAAATATACATTTTGATTAAAGTTTTAGTATAAAATTTATTACATATGTATGTATTTGCAAAATTAATATAAAAGTTGGTTTAGCCAGTAACGGGATATGTGTATGTATATGTCCAAAAAGAATACAATTTTCTTAAAAAATAGGGTGTCTTTGTTGTGTAAACGTTTACCCTTATTAATACATAAATACTTGATTTTCTTTTAATTCAAATATCAATTAAAACATCGATCACAAATTAATTCACGAATTAAAATATTTACTAATAATCAATTAACTGCTAATTCATTAAAAGTAGCAAATCCTTATGAAAATCTATTACATTTAACAAGAACTTTGCTGTCTCTGGACTAAATAATAAGTCTGCACACATAGAATTTCTTATAAAGTGTGAAAATTTGCACACACAATATTTCATTTGAGCTTGTAAAATTCATATGTGTCATTAGCGTTTATTCTTTTTGTGTCTATAGTCTCATTAATATGAATTAACATTTTGTTTGATTTATTGATAAGATTTCGCATTTACTTCTATTATAAAGTAAATAAAAAATATTTAGATGGACTGAACTTAACAAAAATTGCGTATTGACAAGATCCTCACTAGTCAACTGATGAGTCCAAGTGAGATCGCCGGGACGAAACGCCTAAATTTTTGTGGACTAAAGGCCGTAGAAAGCTATTTTGAAAAAATATTTCATTTTTGATTTGAGTTTATTAATAGAAGTAATTATGTTTGACTAAAACCTGGATTTTTATAAAATTCTACACTAAACCAATCTGTACTTGTATGTACACAAAAATATTTTAAATATATGTTGATATTAAATTTATTAGATTTAAAAGCCGCAAATGGAGTTAGTGCTAAAGTTTTTAGTTATAATGATGACGAAGCTGCAATCTCTTAGATAAATGGAAAATGAACTTAAATTCTTCTTTAATTAGTAAGTATTTGTTTTTAAGTAAAGTAAAGTTTTTTTTTTCAACCCATACCTTCAAAACCACAAACTTCACCTTGTTTTTTCTTTAATTGAAAAAAACTAAGACACAAGTCTTTCAATCTAAGATATCGTCATTGATAGAAAAATAAAATCCAACTTTGATTAGACATTTTGTCCTTCTCAGCACAACATACATAATACATACATACCTCTATAGATACTTTGTACGAACTTAGAATTAAGAGTTTTTATTTTGAAAAATGTTTCCTAACTTACTCGATTTCTATCTATATAATAGATTTAATAGCTCATCGATTAGTATAAGAACCCCGTAACAAAATGTTCTTCTTGTGATATCTTATAAATACATATATATACATTATACATATATAGCAATGAAGGCAAAGCCGATGAGCTTTTATTGATAAAACCGAGCAACTGGGTTAACTACTTTTGATTACAATCACCAATTCGAAAATGGGTATATACGAACCACCCTATTCTACAAAACAACCCTGAAAAACACTGAAAACCCACAGTTGCTTTAAAGTGTAAATGTTTCCTTATTTCAAATAACCACCTTCATGGTTGCCCATTAACCGAGAATGACGTTGATGACAAGAAAAAAATGTAGGAAGTGAAACAGAAAGAGTAAAAAATAAAATCCAATTTAGAACACCTCTTCATCTCATATACATTTAGATATCTACTTAGAAAAACATATCATGTACACCCACACATATGTATATATATATTTAATAATCGTAGCTTCGTAAAATAAACCTCGAGTCATTCACCCGTGTAACCGGGCCAATGAAGCTTTGATATAATGCCTAATAAAATTTTGCAAAATATTTTTCAACCAACCGACACCAGCGCTATGATAGGATGTGGGTTATAAATGTAAACTGTCGCACCTTTTTTTTGAGTGATCAAAGGAATATTTTGGTTTTTTTTTTTTTTTTTTGTGAAATTATTTAAATCGACGAATTGGTCGCACGCACTTGCTCCCATGTTCAAGTGGCTAAGAATTAAAAATATAAATAAAAATATAGATGTATGTAATTAAAGAAACATGTGTCAAAACCTTATTTACGTTATGCAATAATAATAAAATAAATAAATAATAAATAAATAAATGAATTACTTTCAACATTACCATCCCTATTAATAAATTCAAATCAAACATGAATTACTCTAAATTTAATCAGTGAGGTAAGTTTCAAATCTTCTTATTTAATAAAACAAACAAAAGTTTAATATTAATTCATGTTGTTTAGATAATTCACCAAAGTAGGTGGATTAACAAGTAATTAAGTTAAAAATATGTTGTTTTTATAACTCAAATTAAAAAAAAAATATTGTGTGCAAAAGTGCATACTTTGTGCGAAAGTGTATTTGTGCAGACTGAATAGTTCTTGTTGAATGTATAGTAGATTTTTGTTAAGATTTGCTACTTAACGTGAATTATCAATTTTATGTTTATTAATAAATATTTTAATTCATTAATTATTTTTTGATCAATTTTAATTTTTCAATTGTGAATTAAAGGATAATTAAAATTTTTGTGTTCATTAATGAGGGGTTTTTATGTTTGTATAGTGAGTACCGTAGTTTTTGCGGCTTAAAAATTATTTCAACTTCCTCTCTAGGTAATAATCTAAAAACCTTGATTACTATAAATTTGACTAAAATCGTTTCAGCAGTTCAGACAGAATTTCGAGGTACAGACAAAATCGTTTTTTTGCAGTGTTTCGGGATCTATTTTTTACATTTTCTACGATCGATTATTTTACGAATCCATGACTTTTCCTTTATAATTATGTATATCGCAAGTGAAAACAAAAAACTCATGTGTACTTCACGTGTTGAATATACATATATCCTCAGGTACGAGGTACAACTGCGGAAGCGGGAATGAATATTCTTGATGTTTGTTTGTCTATTTTTTTCAGTAAAAATGAAATACCAATCGGTTGGGTTGGGGTAGACGATGATGTAGGTGTGTTATAGATGTGGTGTAGTGGCCCTTTATCGTAAAATGTCAACATTAGCCCAGACGAGGACGAAACCTATTAATGAAAATGTTAGACTATTTTATTTTGTATAAATGTGGGTGCAATAATGTGCATGTTGTAGAATTTGTAGTCCCATATATGTATAGTGCGCAGAGGCATATATACCTACGAAGATTTTATAAGGAGAAAGGAACACGACAATTAGGATAGGTTGTTTGCAAAACCCTGTGTGTGGCAATGTAAACGAAAGTAAGTAAAACAAAACGTAAAAATAAAACCCGGGAAGTTAAATAGGTTATCGTTAAAATCAAGGCTTGTGGGAAGGGTGTGTTTTTATTTTATTTTGTCTCCGCCACGCCGGAATGTTTTATCAATATTTTTGTTTCAGTTGCAAATGAATTACACAAATGTGTACAACTTGGTTACACGTACTTGCTCTTATATTTTATAAGTGATATTTATTCAGAGGATTAAAATTATAAAGAGAAAATTATAAACTTTTAAATACGTACTACACTAATAAAGGATTTTCCAATAAGAGGGGTCATTTTGAGTAGCCCGTTATTTGGGCAGCTGTCACTTTTTAAGCTGTCATCTTTTGACATTTGACAAGTAAAAACTACGCCATTACTAAAAATGGAGCGATATATGCTTCAACAACGCATTGAAATTGTTAAAATTCACTACAAAAATGGCGCTACCGTGCCAAACAAGCAACGAAACAATCGCAATTTTGCAAGAAAAGTTTTCTGAACGTATTATTTCTTGAATCTTGAAGGGGTGATCAATATATGGGACATAAAAAGACAAAAATAGCAATCTTATCTTATATAATATTTTGTGGTTTTGAATTTTGACTCAAACAAAAAATCACATTTTAATTGAGTATCAGATTCGCGAGTAGGTAAAAAAATAAATTCGCAAAATTAATGAGATTGTTATGGTGATGGGTTTCTATTCCTCAATCCTTAGGTACAAAACACGTCTCTGTACTTTATCTCACTCCCACTTCATGGTGAGAAAGACATGGCCAAGAAAAAAAATTGTGGATATTTTGACGTTTTCTGGTGTAACATCTATTTCCTCTGTCTGCACTTTTACTTTGGAAATTAAATACTACTTTTTAATAAAATATTAATCTTGTGATTAAAAATGTTCTATTTAATCCTTTAACGAGCCCAGTGCCTACATTCTGTAACTCTGTTATCGATAAAATTAGTCGAGAAACGATAAAAATTGAAACAAATCAGATGAGTTTTGTTTCATTTTTCAACATTTATCGATCAATTTTATGGATGCTAAAGTTACAGAACGTTTGCACAGATTTATGTTTTGTTTTAATGACTGCGGAACGTCAGAATGATTCGCACATGAGATTTTGTCTGAACAATAGAAGTCCGATTTACGTAAAAAAAAAGTAGAAGGAAAAAGTGGACACCGTCAAAAAACGCGTAATGATTGATTCAATTGATATTAGCCGCCATTCGCAAAAATTATAGCATCTTTCGAAAGGGTGACAACTTTTGCGCCACCTTGTATGTAGGTTTGTAGTGTTGGATCTTTTAGGAAGAGTACTGCCAATTACGAAGATAACTATTAAAATAACTCTTTTTTCTAAACCGACTCTAGCAACACGCACACAGGAATTGCTTTGAATTGTAAGACCCTTTAGTTTTCCCTAGTTTTTTTGTGAGCTCCCGCGCCACTAATTATTTTTTTTTTATTTACCATAAGATAATTATTCAAAAAAAATAAAAACCTTAAAGGCTATAACAAAATGCTTGCCAACAATATTGTTATATGTACAATCAATATTTACTTCCTTTTCTACCCCATAATTTCTTTTATTTTACAAGAAAATAATAATAGGTTGGGTTTGTTTGTAAAGAGTATGGAAATTACTTTTAATACAAAACTGCTAATTTTAATTTTTCACTTAATGTATGTTCACATAATGGTTGAGTCTTTTATCCATATTTAAAATCTTTTCATTGATTTTTCTACTTTATAAATTTATTGCGTTTGATTATTCCATAAAGTGAATAGAGTGTATTCCATTTGGTCTCAGTTTTTTTTTAAAGGAGAAACTTTGTTAGGATTATTCTGAAAATTCCGAATTTTTTTAGACCTCAGAAACTTGAACTACGGGCTTAGCTCATTTAAACATACCGCTCTTTAAACGTTGAAAAATCGCATTTTTTTTTGGTTAGATCCATACAAAGTAAAATCTAGGTCTAGATTTTAAAATATATTTATTTCTTTAAAAACAGGGCCAAGTTTCTACATCAATCATGTAAGAATACTGAATACATGCCACTTTCTCTTTTTCAAGCCAATATTTAGTCAAACGAATGCACAATACGAAAATTGTGAAATTAAGATCTCGAAAAAATATTGCTCTCGAATTCCCCACAGCGAAAGTATTCTCAAATGCACATACACCTTTATTTAACCCCGGTAAAAAAAAACCCAAACTTTTAAAAGCAATTTAATGTTTTGGTTTATTTTCCATTTATAGATTTTAAGATTGTTTATTCCCATTTTATACAATAATTGCTAGTAAAATTTTCATAAACATTAAGAGATTAAACATTAAACATTTATGGTCTGTTTGTCGTTAAAAAAAAGGTCTCTATATACTATCAAAGACTCAATGGCCATAAAAAGACCCACATCAAAGCCAACGGCAATTTTCCTTGGGAATTATTTAATAGCATACAATATCCTTTAAAAAAAAAAAAAAAAAAGCGAAAGCCACTTTTATATGCTAATTCTATTCAAGGATAAATACAAAATTACAATCGACTGCGCTTAATAGAAATGGCAATTTGAAACGATTAAGTTTTTATTCAAGCGATATTTTCATTTAAGTGAATTTTTTTTAATGGAATCCGGATAAAAAAAAAATGTAATTTATGTTGCAAAAATTTAACATCAAATTTCAATAATAATAACAAGAAATTGCAAATAAATCACTTAATATAAAAACTACCTTAGGTGAAGAAGTGTGTGTTAAGTAAACAGCTTTATTAAAAAAATAAAATGTCCTCAATAAATTTTATTTACGTTTATAGCTTTTTCATTAATTTTCAATTAACCCAGGATTTTCAGTTAAACGGAATTTTAAGCGAAGTAATTTAAACTTGTGAAAAAATGATGCGTGATAGATTAAATGATATTTATTGTGTCGTTTTTGTTTAAATGTTTGAAGTACTCCTTTTTTACTCGTACACTAATCCAAAAGTAAGAAAAGATGTACATAAGTAAGATAAGATGTTTCAAAGTGTTTTTCTGTTTGCAAAAGGTCTTTTTAATGTCGCTTTTTATTGGATTTCGTATTGTACCTTACCTACTCATTTTTTCATTCCAATATGAAATTATCGACTTTAAAATTTAGCCATTTAACAAAATGGCTTGTTTAAGCTTTTATCACTTTTGACAAGTATTCCGTTGAAAAACTTTTTCTCATGACATACATAAAAACACTCTAATAACATTACTCGGAACAGCCAATTCTGAATTTCCATAATTTGTAGAGCATATGACGTAATGTGAAACAAGCAACAAAAAGAAAAAGAATAGTCTAACGGCCCTTCTTAGAGAGAAAACAAATACTTTTTCAAAAGCCCAATAACTGAACATTGCGTTTTGTCATTGTATATGTATGTAAAAGTATATTCATTTTGTTTTTCATGGCTTCTCTCTAAAGTATAACTATCAATTTAGAAAAAAACGACAAAGATAGTTTCTGGAAAAGCCCAATCGAAGTATTTTGGAGTAGTAAAGAAGTGAAAAGGATTGCAAAAAGAGTACGATAAATTTGTTTTTTTTTTTGTGCTACAGGTCAATAAATGAAACAAGTTTTTTTGTTTTTCACTACGTTTTGTCCATGTCTATGGACATTATCAGAAGATCAAAAGAGTACAGCGCACGGTTGCCAAACGAAAACGACATAAAATACAGCTATGCTATGGGCCTGTTCTTTTACTTTACTTATATGAACTTTGACAGAACTAATGGACTAAAATATTTTTTAACACAAGCATTATCTTTTTATTTTTATACCATAATAATTTTATTAATCAGTTAATATCGAATAATAATAATATTAACATTGTAAATTTTGGGACGTAAACGAACAGAGGTAGAATACCCATGTTTGGTTTATTCACAGACGTCAAAAATGTCGCTTCGATAAATCTAACATTAAAAAATTTATTTATTTATTTTTACAAGTAAATAGATACTCACATTTTGTGTAAAATGCCTTAAAGAAAATTGGTGGAATTTGTAAAATGTACCTACTTTTGTTAAAAGTGGTACATTTTTGAATAAGCCATTTTGTTAAATGGCGAAATAACGAAATCGATATTTTCATATTCTATTGTATAAAAAGGGAGTATAATAGTCCGAAAGTCGAATCCAAATAACCATGTTCCTTTGGAAGAGGGGAAGTATTTATGAGTAGATGCAAATGATAACCTAAGTAGGTACTACAAAATACTCTTGTTCTCATGTGTTAATATTAGATGAGATTTGAAGGGAAATAAATTATGTGCGTTTCATTAAAAATGACTTGCAAAGTAGGTACTCATGAGTAATTCGCCATGGAACAGGATCAGATTTTACAACTCTCTATAGCCTTAGATAGGGTGTTTTTCTTCTTTAGTTCTTTTTTAGAACTGTCAAAAAAAATCATGTTTCTTTTTTAGCTCTGAGCATTCAAAACTCCAATTTTTTGTTTCTTTTTTCGCTCTGAGCATGTTCAGAGCATGTTCAGAGCGCGCTCTATGAGCTCAGAATAAATTGATAGAGCAGACGGAGTTCAATAGCTGAACACAAATTTGACAAGTGGAAAAAAAACATCAAAACAGTAAAATCGGCGGACTAGAATAGTCGACCTGCAAAAGAAGGTAAAATAATTCAATATATTTACTAATAATAATAAAGTTATTGTTTTTAATTGTGAAGCGTGAAGCTAGTGAAGCGTGTTTCTTTAAATAAATCTTAACTCTCAGAGGAGAGTACGCTCAGTTCAGAGATCGCTCAGAGTATGTTTGGATTGTTCAGACTCTGTTCAGAGCTCTACTATGAACTAAAAAAGAAAAACGCCCATAATATGTTGGTAATTTTTTCGGTGACACTTGAAATAACATGTCAAATTCCATTCCATCAAAGGATAGTTAATATAAAGAAAGGTTACAAAAATCACATTTCAACTTTGGCGGGGTAACATTTTTTCATAAAATTCAAAAAACATTTTTACAATTAGCTGTCAAAATAAATTGGAAAAACAATAGTTTTGGGTAATTTATTAATAATTAATAAGTAACTAACATAAAATAAGTTTTTGTTGAATTGTTTATTCTTTCCAAAAAAAATTAAACCAACCAAATACTTTTTTTTTAAATGCAGCATTACATTAAAAACAGTTTATTTTGCTCACAAATAATATTATAGGCAGTTGTTGTCCATGCCTATGTGGAACTGAGCTTAGATAAATATAACTGACTATGCATTACGAACCTTTATATTGACTGTATATAATTTCCTTAATGCATATTGTATTAATTAAACGTGCACAAACCTAACAATTTACGATGTAAAAATTAATTTAAACTCCAACCCTTTACCTGCATTTTAGAGACATAAGTGCAATTGACCCAGTTAAGAACGTTTCATTTGGCCGAAAGAGAAAAAAAAAAAAAAAAACTGAAGAAAATTCCTTAAGCATGCTATTATTGAGTACTTTTTATTTTTGCTTAATTGTATTTATGACATTTTTCACTTAGCATATTAAAAACCAATATATGCAAGGATCTAAATAGTGATATATATTAAGAGGGTGAAGTATAAAGGGTACTTCTTACGAATTCCATTATAAACATATTTTTCGCACTTATGCGATCTCCTTGTGTTGTCATTTCGAAAAAAAAAAAAAATTATATTAGTCCTTATTGAGTCGTCAAGAGAGGTTTAAGAGCAGAAAAATGACACCATATTAAACCGTATTTTAAGTGCAAAATCTTTTATACTTACTCCCAAATAGTAGTTATATAGATGAACTTATGTAGGATATTATATATTAAACTTGTTGGATTAATATATTAATATGAAAACTATTAATAGATGTAAAACTTGATATGAGAAAAATTCTATTTGTTTACGGGCAACGTATATATGCGTGTAGGTAGGTATAATCAAGCGAACAACCCGTAAAGTTTAATACAATACTATAGATGTATATTGGTCATAGAATCCTGTTCAAGAGGAATGAGCATTGTATAACAAGACATATAACTAGTGATACTATAAGAGTACCGTTTTATTTGTGTGATAGGTATGAGACTGAATTTAAATAATTTTACGTTCTTAAAAATAAAAGAAATGAATTAAAGATAAGTTTGCTGCTTTATTTCCAAAACAAGCAATCCGAGACGTTTTTAAAATTCATTTAATTTGAATAAAATTGAACTTGAATAAAATAATGAATAAATATTAAGAATAATAATAATAATAAGGTTTTTATAAAATAAAGATTTTTGAACTGAAACTATTAAACTTAAAGAAAGAAATTGTAGTCTATTATAATCTTTTCATTAAAAAAATGCTTCTTCGAAGAGGATAGTTTGAAAAATGTAAAAAGCATGATTTAAACTTCAAGTTGGATATTTTATTTTAAATTACTTATAACTAGGAGCTATTTAAAAAAATACCTCAATTGAAAATTAAATAACGAGTATAATCACGAAAAAGCGTTTAAATGTCACCGAATAATACGCCCAAGCTAATGTTATGAATCATATTCATCAAGCAATCATCAAATTTATTAAATCTCGTGTTCTTTAAACAAAATTCAATATAATGTTATGTATTAAACATCTGTTTTTGTTTGTTCATAAAAAATAAGCATTTTTATTTAATGAAACCTTGGGGCACATTGTACTTAAGTCCCACGGCCAAAGCTATAACTTTATGGTATTTTTTTTTTATTGTTTCCATATTTTATTTTATCCGTAAAAATCCACTCATTCACTCCTACGGGACACATAAGTTCTATTAAAACAAACATTTTTACTCACGACTACCACATGTCGTAGTTCACTCAGGCGTATACGTAATAAAAAAAAAAGAAACAAAATTAAAAAAAAATGCCTTATAGGAAATCTTAGTCAATTTTATATGCGATGGATGATCCTTTGTGTAATCCAGGGCGTGGTTGTGTTAGACATCAATTTAAGGATTACAAATCAATGCATTTCTTAATTTTGTTCACTAATTTTTTTTTCTCGTATAATCCATTACACTTTCATCACCATCATCACATTCGCCTACGCACTATACATACATACATACATATGTATATATTTACGTATACTAAAATGTTTTTATTCATTGCATACACAAAATCATCACCGCCACCGTCGTCATCGTTGATGTTGTCGTCAGAAGTCGCAGAAAATCCTGGCTATCTAGGGTTAAAAAGGAGGAAAATCACTGGGAAAAATTGTTGTGATGATTTCATTTTCAACCCATTGTCTGACCCACAAACCATCATATCTTTTTACGGGGTTGAAGTGGAGTGAGGTTGAGATCGGAAAACTAATTATTAAAATAATAGTTTGCAATTCATATCACAAGATATATATCTGTATTCATAAAATTGAAGTTCTCTAAATGAAAATATAAAACAGAAGGATGAATATTTGATGAAGATATTCATTCATCTGTCGAAAGCCGACTAATTGTGGAAAGTTAATTTGTCATCAAATAAACAGCTGGAAGTTTCTTTAATCGATTCTGGAAATCACAGTCTCTTCCAGGTCAAAGAAGAAGATGAAGAAAATGTCCTCTAAAAGAAACGCACACAATCCCTCTAAAAAAAAAAAAAAAAAAAAAAAAACTTACCCTTTGTTCTCTGATGGATGATGAACTTTAAAGAAGAAACCCCTAATTGTCTACTCTAAGTTTGTTGAAAAATCTGCCTTTTATTATTTTTTTTTGTTTTGTTTAATTCACTCACTTTTTACACTAATTCTATTTTATTTTCATTTAATTTTTTACAAATTTAAGGTTAACCTTTTTTGTGCGTATTCACACAACTTACTGCACCGAAATGTTTGGAATGAATGGATGATATGAGGACAATGATTTTCATTGATACACACAGGATACACCGTCAGAAAGGAGCAGACACAACTTTTTAAAAAGCTTTTTCCCTTTTCGCTCCCAATATAATTATTCTTATATGTATAGATATTGCATTTCGTTTTTTCTTTTTTTGAGGGAAAATTTTCAGGATAAAAGGAGTTTTAATGAATTTTGTTGAATCAAAATTACTCCTTATTAATACAAGTTTTAGTGGCACTTCTTTACAGTTTTTTTTTTGCAAAAGATAATAAATAGAATTTTAGTAGGTCTGTGGTTGTTTTTTTTTTTCTTCACAAGTTTGACCAAAACATTGTGTTCTTTTGAGAGAAAAAATATACTGTTTGGCCGGCTTTTTCTTTTTATCAATTGTCTGATACTAAAAAAGGTGAATGACGCTTTTTTGAACTCTTCAAGAAAGTTGAACTTTAAGATTAAAGCTTTCGAACACCATTTTCGAATGCACATTTTCAAAGCCTGTAATTGAGATGACAGTTATATTATCGGAATTAAAGGGATAAAAGATTTAAAAAATTGTAACGGAATAATCAAAGAAAGCTTTTAGATAAACTCCAGGATTTTTGAAAAGTTTAAGGAATTACTTCATTTTTAAAGCTATGTTCATACCAGGTTGCAGCTTTATCCGCATATATATTTTAACAAAATGTTTGGACTTAAATGACGGTAAAAATGTTACATTCCACGGTTAGGTAGGAGGAGCAATTTTTTAAAACATTGAAAAAAGTGTAAATACGTTTTTGGCATTAGCTAGGTATTAAAAGCTGTTGGATTGGTTTAACTAATTCAACCTCTTACCCCATAATCTAAAAATTAAACCATATTACAATAAAATAACAAATTGAGCAACAAATGAATTTACACATCTAACCTACAATACATGAATCTTTTTATTATCAATTTATTCATACAAGTATTCTATTGTCCTCACTATAAGCTATGAAAAGTGAGAATTAATTGAATTCTAGGTACACACGTTCTAAAAAGTTACTACTGTCAATGAATGATATTTTACGAATAGTTAGGCATGTGACTTGAATCGCAATCTTGTATCGTCTGTTGTGGATATCAGTCAGTACAGTATCGCAGAAGTGAAGTTAAGAAAATAAAATATTATGTCGCTCTTAATACGTTTAACTATAATTTGCTTAATTTTAATTTTAACAATATCAATTGCATACACGAAACAAAGTATTCCTTGGTAATTTTTGAGCTATTTTTGACTGATTTTTGTGTGTATCTAAATGTGCTCATTTTTATAGTTCGGATTGTACAAATTCAACAAGTGTTATTGCATTGATTTTGGCTCGAGGTGGTTCTAAGGGAATTCTGAAAAAGAATCTAATGCCAGTTAATGGTGTGTCTTTGTTAGGAAGAACAATTCAAACGATAAATGCTTCTAAGCTATTTCCAGAAATATGGGTTTCAACCGATGAAGAAGCAATTAAAAATGAAGCAACAAAGTGTAAGTATTTAAATTAATTAGACATGAATATTTTTGTACTTTAAGGTGGCAATTAGTTTGTGTAGTGTTCGTTGGGACTTCGTAATCTTCGTATACTCAATAAATAGTCCTGCTTATGACGCTTTTCTTCTGTAAAATTCATTATTTTCAAACAAACCAATTATTACTATATTTATCAATGTATTTATTTTATTACCTTACGAAATCTTATTTTTTTATTCGTTGAGTTAAAAGATATTTTCGTTATATATATTTTCAAAATATATCTATTAGATATTATTTGTTTTGGTTTTATTTTCGTTGATTTTTTGTAGTTCACTATTTATTCTTACCATTTATCAAGAAATCTAAATGAACGAAATGCACTTGAATAAAAATGGGCCATTTAAAATCATAAATTAGATATAAATGAAATAAATTGTCAACACGTTGTTTCCCTTTTCACTTGTTTCTGTATAATTATAGATTTTTTGACCAAAATGAAGTGTGAACTTAAACCAAGAATATCCCACCTAATAAGTATTTCTCAATTATTAATTATTAATCAGACCCATTTTCTCTGTGTTAATACTACGTTTCTATTTGTATATACTATCAGATTTATTATATTTCCTTACAACACCCTTAGGCAGTTGTCCAGCTATCCACTGTCTAACATATATCCTTGTTTATAAAAGCATTCCAGCAGTTGTCTAAATATGTTCTCATATAGGTACCTTCTGACACACATGTAATCTGTCGATTTCAAGATAATTTGGCCATTCTTATTGAACATACCCATTGTAGTATAGGTTTGGACAATTTCGTTGACATTTTAAAGGATTCGTTCAGACTTCATTTTGGTTTGGAAGAACCTTAAGCAAAATATGTTAAATATATTTATTGTGTTGTCGAAGCTTTATTTTTTTTATAAAAGTATTAAAATGTACTTACTTATAGTGTCCTTCCTTGCCGCCATATTATTCCCTCGATACATCCAGATTAAAACTTAAATCCGGATGTATTTACAATGAATTTGTATAATTTACATCAAGATTTAAACACACACATACAAATGAAATGATAAATTCTTAAAAGAACCATTTTGTTAAATGATGCATTTGAAAGTGTGTATTTAAATTTAGGAAGTTAGTGTTTTCATCATCGATCCTATTTAAAATGAGTAGAGCCCGAAAATTCAATCAAAAACAACACCAATGTGAACTCTTCATTAGATTTACTCCGAATTAATTAACTCCGAAAGTCAACCCATCTGTTTTCACATCGAACAGTTCTTCAAATGACATTTAACACTTGACGTTTTTGACATTTCATTCATCACTCAAAAAATTAACAAACAATTTATAAATTTTTGTTTTATAAAGTAGAACAATTATTCATTAATTAAACACATAAAATAATGGAAATAACATTCGCTTTAATAAAACCACATGCTGTAAAAAACATTATTGCACTACGGTATGTTACTGAAATCATAAAAAACAATTTTTCTATCTTGCAAACCAAAGAAGTTGTTATTACGAAACAACTTGCCAGTAGATTCTACGAGGAACACCAAGAGAAGTTCTTCTACAATCGCCTTGTCACCTTCATGGGCAGGTAAATACAATGAAGACAATGTAATTGTTAAATATAGTTAGTGGTGATGTTCGTTTGCTGTATTTTTTTATAGTGGACCATCGATTGCGTTTGTTTTAGCATCTGAAGGTAGCATTTCTAAGTGGAGAACCATGTTAGGTCCCACCAAAGTCCACAAGGCTGTCTACTCAAATCCCGATTCAATTCGATCTCTCTATGGATTGTCTGATACGAGAAATGTATGTCATGGATCGGACAGTCTGGAATCGGCCTCGCGCGAAATTTCAATTATGTTTCCCGACTTCAATTACGATAAGGAGCTGCGAAAGCAATTGGAATCTGTTTGATGTTAGTCAATAAATATAAATATAGGATAAAGCTGAATTCCCCATTAAGACATTTCAGAGACTCCCAAGTTCTTGTCGATACGGGATGAAGATACTCAACGTTTAATTAACTGAGTTATTCGCAATTAAGAAAATAAAAATAGGTTACAAAAAATTTAGTTAAAAGTAACCTAAAAACAGTTACATACTTCAATAAAAAAAAATAAAGCCGCTATAATTAATTTGTATGAAAATATATTATTTTGCTCGAACTTTACAAAATATCTCCAATGTATCATGAACAATTCTATTTTTAAAACCTGGTTAAGGTTTTTGGAACTATGATTTAAGCTTTAATTTCATCTCAGACAAGCGATTTCAGTTTGAATTATAGAACCAATCGAAAATTAGGAAACTATTCGCATTCAGTTTTATAATGAGAGCATAGACTTTATTATCCTTGCAGTTCGCACTCTCGTTTATTTTATTTTTGCCCGGGAGATTTTATTTTGATTGAAAAGAACACTTTTGTAATGTAAGTGTTTATTTGAATCACTAAGTATGACCGCCGCAAATCCGCTGCGTATCCTTACGTACATATGTAATACCTGACGTTTCTTTGATACGTGTGAGATCTTCTGGCTTCGATTGTGAAATCGAATTAAGAAACATTTTTTCTTCTTTTCGTTTGATTAAGAAACATTTTTTCTTCATTTTGTCTGAATTAAATTAGTCTAGAAGAATAACATAAACTTATAGTCCTAAATTTATTTATTTTATTTTTTATTCAGATGGAGCTCTCGTTCACATCCGGCCTGAAAGTGTTTCTAGGGATTACACAACTTCAATTGATTCGACTCGAGAGTTCATGCAAAAACACAAATACATAAAGAAATTGGCTCTCTTTCAATGCACATCAGTATTTTTAAAACTTGACTATGTAATTAAAGCTTTTGAACTTTTCAAAACCTCTGAATGCGTATTTGCTACAACAAGGTAAATTAATCCCCTTCTTTTTCAATTATTCTTATCTTTTAAAATAATATTTTTTTTTTTATTGAAAGGAGCTTTAAACTACGCTGGTCATTAAATGCTGATGGAAGTCTGGTCCCGTTGAATTTCGATCCAAAAAATAGACCTCGACGCCAAGATTGGTCTGGCGAATTAGTTGAAACTGGAATGTTTTATTTTGCTAATAGAGATCTTATTGAACAAAATGTCTTTCAAAGCGATAGGTAAATTAACATAACAAGTTGATGAAGAGAAAGAATTAATTCATTTTTTTTAAATTTGTATTTCAGATGCAGCAATGTGGTAGTATCACCTAGAGATTCCCTAGAAATCGATACCACGAATGACTTAAACGTTGCTCGATGTCTTGTGGAAAAAGAAAACTTGGCTTTAGGAAAAAACTAATTTTTGAAACAAAAATCTTGAAACATATATAAAACTAAATTTTGGCTATATGTAGTAAAATAATAAAATAAAAATTTGTTCAAAATTATCCACAAGCATATACATATGTACCTAGTCAGTAGTCAGTCTGAAAGAAAACCAAAACAATCTAAAAAAATCTCAAGGCAAGATATGATAAAAAAAATTCCATTATTTTTAATTGCTCCTTATATTTAAACACCTGAGATTCAATTAAGGTTTTAAAAGCCGCGTTTCTTTGGAAGTTGCGAAATATGTTGCAAACAACAATCTATTACTACTAACTACTGATACTTTCATGTGCTAGTAGATGACATTAATTGTAGGGGAAATAATTTTCAATCGAGTGAAAATGGCTAACAAAGTACACATTTACCTTTCATCGTAATCAGAAACTTGTTACGAATCCCGGAAAAAACTATTACAGATTCCATCGTAGTGGAAAATCTCATACAAATTGTCACTACGAACCGATTCTGTGATAGATATGTTCAGGATTCGGAAAAGTTTCCGATTATAAATGAATTCATGATAGGCCTGATTAGTTCTCTGCAATTTCTAAAGGAACACGGCAGATGATAGAATTTTTGAAAAGTGACAAAAAAATATAAATTTTCTATATGTTTATTGTATCATGCCCTTAACTTGTTCAATATTACCTTCACGGTCGAATGTAACCGCATTATTATTCACTCGATTAATCCAGTTTTAAACTTAAATCCGAATGTAAATTCAGTGTACATACATCCAGATTTAAGTTTTAAACTGGATTAATCGAGAAAATAATATGGCGGTAAGTAATTATTTTTTTTTTAATTAAAATTTGTATTACTCAAAGCAACAACTAAATAAATCTTTATTTATTAATAATTAATCCTTTTTCGTGACCTTTAATTCTTAATTCAATATATTTGAATCCTGAAGCCCACAGAAATAGGATTCAAAAATATTGAATTTATTTATTAATAATAATTTCTAAGTTTTTTTCTAGAGTACCTAATATGCTTATTTTCTGTTGCTACTCTCAAAAAAAAAAAAAAAACACTTAATTAAAAAAATGAAAATCTAGCCAATCTGCACGAAGAGTGTTCAAATTAAACTCATTACAAGAGAGTACCGCTTAAAACCATCATTACCAAAGTTAACAACCCGCATTTATATAAAGAGGTTTTAAGGGCCCCCCTCCAAACATCATAAACCAAGTTATAAAATGAAAGAAAAAAAAAAAAAGAAAAAAGGAACCTTTCAGTTACAGGTAAAGCAATCATCGTTGCATTTCGATTAATTAAACCGTCTAATTGCACCGCTAGAGATCCTATACTACGATTATATAAACATAACAAAACCACGTTCCCCGACGAACCTCAAACCAAAACACCGGAAGCCCCAGAGTAGTGACACTTGAAAACATTGAAGTGGTGTTGAGGTTTCAACTCCAGAGATTTGCAATTCGTTCGTTAGAGGTATATTTACTTCCTCGCAAAAATATTTTGCACTAATTAATTTGCGAATTGCCATTTTCATCCTTAAACACTGTGGACGATGATGGTGATGATGATGATGGTGGTGGTGATGGTGATGGTTTATGATGGGAAATTTTATCCTCTGGGGCAGATTAATTTAATGATTTATTTTGATGATGATTTTGATTTCTCAATTGCATCCAATGAGTGTTCTTTACACTCAGTGGCTGATATCAATCACATTTTTTGCTCTCAGTTATGTATACTCATCCTGTTGTTCGATGGTAGACCACGAGTATCCTACTTGGTGTTAGAATTAAGTGTGCGTTAAAAAATGGTTAAGTCGAGTATATTATGAATTCTTAATGAAATTATACCAATTTGATTTGAGTACTATTTACTTTTTATTAATTAATTTAAGTATTTTGTTTTCATTCTTTAGATTGATTTTTGATTTTGTTTTTTTTTTTACAATTTTCTTAACTAAACATTAAGTAAATTACTCTTACAAGTTTAATGGAAATTATTTAAAATAATACTAGTTGTATTTATAATATATCGATTCTATATTTTTTTAAATCTTATTTGCTAGTTTAAAACTCAGAGTTTTTTTAATTTAATTTTATTATTGCAACTTAGTTTGTGAGTTAAAAATATTATTATTTTTTTTAATTAAAAGAGATTCTAAGGAAAGAATAATTAATTGTATAGGTAAATATATAATTTAATACTGAAATTTTTAATTCTTGTAAGTAGAGCTATGTTTGCACTTATCATTTTTGTAAACGGCTTTTGTTTTTCTGATATCAAATAATGAGCTACTTTTTTTAATATCTTTTCAAAATACGTTTTTCGCCAGTTGCAAAAGACAAATGGAAACATAGTATACATAAGGCTTAATTTGTTTAAGATTTAATAGCAAATAATTAAGAGAAATTTCATACATGTTTTGAAATTTAAGAAAAGATTGAACCCTATTTTTCGGGTGGTGGCATGAAAGTTAAACAAATGAAAGTATAATGGCCAAATTACTCACTCGATTCATCCAAATTAAAACTTAAATCCCGATGCAAGTTATACAAATTCAATGTACTTAAATATATCCGAGTGAATGATATGGTGGTAAGAGTCGGAAGTGTCGCTGGGGTAAAGCTTATGTAGAATAAAGGAAAGTCAATGAACGCGGATTTAGTGTGTTATAGTTTGTATATCGATCGCCCATTTTTTTGTATAAATTAAGACAATTGCCGTTACTGGAAATAGGGTGTATATGTATAACCCTGATGTATATTTACTCCCCATTACATATTAGTAGGTAAGTCCCAGACAATTTATAAGATGAATTGTGTTTTGCCAAATTATTTAAAAATTTTCATAAAACTTCATAAAAACTCTATTCCAGATTTTGTCCAAAACTACGAATTTATAACTTTATTTAAAATTTAGTCACATTCCATTCCAAAATTTAGATATTTTTTTCTCAGAAGATCATGCTGACGGTAGAGTGGAATTTTTAATCTTCCAAATAATATTAGTTCAACAAATTTCTTTTGTCATAAATCACTTTGAAATCAAATAACAAAACCAACAAAATTATGTTGAGTTAACTTAGGGTTACCAAAGTGTTATATTTATTTCCAATTTTGGTAGATTTAAAAAATATTTATTATTGTTTAAATAATCTTTCGGTTAATCAAATAATATTCATCTATAATTCTTTTTTAGCTTAAAAAAACAATTTCAGAACATGTCTTAAAATGTCTGTTCTGTAGGTAGGCACTTATTTAAATTTCAGTGCTCTCTGGCAAAAGAACAACACTTTAAGTTTTAATAAGGGTGTTTCCGTTTTTGTTACGAGTGTCATACTGATACTCATGATTTTATATTTAAATAAACCACACATTTTTTCTAAATTAATTAAATCAGACTTCAATAATATATTTCAAAAAGCATGATGCTCTTTAAATAAATTAGTAGATAGATATACTAGAATTTAAAAAAATACTTTGGGACATCTCAAGTTCATGTTGTGCAAAATATCAAAGAGTTTGTCTCAATGAAACATTTACCTGAAGGTTGATTTTTAATGTAAGTTAAGAAATAAGAAATAAAACTGTCCAGTATTTGAATTCAAAATTGTTACAGTTGTGACAAGTTAATGGTCGCGTTCGGGGATCAATGCAAAGCTATCCGGATAGGTTGTTGTAATCCTTTGTGACAAAACAGCTGATGCAACAACAACCCAAAGTATCTGAACATTTTTGGGATAAGTGGATAGCCTATCTGATAGTTCCTCGAACGCAAGGAATGGTAAGGTATATGATCTTTTTAGGAATACAATAACAAAATTCTAGGTGGAATTTACTGTCATCATAAGTGTTGCCACTTCGCTTATATCGATGACTATTTTTAAAATTAAAATTCAGCTTTTTAACAATTTTTCGGGAATTTGACTGAAGCTATTTTTAGTATGAGTTAATTATCTGAGCGATTTTTTATTTTCTAATAGTCCATTCATTATGACAGCTTCTAAGAAAAAATATATAGGTAGTAAAGAGGGTCTTTTTTCTCCCATTTAGGTAGAGGGGATAATTTTATAAACATATTGACTTAAAATTCATACACAAAAAAACGTTAACATTTGTAACATTAGGTATGCTTTAGCTTTTTTCTTTAAAGTCAGAAACCTATTCTAATAAAATAGTAACTTTCGTAATTTTCTATTTGGCAACAAATTAAAAAGATATTCAATACCTACTAACTAAATAAAATAAGAAAACATTTAAAAAAAACATTTTTTTGAAAATATTGATTTAGAATCATTTGTTTCCAAAAATTCTGCAATCAGACAACTTGATTTATTTATAAAAATAATTGAAAGACAAGCAGTCGTATTTATTAGATTTTTGCTTTCTTAGACACTGTTTTACTATTTTCAAATTGGTGGAAATATGCTTTATTTAATTAAAATAAATATCACTTTATTCACGGTTGAGATAATCTAATCTTGTGTCTAAGTTAGGCAGCTATAAGGCAACAATAAACAAAGTTTTTGAACACATTTTCCAAAGATGTCTAAAGTTAGACAAAGTTTATAAATAAGACCATAGATTTCTAGTTTGAAAAAAAGCTATTGTATATAATGTTGTGATTGTTGCCATTGTGTTTTTTTTTTTTAAATAATAAGTTTAAGAAAATTGTCGCTCCTACATTAATGTGGGGAAAGAGACCCCATTTCGCTATTTTTCTAAAGCATGTTCCAGAATCATTTCTCAAAGCATTGACAAGACGGAAACACCCTGTAAATGTAAAAAAATAAACGAATACAAAATGGGCGTTTAAGTGGGTGTGTAAAAGGGGTTGATTTGATAAAGTCTAAACATCGGTTTACTTTTACAGGGTAAACTGATATCAACTTTTAAGGCATTTGGCGCGTTCAGAAAAATGAGATTTCAGAGATTTTTCTCACTAAAAAAGTGAGCAAGCGAATCCAACATTTTTTTCCAGAGTTTCGTAAGCAAAACTGAGAAATTTTGATGACGAACCCTGTTCATGTAACTGAGATTGCTGAGATCTCCGAAATCTCATTTTCGTGAACACGCTTAAACTAGTGTCGGTGCATGGCGTCCAACCTTTTCAACATCTCAGCTTTCAAAATTGATATTTTAAATAAAGGAAAGAACAGTTAGGTAGTGTTTAATGAAAAATTTATGACTTAAAAAAAGTGGCATGGTGCCCACACTTTTTACTCTTTTCTTCAATCATTTTTCATTTACAATTTTTAAATTAGCCTTAAATCGTTAGCAGTTTATAACCAATATAACAAAAATTAACCATAACTTAATATTATCTATATTTTTTTTGTTTAAAAAAAAAACAGTTTAACTTAATTTTATTTTTTTTTTTCGTTTTTGACAATGACGACGCGACGTACCTAGGTAGTAATTTAAATTTTTTTAACACTTTACAATTTTAATACTTATATGAATAATACTATAATTATATTCACTATGCCATATGGCATCATTTTTAATATCTTCTTTTTTCTTTTTGACTTATTCTATTATATTTTTTTGTTTTGTTTTGTTTTTTTTTTACTTTTAATCATTTTCAAATTTTTCTGGTCAAAAGATAACTGTTAGGGGTCTTCTAAAATCACCCCCTCCCCCACCTCCACCCGCACCGGCTGATCCAACAACACCAGCAGCTGCTTGGGCATATTGTGAATAACCTGAATAATCAATTTGACTGTCATTGGGTGAATTCAGTTGAGATTTATCACCGGTACTATCCAGATGCGGAGTTGATTCCCTTCCATCTAGACTATTATTGTTGGGATTAATGTTATTATTATTATTGCCACTACCACTTCCAATATTGAGACCATTCAATAGATGCTGGTGTTGCTGTTGTTGATGTGCAACAGCGGCATGCTGTTGCTGTTGGGCACCATAGATTTTAGATATATCGAAGGCATAATTCGCTGCACGATCTTGGTACATCTTCGAGTCGAAGTAAGCTTTTGTGAGGACGGTTGGATCTAAATACGCACTGTAGGCGGCACTGGCTTGAGCAGCTTTTGATGAATCATACAAACTGCCAGCGGCTGCCGCCGAACTAAGGTACGAACTACGATCCAAGGCGAATTTTGGGACATCCATTTGACTGCTTATCGATGACTAAAGAAGAAAAGAAAGAAGGAAAATAAGTTAAGAATTAAAAAAAACAACAATGATGAAATTTATTTTTCCTTAAAACAAACAAAAAATGGAATATTTGTCATAATTTAAAAAAAGAAGTAGAAACCTTGTAATATAGGATCCGTTTTGGTCTCGCATAACCCCGAGCTTAACAAGGAAGTTAGTTGAGCTCAAAAATAAGGTTTAAAGTAATAAGCGGAAATGATATTTGCACTGTAAATGATGATCATTGTCTCTGGAGCCTTTAATTTTTTTTTTAATTTTTTTTAAATTTTTTAATTTTTCAAGGCTCTTTTTTATGGCTCCCACTTTAAATAAAGCCACCTCTATATCGGTTTATTTCTTTCGTTCTAAGATTCAACTTGATTTGTTAATTCGACTGTGCATATAACTGATGCCCTTTTGAGAATCCATTCTTATATAAAAAAACCCATTCATTACATACTTTCAAGACAAACTACCTGCTGACAAGCATTTGTCCGCCTTCACAGAGCCTCTATCAAAGCTTTCAGCTGAAGCTGAAAAAGGTTAAAATGGAATAAGTATGAGGTGTTGAAAACTTGATCCACTTCCACATAGAAAACCTATAATTAAGGGATGAATCTGCAACCTCAAGAGTGTTAAACAAGCACTTTCAAGTAGCGAGACGGCGGCGGCAACAGCGACGCGGCCGGCATCGCATCGTAAGTAGTGTGTATAGTGGGTTGTTGAATAATGGATAGTCCAATGCTTCTGGATGGTTTGTTTGCTTTCTATTTGCCTTTCATCAAATCGAGGAGTTATATAGGGAATTTTATTTCTATTGTTCAGATCGTGCCGAGGTGTGTAATTAAATCGAAATTAAACACAAAGAAATAATTTGATTAAGAGAGATTGAGTAATGAACTGAACCTGGGTTATGATGCCATTTAAAATACGTGATATGAAAAAAAATATATCTTAGTTGTTTTATTTTTGTATTGGTTTTTGAATATTAAATATGAGCAATAAAGGAATTAATAAATAAAAAAAGTAAATAATTAATTTTTCTTTTATTTGCGAACTTTTGAAGTAACGGCGATTTCAAAGATTCTGCAGTTGCTATATATTTGTAGTAAAGGAAAGTAAGTCAAAAAGCATCCGTTTTGTGAATTGAAATAAAGGAAGGCTGATTTGGGATGTTGCCGTCACGAATGGCACGTAAATGGCCTTATCTAAAGCACGAATTACAGCCTCTTGCCAATTAATCAGGGGTGGAATCGGCTAAGTTGAAAAGTCATTGTCACATCAACCGTAGTCACAACATGTGATTGTCATTGAGTTTTCCGTCTTGGTCTTCAATTCAGATGAATATACTTTACAATGAAATTTATCAGAAACATATGATTGGCAAATATTTTTAATAAGCTATCAAAATTATAGAACGAAAATGACATCTTTGCTATAAAATTCTTATATTTTCTTCATCTTCTGGAATGTAGCAAACTTTTTTGTTCACAGGAATGTTATATCAATGGTTAAAAAAAAAAACTCAGAAAAAGTTGTACCTACTATTTTTGTAGTCAGAAACGTCAAATTTGTTGGAGAATGACAATCACATTTTTGCTGTGATAGCTTTCTAGCTATGACAGCATGATATGATATCATCTTACACAGACCGAATTGGCTATATCTCTTCAATAATGCGTCAAATGTTTGCTTCCATGTGCTCAATTGTTTCTGCTTTATCGGCCTTGACATGCAGAGCCGGACCAACTATATCTGCAAGATGTGCAAATGCACAGGGCGCAAAATTCTGAAGGCGCATTACCAGGAACAAAAAAATGTAATCTGATCTTGCGCAAACAAATATTTACTGCCATTTGCATTTTAACCACAAAACTTTTTTCAAAAAATCCCAAAATAACATCCATCACAACTGTATTAAGTTATTTCTTCCACACTAACTAACATCATCTCCCGAGGATACCTCAATAAAAAAAAACGCATTGAAAGTCTACCTCCTAGGTAATGTGGAAAAGTCTTATGCATGTGTATCAGTGTATGTATGTATGTATATATAAATAAATATAATAAATAAATATAAAAAAGGGGCGCTTCTACAAATCTTGCACAGGGTGCAAGTTTGGCTGGAGCCGGCCCTGTTGACATGAGAGTTTACATAATAAATAAATTGGGTGGTTCGCCAGCTCGTAGAAAACCAGAGCCTATAGCGACTTACAATTCTGTCAACCCGTCAACCAGTGTTATTTGCATGAATGGGGGGGAACTACAATTTTCTGCCGAATTCCAACGGCTAAGGTAATTAACTATTTTTCATCATGGAAGTCCTTTCATTTCCTCGAAAGAAGCAGTAAGTCGTGAAAAACATTTTTGTTTTTTTTTAGGTGGCATAGGCTGGGAATTTTGAGATTTTACATATCCCCAAGAAAAACACGTAATGCCGGATACATTTCTCGAAATGAACCATGTTTTTCAAAATAATTTCCAAACGTTACTCGGGCACGCATGATGAATTTTCAAATCAAATCAACCTCAAAACAACTGAGAACTGTCAAAACGATTGTCAAAATTTTATTCTGCTTATTTATGTGCATCTATCTATCTATCGAGCTATAAAATTGGGGTTATGGTAAAATTCAAATACCGCAAATTTAAGGGAGAATTTAGCATCACTAAATATGATCCTGGCAATCGAGTTTTACCTTTAAACTGAATGTCTGAAGTCTTGTAACGAAAGTCTCGAAGTTAAAATGCCATATCGAAACAAAAAATCTTGTCAAATCAACTTGAACGCGATTTTGTCTTTGCCTTTCACCTTTCACCTCTGTTCTGTTTGTCGGGCTCAAATGGAAGCAGTCTGGTAAAACCTTAGAAGTGGCTAAACTATACTTTAGACCTACTGTCGTGCATTTTATTTGTATTTGTTTTTAAAAAATGATTGGTGTTCTTATTTTTTATTTGATCACATCACAATCATATTCAATTATATCTAAAATCTTATTTTTCCAAACAAATAAAAAATAAACTATTTCCTGGTCTTCTATATATGTTGGTACTACAATCCTTTTCTTTTATTCAAAAAAAGGTAAATAAATAATGGGAAAATTACACGGTAAAACGGGGTGTTTCCTTTAAATCAATCGATAACCATCAGAAGAAAAGATAATGACTGAACGGACGTTCTATTGAATTAAATGAACAAACAAGCATGAGAAATAAAAGAAAAAAAAAAAAAAAAAAAAACAAACTCTTTCTGTAACCTTTTATCCAATTTAACCATATTTTTAATAATTTTTTGAATAAATGTATACTCTCGAGTTGCAGGTGCTCTAGAAACCATCATATACCCTTTCCTTTCCCATATTTTAATGCAATTATATATTGCTCTTATAATGCGAGGTAAACGGAATGGACGATGGACGGAATCCCATCAAAAGCCTTGAACAAACAAGGTGTTGAAATGATGATTGAAACGTTTTAAAATAATAATTGACGAGCAGCGCACAAAATGAGAGGGGGCGGTGTTGCTACTGTCCTATACTATATTATGTGGTATTCACATTATTATTATTATTTTTTAGCAGGTATATCGCAATTAATAATTCATCTAGATTTGAATGAAATTTCTTTTTTTTTTTCTGTTGTTTATGACATGTCTGTTCTGTTTAATTTAATATAAAAGGTATATGTATGGAGGTTAAGGTAAAGGCTTGCCTTTCTTATTAATTTTGTATTATGGCGTCAGGGATGATTTTATTTTCTTGCGTTCATAGAATTGAGATATAAGGTCTTTTTCGACATCAATTCGACAGAAAAATTGTTGTGTAATTATACAAACGTTGTAACATGTTTATATTTTTGATTGAAGTGCATTGAGTGATGAAATCGTTCCTTATGTATGTAGGCGTTACCTCACTTATACGTGATGTGGTGTCGAAAGGGTATAGAGTTTATATTTTATAAATAATTTGTTTTAGCTTACCTGTGATGTTGGCGGATTCGATTGTGAGAGATGACTTCCTAAGTGATATGCTGCTGGCCCTGGTGCAAAATATCCAGGTGTTATGCCTTTTGAATAGAAAACAAAGGGTTAGAGACTTTATAGATTTATTATTTAATTTTTTAAAGATTTTTAAAACATAGGTTTTAAATTTTATATATTTTATTTATTATAAAAATTTTAATTTTAATTTGTTTATATTTGTGTAAAATATTGTCTTTTTTCAGGAACGGCTAACGGACACCCTATTTTTTAAACTTGATTGAAACTTCGAACTAACTTATTCATAAACTTTTGTACTTCAAACTTTTTTGCTTGAATTTTTGTCGTTGATGGAAATTCATTTGGCAATGGATGAAGAGGAAGAAGGAAAGAAAAAAATATGAAAAATAAAAGGGAAACATATTTTATGTATGTTTTGGCTTTAACATCGAACAGATAGTAAACTTTACATTCGTTTGTAAATTTTTTAGGTAATTGTTACTGTAAGAAATGCGTGTAGGAAGAAAAATATAGCGTAAACTGTTGGCTGGAGGGATTATATTTTCAATTCCTTATATCAAACACCACAATAATATCTAGTTTTAAAAGAGACTTCAAGCGAAATGATGCCCTAAAGAAGTACATAATTGCTCATGGTGTAATGACTAGTGCGTTGGACTGTCACGCTAAAGGTCGACGGATCGAATCATAGCCTCTGCCAAGAGAAATGTTTTCTTTTTACGTAATGCTTTTTGCGAGGAATTGACAAATCCTTAAAGAGTAGATATGTATATATCTCATGTCATGAAAAAGTGCTTCTCACCTTTGCAAAAAACTGTGTTTAATCCTCTCTAATTTCTGCATATACTACACGCACAGGAATGGTTGAGAGTTGAAAGATACTATAGGACCTGGTTCTTTTCTAGCTGTAGCACCACCAAATATTATTTTTTTTAAATGCCTTAAAAAATCAACAAAATCATTGGAACATCAACAACACCGGAATCAATTATCAGCAACAACTTAGAAGCTGCATCAACACAGGACACAGGACAATGTAGAATAGTTCTACAGTAACATACTTTGATGGGAACTTTACAATCAACCCAACTGCAGATTCCGCTTTACTGGAAAAAGTTGGGACATCTATTAAACAAACTCTGCAACAAACAAACATTTTATACAATCTGGAGAAAATATCAGACATAATCAGCAATCCCAAGCCATAATGTCTCCAACTTTATTCTTAAAAAGCTTCTATTTACAAGCAGTGATGATTCTTTTCACAATTATCTTAAACAACTGCGTCAAGAACTGTTACATCTCTCAGAAGTGGAAAACAGTTAAAATCCGGATTTCCGAAACAGTGTTGCCTCCCCTACTCAAACTTCAAAATGTAGCCACGCAGATTTAAAATGTATCTAGTACAATGTCGATTACTTGAAAATGACTCATAGTTTGTTTAAATAAAAAAAAAATAAAACATGGTAATGATAATTTAAACTTTCAATTCAACAGAACAAAAATAAATACCTAGTTTAAAAATAATTAAAATAAAGATAACATAAGAAAAAATATTAAAAGACAACTTAAACTTTTAGTTTAAGTAAATAATAATATTTTGAGAGTAAAATGGCTTGAAGCAATTGGACCAAAAACCCTTTGAACATAATAATAATAAATATTAAATAAGTCCTTCGACTGCATAATTACATCCACAGTCGAAATATTCAAATTATTTCTCAAATCGTCCTTTATTAAATTTAAGGTCGAAAAACTCCTTTCTGCAGTTGCGCTGCTATAGCCCAGACTGAAAAAAGTTAGCATGTATATCTGCTAAAATTTGATGGCTTTCCTTCAATTTTTTTGTTATTTCTTTAAAATTCTTCTAAAAGTCCTAAAGGACTAAAGACCCAACTAGCAACCAAAATTAATCGTTTAAAATAACATTATTTTGTTCGCAATAAACCGGGAAATTTTAAAGTAAGGACATAATAGTTGGAATCGCATTTTTTTGGCTATTTCAGAAGGATCTAAGAAAATATAATATCTAATCTTATAATTTTAAAAATCGTTGATTTGACGTTGATTTAATTTTGGAGCGTTTACACAAAAAGTGCTACTGGAGAATTTAAGGACCAAACACACTGTGTATAATTATTAATACCGGATTTTTAATTTCTGAAATCTTGAAATTGTAGGTATTGTTTTACGAATATTAATTGCAATGTACGCAGTGAATTTTTTTGGGAAAAGAATATGGCAAAAAACTACAATTGTAGTATTGGGGCAACGTTGTATTCCGATTTAATTTTATCTTTTTTATCATCAATAAAATATTGGAAGAAGCTATACTTACCTATGAGAGAAAAATTTTCAATGACATGCGATAATCCTTTAATCCATCTCAAATCAAAAATTTTGATTTCGGAGGTTATATGTACTGCCTCTTGCGAGGAAATGACAAATCCTCCAAGAGTTAATATAGATATCTCATGTCATAAAAAGTGACTCCCATTTTAGCTCTTCACATTTGGTAGAAAATTGTAGTTCCCCCCCATTTCTGCCAACTTACTTTACACACACACACGAATGGTTTAGAATTTTAAGTCCCTACAAATTTGCTACATTTATTAATTCAGAAAATGCTTCGGATGTTGTGACATTTTGATTTGAGCTTTATGGTTTTGAGCAATAAACCCAACTTAACAAACACTGCTTGGTAGTACAAGTTTTTTTAAAGAGAAAATAACTAGCTGACCCAAATGCAATGATAAGGTTAAATTCTTGTAAAAGTATATAATTCCAGCATGTACTTAAAGTACATATCTACACTCAGAAAACTGTAATGTTTTTATTCTATGAGTCTGTCTTACAAATATAAATAGCACATTTTGCATATTTCAACCTAAAATTACAATTTAAATAATGCTTTCCTCGCGGAAACCACATTTTCTGTCAACAGATTTTCTATAATTGACATCAAATTTCATAGTTTCATGTTTCCTATGTTTTATACTCGTATATGTGGTGACATTCACGTAGCGTGAAATAATAGTCCCACAATACCAAAAAGTCAAATTTGTCAACTCGCTTCATGAGTTCCATCATCAGCATATGAAGCAGCCGCATATCCTTTTGAATTCCCTAGTCATTCAAAAATAGTGCAAACAACCTTATAAACCTTCATATATTGCTTTCAACGAAACATAACGAATATATCCACAACAACGGAAGCATAATATTTCCTAAAGACGAATTGTTTTATGTCACGATACAAAAGACTCAAGGAAATAAACTAAACATACATTCATATACAATCCACATATGTAGATATATGGTATAGAAATGCACCCAACCAATGTCTAACTACTTCTCTCTATTCCTTAACTTTCAAGGAAACCTCTTGTATGAAGTGTAGTATATACCACTATTCCTCATGGAGGATACCTACCATAAGTCTTCTAAGCTTGGTCTATAAATTACAAAAGTAAACCCATTTGGAGCGAGGACTAAAATTATCATTCGTTATATTTTCCTTTCTTTCCGCATCATACTGGAAGCAGAATCAACACAACAACAAAAGTAAAACGAAAAACCAAAAAAACAATACAATAGGTTCTGGCTATATTATGGTGGATGTGTGTACGACTATAGTAGGTATAATTTACATGGTCCTGCATATATGCATATAGTTAGTTGTCCCTTGACGTTATATTTATATTCTTTCTTATAAAAGGACTCAAAATCCTTTCCATTTGCATAATTGCGTACAGTTGCGGAAAATATTTATAAGGATATCTTAAGAACTATATAGGTAATGAGTATATGAATAAAATTTTTGCTAACAGCACATACTATAACACCCACCTGCCCGTAGCGCCTCCACTGGCACTGATGGATATGGCATTGGATATGGATAACCGTCACGACGCAAAGCTTTTGGCTTTCGTCTAGGGCGATATTTGTAATCAGGATGCTCCTTCATATGCATAGCTCTGTTAATTGAAAATTTATAATTCTATTTATTAATAAACATTAATATACATATAAATAGTGCGGTTGCGGCGGTGGTAGATGGAAATAATATTAAAAATTGTATAGAGAGAAATTGGGATCTTACCGAAGTCGTTTGGCTTCATCTATGAAAGGTCGTTTTTCATCTTCCGTTAGCAGCTTCCATTCGGCTCCTATATTTATAGAAATTAAAATTTGTATATGAATGAAAATTTTGATTTAATAAAAACAAATAATTTGTGTTATTTAATATTTTAATAATAAAATAATGGTTGGGATTTGGGATGACATTTAGATCTAAATATTTAAATTACGTCAAAATATAGTTTGTTACCATTCTGTCAAGACATAAACTGTCAAATTGAAATTGAAAGATGGTTTAGATTTTTTATAAACTATAAACCTATAAACTGTGAAATTCCATTGAAGGATGCGGCTAAAGATGTTGATGGATTAAGAAACCTCTAAATGATCAGAAATATTTGAGATTAATTTGAAGGTCAATGCAGACTATGTTGAAGAGGCATACATTTCAGTTGTTTCATTGCACCAATTGCAAAAAACCATGTTTTAATTAAACTGTAAAAGACACAACAAAAAAATTTACGAAACAAACCCAAATGAAATTGTTTCGCACACAACCAATATAGTCTGGAGAATTAAATATGTGCCAAAAAAAATAGTGGAGAGTTCTACAAATAATCTGCTACAATAGCTAGCATATTCGACCGTCAATTAGCGTACTGAAAATCGAAAAGCAGAACGAAATTTTTTGTTAAATATTTCGTTGTGTTACTTTTTTTATTGAATTAACATTAACATCATCAGTATCAGCAAATCCCCAAACAAAATTCCAAGACAAAATCTTTTAAAGACCAAATCCCCAAGCGAAAATCCAAAAAAAAAAATATGTGCAATTATAGTGAACTAAGCAATAACATCCCACAATTTTATTGGGTTAGTGATGTTTGTCAAAAAATCCCAAAAAGAAAATCCCCAAAGCCAAAATCCTCAATTAAAAAAACAGGTACCTAAAGAGAATCTCTTGAAGACAAAATCCCCAAGATAAAATTCCAAATAGATGTGCAAGTACATACACTACTTCTGAAATATAATTTTAGCTTCATAATAATTTGTATTTGAAAAAATAAATTAAAATTTAACAAATCCACATAAACTCAAACAAAATAAATAAAAAAAAAAATGCAAAATATTTCAACAGATATCTACATAAAAGGTCATTTAAAAAAAATCAACTTCAAAAGCCTAATTTTGTTACCTAAGAATCTGGACTGGATCCGCAATATTTAAAAAAAAAATATTTTGTTATATTTTACTAAATATTTTGGGGGGATTTTTAGACATTTAAGCAAAAGAAAATATTTATTAGGGATTAGGGATATGTACAAAGGGAGCCCATGGGGATTTTGTATTGTTGAAATGCATTTTTATGGGGATTTCATCCGGTTAAGATTTTGGTTTTTGGGGGTTTTGTATGTTTTCCTAAACTTTGTAAAATAAAGCCCAACCAAATAATGTTGCGAGAAAGCAAGAATTTTTGTTTCCCTGTTGTTAAATATCGAAGCAAAATATACGATTTTGCTTGATTATCTATTAAGTTCCAGATTAAATTAAAGACACGGCCTGGAATTGATTACAAATTTATTAAGAAGAAAGATTTTGTTTATTGGGGGTTATGTATGTTTATCATAAAACTTTGTAAAATAAAACCCAAAACCCTCCTATTTCAAATCTTCCCTTTGCATCACCCATTCTCCAAGTTACACTTATAGAGCAATTCTATTGATTTGGCTAGTTTTTATTACACATGGTTTTTCATGGTTTTTAAACTTCAGAAATCCTTCATCTTTGATGATCTGAATATTTGTAGTTTAAATTTTCATATTTATTTGCGAAAGGTAATTATTTTAGACTTGTCGAAATTTGGAACCTCCATTTGTTCATAATTATCGAATAATCATCAATTGGATACTATCACTTGACTCCGCAAGAACAACGAATTTTGATTAAAAAGTGAGGTGAAAGTCATGCTCCACCATCATGAAAATCCTCTTTAATATCATCGATATGTATATACATATAAAATGAAAAGTAAAGGACTTGAGGGGCAGCCTTGTCTTAATCCTATTTCTATTGAAAACTATGCAGAAAATAAGAAACTGATAAAAGTTGTTAAATCATAAAAAAGTTCTAAAATTTTTCAAATCTTTTTCGAGAATCCATTGTTGTGCCAGCTTCAGTAATATTGCTTAGTTCTGTCTATCTATAATGTCTAATGTGTCGATTGAAGTATACGTAATTTTTTTAGCTCTTAAAAATATTTCAGCTTTGTTGGTGGGCGATAAAATTTGCATAGGTACTTATTTGTAAAGGTAATATAAGATTTGTATTTCATTTGTATTTGTATTTCATTTTATTTATTTATTTATTTCAAAAACGTTTTGAATTGGGCGCCAATTTTCGGTAGAAATTTTTTTTCTTCTCAGTTAAAATAAAGGGATAATTATTTTTAAAATTAACTACCTTTATTTACGTAACAACGTTATTTAATTTCTTAAAAATTAAAGTAGGTACAGGGTGTTTACCAAAATTGGTTTGAAACAAACAAGGAAACGAACACACTGTTAAGAGCTTAAATATGTTCAATATTTAAAATTTATTAGGTAAACTCATTTTCGAAATCAATTCTAAGCTTTTAACTTTAAGTTTATATTATTAGCCATTTATAGGAGATATACCTAACCTACACAAAATGTAGCTACAATAAGTACCTACTTAAAGATTATATTTCTGTACTTACTCTTCATTGGAATTATTTAAAAAGCAAAAGTGAAAGGCTACTTTATAATGTGAAGTAGGTATATCTCTCCCCATTTTAAGAATACAATGTTAAACTTTTTTCTTCCACATTTTGTCTCTTATTGTTAGCAAGACAGTTAAAAAAAAATGAGACTTTCCTTTCACAAAAAAGAAAATCATTTCTTGTAACTTTTATTATTTGTATTTTGGCTTATAGCGTTTTGTTTGCTTTTAGGTTGTCCTTTGTTTGAATTTGGGTTGCGCTAGTTGCCCCATGAAATTTTTCTTTATACAGCCATTTTGTTATTTTCCATTGTCATCGTGTCTTTTTCTTCCCCCTAAAAAACGTAAAAACCATCCACCATCCACCACAACCACTAATAATTTATAAGTTTCCCCCCAATGTCTTTAAAATACCACAAAAAATATTTCAATTTTCTTCCTTAACTGCGATGTAAATACATATAATGAGAATTTAATTTGAAAATTTTCTATATCATAGGTATTTTCGTTTGCGTGCGTCGGTCTGTCGTCTGTCGTCTGTCGTCTTCGTCAATGTTTTGTTGCGTGAAAAACTCTTCAAACTCATATTCTCCGTCGTGTTGCGTCGGTAGGTATATAGAATTATGTTATTATCACAGCCACATCAGACAAACTCACATCCTTTGTCACATTATAGCAACCTGTAACAATATCAAATTGTTAAGTAGCTCAATTGCAGCCTGTTGAAAGGATATGAAATTCGGGTGTGAGAATTGGATAACCGCACTCGTTGCTGAATTACAAAATCATAAAAGGACGTCTTCTTCAACACTTGTCTTTCGTAAGCAGAAACACATTATCTCAAAATGTTTGCATGATGTAAGGACACTTGCTCTTTCTCTTACCCCAGCAACTACGACTATACGGTAACTATACATCCTGTGTATTTACTTTGATCCTTGAGAGGTAGATTGCAGAGCAACGAGAAACCACACAAAAGCAAACAAACCGTTTTAAGGATTATATAGTAGAGTAGTTATGACAGGCAATATCTGGAGGGCCAGGTGCCGCGCAGGATACTTGGGGACGAACTTATTACTGTGTGTAATGTGGTAGCTTTTGTATTGGCTCATAACACCTTTCGACGTCAATGACGATGACGACGACGACGACGAAGGTATCCTTAGAGAGGATTTAGTTGGGTTGAGTATGAAGTATAATGATAGACGAAAATATAAGTGGACATGTTGTGTCTACACCTGGACTGCGAAGGCGGTTTATTATTTATTTACCTGTGTTATGTTTCTCTTAGGTCTATAAGGTAAACCTACAATGGGAGACATTCATAACTACTTATGCTTTGGCCACTTTGCCGACTGATTGTTTGAAAACGTTTCTTGTTACTGTTCAAAGGATATTGGCCATTTGGCCGGCGGCTACGGTGCGGTAGCGGCGGCATGTTGTCACTGCATCGTCGTCATCGTAGAGTGAAACCATGGTTTTGACATTGAAAAAAGTAAAATAACAGAAGCATAATGGGGGCTTCTTCATAACTATATACATATGTGTTCATAAAAGGGTGTTCCATAGCAAATTATGTAAGTGTTAAGAAAAGGGATATATAGTAATATTGTTTTTGTTGGGATCTTTCTTTCCATATAATATAAATTTAGTTTTGCTCATCAGTATAGATATTACTAGTCCATTTCGATACTCTTCTTAACAACTCCGCAAACAAAAATGATTTTATAACTCAACCCATAACATAACCAACTTATACGCCAAATTTCATTGCAATCCGTCCAGCCGTAATATTGATTTTAAAGGACAAACATGACAAAATAAACATTATTTCACATTTATAAGTTTATATAGCTTTACTTAATTTAAAAGAATATAATCTATTTCATTGTTTTAGCATTTATTGATATTAATATCAATATATCAATATATTTTTAGCAATAATGATATTAATAGAGATAAATGTAGACGGTTTTCAACGGTTTTTATTCTACAGCTTTAAAACTACCTACATACATCCAGAAATATATAGTATTTTAAAAAGTCAATAGTTCACATTGCATGCTTTACATAAAAGGATTCTTGATCTGTGTTTTTTGTTAACACTTTTTTAAAAGAAAAATAACACAAATGATTTCTTTCCAAATGGGTTTGTCATTGGGCGCCATTTTCTTATTAAATTTAATTTATGAGAAACAATATCCCAAAACGGCAAACAGCTACTTTGGTTTAAGTAAGATCAACCTGGTAGATACAAACCTGCAAATAAACTTAATGATATCACTAAAACCCAAGTAGGTACATGGAAAATACATGCCAGAGGGCTTCAAGCTATGCTACAGCTTCAAGAAAGAACCCGCAACCCTACATACAATAAATCCAATTACTTTTTTTTTTTCTTGTTTTTGATTGTTCTCAGGTGAAATAATTTTATTTTGTAATAAGAAAAAATTGCACTTTTTTGTCGGGAAACAATTTCGAAGCAAACAAAGCTAATTATTGTTAAAATATACTCAATAGAGTTTTTGTTAGCCACTTGGTGGAAATTAATTGTTCTGAACATTTTAAAAGAATAAAATAAATTAAAAACACTTGTTGATTCCACAAATATATATGTATAAATACTTTATTTATTAATTTATAAAGGCCGACGCGTTTCGTCTTCTTAGGACATCTTCAGGGCACTAAAAAGCGTTGGGCGCCATTTCTTAAAACATTTTTTTTTTTTTTTTGAAATATACATAAAATCAAAACAAATAAGAGACTAGAATCAGGAACAGTACAATGAAAGATTTAAATGCAAATAAACAAAGTCTGGCATTGGGCGCCATTTACTAAAGTGAATAATTTTAATAATTTTTTTTTTATATAAAAAAAAACTCGAAAAAAATACGTGCAAAATAAGGTCTACCCACCTTAAGGTAAAAAACGAGAAATGTTGAAATGAGGTTTTTTTTAATAAAATAAACACGATGTTGATGATCCAAAATTACATCTTGTGACATTTCTTTTTGAAAATTAATTTTTTTTTTATATTAAAAAGACAAATTTTAAGACATGAAATATTTTAAATAACCATAAGCAGTGTACTTTTTTGACAGAACAAAAAACAAATATTAGTTTGCTCGGCATTGGGTGCCATTTTTAAATTTATAGTTAATGAATTAATTTTTGAAAAACTATTGCAAATAAACAAAAGTTAAGATTAATAATCTTCAATAACACACTTTTTAACAAGATAAATTTATCAAAAAGCAAAGAGTGGATGAATATGTATAATAATTTCAACTTCTAAAATTATTTTTGAATGTACATACCTAACACAAAAGTCGCTTTTGAAAAAGCTATTGTATAAGTTCCTATTAAGAAATTGTCTTTTCACTCACATAGAAGTTTCCTGTATTATAAATTCCCTATATCCCAATATACACTACACACAGGTGACAATATCATACACATTCTCATCTATCAATCCTTTTATCCTTACATACAGTAGGTATATACACTTTCGTAATGTTTTTCATTCATTGCAAGGAAATTTCTCATTATCTGCCTACATGGTTGCTTTTAAATTATGTCATCATATATTTTATTATGTCGTCATGTTTCCTTTAAAACATCACCGGTACCTACATCATGCTCTATAGGATTATGTGTGCATAGGTATCATCTATCTATATCTATACATGTAGGTGTACTTGCCTTCATCACTTTTACGAACTGAATTTTGTTGGTAGCATTGTCTTTAACAGAATGACTGAACATCATTTGACAATGTCCTGAAAAGCTTTTCATTTTGTGTATTATTTTGTGAAAATCCTTTTTTTCTGTACGAAAATCCAACCACCCGTCATCCACCCAACATCCACTACTATATGCTCGCTCGTTCATTGTCGTTGTTACTGGTTACAAACGTCAAATAATGACTACAGAGAAGACTCCTGCGAAGAAGGAGGACACTTCTATACGCCCCCATCAGCAGAGCAAGCTTGCTGCTTGCTGCCATCAACTAAGAATCATCATCACAACATCAGCAGGACCAATGTTAGAAAATAAACCTGTTTCGTTCTAGTTTTTGTTGCTGTTAATCCTTGGGATTGTTCGACTTTGAACATCCTGTATTTTGTGTCTCTTTTTCACCTTTCTACTCCCGCCCATTTATGAATTGTGTATTTGTCCTTGTTGACAACAGCAACAACGACGAAGAAAAAGAAGAAGAAGACACAAGAATGACACAACACAATGCCATCAACAACTCTCTTTCTCGCTCTCTTCTCTTGGGTGAATCGTGAATGACTGCGACTGAATGGATTCAATGAATGCAAAGGATATGCGAATACAACGAACACGAGCACTCCCGTATACCCGTACCCGTACCCGTACCCGTAAACCCGTTCCCAGCACCCAGCAGTGAGGGAGGTAAAGGTTGGTACAAGTATAACAGAAAGCTCGACAAAAGGATTATTCTTCATGTGACAATGCCAAGATGACAGTAGATGAACGAGATGTATAGACCCGCATATGTATAAGTTGGGTTGACAACAATTCGTCCTTTGTTCGCCAAACAGAGCAGGAGAGCACACATAATAAATATATAGATATTAAAACGTATAATATATAAGAAGACTTGTTTTATGTATATAACCTATATGTATAGAAAATATCCTTGTCATATAGATGGCGCTTTTAAGTTTTGTAAGGTTTTCATTTTTCTATTGCTAACAAAAAGAATAAGAAAAAAATCCATTTTACTATTTTATTAATGTTGTTCTTCAATGTATGTTTATGTCGTCCTTGTATTTATCGTCCTGTAGGAGCTGATGTTATACAATATACTGCAACAAAGGCATCACATTTGGTATGAGAAGAGTGCAAGGAGAAATGCTAAGGTATGAGTTGTTGGTGCAATTCTTTCATTAATTTTCTCGAAACTCTTTACATCATCTATTCTTTGCAAATCTCAGTCTCTGGTTAACAAAAAAAAATCCTCTCGTGGGTTGAGTTTTCTTCTTATCATTATTTTTTTCTTTTTTTGAAAAAAGCAAAAAACAAAAAAATAAAGGTAAAACTGAATGAGGTTTTTATAAAGAGAATGCAATGGCAGGGTCTTTTGTTATTTAGCTTTCATTAAAAACGGAATTTATGCGAGTTTTAGTTTATTTTTTTTTTTTTCTATTTTTTATTATTTTAGTTTGTTGTTCTCAATTCTATTTTAAAAATTGTATGCTTAAAGTAGAATATTGTTTGTATCGCAGCAGGATCAAGGATAGAAGAGAAAAGCTATTATTTATTTATTTTTCGTTAATAAAACCACATTAAAGGTACGAAAGCTTTGAGGGCCTGTTTATTTTCTTTTGAGGATATGCCATATTGCATTAGTCAAAGACACTGAAAACATCTTCGGTCTTTTAGATTTGTTAAAAAAGCAAATAAAAAAACTTAAAATTTTAATTTAAATGAGTAGAAATAATTCAAAATTCATAATGGACCTTAATTGGGCGCCATTTACTAGAACTTTTTAATTTAATTCTTTTTAGATGAATTGGAAAATTATTTAAGGTTTATTCTTGCAGATTTTTATCTGAAAAAAATAGTTCCACATTGGGCGCCATTTAATATTTGAGGCTTTGGTTCAAAAGTCTACGGATAATTTTCGTTTCCAAGATCTCCTCGCAAATGCAAATAGAAAAGAAACATTTTTAATTTAGATGTGCTATTAAATAAATACAAAAATTCTATGGCCTCATCGCACGTAATGTCATATAATACACATACATACGTATATATTATGGAAGCCATTAAATTAATTATCTGGTAGCAATAATAGAGTATTTTGCAGCCCCAGACTGTAGAAACAAAGAAAACCTATAAAAAGTCCACATTGGGCGCCATTTTGATAATACTATTTAAGGCTGTGGTTAAAAACTGGTGATTTAATTTTCAAAATATTTTAGAATTATTTAGTTTATGAAATAATTCTGGAAATAAACATTAAATAATGGGTTATTTTATTGAAATATATCAAATAAATAAAAGATTATTTGGGCTCTTAGGTTTTCATCTACAACTGAAATATGTACATATTGTATTTTGGAAACCATTCAACAAAAAATATTTTTTAAATAATTCAGTAGCACAAGGTATTATGTCCCAAATTGGGCGCTATTTGACATCTCCCATTTTATCTTAAGCGACCAAATTTTTTTTAGAAATCAAATTTTTAAATTTTTGCCTGAGCATTAAATAAAATCGCACCTATTATCAGCTTTCTATCATTATATTCTTCATGATGCTGACATTTGATATAAATTATTTAAATGCTCAGCAAAAACAATCGGTCTTATTTATAAACATCGTCTAACTTTAGACAAATGTCCAACTTTGGAAAATGTGTTCAAAAACCTTGTTTATTGTTGTCTTATAGCTGCCTTATTTAGACACAAGAGTAGATTGACTTAACCGTGAAGAATATGATATATTTTTATTAAATAAAGCATATTTCTACAAACTTTAAAATAGTTAGACAGTGTCTAAGTAGACAAAAATCTAATAAATACGCCTGAGTGTGTTTTATTTTTTTATCGCTCACAATAAAGTCGCGATAATTGCTCGATGTGTTTTTATTAGACATACCTACCATGTTTAATTATTTATTAATTAATACTTAATACTTAAAATCCAACAAAATAAGAATCTAAAATGGTCACACATTGGGTGCCATTCAAAAATATAATTTAGAATTTAGTTATAACTTCTTTCACTTTTTTAAATTTTTTCATCTTATGCGATAAAGTATTTCTTTCAAATCTATGTAAATCAGTATACAATTTTAATTGTTTTATAATTATATAGTTCAGATTAAAATCATTTACGTCATTAGTTACTCAGTTAAGCTGAAAGTAATCCCCTCATAAAATGTTGGCACATTTTTGATTAAAAATGTCTACCAGTGTAGTCTTTCAATTTCAAAAAAGCTATCTTCAGAAACATATACATACATACATTTATGTCTATCTATATAATAAACCCTTTCAATCAAAAACAAAACAAAACAGAAAACAAAAAAAATCTCATCGCATCTATTGAAATAATAAACCTCGAAGTTAGGGCGTAAACAAACACCTGTCAATTGCACAGTGCACGAACCGAACTAATCAATTTCATTGTTCTCCTCTAATAAATCCTCAATGGGATCTCTTCTATTTTCTAGAATTTATTCAATTCCAAAATCCTTGAATATTTCCCCCTTTTTTCCGCTCAATCTTCTTATAAACGCCAACGCAATATAACCCTCTTTCATTCAATTCAAATCAAGATGTAATGTCTCTTCTCCTCCTGTTTATATTTATATACATATAAACGTACAAAACAAACAAACAATAGGCCGCACTCAATTATCGATAGATTGTTTTTCTTCTGCCCACTTTTGCCTCTTTCGCAAAATTAAGTAATCTTCCATTTTCATTTTCACAACAACAACAACAACAACAAAAAAACAAGAAGAAAAATAAACAAAAGCTCCATTCAAACTTTGTTTTCTTTCTATAGGTATAGGTATATCTAAATGTCATTGTATTGACGGATTGATGCATTCTCGTGCTATTGTTAGTGACGGATCATGGCTTTTGAAGGCCTTAGTACAAAAAATTAATGAGACCTCCATTCATTGTGATTTTTACGAAGATACAAATGAATTTCGAATTTCCTAAAAATCTGAATTTCCGAATTTGAAAATCCAATACAAAATTTAAATTTCGAATCATACACAAACGTTTTTATTGTATTGACGGACTTCATGTTGGTTCTAGTTGGTCGAACTAAAACTAGATCAAATCGCGCGGAATTTGACCATTTCCTTTATTTTTGAAGAAAATAACCAAGGAGATTTTACATATTGGGATTTAGATTCTTCTACGATTTCGATTTATGGTACTTACATTTAATAAAAATTATGGAATTTTGGTTTAGATGTAAAGAGATACAAGGTGAAAACTACGAAGCTTTAAAAAAATATAAATATAAAATTTTAAAAAATCAAAATTGTTCTGCGATCACTGTGAATTTGCCTTGGAAATCAAGTTTGCAATAAAAGGGCCCCTGTTATATAAATATAGTTAGGAGCTGTAATCCCGAGCTTATTATGTTCTTAATCCATCACTGTTCTATTGTTGAATGTTTGTTATTAAACAAAATCCGTTAATCACAAAAATACAAAATGAAAAAAAAAAAAATAGAAATACCTTTTCATTCATCAATTTTTTTTCTGTTTATTCGTGTCGCGTAAATGTTCGTTGAAAATTTATAAGAATTTCATTTGGGGGAGGTGTATACCTACAAACAATAGAGAAATATACACCAAACCAAAACAGAAAAAAAAAATAAATAAACACAAAAAGGAAATGAATCCTCCTGCTCGGCAAAAAAAAAAACAATGCTTTCATTATGTCGAACTTTGCACTTGACGATTCATTTGAGGCCATTGCCATATGCCAAATGTGATTTAGAGCATTGTGCTGATGCTATGGCATAATGCACAACGACAACGCGACGCGTATAGACGTACCACTCTACTCCTCTCAACTATATACCACTCTGTGCCACTTCAATCTGCAACTGTCATTAATTACTGTCTGTATGAGTCTCGAGAGTCCTTCAGTGAAGAAATAAAACTCTTAAAAAAGTTTTACCAATTAGGGAATGAAATTTAAATTATTTTCTTAACAAACAAAAAAAAAGCGAAGAACATTTTGACTATTAGCCTTATTTAGAGGGTTGGTTCACAATAAACACAAAAAGAAAAAAAAATTAATCTTGTGATATTTTTTGTTACAAAAAAGCAAGGGTGAATTATGGATTTGTGAAAATAAAAACGAATATGAATTTCGACTTATCTCAACCAATAACCAATGAAAATGTAAAAATAGTAAAACGACTATAGAATAACATTAGACCAGTTTATACGAGTTCGCTAATAAAATTGATTGAAATATAGAATTGTTAATGTTTTATTCACTTTAAAATTCATTGCTACCGTTAAACTTTAAAAATAATAAACCTGTTTGGCAAAAATTATTTTATTTTCGGACCTATAGAAGACTTAGAAAGCAAATGTATACCAGTTTATACCAGTCAATCAAATAAAAAGACATTTGTAAAGATTTCCCAAAATGCCATTTACCTAATAATTTTAGTTAAATAAAAAAATGTAAAAAAAAACACGTTCGAATGAAAAATATGAACTTTTGGCAACAACAGGTGAGCATTAAACAGTTAATTTATACACATTTCTATAAATTCAATTCTAAGCCTAAGTCTTAATTTATAAAAGTGAGTTCGTCCGACCAACGCATGCATTTTAGTATTTTATTTTTTTTTCTTAACGAAAAAAAAAAAAAAAACGTTTTCTAATTTAAATCCAATTGTGTGGTGTGGTGCGTGTCTGATCCTTTTTTTTCTGACAGGATAATGCGACACATGAAAAGATGAGACACACGCGGTTGGTCGGTGGCATAAAACAACAACACGACACGAGACACTGACACATGTATTTCAGCTCATCCACCATACAAAGTACCTACATACATAATAAAAGAAGTGCGTTATCGGAAGAGCCACAGAGAATTCATGTTAGAGGAAATAATATCTGACAGACAACAGATTAAAATTTGATATTATCAAAGAAATCGCTGTAACAATTTAAATTTCGCTATTCATTGCAAGGATTTCATATAAAACTGGTGGCTATATATTTAACTTACAGTCGTATACACGCAGTCGAGTGACATCGATATGACAATAATTGACACCTTTTCGTTTAAACCTATATATCCTTTTGGTTGGTGGGTTTGTTTTAACAATGTAGTGGCAACTGTCTGTCAGTTTAAGTTAAAGCTTTGCTATTGCAAGGAGAATATGATGTGTGGGAATCAATTTAGAGAAGAGAGATTCGTTTAAATGATAAACAATTTCGGATTAAGGGAGTGACATTTTTGGGATTGTTGGCAGATAATTCAATAATATACATATTTACATACGTGTGATATTTTAAAGCTTATTTTAGAGTTTCTGTTTAGTTTTATTTATTGTTTATACTTCTAAATTTGACGCATGGAGAAAATATTATGTTAAGAGCGAACACTAATAAAACAATTTGACGTTTGCTCTCTGTGCCATATCTTAAGGAAAGATAGAGACAACAGCTATCGTCACAATTTCCATTTTCATGTTAATTAATTTGGACTTTGTTATTTTTTGCGATCGACTTTTATGTTCTAGAAGTAAATTAAGGGTAAGTTCTTAAATGCTGAATTATACTCTAAGTTAAGCCAGATTTAGTTAAACCTGGAAAATAATTAAATCAAGTTAGCAGAGACGAAGTTTTTGATGGAGGGTTAACTTTAATATTTAACTGTCAAAAATCTATCGAAATGGTTCTTCACAATCGAAATCGAAATTTATCTGTCAGAAATATCTGTTTAGATAAATAGTCCTCCAGAGTTAACCCACCTAATTAGTTGAGTTAATAGGGAATTAACTTGAGATCTACAAAATTACTTGAAAAAATATTTCAGGAGGTAATTAAATTTTAACTTCGTAACTATGACGATCCTGTACTGGAAACTTGGCCTAAGAAGTACAACAATAGATATATCAGAAATGTCATCGATATGATATGATGTCATCTAAATATACTAACTGTCGCCTTTAAAATCAATTTGAATATTTAAATATTCCTCTCGGAAGTTTTGGTAATTTTTCATTTAAAAGTTTTTTTCTTTTAAATTTGCCATTTTTGAAGTAGGTACATATTTCCATCAGGTTGTCCCCGATTTATTACGATTGTTTCAATTTCGTTTTAAGTATTAAGTTTTATACTCAGAAAACTGTTTTTGGCCTATTTAGAGCATCTTTCTTTAAAATCGAAATTTTAAAAACTTCAACATCTTTTTAGTTAAAAAATTTCATTCCAATTTTTTGAAGTTCAATGTCCAAAACTTCAAATCAAAAAAATTCAAGCAGTCTTTTTTTTTTTATTTTTTTTTGGTTTTGAATTTAAAAATTGTGTTAACAATGGTAAATGTTCCAAAAACTGAAGTAAGACTTCAATGTGCATTTTTAAATGTGAGGTCTTTTTATTTCAATTATGAATATTTTTCTTCTGTTCAAAAGCTTAAATTTTGAAATGTTTGATGATATAAATACCTACTTGTGAATGAAAAAATATTGTGCGCTTGAAGTTAGCTTGGCATTATGTATTTCAACTTGTGTTCCTATGTGCCCGGAAAAATTAAAAAAAAATTGTGAGTATACCGGGACTCACGGTCAAGATGTTTAAACATCTATACATTAGTCCAAGTGCTGGATTTTTGAACGTACCGAATATACACAATATGGTAACGTAACGTTTAACACGTAACATTTTACACGTAAGGTCCAGTTTTTGGATTCACCCTAACCGCAAGCATAGATGTTTACTCATAAAAAAATTACGGATTCATATTAAAAAATCATCCGTGATAGTTGAAAATTTGGGATTTTTTTTTTGTTCATATTTACAAAGCACATTGGTTTTTTTATATATATAAAATAGCGGAGCTAACTTTACACTTTGCAAAAATTATTTCCACCTGGAAAAGTTGTAGGTTTTCGAATTTTGTTACTATCGCTTCTGCGCACGTCAGAAAAAAACTGACCGCAAAAGAACATATTTTTAATTTTTAAGAAAAGAGTATTTTCGGAAAGAATTTCATCCGTAAAATTCGCATTTATTTTGTATTTATTAACGGTACATTGCAGCAATTTTTTTTTAATTGAACCTGATGGTGCTAGCTTCAAACTTAAAAAGTGGCCTCTTAAAACAACTTACTGAGTACCATTTTAAACCATATGCTTAAAACGATTTTTTTTTTCAAAATGCGACACAAAACACTACAGCCTCTTTTACTGGGTATGGTATGGGTATCTATGCTTCGCAACAACTGTCTGGCAAACTATCGTTTCGCGGGGGCTCATTTCGCCGTTAATATAGATTCGAATTTTGTTTTTTTTTTTAGCATTTTCTTGTTTCGCAAACGTAGTTTTGGAAATTAAGTTTCTTTTTTTAAATGAAATGCAAATTTTTGTTTCGCATTATTTATTTATTTGCAATTTTCATTTATTTTTTTTTTTTTAATTTCGGCAATTTTTGTTTGCATTTTGTTGCTTCGCTTAATTTTATTATGGAAATTGTTTTGCAATTTTTTCGCTTCCATTAAACATTTAATGTCTTGAAATTTTGCACGAAATTTAAGAATATAAAAAAATTATTTAATCAATTTAATGTCTATTCGATAGTTTTAAATTGACTTTCTACAATAAAATGTGAAAATATCACGAAGAAAAAAAAGTAATTTAAAAATAACCCCAACAAAAATTTCTCTAGTAGCCTAGTAGGTATACAGTTCCTCCTCAAAAAAATACATTTATGTACTACATATGGGAGTGATTTTATCGCAAAAAAAAATTTTTTGACGTTTAAAATTTTATTATTGAACTGTGGCCCAAACCTGTTGAAAAAAATGTATATTCACCACGGATACTTTTTCGCGCAAAACAATGTTGGGGACATTGTTTTGCGAAAAAAAGAACATATTTTACCATTTTTGAATTGGTTTTGATTGTTCGGCTTGTCGGTAGTGTTTTTTTTTTAAATAATTGTTTTGATATATTCGCCTCGTTTTTTCGACTTTTTTGTTTCACCATATACATTTTTCTTGTGGGAAAAAAATTTGTCACCTCCATTTTTTTTTCGTTGAAAAGAACTGTATACTAAGCTTTAACCGAAAATATACATTTATTTAAAAAAAAATACTTTTCTTACAAACATAATTCTTAGTTACAAAAACAACTAAACGGTGAAATGATCTATCAGCGAAATAAAAAAAAAACGACTTTTGCGATATTTTGCGGAAAATAATGCAACGGTAAAACGTTATTTAACGAAAAAATATTTAATCAATTATAAAAAAAAAGGAAATAACAAATTACTTTTGAATAAAAAAGAAAACGTAAATTTTAAATTTCTTAATATTTGGTGACTGAAGTAAAATTAAGAAATTGTGACCAATTTTTTACGAAACTCAATAATATCGGTGTTAATTTCACGCCCATGGAAATATTGTACCCATAAGTTAATAAGAAGCTACAACGAATTCTTCATTTTTTATGGACGCCTTAATTAAAAATCAAAAATCCAAACAAGTTTTTAAGTAAAATACTTTGTCTTTTTTTATATATAATATTTTTAGTTTCCAAAATTTGAAATTTTGAAAAATTAAAAAAACGATTACCTATACAGCATCAAGCTTACAAACTTTTCAAAAAATGCAATGAAAAAGTTCTCTAAATTAGAGATCTACTCAAATCTCATCATTTTCCAATTTAAGATTGCAGATTCAAAAAGATAATTTTTAACAATGCTTCAAAAACAAAACCAGTTTGATAACAAACTCGTTGAATGGAAATTAAATTAAACAAACGCAATTACAATAGTTTTGATCTTAATATATAGGAATTTCTATAGTTTGCCAAATGAGAAATATGATGTTGATGTTAATAAATTAAGTTTAAACGCACTTTTCATGTTTCCCCGTATTTATATATGTACATACATATGTATCTGGAATTTTAAAAATTGGTTAAAACTTTTCCACCTTTATTATAATATATGAGATGAACACAAAAATTTCCAACGAAAGAAAAAGTTTAAAATAATAAATATATGTATAAAAAAAAAACAAAATCCTTAAAAAAAAAATATCCTTTTTACCCATTATCCTAGCTCATATTATAACAAAAAGCTGAAACTGACAGCAAATATTATCCTGTCAATTCCTTTAATGGATTTTCTCCATACAAAGTTCTGTTTTTTTTTTTTTTCTCAAAATTTTCATTCACACAATGAAATGTCAATCCTCAAGTCCTTTATACTTCTTCATGCCCGTCCAGTAAAGGACATATTGATAAAATATAATACAAAAAAAAAGAAGAAAAATCGAATATTCCCCCAATTTCATTGTACCTATATAGCTAGCTACCTACTATTTCAAAACACCCAGAGAAAGTCCTGCGAATGAAAAGTCTTCGTTGAACAAAATTCACAAAAAAAAAAAAAAATAACGCACAAATGAAGTCGTCCTTGCAGCACAATTACAATGGGTACAACCAAAGAGAATTTCTAAACTTTAAATTGAATTCAGATATAAATGGCGGTAAGTGCAGGAGCAGGATATATCTGGGGAATCTCGATTATTCTCAAATCCCCGATGAAGGTGTGTACGAGATGATTTTCTCTATACTTTCGCTTATCGTCTTTCATTCGCCGTCGAGAAGGCTTTGTTCTGATTAGGAAATTAAATAATTTTAATCTGCCATTACAGGCCGCATCGTTATAACGATTTTTAGCCCACTTTGTGTATAGGGTAGGGTGTGATTTGATTAGATTCGGCTTCTGTATCTGCGGTGTGTTCTTCTTCGTTAGAGACAGACAAGCCGCTCAACCAACCCACTCTGGTGGAAGATTTTAATATAAGCAAGGTGAAACTATCTTTATTGTGACAGCCGAGCAATGTTTGGAATCTTTTAGCTTCAACTTTGCCCAAGATTCATTGAAAAAATCACAATGAAATCGGGGTTTGATGTTTCGAAATAAGTTTATAAGAGAATTGAATTCGCTTGCGATGGATTTTTGCTTGCTTTTAGGATGATGATGATGATAGACGACGACGACGACGATGACGAGGGCGGGCGTAATTTTGTAACGAAAGGATGAATATGATTTGAGGCACGTGGCGTCTAAATGTGATTGGAATTGAGTGAAGACACACGTCATTGTCAGTCGTCATCGTCGAGAATTGGGGTGAAGTGCACACACGCAACGTGAAGATGAGTAGGCGACTTTTTTCGCATCCCATATACGAACACATACCCGTCACAACATATCAATTTAGATATGTATATACATATTTATATACGAAGAAGACGAAACGCGTGGTCTTTTAGAGAGGCTTAAGCCAAACAATGGCAACCCTTGCAAATAATTCCATTGTTGGCTTCTGGGAAGTTAAACGAATAGCAGATTAGTTCGTTTGTTTTGTTGTTGTTTAGTTATTTTTTTTTTGTATTGTGTTTAGTCCCAGCAACAAGGCACTAAATGTGTGCTAACGACTTAAAGTGATTTGAGTGAAGTGATGCAACATTCGAAAATACATACATATATAACGAAGTTGACAAACATGTCAGTTTTAAGGATTCAGTGATTAAGTGACAAGCAATGAGATTGCAAATATATATCACATACATATAGAATAGTTTTGATGGAGATTATATGAGTTGGAAAATTTTTGGTACAAAATTTATCATTTCATTTTTTACAACTTCTTATAGGTATAGAAATTTTCTCAAGTCAAAGAAAGATATGGATTTACCCATCAACAGAACAGTTCAAAATTACTGTACACAATAACTGACGAAGAATATTTAAAAACAAAAAAATGAGAAAGTTGTAGGTGCTGGTATCAAGTTAATGTACCTACAACATTAACGCCCAATTTATTAACTCGTTTATTAAATCTTAAAGTCAATATTAAAATGGAAAAATTAATAAAACCTTAAATTTCCAAAAAATCTCTAACGATCACTTTGAAATTTTGAAAAAACTTTACATATATATATTTTTTTTAAACAGCTCCATCTGTTGGATGTAGCAGCAACATACGCTTTACTGAGATCTCCAGCAATCTCGGGACAGGATTCCTCAATTTTTTATTGTAAAAACACTAAAGAAAACAAAAAAACATTTGAATGGTTTGCTTTGGGGAAAAGTAAAAGAAAAATATTTATAGGGTGAAATAGGGTAAAAAGAGCATCCGATTTGAATTTTTTTTCCACAGCAACATCTGTTACATGAACAAGATTCTTGAGCTTCTAAGTTTTGATGACAAATGCTGAGGAAAATATTATATTTAAAATTTAGCTATTTATAGGGTGAAGTGGGGTAAAAACGCAAAAATAGGATCCGACTTTAAAAAACCTTATTTTCTTGTGGCCAGAAAGCTGACGCCAAGCTGTTTGTTCTTTAATTTTAACTTGAATTAACTGTGCAAATAAATTCAAAGTTGGGCAAGCCAAAAAAATAATTGTTAAAAAAATGTCTGCTTTCAAAACTCTGATTTTCTATAAAACCATTTTTTGATAATTTTGGCAAATAATAAAACAAAAATCGCGTGATTAGTTTTATTATTTCCATAGCTTCGCAAGCAAAATTTTCAAAACTTGAGTTTAAAAAAAAAAATTCTAGTTGTCTAAATTCTATTTTTATCATCATTTTTTAAAAATACCGTTAATAATATTTAACTTAAAAAAAATTCCATAGCTTCACAAGAAAAATTTATTTTTTTTTTTTTTCAAAAATCAGTTTTTCAAAATGCCGTAAAAATTTAAAAACTGATTTTAGAAAAGAATATTATATTTCGCTGCAGTAATTTGCAATAATGCCACACATGCAGGGCCGGCCCCAACCAAACTTGCGCCATGTGCAAGATTTGTAGAAAGCGTCTATTTTTGCGCTCTGATGTGCATTTGCAGTATTTGCACATCTTGCACATATGGTTGGTCCGACCCTGCACACATGAAACATACCAGATTTAATTTCCAACTTAAAAATAAAAGAAAGTTCACATCACGTTACCTAAATTTCTGAATTAATTCTATTTCCTTTAAGTATTTGCTAGGTACCTAACATAGCTACAATTTAACAAAGGCTCTCAAATAATAATCGAATTGTTTGAAGTTTCAAAATTAATTAACAATTAACTTTATTTGTAAACTGTTAATCTATACAAACAACAGCATTTAGACCATTTAAAAATGTGTAGGTATTTATTTATTTTTTAATTCTTTTTGTGTTTCCAAAAAATCAAGGTGTTATTTCAGTCTTTTATTTAAACAAAAAAGTTGATTTATTATTATTTAAAATGCTGTCAAGTGGCCTGTTTACATTTCACTTCTAAATATTGTTATATAAGCGGGGTTACCTCAAAAAACACTCGAAAATTCTGACTGTGTCCCTTTGAAACCAAGAAGTTTTAAACTCTTTTCAATTTTATGTATATAATCGCATAACAAACAATCCATTCGTAATTAATTATAAAAACATTACTTTCCGTAATTAAAAGCTATTAATAAAAGTCTTCGTCGTCGTCGTCTAGGTTTTAACCCCTTGACACCAACACGCTTAATCCTTTCAACCCCTTTTGTTATACTGCTCTGTACTCTTTCTTTTATTTTTTTTTTTTAATAATGAACAGAACACTGAACAATGAAGTGAAACAAAAGAATTATATAAAAAAAAAAATAAAGAACAAACTTTCAGCAAAACCGAGAAAGTCAGAATGAGACCAAATCTGCCTGCCATATACCTACAACAGAACGAGAAGTCCTTATCGTAGAAGGTATAAAAATCGGGTCTAAAGTAAAGGACTTCTCTTTTTGACTTGTAGTAGGTATATATAGCCTAGAAATATTTCCATGGTCGATAATATGAACGGTGGCGACAACTCCTCTTGGTTTTTTGTTTTGTGAAATTTCAATTATTCAACTAAGTATTCATTCCATTAATAGAAAAATAAAAGAGAATATAGCTTCAGGAATTTTTGTATTGTTTTAAAAATGCGGACGCATTGTTAGCCTGGTTCATGTCTTTCGTTGTCGACAACGACGACGACGTTGACTCTACGTTTAGAGACAGTTGAACTGGTTTCATATGCACCCTTTTTCTTTAAATGAATGAATTTATTTGTTGGAGCATCATCATAAACGAAGAGGAAACCATCATCGTCATGTAGAAAAAATATGCCAGAAGTATCAGTCAGATATTTTTTTTTTCTTTTTGTTTTTTTTTTTTTTTTTTACTGAAACTTCAGACAGAAAAGTTTTTTTTTATTTTTTTTTTTTTTTTATTTTTAAATGCAGTCAAATGGAATGCACTCATGTTGGATATTTTTCCAAGTTTAATACTTAGATACCAAAAAGGGCTTAAACTTTCAACATGAGTGAGTATATTCTTAGATAACTTAGAGCGTAACCATATGATGCTTATCCATAGGTATTATGGATTTCACGTTTTTAATTTGATTTAAAGGTGAGAACTTTATTACCTTATTTTCATTTCATACATATTTCTGATAAAATAGCTATACAAATAAGGTACCTACCTAACTGGTGATATTGATCTAAAGTCTTATCTTCCTGTTTATTCTTTTTCTGTTCCTGTTTTCTGCTATTTCGTATAAAGAACGAGTTGATGCGTAACATACTCCACGGCTAAGTTGAAAATTTACTACGAAATAGCTGAAAAATCTACCATTTACATACCTATAGGAACTTTTGAAAACCATATTGCGAAGCTCGAAATTATTCTTAAATCCAGCAGCTACAAAAACAGATTTTTTTTGTCAAAAGTGGTCCATTGAGATAGTAAAAATGAAAAAAAAAAATAAATTTAATTTTATTGTTTTGTATGTTTAAAATATTTGTTAAGTAAATTATTTATTTCATTATCATTTTGCTGACGTTAATTATTTGTTAATTTATCTATTTATTTATTTTTTTTTTAATTTATTTTAATTATTTATTGATTTCATTGTTTCTATACTTAAAACATTTGTTAATTAACTATTTATTTGACTATCCGTTTTGTTGATGTTAAATATTAGTTAATTTATTATTTATTTTTATTTATTTATTTATTACTTATTTATTTTTTTTAATTTATTTATTTATTAATTAATTTATTTATTTATTTATGTATTTATTTATTCATTGTACATTGTAAAGCTTGGTTCTACCAAGAGCTTCACCGCTTCCCATATTAGTTAAAACTATTTTAATGAAGGTTTCTTTAACTGTATTTGTTTTTAAATTATCATATGCTTAAAAATTGTAATTCTTATTGTCAGTAGCAAGGTAGTTATATACCATAACTTTGTAAATTGTGTAATATAGGTTAAGAGAACTATGTAATATATTTTCTGCTATACAATAAATATATCTATCTATCTATCTAAAAATAAATTAATCAAATAGAACAGCACACATTTGCGATTTAAATGACTAAGATATTTAAAACTAGTTTTCGCAACAAGATGCGCGCAAACGAAAATCGTGCAGTTGTACCAAAAATGCTAATTTATCTCAAAAACTTATTTCAAAAAAAATTGGCACGGTTTAACTTAACAATTTACTTAATATTGAGTAGTTTACCAAATAACTCTTCCTTAATTTTTAACACTGCTTATAGTGAAATTAAATTCGTCTAAAAACACTGAAATTTTATGAAAAAAAAAAAAAAAAAACAAAGCGAACACACATTTGCTACCTTTTGCAAATGTCAAATTGACAACCTACACAAGGTTCGTTCGCGTACTAGTCCAAAAATACAAATAAAACAAAATTGGCACCAACTCAAAGTTCATTCAAATGAAAGCCAAACATCATGTGTCATTCACATTAGGATAATACGGAATTTTTGTGAATTTACATTCCCCCACTTCTGGGTAGTTTTAATATTTTTGATATAGAATTTCTTTGGATAGAAAATCACAGGTAGGAAAAATGATTTATTCTCTCGAGTGCCTTTCCCTTTTGTGAAAATCTGCGAATTTTTTTTAGTACGGGAACGAAATTGGACTGAAATTTACACAAATAAACAGAAAATCACAGAGTTTCAAAGTAAAAGAACGCACCTATAAACTTAGCATATTCCGTTGTGTCAGTGCCGTCGAAACATTATTGAAAAACAAAATTTTTTTTTGAATTTGCGCAAAAAGTAGTAGAACAAAATTTTGGATGTGCGAAAAGTAAAAACAATGCACGAACTGATCTTCCTCTGGGTAAATCACGGATTTAGAGTCTGAGTGATAAAAAGTTCAAGTGTCTGACTGGTAAAGGAAATGTTGTAAAATAGTGGGTCATCAATAAACATTGGTGCATATAAATTATCTTTGTTACTTAGTCTATTACGGAAATCGCCCTAAATTTTAGCTTCTAAGAAAATTCTCTCCAAAATTCAGCCAACGAAAAAATTTTTCAGTTATTTAAGCTGACTGGTGCACATCCTTAGTTTTACAATAAAATTTCTGTAATTCACTTATCTGTCAAAATTTTACGCAGGAAGGAATTTTTCGGCACATTAATTCTTGAATTTTGGCTGAACTTTGCTTTATGAAAACAAAAATCGAATTATTCAGAAATATTTTGAAATAAACGATTTATCCTAGCTAAAGGAAAGAATATATTTTATTTGATTAAATTCACTTGAAATAATGAAAATAAATTCTTGCTGTGACATATTCTCCACAAACGCTTTTATGTCAAAATTTAGGTGGGGTCTTAGCTGATGTTCGGAGAGAAAAGTGGAAGCTCAAATCTAGAATTTTAAGTAAAGCTATTGTTTATTTTGACAGCGCTGGATGAAGTACCGAAATAAGATAGGTACCATCTACTGAAGATTCATCAAGAAATCCCAATGTGATTGAAGATTTTCTTTTAAGTCCTTTCTTATGGTCCTAATGCTCGGATTATTCATGGCTTTAATTCTTTAAAGTGTAATAATATAAACAACTAAATTTTGATCGTTTAGCAACGAGTATAACTGGGTTAAATATTTATGTATTGGCATATTTACTAAATAATCTAAAACAAACTGATACATTTTATTAGTTTTTTTTTTTTGTTATTTGTTTTTCAAAATGAATCTCACCAAATTTCCATCTCATGCTCAACACAATTGAATAATGATTTATTTTTCTATTTAACCAATACAAACATCAATTACGCCCTATTAGAATCTACTTTGACCTAACATATCTAACCCGTCCTCAATCATCCAGATAATTCCTGTAAAACCTCACATTTCTAACGCCCATTATCGAACGAATTGAATACACAGCATAGTATCACCCCAAAAAAATTCATCTAAATTCAATTGAGCCAGCTATTCTATCATTCACCCACGACCTACGGCCCACCCCCTTAGGTCAAATATTTAATCTTCTCTTACCCCTTAAATAGAATGTAATTTTTGAAATAACATCAAGTGCATATTTGCACCCTTAGCTATATGTATATAGCTGGGCCTCAATTGTTCTGTAAACAATACCCGTTCGTATATCTGTGTATATCCACCAAGAATAAAATGAAATAAGAGAAGGGGACCCAATACGGACGCCTGGGGGACTTCGCATTCATTGAATTTAATTGATCGGCATATGTTGGGATTTTGGAAAATTTTCATTCTTGAAAAAGAGGTATCTGGGATTTTTATAATTTAATGATTATAATTATTATATCACAATTGTGAAACTCACCTAATCGTTTGGAAATCTCTGAATTGTGCATCTTGGGATTGTCCTGGGCAATTTTGCGTCTCTGCAAACGTGACCACACCATGAAGGCATTCATTGGGCGTTTTATGTGCTCCTCGGCTTGACGTTTCGTTGTGTTTTGGATCATCAAACTAAAAAATACATCACTAGAACAAAACAGTATTGATATTGATTCGTTTGCTTTTGATTGTTATTGATTGATTTATTGACTGAGTTAGCAATTATTATTATTTAAAGAGAAAGAGTTACAAAAAATTGCATATGTCTGAACTGAACTGAGAGGGACTCAAATTTTTATTAAGCAAGCAGGAAAAAATTATTTTATGTAACTTGAACGCAATGCAAAAGCAAATATTTATACAAAATGGCGGAACAATTTATTTGAACAAAGTGTATTGCTGCGTATTGTGGTATTATATATGCGGCGGCGATCTCATGACAAACTGCTATAGGATATGCGCTACTATAGTGTTGTTGTGCGATAATTACCTGGCACTACTTCCGCTATTCATGAGGCTCCCCATGTTTTGATGCAAATTTGTCATCGGCGATGATTGCGAATTATGATGCGATGCCGTGGCATGGGGATGATGATGGGGATGATGATTGGAGTGCGGATGATGATGTGAATGATTCACTTGATGGGATGACGTGGAACCTTGATGATGGAGGGGATGATGATGGGTGGTAGTGTGATGATGCAGGGATGAGGACGAACTCGTTGGCGGTGTTATTGATAATGAGGCCACAGAGGAGGAGGGTGTCACCGATGAGGATGTCGAAGAGCAGGCGGCTGCAGCTGCAGCCGCTGAAGCGTGCAGGTTAAGGGAATTCAGAGCCAGCTGATGATTGTGATGGGAGCTGCTGTGATGATGTGAAGACAATTGACCTGTGGACGAGGATGATGACGATGCAGGACCTGACGAGAGGTGATTTTGCAGTGATTGACCTGTAGAAATTGACAACGGATGAGCTAGCGATATCCCCGAGAGAGACAATGATGGTATTCTGTCCATCATTTTGTTGAGTTATAAGGTGTGCTGAAAAAATGCAAAAAATAAAATATAATAAATGTAATAATGATGCACCAAAGAGGATATACATATTTGCAATATAATTCATTCCATAAGAGTTGAGAATACAAACAGTTTTCAATAAAATTTATAGGTGTCGCCAGCTAATGAGTTGGGGGGAATGATGATAGATAGGAGGATGGGTAAAATTTATGAATTTTAGGAATAATCAATGGAATTTGTAGGGGTTTAACAGTTAAATAATACATCAAAAACCATTATTCATGGAACTATTTCAATGTGGAATTTGATTTAATGTTTAAAAAAACATCCGGAAAAGCATATTCAATCTTTTCACCATCCGAAGGCTGTTTGAATTTTGTCGGAAGAGCTGTGTTCCAAAACATTTCTCGCAATAAATCTGGTTTAAATGTTAATTTTGAAGAGTGGGGGATGGAATGCTCACAAAGAGAAAGAAACCTGTCCAAATTTCGGGAACGGGTTCCTTTTTAAACGTCAAAAAATGTACTGGACTAGAGTTGCCGTAACTCAATGATAAATTTAAATAAAATTCAAGAAACAGAACCGAAGAAAATAAAATGTTGATAAAAAATAAACGGGTTGGGTTCGATATCCCGCTTTTTACTGTCCCGTTTTTTTTAAATCCCATTTTTTTTTTATCCCACTTTTTATAATCCCGTTTTTTATAATCCAGTTCAACTGTTACTGCATGCAGTAAATAATAGCGGTTAATCCTTAAGCAAGAGGTATTATTTTCGTGTAGTTATACCATTTTTGCAATGATAATATATTTTAGATTTTTCGAGCTAAAGCTAACGTGTACAGTGAAAATGAAAAATATATTTTTTTTAAGACGAGTAATGTAAAAAAACATCATATTTTAGCTTAATAAATGTATGTATTGTAGAAAACCGGTTTTCGGGATTTTAAAAAGCGGGATTATAATAGGTACATTGGGATTTTTAAAAATGGGGATTTTAAACGAAAGGATTTTTAATAAAAAAAGTATTTTAGTAGATAGGATTTTAAAACTTTTTTTCGGGATTTTCTAAAAAATGGGATTTTAAAAACCGGGATTCCGATACGCTTCCAAAATAAATTATAACTGCTTATATAAAATTTTTAATGTAAAAACAAAACAATCTTTAATCTTTAAAATTATGAAGCTTAAGTGTGTTTTTCTTCAAAAAGCACTATTTTCTTCTTAATGAATATTTTTTCTTATTGGCATAGGTACATTTTTTTTTTTAAATTATTGGCTTATTTAAATTATAATTAAATTGATAAAATAATAAAATAATGCTTATAAAATATGCAAAACTAAAATAAAAAAAAAATTAAACTTTAGCAACCCTTGCTCGAAATTGATGTTTGAATTCAACTGACAAATTCCGTCATCTGACAGATGGTAACCTGACATTTTGACAATCAGCCAGAAACATCAACAAGAAATTCTTTGGACTTAAACTGACAAGAAGGGAAAATTTTTTAGGTACTCTCTCAAGAGTGCTCTTTTTTTCCAGTGTGGAACGACTTCAGACCAAAAATGACTAAATCTGGCATTTTAAAACTGTTCAAAACAAAGCTAATGTGTTATACATATCGCACTTTTAGATAACAAAAACAAAAAAACTAATTGTCAACGCTTATTAAGAATAAATAAAGAGAAACGTCTTATTAAAATATGCGTTAGGGCTAAAAATCTCTCTTACAATGTGGATTTTGACATTTTAGCTAAAAGTGCTTTAAAATTAAATGCTCGAATAATAAATAATAATTCAGTATAAGTAGCCTTTATTAAAATCTCTCTTTTCCCTTTTTAATACTGAATTTAATTTTAATAGAAATTTATAAAAAATTAGCCCTTAAATTATTTTTGGCTTTAGTTTAGAATTTTTTGTTTTTGGTATTTCATCAATAATTAGTAATCAGTGGTGGGTTAAGAAATTAGCCCTTAAAGTGTTTTTGCCTTTAATTTATTGTTTTTTGTTTTAAGAAGTTCATCAAAAATTTATCAATCATCACTAAAGTCTAAAATTGAAAGCCCAATAGACTGTTTCACCAAAATATAACTCTCCCAGGTGGTGTGCCGCAGCAGATATCACCAAAAATTGCGACTTTGTTTTATTTCGCGGTAAATCCATTCCACTCACACGACACTGTGGGTATTTTTTTTTAATATCATGACCTCCTTAACCTCCTGCTTTAAAGCCCGTCCAGAAAGATGATACATGTGCTTAAAATATTGAAACTCATGCGGTAACGTGAAGTATATAGACTAACCAGCAACCACTGGGTTAATCCTTATTGAATGAAGTTTCCATACAAAAAAATATAGAAGCAAAATAAAAATTGGCAATTTTCCCATTTGTTCGTTTGTCACAAATCGTCTCTCTCACACTCTTTTCTGCTGCTGTTGTTGCTGCTAAGTTAACTGGGCGACAACAGCGCATTGGCATTGGTAACAAAAAAAAAAAAAAAAAAAAAAACAAGCATCCAAAAGGGGCTTCATAGCGATGCTGCTGCTGAATATCTATGGACTCTGCAGATGGAATTCTGGCCGACTGGACTGGACTGGACGTGGTCAGAGAAAAATGTCCTGCTGTTTCTGAATTGGTCGCGTGATAATATTTCTTTTGAGTTTCTTTTTTTTTTATTTTTTTATTTTGTTGCTTTGGCGTAGCCTCTCTCTCTGCACGGATGTTTTGTCATTCTTCTTCGAACGAACAATGGAAACAGTATATACTGTGAATGAAATAAAACCAAATGCTTCCATTTTTGTCCACTCGCTCAATGATGGAGACCTGCTGATGGCTAATGGTGGCTCAGTGGTTTGGTTGCTGGCTCTTTCTATGATGTGTGGTGTCCAGGGGAAGTGTATATAGTATATTTACAAGTGCAGCTTGATAGTGGTGTTATGGGGAATTCACTGTGGTCAAATGGCCATTTTTTTTTCCTTTCAAACCGAAACCGAAATAGTCGGAGTTGTTTCTTTTATTTTTGTTGTTGTTGTTTTTTGAGAATCCCATTGCATCATCATCATGAGTCTTCTTGAAAAATTCAATTTTTATGATTAAGGGAATGGAATTCAGAAGTGGATTAAGAAAATTTATGGCACAATCAGTGGTAGTCAAACAAATAAATGTTCGGAGTTGTTGCGAGCATTTTGGTGGTAGGTATATCACGATTGGGAACTGTTTCGAATTTGAAAAGAATGGGGACGAGCTGTGAAAGTGTATGGGGTCGTTTCCAAAAATCAGGAATAATTAATAATTGGGATTGGGAAACTTAAATTTGCTGAATTAAGCATATTATTGCAATTTGTTGATTTTTTTGGCTCAATACTAACGCGCCTCATAGAACTTTTCTCAACGGATTTCAATTAAATTCCAAACTCTTAATTCAATTCATTCAAACTGATGGCTCATTAGAAAAACAAAAACAAGTTCAAATGATTTAGGGAACAGGTGGAACGAAAAACCTCATACAGCTTAAATTTTGAAAGAATTCTTATACCAAACTAGAATTGACTAATTGATAAACTCGTATTTTCTCAATAATCTACGAAAAAACCCTAATAAATTGCTTAACTATAAATTTATTCCCCTTAAGAAGCGTGATGTCATATAAATATTTACCATTACAAGAAAATATATTCTTTTCAATTTTAAACTCTAAGACGATTCAAAGCTGAATGTATTTTCAAAACAAAAATTTTCTAATCTATATATAAAGACAAATATGCCATAAATACTATCTAATCATGCTCGGATTATAGAGGTCTTTCAAAAGTTTATATACCAAACCATCGCACTGCACCGTATGGCATGGACACTATACATTTTTTGAATTCTTCTCCTGTCAATAAATCACAATCAGCGAAAAAAAATATGGTTGTTGCGCGCTGCTGTATCGCACTGTCTGTATTATAATATGTTAAGAGCCAACCAAGCTGATGAGATCAAGAATTTTAAGAACAATAAGACAGAGCTCACAGTTGAAAGAGCTAAGACGACTTTATGTCAATTCGAACTATACAAGCGCTATGGTGGTGGTGCATCGCGCTAGTGTTACCAATTTGTTTTTTTTTTGTTTGTTTGTTACTGAAGTCAACTAATTGGGTGATGATCAATGGTGGACGGATATTTCATCGGAGTATTTCATTTAAATGTAATAAATTATTATATCGTTGTTATAATACATACAACGCCGCCTCCGGCCGCCGCCACTGAGGCAAGAATTTTATTTTGTAATTCCTGATTAAGTAATGAGATTTTGTTCTTTGAGTTTTGTGATTCTGGTTTGGTTATATTCATATCGATGTTGGCGGTCTGAATGAAACTTGCTCGAGTTGAAATTAGTTATATGTAGCAACAGGTGCTTGCTGGCGGATCTTAGGATTTAAATTGTAAATTTGAATAATGGGATTTCGTATTGGCCTATGTTTGGTTGTTTAGGTCAGGAAAAAAATTATATAAATAATATAGTTCATAGCCAACCACTTATTGGTGTTATATAGTCTTTCAATTTTATACCATGGTTAATTTTATTGGAACAATAAAGTATTTTTCCTAAACTTTGATTATTTAAAGTAACCATGATGTTAAAGCTATATATATCAGCTATTAAACTTGAATGTTATATATTATGGAGGCTGAGTCCTCATTGAATAATCGAGCATATAATTTAAATGCATTTAAAGTAGGATTTTTATTGATTTAATTCATTTAACATAAATCGCACTTTCATTAAAAAAAAAATAATAAACAAACAAAACATTCTCTATACCAACACTTTTAGAGATTGAATAAATAGACTACACTACACTACATTTTACCTTTAGGACATAAATTGACAGGTATAATAAGTCGAAAGGTTAAAAAAATTCCCTGTGGTTCTTTCTTAAAATTTATTTAAATTTAAAAAGTGTCGATAAAAGAATGCCATATTTAATAAATTTGAAGTAGAAAACTTATAGGAACATAATTACCTTAAAAGCAATTAAGTTAAATCGATAAAATCCTAACAAACCTATTAATAAAATCAAATGAAACATAAATTAACTTCAATTAAGTTATAAGAATACCTAAGGTATTTTTTCCAATGACTAAGGATAGAAAGAAATCAAACATTTTTTTATTTAAAAGCTTAAATGAGAAAATAGCCGCGTTTTATAATCTCAGGATCTAGATCAGGATCATTTTTGAACAAGTAATATAATAACAAATATTCGACAGTAAGTTGTTACTCTGGTGGGTAGATGGCGATTGAGTAGTTTAAACTAAAGCGTAAAGAAAAAAGAAAACCAATTTATTGAAAATAAAAAAAAACGTAAGGAAAAATAAGATGAACATACAATTCACTGTTGTAATAAGGATTCGTATATATATCGTTTTATTTTCATGCTGATGATCCATATGAATCTTCGTGGATAATAAAACGCGGCTAATGTTTGTTCATACTTTTGTGAAAAAGAGATATTAAATAATATACTCTTTAGCCAGCGTTGCTGCCCAAAAAAAAAAATGTCCGTGCCACATTTTCTAAAAAATCGTGTCATTTTCGTGCCATATGAAAAAACCAAAAATTCGTATGTTAACAAAAAATATATAAATCAATTGTGGGGTGAAATACAATAAAAAAATTGTAGAAATAATTTTTTCTATACAAAATAAGAGTTTCTGCCAGTTTTTCCTCCATCTGGCCTCCATTTGGAGCAATTTTCTCAAAATTTCTTTAAAATTCGCTTTATTTGGAGTAAAAAGTGGAAAGAAAAAAATCGTGCCATATTGAATTTTTTCGTGCCACCGTGCCATGATAAAATTTTCGTGTCAAAAAGGCACGATCGTGCCACTTCGGCAACGCTGTCTTTAGCCACAATAGAATTCTTGTTGAATGTAGTAGATTATTTCGTTAAGATATTCTTCTAAACGTTAATTGTTTATTAATAATATAATAATATATTTCGTGAATTCATTTTTGGTCAATGTTTCAGCTAGAATTTACTTGGAACTTAAAAAACAATGTTCCTTATTAGAATTCAAAATGTTTTATTTTCATAATTTATTTCGAACTTTTGTCAACAGTTTTTTTTTTGGACAATAGTACTTTGGGTGGCCCGCTTACCAAATGCATATTGGTAAAAGTCTGGAATGAAGTATAAGATATTTCCATCTGATGAAAACAAAAAGGTGTTGGACTTGATATTTTTTTTATTGATTGATGGGCTAAAAAACTCGAGATAAATTCGAAAACTGACTTTTGCATTTTGTACGTCAAAAAAATCATGTACGTTCAAAAAATCATTGTTGGGATTTAATAAATAAAAATAAAAATGTATTCGCCATTTCTTGGATTTTAAAAATATGTTAAAAATGTTTGTTTAAAAACTGAAAAGCTATTTCGAAAACAACTTGTTCAATTTTTTTGTTAAACTTACAACATTTAAAATAAAATGCACGTCTGGATCGCAGGAACTTGTTTGTATGTGGTTTTAAAGTCTTAATATTTTAAAAACTATTAATCTGATAAAAGAAATAAATTAGTTAGGGGAGCCTATATCTTATGCCACCCACCAAAAACGTAGTTTATAGTTAAATATAGTATAATGTGAGTAAATAAACATGGACAATAAAACATCTTATTGCAGATGGAACATACAGTTTGGATTGAAAAATTGTTAAAGAAAACTCATAAATAAATTGATTAAACAACTTCTGAAATTATACAACGGTTGGTGCTTTTTTCAATAATATAAATTCTATACCTATACTACTGAAATAAACCAGCCAAGTAGAGGACTATTAGCACTGTTTTGACACTAACACAATTTTAACCATCTGATTTTTTAAACAAATCTTATAATTTATGAGAACAAAATTTAAAAAATCGTGTTTTTTTTTAAATAGAATTTTTAGAAGAAAACAATTGCTAAGCCATTTTTGAGTATTTATGTATTTATGAAGAGTTACAAAATTAATTTAAAAAAAATCATTTTCGAAAAATAGAAAAAAAAAATTTGAATTTTTGTTTTTAAATACAAAAATTGATTTTTTTGAAAATTTTGATGTGCAATTAATTAAAACTTTTAACTAGTTTAATATAAACTTATTAAAAACTATTGTGTAAAAAATTTAATTAAAATCATTTCAACTGACAATGAGATATTCGAAAACCAAAAAAAAAATCGGTTCTATTAGAGATATCTACCGTTAATAAACGATAAATAATTTTTTTTCCAATAATATGGTAGACCAAACTGATATTAATTCAAATACAAATTTTAATTAAAATCGTAGGAGTCGTTTTTAAGAAAAATGAGACATTCCTTGCTGATTTTTAAACTATGCAAGTGTTTGTAGGTATGTACCGTTATTTTTTGCTATATATGAAAAATTTTTGTTTAAAATCTGGTAGATAAAATTAAAAAACTACTGGATGCCAAGTTTAATAAAAATCATCGAAATCGTTTTCGAATTATTAAATTTTCAAAAAAAAAATCTTTTAAAACTTTCTAAAATAATCTTTATACAAAATTTATCAAAATCAGTTGAATCTGTTTTGAGAAAATCGAAAAAAATATGATTCTATTGAAGGTACCATTTTAAACCGATTTTGTAAAAAGAATTACTAAATTTCTTTTTTAAAGTTGTATGCATGTTTTTGAGAAAAATAACATTTTCATTAATTATTGCTAAAAAAATGTTTGCTGCAGGTTACTTTTATTTTTGGCCTTAAAATATAATGGAAAAAGTTGCGGGGGAATGCCCAAAAAATACTAGATCTCAAGTTTATAAAATCGACCCTTCCGTTTAGGTTGCAGACAAACGAACAGACGGAATCGCGAGACCCACTTCTTTCGACTTCGCTACCATCGTAATTTCGAGTTCGATTTTTTTACGAATTCATAATTTACTATGTAGTACCTATATAATATGTAGGTACATATATATGTATATTAATACAGTCAGTAAAATTATACTGGAAAGTTTTCCGGGAGTTTTGAAAATTGGCAGTTTTAAAGATTTTGATGTGCTCTTTCAGAATTTCAACTTTGCAACCTCGTATCTTTGCCGTCCGTGCCGCCACATATTGGAAAAATGGGGGGTCAAGGGCCCCCCAAAATGATTTTTCAGAAATAACTCCCGAATGGTTAGTTGTAGAAAAAAAAATGTCAAGGACTAATTTGTAGCTTAGAAAATTTCCTACAAAATACATTAACATACTTTTTTGTTTTTATAAAAACAACCGTTTTTGAAATAAACCAATCGGAGGAGTTAAGGGTTTTACTTTTCTATGTAGTTGGGCGGTTTAATTCAAAAATTGTGCAGGGTTTTTGGCAAATTTATCCATTTACTACGGCATGCAAAAATCATATCGGAGTGGATACCTAGTTTGCCCATTCCTGTCGCACACTATTTTTTTTCGTTTGACACAAATTTATTGAATATAAAAAGTAACTTTTCGCGTTTTTGCTTCATAAACTTAAAATACAGTTACGTATGCAAAATTACATATTTTAACTTAATCCAATTGACAACAGCTTTTCACAAGCATAACACTCATCTCGCAAACTTTGCATTTGTAAAGTTTGGATGTCAACTCTTTTGTTTTCTATGGAAATAAATTATAAATTAATTTTTTAGACTGAAGGAAATAAGTGTCGACTAAATTCTAATTTCACATACATACACATAAAAACTGGCATGTACAAACATATATGCAATAAATTATGTACACAAATATGTTCTAATCATCATAAAAAATTGGATTTAAAAAGAATAAATTCAATTTACCTTTAAAATTATTGTAAAGGTATTTTTAATAATGAATAAATTTAGTTCAATTCAATCTGAGAATGAAGAATGAATCAATTCGACACTCTTGCATCTTTTCGCCTTCCTGATTTTTCTTAAAATGTATTTCCCCAAACGAAAGAGGTACTTAGGTTCAGATGAGTCACACGTCTATGTCTAATGAATGACCGAAATATAAATAATCACTTCGCAGTGATGCTGGGGTAAAGTTTCGCACTCATAAAATTTCATGCAAACAAATTTGTCACGGTATTTGCAAGAATTCCAAGCCAAACTGTTTCCTTCTGCAACAGCAACAGCACAAGTTTTTGTTCTTGTTCTGTTTTTTGTTTTTTTATTTTCTTCTTATTTTACGTTGTCTTTATGGCAGATAAACCATTTGCTGAACACACAATCCATTGAGTGATGATCCTCCTCCTGCTGCTGCTGCGAACAGAATCGTATTCAAGTGTAGGCTTCTGGAACCGCGCACATCATTGTTTGCATCGCACACAACAACTGGCTCCAGTCCTCCGAAGATGTCCTCCCCGAATCGCTGCTGGTTTTGAGACATGTTGCAGCACTAACCTGGACATATCCACTACACGTTCCCTGCGATGATGCGCACCCCTCTCTTTCATATCACTTAACCATGAATTCTGCTGGAACTAGCAAACAACGCAGTTGCCCAGCTCGTGCTTTCTGATGCTGTTTAAAATATATTGGCCCGTTTGGCTTCTTCATTGCCGCAGCCGCAGCAGCAGTTCGGGTTTTATTTTTTAATTAAAAAAATAAACACTTCTGAAAGAAGTCGTGCCCGTGCGATTGTTCTCGAGTGTGAAAGTATTTAATTATGACCACCAGGGGGCATTTTCGAGATGTTCACAATTTGGTTAAGTTCACGGCTCACGCGACGAACGATTCTTTGCGATAGCTCTGCTATACTCTCCTCTCTGTCCAGTTCACATATAATTTTAGGAGGCTCCGGATCCGGCGGATTTGTGTTCATCTCTCAAAATCGGGATCAATAGCCAGACCGATATGGCGATGCTGAAGCGCCCAGCAGGTGGTGTAGGTGATCATAATTTTACGATCTGTCTTTATGGAATTTAGGCTGGTGTGTGGATTAAGTTAATAAAAAAAAAAAAAAAACAACAAGAAGAACAGAGAACGAGACAGGAATAATAACGAGAATCTTTTAATCCCTTTTAATGAATTGAATATTCTCGTTTTATATTTTGGGATATTTATTATTCAACCCACATACAGGGTTATAAGGGGATAAGGTGGCATAAAATTATTGTCATTTCACACACAAAAAAAGGGACATGTGTTTTGTTGTAATGGATGTGCAGTAGGAGACTGGACCAGACATCTTGGAACCAAAAAGACTGTTTTGTCTTTTTTTTTTTTTTGATAAAGTGGGAACGTAGGACTCAGTTTATTGGTCTTTTTATACAAATTTGCATAAGAAGACAATTTTTAAACAAAAAAAAAAAAATTTTAGAATGACTTGTGCGCTGGTTTTAAATTTAAAATTGTTAAAATATGAATAAGTGTTGGTTGTTTAGAATTATATGCACGTTTAGAACTTTTGTTTAGCTGCTTCTTATAGATTTCGAAGAAGATCTGAAGGCGTTGAAGTATTTAATATTTTGTTAAAATATTTGAAGACATATATTTTATTTTTATTAAGTTTTTAGCCTTTTTCTGTTATATCAAGGTGTGCATTATAGAGCAGTGAAAATTTATAATAGTTTTTTTTTTTTTTAATTTTTAATTTTGAGAGAAAGCTATCGATAATTATCAGAATATCGTTGATATTAACATTTTAATAGGCCTCCAACTCAAGTTTCTATCGGTAGCTTATATGCAATGATATGGTTTTAAAGATTTTTAGAAATTGATATTAAATGTTAATAGTTTCAGCCTTTTTTATTAATATTAATAAGGCTTGTTATGAAGTTTAATGTTATAAGCAGCAAAATCGATGCATATAACTATTTTATCATTTGCATTTGGTTGTGTTTTAATTTTTCTTAACAATAATGCACCAGCTTAAAGAGTCTTACAATACAAGCCTTCGAAAAAAATAGGTACTTTATGGGGCTCCCGGGAATTACGCCAGATTTTCTTTTTGAAAAAACGCCAGAAGCATTTTAATACAAATTTTTGGCGTTTTTTCCTAGGAAAAAAAACCAAACTTTTTTGGCAGACTTTCCAGACTTTCTGATTTTTTTCCAAATTTTTTTCTGGTTTTTTCCATTTCTGGAGGAAATGAAAAAAAAAATTGGAAAAAAAGCCAGAAACAAAATTTCTGGTGTTTTTTTTCACTCTTGATTAAGAACAAGAGCCAGAAAACTGTATTTTACTTAAATTGTTGTAAACAAACAACAGTTATGTAGGTATGTTAATCATTATGTTTGGTTGTCCATGCTGCAGGGGAATTTTAGTAGACACGATTCAACAAGTTGACATTTAGCAACATAATTTTATGTTACAGTTTTTGTTACATATTCATATTGTTAATTGTTGTATGGTTAGATACAAATAAAGAGATAAAGTTATGGAAAACATTTATAATTTTACAACATTTAAACTGTTTAAGACTTATGGAATCAACGCGCGGGGAGATGGGGGGCGCGTCGGGGCGGTCGTACCGGATGCCGCAGCACCTTGTTACCGCGCGTGTTGCGCATGCGATTCTTCTCTTCAGGTTATAATTGTTAGTTGTTTCTTTACTGAATTAAGTTTTTGTCTGGCTTTAATTCCATTTCACTTTTACCATAGGTATCTGGCACAATTTCCAAATTTCTGGGTTATTTTCAAAAAAAAAATCTGGCTTTTTCCAATTTTAAGCCAGAAAAAAATTCTGGTGTTTTTTCCAAAAAAAATTCTGGCGTAATTTCCGGGAACCAAAATAACGGTCTCTACCGTACAATTTTTTTTTTACCAATTCCTGAAAATCTTATTTTTCTCAAAAAATCAATAATGTAAAATAAAAAAAATTCAATTTCGAAAAAATGGTTATATGGATGTTATCTCCCATTGAACCATTTCTTTGATTTTAAATTTTCTCAAAAACGGCTCAACTGATTTTGACCAATTTTTTAAAAAATCAAAATGTTTAATTTTTTTTTTAATTCTGTAAAAATATTTTTTTTTGAGAACCTAATAACTCGAAAACGATTTGGCTGATTTTTGTTAAACTTGTTATTTAGCAGTTTTTAAAGAAAAATTATTCTAATGATCAAAAATAAATAAAAGGCCGGTTAGGAAAATTTAATTTTTCCAAAAAGCGGCTCCTTAGATTGTGATTAAAATTTGTATTAGTACGATCTATTATATTATTAACAAAATACAAATTTTGTATTTTAATAAAAATTTCAAAATTATTTGTTGAAAATGCCATATTTCGAAAAAGGGTGGATGAAGTTTTTTTTTTTAAATTAATCTTTAATGTCTGCATTAATAAAAACCAAAAAATTGTGGGTCTATTTTTTTTTTTCTTAGAAATATTTTCAAAATTTTATATATACCTAAAAAAATTAATTTTTTAAAAACCGCTCCAACGATTTTTTAAATATTTTTCTCATAAATTGATATTTGTGTAAGAAATCAGATGGTGTGTATCGCGTTTGTGCCAAAAAAATTTCAGAAGTTGTTTAATCAATTTATTTCTAATTATATTGTTTTTTTTTAACAATTTTTCATTAAATCTTAGATTCCATGCAAATCGGCAACATGGTGCTATATTGTTCATATTTACATATGTACTCAATACTACCTCAAACTAAAATACGTTCTTGGCAGGCGGCATTAAATATAGGCTCCTATAACTGACTTATTTCTTTTTTAAAATCAGATGAATAGATCTTAACTCTACAGACTTTAAAACCACAGAATGATCGCACAAAAGAGCAGGTTCGTGCGGCTCAGTCGTGCATTTTTAGTTATATCATTTGTCTTCCGGTAAAAAAATCTCCATGACGAAGAAGCCAGCAATTAACACAACAAACAAACATAATTACTGAACAGTACGTAGTAACAGAATAACTCTGCGACTTCTTAGCCTATCTTTCTGTGTCCCTATGAACTGGAACTAAAATTCAAAAGTTCCGATCTCTATACGATCTCCTTCCTCATGGATCTAATTCACTTGATTGTTTCGTATAAAATCGCCTGGAACTGGAAGCAAAAGCAAGTTACATATATGCTTATCCTGGATTTTTATTTTTCTTACTTCCCGTGAACTGTGAGAATCAAAGTAAAAAATGCAAGCCAAAGTCGAAAAACTTGAGAAATGAGTTTAAAAAAAAAAAGTAAAGACATCATAATGTAAAATTAAACAGAAATCAGGTTGTTATTTTTAATCGTATTCAAAATTTAACAAAGATGCTAGATTTAAATATCGTTTTAAATGAAAACAAATTATTTGAAAAATCAAAATGATATACCTTTTAAACATTATTCTATCTTATATAAGTAATCTTGTTAAACTAATATGGTAATCCAAATAAATTAACATGATTTATTGTTAAATTATGTGTTATCTACCGACATTACTCAGTTTTTGAATTAACCCAGTAGCATTGTAATGCTTGCACGCGAACCGGGATGAATTAAAATTGGATACTGTAAAATTTAACAATTTCCACCTTTAGAAATATATTTACGTATGTATGTCGTATAGGCTTATTGGGCTTTAGTCAGGTGTAGCATAAATTAAGGGCTCTGGCAAAAATTACAATCTAAATTAAAGTCTGAGATAGCAGACGCCACCAAATTACAGTCTGAGATAGCAGACGCCACTAACTAACTACTTTAACCTGATTTTTTACTGTCACTTCTGGAGCCTAAGCTTTTCAAAAGAGGAATTTACGAAGTACTCGAGATTGGTACAATTAGTCAAACTTTGGCTTTCATGTGTTTTTCATGCGTTTTTGCACGGTCTCTTATTAATATTTTCATATAAGGTATCGGTTGGTCGGTGATGGCCGGTGGAGAGAGACGAAGGGTAGTTTTCCATTTATTATATCGCATTTAATTAAATGTCACAATTTCAGTGTTTTCGTTCAATTTTGTTTTGTTTTTTGTTTGTTTCCTTTGTTAACTTTATATCAAATAAGAAGAAGATAATATAAACCAACAATATAATCTGGTTTCGACAATTAAGCTGTGTAAAAACTTTATGTGCTTTCAGGTAAATGGGAAGTTTTAATTTTTTAAAAAGGACTTTTATTAATGATTTATAAATTTTTAGTTTAAAATTTACCCTTGCGTAAATAATTTTTCTTTGCAGTTGATTTTATAGAAACCTTACCAACTAAAATCTCTTGAAATTTCAGAAACCTTCAAAAGGTCAACAGAAAATTAAAAAAACCATTGAAATTCTTCACTAGACTTGGCACGCGCCCTAAACGACTCCGAATATACATATATATTTTTCAATGAACTGATTTTCTTTGTGAAAAAAATAAAAGTCCTTCGAGAATTGACGACTGACTGGTATTTTATATGTAGTCGAGTCTTAAATAACAACTACCTATATATATCTTCAGTCACAGCACACAGAAGTTGGCGCACTCCATCAATTAATTATTCGGCACTTATGCGACAAAGTTCAATTGCTTGCCTTTTTTCCGCTGCCATTGCGACGGCCACTTATATACAACAACAACAAAAAAAATTACCTAATTAAAAAATTAATAATTCTTTGCGATTTTATGATTTTTATTTTCATATAGAGCTCTCAGTGCTCATTATTTTGCTTCGATGAACAAGCAAGCAAGCCACTTTCATCAAAGAGAACCTTTCCAAAAAAAAGAGAAAGAAAATAGTAACAAAATAATTTCGTTAAATATGACTAAGTGCAGTTTGTATACAAAGCTTTTTTTGTAAAATAAAAAATAAATGAATTCATCAGGAAACTAAAAGGATATTCCTATTCCACATACAAACATATGGTTTTGACTATTTTATCCATCATGATGGCAATGACACCAAGGACGGACTAAAGTGGAATTATATGAAGATTATGACAGTTCCAGTTGGTGTCCGAGTACTGGTCCTGTTCCGAACCCTCTTTTCCATAAAATGTATAGAAGAAAAGTGTTTAAACACAAATCATGTAAATATGTGTTCTATCCACCCTCATCAAAATAAAAACAAATAAACATCCCCAACAACTTACCACCTCTTCCAAATACATCAGCAAAAGAGACAGACAGAAACGTGTGTTTTGGGCATGGAGAAGAATAATATAAGGTCCTGCAGAAGATCCGCATTAAAATATAAACACTTCAAGTGCTTTCCGGATAATGAATTTTCGTCCCAATTCGTTTCGGTATGTCCATGGAATTATTACACCCCATCGTCGTCGTCGTCGGTCGTCGTCATCATCATTTACGCCTATTAACTGGGACACCATCATCAACCAGCAGGACCTAATATTTCTGTTGCTCTGTTTGTGTGTGTGTGTGCTGAGGGGGGATGGAGATGGGGAGGGTGGAGACAGAGAATGAGTCTCTTGGCGGCGGAAACTTTTTATCAACTGGTGCTAGCAGTATGGTAGGTATTGTCCTTTATTTGTTTTTTGGAATCCTTTTTTGGTTCCGTTTTTAACTCGACTTCTCTTTTTCACTTTCTAATATAAAAATCCTTCTTTTTCAATTTGGGATTGGCATTGTTTTCTATGATGGCCGTTGTTAGTTATGCCACTGCCACTGCCACCAAACAAACTCATGATGGTATAAGGATAGATTTTAAAGACTATATATAAGGAGCTCCCCGTTAAGGACAGTTTTTTGGGTCTTTCTGGATTTTATTTTTAACTGCGAAGAAGGACTTTCAACATTCTAAATCAATTAGTTAATTGGTATAGATTTCAAAGGATGTTTTTTTAGTGGATGGAGAGGTTTAATCTGCTTTTGGCTGATGTGGTTGGTTGTGGGGGCATTAAATGCGTTTAACTATTTTTCTGTTCACAGGGTAAAAGAATAAAAAACCACTTACCACTTAATATCTCAAAGGATTGTTTGAGGATTATTCTCTGGGTGGTTTAGAAATCATTGTTTTTCAAGAATTATATTTAAATTCATTGGAGACAGAGAGTGAGAGAGAGAGAGTGAGTGAGACTTTTTAAGTATGGTTGGTTTAGAGATTTACCTGCTGATTTACCTAAAGTTTACCTAAAAGTGGATAGAAACTTTATTTAGCATCACAATTTAATAAGATAAACATCTTCTAACTAGGGAGCAGAGTGTTTAAGAACAATAAAGAACAATAAAGTAAGAGATTATGCTTATCGCATAAAATGGGGCTTTTTGTTTAAAAATATTTAAAAACTTAAATCTTCTAATTTATTTATCTTATAATTTTTTTTTATAAATAATAAGTTTGTTTAAAATATTATATAATAATAATTTAGAATCATTTTAAATTTAGTTTTTGTTTTGGGATTTTTTAGCAATTTTTTTTAAGTAGGTAGGTACTTACAGATATTTCGCATATTATACAAAATAGCGAGCGAAAAAATTTATCACTTATTTTGAAGTCAAAAGAAAGTTAAATACTTTTCTGACCAAACCCTTGAAGCAGATAAGGGACCAAAATAATACCAAATAATATTTTTGAATAAACAAATTCATTGTGATATAGATATTGCATTGGTTCAACGGAAAACATTTTTCCCGACACTGCCAACTAACAAAAAAAAAAAAGAAGAAAATATGGAAACTATTCAAATGATAAGTCCAAGTGAAATCACCGCCGCGCCTCACTTAACGAAAAAATGGAAACTTTTTATTATTATTATGAACGATTGGGATTTTGGAAGAAATTATTTTAAAAATAACTACAGTATTTTAGTAGACGGGGTTTTAAAACTTTTTTTTCGGAATTTTTGAAAAACGGTATTTTAAATACCGAGATTCTGATATGCTCCCATTTTAAATTATTAAAAATGTACGAAAACTTGAAAAAAAAACTTCGTCAGTGTCAGTTTATGAAAGTTCTCATTCAATCATAATAACTTCCATTTCAATTTGAAATCGCGCTCTAACCTGTAACATGTGACGTATTGATATTTAAATAGAATAATCAGATGTTTAAAGTATTTTAAAATCTTCCTTTTTCACTTCTGCAATTAAAGGTTTGTATTGGTTTCCTTCCTTCCAGCTGACCGGCCTAAGGGCCGGTTTTCATGCTTGAAAAAAAAAATAAAAATAAAAGGATATTAAACGTGCGTCGTTGGTTACCTATCTACTATGAATTTCGTTTTACTATTCCTATTCTATATTCAAAATTTGTATCAGCTTTCAGGCATTTTGTTTGGAGCAACTCAAGCATTTTACAAACGGTGCATAAATAATGAGCCTATAATTTTGTCAAAAAAAAAAAAAAACAATTATTAAATGGTGTCTCTATCTAAAGAGTCTATGTTTCTCTGTTTCTCTGTTTCTCTGTCTGTCTAGCTGTAATATCTAAATTTAAACTAACCTATTCACAAAAATAAAAAAAAAATGGAAGATAACATGTCCCTTTTTTCCTTTTCCTATATTATTTAAAAAACCCATTCTCTTTAACCGCGGCCATGTTTGGCTTCCTGCTGATAGCAATTATATTATTTCAGGGGTTGCTGCTGCTGCTGTTGACTACGCACGTCATTTAACAACAACAAGTGTCATCTCATCGTCTCGTCGCGTCGCATGTCGCATCGTCGTCGTCGAGTCAGTGTTGGTGGTGTCGCTCAACCAGAAAAAATGTATCTAAAAGGAATTCCATTGTACTAAAATTTTATATCTATACTACATCTCGACCAAAAAATAAAACGAAAGACATTTTATAAAGAAGATGAATTTTACGATCAACACCTGCGCATTGTCTATACTTTCTACAATGTCTGTATATAACTACATCTCTGACATGTCCTCTTATTTCAGTTAGTGGGTGCATTCAGTTATTCTACTACAAAAATAGAGTTTTAAAATATGGATTTTATAATTTTAATAAATTTATCTGCAAATGCCTTAAATATTTATCTTGATCTTCATAAATAAAAATATTTTATTAGATATCCTGTGGTTAAGTCGAACAATGGAGTTTTAGAGTTTTTGGAATATTCTAATAAGAAATTGCTTATACTTTGCGGTTTAACTGTTTTATTTTTTTTCGATTAAAAGTTTACGATACACGTTTCGCACTATAAACTTTACATTTTATTTTAATGACTTAATTGCTGTATGCAGAATCAGTTTTAAGTGAAATATGCATTTTGAGTTAGGTATGTATATACAAGAAGAAGAACAAATAATTGACGGATGATTCTAGTCAAAATTATTTACAAAGTAACAAAATATGGATTGGGAAGATGTTTATAAAGCAGAAATAAATGAAAGTATGAGTAAAGCATTTGTTTTGTACGCGTGAGGAGTTTTAAACCCACAGTACTCATATTAAGGGTAATATCTATAACTAGCGTTTTCTTTTTTATTTGTTTCTGTGTATGTGTCAAAATCAAGGAAAATGGTGAATCCAGTGCCCCCTTTCTTGTTTAATTTCAATATTTTGTTGTTGTTTCTAATGATGCGGTGCGTGAGTAGTTCTTGTGGGCACTCCAACAGCTATAGTTTTAATTTCTGACTGACTTCCAACTTTAGGCGTTTTTCTTTTTTATTTCAGAACCTGAACTATCAAAAAAATAATTGTAATTCTTTTTTAATTCTGATCGTTCAGAGCTTCACATTTGTGTTTGTTTTTTAAGTTCTGAGCATGTTTAGAGCACGGTCTGTGAGCTCAGAATAAAATAGCAGAGTATAAACGGAGTAAAATGCTGAACACAACCGAGTTGACATTTGATGACCAGAATCAATTCGACTTTCGAAGCAAAAATTCCACTGGTGATAATGGTATACAATTATACATATATCTTTCTTGCTTTTACTTTGGAGATTCTATACGATTAGTGCACTTGTTTTTTTTTAAAAGAGTTTTAAGCCCTATCATCGAAAATGTTTGCATTTGGTATTGACGAGCGCGTTTTGCAGGAGAGATTTTAAAATCACGTGTAGAACTTAATGCTTCAAAAACTGGGAACCTTCAATATGAACACATATTTAACGTGGCCAAGAAAATTACGAAGCAACAGAAAATGGAAAAAGCGTATGGAAAAGATGCTAAAAATTCTGAAAAGATTGTCAGTCAAAAATATCTAGTCCTTTTTTTCTAGGTAAAAAGACCAGAATTTTCTATGAACTAATTTATTGGAATTATAAAATGTGTTCACGCCCTAGCAATAATTTAGTAATTTTCAAAAGCTCGGTAAAACTCGTGTTGTCACATACGAATTTTTTGAATTAACGAAATCTTCTAAAAATTATTCCGTATTGAATTTTGCTTTGTCTGTTGTAGATGTGTTTTAGTTTCGATTCAATAAAATTTAAAAAAATTGTTTTTGCATTTAATTAATAACAACATAATTTCTGGCGTTTTTTTTTTTTTAATTCTGGCGTAATTGCCGGGAGCCATTTTTTACTAAATGATTGCAATTTAACAATTCGGTGCATGGGTGCGACACCGCTCTTTGTATGTGTATCAAATCACTTGCCATGAATCCAAAATCAATACCAATAATATCAATAAAAAAAATAAAGATTTTGTGGCGAATACAGAGAATTTGAGCACAAACAGCTGCATAGTTCAAAATAAAATTAAAAATATAAAATATCAAACTGTCACTTTGACTGCTTGTCAACTGTCATTTTGCCAGAGAGATTTAAAATGGATTGCAATATAACAGTTTACACTTAGTTAACATTGAAGTTTAAAAAGTTTATTTCAAAACTAAATCTTTTTCCATATAATATGTACATACATATATGTACACAATATTGAATCATTGAATTGATATACAAAAAAAATCAGTCGGCTGGATTGCATTTTGTATTTAATTTATAAAGCTAAAAATGAAATCCATCAACTCTGACTGGATATACCTTACAAGTCAAAATGGAAACACTGCTTATAACCCATTAAAAAAAATAAAAGTCCATAATATAGAAACTATCATAATTCACTTATACCTTGAAGATAAAAGATCTTAGGCATTAACCCCACTACAATACCTAGTCATATGAATAAATCCGGTACCAGTTTGACAGCTCGATTAAATTCACACGTCCTTATAGAAGTGACCAATATGCAACTTATGCGACGGTCCGACGCAACGGAAAAAGTCGCTAAGCATTCAGACACATTCGTTGAGATCAGTAAGTATTAGAAAAGCTATCGGTTTTATAGTAGGTACGATTTTAAATATATTACAAAAACAATATCGCCAAGCCGATGTAGAATGTAGATAGATTTCAAATTATTCTGACAAATGTTCAATGGTACCAAATGTGAAATATAAAAACTAGGGTACTGCCGATCCGTTTTTCTTTTTCTCTTACTGTAATATGTATTTTTATACCAAACATTGTTGTAAATTGTTGTCAATGGTAATTTGCAATTTTAGCTTTTTGTTTGTTTGTTTTTTCTAAGGTTTTGTATTGCTGTGCAAATACTTTGTTCGTGACAGAAATAAAATAAAATGTATACATAGCTAAGTAACAGAAATTTGTTTCTAGATTTTTTGAAACAACGTAGTCATTGGGTCAGGTCACTCTTATTCGTCCCACGTGGCCACATCAACGGATCTGTTAACGAAACGGAAATCTATCGGGGTCTTTTGTATACTTCTGTGAAGAAATCAGTTGGTACCGATTTAACTACTAACTTTAGTTAACAGAACTAAAAAAGGCTTCGACCTAAATTGAATTTGTGATATTTTTTCCGAGAGGACTTTCTGTAAAAGCGTTTGGGACCCTGAGAAGGAATCATCGAATGTAAAGAAATGATTTGAAATCCATTGTTATTGGTAAAACAGGACTAATGATTCGATTTAATTCTTTGCACTCTAAAATGAATAATAATATTAACTGTAAGACCTAAGAAAGAAAGAAGAAATAGAAGGAAAGAATTTCTATTTGCAAAGTTGAGAAATAATTGCTGAATATATTATCTCATGAGGTGGTGGGCAATTAAACCTAAAAGTATAACGCGTGGGCCATCTATAGTGGTTTCATTTTAAATAAGAGTTCATTTTGACACTGACAGTTGTTTCTCGCTCGAAACTTTGACAGAAAGTCAGTATCATATACCTCCGCGGAACGAATAATGAGTCGCTTTACACTTGAACAACGTTGGGAAATATTGAAAACTTATTTTTAAAGTGAGTGTTGTGTAGCCCAAACAGGGCGTTTTTTTTTTTAATTTTTTTTTGGCAGAAATGAAGCACCCACCGCGCCTGCTGTACGCAAGTTTGTGAAAAAAAGTTGTGAGACTATTATGCTAGTGGACAACACTCAGTCGTCGTACGGTGCGCACAGATAAGAATGTGGATTGTGGAGTGGTGTCATCATAAGAACCATTTTTCTTCGAAAATGAGGCTGGGAACAACGTTTCGGTTAACGGTGGGCGTTACAGAGCCATTTTAACCAACTTATTTTTTTTTACTGAAATTGAAGACATATATTTTGACGACCTCTGGTTCATACAGGATGGCGCGCCATGGCACACAGTCCATGCCACAATCGATCTTTTGCGCACCAAATTCCCAAATCTTGTTATCAGCCGGCGATGTCCATTGACGCCTCGGAGCTGCGATTTGACCCCTTTGGACTTTTTTTTGTGGGGAACCGTGAAGGACCGATGTTATACCAACAATCCGGAAACGATTTAAGCTCTTAAGGAAAAGTTATCCGTGAGCTATAACCCGAAACGATCAACAAGGTATTGGAAAATTGGAGTGACATATTGCGCTACTGCGAAGCCAGCCGAGGCAGCCCCTTGAAAAACGTTGTGCTCCATAATTTATGGGAATGTTACTAATAAAGCGATAATAAATGGAATAAAATTATTATTATTATTATTATTATTATTTATTAAAACTATACATAAATGTACAGTAAAATACTTAAAGCTACTAGCTACCAGGGCTTCTAGCTAAAAGTATATACAAAATATTAAGAAAAGAAAACATAGTTTACGAAAAAATTTATTTTATTCTTTTCATTACATTTTTAAAAAGAAACTTATATTTGGCCCACCCTGTATATAGAATAGTGCCTACAGTCGTTTTCGAATAAACTTTCAGTCACAACAGTCAAGATTTTTGATTTTTTGAGTAGACGCCGCCGTCGGAAGTTCACCCACCCGATTACTTCAGTGGCCTATTCCTCCAAATTAAACAAATTTTAGTGTTTCCCCTTCATCTATAGACACCGATTTATGAACAACTGTTACAATTCAGTATTAGTAAATTCTTAATTCGTGCTGAAAAAATACACAATGACAATCAAAGGTTTAAATGTTAAAATAGAATGTTAATTGGCTTGAATTCTTATCCTCAGTTTCGTTTTTTTAAATCTTGAAACGTTATTTTTTATACAGAATTTAAAATTAAGCTCAATCCTCGTATACTAACATCCGTCCGTTGATGCTCTTTGGAAAAACCGATTCTGCTCTTAGAAATAACTGAATAAAAAAAAGTCTTGCAACACTTTTAGGTAGGTATATTTTTTTTACAAAAATATATACGAAAGGTTTAATATTTTTAACTTATAGGTTGATAAACCTATTGCTGATATAATCAGCGCCACGTGGTGGCGGCAGCGTTACCAATTCACACTTCCAAAATTTTAATTTGTAAAAAAAAATTTAAATAAAATTCGAATGAATTTGACAATTTGCATTGAATAACTCACCTTAACTGGATGTGTCATTTCCTATAGTCTCAAATTATTTATGAAAATGCAAAAGATAAATATCGAATGCAAAATAGGTAGGTACCTCACTTTATATAAACAAAACAAAATCACACAAAATTACACATTGTAAAGCTTTTTGTACATTATATACTTTTGACGAATTTTTCACATTCAGATGTGATGATCACAAGAAAAATTATCACTGATTTATTTTTTTTTTTAATTACAGATTATCACACCCCAGACCTTTTGTACAAGTGTAAGTACATAATATGTATGTACATGTCTTGGATCTTGAATCGTTTACTGTTTAAAGTTGAGTTGGTAAAACAAGTTGGAACCACGCATTGTATCTTTTTTTTTTTTAATTTGAACAAAAATATCTTTTCATTTCCCGTCGGCGTCAGCGGAAAAAAGTAGTAGGTATCAGAAATTGAAATTCTTTATAACCAACAATATTGTTAATATATGATGGGGGTATCCTGTTTGCTTTTGTGATGCCACTCGCCAATTCTCAGATAGAGATACAATATCTAATTATTATTAGGTATATTATTTGGTGCAAAAGATAATTTCCATCGAGGAAAAAAAAATTGCTAATAATAGCCGCGGCGCGGCGTTTTGTGGAGCTGTGGAATGTTTTTTTTCCACAACTAAACTTGCAAAAACCTTCAACTAAACTGACATTTCTATTTGTTTCTTCAATTCACATTTAAGGAATTATTACTTCTGTTTTTGTTGTTGTTGTTGTTTTTTTTTTGTTGAGAATATTGTTTTTTTTTTGTATTATTTTATTTTACTACCATTTTCTGTTGTATAACTGTATGCATGGCACAACGAGACGCGAGGTTTATGTTTTCTTTTTTTTATTTTTTTTGTGTTGTTGCTGTTTTTCTCCTTCTTTCTAAACTCGTTTTTTGGACAATGCGGGGAATTTTGGATATTTTATTTGTGTTGTTTTTTTGAATTTGTTGTTGTGTGTAGATGGATACCACAGCCGTATATGGGAGCCGATATGAAACTAACCAACCAGGCTAGGGAGGGCAGCTAAAAAGCAATCTTTGGCTAACATACACAAACACGCACACATACACAGTTAGACTTACTTGCTAGAAGGATTTCCATCATGCAGCTGTATTGTGGGGGATGGACCCCCAACATATATGCGCACACGGTGACAGATATTTGTTTAGTATTGGGGAGCGAGAGCACACATATAGGAATTATTTTTATTACAAAGTAGAGAAGGTATTTGTATTGTGTATAGGTATGAAATCTTGATGGGGGATGAAAAGATGGAGTCGACTACCCATCATTATGTTATATAGCTTGGAAGTTCGTTTTGGCCATGCATTCGTTGTTTTGGCCAAAAAAAAAAAAAAAGGTAGAAATTTCGGGGCTGTGAAATGACACACGAATTTGAGAGTAGGTTTTGTGGTATGGATATTGCTTCTTTTTTTGTTTGTCAATTTCAATCTATATGAGATGGGGTTGATTTTTATGTTTTTTTTTTTTCGGGGGTTATTCACATTCAACGGGTTATGGGTTATTTTTTAATCGATTATTTTTTAACTATACCTATACCTAGAATGCAGTGTGTTATACGAGATGAAAAAAGAAAACAAGAAATTATGTCGTTCAATATGCTTTTATGTTGGACTGGACTGTAAGCTGTAAGTAAACCATTCACTCTATGTACATTCATCAATCTATTTTGGTCACTTCAAGCTCTCTCATATTTTTTGGGGAGATCATTATTTTTTTTCTTTGAATTTAAAATTGCATTTCAAGGGGATTTTTGGATGCGATATACCTGCAGATTACCTACTGACTTTATATGTGGATTCCTTTGTGAACGCAGTGACAGTGTAAAGGGGGGGGAATATGGGGGACTCAACCTGGAGAGAACTTTACTTTAAGATGAAAAATTCTGATGATATTGCACATTTTTAATATTTTAAAATTTAAAATAATCAACTGCAAGATACTTACATATAGGTACATACCTACCTGACAATAGAAAACCTTAGGACAATTAAAATTTTCTAAGCTCTACAAGAAATGACATTTTATAGATATTTTGGACTTGGTATAAAAATACAACTTTAATTGTGTATCTACCTGTGACGTAGGTAGGTACCTGTTACCAATTCAATTTTATTAAAAACTAGAAGACATTTTAGCATCCGGTTTTCTGTTTTTAACTTAAAATTAGTATAAGCATTGAATTTTGAAAACAAAAATTGTACTAAAGTAAAATTCTGAAAAAAAAAAATTAGCTTGAATTTTTATTTATTTTTTTTTTTTTCAAAATTTTTAGTTTGAAAATTAAATAAAACTGTTCACTAAAGCAACTTTACGTAAAAATAAAATAAGAGAAGATATTTATGGCTTTACAAAAAGGTATAGGAGGGCATTGTAAGTGTTACCGTTATTTTTTAGTAGGTACCTACTTTGTTTTATGTTTTAAGTTATTTTTTTTTAGAAAATTGCCCCTATCTTTTTAATTAAAATGCTATATAATATACATAATTTCTGTGAATAACCATTTTACTTAATTTTGTAAAAGCATCTCGATTTGGCCAAATTTTTCTCTGGCATACGCTTGCTCCGGTTGCCCCTATCATTGTTTCGAAATATTCAAAATATGTAGGTATAAGCAGGTAGGTTAGGTATAACTACGCAAACAAACAAAACTGTTCTGGTTCCTTGAGAAAATATGTCTCATACTACAAGAGTTAATATTAATAAATACACCACCCAAGGAGTAACATTTTTCCTCTCAAAAGATGCTGCAAGATCTGCAAGGGAGTTAAAAGTAGTCTTGAAGAGAAGGTATTACCAGATTTTTATAAAATTGTTAAAAACGAACAAAATTGAAAGTTTTTGTAAACTTTACAAAATTGTACATGTGTCTTTATCATTTAGCATTTTGTCACAAAGAAAACAAACTACTTTTTAGTTTTTGTGTGTGTATAATACTGTATGGCTTATGTCAAAAAATTGATAGGCTTGTATAAGAGTATTTATTTTTTAAATCAATAAATCATTATAGACTGCGTTATAATGCCGATACATTATATTTATTTTTTTCCATATGGGGACCGAAGCTGCACAAGTTTTTAACACTTTAAAAAGTTATGAGACCCATTTATGTTAGTTTCATTACAAGATAATAATTCTTAAGTTTAGCAACGGCGGGACATTGAAGAATCTTTTGAAAGTTTTTTTTTCAGATTTCGAGGGCTCTGGAGTTGGGCAAGTAAATTCTCGAGTGCTACAATTAAATTTGAAAAGGAAGTTGTAATTTAATTTGTATACAGAAGATAAAAATCCTCTTTGTAACCTTCTTTACTTTCTTTATTGAATAATGCTTACACATTAAGACATGGTATCTTATTACCTAGTGGTAAGCTTTAATATAAAACAATGTTTTGAAAAATGAAAAAATGAAAAATTGAAAAATTAAAAAAAAAATTAAGTACATGAATGAGAACTAGATATTATTGAACAATTTTGTAATTTACTTTATGAGTTAAAATGAAAATATTTATGTATATAATTTAAATATTTAATAATTATAACATTAAATTTTTAAAAATATTATATTAGCCAGAATATGATTGAAAGTAGATGTGTAGCTCTTTACGAAAGTTTTCAATGCCCCGCACCCTCACAACATGCCGTTTTGCGATTTTTTTTTTATTTTAAAGAATCAGTCTTTGCTTTCTATGCCTAAATCAGTAGGTGGTATATGGGTAAGATAGGCGCGTATGTTGAATGCCCGATGCAACTGGGGGCATACACAAATGAGTTAATTATCAAATGAAAGCAAGCTCGTTTAGTCGTTTTATGAGCGAAATATTTTCAAAATTGTGGTTTTTAATTTTTAAATTGTTGTAAGAATAGCCCCCCGCAGAAAAATAAGACGAAAAAATGTTAAAACTTGGCAAAATAATCTAAAAAAAAACTTGAATTTTTAGTAAAGAGCTTTATTTTGTGTGTTAAACATTTTTTTAAAAGTAGGTATCTTACCTAGTAGGTACCTACTTATATTTTATATGAGGTTGAAAAGAGGTAAAATTCAGCTTTTTGGAAAATATTTCTGAAACTCCATAATAGTACCTACCTATACTTCTTTTTGGAAAAGTTTAGGAATAAAAACTGTACATTTTTAAATTCTTTATACTGTGCGTCTGCTCGTCTGTGCGAACACTTTAATTTGAGGGAATACCTAAACGGTTACAGTGATTTTTTTCAAATGACGGATGAAATTTTGAATGCTATTCCCTAAGAGGAAAGTTTTTTTTTTTTTTTTTTTTTTTTTGTAGAGCAGCTATACCCGGTTTTGAATGAGATTACAACGGGTATAGCATGCCCTACATAGTTTTGCGTTTTTCTCGAAAATGGTTTTAACCATTTTAATTAAATACTTTTATGACTAAATTGATTGTAAGAAAACTGTGTTTCAGGTTTTTGTCAAAAAATTCGCAATTTTGAAACAATATTTTTGAAGAAAAATAACTTATTTTTAGTTTATGTACTTACATTGTATAGCTGGACCGATTTTGTTACAATTTTGCAATCTGATGTTTTTAATTAGATTCAAATAATACATAATGCATTTAAATTTTTTGAAAATAAATTAAGGTAGGGAAGGGTGGGGCAAGTTGGACCACTTGGACTGAATCCAATTAAGTCAGCATTATTCTTCTTCATATTTTCAATTTATTCAAATTTCATTTAGAAACGTTGTCTAACTTTAGACAACTGTCCAACTTTTAAAATGTGTCTTATAGCTGCCTAACTTAGACACAAGAGTAGATTTTCTTAGTTGTAAATAACGTGATAATTATTTTAATTATAAAAAGCACCATTTCCACCAATATGAAAATAGTTAGACAGTTTCTAAGTAGACAAAAATCTAATAAATACGACTGTAATAGTTTTCTTTTTAACATTTTACTAAGTTAAAATCACTAAATGCCTATTTTGACAACAAAAAATGTAAAAATGTAGTACCTACCTAAAGATCTTTGGGTAACATTAGTATAAATTGTTAAGTAGAGTACCTTCCATGCTAAAACCTTAACATTAGGTTGTTTTAAATTCTGTTTTTAAAGAAGTTTAAACTTGATATCTCAGAATTTATTTTAAACGTCTCAAAGTCAAAATTCTTTTCTTTCTCAAAATTATGCCTTTTTTTAATTCAGTTCAGTTCTAGTTCTGTGAAAAGTCCAATTTTAAAAATGTTTCATTTATTTATTTCATTTTATTGATTTCTTAAGTATCTACCTATTTTCCTTGCAATTTTTTTCTTAGTGGCGGGGAACTTTAAATTGGCGACACTGTTTTCTGTGACAGTTGATTTGACAGTTCTCGGATGTTTTTTATTTAATCTTGTTTTACATTTTGCAATTCATCAAGTGAGTACACTCAATGATGCCGTTTCCTAATTGTTAAAATTTATTTTGAAAAACATTATTCAATTCGGGCGTTTCACTTGATGAACCAGAAACAATCGTTATATAGCCAAAATACAGCCTGAAATTTTGGGAAGAGTGTGTGAAAATTGGACCTCCACATTGCGGCGGCCACATGTCCGAAAGACCGAAATCATATTCAAACATTAATACCTACCATAAAATTATCTGTCACATAAAACCAAACTTATTTTATTATGTATACCTATTTATTTCAATTTAAAGTTTTTCGTAAAAAAAAGCCGTTACAAGTTAAATTGAAAGTGCGAAAGAATTTCATGTTTCTGTTAAATTTGTATGAAAAAAATTATTTTCATATTTTGTTTCCACAGGCAATGCAACGAAAAAATCATTTTTACCATAACCTTAAAAACTTAAAAGGGTTAAGATTTGTGAGCGTTCTAGAACAATCCTAAGAACATTCTTGTTGATAATGAATATTTTATATAAATGTAGGTAAGTACCTAATTGGTATCATTGATATTTACACTAAACTCTTTTTTTTATTTCGCGCTCACCCAAGTGGCTAAGATAACCCTAAAAATTTAAAAAAAAAAAAAAAATGAGACCCTTTGAGGAAATTTTAATTTGGAGAGTATTTTCAATGGGATAGGTTAGGTAGGTAGGTACCTATACAAATGTACGTTGATTTTGATTGTATGACGGTAGGTAGATACCTACGTCCTACATAAATATATTGCAATGGGCGAGAGAAAAATTAAATCAGGTAAACCACTCCACATTCGTGAAGTGCATCTAAAAACGGAATCTCTATGCTAGAAAGTACCTAGGTATATTTGCCGGAATTAAGTCTCCAAGGTTGGTACCTATAAGCTGATGACCCTTCATTGCGGTGAAGTTATTATACCTAATCAAGAAATGCAGCTGACTAGTTTCTGCTGTTATCAAACTGTAACTTATTGTACCTATCTAGCTTCAAAGCTCTATTTTGGATTCATTCCAGTATATCTTCAAATTTTAACAAAATAGCTCCTTTAACTCTCCAGAATTTAACGTTAGTTATAAAATTAACTAGGTAGGTACCCAATTTCCCACAGGGCAACAATCATGACAATTATAATAGCTATCTATACATATTTTATATTTACCCACCATTCATTTGCTGCTTTCAAAAATCCAAAAATATTGTTTATCAATCACTTAACAAGCTTCAGCAACAAACTCGCCGAGCTGAAAGAAAAAAATCAAGTGTCATGCACCTAATTCTCAGCGTAAACACAAATTCCATTAGCCGATTGAAAATCTATAGGTATGCCAGATAGATACGTCGTAGGTAGATTCTACACACAGAGATACAAAATACACATTATCTACAAGCATTAAGATTATCTATAAAATTTATAGCAAATCACTTCATCACACTTCACACACCAACAAACATCACACACTCAATTGAATGGAATTGAATTGAATGATACAAAATACACAATCCGAAAAAAAAAATAAATAAAATCTCGCTCCACAAAAACAAAACACCATTTAAAAAAGAAACGTGAATTGAGCTAAGGAACGCACCCGAATTCTTCGAATACAATAACAACAACACCAACAAAAAACGCACGCGATAGGTAGGTACACTTATAATGCTTCTGCCGCTGTTGCGGTTGCGGCTGCCGTTGCTGCTGCTGTTGACGATGCGGTTAAAGTTGAATATACCGCAACAAAACAAAAATAAAACCGTTTCAGCTTCCTTTTGCCATAATCCGGCTCATTGTTGTCTGATTGGTTCACAGTATTCGATTTGTGATTGGCATTGTCTTAGGGCGAAGCTAGAAAATTCCTTAACACCGCAAATAAATAGAAAGATACACGACGAACAGAGGAAAAGAAGAAGCGGACTCCCCATGTGGATAAATGGATGCAAGAAGAACCGAACGCGCCAGGCCGAAATGTATCTGACAGATACTCGCTGCTGGCGCGGCGGCGAACAGGCTCACGTGCACCAAAAACGGGTATAATTTTCATGTTTTTGTTGTGGGGGGAGATCCAACACACCAACACACACTCTCGCTCACATAAACACCGATGGCCATTGAGGTTACTGGTAGTGGAAGACCGGTTCGACAGCGGGTTATGGTTATGCTTAGTCTGCAGAGCGCACAAGTGCACAGCAGGTGGTTGTTCGTGGTATCTGCCCTCACAGAAGGCGTTTCCAATTGGATTGAGTGTGTTAACTGCCATCAGGAGGAACCTTGGCACTCGCACCCACCCTCAAGTGGGTTGTCGTCTGTAGGTAGGTATATAGCGACGCCAAGGGTCGCTTTGTCGTCTCGATGGCATCCCCTATTTTCCATCAACACAAAAAGGGGAAAGTCTCTTTTTATTTAGAAATGGAGTAAATCTTCAAAAAGTGTAACAAAATATTGGAGAAATTGTATCGCATGTGCGTAGTGTAGAGTGATGGCTTGAAGGAGGTATATAGAGGTAGAGGTTGAGGTACTCTTATAGTGGTGTGACAAAAGGGTTCCCGCTTAAAGTTGGCTACTGCTGCTGTTGCTGCTGGTTCGTATAGCCATTTCAATGAAAAGTGTGGGTTCCTCTCTAGATTTTGAAAAAGAAAATTCTAATTGGACACAAAGAAAAATCAAATTGACAGATGAAAGAAGGGAAGAAAGTGAACTTTTTCTCTCAAATGCACAACACAGTTATAATACCTTTTTTTTAAAAAAAAGAAGAGAGTTTGTATAACCGTTGTTGTTTGTTTGTTTCTATACTATCAACTACGGTTAGGTACCTCTAGGGAGAGAGGAAAAATGAATTCGAGAGTTTTTTCTTTTTTTTTTTTTGTATTTTCAACTCTCGGAAGAATGGAACAAAGTTTTCACTTTGAATGAATGTGTATGGAGAAGAAACACACAGAGCACAACACAACACAATCAAACATAAGGCGTGCGAAAACTTTTAGAATTCAATTGAAATAATAGTATAGATGAAAACTTAAGTCTTTTTTTGCTTTATTAAAGATTTTGTTGTTGTTTTTTGTATTTTTTTTTTATTGATTTCAACAGTTATAGGAGTCGTCGAATCGAGAAAGGTAGGTAGGTATAGAGGTTTCTGTTTGAGATTGGTGCTTTCTTTCTGTTGCCTTGCTGGGTTTTATATTATTTTTGTATTCTTTTCTGAGGTTTGGCTTTGAAAATTTAATTGAAAAGTTGAGGTTTTTGGGAGTTTCCGCTTATCGAATTGAAAATTGGATATTTTGTAACTTTTGTTAGGTAGGTGGTAGTGTGTACATAGATATGGTGCTACTTACACCTAAAGTGATTTTTGTTTTATAATTCGCTATAGATTTCTAGGTATGTACCTAAGGTACCAAAGCAAGTTTTCTTCAAAATCTCGTACGAAAAAAGAATTGAAGGTTTGAGCTATACAATTTGTATGTTTACTTTAAAAAAGATGAAGATATACCTACATAACATACCTACCTATTTCAATATTCAGCTCAACCAATTTTTGGCGTCCGCGATCAACTGTTAACCTACATATTTTCCTCCATTTTTTTGCCATATATGTATGTACCTACATTTATAACAAAAAAAAATATTTGGCAAGAAGAAAGCAACTATAGCTACCTATCTTAAAAAAAAAAAATGTTTACAGTTATATGCAACAGCAAACTACCTTATTAGCTTGCAGCTACCTACAAACTTGCGACTACGATTTTTTAGTCATCAAATTTAAATCGCAAGTGTTTGCAGAAACGTATGATTGCAGCGGTGGTGTGCGAAAAAAAGATTTTTTTTTTACTTAAACAAAATATTTTGAAGAAAATAATGAGAGAAGAAAATAACAAGTCGCAAAAGAAAACATTTTTTATGTTCCTTCATTTTTGTTTTTTATATTTAATTGAATTAATTTGAAAATTAAAAGATTATACTTACGCTATTCCAGTTGAGGAGATCAGTGGTCTTCTGTGTTTTTGTTTTCTTTCTCTGTCACTCGTCGCGTCTTTTTTTCAATTTTCGAACTCTTTGCGTGGAGTGACGACGAGACACGCTTTATTGTGTATAATATGATATACCTACTTTCAATGACTGAAATTGGTTTGACAATGCGACTACTTCACGTCACGCTCTCGTCTCGTTCCCTCGTCGCATTATGAATCAGGCGTCAGTCTTTAAAGACTTTAATAAAGAGTCGCGATTTGTTGCCATAATTTGGGGTCACACAAATTGAAATTCTTGAGTCCCATTTTTTTCGACTGAATAGTGAATAGTCGAGCGGTAGAAATCGCAAGTGCGTTCTTTGCCTAAGTAGCTGTAACAGCATACACCACACTTTTCGTAAAAGCTTATTGTTTTGTCTTTTTAAATACCTATATTTAGGTAACAGTTATGAAAAAATAAATGGTGTTTTTTTCCTTTCAGTACAAATTAGAGGTATTTTTTTTTATCCGGTGGAATTTTTAAGATCTCATCTCATCACTGTTTTTAATTTCACGGATAGGAATTTCCTATAAAAAATATAAAACATTTTCCCTTAGATATAGATTTTTTTTTGAGTGTGGACAGCATCAGAGCAGGATTAAACATGTTATCACATTGATAATTTTGTTTTGGCAAGCGTATTATTTTAATGGCAGTCTACTACAGCCAACAGAATGTTCTTCTCGATTACATGCTATCCAGTAATTTTTTTTTACAAAAAGGCTATTTAAAAAAAAAAATCTGAAAAATGTTTATATGTAAATAGTACCTATAAGTACCTTCCATAGAACCATTTTTTTGATTTTCGATTTTCTCAAAAATGGTTCAACTGAATTATCAATTTTTTACAGAGAATTTTTAAAAAAAGTTTAAAAAGTATTGCTTAACAAAGTTTTTTTTTTTTGAGAACTTAATAATTCGAAAATGACTTGGTCGATTTTTGTTAAAGTTGGCACGTCGCATTTTTTTAACATTATCAAAGCAGATTTTAAAAACAAATTATTATATAAATGAAATGATGGGCGCAAAAAGGAACTATGTAAGTGAGACAGGCCACTATGGTACTCAACATTAATTGCGTTTGGGCTAATTTTAAAAATTATTTTGACAAATATCATTTTATCTATATTTTTGAAAAATCCAATTTTCAAACAAATAGTTTTTTTAATGCTTATACAGTGGAACTTCCATAAGTGGAACTTTCAAAATGAAAGAAAATAAATTCGAGTTATAGAAACTTCGATTTAAAGAAATAAAAAAAAAACACGTATTTTTGTCTAGGCTGCACAAAATAAACATCCACCCGGATTTACATCACCATCTACTTCATCGTCACTAACGGTTTCCACTTCAGATGCTTCCGACACCGAAAGCAAAATTTCTGCATCAGACTAGATGTGACAAACAATAATATCGCTAACCAAGTTTATGTATTCCTGAAGGCTGCATCCCATGTCTTGTGCATTATGTACTTGTGATTTTCTGAACTCAGGTTCAGACACACCAAAGTTGTCGTGAATTCAATTGACTCTTATCTTTGCCAAACTAACTTTTATTGTTAGTCAGTATAGTGGAGGTAAACCATATTTTATGGCCACATTTTTGTTTTAAGCACCACACTCTATTTCTCTGGTAACCTTTAGCTTTTGTTCAAAAGTAAGTTGCTTTAATTTTCTTCCCGACATATCGACTCTTTAATTTTCGAAATGTTTACCTTCTTTCACTACAAAATTTTTAAGAAAAAACTAGCCATGCCACTTCCTAAAACAAGCTTCCAAAATAATTCATCATAGTAGCCTCAAACATTAAAAAAAGGAAAAAGGGAGTTTCCCTTTTCAGTGCAAAACTTCGAGTTGAAATAAGTATGTAAACCTAACCATAGTAGACTGAAGTTGATTTCAAAAATTTAAATAAAAGGGATTTTCCCAATTCAGATGAAAAGTTCGAGTTAAAGAGATATTTTACCACCAAACGCAATCAGAAAAATTCGAAAAAGAGAGAAATTCGAGTTACAGAAGTTCGAATTGTTGAAAGCAAAGTCTTTGAAAATAAAGTGGAAAACGCAAAGTTCACAATTTAAATTTGAGTTATAGAGAAATTCGACTTAAGGAAGTTCGAGTTATGGAAGTTCGACTGTATAATATATTTTTTTAACATTTTCCTATGCAATATTATGTGCGTTCCTTTATTTTGAAACTCTGTGATTTTCTGTCTAAAACGAGACCACCCGTAAAAGGTGGCATAGGCTGAAATCCAGAACCATCGGGCTGTGGCGTTACAGTCCTACGCACTAACTATTACGCCACCGCGGCTACTGCATAAAAAAATGTGCTAGGATAATCTAAAAAAAACGCTTGGTCCTAAGTTTAGTAAAAATCATAACCAAGTTGTTCTTGCAATATTCAGTCTTTAATAAAAATTTTCAACTTTGTTTTACTATTAAGACTTATTTGTTCTAAATAAAATTGAGGATTGATCAAAATCATTTCAACTGGTTTTCGAGAAAAGTGACAATCAACAAAATAGTTTTTCATCAGATAGATTTTTGAAATCTTTGGAGCCATTTTCTTGAAAAATAAAATTTTAAAAATTGCTAAATAAATATAAATATATGGAATGAACTGTGTTACTTTTGGTCTTATTGGGGTAAGTTTATATTACAGTTGCAGTTTAAAGCAACCTCTGGTCATAGCCCAAAGTTTTAAGGTGAGGTAAACCTTGCCAACATTATTTTTTTAACTAAAACAAAAGTAGCTTAAAATAATGTAAATTTCAGTGAAGCGCATCTTTTTGCCTTCTTTTTCAGGGGCACTGCTTCTTGCGAAAAAGTTATAAATTCCCCAAAAATAAGTATCTTATCTCTTGTCCATCATGAAAGTGCCTCTCATCGTATAGCTAGCTATTCGTCTCAACTATGCAAGTGAAATATTAAATCGATCTATATACATAGCTAATTTAAAATTATGTCATCATACATGTTTCATTACATGATTTTGTGTGTAGATGAATAAATTATCATGTTAACCTTGTGCCTCAATGCTTATTTGTTACACTTTACCCATCAGCAATGTTATACATAACTTTAAAATGTGTGCTCAAAATAACATTTATTATCTCGCAGATGTTTTAATATTCAGCAAACATATATATTTGCAAATATATTTCGCAACGGTCATTAAATTTTATTCATCGATTTCATTTTGCAAATCTGCTACAAAAGTTTTTCTATTGTTCCATCAGGCAAATAGAGAATGAAACAAAAAAAAAAAAAAAAAAACAAGCAGCAAAAAAGGATTCTCATTCAAATTTGTTTCTTTCTTCGTCGGCAATATTCGATTTAAATTTATTGCTTCCTGATGGCAGATGATGATGGTTTCATTTGGGCATAATTGAGTCATTTGACTTTGTCTCTTTATTTTTTTTTATGTTGACTCCTTTCACCCCTTCGCAATATTTTTTGTGTTTGTTATTTTCTATTTTTTTTTTTTTTTGAAATGACACGTAGCTAGTGCTAATAAAATCAAACGAACCATATCCTGGTTGATTTTTTAAACGACATTTTATTTAAATCGATATTTCAATTCGGGGCGTTACTCACATTTTAAACTAAAATATACTTTCCCAATCATGTATCTAGGATTTTTGCAAAACGCTGATGTTGTTTTTTTTTTTTTTTTGCAAAGTTAATGTTCCCATAAGGACACGTTTAGGCATTTCCAAATAATTGTATCATCTTTATATGGGCTAATGTGATAACACCACTATAACCACCCCTTTTTTTATTATTTTTAGTTCAATAACTCTTTATCGCTTTAAATTGTGATTTTTTGAAAATTCATGAAAATTCAATATACACAAAGGGGTGGCGAAAAAGTGAACTGAAACTGCCCCCGAGGCATTTCAAAATGAAAGGGTTATAAATATAAATGTGTGTATGATATGGTATAGCATTGATTTAACTACGGTTAAGATCAATAAAATGTTTTTGTTGAGATTTGAATCTAATAAATTCATTAACTTTTTGATTTACTGCTTTTTTGCTTTGGGCGAAGTTATGGGAGGTTTTCTTTTTTGTATCGAGTTTGTCTTCATTACAAATGTTCCTTTCATCGAAGGATGTTAAATTTCTTTTTCTACTTTTTTTTTTGTGTGATACGCTTTTGATTCTTCATATTGCTGCATGTTGGTTGGTGATATTAGAAAAAAAACAACAATCTTAGAACCAAGAAATTGCGGTTAAGTGCCAAATGATGTTCAATTTTATTTTTACATTTTGCAAAAAAAAAGAACACATATTGAAAAGGGTGTCACTTAGGTACTATGAATGCTTACAATCCTTTTTTATGTGTTTTTTTTTTTGATTTCTTTCTTAAAGCAATTTTAAAAACGTGCATCTGAAAAGAACCAAAAAGTTGTTACAGGAAAGATAAATTTTAATGGTTTTGGCACAATGGTTTTGCAACAATTGGAAAATAGTTGAAATTTGTATGAATTACTGTTAGATATGTGTGGGAAATGGTTGACACAATTTTGATATGATTTCATAAAAGTGTGTGAAAATCAATTCGAAATGAGTGTGCAAAAAGACATATACGGCGAAAGGTAGGTATATGTTTAACTGGGTGGTTGGAAAATAAGTATTTATATATAAATATATTTATATTTTAAGACACCATTTTGCTTTAGTGTTGCATTCAATTCTTCATGCAAAAAACAAAAAAGAAAAAAGCACGTAAACCCCATATTCACTAAAACTAATTACAACTATCGCCCAAATACATTCAGCAAATAATTCATCCATAATGTCTCTGTGGGCAGATACTCCAAGTGCAATTCTCTTCACGAGAATCTCGTATACATATTTAGGACATAATTTACAAAAGTGGGGCCTGTCTGTCCGTTCGGTTGCAGATTTTCTTTAAACTGAGTACCTAATCATTCCCCTATGTGTTCTTTAAATTTTTTTAAGACGGCATTTTTTCCAAAACGCAATTAGGTAGACAAAACAGCCACATTTGGCCTTATTTCACTTTCACAAAGCGAAATAAAACCAAATCCCCACATTTGGCCTTATTACACTTGGCCTTATTTCACGGAACCCTTAAATAGACAAATCCCAATTTATGAGAAAATAATTTTAAAATCGTTGGAGCGGCTTTTTAAAAAAATAATTGGTAAGCCATTTTTTAGTGTTTATTAATGCGGAGTTTAAAAATGAATTTTGAAATAACAAAATCATCTACCCATTTTCGCAATACATATTTGAATTAGATTTTTTTAAATCCAAAATTAGTTTTTTTGAAAATTTTGATTTGCAATATTATTCAAATTTATTGTGTAGAAAAATTGATTAAAATCGGTTCAACAGATAATGAGATAGTCGATTGGTTCTATTAGAGATAAGAGATACCATTTTAAATCGATAGATATTTTTTTTTAATAATATAGATCGTACCGACAGGTATTAGCTCACATAAAAATTTTAATCAAAATCGTCGGAGTCTTTTTTGAAAAAAAAAAATTAGTGTTTCCCCATATTGGTTTTATAACATTTTTATGGGAGGTACCGTTATTTTTGGCTATAAGAATAATATGTATTTAAAATCAGCTAGATAATGTCAGAAAACTGCTGGATGCCAAGTTTAATAAAAAGTTTTCAAATTATAAAGTTTTCAAAAAATAATTTTGAAACTTTTTTTAAAAATTCAAAAATTATAAAGTTTTCAAAAAATAATTTTGAAACTTTTTTTAAAAATTAAAAAAAAAAAAAAATGCGTATTGACAAGGTCCTCAGTAGTCAACTGATGAGTCCAAGTGAGATCGCCGGGACGAAACGCCTAAATTTTTGTGGAGTAAAGGCCGTTAAAAGCTATTTTGAATCAATAATTCAACAAGTCCAATTAAATAGTGCTATGTCTTCTAAATACTTGGCTGATGTATTAGGTTAGGTTAGGTTAGGTTAGGTTAGTGGGCTGACAGTTGATCTTGTTACCGTCACACTTAGATCAATGTAGATCCATTGTGGTACCCTAGGGATATGCTCCCTATATAAGGAAAACCTATGATAAAATCCTATGACAAAAAAGGCCCGTTAAGGGTGTAGTTGTAGTTTCAGCGGGGTGTAGCCCGTAAGGTCGGAGGGTGCCCTCAAATTAGTTGAGTTTGGAAGTGTCTGTCGGCACATAGTCACCTGGGTGAGAAGGGGTTAACGCACCATTGTCGTACTTGGGCGAGCTCCCCTCCTTAGCCCCCACGGAGTAAATCATCCCTCCCCAGGCCCGTAGGAGCAGTGGCTCCATGCAACGTCTTGTGGGTGGATTAGATAGGACGGCGGTTGGTGTATGTGACCGTGTTGTTTTGTCGGGTTAGCTTGTCAACGCTGGCGTACAAAGCAGAAGCGGCAACAGTTGGTGTAGGGCGAGGTGCCCATTCTCCGTTATTTGTCGCCACCGCAATGCACACTTGCGTTTTTACGTCGTACTTAATCGTTCTATCAGTGTCATCCTGCGTCATTTTCTGTCTTTTGGACTATGTTTGGAGGAGGAGATACCTGCCTGTTTGTCGGCAGGGTTGATAGAGATTACGAATCTGCAAGCCATTTTGTAGCTTTAGTAAAATTTAACAAGCTTTTGCTCGGAATATCGGAGAGGTCCTCTAAGTCACTGAAGAAATGCCTGCCGAGGAACTTGTTTCTTATATGGCATAGCGCAGGGCAGTGGCTGGCTGATGTATTTCAGTAGCATATAGAATTTGTATTATTAAAAAAAAAACCTTAAAAAAAAAAATATTTAGAAAATTTTAGTATGCAATACATTTTAAACTTTTTGAAAAATTCTCTACAATAAATTGATCAAATTCAGTTGAACTATCATGAATCATCGAAAATCAAAAACATGGTTCAATGGGAAGTATGTACCATTTATAACCATCTTTCGGAAATTTTTCTTTTTTTTAACCGTAGCCTTTTTGTTAAAATTTTTTTTTAATTGTGGGAACATTTTTGAGAATTTTCATTTTTGCTAAAAAAAAAATGTACGGCAGGTAGCGTTATTTTTGGTGTTACAAAAATGCAAGAAAAAGTGTGGGGGGAATGCTCAAAAAATTCTAGGTACCAAGTTTAAAGAAAATCGATCCACCCGGTTAGAATACAGCCACAAGGACAGATAGGCAGACAGACAGAGTATAGTCAGAATTGCAAAACCCACTTTTTTGACTTCTCTATTATTGTAATGACAACTTTGATCAAAATCTTAAGTTCGATTTTTGTACGAACCCATAACTTGCCATATACATATGTATGTGTGTAGTTCCTATATATAGAAGGTAAAAATACGACTTAAGAGGTAGAAGTCATTTCGAAAAACCATACAATTTCTGACTTAAAATCATTCTGGCTAACGTTAATGAATTAATTATTAACCAAAAATAAATGTTCTCGTTTTTCTATATTCCTATCAAAATGTAGGAGGGTTCCACAGTGATTATTTTTTTTAACTTGGGTTTTAACTTGGGATTTAGTACTGAATTATGACCATTTTGTGCATGTGATTACTTATAGGTATATTTATGTAAATAATACGAAAATGGATTTCAAGGACAGGTGGCCTTTAAATTTTCAAAATTATTTCATAATAACTATGCATTACATTTTCAACTAACAGAATAAGTATACTGACGCTTTTTGGGAAAATTTTCTTTTAATTTTGGATTATTTCTTTATATTTATTTAATGGCTCTACAAATGTTGTCACATTCTTGATTTAAGTACTTTTATGAAATATATAAAAAAAGCCTACTTTAACATCATAATTTAAACTATGTAGGTACATATATAAAGATTTGATCACATAAAATATTCCTAAAAATTGTTTTTCATTCCAATTTTTTTTTGGAGAATGGCGAAAAATGTTTGATGATTAAGTAGATGTTAAAGAAGAAGTAGTAAGATGAAGAAGTAAGATGTTAAAGAATTTTTAGAATCGTAGTAACATTTTAACACTTTAGACCACCAAATGTCTATTTTAACTTTTTAGATCATATATTAACTCCAAATGTCACTTTGACAATTAAAATGATATGTTTACTTACTTACGCAAACACAGTATGAACTCGATTTACGCAACCCTCAATTCGTGCAACTCCTCGATTTTCGCAACACTAAATTTCTAGCCCGTCTTGACTCTATAAGTGCAACTTTTCAAAAATACTACGTCGATTTGTGCAACTTCTTGTGTTTATTCATCTGTTTTCTATTTGCATGCTCTCCTTCTGATTAATTTTTGTATAATTTTTGTATAAATTTCGAACATTTCGTTTTCGTAATTAATAAAAATAATTGTTTGTTTTGGTTTCACTAAAGTTTTTTACATTGTCGTTATCTATAAGAAAATAAGCTATTTAAACTATAATTTGTATCAAAAAAATACAACCCAGTAAGTGCAACAACCCCGGTTATCGTATAACTGCCCCAATTTCTATTAGTTACGTAAATCGAGTTTGTACTGTAAATTGTTTGTAACCAAAAAAAAAAACTCAAAAAAGAAATTAAATGTACCTGTCCTTTTAAACAAGTAGAATGAGTAATCAATCAAGTTCATGTTTCTGATATCTCATTGAGCAAACTTCTATCAGTTTCGTTGAGGAGAAGCAGAAACCTGAATTAACTAAATTTCTCTGCTAGAAGTCAAAACTAATCTCCATCTTTTTTTTGTTAATTAATTAACTAACTAAAAAATATCAATCTTTGACAGCAAAAGTAAGGAATCTCATTAAGGATTTACGTTTAGATATCTGAGATTGCTGAGATCTGGCTAAGTGTTTTGAGGTTAAATTCTATTATTTGCCGAATTGTGGAATGCATTCAGATATTGATAGAGACGATTGACAGTTCGCAGAAGATAATATATTATTGGGCGCGTGGAAAATAATAAAATATGTACAAGTTTTTCCATCAATTTATTAAGCAGCATTTTCTATTGAAATTTGTTTATTTATATTTATTAACTCACTTCATCTAAAAGTTCAAACAAAAAAATACTAATTGTATCAACCTTCTTTTCCTCAGTTTCAACGTTTTTTTTTTCATTAAAAATGTATTTATTATTATATTTTAATCTTTTGGATTATATCCTTTTTTAGCAGAAAGATATAAATAAAAAAAAAACACTCTAAAAAAAAAACAAATCAATCCGAGACAGGAGACTTGTTGAGTTCTCTCTATAGAACGTCAAGAGCATCAGTCCGAAGGGTCAAACCCCCCAAAAACAGTAATAATGTTGTAATCCTTAAAAACAAAGCTCAATAAAAATCATCATCGTCCCAGCCATCATTTATGAAAAAATAAAAAAATAAAAAAATACATAGAAGCCAGACAATGTTATGAAACACAACAAATCCTTTGATGACAAATATATATAGGTATAGCCCCACTGCATGCTGTTGCTGATGATGTTTTTGATAAAAAAAGGATAAATCCTGGTGTAACTTTCAGTTAGTATATAGCGCTTGTTGAGATGTTTTGAACTCATTTTAACGTTAGGTACCTAACCTAGGTATACAAGCTATAATATTTTATGCAACGGTAAACAGTGTGACGTTAATTAAGAAAACCAAGGACAAAAGGTTTTCTATTCGTTCAACAGAAACATACAGAGAAGACCTTCAACACCTCCATGTTTATATAGAGGTATACAAAAAGGGCGTTGTTTTTGTATATTTGTGATGATGCCAACAACAAAATCGTCGAACCGCATTGTAAAATACAATACTACCAATTTTCAATTTTCGTTGATTAATACCTAAACAATTTTAATTGAATTTGATTTGATTACACAAATAATTATATATTGAATGGTATAAATATGGTTACCGTGGTGCTTGTATAAGAATTGATTATAGGAACATAAATACATAGGTATAAGGAAATGATTTCAAATGTACATACATATACTTGCATATGTGTGCTGCGATTCAGATTTTTGATTGTCTAAAGGAGAATAATGGAAATTCGTGTTATAAACGGTACAAAAGGACTTGAAATGCTGTGTAGGTCTGCACAAGAGGTTTTGCCTCTTAATTAATAAACTTAATTTTGCACGCTAACGCCATGTTTTTTGTTTGTAATATTTGAGCTCCAAAACACAACAAAAAGCCACTTAATTATATATTCATGCTTGGTTGTCATCATATGCGGACAAAATGTTGAGTTAATACTTCATAAGATGTTATGAAATTAATTCTTGGAGAAATTAAAAAAAAGCAATCATTTATTCATTTTGAGAAAAAGCAAACAAGGTTTTTCCCGTGAATCTTTAAATTAGGTACTAAGAACATTATGCTTTTTGGAGAGTTTCCTCACACCGACTAAATGTTTTTACAAAATGATGTTTTTTTTAATTAGGAAAATATTAATATTGATTACCTTAAACCAAGGCTCAAAATATTTTGATTTAAATAAATATTATTACTCGAAGGAAGATATTTTCAAAAAAAAATTATTTCTTTTATGGAGAGTTCTTTTTTAATAAAATAATTGTGTATTCAAAACGAATAATGGTGTGTTTTGAATTGAAATATAATTATTGTTTCTCCGAATCCAAAGGCCAAAATCAATCAAAATTATTCTTTTTTTGGAGAGTTTCCACTAGTAATCTTTATTCATAACAATCTGCAGTATTCCAATGAAAAATAAACCATAGTTTTTTGGAAGGCAAAATTATTAAAAAGCGAATTTTTTGGAGAGTTAAGTAAATTGATGTTATTTGAATTGAATAAATATAATTATTGTTTCTCTGAATTCAATGCCAAAATTCCTTGAAGACATTTTTGGAGAGTTTCCGAAATCTACTAATTATGTGTAGCTACTTATAACAATCTGCAGTATTTCAAATCAAATAAATTTAATAAAAATTCTTCATAAAAATAAATCACAAAAGAAAAAAATAACTTTAATAAAATATTTTCAAATAAAAAGTTATTTTCTTTTGGAGAGTTAAGCCAATTGTTGTTCAAATCGAAGAAATTATTTTTTGTTTCTCTAAAATCAAAACCCAGGTTTTATTGATTCGAATAAAAATGTAATGAATTGCTGGAAAACATCGTAAGATTAAAATAATACTCTTGGAGAGTTTTTTCACATAACTTTACTGTGTTTTTTAAGTACAGATTTTTTTTGCAGAAACTTCAAAATTTTTTTTCTGATATCAAAGCTGTAGTTAAATTAAAGAAATACACTTTCCAAATGATCTGATCGTTTTTGGAGAGTTGCTCAAAAAAGTAAGAAAAGTAAACAATGACTTACGGGAATGGTAGAAGAACAATAACTAAAAGCTCTTGGAAAATATAAGCACTTCTTTTTTATTGTGATCCAGTATATCTATACATACACTGATCCCAATCGAGGTCATAGCATCACCAGAAAATGAAGTCAAAGCAACATTTTATTTGGACTATAACCTCTTTTATCTATTCAGCACATCAACGTCCATTAAAACCACCACATCGCATATACACACATATTTATATGATGTATGACGTGTAGCCGTGATGTGTATAGTTATGATAAGTTCTTTTCCATCAAAAACTATTCCATTCCACATTATTTGCATTTTAATAAAAAAACAAAAAAACTGCAAGTAATATTGTTCACACTTAAGCACCTTTATAAATATTACAGTGGCAAATGCAAAACTTTTGTCCTGTCATCTCACAATAAACACATTCATATTTGAGAGAAAGAACAAAAAAAATATCCATACATATGCATATAAGTAAAGATGTATATTCCTTAGTGCATCGCCCGCATCAAAAACACACTGCATATTATAATAATGCAAATGCAAATGAATTCACGCGCCATTTGAAAATTCTGAATTTCGCAACAATTATTCCATTGAAAAAAAAACCTTCATTTTGTTACCTCAACCAAACCCCTTCCGGCCTCATTCATAATGTTGATAATTTTAATGCAATGATTATATCCTACAAAATTTAGAAAGGCTACAATTTCACTTTGGAGAACGTGTGCGCACACCGCGTGCTTTGAATAAAAAAAATTTATTTATTTTTTAATACACTTAGAGAAAATTTTAAATAATTGTTATGAATATATAGCTTCAAAATAAATATAAATATCGAATTTAATATGAAGCTTTTCTAGAATATAAAATTGGTATAGATTCTTGAGGAAAACCTGTTTGAAAAAAAAAACTCTACAAAACAACTAAATGGAGTCTTGGAACAAAGAAATGCATTTGAATGTCAAAGTCTTAGCTCTTTTGAATAAAAATAGCTGAACTAACTTCAATCTTCAAATTAAAGAGATGCATTTTTGTAGAGTTTCCCATAAACGAACTAAACGCGTATTTGAAGCAGACTGTCGTTTTTCAAATCGAAGAAGATTGATCATCTTTTTGAATAAATTATTATTACTCTGATGACAAAGACAAAATTCCTTAAATTAATCAATTTTCAAATCAAAGTTCTACTTTTTGGAGAGTAAACTCGATTTAAATTATAATATGTTTCTTTGTTTTTTTAAATGTAATATTTCAAATCAAATAAACTTAATAAAATTTCGTCTATGAAATATAGTTCTTTGAAAATTAAAAAATGATTTTCAAATAAAAGTGAATTTTTTTGGAGAGTTAAGTAAATTGGTGTTTTGAAATAGAAGAAATTTATTTATTGTTTCTCTGATACCAAAGTTGACGTTCTATTGACTCAAAGATAATATCTTGCAGGAATACATCTTAAAATTAAAATGATTTTCTTGGAGAGTTTTTTTAAATTAATAATTGCGTTTTTAAATAATTATTATTTTTAAGCAACTTTAAAATTGTTTTTTTGAAATAAAGTTTTTGGAGAGTTTTCTCAAATTCCTTGTTTACAAATCCAAGTTTTGCTTTTATGGAGAGTTTCCTAAAATCGGTTAATTAATTCAAATTAAAAAAATTAATTAAGTAAGTCTTGGAATAAAATAAAAAAAAACCTTAAGGAAAACATTTTCAAGTAAAGTTATGTTTTTTGGAGAGTTTCTCAAATCAAATCGAATCGGTGTTTTTGAAATGGAATAAAAAATGCTTTCACATTGAAGATATGTGCTTACATAATTTTAATAATTAACATAATTATTGTTTTTTCTAAACCATAGACAAGAATGTTTGAAGGAAGACATTATCAAATAAAAATTTATGATTTTGAGAAGTTTCTCCAAATTAACTAAATTGCGCTGTGTACTAAAAACAAAGTTATGTTTTTAAATCGAAATATTTTATTTATTGTTGCTCCTGAAATCAAAAGCCAAATAATTTTTTTTTATTTTGGAGAGTCTCTCCAAATCTATTTATTGTGTTATTCATTTGAAGAAAAGATTTTTTTTTTATTTTTTTTTATTTAACTATCGTTTCTTTAAATTAAAACCAACATTTCTTAAAATAAATATTTTTAAATCAAAACTAATGCTTTCTGGAGAGTTCTCCATCTGACTTGAAAATAATTAGCAAAAGTGATTAATTTGTTTAGATATAAAATTTCATAGAAAAAAGTATATATTTTTATCTAAGTGTACATGATTTCTATACCCAGGCCCGTCCCGGGCATATTATAATAGGCTCTTGTGACGTGTGGGGGCGTCAAAGAATAGTCCCATTGTGTGCGTCAATCGAGTGAAATGAAATGCAAGTCGTACTTCACACATTCATTTGTGACTTTTTCAATGTGCGCGATGAATGTGTATCCTCTCCGCGCAGCACTCACAATCACACAATCACAATCACACAAAATATAGAATAGATATATTCGCAGCGAGATGAATCCTGATGTTGAATGCGCCTTTCTATCCTTTCTGCTCTGCCATTGCATGAGAGAATGGATGGAGATGTGGAAAAATGTGGGTGTGGGAATGTTGAATTCACTCGCTACCAAACTGGGAATGGGCGGAAGGATCTTTCTTTTTATTTTTTTTTTAACTTTCCTTTCACTAATATGCGAAATTCATCATTGCGAGTTTTGTAGTTTTTTTTTTTTTGCAAACTCTCTTTTCATTTTTTTGTTGTATTTTTCATTAATGAATGATGAAGTGAAAATAAAAAAAAATTGTTTTGTAAGAATCGAGTGAATAGGTCCTGAAAGTATCTAGATACGTATTTAGTTAGGCATATACGTAAATGTACTATATGAAATGTGTGGCATGGATGGCTTTGTTGGAAGCATTGTGCACCTGTATATACATTTAGGATAATGTACACACTGATTTAAATGATGGTATAATGAAAAAGTAATACACAGATCTAGCATAGAAGATTCATATAGTAGCACATACAGAAGATACAACAATTGAAATGGAATTGAATGGTCCCCCTGAATGTAATTGTCCTCATTTTAGTATGGGCCCTTATTCAGATAAGTAACAATTAAAGGCTTTTTTTTGTGTAGTTACATATTATACTGATTTTCTTTTGATTCATTTGTTATAGATGTTATATGGGATTTAATAATGTGACACTTTATAATGAGAGTTTTTATTGTAGAGCGTCTTCCATATATATGGTGACAATGTTGATTTAATTAAAATTTTTTTTTTAATTATTGTTATGGAAGATGCAATTTTTATTATAGGTGCCTAAGAGAGCACCTATATTATTATTTTAGAACTTAATGACTTGAATTGGTTAAAAGGATAATTGTGTTTGCCCCTTGCTTGAGGTGTGGTAAGAGATCATTATTGAACAAAACGGGTTTTCTTAATTTTTTTATTTAATTTGGTAAGTTCTTTAAAGGTTTTGTCTTTTTTTTGTGTGTTCGGTTTAAATGTTTTTCATTTAAAATTATGTATGCTTTGTGTAATTTATTGCAATGAACAATGTTATTTTTTACGTGTCTTACTCGTGTTGGCAATCAAAGTAAATTCAATTAAGAAAAAAACAAAATTCATTCACAGACAGGTATAACTATATTGTACTGTCTTACAAAAAACAAATCCAGACAAAAGGTATTATTTTCAGAAGGATTTTGATGTTCTAAATTTGAATGCAACATAAAAATTGCTCCATTGATGGCTAGGTGTTTTCGTCTTGTTCGTAAAAATAAAATTTCGGCAACACCGCCACATTCAAGTGACACTGAAGGCAAACGCTGACCGTTTCTTAATTGGTTTGGAAATTTGTTTTAGAATCATTGTTACACAAAATTAAAGTTGTAAAATGTTTTTGATGTGTAAACATCTATGCTGGGGGAAGGGGAAAATAAAAAGAGTAAAAACGTGTGCCTTACGTGTATCAAATTACGTGTATAATACGTTACGTTTCAAATGGTACGATATGTAAAAATCTGGCACACATGCGACGTTTATGTTTACACATCTTAACCGTGAGTCCTGGCACTCACACATTTTATTTTTGCCTCAGATGTTTGGCCATCAAAATTTTATTCAAAATACATACAAAAAAACACGAATTAAAAAAAAACTACGTACCTACTTATTTTAAGATTTTCAATCTTCTAAATACTTTTTTTTTAGATCCAGTAAAATGCATTTTTATAATTATTGCGAGACTTCCTTTTAAAATTACGAAAACTAAAAACTTAGCACTGAATCTTTTTGAAGTTATTTCAAAGACTTAAAAATTATTAGGAATACATGTGAAACAAGTTAAATTAATTATTAAAAAAAAAATTATTTTTGTATGAAGGTTTTTTTAGTAATATAAATTCTATATACTACTGAAATACATCAGCCAAGTAGAAGACTTAGCTCTATTTTAATTGGACTTATTGAATTATTGATTCTAAAGGTCCTAGTGAGGACTGATGAGTCCAAGTGAGATCGCCGAGACGAAACTCCAAAATGTTTGTGGACTAAAGGACGTCAAAAGCTATTTTGATTTCTTTTTAATTTTTTTCTAAACACATTTTTCGAAATTTAAACTATACAACAATATCCACATGAATAAATGCTTTTAGCAAATACTTAAGGAAGTCTTTTATAAGTAGGTCAAAATTGTAATTATTATATATAGTAGCTATAAACAAACACTATTTAAAAAAAAAATGTTAATCAGCAATTATTTTAAAAGATTTATAAAATTGCAACTTTACTTTCATTCAAAATTGTTTAAATAATAAATTTGTTCGTATGTTACAAAAATAGAACTAGCTTTTTTTACATTATATGTGCTTGATTAAAAATAAAGGAAAAAAAAAACAATTGGGATTTTAAATAAACAAAAGTCTTGCATGAAATTAAGCTCTGATGATGCCAAACAAAAAATAAAAAAATACCTATAAAGTAAATAAAATAAAACAATCAAATTAAAAAAAAAAAAAAAAACAAAAACAAATGGAATCCAAAATACGAAATTGTCGAAATTTTGTTTAACATGACTTAAAAAAAATTAAATTACCCCAAAATTTCAATAATTTACTATATGCAATATTGGGTCGACTTATCATAAGGAAATTAAAACCCGAAATAAATAAAATGCACAACTAGGTCGCACGAACTTGCTCTTATGTACGATCACACTGTGGTTTTAAAGTCCTAATAATTTGGAAAACATCATGATAAAAGAAATTTATGAATTATTGGAGCCTATAGTTTATGCCACCTGGCCAAAAACATATCCTGCTGTCTTGCACTTTACACGTATGCATGGAATTTACAATTTAGACTGAAAAAATGTTAAAAAATCAATAAAATTAGAAATAAATTGATTAAAAAAATATTTTAAATTGATTTGATACCAACGCAACGTACACCAAGTGATTTCTTACATAAATCTCAATTTATAAGAACAAATTTTTAAATGCATTTTTGGGGTTTTGTCTCCAAGTTGTGTTATATCGTAATATAAAAATAATTGTAATAAAATTAAAAATTAAAATGATTTATTTTTTATTTTTTTTTGCGACGAAACGCGTCGCAAATTATTAGTTTTAAAAATAAAAATATAAAAAGTCGTGAAAATAAGTTTGTTAAATTAAAATAATAAATAAAAAATAAAAAATAATTCATTTTAATTTTTAATTTTATTATAATTATTTTTATATTACAAAATAAAATCGTTGGAGCTGTTTTTAAAAAAATTAATTTTGTATATACATACATATATGTACTTACTTTATACTTGAATATGTTTTTGAGAAAAAAAAAAACAATTTTTAGTACTTATTTATGCACAATTAAAAAATTAATTTTAAAAACCCATTTTCGAAATATCGAATTTTCAAAAAATAATTTTAAAATTATTGTTAAAAATTCAACATTTTATTTTTTGAAAATTTTGATATGCATTATTATTATTCAAACTTTTCGAAAATCAAAAAAAATGGTTCTATTATAGGTACCATTTAGATGTCCATTTTGCAAAAATTTTATTTTGGATTAAAAAATTAGAAAATTTGCATTTTCTTCAAAACTTGTTTTTTGTATTCTATTTCTATGTCGAACTCAAAGGACATATTTTTTAGATCCTTTCGATTGATTGAGTTTCTATAAATAAATTGTAATTCCTCCTATATAGAAGGTTGGAGCTGGGAGTTTATAGCCCTTACGTTTTTAACACCAGGATTTTGTATTATCATGCTTCTCTTTGTTGTTTGACTTTCAAAAATCTTTAGAAAGTCCTTTTAAAAAAATATTTTCAATTTGAGTAATTTAAGTAATATTTTTCAAAAATGTAATGCTCTTATTAATATTTAGTCAAAAAAAGAAAATTAAAAAAATCTTGAGAAATTGAGAAAATTGAAAATAACTAATTCTACTAATTTATTAGTGAAATATTTAGAGCAACTTTAATTAAAATCAAATCAAGGGAAACTTATTTTCAATTTTCTCAAAAACTAGAAGAAGAATTTATAGCATCCGGTTTTCGATTAAAAATAATAAGATCATTAACTTTAATATAAACACTATTTAATTATGTAAAATTTTGAAATAAGAAAAATAAATTTAAAATATTTGTTTTCATTTTTTTTTCCAAATTTTGATTTGAAAAAGATTTTTTTCAAAAATATTTACTTTATTTAAAAAGAAAATAAAGAAAAGATTTTTGGGATTATAAAAAGATAAATCATTGAATTGTTAAGTTTTAAGTTGTTTTTAAATAATTTTTTTCTATTTTAAGTCAATTTTATAGAAAACAAGGAGGAATAGACCCCCCGTCCCAATCGATTTTTTTCTGGTTACGACCCAAACTACATGCTCCAACTTTTTGTCACACCGTGTTCAAATCACCCTGCAGAATAGCCTGGAACTATATTTAGTTTTCGAAAAAGATAAGGGTCAAGTAAGGTCTAAATTATCATTTTTGAATATTTTCAAACTAATTTGAAACATACCGAAAAAAATTAACAACAACTTGGAACAACAAATTATAGGAAACAAAAACGTGGCTAACTTAACATACACGAAAGAAATGTCTGTAATTAAACAAATTTTCACTTTTATTGGCCATTAAACGTATCTTGTAAAAAATAAAATTACATTTTCTGATAAAGTGGATAAAAACTTATGTAAGGATATGATAATGGTGTTCTAAAACTATATCAATATAAATAAGTCGCCTTTATTTTCATCGAATTTGAACAAAAATGTTCATTCAAAAAAGGTGGGTCAAATGGGAATTAAGTTTGTGCAAATCATACTTTAACTGAAATGTGAAAATTCATTTAATAAAAATGAAATAAAAAAACTCCTCATAAAAAAGATGGACCATCTCTGCACACAATACTCCACATGACATGAAGTTTTCAAGAGCACATTGTATTTCTTTTGATGCTGGCGCGTCCACTCCACTTATACATTATCTTGACCCTTAAACATCTACACAAATAAAAAAGACTAAAACATCGATCAATCAAAGCAAATGTTATTTTTTACATCGACAATAGAAGATGACTTGCATATTATAAAACCTCATATATATAAATATATCCATCCCACACATCAGGCGCATTCCAATCTCATTACTCGCAGGAAAGTTTGCATATGACCAAACCGACAACGATGAATATTCAAGGCGTCATTCTGTCTGGTCTGAATATGGATGACCTGACCGTCACACGAATACAGACAGACCATAAAATCAACCGACCACATGGTGTTTGAATTTATATTTTTTTTTTTTTGCAAAATCCCTTCTCATTCATATTCTAAGTTAAGATTTTTGCATTATCTTAAGGACACTTGAGAAAAATGACAATAACAAAAAAAATAAAATTGTTTCTGACACAAAAAGATGACATGGTATCCGCAACCACAAAAAAAGGGATAAGTACTTCTCAAGTATATTTCCCATTTTTTGTGTCCATCATGGACAATTGGAAGAAAGAAGGAATTAGCAATTTTTTTTTATGCACTGTGAGTCTCTTGAAGAACCTCAACTTAACGGAAAACCAATTGATACTCTTGAGATCAATCACAAAGATTGCTATCGCAACAGGACAACAAAACTTAAAGGAATATGTTTAGGTTGGTTATATAGGTATGTGGATTTTTTTGTACTTTTTTTTTGTGACAATAAGAAAACACGCATGGGAAGAATAAATTGCAATCGCATATTGACAATGGCAAGGATCAAAATGACAATTCCAGAATGAAATCCTTATACCATATTACTGCAAACCAATCGAACAAGGACAATAAAATGTAGGTACATATATGTACGAACTAAAGATGAGATAAAAATTAATTCCTTCTTCGATGCTCACTGCTGTTTTCATTTTTTTTTTTTTTTTGTAATATTTTTTTATGTTTGCTCCTGAACCTGAGTCAAATCGAATCTATATATTTTTTTTTCCTGGCCAACTTATTTCTCATTTGTATTTCATTTTACTTTCTGTTTACTTTTTTGTTTGTAATCTTTTGTAGCTAAATATGATGGCCCGTCTGTCCAGAGGTTCATATCAATCGCTATATAATGATGGCAGTCCATCTGACATGTTCTTGTATCTTTAAGGTTCAATGAGAATTTGATGGGATCGATCATATTCGCATTCGAATTTAATTCGATGGGATAAATGATGATGCGAACAATGGCGGCAAATCTTTGTGACCATATTATATAAATAATATAATGGATTAAGGTCCTTTGGCAAATTCTATTTTTGCATCTTTTATATAAAATTGCTGGGGGTTGATGTGAATGTATTGTTGTATAGTTTTGTCTTGGCGCATAGAATTAGATTTAGAAAATAAAAATAGGAAAATAGAAGTATATATTATGCAATTGTTACAAAGAAGGTTTTGTATAAAGATTAAGTATTTTTGATTCAAAAGAAATTTAAAATCTTATTTGAGACAGAATTTAAGCGGGTGCCAGTATAAATTTTTTAATTGTTGATAATCTTTTGTTAAAAAAAACATTTATTGAGGAATTCCTCTCAAAAAATAAATTATCAACATTTATTGCTTAATTAGTATATGAGGTGCTAAATGCAATAATTCTTAACTCCCAGTGGATCATATATGCAAGTGTCCCTGTTGAAAAAAAAAATTTACAGATTTCACTCATAGAGTAACTATGGGGACATTGAAAATGACTTGTATTACGTCAATAAAACAAAAACATGTCTAATCTTTGTGATTTGTATTTTGTATACTATTGTTGCATTATAACTTCACAAACTGTCTTAGAAACCATTCTACAGTCTAAAGTACCAATTTGTATATTAAGTGTCACTTCCCAGTTGGCGGTTAAATTAATGTTGTATAATTTTTTTAATAAGATCTTAGTCTTAATTGTAGCTTAATTTGCAATTACACAATCCTACTCATTTTCATCCGCACCGGTACAGCACTTATACACGAAATTAAAGTTACATACCATCTATCTTAACGTATATCTAGGTGTTTGACATTTTTGCTTAGCTTAGCTTTGCAGAAAGTTAACTGAATTACAGATCGATTTAAGTATACATCATATACGGTTCAACTTAGTTCTTGACTCAGTTGGTTGTTGTTGAATCAACCCGTGAGTTGGCTTGTTATTTTATCAATTTGACGGTTGATGAGAAAATCAAAAGATTTTTAATTTTTTTCAAATTGATTTACAAGTATTTCAAATCATTGAACTATGTATATTGTATAAAGCCATCAAGACATTTGATTTACTGTCCAAGTAAACCTTTTTTAAATCGAGACAAAATTTACAAAGAATTTGATGCGAAGCCCCACCTCACTGGTAATTGTTTTTATTCTATAATATTTTACTTAAAAATATTTTGAACTCATCTTTTAATCAATTTAACAATATCGATTCGCGTAATTTACCCAAACGCTGTCTAGTATATTCTACGTTCTTTAGGTTGATTTAGAAAAAAAATCAACTTTTTAACATTTTACCTTATTTTAAGACTTTAATCCCAAACATCCGATTATTAGAGTAGAAGTTAGAAGCTAGCCAAGACCTTAACCTTGATCATCTGGTCCTTAGAACTTAAGTTATAATTTTATATAAGAGGCTCAAGCAGGTACCTATGCTTATTTTAGGTTAAACAATGAAATTGATTTAGAAGTTAGTAAAGTTTTTACCCAAACGTTGTCTAGCATATTCAAGGTTCTTTTGGTTGATTTAGAAAAAATCAACTTTTGTAATATTTTACCTTAATTTTGAGACTTTAACCTCGAACATTCGATTATTAGAATAAAAGTTAGAAGCTAACCAAGACCTTAATCTTCATGATCTGGTCCTTAGAACTTAAGTTATAATTTTATAACTATAAGAGGCTCAAGCAGGTACCTATGCATATTTTAGGTTAAACAATCAAATTGATTTAGAACTTAGTTAAGTTTTTACCCAAACTATGCATATTCTAGGTTCAACAATTGATTGATTTAAAAGACTGACATTTTACCTTAATTTTAAGACCTTAACCTAAAACATCCGATTATTAGAACAGAAGTTATAATCCAAACAAACCAACCAAATTTTTTTACCAACTTTAATTATCTAGCTTAATATTGAACATCCAATAATTATAACCAAAGTTATAGGCTTCTAAGTGGGCTCAAATCGAGCATTTTTCGAATTTAATAATTCCTCCACTGAATCTCGTCCGTTGGCGATGATCAAAATTTATGAACGCTGGCTGAAATTCATCACTTGTGGTTTTTTCTTCATTTTATTCATTTTGGTAGTTTCTTTGGTAACACCAACCAAAAATTCAATCGTTCTCCCCCTATACGCTAGAGTTCATTCTATATCTTTGTTCATTTTGGTAACACCATACTTTGATCAAAACGACCCTATAAACATTTTCAATGTTAAAAAAAAATAAAATCTCAGTTTTAGTGATCAAGATTTGATTTAATATTTTTTTGTTTGACAAAATAAAAAAAAAAAATTAAAAATAAATTGAATAATAACTGATAACTAAAAACAAAAAAAGTATGAAATAAAACTCCAAAAATTATATATTGTGTTCCTTTAGAGATCTCATTTAATTGTTTATGCTAGATTTCTTGTGTTTGGAAAATATATACAAGTGGGTTTCGTGCTATGTACAGCTTTAAGAAAGAATATCTCTAGGTACATAAAGGGTTTTCCAATAAGAAGTTTCATTTTGAATAGCCCGCTATTTGGGTAGCTGCCATTTTTGAAGCTGTAATCTTTTGATATTTTACAAGTAAAATCTACGAAACTACTAAAAATGGAACGATTCAACGCTTCAACAACGTATTGAAATTGTTAAAATTCAAACACAAGCAACGAAACAATCGAAATTTTTGCAAGAAAAGTTTCCTGACCGTATTTTCTTATTTCTCGAAGAAGTCATCACAATTGGCCACCGAGATCTTGTGATTTTACACCTTTAGACCTTTTTCTTTAGGGCCACGTGAAAGATAAGGTATATACCAATGTTCCATACTCGACTCAAGACCTTCAAGATGGAATTTGTGAAGTTATCGAGGACATACAGCCAAATTGGTGTGAATTGGTCATGGAAAATTTAATGAAGAGGAAATTATGCTCCAACCATAGCCTAGACGGCCATTTGGCTGATATCGTTTTCCATTGTTAATGGTAAACCTTCCACTTTAAAATTAAATAAATATCCACTGATTTCTCCAAAAAAATACTCGTTTTTTTTAATATCAAAATGAAGCCCTTTATATAGTTATGTTATTAATTTTGTTCATTTTTCTTTTCTTTTTTTTCTAAATTATTTTAACCTTGTATTCAAATATAAGAAATAAAAAAATCTATTTTGTAATTAGACAAAATTGCATTCCTTTTTTGTCAAAAGAATTATCAAAGCAAACACAAAATCAAATAGTTTAAAAACGTTGGGCGCCATTTCTTACATTTTTTTTTTATTTTATTAAAATCAATTAATATAAAATTAAAACAAATAAAAAACTAAAATGGTGAAGAGGGAAAAAAAAAATTTTGAAACTAAAATCCATTAAGACCTGCATTGGGCGCCATTTATCTAAGTAAATAATTTTTTTTATTGAAAAAAAAATAATAAAACAAATACATTAAATACAAAAAGGCATACATACCTAACCATATAAAAGAAAAATATTAAAATGAGTTTTATAATAAACAAACACAAAGCTGATGGTCCAACATAAAATCGTGAGTGACATTTTTTTTCCAAATTTAACTTTCCTTGTTATTTACGAAGAAAAAAAAACCGAAACAATAGACCTAAGTGTCTAATTATTATACGATAAGATTTTGAATATCGAAAAAGCCATACATATGGAATTTAAATTAAAAAAATAAATTCTTAAGTAAAAAATGGTTGTAGTTTTTTTTTCTTTATTTTTAATAATTTCCAATTTTTATTTTTAATTTTATATAAAAACTACATTTTATTTAAGCAATTTCTTGATTACTTAATTTATTTCCTACAAACTAGCTACTTACCATACTTATATGAAATAAAACATCCATCAAATTATTGTACTCATGGACTCAGAGAGGTTGTTGGCGGCATTTCTGATAAAATATTTGATTTATTTTTGTTCATATACGTTATTTCAAATGTTACTTATAATACATAAAATAGTTTGGTCATTTTATAGGCAGACAATCAGATTATCATAATGAACGTACATTCAAAATGAATACAATGTGGAAATGTCCAATAGAAAAATGTAACTTCAATTGTGAATTCCAAAATAAAAAAAAAAAAAAAAACCGACAAACGACAAATGACAAACTCCGCAAAGACGAAAGAGAATGGTCTGCTTATAGAAGGTTTATAATTTTTCTTGGTAAGAATAAGCCTATACAACATGTAAACCTTCAAAGAAAAAGTGTCCCGCACTACTATAAATGCCCAGAAGCAATAATAATAATGACAACAATCATAATTATTTGTAATTGTTGCGGTCTAACTCTTTTGGACATTATTAAATATTTTGCCGCTAGATATACAATCGGTTCTTTTGATTGACGCGGTATAATAAAGTTGAATGAATTGCTTTTGTTATTTTATGTAGACCTATACTGGCTACTTAGCATTATATTGTATTTTTTTTTTTAATACCGGGTATTTTATTTTCAATTTAATTGTCAACGAAAAGTAGTCTAATAGTTATTGTTGTGTCACTACATATTTTAGGTGTTGTTAAATTTTTACTGTTCATGTCACATACATAATTTTATCCCATTAATTGAACGAGACTTAAGACAATCAACAAAAAAGTGTAAATCAATATTTAAATGAATTATTTTTTTGTATTTTATTAATGATTTGTAAGGAAATAACAATATTTGATTCCTGAAAGGTCTCATTAATGATTTGTAAGGAAATAGCAATTTTTGATTCCTGAAAGGTCTCTAGATCAGAACTAAAACAATATCTACATATTAGTGGTTCATATATAATAAATAAGGAATAAGTAACTTCAAATCTAATTACATATAACTCGTTTATTATTTTTTTTTTTTTTCAAAATTGTATACCAGTATTTTAAAAGAAGACAATTTTATACTAAACAAATTATCTTTGCTTTTTTGTCTATTTATTTTTTTAGAATTACATGAGCGATGTAAAATTTCTATGAGCGATTTGACCAAATTGGATTTAATTATTGTTTATTCTTCCTTCGGCTTTTTTGACCGCTTTTAAAAGACAATGGTTATCCGGTTATCCGGGTCCAACTCATTAGGAATTTAATACTACGTCAAAAACATAAACCTTCTAGAGATGCAGAAGCTGCTGTTGATAAAGGTCTCTACAAAAGCTCATCCATCTAACAATGATGTAAAATTTCTCCCATTGGCTTAACTCAATTTTCAACTACGAATATATGTGCAGTGCAGTTTGATAATTATAGCAACGTCCTCAAGTTTTTTTTTAGCATAAAAAAACAAAAGAGCTGATGCAAGAACTTGATATATGAAAATAATCATTTTGATTTCCAATTTTTGCAGAAGCTGTATGGACGAAGAGGAGGAGGAAACAATTCTTTACCTTATATGTACAATATACATGTCCTGCTCAATCCCAATGACAAAGCAAATACAAACAAGTACAAAATACAAAGGCTATATGGATCGTATTTATTTATTTATTGGAGACCGTTAAATGCTAACGTTACATATTATCTCTTAAATCGAATTATAATCTATTGCTCTTAAAAACATAGTCTTGAACTTTATACTTTTCAAATTGTCATTTACAGAAGATATGAGAAAGTAAAATTTATTATAAATTGCAATCAATTGATTCAAAGGACTATTAGTACCATAGTGCTGATTCCTGGGACCAAGGAAGAAAACGGAGACAGAATCGCAAAAACCTTCGCTGAAATGATTCAAGCCTTGATTTGTGAATAGAGTAGTGATCGCGGTTATGTTGGATTGAAATAAACATCAAATCAACTGGGGTATTTCTGCATCCATTTTTTTTAAGAAAAAACAAATTATTTAAAACCAACTGGAATATATTTATTTTCTTAAAATTTAACAGCTTATTAAGTAGATACAATTTGTTTTTATGTTTACTCTTAATATCGTTTAACTAAATTATTATACGTTAATTTTTTTATTTTGGATGCACAAGAAGGGTTTGACTAATCTTAAAATAATTAAAGACAGTATATGCATCAAACAAATAGGAAATGATTCAAGAGGACATTATTATGCAGATTGATTTTGAAGTTTTGAATTTAAAAATGTAAGACGAGAAAAATAGAAACATTCATGTAGTGTGGCTAAAAAAATATTATCTTTATTTAATTGCGTATACAATCAAATTAAATATTTTGAGTAATTAAATACTATCCGTAGTTATTTTCTGAAGAACATATAATATAAAAATTAAAAAAAAAAAATAACCAAACAAAACAATAATTAAATTGCAAGATGTGCTTTCCGACGTTTATTATTTTCATCCCCGTTTAAAGAAAACTGTGTTCACTTCTTAAATTAATGATGAGGATGACATATATCTGCAAGGGGGTTGATTTTTGAAAACTTAGATTTAATGCTTCTATGTATTTTGATCTTATGATATAAAAAAAATGTCTTCCCCATCATCAATGAAATATTAAATTCCTATATTTCTTAAAAACGAAAATAATGGTGCAAGTTACGCAAAATTTGGTATTGGATAATCTGATTTTAAGGAAGAATGGTTTCAAAATTTGTATGAACAAAAAAAAAATTAAGTTAATTATAAAGTTATTATGATAATTTGCGTGAAGTTAGCACCATCATTTTTGAATTTTTGCAAAAAAAAAAAAAAACGGTTATGCTGCGATGTGCCCAACTTGTGCTGCCACCTTCTGTATTTAAAAAAAATCGTACTAAGTCTATGGTTTTTAGAAGCTGGGCATTTTTTTTTTGTTCGTAAAGTTAGCACCACCATTTTTGATTTCCAAAAAAAAAAACATTGCTGCATTGTACTCAACGTGTGCTGAGATGTACGTTAAATATTTTTGAAAGTTTAAACCACCGAACCTAATTGGTGGGAAGGGCGTTAGAACCACCATTTTCGATTTAAAAAAAATTGTGCTTTATTGTTATCAACTTGTGCTGCCATGTGCTGTCAACAATTTTTTTTAAATTCGGAAGTTTGCAAATTTCACGAATGGAATTTTTTGCAAAATTTTAATTTTTTATTCTAAGAACCAAAAATAAGGCACCTACAGTTTAAAAAAAAAAAAACAAGAAAGAAAATCTTATTTTAATTGAAAACGGCTTTTCGAAGGAATTTTGCCATTTTTACCAGAAGTTCTTATTATATCAGTATAGCTCCAAGATATTCGTTTTTTTTTCAGTTTTCTCAGTATTTTTAAAACTATTTAAACTTTAATCTGATAGAGAAATAGTATTTTTGCTTATCAAAATATTGAAAATTTATTTGTTTTAAATTTTTAAAATTATTAATTTTTTTCTAATTTTTTATTTCTTTTAAATTTAATTTTTAACTGAACATTGATTAAAATTTAAAATCATTTAAAACTCTTTTCTTAAAAATGTTTTTTTTTTTTAAAGTATCTATATAATTATGTTTAACGTTCAATAAAAATTACTTCTAGAATCTAAGGATTTAAAAAAAATGGATTTAATAAATTTACATTTATAAAAAATTCAGAATCTGTATATTGCTTTTGTGTGAAAACATTTTCACAAGTTCTTATATTTATAATGTTATTTATATATATATTATTTTAAATTATGTTGAAAATTGTTTCCTAAGTATATACACTCTGGACTGTCCCTAACTAATTGAATTTTTTTCGTTCATTTCAGCAACAATTTTTGTTTTAAATCAAGCTAAATGAATAAACAACCCTACGTTTTCGTGAAGTGAGTATATACTTCTCAGTAAGCCTCAGGAAAACAATATTTAAAGGATTATCTGTGTGCCACGTGCAAATATTTTTCATTACATAAATTTATATTTTAACAAGAAACTATAAGTTTCTATGAATTCCAAAATCCATCAACATCTTAAAACATTTATAACTGACCACAAAGATTAATCATAATCTTCCCACCTACATCAGAAATGCAATTGACCCCGAGTTAACCAACAAGCTGAGTGCGTATGCATTTATTTGTTAAAAGGTTTCATCTATAGAATTCTATAATTGATAAATACTAACTTAACAAAAAAAAACTAGAGAATTAGTGAAACCATAGAAAATTTACAGATAGGTATACCTTTCCATCAATATACTATAATCATTTTGAAAGGACTCACTTCAAGTAGGTATAGATATAGAGATGGTCGCATACAATTCTGATTCATTCATTCCATTATATTATTATTGTTCATTCATCTTTTTGTTCAACTCATTGACAAATCCTTTTTTCTTCACTATACATACATATATACACTCAGCTGACTATCGGGTTCAGGAAAACTTACAATAGACATCATGGACATTCAGTCATCCTTATATTCGAATGAACGACGACCGATTGCAGACAGTTCGTCCACCCGCTGTTTTATTCAATTTCAAAATAGAGGTCCTTTCGACAGTGTTTAAACAGTCATCAGAAACCATTACGAATTGAAAAATCCTCTCTATATATGTGTGACAGTGTAGTTGTTGGAGGATTTACGTCGTATACGACCAGGTTTGCATAGTAACAGACAAGGACACCATTGTTGTATAAGGAGGAGGGCTTCCATTTGTGTCATATATATATCCATTCAAAGGGAATTCAAATAAAAGTGAGAAACTATTAAAAAGTCCTTTGTCCAATCGGTTAGAGTATTTTTATTCTTTGTATTTCTCTATAAGCTATACGACAACGAAGACGTGGGCACCTTTTAAGGATTCCCATTCAAAAAATCCTTTTTTTTCTTCCACACCACACACACACATGTTGCGTGTTATCTTCAGTCCAATGAATGGCAATTCTCAAACTAATTTATTCATACAAACGTATTTTTTGAGAATTTCTCAATATAATCGTTTGAGACGAATCCTGTTTAAAGGACGAAATAAGACAAAATAAATCATCAATTGTATCTCCAAAGTCAATTGTATAACTTATCGCATATTCATGAATAAGAGTTCTAATAAAGTATCAATTACATGCGCCGCGCGCGTTAATCTAAAATCAATTGTAAGCATACAAGGACATCGTATAAATCCTTCGCGTCTATATACATATAGCGAAGAAAAACCTTTTTGTTGCAAATAATTTTTCTATTGCTTTTCCACTTCAATTGGCAACTTCAAGAAGATCTTTTATATTTCTTCATAATCAAGGATGTCTTCTCAAAAATTTTCATCTCATGAGGTGTATCCTTATTCTATAGATATAAAATGTAAAAGCAATACATATACAAAAGGATTTGCATATCCTTTTTTTTTCGAATTATGATAGATGACTTTTCAATATGTAACAAAATATGGTTCCAATTCTAAAATAAATGTGCGAATATAAAAAAAGGATTGTTTTCAAATTGAACCGTTACGAATTTTTAATAAGGATGTCATATATAATATTGCAATACCTTTAAGTGACAATTGAAGACATTGAAATGAATTTTGTGTGAATCAAGGACATTTATCAGTAACATAATATAAAGGAAAGTCATCCTTTCAATTTATTTTTTTATTTTTTAAGAAAAGCGGGAAACTAGATCAATTGTCCTTCAATATAAACCAACGGTTTTTTTATTTGTGTTACGCCTCTAGATTTCTATTATTTTTCTTTTATTGTCAATTTCAATTTGATATATAGAAAATGATCAAATCAAATCGCGATCAACCCTTTTGTAAGTGTTACATGTACATACACATCTGTTCTAGAAAAAAGGTAATCTTTATAAGGATGCTTTTTTATTTTTTTTTTCTGTAAAAAGAAGGGTTTTTATTGTTAAATATAATTTTTTTTTCTTCAATTTTTATATTTCCTTGTTGAAGTTTCGTGAGATTTTATCAAAAGGTTTTAAAAGAATTTTAAGGGATTTTCCTTATAGAGTGTCCAACTGTCAATCTTATTTGTTGTCAAATAATCTGAGAGTTTTCATACGACTCTTGTGTTTATTTCAAGTGTATATAGGAAATGAAAAATTCTGCGGAGAAACTACCTGTCATTGTCTAATCGAATGACGTTTAAGATGACACATGATGACAGGGTGTTTCAGAAAAATCCTCCATTTTGAAAATTAAATAAATAAACATGAATTAAAATTTAATAAAAGGCACGAATGGATCGCATGAACTTGATCTAGTGATGATTTATTCAGCTAATACTAATATAATATTTTCTCAAAATAATTAATAGCTTATTACTATAGGTAGCCCTATTTTCATTCTATTGTACACTTTTTTTTTGGCAAAAGCGTGATTTGAAGTATTCTTAAAACTGCTTTGAAAATTACAGATTAGAAGTTTAATCAAAATTTATAGAGTCAATTTCGATAAAATTTTAAGTTGATATAACAATGATTGCGAAGTCCAAAAAGTGGGTCGTCTCGCAATTCTGTCTGTTTGTCCTTTCAGCTGCAGCGTAAATGAGAGGGTCGATTTCTTTAAACTTCGTGCCTTGCTTTTTTGGACATTCCCCCTCATGTTTTTTTCATTTTTTTTAGGACCGCAAATAACGGTACCTACCTTCCGTACAATTTTTTTAGCAAATAATTCAGCAATTTTTTTCACAAAAAGGCTACAATTTTATAAAAAAAAAAAATACGAAAAATGGTACATGGCATCCTCCAATAGGACCATTTTTTGTATTTTCTCAAAAACGGTTCAACTGATTTGGTTAAATTTTTTCATACAGAATGTTTCAAAAGTTTAATAATCATTGTATACCAAAATTATTTTTTTTTAAACACCGCTCAAACGATTTTTAATTTATTTAATTTTAATTTTTTGTTTCTCATAAATTGAGATTTGTGTATGAAATCAGATGGTGTACGTTACGTTGGTGTCAAAACAGTTTCAGAAATTTTTTATTTCTAATTATATTGATTTTTAAACAATCTTTTAGTTTAAAGTGTGAGTACCATGTATACTTAAAAATCACATTGTGATCGCACATAAGAGCAAATTCGTGCGACCCAGTCGTGCATTTTATTTATTTTTTTAAAAGCTACTGCCGCGTGAATAATACAATATTAAATTTCCTATACCCAGTCGTTTGGTTGTCTAAGATTTTTTTGTGACAAATTTTATTTTTTTCTCAAAGTAATATTCTATACAAATTCAATGGTTAAATTTTTGTCCAATATGCCTCCTGAAAAATTAAATTGAACAAGATATATGCATCATTAGGAGTTCTTGTATTATTCCTGTGTTGTGTTTTTTCTTCTCTCCAACTAAAAGAAAAATATATAAAGTGGTCGCGCCATTAGGTCTCAGAAATCTTTGAAACCCCATGTGGCGAAGAGATATATTTTTTTTGAATTTATTCTGATTGGGGTCATTGATGGTTCCTTAATAAAAAAAAAATAAAAAAAAAGTGTGATCAATTGTATGTTATCGGTTATAAATGTCTTTGGAATGTGATTCTTCCTTCGCTTCTGTCTTTTGTAAAATATTTTTTTTTATTTTATTTTTTATTATATTCGTTAAACTTTTATGCATTTCGTGCATATGAATATCAAAGGGGTATAGGTTTTTTTTTATTATTATTTATTGATGATTTCGAAGCTTCTAAGGAAGGTAAATTGGGCATAATAAAAATTGACTTTATTGTACGAAAAATTTAACTAATATTTGATAAATTTTATTTTTGAAGAGAAAATATTTTTAGAAATGTTTGTTAAGGGCTAGTTTGTTCACAGTGGGTTTAATCTGCACCATCATTTTAACCAGGCTCTAATTAAATGGATAACTTGATAAGGTATTCGATATGGCTTTTTCATTAAAAATTAGAATTTTTTTCGATTCATATAAAACTTACTGCCGAAGAATTATTAAAAACGAAGATTCAATATCTTAAATTTTATATATTTCTGAAAGCATTTAAAAAAAACTACACGATGTTCTATATTGACATATTTTTTTTACAAAAACACGGTTGTTAAGTATGATATTTTTTTTATTTTATTATGGAAGCCCAATACGTTTTCTTCAAAATGTTTAATATTTTTGTACCTAAAAATACATTTGAAATTATTAAAAAAAAAATAAAAAATAAAAATAAATGAAAATGCGAAGTTGCTGTGCAGAAGCCAGATTATTCGATATAAAGATATCCATAGATTTCGAACGGTCTTACTCTTTCTTTACTCTTTCTAACATTAAACACTCAAGGCTCTGCGTAGGTTTTTATTCGTTGATTCGTTGTTAATCAAATATTCATATTTTCTTGATTTTCCTTTATTTTTTGTTTTTTTATTTTTTTAATGTGTCTTAAGGTAAAAAATTTTAATAACACATATTTCATAATGAAATAAAAAAAATTATAATTAATAACGTGTTAAGAAATTGCAGAACCGTTATCCATACGGAAAAAAGTTGTGCGGTAGATACAATCTAACAATTCTTGTTTAAATAAAAAAAAAAATAAAAAATCGGTTGTGGTTTGGCAAAGTTAGAGCCAGTCAAAGGAAACAAATAATAAGAACCGGCCGAAAATGAAAAGTTGACTTGAAATGACCTCAGGAACTCATGGTTTTCTTCATGTGTGGTTGATTTCGGGACACCCTGTAAACTGTATATGTATTCTCTTGGGTGTAGTTTTTCAGATTTTATACCAATACTTTTTATCATTTAAACAAAAACAAAAAGAAATACTACAAAAAATTAATCTCAAATTTAATTCTGATTTATACTTAGACAATGTTTAATTCTTAGTAGATATGCTTGATTAAATTTTGAGCGCCCTTGAAATCACTGCCTACACTTTCTAACTCCTTGGTTCCCTTTCAAAATTTCAAGAAGTTTCGAACTGACCTTAATTTCAAAACGATAAACCTTAGGCTCTATTGTCTAACTATCGTAACTGTAAGATCTCAAGTTACAAAAGTCTGATCTTATGATATATGTATTGAATTTGAAACAAAAATTATACGACAAAGAAAAGCAAAGAAAAAAAAAACAATTAGAATATTAACTACGGAAATCAAAGACGGAACTTAAATGTACATTTATTCAAAAGCAAAAAAAACAGGTCCGCAGATGTTAGATGATATCATCTTCTTATACTTCCTGGTTTATTTTTTGTATTCTTATATTATTTCTCAAGACGGACATCATGAGAAAATATTCCAATTTCTTCTTTTCTGTAATTGAAGACAATAAAAGAAACAACTTCAAAGGATACATTTTATTTCTCAAAAGCAATCTTTTCATCTTCTATTCGGTATTTCTTATCCACGATGACTGACCCTTATTATATATATATAATTTTGTTTTATTTACATTTCTAACGTTCGTTACAAATTCCTCCACTGAACCAAGGAAAAATGGAAAGATAAACAAAAGCGTTGCGATCTGTCAAAAACAATCAAAGATAGGCACATCAAAATCTCACATCCATCAAAAATCGAGATCACATGGTGAATTAAAAAAAAAAAAATAGACGGAGCATCCTTACCTGCTGCAGTGTATACTGTATATTAAAAAGGACCAAAGCGATCCTTTTCGCTATTTTTTAAAATGAAAAAATAAAAAAAAACTCAAATGAACAGACAATGCACAATTACACTGACCCCTGTTCCGTGTATTCATGATGTCAGATTTAATTCACATCACATCAAATCATATGAAAAGGTCCTTCTCTTCTTATATTCCTCATCTCATCATATCTGAATCCTGTTTTGCCGCGCCTCAGTAACGCGCGAAATCGATGTCACTCTTTTGATGATGATGATGAACTTACACGAGCACACATAATAAAAATGCTGTTCGTTGTTGGTCTTATATACATAGATAGTGAGGCAGACTTGTTTCTGACTTTGATTTGATTGCCTTCGCCTTTGTTTAGGAATTAAGCCCGAAGGTGAGCACCTCCTGTCCCATTTGGGAAGATGTCCTTTTCCATTTCAATAAAAAAAAAAACCGCTATACATAAAAAACTTTGTGAATCAAAACGCATTCTCATCAAGCCCATCCATTGAATGTCCTTGCAAGATCATCATCATCATAAGGAAGTGAATCCTTTGATGGAAGGCGCATCATCATCATCTATTGGTCCTGCTAATTCACCAAACCGTTAAGGATTCTAAAATTAGACCATAAGATGATGGGTTATGGGTTCCCCTTGAGATATAGCTGTGTTCTTTATTTTATTTTGTATCTTTGAAATGTCCTTGTTTTAAGGAACCATAAAGATAAACGAATATATATTGTGGCAGCAGGACCAATGATCAAAAGGGGTGATTTAAGAGACACTACGGTTTTTGATTAGATGCGAACACGTCACAGGACATAGGTATTCAAAAGCATCCTTTTTTTTCGAAAATCCCAACCCCAGTAATTTTACGGCGAGCTTCTTTTTTTTTCCTGATGCGCTGGTCCTTTCTTGTATTTTGTTCTCAATTTGCTCCTTTTCTCAATATATATATATATATATATATAAATATATATTTTTCTAAAGCGTGAAGATGACGACGACAACAACGAAGTTCTACCGAAGATTTATTTAATTTTTATTTTTTGAAGTTTTCATTGTTTTCGTATGACCGTTCAGCAGCAGCAGCAGTTCGTTACGTTTATCTAAACGGGAACACAAATTGCCTGAAGGGGTCAAATCAGGATTTCTTTTCAATTTGATCCTTTTGCCTTGTAGGTATGTATCTATATAGGTACCTTACCTAATGTTCAAGGGTATATCGTTTATTAGCCTTGTATTACATTCTAATGTCTCTCACCTTAGATTATATGAATCTTCATTTTCAAAGCCTTCACTTCCTTTTTAGTTTTATATTGTTTTTTTTTTGTTGGTGATTTAGTGTGTTACACAAAATTAGGCAATCGCAATCGTAGCGAAATTTATTGGAATCTTTTTTGATGTCGTCCTACTTTTTTTTTATTTTGTTTCAAATTTTATTGTGATTTACGAGTGGGACGGCGAATTTTGCGATTCGGATGTGTCTTTTGTATCTAATTGCGTTTAAAGGTGCCAAAGAGATATTGTTTCCCATGAAAACAATCAAGGACAAAGAAAAAGTATCAGAAAATTGAATAAGCCTTTTAAAATAATAAAAGAATTTAAAAATCATTTTTTTCAATTACGCGGTAAAATAATTCTTGATTTACAAAAAAAAAATCAACAAGCTTTGAACCTTCGAAATTATGTTTAAAAAAGTTATAAATTTAATGAGAATTTTGAATCAATTTAAAAGAGTTTCAGAGATTCAGAGGTTTTTTACTTGGTAATATATGTAAATTTTCTTTAAGCTTGATGATTCCTTATATTATCTTTTTTAATTCAAAAATATGTACACAATTTTTTTTAATTTTTTTTCTTAAAAATTCTGAGATTATTATTATAAAACTATGACTAAAATATTTAAAAACGGAATTAAGGGATAGTTTTTGCGGAATAACTTGATTTTATTTCTATTTGAAGACGATTTATTTTTTTAAGAAAATTGACTTTCCCGCCGAAACAGAAGTAGAGCGCGCGCTTTTTTATATTTTTGATTTTTTTTAGTATTCACCGTATTTTGAAAAACAGAATTTTAAAAGCAGAATTCTGAAAAAAGAATTTTGACCTTGGCAGAATTTCGACCCCAACCCATTTTATTTTTTTAAATTATTCAATCGCATTAATTAAAAATGGTTATTATATATTGGTTATTATATTATTAAAATAAATGTAAAAAATATAGAATCTATTCTTCTTGTCTAAAATGGTTAAGACTGTTTTTTTTTTGGGTAAATCAAAAATATAAGAATAACGAATTTGACTTTAATTCAAGATAGCGGCAACCCTGCAAGTGTTTGACAGTCGAACGTTTTGGTTAGCTTACTTACTTATGTATATGATGTATGGTGAATGACTGGACCGCGTAAAATTGCTTATGTGATTTAAACCAATAATAAAGAATTTTAAATTAGTCAAAAGTACTAAAAATACACAGCACACTCATATTAAAGGTAATATCATTAGCGTTCTATTTTTTGTTCATTTATGCGCATCTGTCAAAATTGAGAAAAATGGTGGATCTAGTGCTCCTTTCTTGTCTAATTTCAATATTTTGTTGTTGTTTCTAATGATGCGGGGAGTAATTCTTGTGGGAACTCGAACAGCCATTTTTAATTTTTGACCTTTACAACTTTGATAACCTGCGCAATATATTACCGTAAATTTGTGTACTCTGCTAAAATTATGGATCTTTTGTTTGAGTAAGATAATTTGTTTTTTGGTTTCGTGAAAAAAATCGTATTTTTAATCCAAATTAACATTATACGATGATGTAGAAGTCATAAAAAATGTGTTTCTTCATACTATTCTGTGGTCTATGCGCGTCTTTGCTTCCATGCGTTTGTTGTATTTTGAGCTAGAGCCTAAGACTAGAGTATAGACTGATTTCCTTAAAATTTGGTACAGAGCATTTTTAAGTGCTCCCCAAGAAAAAATATCTTTTAAATTTTCTCGAAAAAAGCTCTAACGATTTTGATTTATACGACAAAGTGATTTTTAAGTAAATCGCTTTTTAGGTTTTTGTCAAAAAAAAATAATAACGGAAATAGGATTTTGACATTTTTTGAGAAAATTACCTAAATTTGATTTATTCTTATATAACTTCTTAATAACTTGACCGATTTTTTGCAATTTACAAAAAAATCGAATTTTCAAAATGCAACAAAGTTCGGAGAAATCTGGAACAACTTTCACAATTTCGATTTAACAAAAAAGAGGAGCTAAGCCAAATAGTCCATTGAAATGTTACATTGACCTCGCATTTAGTATAGGACAAGGTTTTTTTTTAATGTGTAGGGTGCATCAGTGTGAGTATACGAAATGATTTTTGGAACTGTAATCCCCCCCCCCCCCCAAATTTAACCGCCATCATGAAAAAGGGGGTAAGAAACCCCTTTTCACAGTATCTTGACAAATATAGGTCTGACAAAAAAGAAATTGTAGACTTCGTTTTTGTAGAATATTTAATTCTCTACAATTTTGGTGAAGAGACTTTTTACCGTTAAATTGAAAATAAAAAAGATATAGCCAATAATCGACGAGCATTTTCAAAAAAAAAAATTACTTTAAAGGGTTATACATTTTTTTTTTCTAGCAGTTTTATTAAAAAAAAATACTTCAGATATTTTTTGTAGATCATTTTATTGCGAACATTTATACCCAGTTTTTAAATTCTATCATTTCTATACTAAATGCAAGGTTCGGGAAAAGTTTTTTAACATTCCAATCGACTGAAACCATTTTTGAAAAAATTTTTTAAACAAAATTGCAACAGTTTAGAGCAAATTGAGAAAATCTAGGAACAATTTCCTAAAATAAGAAATTAAAAACAGAAGGCCAACTTCACACACACCCTTATATGTACCTATTTTCAATTATCTCGGGAACCATTTGGCCAATTTATATAAATTTTTTAATCAAAATCTCAAGAGAAATATTGAATTGAAACTTTTTAAATAGGTTAAAGGTTTAAAAAGGTTAAAAAAAAACTTATTTAAAGAATAAGGATTAATATGTATTAATATCAATTTTGATAGATGAATATAAAACAACTTTTCTGAATTCATTTATTAAATAAAAACCTTTAAGTTGAAAGCTATGCCTTATGCCTAATGAGTTAGCCCTCTTTTTTGGGCTCCATATCACTTAACTATTATATAGCCAGGTATAGTGTCATATTTTCAATTCAAATCAATTGGAATCCGCTTTTGCAAAAATTATCCCTACTTAAAATGTGATGCCGCCCGAAGTGGTCCATTCATTTGCATCATCTTGAATTCATCTCATTTCGCATCATCTCAACAGCTCTTCTCCTAATTTTAAATCTGGATCTGTTGGTTGTGACTGAAGCGATATTTTTTGTTTATGGCTGACACTCTGTGCCTCCCTCCTCCCCTCCTAACTCAATGCAATCTCCCCAAAGCCCCGAAGGCCGGGCAAAAAGGGTTATACTTGTGCATCATCGTCCATCGTAAGACCGCGCGACCACCACAATACCTATATAACCTATACTATATAAGGTATACTCGTTGTCGTATACAATACAAATAGTGTTATGCTTGTATCTTTAGAGGTTTTGGAGTTTTTATTTTATTTTTGAGATTCTTTTAGCTGGCGCGTTTTGTTTTTGTCTCATTTTTCTTGGCTCGTTTGGGCCTCGTTTACCCTTTGTTATTCCATGTCAAAGTACATTATGGCCCATTGTTGGCCGGAACGTTTTTTATGAATTACCGTGGTGATAAATCATTTTATTTATTGTTGATCTGCCATTTCGTTCGTTTTACTTAAGTCAGTCTCTTGGTTTGAAAAAAAAATTAAAATAAGATACGAAGCGAGTTGAAGTTGAAGACTGAGAGAAGAAGACAGCCAAACGGCTAAGATAAGATGAGATGAGATGAGATGAGATGAGCTCGATCGTTCATATAAATATATTCCTAACCAGGTCTGTGGAGCCTCATCATGATGATGCATCAACAATATATGTAGATATTCCTCTTGAAGCTCGCGAAGGGTGTTTGGGAACACGGGATATGATGGCTATAGGTTATAGGGTATCCTCCCGCGCACTCCGACTACTTATACCAATTTTTTTTTTTTTTATTATTCGTGCAATTGTTGCTGCGGTGTGATATTTCATATTAAGTAGTTTTTTCCTTTCTTCGCTTGAAGATACTTTATTTTTTTTGTTTTATTGTTCCTCGGTGTATATATTTGTTATTGTTTCGGGGATTTTTGGTTGTTGTTTTTTCGGCTCAGTGTCTTTGGGAAAATATCGTTTTTTTTTTTCTTTTGGTTTTATTTTTAATAAATATAATTTTTTATTCTTTTGTTTGGGTCAATGGTGGGCTATTGTTTTGGTCTATAACAAAAAAGAAAACACACGAATCTTTCTTTTGAGTCCCGTTCCCGTGTGTCAGTTATAATAATGAAGACGCGCAGCTAAATTGAAGAAAAAGAAGAAGAAGAAGAAGAGTTCCCAAAACATTAAAAGAATCCAAACAATTGATATAATACAATGAAGACAGTGAAGAATGTGGTATGTGTAGCTTTTTAGTGTCAAGGTGGAACAAAGAGTGTCAGTTTTTTTTTTTTTTTTTTTGTAATATTTTTTTCAAAGTAACTTATTAGAGAGGTTGGAACGTGCGTCCATCACAGATATTGCCTTTCTTCACAATCGCGCGAGAAAAAGATGATTATTTTGATGGATTTTTGTTTTTTGTTTTTTTTTTTGACATTTTTCACATGATTCGGGTGGTTGGGTGAGAAAGAGAGATGATCAAGTGGATCTTTGGACAAGAGAGGCTTGGATTACAACGAGCGGTGGTGGTTTATATATAGAGATTAATTAATGCCTCATTGTAATTGATGACAGTTTTCATTTTGAAGATGTTGAAGTTAAGTTGTGATGATGAAGATGAGTGTGTTTTTTTTTTTTTTTCTTACTGAACTTATTTGATAAACAAGTATGAGTTTTTGAGGGTTCTGACCATTAATCTTTGACCAATTAATTTTGCATTGTCCAAAGGTGTAGGTATTTATTTTATTTATCGTGATGATCTTGAAAAGTTAGATCTTAATAAAAGCTTATGTGTTAGCTATGACTGATGGATAAAATATGCAAGGAAAAATGATGCCTTACTAATAATTAATAAGTCTTAAGGTTCAAACTAAGAATAAGTTATATTTTAATCGATAAATGAAACAATATTTATAATTCACTTTGCATTTGGTGAAACTTATTTTGAAAAGCGGAAAACTTTTCAACTTTCCATTTCAATAATTTCTTCTTCTTTGCAAATTTGCGTTTGGTGAAACAAAATTTGCGAAGTAAAAGTGCAAAGTTGTAAAGTGAAAAGTGTTTGGTGAAATAGGTCCCTTGGTCTTTAGATATATTTTACTACGTTCTTTAAGAAGTATATACAGCAGCCAATTGTATTAACATCTTGTATATTTATTATCCTTGAACAATTCTCCTTTATAGTCACTCGCACCCTCCCCCACCTACGTCTATACACAAAAACCTCATCCCTGTTTTTTTACGCACAACTTCAAAAAAATAAAACTTCCTAATACTTATCCATAGGTTAGGTATAGGTAAGGTATATCCACCGAAAAAGGAAGAAAAAGAAAATATAAGTTTCCATAACAACATTCCATGTACACATGGTTGCTCATTTGCATATTAAGCGATTTTAACAAAAGGCTTCCCAGATCCAGGCTTAGGCCACACAAAGCGCAAAAAAAAAATGAATAGACGAGCAAAAAAAAAAAAAAAATGACAAAAAATATGATTGATCTAGTAAAATCCTTAATTCGGATATAAAAAGACACAACAACGCGTAAAAGAGTCCTTGCTCTCTTGCAAAATATAGAAAAAAAAAAAAAAATATAAATATTCAAAGAAGGCGAATTATAAGTTTTTTTTCTTTTATATTTTCTATGCAAAGAATTCCTTTGCGTTGTCAAGGGCACCCATCACATCCACTACCACCTTCTATGATATTTTTTTTTTGTATAGAAAAGGAATTTCATATTTATAATGATCCCGTTTTTTTTTCGGAAGGATTTGTGGTCGCATTTTGTTCTTCTTTTGATGCTTTTGATGCTTTTTACATTGTTTGCTATTCTTCTAAGAGTAGGTGTATAAATTGCCTTTTCTGTGTTTAACTAGACTTCAAAGGCTTTGATGTTCTTAAATTCATGAGGAATAGTAAATCTACACAATCCTCTTGCTATAGATTTCCAATAGAATGACTTAATGGATTTATTTAAACAATGACTTCATCTATTGATTCATTGATGAGGTTCGACAGGATTCGAGGAGTCAATGAAAGGTTTGTATAGTAATGACGATATAGTGCCAAGGTACAATTATATACCGATTGTCAGATTTAATTCTTTCTATATAGCTACATGAATGAAATTTGTTTTTGTTTTTTGTTTTTTTTTTTTTTCATTTTTCTTAACCTTCTAACCTTCTTCCATTATATCACATTCAATTGTCTTCCAAGCATGTTGCAGTTTTGTAGATGGTGGTGGTTGGATGGACCAGGGCCGCATTAAAAAAAAACTGAAACATTAGAAACCTATACTGGAAGTTAAATATGTTTGTAATTTAAATATGTTTGTAAATTAAAAAAATTAAAGATGTCCACTTTTACAGAAAAATATAAGAATCTTTAAGAGTTCCAAATTCTTATTTAACGCATTACAAACAAATTAAGGATAAAACATACGAAAATTAATGATTTAGACACTCAGAACCAAAATTTAAAAAAACTGATTTAGTTGGTAAGGCTCCATCATCCGATAAACAATGGTTGTATTGATTTAAAGGGATACACAAAATTAAATATGTATAATGTTATAAAATATTTAAACCACTCAACGAAATTTGATGAAATTTTCAGGTATTATTATAAAAATGGCATACCTATTACCTAAGGCAAAATCAAAACAAATATTTGATCTCGGACCAGCGTTGTGCTAAAGTGCCCAATTGGGCCATTTGGCCCCAAGATTTTTATTTTGGCCCCGTGCCCCGGGCCATCACGAAATGGCCCCAAAATCATCAAATTTACAAACTTAAGTAACTAATTTTGAACCAGCATAATAAAACATAATTTAAAAATTTTAGAAATCGGTAATTTCAAAGTAATCGATATTTACTATCATCCATATCCTAATTTTGCATAACACATTCATTGAAAAATATATACATATATAATAACATTTGCTCTTTCGCGATTGATATTTTAAGTTTACCTCATAGCAGTGCATTTGCAGAACGTGTTTTTTTGGCTCTTAATAATATTAAAACGGACAATAGAAATAGACTCAGCTATGAAGTTATTACTGCTCTTATGAGCTTTAAAGGTTTTCTAAAAAATGTTACCTGTGGAAATTTTATTCAACCTACAGAATTATTAAAATAAATGTTAAAATAATTTAAAAATATTTTATGTTATGTTGTTATGGTCGACTACATTGTGTAAAAGTAGCCATATGTGAAATCATATTTTGTCACTCAGATGATCGAATTTCGATACCAGTTTTATTAAATACGGAAAAAGTAAGTGGCCCCAAAAATGTTAAAATGGCCCCAACATTTTTTTTCCCAGGAACAACGCTGTCTCGGACACAACGAAAATAAGATTGCTTGCGGATAACTCACTGACACGATAAACTATTTTTGTGAGATCGTCACTTTCTGTAGCAAAATTTTTTTTGTAATTTAATTTTTGAATTCAGATAGTTTTAAATAAGTAAAAAAAAAGCTATTCACTGTACAGTAGATTTATCCACGAGTTATAAATACAAAATGCTAATAAAAGTAGATGTCTAGACACCTAATGTTGATGGGTTTGTGACGTTCATTCGAGTATCGAATGGAGTTGTCCATTTCATGTACCTTAAATAAATTTTTTGTTTTACTTTTCATTTGTAGCAAGCTTTCTTTTTTATGTGTTTTTTTTTTTTATTATTCTGGCAGCTGTTATTTAGTAGTTTCAAATGTGAAATATAAAAACCAGGCTACTGTGGACGGTTTTTTTTTTTTTTTAATTTTTTACTATGGGTACGAAATAATATAAAATCCCCAAGAAAAAACCGCTATAGTTCAGATTTTATATAATACTATAACATTATGTACATAAAAAGCCAAGAAAAAAAACACAGAACTCGTCACTGACTCTTACAATTTTTACACATTGGATGGACAACTGAAGAATGGTATGACAAAACCATCTTTTTTTACATATCCATCATTATAGTCGTTTTTTGAATACATTTTTGGATATTTTATTTTTACACGAAATCAATATGTATCTAATTTATACATTATATTCTTGTCCTATAGAAAGAACAAGTAAAAATTGGTCCTTCAAGCCGGATTTGGCAAGTGAGAAAATTAAGCTTAATATTAAAAATTATGCACATTACATTATACTCGTATTAACTATCGTGTTACAGGTGCAAAAAAAATTATAATACTTAATAGAATATGTGTTAAAAAATATATACGCGAAGGGTCCATAGGAGAAACATTTAAAATTATTCTCTTTTAATTAACTATCAACTCAATCCTCTGCTCTGCTTATATTTATCTGTCGTAGAAATATTACAAATTTTATTCAGACTTTGTGAAATTGGATAATACAAAATTACTTACAAAACTTTTTTTTTAAATAATTTAAAAAAATTTATGTGACATTTACTTAGTTAGCGATTCTAAATAAGGGTCATAAAATGTTTTTCGTCAATTTGATTAATATTAGATCAGAAATTCATCCAAGGTTGTTTTTCAGTCACATTAAGAAGCACTTACCTAAAAAAAACTATTTGTGACTTTTTCGAACACAAATTTTTAAGAAAAAAAAAACATTGTTGAGATTAAATTTTAACAAAATTAATTATATAAGATACTAGCTGATGGTCTGGCAGGCTTTGCAGGGAATTTTTCATCAATTTTACCATTTTAAAAATTGAAAATAAAATTCATAGGATAGTCTGAAAGCGTAACGCCATCTGTTGGTGATCCGATTTTCATAATGGAAAAAATCAGCAGATTGATGTCAATTCCGTAGTTATATTTTTGTTATACCGCTCAAAGTCAAATTTATGCAATTTCGCGATTTCACAGTTTTACCAATTTTTCATTTTCATTTTTCGAATCAAAATTGTCCTTACTCGGTTCAATATCAATTGATCCAAGCAAAAAAAAAAACCCAAGGAAATCAAATGATTTTCATTTGAGTTATGGGCGTATAAATAAAAAATCAACTCATTTTTAAATATTAAGATTTAAAATAATTCTTATAAAAAAAACTAATAATTACATATATAATGCCGTTCAAATCCTTTATGTAAAAAACAGCTGATCCAAGAGCGTGGCGATTAGAATCGAAATTTAATTAAAAAAAAAATTAAAACGAGAAACTATCTAGTAAATTACGGAAATAAACTTAAAAAAAAAAAAATTTAAATAGGTTAGTGGTGTTCGTTAAAAATATATATCTAATCTGAAAAACGAAAATCCTCAAAGCCAAAATCTCCAAGATTAAATGTCTTTAAGCTAAAATCCCAAAGATGTTGGATAATGCATTTTTTGGGGTTTTCATCCGCTTTAGATATTGATTTGTTCCCTTTTTTTGATAAGTGTAGAATTGGGGATTTTGTCATATGGGATTATGGATTCGGGATTTTGTGATTTGTGATTTTGTAGTCAAGTCCTTTTTAAAAAATAAATAAATAAATAAATTTGTCGGCTCGTGTAGAATAAGGGCCTAGTGGCTTACAACTCTCAATCATTTCTATGTGTGTTGGCAGGAATAGAGGGTACCTACAATTTTCAATTGGTCAATAAATCAAATATGGGGACCACATTTAAAAAAAAAAAAATATAAAAAAAACGTGGGTCGTTAACAAGAAATTAAGAAGAAAAAATTCAAGATTTATTTAAAGATCTTAGAAAAATGATATAAACCTTTTACTATTTCTTAAGTTGTATAATTATGTACTTATTATCTCATATTAGTGTCTTGATGGGCAACTTTCTTATTAATTAAAAATAAATAACTTCTTTTAACTTCCTCTTTTACTGAATTCAATTTGGTTACTTATTTAAACATACCTTAAGATTTATAATATTTCAGTTAGTTGTAGGCCTTAAAGTACGACAAATTCAACCCTGGTGTTAGAATTCATAAAGAAAATGTCCACATAATTTTCGTAGTACATCGTATACATCATCAGCCAAATGGAACAGCCCACACCTTGTCAATATATATGCATGTACATAGGTAGCAGGAGTCACATAAAATAAGAACACACAAAAAAACTCACTACTATGTATAATATACCTACGCAATGGACATTCAGGTGTTCAATAGTCCTTTTTATGCCTTTTGCATCGCCCGCCGGCCGTTCGTATCGTATAGTTTGACTTGACCAAAAGAATGTGACTCCCTGGTCTGCTCCTTTAACTTACAATTCCCCTGGGGTAATTTCAATGTCTCAGCATGGGGCCTCAGTTTTGTTTTGTTTATTGTTTTCCTTTTTTTTTTGTACCCCAAGAGCTATATAGTGCATGATTTATAAGTGCGCGTTTTTATTATATAGGGAGGTTTTCTCTCGTCTTTAAGAAAGGACTATAAGTATATAAATGGAGGTATAACTTCTTTACTTATGGTGGTCAGGTCAATACAAAAAAAAATTAAATTCTCTGTGGAGTCAAACTGGAATGTGTCACCACTATAGACAAACTATACTACTGCACTTGTGCAACAACATTGTTGACCATCATTATATTGACCAAGGAAACGAGAATGTTGAAATGGCGGCAAATTTATTATTGTACGTTCATTTTTATAGGCGGAGTTTATTTTACTTTTAGTTCAGTTGAATGAATTTTCTTCTTTTTTTTTAAATATTTAAGTGACAATTCTTTTTCATGAAAAAACCAAGCAATTTTTTTAGCTTCAGGTTTCTCTGGCTCACTGAGATCTTAGCAAACTCAGAAATCTTAAAGTAATTCCTCAGTGATGTCTGATTTACAATGCGACGAGGAAGCGAGACGAGAGCGTGACGTGAACTCGTCGCAGTTGTCAAACCAATTTCAAGCAATGAAAGAATACCAGAGTATACACATTAAAGCGTTTCTCGTCGTCACACCACGCAAAGAGTTCGAAAATTGAAAAAAATACGTGACCAAGTGAAGATTTTCTTCATTTGACAAGTTGATGACAGAGAAAGAAAACAAAAACACAGAAGACCACTGCGTCTCAACTGGATGGAATAGGTATGTATATTTCAATTTAAACTAATTCAATTAAATACAATAAAACAAAAATGAAAGAACATCAAAAGTGAAGAACTAATACAAAACCTGCGTCTATTTAAATTGCAGGTAAAAATGCCATATTCTATCTTCTGCCCGTTACTTCAGTTCTGCTGGCATCGTCCGTCACCGTCCAGGCTCGCCACATGTTGATTACAACACGAGCATGTCTTTTTTCAAATTCTTTTTCATTTTTCTTTTTTCTAAATGTATTTCTTGTTTTTATTGTTTTTCTTTAAATCATTTGAATCACTTTTTCGCACACCGCACTGAAAGCAAACAACCGAATGAATTAACAAATGAAAAAACTCGTCAAGAAACTCGTTGGATTGTGAATTGAGAAACGATTTTATATAACGAACGAGACAAAGATGACAGCGTTTCACGTAACGCTCTCGTCTAGGGTTCCCAACCGTACTATAATATATAGTATTGTACTATATTTCGGGTCTCTGTACTATATACAGCTGAAGAAATATATAGTACGAAAAAGTACTATATTTCAGTTTGATTTATCAATCATTTTGCAACATATAAACAAATATCAAACACACTTTAATTGCACCTTAAGGTTCCATTTTATACATGTATCCGAATGAGACTAAGTCTTGCTGTCAAACGTCTATAGTTTTCGAATGTTTTAAAAATAAAAGCTTGTTTCAAATATGGAAAGTGGAAGCGAAAGTGGAAGTTCGTAAACTCCAGTGGTAAATTAACACCTAAAAAACGAAAGGTACAAAAAAGACTACAAAAATATAAACATGAATGGGAAACAGTTTTTTAACTGGATTACCAATGATCCCCAAAATGCATTTAATGCAAAATGCACACCATTCAACGCAATATTTACAATTGGAAAAAGTGGAATTGGCCAGGTGAGTTTTTATTCAATGTTAAGTAAGGGTTTTCCAACCCTTTCAGTTTTTGTATGAATTGTCTCAATTCAAATCAATTGTTGACTGATTTTAATACTAAACGAAATTTTTACGAGAATAAAAAATATGAATGAGTTTAGGACAGAAAAACAGACCAAAAATGGCAATATATTTTTAAAAAATCCGAAAACAACTTACCAAATGTATGTAAAATAATTTCTTTTCTACTCTCTATTCCTGCCACTTCTGCATTTACAGAAAGAATTTTTTTCAATTATGAATTCCAAATGGCGAGAAGAAAGGAATAGAGCAAGCATCTCACTAATCAAAAATGAACTTTTAATCTACATACATTTGAAAATTGATTGCGAATGCGATAAAGCCTATGACACATTTATTTTAAATACAAAATTGTTAAACGATGCTAAAAGCACAAAAAAATATAGATTTTATAAAAATAAATAATTACTAAAAATATGTTTGGCCTTTTTTAACCTTTTTATAAAATACTATATATTTTTGAAGAGTACTATATTTTTTATAGCTAATAGTGAAAAATACTATAATCGGTCGAAAAAAAGTTGGGAACCCTACTCTCGTCTCGTTTCCATGTCGCATTGTGAATCAGGCTTGAGATTCTTTACTTTAGCTGTCAAAAAGCTGAGACACATTTTTTTTTGGTTTCGCTTGCTCAATTGTTTGCTATCGCAGTTGATCAATTTTGTGAAAAAAAAAGATAGAGAGGGCTTATTTTGACTTCTAGTGGAGAAATCTTCTTAATGACGAACTTAAAACAATGATAAAGCAATTCTCGTCGTAACGCAACGTAACGTATTTTTTTTTCAATTCGTGATTAAGAGAGAACATATCTGTGAAGAGATCTCGTCAAGTCGAAGTCTCGTTGTCTCGTCGTATTGTGAATCAGGCATAAAGCTGTAAGAAGTTTGCTCGTAAACTGAAGCTGACAGAAACGTGAACTGCATAAACAATTCTTTGTTTTTTTGCATTTGAAGGTGAATCAAATACAAAATTTAGTTAATTTCAGAATTTTCAAAATCTATTTACCGTTTTATTTAACTAGTTCACATTTCTGAGATCTCACTGAGCTAATTTCTGTCAGCTTCATGCGTGATTCACAATGCGACGAGACAACGAGACTTCGACGTGACAAGATCTATTTGCAGATGTTCTCTCTTAATCAATAATTTAAAACAACGAAATAATACATAATAAAGCATTTCTCGTCGGCAGGTCGTGTCAAAAGTTCGAAAAATTGAAAAAAAGACGCGACGTGACGACGAGAAATGCTTAATTTCATTGTTACAAGTTCCCCATTAAGAGGAAAAGTGAAGAGATCTCGTCACGTCGACGTCTCGCTTTCTCGTCGCATTGTGAATTAGACATGAGATTGCTATGGTTGTCTCGCACTCCATTTTTTTTTTTTTATTTTAATGTTTGGTGACTTTAATTGAATAAAAATACATCTCTGAATGAATCTCAAGATAATCGGATTATTTAGTGACCATTTCACGCATCAAAAACTTGTATCCCTTTTGTGTGTGAGTTTATATCGTCTTTGACAAAATCCAAAATGCTCACAAAAAAAAGGTCCTTTCTTTGGAATATATATGAATTCGTATTTTTTTTTTTAGTATGAGCAAATTTTCTTATTCAAAGAAGAAATCTTTTCTATAAGATCCTTAAATGGACAACATCAATTGTGGACACACACTCGAAGTAAAAGTCAGGGGTTGAAGCTGATGATGATATGGAAGCAAATAGAGAAGCTACATATTATAGAGAGTCGGGTATAAAAGGGAGTCAAATGGGGAGTTCATTTAATTTATTTGCTGTGGTCAGCTTACAGTATGTGAATAATAAACAGACACGACACAAAAAAAAAAAAAGAATATATTTGACACACATACACCCAGATAAATGGGGGAACGAACAAATCCCATGGTTTATGAAGGATAAAAGATGCGATTATGAGTCCTTATTAGGGGGACATACAAACATATAATCGATAAGATGATGATGGGAACAAAAAGTATGCGGCTTATTGAATAATTGAGTAAGTAGCCATTTGTTGGTCGCTATTGACAAAAAATATTTCTTTGCCATTCCTTTTTCTATTGATTGATGGAGAGCGAGAGTGAGAGAGGGTTCTTGAGGTTTGTTATATTTAGATCCTTGAGTCTTGCTTTAATATAGATATAGAAAAAAGGGGAATCCATCTCATTAATATGCACAAACAATAGCACACGTCTAGCGTATGTGCGCAATTATTTTTCTTTTTACTACAAAAGTCGTTGTTTGGTGACGCATTGTAAATACATAACCTATATACACTCAATACATATGCGTTTGAAATTGTGTCATCATTCTTTTTCTTATAAATTTGTTAAAATATGCAAATTAAGTTTTGTTATTGATATTTAATAGGCCTGTTGCGCAGCGCAATTGGTATAGATGGGTTCATATCAAGGACTCACCATCAGGCAAATTGATTAATAGATAAATGAGTTCCAGGTATAGTTATGGTAATTTTTTTTTTTGTATTGAAAATTGTTTTTATAAATACAATGGTAGATATATTATAATATCATTGCCATCACATTAAAGTCTTTTGATTCTTAAGTGCAATGGGTATATAGGTACTGTGTTGTTACTTTGAGGAAATCCTCTTTAAAGGACGAATTTTACAATGTTCTAGAAAATTCCTCAACAATTTTCTTTGTTCAATTATTTTCTATTTAAATTTTTATTTACTGAATTTTTTATTATTGTGTTAATTTTTATAAAGAAAATATAATTTTAAATTCAGCTGCTCATTTGTTGAATTTTTAAAAGAAATGTAGATCCTCAGGTCGTAATAAATAAAAGGTTTGTGTTTCATGATAATTTTCTGAACTGATACTTAAACTTTTAGGTAATAAATAATTTTAAATAAAAGATTTTATGTTACTATAGCACAGTGACAGAAAAACATGCCTTAAATAAATAATTCTAACAAATCTGATAGATCTGGGGCTTCGGTTTGTTCTTCATGTTCAGTTCATATGTAAAATAAAATGTCCGACTGGGTCGCATGAACTTGCTCTTTCTTATTTGCGATCACACTGTGGTTTTAGTCTGAATAGTTTAAAACTATTCATCTGCTTTAAAAAGAAATAAACTAATTATATATATATGTACCTACCAAAAACGTAGTTTATTTTAAGTTAGTATTATGAGTATAAATATATAAATTTTTACACTAAACAGCACTGTGTTCCACATATACAATGTACTACTTACACTTTAGACTGAAAAATTGTTAAAAAAATCAATTTAATTAGAATTAAGTTTATTAAACCAATTCTGAAGTTGATATGCAATATTTACCTTATTAGAAAGTCTTGTGAAAAAAATTTCATCAAAATCGGTTAATTATAATAAAATAGTCGAAAACAAAAAAAAATGGTTCTATAAGAGATACCATTTTCAAATGATAGATAATTTTTTTTCCAATAATATGGTAAATAGTACTAAAATTAGCTCACAAGAAAATTTTAATCAAAATCGTAGCAGCCGTTTTTTGAGAAAATTGATATTTTCCATAACGGTTTTTAAACACTTACATAGGAGGTATCGTTATTTTTGGATTTAAGAATATTTTTGTTTTAAATCTGGTAAATAAGTTAAAAAACTTCTAAGTGTCAAGTTTAATAAAAATCGACTAAGTTGTTTTCGTATTATTAAGCTCTCAAAAAACATTTAAAAAATTAAGAATTTTGGTATACAGTATACTTTTAAAACTTTTTGAATGATGTTCAATAAAAAAAATTGGTCAAATTCATCTTAGCCATTTTTGAGAAAAAATGGTTATAAATATGTTTAAAAATGGTTATAAATGGTGCCTCCATTATATTTTGATTTTCGATTTCCTCAAAACCAGTTTAACTGTTTTAATAATTTTTTTGAAATGTTTTAAAGGTTTTGTGTATCGAAATTTTCAAAATATTTTTTTTTTTCGATTTTAAATGTTTAAATTTTTTTTGAAAACTTAATAATTCGAAAACGACTTCTTTAACATTAAAACATTAAACACACATTTAACACAGCGGCAATAGATGCGAACGATAAAATCCAATGACAATTGCAACAAACAACGTAGCTCAGAGCGTGTTTGTGGTGCATGCCACCAAATATCACTGTTTGTGATTAAACGAATTTTTTTTATGCAGTTTTGATCTGTTTTTCTAGCTTGTTTCTTGTTTAATTATTTTCTTATTTTTTTTCGTTGAACGGACAACACCCTTAGACAGACAAAAGTGTTGCGACCGTCGCTGTGCGTCCAAGGGAGGTTTAACTCTACTCTACTTATAACCAAAAATAACTGTTTTTATCATATATACATACAATTGTTTAAAAATCTTAATTTTTTGAAAATTCGATATTTCGAATATGAGTACAGTGAAAGCTCTAATAAGTGGACACTCATGGTTATTTTTGTCCGTTTATGAAAGAAAAAAAGAAATAGAAACACATTTTTTTTAACTTCATGTTAAATTTTTATTATTAAAAAATGACATCGCTTAAAATATAACGGAATGCAATGAGAAAAGAAAACCATACATGCTCAAAATAACACCAACTTACTTACTTCCCGAGTAACTAATAAGCTTTCAACATAACATCGCTCTGTCCGGTTATTAGAGCTTCGCCTCCGGTTATCGGGGATTTTCTATGGATTTGCTTACGTATTTTAATAATGGAACTTGTTTTTTTTCTGCTTCATTTGTTGGTAAAAAATAATACCTAAAAAATATTATGTGCCCACGTATTAATTTTTTTCAAAGTTAAATTTTTTACTTTTGTATTATAATAAATGAAATACTAAAAAATTCGTAACGGTGACAAACAAAAATTATGGGCGGCTGAAGAAATAATATTCGGGCGGCAAATTGTGTAAAAATAGTTCTGCGCCTATTAACGTTTTTTTAGTTTTTGAAATGTTTTAGTGTCGGTTATTTTTATATAAAGTCAAGTTTTTTTCTTTTTTTTTTTTTAATTATTTTAAATTTTAAGCAAAGGAACAAAAATAAATAAAATATAAAAATATCTTTTTTTAATTTAAAATTATAAATCTGTAAATTTTATATTAAACTTTAATTTTATACACATTTAGGAAATGTCATTATTTGGCAGACAGCAACTTTCGTTCACTCCATCTATTTTTTTAAACATGTTTTATTCAAAGTTTTTTTTTTATTAATAATTAAAATAGTGATATAATGTTAAATAAATCGGGTAAGGCTTTAAAGCAATAACTGGTTTTTTTTTTAAGTTTTTCGAAATTCTGAAACTTTCCATCAACTTTAATGTTATAAGAATGTCAAGAATTAATTTTAATTGTCACCACCTTAAGTATTTTTTTTATTAAAAAAATCTGTATGGTAAATCTTGCATCAGCGGCAATCTTCCAATATATAAGCTGAAAGCAAAATAAAGAGGTTAAGAAAAAGTAGCTGATAGCTCCCTTCCTTAAATTCATATTTTTGTTTTTTAATAAATCAGCACAAATCTATTTTAGTGTAAAGAATGAATTTCATGTTTATGTTTTATTCTGAGATTTTAACCGACTTTTAATAAGAACACGTAGTTTTACGTGAATTGTATGTCTGTTGTTTATATAAGTGTCAAGTATGCGCAAATCAGGCACACGTAACAGTTTCTCATTCAGCTAAAGTTTATTTAACATTATTCTTTTTCATATCATATAAATTAAATTTACAATTACCATAAATTTATTAAAGATACACATCATGAAATTTAAGTGCAATTTTCCAGCATGATGTGGTTAACACAGTAGCTATATATTTATAACAATAGATTGGTATAACCTGCGCCCAGGACCCAACACACATCAAAAATACAATAAAACCCCCCACACACATACGCACCATCAATTACATAAATTTAATTTAACAAAAGCAATTATATGGCCGCCTTCCATTGCGCGAGATGCTTGCAGCTCATTGCATTGCATTCAGTTAGAAGATTTCATATCTGGAGAAACGAGCCTCCATCACTATACACTCTATCCTCTCAAGCCCACTTAATTTTTTTTTTTTTTTTTTTTGAGTTACAACAAACTACGCGCGTCAAACATTATTTGTATACACCACAAGCACACAACATGTAGGCAGACAGCAAGACACTTTAATCAGACACAAAAGGACATAGAGGTGCGATAAAAATCATTCGCTTGGCATTATTCCGCATAATTGTATGTCAACGATATTTTTGCTTTTATTGTATTATTTTATGAAAACGAGTGTCTTTTGAGGAAAACTTTATTTCCTGGATGTCTATGAGTATACCTACGATATATGAGGCTTAAGTCTTAAGAGATACCTATATTGCATGGGATTGGGATGGTGCTTATACTGTTTGCGTATTATGAATGTCTTGAGATCTCTATTTGCATTTGCATTTTTTTTTAACCAAATTGTTATTTCTATGTTAATTTCTTAGGAAGAGACAGCTTATCCGTGTGGTGTGATGCTATCGATAACAAGATACTTAATCCTTATGGAGGATGTTTTTGAGATAATTAACTATATTTATACGATTTAGCAGTGTGTTACAGTGATTTGGTGTTTTATTTATTTATTTTTTTGACAAAGAGAAGTGTTAGCTATAGATTATTAATTTTCATACGATAAAACATGGAAAGACAATTAAGATAAATGTAAATGTTTCCATTTTAGTTTTATCGTTAATTATTTTTAAAACTCTATTTTGAATTACAACCAAGATATTAAAATAAATTAAAGGAACATTTGTGAGAGAATTACAGATCAGAAGTTGGATACAATTTCATGCAAAGTTGCATTAAACCTCTATACGTACTTAGCTGAATTTTTGTTCACATTGCAAAATATGTGGTCATTCTACAGAAGGCTGTCTATGATGAATATATTTACTATACCAAGTACTTAAAGCTGTTTGGTTTCTTCAATGCACTTGTCACAATACAAAATGAACTTATAAACTATAAACAAACTCTATCAGAGCTGTCGTTAAAGAAGGGCGTTTCAACCGGGACTCAAGTAATCATATCTTCAAAATATAAAATGCACGACTGGGTCGCACGAACTTGAATTTATGAGTGATTAGACTGTTTTCGAAATATCGAATTTTCAAAAAAATTATTTTGAATTTTTTTTTAAATGAAAAATTTATTTTTTTGTAAATTTTGATACGCAATATTGTTTGAACTTATCAGATGCTTTTGTTTAAAACATTTCATTAAAATCGGTTCAACAGATAATGAGATAATGAAAAACCGAAAAAATGGTTCTATGAGATATACCATTTTTAATCGATGGATACCATTTATTTCCAATAATATAGTAGATCGAATTGATATTCGTTCACATACAAAATTTAATAAAAATCGTAGGAGCCGTTTTTGAGAAAAATGAGATTTTTTTTAACCGGTTTTTAAGCATTTGTATGGAAGGTCCGTTATTTTTGGTCATAATCATAATAAAATCTGATAGATAACTTTAAAATATTTCTAAATGTCAAATTTATTAAAAATCGACCAAACCGAAAATTTTTTTTATAAAATACTTTTAAAACTTTTTAAAAGATTTTCTATACAAAAATTGGTTAACATCAGTTGAGCCGTTTTTGAGAAAATCGAAAATAAAAAAATGGTAGAATGTTAGAAAATGGTAGCCTTTTTGTTATTACTGATTTTTTTTTTTAATTTTGAGCACGTTTTTAAGAAAATAAGATTTCAAAAATTTGTTAAAAAAAATTTGTACGGTAAGGCACTCTTATTTTTGATCTTTAAAAATTAAAAAAAAACGTGTCGGGGGGAATTCTCAAAAATCGCTAGCTACCAAGTTTAAAGAAAATCGACCCACCTGTTTATAGGCTGCAGCTGAAAGAACAGGATAGACAGAAAAACAGACAGACAGAATTGCCACTTTTTCCGACTTCGCTATCATCGTAATATCGAATTTGATCAAAATCTCGAGTTAATTTTTTTTTTAGGAATCCATAACCTGCCATATAGTACCTACATATGTATGTTATTTATTGCAAGTAAAAAATTGTCCATTTGAAGTCAAGTTTTTAGCTTCTAACTGTATAATCATATATGAATCTTGTAGCAGATTTCAAACAATTTGTTTAAAATTTAATTTTCTTTTGTTGAAAACTCCATACAAATTTCCCTGCTGCCCCACTAATGTTTCATTGATTGCTATACTTATGCCGAAATTTTTGTAAAGGAATATTGTGGCAAAATCTCTGATCAAATTTTATTAAAAAAAATTCAAGATAAATCTAGATTTAGGCTAATTATGAATCTCCAACCTCTCTCCCCAAAGATAAGTAAATAAATCATTAGGGTTCCAAATGTTTCCATTTCAGGTCATATATACCTCATAATATAGGAACATATGGAGATGGACTGTAAAAGTAATTGTATGAATACAAATTCTTATTCTTATCTCTCGATCAGTTCAAAAACCAGCATTTTCTTCATTGGAATTTTCTCATAAGGATCAGTACCAAACATATGAGCTAGTGCGATTCATCAAATTCTTGATCGAAACACGATTTCACAGTAAAACCCTCATCAGATATCACCCCAATTATGACATTTGCAAATTTTAATCCCATAACACATAACCATCACAAAATTAAAAAAATCATCTTCTCTTCCATAAAATATAGCCCTGGAGGCTCTTAAATGTAGTCAGTCATAATGTCTCTGATTCCATCACCATTATATTCCTTGTTCTACATATAAATATAATATTTGCTAATCCTTCAACTTGATTTCCAAGTAAAAATAGATTTCTTTTGTTTGCAATAAAAACGAAAAAAAATATTATACAATCCCATAAGGTATTGTATATACCTGGGTGCTAACATATTACCTTTATATTTAAAACGATTGAGATCAGGAAATCATATTTTGATCAAATCAAAATTTTGACACATTTTCTGAGAGTTGCCTAAAAAGGGGTTTGCACAATTTCTTCTGCTCAAACATCTTAAAAAAAAACATGAAGGAATTTTAAAAATTGTTAAATTCAAAAAGGTAGATTCCGAAAATTCTTACGTGTGATTTTGTTTGCATTAGAGATTTTGGTTTTTTGTTTATATAATATTTCGCAAACAAAAAAACAACAAAAAACCAAAACACCAAAAATAAAAGAGTAAAGGTGCAAACATTAAAAACAAACCCCGAACAACAACTTGAGGCTATTTTTGTTTTGTTTTTTTTTTTTTACATATATATTTTGTGGGTTCAGAATGTAATTTATTATTTAGACGGTTGTTTTTTTAGTTCAACATTCGTTTACTTAATCCGACACTTATAGGAACCGGATCGAACAATATGAAACATTTATTCAACAAGTTTATAGTTTGGCTTTTCTTTTTTGTGTCTTCAGTCTTGAATAAACTTTAAAATCTGTTAGTCCAAAATTAAATTTAATTTGGTTATTTTTTAAGGATGACTATTAAAAATGCATAATTGCAATTTTTAGAAGAACAATTATAAGCAAAAGTGCCACAATTAGTCTAAGGGATTAATTCATAAAAGCTGAATGGAGCTATTTCATAAAAAGTGTTGCAGCTTGGTTGGTTTAAAATGTGTCTGACAAACTTAAGAAACATTTCTCTTAAATTCTTTGCGAAAACAGAAAGGCTAAAAGTTATTTTATTTTTGGGTGAGTCAGTAAAATCCAAGTCTATCAAATATTAAAGTCGAGTTTTGAGTGTTTCATATATGAAAAAAGAGTTTTAGAAGTCCCATTCAGGGGGAAATAAAAGAAAGACCAAAATAGAGGAATTTAAAACAAAAAGAGAAAAGAGGAAAACATATTATCGAAAGAGATAAAGACCCCAGATTTTACAACGTGAAAGGAATCAGCATCCATTTCCCTTATATACAGAAGCTTAGCTCTTTTCATTGTTTTAAATTCGACCAATTTTTTGAAAAATATTTACTGTAATTTTTTTGTTTGTGAATTAAAAATTGAAAAAAAACTACTCATCGATTAGGATTTTTTCCCATAGAATCTTTCTCCTCTTGAAATTAGGAAAATCATCACAAACCTTTAGTGTTGTTGTCTGCTCTTGAACTTTTCTACCTTGATTTTTATCTCTGTCCTTTTTGTAACTCTATTATAATCTCCAAAAATCATTTGCTTAATTTTAAAAAAATGCAGGTCTTGACACGAAAAATTATTTGCCCATGTATAATTGACTCTGAATTTAAGGCCACTTTTATGATTTGCGTCAATTCCCTCAGAATATCTTGAATACAGTGCCGTAGCCAGGATTTTGGTTCGGGGGGGGCTTGCTTCCAAATTTTGCGAGGAATTCTTTAAACAAAAAACTATATATATCCCAATTTATTGATTTTTATTATTGTATGTACTCAAACGAACATATACTTAAATAATTTTTTTTATACACACATATTATCAAAGCAGAAGACGTCTTGATTTTCTTTTTGACATGAGATCAATCACCTTATCTGGATCCACATTAATATCTGAATGAGCAGATATCATAGCAAGTGAGCTTAATCTTGCATTCCCCATAACTCTTCGGGACACTGTTTTAATCCTTTTCATAGTTAAAAAGGTTCTTTCAACACTAGCTGTGGTCACTGGAGGCGTGGCCAAAACCGTAAGCAAGAAGTTTATACCTCTAAAGTAAGTCTTGTCACATACATATATCAAGCAATTTTAAAACTTCGATAGAAGGATCAATCGACGATATTTTTTCGCACCAGAGAATGTACTCAGCTTTCACAGCTGACAACCAAATTGCATTATCAAAGTAGCATGTTAGCTTTTCCATTTCGTTGACTCGCCCAACCGCAGAAAAACCTTGGAGAAGAGCTTGAAACGATGGTAGAACGTCTTCGTTGATCATGAATCTGTCCGTAAGATTTTGTATTAACGAATCTATTCAAGGAATCAATACAGACACTCTAAAATAGGATTCAGTAGAAGAGGTTTCTGGATTGGAACGCGTGGTTTGTTTCAATGAAGTTCTTGGAGTCTTAATTCAACTTTAAATAAGTCCTCGGCAAGGTTAGATACGGATTGAAAAGCCTCTCTGAAAAAATCTTCGGCTTTTTCTCTGATGTTCTCAAGAGAATTCAGAACTCTTCTTTGGTGCGGTCGATTGCAGAAACGAAATCTAAGTATATGTTCTATAGGAAAACTGATAAGGGCAGCGTTAAACTGAACAGCTTTTCGCATACAATGGGGCTAACTAGGAAATCACATTTTTGGACCGCTGCCAAAAGTGTTGATGCCTTCGAAGACATCGCCCACGTTCTGCTCGTTATTTCTTCAAGACTTATTGAGATGCATTTGAAGAGCTCTACAAAGGAAATAATACTGTACATTAGAAAGTTTTAGTTTTTATTTTAGACTTTCGGGGGGGGGGGGGGGCTTCAGCCCCTCAAGCCCCCCCCCCTGGCTACGTGCCTGCTTGAATACCAAAAAGTTGGACGGCTTGAATGCTAGACGCGACACCCTTGACATAATCATTGATCCATACACTAATGCTCCATACACTAATGCTCCGGTCTGCAAGGTTGAAAATTAAATCTAGACTACTTTTTAGTACAAAAATTATTGGAGGATGTCAAACTAATTAATTTTTTTTAAATTTTAATTAATTTTTTTAATTTTTAATCCATTTAATTGTAGATATTCTGAATTCCAAAGTTGTAGAAAAATTTTAGAAACTTAAAAAAAAAATTAAATTAAAATAAAAAATAAAAGAAGAAGGTCCTCAAAAAGCTGACTAAGTGCCTGAAAATTTTAGTAGTCATAATTTTGTTTTATACCAAATGGAAAACCTTCCCCGAAAAGTAAAAGTGAGTGTGTACTCCGTTTTTTTTCATTCCACCCATTATGTTTAACAAAAAATGTATAAGTTACCCACGCAGATGTGTACTCCAGTTAAATCTTCAGAAAACCAAAACTATGGAATTTTTACAGAAAAATTTAACTCAATTTCAATTCTTAAATATATTTTAAAATATACAGGGTGATTCGGAAAAGGTGTAAAAAAAGCTAGAACGTGTAGGTTAGGTCGAGACAAGAAAAAATTTGTATAGGAGGGAGGAGTTTGTCCTTCCGTTTAGCCGCGTGGGGCAGTTTTCTAAAAAAAGACTAAAACAAAAAAAAAAAAAAATAAAAAAACAAGGATAATGCTGCTAAAACCATAAATCTCTTATTTTATTTCAAATAAAGTTGTTTTAGTGCTGTTCACTAAAAAAAAAAAATAATTTTTAAACACAAAATTTTGAAAAAAAAAAATTGGAACTATGCTTTTTCACAATTATTAATTAAGTATAATTTAAAAGAACTGCAAATGTCTTCTAGTTTTTGAGAAAATTGAAAATAACTAAATTTACTAAATTATAGTTTTTAGTTAAATAGGATTTTAAGAGAATTTAAACAATTGATGGAAGTCAAATATAGGAAAGAACTATTTTTGGTATTTTAAATTATTTCAATAACTAGAAAACATATTAGCATCTAGTTTTCTTTTTGTTACATTAATAAGAGCGTTGAATTTTGAAAACAAAAATAGAAATTAATTGCGTAAAATTTTGAAAATAAATATATTAATTTCTTGTTTTTTTTTTTTTTTTTAATTTTGAGTTTGAAAAATAATTTAAAAAAAAGTGTTCACTAAAACAACTTTATTTTAAAAGCTTAAGCATCATTATTAGTATTTTGTTTTAAAAAATTGTACTTGATATTTGGTTGCTAGTTTAAAATGTATAAATAAATTTATGCAAAAGGTTATACAATCCTAAATAGCAGAGTAGAAATTGAAAACTTTATAACAGAGCTTATTTATTAAAAACTGGCATTTATGACCATAAAAGGTCAGCTAATTAAAGATTATTAATAAATAACTACGTAATTAATAATAACATACAAATAAATAAATTACAAAAAATTAGAAAAGCAATGCTCTCCGGATGGACCAAAAATTTAAAACTTTTAAAAAACCTACTGAAATTTTGAAAATGAACAATTAAAGAAAAAAAAAACTAGCTTAACCAAACAGGAGGGATAAGAAATGAGATTTTAACAAATTTTTAAATTTTATTTAAAGTGTTCTTAAAACTTCCCTAATCCGAAAATTCTTGATTCTTTCATAATCTTGTTTCGTATGTGGGAGGAAAGTGAGATTTTACCATTATTATGTTTTTATAGAAATACGTATGAATCTTCATTTCTGTTGATCATCCACTTGCTAACAAACAAATACAAATAATCAGATATGAATAAATAACTAAGACTGCATTCAAGCAATGCAACTTATTTTAAACAAATCTTTCAAAAAGATTCGAAGATTTGACTTAAAGTAGTTTATTATATCAAACGATGAGTTTTATTATTTTATTCTTTTTTTATTATTTTTATATTTTTTTTTTATTATTAACCATCGCCTTCTTTTTTCAGTTAATGTCTACAACCACCTACTCAACAACTTACCAATTTAATCTACGAGATAATCCCAACAATAGATCATCATACTACGAGTGTATAACACTCTCCCATCACAATCGTAAAATCCCAAAATTTTTAAATATTCAAAATTATTCATCTCGTAAAATCTATTAGTATAAATAATAACCACGCCCGCAGTAAGTTAATTTAAAACTTAATTTCCCCCCACTTAGCCACTAGTTATAAAGAAAAAAAAGAAAATAATAAAAAAAAACAACGATCATCAAAAAAGAATTGATATAAAATTTTCCTTTGAAAAACGAAAAACCGAAACCCCTTTTCATTGTATATGGTGGCTGACGCATTTCATTTATACCATTCTCTTGTCTTAACAATAGAAAAATGACATAAAACCTCTGGGATCCAACTATGAAAACATTTTATTATAGCTTCCAAACAAAATCAACTCTCGCAACATTATGTTTTCTTGGGAAATAAAAAATAAAAAAAAATCCCACTTGACAACTTCCTGTTACACCAATACTATCACGCTTATTTGTAGTTTAAAAAAAAATCAACCCAATAAATCTAAGACAATTAATATTCGAAAATGAAATAACAGCACCATCTATGCTGCTGCTGCATATATCCAAAGCCAACTTCACTACCAAGCAACATGGGCGGCATTCAAAACAAAAGAGCTGAGCGACAAACTTGAAGTTTTTTTTTCTCCATCAATTTATTACCATCACCGCACGCATGTCGGCACGGATTCCATTCAATTCGGCTGACATCTCAGAAAACACATTTATTTCCAATTGAATTTCCCCCATTCAGCCATTACAACAATATTTGGACCTCATATCCCCAATCGTTATATTGCTTATGGAGAGCGAGAGACCTCATCAGAGGCCGAGAATCGAGACACGTTTATATGTATGTATGGTATGTACGGACGGACGGATGGGACCGAAAGAGCCTCCTTTCATAAATTATAATTTATGGCGTGCGCGTTAGTGCCACCTCTATTCGCCGATGCTGTCGTTCATAAATTCAGTTAGCTTTACTATTTGTGACATTTGACTATAAAGCTTGACACAATGGACGACCGACGAAGGGAGCGAACATGAAGTAAGAAATAAAACCATCCCGTGATAGGGAATGTGATGAGGGGGGGAAGGGGGCAAACACTTATGAAACTAGAAAGTCTTTTCAATTTGAATCATTATTGCCAATATAGACTTGCCAAACAGAGACCTTACTATAAAGTCCCGCTTTTTTCCGCTTGAGAGGGATTTTTTTTTTGTCGAGCCCTCCTGCCTCCTACACATTAATTGTCTGATTGGTGTCCCTTTTTACTCGGAACCTTCTTATAAATTTTTTTTACTTCATTTTATTGCTCCTTGGCAATATTTTGATCGGTTGCGATCATCAAGCGATGGTCTCCCTGAGATTTGCTATCCCTATACATATACTCATACCTATCTGTTCCCTATACACGCCTTACTCGATCTCCTCATTCCCTCAAGGACTTGAATATCAATTCAAGAAAATGTGTCTTCTTGCATAAAGCGCTAATGCTAATTTATTACTGATTCATGTGAGTATAGGGAATTTTTTTATTTGCTGCTTGCTCGCTGCAAATGTAGATACTCTAGATGGTCTGTAAAGGACTCGCATTCATATCTATATATAATATAATATGTAAGGTAAAACCAGCTGTGTGGAACGTGCTCTGTCACATTGTACAGATATCAAGTGCTTTTAACGTCATTTTTTGAATTCGTTTCGCTATGTTAGATATGCATATGGATTATTGAGAAAATTACCAGTCAAGTCAATGCGATGTTGTTGGGGACATTTTGAAAGGCGTGTAAAGTTTGGTATGGAGTATGACACTTTGTTTAGGGCGCGCAAATGCGATTTATAATCAAGAAATTGAAAATTAATGCGATGGCAATCTGTTTGGTTGTACTTTCGATGGGATTTTCAATTGAACTAAGTGGGAGCTTAAGTTTTTAATTTTTTTTTTTTTTTTGCTTACCTATTCAACCTAAGATATTTTTTTTTTTTAATCTATTTTGACATTAAGTGAAGTTATTTCTTGTTTAAGGTGTTTCAAATTACATAGATGATTTTAATTATTTTTAAAGTTCTTTAACCAAAACTCCAAAATTTCTAAAATTAAAAAAAAAGTAACAAAATCGGATCAATCAAAAAATTAGTTAAAGCCTTGAATAAAAAAAAATGCTGGAAGAATTGGTTAAAACTGCGGAAAGATCATCACGTGGTGTAAATCTAAGGAACCATTAGAGAATACAAGCGCACAGTAAATGTTTAAGTAATAGATTTTATTGGATTCTATAGAAAATCCTACATGAAATGAATCAACAAAAGCCTAACCGCTATATTATTAATAAAATGCTGTCAAATTGGATTGATTCCGGGTTATAACTGAGACTAGAAACTCAAGAAAGAACAACACCTACAGCAGACTCGCCATTTTTACTTGCGTGAGATTTTGATCAAACTTGACATTACGATGATAGTGAAGTCGAAAAAAGTGGTTCTCGAAATTCTGTCTGTCTGTCCTTTCGGCTGTAGTCTAAACGGATGGATCGATTTTCTTTAAACTTAGTACCTAGCAGATTTTAAATAAAATTTGTTCTTATAATCAAAAATAACGGTACCTCCCATACAGATGTTATAAAACCAGCATTGAAAATCTCATTTTTCTCCAATACGGCTCATGCGATTTTAATTAAAACTTTTGAGTAAATAAATATCAGAACGGTCTACTATATTATTGGAAGAAAGGATTTATTTATCGTTTAAAAATGGTACCTCTCATGCATAGCAACATTTTTTTGGGTTTTCGACTATCTCATTATCTGTTGGGCCAATTTTAATGACATTTTTTACACAAAAGCTAATAATAAGTTTGAATAATGGTGCATATCACAATTTTTAAAAAATCAAATTTTGGGTTTTTAAAAAAAAAATTCAAAATAATTTTTTGAAAATTGAATATTTCGAAAATTGGTGCATGATTTTTTTTCCAAATTAATTTTTAAACTCCGCATAAATAAGTACGAAAAATTGGGTACCATTTTTTTTTCTTAAAAATATTATAAATACAAAAATAATTTTTTAAAAAACAGCTCCATAGATTTTTAAAAAGTTTTTCTCATAAATTGAGATTTGTGTAAGAAATCACGTGGTGAATATTGCGTTGGTGTCAAATCAATTACATATATTTTTTTATCAATTTATTTCTTATTTTATTGATTTTTTAACATTTTTTTCAGTCTAAACTGTAAATTCCATGCATACATATGTGCGAAGTGCAAGACAGCACGATGCTGTATTGTTCATTTTTATGTAATCATATATTATTTCCTTAAATTAGATTACATATACATAGGCTCCAATAACTAATGAATTTCTTTTATCAGATGAAAAGTTTTTAAAACTATTAAGATAAGACTTTAAAACCACAGTTTGATCGCACATAAGATCAAGTTCGTGCGACCAAGTCATGCATTAAATTTTTTTTTGTTTTCCAACAATTTTATATTTGTTGAACCGATTTTAATAAAATTTTTTACTCAAGACCTTCTACTAAGTTTAAATAATATTGCATATTAAAATTTTCAAAACATCAAATTTTGCATTTTTAAATAATTTTTTGAAAATTCGATATTTGGAAAATGGGAAGATGTTCTGTTTTTTAATTAGTTTTTTTAACTCTTCATCGAGAAATACTAAGAAATGGCGTACACATTTTTTTTTTAATGTTTTAAAAACTATATTTAAAAAAAAAATATTTAAACCGCTCCAACGATTTAAAGTTCATGCGACCTAGTCGTGCATTTTATTTTATACAATGTAAACCTAATAATATTCTTTTATTAGGGTATATTAAACTTACTTGGTTCATAAAAATTTTATCACCATTAAGTAAATAAATATACACAGTGGCTTACTGCCACATAGATTCACATAAATATTTGCTAACATGTTGTAAATGCGTTCTACTGACATTTTGATAGTTAACCCTTCTCCTAAGTAGAGGCAATCAAAACGAATCTGATTTCAATGGGGATACAAAAAATAATTAAAATAAAAACAAGAATGAACCCTTTCAACCTACTGCAAAAATGTCCTTTTATCAAACATAAGTTATATTGTCTTCCTTCGTTTTCTTTTTTTTGTTGCATCTTGTGTACCTCTTCTGTTGCACACTGAAAGACACAAGGTAATCAATGTTTATTGTTATTTGTGAATTTTCATTCGATGTGGTTATCAAGATATATGAGCACAATATGCCGACAAGACGTTATCTTAAGATATATTCGTACAAGGACATCCCTTCTGATTATTTTTTTTTAATAAAGTTGCGGATATTCATTAAATTTCCTCGCCAGATAGGTTTGTCTGCCACGCAAAAATCTTAAAGTGACATTATTCTGCAAGAAAAAAAAAAAAAAAAGATCGACAAAACTCAATCGAGCTGAAAAGAAAAAGGATCTGATGTGTGTGTAGATGCTAAGGAATCCCTTTAAAGCGCGAACTCATAAATTCCTTTTAGCAATGCGTAAATTGCTTGTACCTATGGCCTTGATTGTCGTTTGCCCTTAATTTTTTTTTTTTTTTTGATATACAAGTCGAGTGTGCAAAGTTCGTGGCCCAGGAATTGTCACACATTGTCAAATGAATATCCTTGCACTTATATAGAGAGAGAGATGATCCCTTTTCTATTCGATCGATATAATTGTTTCATGCAAACCATTGATCAATAAGGAAAGAGTTCATTGAAGATGAATGGTAAAAGGGTCGTTCGGGTGAGCCAAGATGTCACCAGAAAGGATCTGTTTTTTTTTTTTTCTATATTAATTTTCTTAAGAAAAGGGTTAGCTCGTAGAGAAGATATCCATCCTCTTTTTTTTGGTATATTTGCTGATTGTGCGATTGATTAACATCGAATGCGAAAAAATTGATTTTTGCTCTGATTATGAGAAAACTAGAATTTTTATGCTTGTGTGAATTTTGTCATTTAAGATTTTTTTTTTTACTATTATTTTGGTATGATTGTTGTCCTTTGGATGGGTTTTGCAAAGCTGCAAGAAAAGACATGTATATTCGACAGTTGGTTTTATATAGGCATGGAAGGGTTGTTTGGATTTTTATTTTTTGCTATGCGAATTCAGGTTTGTCTTTATTTTTTTGAATAAATTTCCGAAAAATCAATGATCTTTTGGAAATTGATTTGAATCGTTGATTGTGGTCTTTTGTTTAAATGGAAAATGATATTTTTGAAAATTCAATTTTTGTGGGAAAATTCTTATGATTAAAAAAAATAAAAAAAGAATTTGTGAGAACTGGTGATACTCGTGGGTATACAAATGGAATTTGAGGATTTAAGTCTTTTTTCCTTCGTTTTTTTAATTGTGATAAATATGTACATATAGTATATATGGCAAGTTATAGATTCGTAAAAAATCTAACTCAACATTTTGATCAAACTTGACAGATGGCGAAGTCGAAAAAAGTGGATCTCGCATTTCTGTCTGTCTGTCCTGTCCTTTCGACTGCAGTCTTAACGGGTGGATGGATTTTCTTAAAACTTTGTACCTAGCCGGTGTTGTGCATTCCCCTACACGTTTTGTTTAATTTTGTCTTAAGACCAAAAATAACGGTACCTGCCGAACAATTATTTTCTAGCAAAAAATGAAAATCTTATTTTTCTAAAAAAACGTACCCACAACTTTTATTAAAAAAATCCAGTAATTTTTTTTTTTCAAAATTACTTAACGACAAAACAAATCTGGCCAATGCTGGATCTGATGCGCTCTAAGCAATTGATATCTTCAAGCAGATTGCACATTAGTTCCGTAATAGGTGTCATAAGCGGACACTGTCTTATAGGTAGGCACGCCATGCGACTAGGCGTTCACTCTAATGATTTCTGCAGAAGCTGCATGGATGAGGAAGAGGAGGAAACAATTCCTCACCTTCTTTGTACATATCCTGCTCTGTCACAGAGGCGTAGACTCCATCTGGGAGACTTCTACTACAACAATACAAGTGATCTAGCAAATACTTCTATAAGTAATCTCGCACTCTTCATAAGGAGCTCAAATTGGTTTAATTGAGTAAGGAAAAGCTTTCCTAGATCCATGTGGTATCACAACGGGCCAACAATTGGCCTAAGTGTGTCGGTTTTCCACCGACAGCCACTTCAACCTAACCTAACCTAACATTTTATAAAAAAATCGGAAAAAATGGTTATAAAAGTTACCTCCCATGGAACCATATTTTTAATTTTGTTTCAAAAATGGCTTAACTGATTTTGACAATTTTTTTTATAAAAAAATCTTTCAAGAAGTTTCAATTGTCTTGTATGCAAAAATTTTAAAAATTTCTTTTTTTGGATTTTTAAAAAAAAGTTTCCAATTTTTGTTTTAGGAACTTGGTCGATTTGGATTAAATTTAGCGCCCATTATTTTTTTAACATTATCTAGCAGATTTTAAAATAAAAATTATTCTTATATCACCGAAAATAACGATGCCTCCCATACAAGTGTTTTAAAACTGGTAAGGAAAATCTAATTTTTCTCAAAAACAATTTTGATTAAAATTTGTATGCGAACTAATATTAGTACGATCAACCATATTATTAAAAAAAAAATTATCTATTGTTTAAAAACGGTATCTTTCATAGAACCATTTTTTTGGTTTTCGACTATATCATTATCTGCTGAACCGATTTTAATGAAATTTTTTACACAATAGCATCTGATAATTTTGAATACTATTTTTCATAAAAATAAAAAAAAAAAAACAAATTTTGGATTAAAAAAAAAAATCAAAATTAATTTTTGAAAATTCCATATTTTTAAAATGAGTACATAAATGATTTTTTTCAAAATTAATTTTATAATTCCACATTAATAAAGACTGAAAATAGCGTTACAATTTTTTTTTTCTTAAAAAATGTTTTTAAAATTTTTATACGAAAAATTATTTTTTTAAAAAACTGCTTCAACGATTTTTAAATTTTTTTCTCAAAAATTGATATTTGTGTAAGAAGTTAGATGATGTACATTGCGTTGTTGTCCAAACAGTTTCAGAAGTTGTTTAAACAATTTATTTCTGATTATATTGCTTTTTTGACAATTTTTCAGTCTAAAGTTTAATTACCATGCCATACTTTAAAATCACAGTGTGAACGCACATAAGAGCAAGCTCGTGCGACCCAGTCGTGTATTTTATTTTAAATGTTTATAAAATTTTATGTATGCAAAATTTATTACAAAAAAATAGCTCTAACGATTTTTAATTTTTTTTAAGATTAGTTAAATTGATTTATCAATTTATTACTAATTATGTTGATTTTTTTGCAATTTTTTTAAGTTAAAATTGTTTTTTTGGAGCATGTTTGGTTTTTGTACGATTTTTTTTTTTTGAAAATCAATGGAAGCTTTATTTACTCCTGGGGTGCAAGTCACCAAGATAACTTCAGTGCAACTCAGTTGTGTTTTAAGTTGTAAATGCACCGAACGATGCCGATTTTTTGGTCTGTTATTTCAGCATCAAAAGGCATATTTCTTCAAAACGTGGACTTATCTGGTTTTAATTGAATATTTCATTAAACTGTAATTTAAGAAATAACTACTGAGACATCGATTTTTCCAGAGTTTGCATAATTTTCGTTTGCAGTGTATAGATTTCAATGTTTTGTTTATCTTGAGAATATTCTAGAATATAACAACCTGGGTTATCATTATTTAGAACATCTCTATGCAAACTCAGCTCGTAAAGGATATAAAAAACTTATTTTTTTAAATATAATTAAAATTTCCCCCTAAGACGCAAAACAAAATCCTAGACCTATATATTTATTTGTTGACGAACCCAAAGGATAACATGGAAGATTATTTTTAATTGAATCTTGACGTATGCGAATAGATGTTTCTCATATGATGTGCAAATCGAATTATAAATATTCATGAACTCAGTCAACCCTATCACCCAGTTATATATGTACATTTTCCTATACCGTCAATTTAATTCGCATAAATAACAAAATTTAATCAAGAATCACAAAGGACAAGAATCGCAATGCGTAGTTCTTTACTAAGAAGACATGAAACGCACCCTAATTTGCACACAGTAAAAACTTATGTCACGATATTGGTTGATCTTATATATGCGCGGGTCCTAGAAGATGACATATTTATAAGGACATATACAAATCAATAAATATGCATAGAAGAGTGTTGGATATGCGATATGGGAACTGTTTTTCTTTAATTTTTTTTTTTTAACGGATGATCCTTTTTGCGATCGATCGATTTTTTAAAGGTTCACTTCATTCATTGTTCGATTGTTATTTTGCAAAATCAAGAAAATAGAAGATATTTTCTTTGAATATTGTGCAAATCAATTTGAATCCTTTCGTCTGGAAAAGAAGTCACAGTGTATATTGTTGTTATAGTTTCGTTCTTTATCCTTCTTAGATATGGAGAATGGAATCTTAGTTTTTTTTTTTTTTTGCATTATATTGTGAAACGATGAGAAGATTCTTAATTTTGCATTTTTCAAAAAATTGTTCTCATGTATTATGTTTGTCGGATCGGTCGGTCGGGCGGGAGCGATGTTCATTGATTTTTGATTTTTTATTTTTTTTGGTATGCAATTTCACAGATGTCATTATTTGTGACAGACAAAGAACAGAATGATCGATATATTTTGCATATGGGTTTTTCTGCATACAATTTATAAAAGATATTGATATTATATGGGGCAACAATGATTTTGAGTAAAGCAAGCCAAATGCAATTGAAATTTGATTAGCGCCTTAGATTGAACTTTTGTTACATAATTTTCAAGCATGTTCAGGACGTTCATCATTTTTTAATTTTTCATTTTCCCATACTGGTAGCTAATGAAGTGTTCAAACGTGATGGAGTGTCAAATAATTATTTCTTGTAGAAGAGGGTTTGAGTGTAGTGAGTGAAGTGTACAATTTGATTGGAATTAAAAACTCATATAAACAATACAAAAATATGGGCTCCGAGAAATTAGGCCCCAGAAAATAAGATCTTAACACATGAAATAAAATAAGACCCCTCTTTTCATATTGAAATTATGCCTCATGTAAAAAGGCCCCAACGGAATTAAAAAACACCCTAAAAACAGATGAAATAACACCCCAATTTGCTTTTTCCAAACTTGTATTTTTTCAAAAATTTAATAATATTTAGTTTGTGGGAAAACATTTTAGACAGCTTACCTTTCATTCCCTGCATTTGGTGGAATTTAAATCAAAAATGTTATTATTTATATATTCCCAAAAGTATTCGTATGCTTTTTTGTTCGTTTATCCATAATAACAAAACAAATGAGAAAAACTTGATATTAGAAAATTTGTTAAAAATTTTATTAATAAATCAGAAAGAAATTACATTAGCTTGTTTTGACTTGAAAACCAACCAACCAACAGAATATAGCTGAAAGTGTCTTTTCATGCTGATGCTTTTCAATGATTTTTGTCAGCTATTCTGTTACTAGCCTTATATTTTTTTCTTATTTCTTATTTCCTGAAGCCTAATTTCACGTAGCTAAAAATATGTATTATGCTCTTCATTAATTCTTATTTTGTATGTTATTATTTTTGTACGATTGCATTTTAATCTAATTTTTAGAATTTTTGAGAGAGAAAGAAAATGGTGTTAGGTTTTTTTCGTCCAAAACCATAATACCCAAATTAAAAATATATTGGCGCTCAAAACAACTTTATTAAAATAATATTGTTGTATGATTTGGGCAATATTACCGAGGGTAATTGGCATTATGGTATTTTTTCAGGTATTATGATGTGTATAAAAACAATCCGGCCATGCAAATTTTTTTTTTTTTTTTTAATTATGAACCTTATAAGTTAAAACAATTAATTAAATAATAGAATCTATCTAATACATTTAAAATCTGCGTTTATGGTACTTTTGCCCAAGATAATAACGCCCAAATAATAAAAAAATTCATTCATAGGTATCTAAAAAATGTCGCAAAGCCCAAAATCAATGTCATAGTGCCCAAAACATTTTTCAAATATTATAACACCCAAATTATTTATTGTCGTATCGTCCAAAAGTTGTGTTTTATTTCTTGTTGAGTTTTTTGTTTCAATGTTCTTTTTTCCACATCGGCGCGGCGCCGCGAGCCCGTTTTTCTTAAAATCTATTGTTCAGAAGCAGAAAAATCTTTAAAAAAATTTTATGACAAATTTTATAACATATCATTTTACTCCGCACATTTCTTTGGAAAAATTGATATTTTTCTAGCAATTTACCAAAAAAAATTAAAAATATCTACACAAAATCAAATGGACTGTTGAAAATTAAGATTAAACTTATAACAAAACTTATCAGATCACTTAAAACATCCTAAAAATAAAGCTCTGTAGTAAAATTAAGCAGTGTAGGATTTTTGTAGAAGTGAAAATCAAACTTTCACGAACTAATAATATTAATAAGTAAGGGCCTATTCAAGACTTACCTCATGAGAGGACATAAATCACTAGAGAAATGCGAAAGAGGGACACCACTACCCATTATTTTTCCATAAAGCGTATATATTTTTAAAATTGTCGGACTATTTGTGTTTAAGGTTTCATTTAAGAATTCCGCTTTTCCTTTTTATTCCAAATTCCTTCAATCAATTAGTTCCACATTAGAACACATATTGATCCTTCAAATGATTATTAATAATAATTATTGTCAATCGATTTCTGATCTAAAAAGTAATAAATTCAAAAATTAAAAAAAAACAATGTGAAAAAAAAAAAAATAAACATCAACAAATTTTTCATCTTCTGAATGAAAAATTGAAATCATAAAGATTCATTCAAGCAAATGACTTTAAAACGAAAGGATCGATAGTTTCCATTGTGTTTTTCTTATTTCCAATAGGATTAGTCATTCTTCAATGCTTCTTCTTTACGAATATTGAGAATTCCCTTAAAAACACACCATGGACATGGAATCCTTAAATACGCGTGAATTATTTATTTTTGACATAAAATCTAATATTTTTGATTCTATTGTGATGATCGAAGTGGTGGGATCAAAAATAGACAGGCAGCCATTATTATATGTTTCCTTTCTAGTTTTGTTTTCTTTTTTTTTTAATTTTTTGATGACAAAGAGCGAGTCGAAGAGAATTCATTTTGAATGAATATAATATTCGTGTCCGTTTGTTGTCTGTCCGAATCGTCCATATTCAATGCAATTATATAGATCGTCGTACCTGAGCTGGATACACATACACACAACTATGCAAGTATATGTACATTCTTACGCCCGTCTGTCTGTCTGACTAAGTCGCGGGATTTTCTCTTTTAAAATGATGCGGGAGTGTGTGGTGTGGGTAGCCTTAGGTAGATATATTTTTGTTTGGTCCTTAACTGGCGACATACTGTCTGGCAAGTCACAGAATCTATTCAAAATCCGAGCACCCGCATTTTTCATTTTTCATTTATTTATTATTTTTTGTTGTTAAAAACCAACAAAAGGTGAAAGAAAAGAAATGCATTTCAGTTCCACTTGAGAGAAGAGAAAGAAATGAAAAAAAAAAAGAAGTTGTAATGCATTTCAATGACAATGTGGATTTTAATGTCTTTCTATATGAAGATACTCTGTGCTGTGCGATGGATGAGAAGATCAATAGAAATCTCTGGCAATGGAGGTGGATTTGGTCATTCATTGGTAAATTGGTTAAAATATTATTCTTGAAAGAATAAGTCCTCATCGATATTCATTCGATGCCACACAATGCGGGGTGTTTTTTTTTTTTTATTTCTGATAGCACTTTCCAGTTTGTAGGTATATTTTGACGAATCGATCACTATTAATCCACTTTTCAATACAAATGAAAAATATTAATGACAGCGATTAATTCTTAGTTTAAAAAAAAATTGATAAATTTATTTGAAAATTGAATACAAACTTCGTAAAGAAATGTTGAAGGTGTATTGGTAAATAGCACTTGACAGGCTTTTCTTTGGAACAATCAAACATTTTGACAGTTTTACTCAAAAGGCATTTATTTAAGTTTTTTTTTTTGTTAAAAAACCCTGCTATTTTCTTATATTGTATATCTGTCATTAAATTTATATTCTTAACATTTGTCAACTACAGACGACAAGTATTCTCTTTGAACAGTACAAGAAAATGCCATAGTTTTATAGTAAATCAGGGTGGTCAACATTGTAGGTTGTATAAGACATTTTATCATGTAAACAATACGCGGTTAAATAATTTCCCACAATAATTATTAATAAATTGTGAGGTCTTAAAATCTTAAAATAATTCTTTTTTACGATGATTTTTTCATTATAAGAATATACCAAAGAGCGAAAAAAAAAATAAATCGTATAGATGTTAACCACTTTTCGGCCTATCATACCTAAGAGCACAATCATCATACGGTTTATAATAGTACAGGAACCTAGACATAAAATGGGAAAATTTGGCACAATAATTTGTAACAGATGACTGGATCTTACATTTCATTGTTTTGTCAGGTTTTTAAATAGAACTCGAGACTTTGATCTAAGTTTACATTATGATGATAGCGAAAAGGTGGGTCTCGCAATTCTGTCTGTCTGTCCTTTCGGCTGTAGCCTAAACGGGTGGATTGATTTTCTTTAAACTTGGTACCTAGCGTTTTTTGGGCATCCCCCCACACTTTTTTAAATTTTTTTTAAGGACCAAAAATAACTGTACCTACATACGGCAGATGTAGGTACAGTTTTTTTTTTTTAGCAAAAAATGAAAATCTTATTTTTCTCAAAAACGTGCCCACACTTAAAAAAAAAATTCTGTAATTTTTATTACAAAATGGCTACCATTAAAAAAAAAATCCGAAAAATGGTTATAAATGGTACCGCCCATAGAACCATATTTTTGATTTTCGATCTTATCAAAAATAGTTCAACTGAATTTGATCAATTTTTTTTTAGAGAATTTTTCAAAAAGTTTAAAAAGTATTGCATACCAAAATTTTCAATTTTTTATTAAACATGGCATCCAGCCATTAAAAATGGTATCCCTCATAGAACCATTTTTTTGGTTTTCGACTATCTCATTATATGTTTAACCGATTTTAATCAAATTTCTTACACAAGAGCTTATAATAAATTTGAATAATATTGCATATCAAAATTTCCAAAAAAATTAAATTTTGGATTTGTAAAAATTTTCAACATTATTTTTTGAAAATTCGATATTTCGAAAATGGATGGATGATTTTTCTTCACAACTGATTTTTAAAATCCGCATTAATAAGTACTAAAAATTTTCTTAAAAATACATTAAAAATTTTGTATATAAAAAATGAATTACATATTTAAAAAACCGCTCCAACGATTTTTACAAATTTTTTCTCATAAATTGAGATGTGTGTAAGAAATCACTTGGTGTCAAATCAATTTCTAATATTTTTTAAATCAATTTATTTCTAATTTTATTGATTTTTTAACATTTTTTCAGTATAAATTGTAAATTCCATGCATATGTGGGAAGTGCAAGACAGCACAGTTCTATATTCTTCATATTTATGTACTCACATGATATTTCCTTAAACTATACTATATTTTTTACAGGTGGCATAAAAGATAGACTCCAATAACAAATAAATTTCTTTTATCAGAAGAAATGTTTTTAAAATTATTAAGACTTAAAATCGCACATACGAGCATTCGTGCAACCCAGTCGTGCATTTTATTTCTTAAATCTCCTGGATAACGTCAAAAAAATACTTGGTGCAAAGTTTAATAAAAATCTACCGAGTCGTTTAGAAATATCAAGTGTAAAAAAAATAAATTATTTTTTAAGATCCAAAAAATATTTTTTGTTTAATTTTTGTAAAAAAAAACTTGCTAAAATTAATTCAACTGTCTTCGAGAAAATCCGAAATCAAAAGGTATATAGGTCTCATTCTTAACAATTTTCTTGAATATTTTTTTCTTTAAATATCTTAAAAATAATGTATTTTTTTCTGATGGTAACCTGCTGGGATTTATTCTAGAAAGATAACCAAATCTTAATTCATAATTTTTTCATAAATATTAATTACTTAATTAAATATTAATTATTAAGAATATAGCTTCAATCTTTTTGAGCTCATTCCAGTGGCTCAGTGGCATAATAGCAACAGAAAGAGAATCTAGGGTTTTTGTTTTTTTTTTTTTTTTTTTTTAAAGTTATCTTACCAGAAACCAGTGTTTTGTTTTGTTATTAAAATCATTAAACATGTTTATTAACACAAAAAATGAATGGCAGTTATAGTTTTAATTCCCAAAATGAATACCACAGAAAAAGTAGCTAAGAAAAAAAATTATTAAATGAAACATTAATTGGCACTTCATATGCAGCTTAAACTCTCAAATAATATCTAATGAAAACCTTTTTTTTTAATTTTCCTAATCACTGTGCAACTAGGATCATTCTCTGTAAGAGCGACCAATTTATTCAACAATGAAGAATACTTATAGAGGACCATTTTAACGTTCCTCTATTATAACCAACATTTAGTGCCCTTTTCGTTAATTCGAATTAATGGTATGCCTTCTTTTCAGATACTCCAGATCCAAAAAATAAAAAAAAAAAAAAACAAATTTGAATAACAAAAATCAACTGAATTAAGTGTGGAATGAAAGCAGCAACCATCGGCATTCGGAATCATCGCCAACACCACCACCACCACCACCACCACCATGACTATTATAACCTGAAACTGAAAAGAATGACATCTTGATTGTCCAAGCGTTGAATTGAAGAACCTCTGAAGCCTTCTTCCATCATATAGGTATATAGGCACTTATCTTTCATATTTCTCAAAAACTATTGTTCATCTCTGTAAGTCTCATTAGAATTATATTGCCTTTTTGGTGGTGGCTGGTAATATCTTCAAAACATCACATCGAGATATTGAATTGGAGTGACATGCATATAATATATAAAAAGAGTATCGTATCGCGACGCGCCAGCCGACCATTACCGTATCGCACTTTGAAATTCTCGATCAAAAAACCGAAAATGAAACCGAAACATTTTAAGAACCCATCATATGGACAACAAAACTCCTTGAGGAAGTCATCATCTCGTTAACAAGAAGACAAAAATTCTTTCTCTTCTTTTTTTTGATATTCTTGACATTGTGTTTACTTTTTTTTGTTGTTGTTCTTGTTGATGTAGTTTCGAGGATCTAATTCCATTTTTCTTTTTTTCTTAAATTTTATTGAGTTTATTTTTTTTAACTGATCCTCCTTTTTTTATTCTTATTACAGAATGTGAGTTGGATTAACAATCAGGGATATATGTACATACATATATCTACCACCTGAGGGAATTGGAAAGGTACCTAAATGAAAAAAAAAAAAAAAAAAACAGGCACTTGATTGCGTGAAGAATAATATAAGATTAATAATAAAATACTCACGCAAGAATGCATCTCATCACACCTTGTCCTTTGTGGAGGTGGTTATAAAAACAACACCAGTGAGACCTTAAGTCGGGGTCCGGTTTTATATAAAAAAAGGTAAGGTATATAGGCTTTCCAGACATATTGTCTGATCTTTAATTTCAAACGAGACATTGTGGCACCAAAAATTCATTCTTTGTATTTGAAAACGAGATGTGTTCTACTTGCGATCTGATGGAAGGTATGATGTGTATGCATTTAAGGGCATGGTTTTTAAAGCAAGAGCTCTATAAAAATTAGGAAACAGAAATATTTTATTCAACGCTAGTGATGACAACAAGATAAGTCTTGAAAATAGATCTCTTGATATTTTTGCCAAATTTAGTCTTTAGAGTTCCAAAATTTGGTTAAGAAAATTATGTGTGTAAATTTTGAAATTCTAGGATTTAACATTCTGTGTATTTTTGTCATTTTGTATCAAATTTTTCGAAGTTTTGGTATTAATTTAGAAAAAAGTTATATTATACGTCAATAATCCGAAGTCTACAAAAAAAAATTGAAAAAAAATTGATTTTAAGAGACTAACAGCCGTATTTATAAGATTTTCTTAAAACATATCTTTGAGGTCATTTTTAGTTAAGTGTGCTTAAATATTTAAATTGTGTTTAAATGACGTAACTTAAATCCTTATATATATAATTCTTTTCGCATTTATTATTAACTGAACAACGATTTTGTCACGTACGTAAACGAAACAATGTGCATACTTCTAGGCTGTTTTTTGATAACTTCCAAAATAAGCAAACAAAAAACCAGCTAATTACCAAAAAAAAAAGGAAAGAGAAGCAACTTTATGTTTATTCCAAAGCAAGAGAAATGAAACCAGACTCAATTTTGCATTATGATTTTTTTTTTAATTTCCTTTATTTATTTGTGAACTTTTTTATATAAACATGTAAAAAAAAACTACAAAACTGTAACAACAATAAAATTCATCAATTTTATCTTTTCCTCTTTTCCTTCTTGTCTTCTTTTTCGTCTTCTACTTTTAAATTCTATCTTCCTTTTTTTCCTTTTTTCAAATATTTTCTGATCTATTATATTATTTAAAAATTTTTTTAAACATGTACCAAATTATTGTATTTTTAAATAATTATCAATCCTAGCTTTCATTTCGTTAATTGTAGCTTATGTCTAGCTTATAAGTCAATCTGTCTTACTGCCCCCAATAAATAAATAAATAAAATAAATAAAAAAAAACAATGGCAACACTGTAGTAGAAAAGAGAATAAGAAGAACAAGAAATTACGCTGAGTTATGTTTTAGACGAGCTCGATAGAAGTCGAGAGTAAAATAAAAGATCTTTATAATAATTATTCGATTGCCTTTTATTCTTCTTTTAATAAATAAATTCTTTAAAAAAAAAAAAAACAATTTATTTTACAAGTCAATTTATTTAATAAAATCACAAAACTTTATTTCTGCGGAATCTTAAATACTTCAAAATTAAAGCCTTAGCAAAATTCAAAGAACTTAAATAATAAATTTGTTAAGTATTTAAAAATCTGGTTATTTTAAATTTTTAAATTAAGAGCTTTATTCATACAAATTTCAAGTAGATGCGCAGAATATAGATGTAGTTAGTTATTCAACAATTATGCTTTGACTAAGATTCAGAAGTCCACAGATCAAAAGTATTAATGTGCGAATTAATAACTGAAAGGTGGTACAACAACCACTGCCAAATTTTTACCTTTAGACCATTATGCTCGAAAATTTATTTGTCAGATAACTAATCAGAACATTATTTTGTTATTGCAAACAAAAAATGATCAGAAATACCTAATGAAATATAATGTATTTATATTCATGCATTTGCATAGGTAGATGTATAGATACATATGTACCAAATTAAAAAAGAAATTGGTTCATTCGTTTAGGCTCTAGCTCAATGCACAGTGGACTTAAATTGTGCCTTCAATTTAATTTTAGAGCTATCACGATTCTCCGAAATACCGCATATTTATATTCGAATCATGTATTACAAAAATTCTGAAAGTCTTAATTTTTTTCTCACAAAAGATGATTAGTCAAAAATTTCATATTTGGAAATTATTGCCAGTAATTTAAAATAAGATATTGTAGATTCTTGGCTTCTAAATTCTGCACAAATCATTTGAGAAATCGTTGTCAAAATTCAAATTTCAACATATATGTGTGTATTCTATTATTATTGTGTAGTTTTTTTTCAAACTTACCATTTATGAACTCTAAAAAAACCTTAATTTTGTATATAAAATATAACTTTGATTAAGAAAAAAACAATTTCCTTAATTTTTAATGTACTTAAATTCAATTTCCATAATTTTATATTGTCAAAATTTTGGAAAAACTTTTGGTGTTTTAAATTTCTGCGATATTTATTAATTTTGGAATAAGAAATTTTTATAATCCAAATTTCTCATTTCTGCACCAAATAAGTTTTACAGATATCGCTTTGATATATTGATAATAATGTATACATATAAGGCGTAACTGTCATATTTTATGCGTGTACAAAATTGTTTTGAAAAAAATTGTATATTTCTCTTATTTGAAAATACGAAATTTGTGTGTTTTTTTTTTAAATTTTGACGGTCGAAATTCTGCATTATAATATTTATTATATTATTTATTCTATATAATATTCTGAATAAAATTAATGAATTATGCTCAAAATTTGACATCCAAAATGCTGAATTACCTACATAAAAACAACAATTTCTTAAAATAACGTGAGACAAAATTTATTTTTTCTGAATAACTTAATTTTGATGTTAAAAAAAAATATATTCCATAGTTTAACAAAAAAATAAATAAATACAAAAATATCAATGGCTCAAAATTTTAGACGATTAAGTATAATGTTAAAGCATTTTAAATGAGTTAGCGTCTTTTTGACAATTCATTAAAGTACTAAATCCAAATGTCACTTTGACAATTAAAAATGTTAAAATGGTACTTTTCGCCATTATTTTTAGCAAAAAGATTGATTAGTTTAAAGTTTTATACATAAGTAAATAGTTTTCAGTCCATAGAAAAAATTCTGAAATATATGTCCAAACTCCAAATCATCCTACATTTTTGTTTAAAAAAAATAAATATGTTTGTCCTTTTATGTTTAACCACTAATAGTTCTTCTTTATTATTGAAAAGAATAAAACAAAGATATTCATTCTCTTCTGCAGGAACTTATTGTTTTATACTTATTCACTCTACTTTTTTTCAATTTTCCAATTTTGTTGAACAAAGTCTGAAATATTTCACATGTCCACCTGGTAACAATGAGAGAAGATTCTTCCTGGTGGGATAGGTTAATCGTTTCTTATTTTAATGTTGTTGTTTTTTTCTCATTCAGAATTATTGTAATACCTGTTTAAAAGGATCTTCTTTACCTATACATATAGAATTTATTGACCGATACAAGATAGGATAGGATCAAGTAGATATATAGAAAGACAAACAAAAGTGAAAAGTCAGCCATGCTCTCTGGTATATGTATGCTATGTGAACATTTTTATAATCAAGAACAATAACAAAAAAAACAGGAACATCCTACGCATGTTATATAAAGGATTCCCATCTACAATTAGACAATGGAATTAGATGTAGAAAATATTATGTGTATTTAGCTATAACACATGCTGAGTTGAAATTGTGTATTGTTGTTGTTTTTTTTTCTCGTTTTCGATGGCGACAGACTGTCTAGTGTGTCGATTTTACAAAATTATCTGATGGAGGGAGAATTTGAAGAATAATAATAAAAAAAAAGACAGGTGATGTTTAGAGATACCTGCGGATGAGTTTTCATACATGTTCTCTACAAAATTTGAGAATGATAAAAAAATGTATATCACACACTTGTTGTGAAGAAATTAAATTTAAAGAATTTTAATTTCTACTTCTTTTTCTTGATTTATAAATTAATCGTTTAAAAGGAATTTCAAGAAAAAAGTTAAAATTTAGGAATATTTTTATAAAAATAGAAATAGTTTCAAATTAAGACTTTTTAATCTCAAAACTGTGTAATTTGATTATTTACAATTTAAAAATGGATGGAATGTGTATTATATTTGCCTCACAACAAAATATGTAAAAATACATCAAATGGAAAATCTTTAAGTGAGGTTTCAGCTAAGGATTTCGTGTGATCAAGAAAGAGAAAGGATTTGTTTTATTTGTCATAAATCATAATTTGGTAAATATTTCCTAAAAGTAAAAAATAATGTAAATATTTTTTATACTCTTTCTATACAGCTATAGGTACCTCAGAGATTTTGGTTAAATGGCCACAGTTGATTTTCAAACTGTATCCCAAATGGATTGGCCATTTATATACTTGCGATATTTAGATTCTATACATACATATTTATGACATTATATGGCATGTTATGCGATTCGTTATCGAACTCGAGATTTTGATCAAAATTGTCATTATGATGATAGCGAAGTTTCCGTTTGTCTGTCTGTCCTTTCGGCTGTAGCCTAAACGGGTCGATCCATTTTCTTTAAACTAGTTTTTTTTGGGCATTTTTTTTAAGACCAAAAGTAAAGGTACCTGCCGTACAATTTTTTTTAGTAAAAAATGAAAATCTTATTTTTCTCAAAAACGTGCCCACAACTTTACAAAACAAAAATCCATCATTTTTTTTTTTACAAAAAGGCTACCATTTAAAAAAAAAATCCGAAAAATGGTACCTCCCAGAGAACCATATACCTATTTGATTATCGATTTCATCAAAAATGGTTCAACTGAATTTGATCAATTTTTTTATAGAGAAATTTATAAAAAGTTTAAAAAGTATTGCATACCAAAATCTTCAATTTTTTTTTTTTTTTTTGATTTTTAAAAAAAGTTTCAAATTATTTTTTTTTTTGAGAACTTAATAATTCGAAAACAACTTGGTCGATTTTTACTAAACTTGGCATCCAGCAGTTTTTTAAAATTATCTAGCAGAATTTAAATACAAATTATTCTTATAACCAAAAATACCGGTACCTCCCATACAAATGTTATAAAACCGGTATGGAAAATCTCATTTTTCTCAAAAACGGCTTCCACTATTTGTATTAAATTTTTTATGTAAGATATTATCAGTAAGATTTACCATATTTTTGAAAAAAAAAAATATACATCGATTAAAAATGGTATCTCAAAATTTTCCAAAAAAAAAATGGATTAAAAAAAACAGAAATCAGGGGATATTTGTAATTTTATATGATTATAATTTTTTTCTCATCAATTTCTGAGTAGAATAGAACAAACATATTTTCTCAATTTTGTTTTTAAATTACTCAAGAAAAAAATTGGATTTAAAATAAATTTTATAGGGTGAAATGGGGCAAAAACAAATAATGGGATCCGGCTTTAAAAAAAAAACTTCTATTTTGAATAATAAATATTTCACAATGTTTTTCCGGAATCACTTTAACGCTTGATGTCTTTAAAAATTTAGCTCCCATTCATAGATTGGAATAGGGTGAATTGGGGCTAAGCACAAAAATATGATATCCGATTGTAAATATTCTTTCTTTTAGAAAGGTAATATTTAGAGAATATTAAAAAGGATATTAAATATTTTTAAATGGTTAAATTTTAAAAACGGCTTAGTATTTTTTATTTTATTTGAAAGATAAAACTTTGAAAAAAAAATTATGGGTAAAGTATGCTTTACCTCTGGAAATTGGTTAGGATATACTCATGGTTACAAATAATATCATAAACATATTTAGATAATTAACTGAAAATAAAGCGGTACGTTCAGTAAAATTGAAATAAAATACCATTTCTTTTGGTTTTAAGTATATAGCTAATTATATGTTTGGGATTTTTAACTTTCTGAAAAAAATAATATTTTAATGAAGAAAATTTCCCCGATTTCTGGGTAAAGCTCTTATTTGTGATTACCGGATCTCTACCAATTCGCAGCCTATCCTTGATTGATATTTATGTACAAAAATTTTGCGTTCTTTACTAAAGTCTAATAAATCGAAAAAAAAAAAAATACTTTTACACCAAACGAAAATTGTAAGTATTCTTTATTCACGAACCTCCTCCTATACGATACGATAGAAGGTTCTGTTTTTATTTTTTTTACTAGTAAGTACTTTCCATAACATGACGTCTAAGAAAAGTTTGAAGTTTTGCTTGAATTTCAAGCTATAAACAAACTCCAGGGATGTAGTCGTCCTTTTGTTCCAAAAAAAAAAAAAAAAAAACAATAAAATATAAATATATGCATATTGTAGACCTTTCGCCTTGGAATACATTTTAATGTATAGTTAAGTATTTCATTTATTCGTATAGGTAGAAGTATCTACAAAAGCGGTTTTACAAAAGGACCCTTGCTCGCCAAATGATGTGATACACAATGCAACAGCACAACAATGATGCTTATATCGCATCCACCCAAATTTCAAACAATCTGCAACAATTATTGCATTTTAAATTTTATCTATAAATAAAATTCAAACGACCGTAAAACGCTAATCTGTGTCATGAATTTTTAAATAAAATTCCAACCCAAAAGGGGGATCTTTATCTTCACATTATATAACATATCAGTGAACCTCAGCAGCAGCATCAGTCAGCCTCTGCACGCTATCATTTATAAGATTCAGGACCTCTCTTCTCACAATCATCAGTCAGTCATCACATCATGAGGCCGAGCCGCATCCTCTTCACGGTGATCCGCAAAAGTCCTTATACAAAATGCTCTTATAATACCTTTTACCTTACCCCCGTTTTATAATAAATGTTCAAGGATCAAGGATTTGTTATAATTCATTGTTGTTGTTGTTTTTTTTGTTTTGTGTATCTGCGGAACTTACACACCGGGCTGGTGGATGGTGAGGACGAAATATACACACGCGCATCAATGTTCCCCTAATAGCATGCTACATAAATAGTCGAATCATTCAACCGACAAGGTAAAAACAAACGCGCCGAAGGATGTTCATATCCTTAATTCGATTTTATTGTTTGTTTGTTGCAAATAAATTTACCATTTATCATATTCACCAGCAGCTCATTCGAAAGGACTCTTTACTTTTGGAAAAAAAAGAGAGGGACAGGCGATTGTGTGTAACAAACCTATAGAAGAAAAAACAACGGAATTAGAATTTGTTTCGCATTCATGTAGATCATTTGTTGTTATTGTTTTTGTTTTTGTATAATATATCCTTTTTATTCTTGCTTTGTTTGGCCAACGAAGTTGTACATATATTTAGTGGAAAATGCGCGTACAATTTTAATCCTTGAAATGAAAATTCGAATATGTCAGATTAAAAATTCCCTTATAGAACTGACTGACGGAAATAAAAGGACTTTTTTTGTTTTGAAAAACAATATAAGGACTCATTTTATGTTGAAACTCGATCATCTTTCGAGAGGGTGTGAAATTTCATCGGAATCTAATCGAACAATAAGGCATCGTGTCGCACCTTTTGTTGCAGCTCTTCCATTATCCATCTGTCAATATAATATAAAGGTATTCCACCCGACCGACAAGACGTACATCATCAGGAATGTATGTAGAGAAAGAGCCTTTATTGGGGATTGCTTATATATATATGCTGCGTTGTCAAACATAGTAATTAAAATAAAACAATAAACAGGAATCTCTTAAGAAGGATAATACACTCTAATGCTAATTACTCTTACTGAGAAATTTGTTAGAACTATTCATACAAATATTATCAAGGATAACGGCAGTGGTAGGTGGTAGTGCTAGTGGCAGCGGCGGCGGCGTGATTCCGGAATTCCCCAAAGACGGTCGAATATATCCGAAACATATTTTATCTTAAAATAATTAATAAGAGGGAGAGAGATAGAAATAGCGAGATATTGGTCTTTATATAACTTATAACCTTTTGTCCAGAAAGACTTAAGTACACAATAGCAAAGACAAAAAAGGATAAACCAAAGGATTTACTTCAGGGAGTTGTATTTTGACCTCTTTATCTTCTCCATCGTGTGTCGTATCGTCGTTGTTGTTGTTGTTGTTATCGTGCATGTCGGCGACAAACTGTCTGGTAAAACATTTCAAACGAAATGACCTTACTTTATATAAAGGATGAGAAACTATAATGCGAACCATATGGAATGTTTTTATTATGGGATTGGGGAAAACCCTCTGTTTTCAAATATTCATATACACAAGTTTACAATGACTTCAAATGTACTTAACCAAAGACAATAGACCTCTGTGAGGTCTCACTCCTCTTTATTTTGTTATGAATATTTATTCCTTTTTTGTTTTGTCTCTTTGTGGCAATTTTAAAATGAAATTTGTCATTTTACAGCAATTATATAGATAACAAGAAAAAATATAATATGCATTTTTATTGTCAGTTATATCGGGTATAACAACTGTTTTTGTTTTTGGATTGAATTTATTTTTCTGAAAAGATAAGATAATAATATGTAGATATGGATAAGATTTGTTTTGGGTGTTTATATCAATATTGAAAAGAAAGAGATAAAATAGATTTTTTTAAATACACATTTTGTTACAAAAAAACTATAACTTTAAAGAAATTGAATTTAAAATTTTACTTAAATAGTTTTAATTTAAAATATGTGTTTTACAATTTAATTTTACATTTAGTTTTTTAAACAATTTTGTATATTATAATTTTTCCGTATCTACAACAAAAACGGTACAATTTTGTTTTTAACTTCTGTCCATATCCATTATTTTTATTTAAGAATATACCAAAACAAAAGAGTTTTCGTACAAACTTGAAGTTGGTTTGTAAATCTCCGATTAGGTAAATTATGTTAATGTACTTTTATTTTAAAGGCAAAAAATAAGTATTTGTTTCAAGTGACAGACGAAATTCACTCAAGGCCATCCATATCATCCCAACCACCATGAAGTATTTTTATTCTACAAATGATGTTTCGAATTCAATTTGTAGTCAAAAATGACACTTTTTTATCAGATAATTTTTACTTCTTTTTAAAGGGTGAAGTTTTAAAGTTCCCTTCATTAATTCATATATTAAAATTGACGTGGAAAAAAATTATTTGACTTACTTTTTCAAATAAACTGGTTTTCGTCATACCGTTTTTGAGTCGTCACGTAGGTCTCTGATGCACTTGTGCATACAGTTGTCAATCTACAGATCGAACAAAAGCCTAAATGAATTGACTGATTAGCTTAAAATTTAGTACATTTCATTTTTATGTGATTTACTTAAGAAAAAATTTGAATTTTTGTATTAGCTTATCTATGAGCCGTTAGTTTTCGTACAATAGTTTTAGGTTTTTCAATTTTTTCGAAAACAAATTTTATTAAACTCTTATTATTTTCAGGTATGTTGAGAAAAGTACACACAACCTTAATAAATGTTTGATGTTTTTTTTTTTTACAAAATATTTTTTTCCCGTTATAGGTATACAACATATAATATATAATCTATATTATTTATACAGTCAACAACTCTGCTTTTAGTTATAATGGAATATTTCCAATAATTTAGTTCTAAATTAAGTGGTATTTTTACTTAAATGAAATTTGGGTAAATGAAAAAAATATTTACATGCCTGAAGAAGAAATTGAAAAATATACTTTAAATATTAAAGATATATTAAGAACAGCAATTTTTTAATGAACCATAACTAAGAAGAAACAAGCAACAAATTATTTCATTGTATATTTTTGTAATAGTGCAAATTTCACATCATATAAAAATTTAAACAAGTAATACAAAATGCATCATAAATGAACAAAAAACCGCAATTACAAAAAAAAAAAAAAAATAAAGACAAATTTCAAAACACCTGCAAATTTTTAAGAAGTCCTGGGAAATTAGACTTCATAAAAAAAATTATTTCTATGTCTACAGTATTTCGTAAGAAACTTAATTTGGACCTGATCTTTTGATTTTGTATGGAAAATGAGACGATTTTATTTTTTTTTATTTTTATTTTGTTATTAGTTTTTTTTTTTTTTTGAAAAAAAAATGTCGAAAAAAACTGTACTTTATAGAATTCTACAAAAATAATTGTTGGACCTTTTTTCGAAAAGGTACAGTACCTTACAAATGTGTTGATGTGAAAAAGTAAATAAATGATAAATATACGTGTTTTTTTTGTAAGTCCATAAAGAATTAGTCGAAAAAACCACATAGGGAATTACCAAAGTCATCACAGCGAACAGGCCCATCACTGTGACAAAATACCATCACCACCCTTTCAACTTTGTGGCAAAAATGTAAACCAAAAACTAATACAGAAAATGATTCTCCTTTATGAGATAACATAACAATACAAATAAAGACTTTAATTTCAAGTCATTTATAGGCAAACAAAAAATATTCCATACAATCATCGTCATTTTTTTTTTTTATAAACAATTATTTCACTCGATGACTTAGATAATTTGACGTTTCCATAAATACCATCGAAAGCAACATGATAGCGCCGATAATACAGTTTTAATCCAAACAATAGTTAACTCCCAAAAATTATCTGGACTTAGCTAAGTCCATACTGACTCAAGTTGTTGTTTTATTTACGTACAAATCGCTTTGATCCGATGTCGTTTTTCAATTTTATATCGACTTGCAAAAAGAAACCCTAGTACGTATTGTATTTTCACGTTTTGTCTCTAAATTATTCTTTCCGAAATAAGTACTAAAATCTTTTTATAAGCTACAATGTATGCTTTAAAATTTTTACAAAAAATACAAAAATATTTACAAAAAAATTTCAGCTCAAATATCTAGTGAGTCAAATTTAAAGTAATTTTGATGGATATTTTTAAGATATTAAAGCTCTCATCCGAAATTCAACAATGGATTATTTTTTTTCGAAACAAAATTCTTATTTTGCCAGTTTTTATGTTTATTTAGAAGTTGAGGCAGTTTATGAGACCCATTAGCGTCAAAATGTCAAAAAGTCAAAAGAACTATTAAAATGGATTTTAATTTAAATTTGATTTTTGTTAAAAAAAAATATTTTCAAAACTTTTAAATACAATTTATTTGGACTAATTAGAAGATTCCGATTGTAAAAAAAGCTATAGTATTTTGTGGGCCTTTTTCTACTTTAAGTATTTTTTTTTTTAAATTGCCCCACCCACCCAAATGTTGAGTGATATAGACATACTCTTCCCTCTGGTTTTTTTCTTCTTTAGACCCAGCTTACATTCTGTAGTATTTTGATTCATCTTATGCCAACGACTTTAAATTTGTTATTTAACTGTTTTTTATACTACTTGTTGTGAAGTAATTATTGCTTTATTTTGAGGGGCTGTACCTTGGAAACTATTGGGTCTAGAGACACCGATTTTGACTCAAATAAAAGAAAATTTCTTCAGTTTAATATCGTGGAACGAAGTTTTAGAGAAAAAATTTTCAGAAAATCTGATGTAATGCAGCCAATGTCTAATTTACAGTTAAATTTATAACACATTTTGAATTTTTCTTATGAAAGCATATTCACTTTATATCTTGAGGTTATCAATTTTTAAATTTTCTAACTAATTAGGATGTATATAGTTGCCCAAGCTTAAAAAAATTGAAATTATCTCTAGAAAAGATTGTTTTGAATTTTCAATTCAAAGAACACCTTGTGTTATAAATTTATTTAAATAGGCTTCACAAAAATTATTTAGTCTCCAAATGATATAGGCAAGGCCAAAAATATACAAGAATAGTACCTACTTAAAAATTTTGTTTCAAATTCTATCGTTACAATTCAGTTAAAACTCAAGGCTAAGTATGATTAAAAAAAATAAAATAGAACTCAACATTTGCCTTTGAGTAATATTAAGAGGCCTCGAAATATCCATAACAGTAATCAATTGCCTTAATGACTTCAGAAATCACAAGTGAGTGGTTTTTTAGTACCTTTATATACCTTCCATTTTTTTTTATTTTTTTAAATTCAACCGTTTTTTATACCCAAAGGATTCCTCTTCAAATCATTGCAATTTAGAAAACTCACGTTAATAACTAATGACTTTATCAAACATTTCTCTACTTGAGAGTTCAATTTGTGGAAAAAAATTCACAAAAGAAAAAACATAGGAAATAATTATTGCAATAACGCGAAAACATACATATTTCATATATAATTCAAAATATACATATTGCTCAACCATAAAAGTTAAACAAAAAATAGAAAACCATGGAGAAGGTAGAAATTTATATCAAAAGTCTGAGAAAAATGATTTAAAACAAATGAAACACTGAAATGTTTTCAAGTGGAAAACAATTTTTCCACATGACTTATGTCCGATTCATCTGCAAAATTTCTCTCTCTCTCTTCTCCATCATCACTGTGGCTGAGCTTGACGATGTTATACCTACCTCTATAAGCTCAGGAGGTAAATTGAAATAATATTAAAAATTAAAAAAAAAAAAGGTGGAAAAAGTTATTAAGTGCTAAAGTGGAAATCGTAATCGTCAAGAGTTGCAAAAAAGCTTCTGTGAATCCAGAGACTCGCTGATTCTTTCTCTTTTTTTTTCAAAATAAAAAAAATACAAAACAAACTCACTCGTATATATTCGCGAGTTCACTAAGTTGGAAATAAAAATTTTGCAATTAACTTTATTCCTTTTGCTGGTGATTAATTAAAAATGCGAAAAGAAACAACAGAAAAAACAAACTCATTCGCATATAAAATATAACTTTGCAGCACTGCACCGCATCTGAACCCATAAACAAATCAGATCGCTCTCATCAACACGATATAATTTTATTTCCATTCAGGTGAATTCTGTTAGAAGAAAAGTTTATCCCTTTGCCTCGTCATCAAGGAAAGTTCTTTTCTCTAATTTGCACTTGTATTTTTATTTGACTTTATTTTTATTTCTTTGTATCGAAAAGCAAAATTAAGTGGAAAATTGCTTTGGAAAATTTACCTTTTTTTTGTGATTTTTTGTTTGTTGTTGTGTGTGTTTGTCTTAAACTCAAAGATACAATTAGGTAAAATTTGAACAAACAATGCGAGGCCACAAAAACCCACCCGCTTTGTTGTGATTGTCTTTTAGAAATTTCGGACTCAAACAAGGAAAATGAGACAATGTCACATGATGGTTAGGTCTATTGTGGGTTTCCTTTATTTTTTTTTATAATAATGTGACACCACTAGCATCTATGCATATAATACTTTGGCTAAAGACACAATAGTTGCACGTATTTCATATAGATTGGACCAGATGTCCCAAAATAGAGCAATTCATTTTGATTTGTTTGGTTACTTTACTTTGCATAAAGAATACAGACAGAGATACATACGTATATGGTCAGCATAATCAGGGCTTTGCTTAAGTTTTCTATTCAAAATGTATGCACACAAAAGGACCTCCCGAAATGACTTGTTCTTAGAGGTGACACAATAGGTTTTAGGTTTTATTAGAATCTTCTGTGAATTCACTCACAAGACTGCCAGGGACAAACAAAAAAGGAAGAACAGCATTTGACATTGTTTATGAGGTTACAAATGATCAATTCATTACATTTTTTTGTTCCACACAATTTTTTACTTGCTCCATAAGGAGGTCAAGCATATTGATATATTCAAAAACATATAACTTAAAGTTTTAATCAAAATAACAGTACGATGAAGGAGAAGTAGAAAAACAAAAATGTTTTTTTTTTTTTTTTGAATAATTTGCCTAATAGAAATAAAAATTTGATGTTTTTTGATTGCCGTTCTTTTTAGTTTTACAGGTATTTTTATTTTAATGACTGAACCGATTTTATCATTTTTTTTTAACCCTGTTGCTTTCAAAAGTAGTTGAATAAATATTACATTTAAAAATATACAAATATTTTTTTAATTACGATTTAGTTTAATAATGACTTTATTTAGTAGCCCGTGGCGTAATAGTTAGTGCGTTGGACTGTTACGCCGAAGGTCTTGGGTTCGATTCCCAGCCTATGCCACCTAAAAAAACAGAAATATTTTTCACGGGTTACTGCCTCTTGCGAGGAATTGACAAATCCTCCAAGAGTATCTATTGTCATTTTAAATTGCTTCTCCCCTAGCCGTTCGGATTTGGCAGAAAATTGTAGATTCGCTTTATTCCTGCCAATAACTCATACACAGAAATGCTTGAGAGATGTAAGTCACGAAGCTGTCGCGCCGACTAATTTATTTTTTTTAATGACTTTATTTAATGTCATTTTTTATTTCAATATTTTAACAAATCATGACCAAGCATGGCTAACGCCGTCTGCCACTTGCGATTTATAGTTGCTAATGGCAAGTTATGGATTCGTAAAAAATCGAACTCAAGATTTTGATCAAAGTTGACAGTACATGATGATATAGCGAAGCCGAAAAAAGTGGGTCTCGCAATTTTGTCTGTCTATCTGTCTGTCTGTTCTTTCGGCTGTAGCCTTAACGGGTGGATCGATTTTCTTTAAACTTGGTACCTAGCGTTTTTTGGGCACTTCTCCAAACACGTTTTTTTTTTTTCATTTTTTTTTAACCAAAAATAACGGTAGATACCTGCCGTACAATTTATCAAAAAATGATAATCTTATTTTTCTCAAAAACGTGCCCACAATTTTTTTTTTGTTAAAAATCCAGTTTTTTTTACAAAAAGGCTACCATTTAAAAAAAAAATCGGAAAAATGGTTTTAAATGGAACTCCCATACAACCATTTTTTGGTTTTTGACTTTTCTCTAAAATGATTCAACTGAATTTGATAGATTTTTGTATGAAGAATTTTTCAAAAAGTTTTTAAAAAGTATTGCAGGCCTAATTTTTTTTTTTGATTTTTAAAAAAAGTTTAAAATTTTTTGTTGAGAACTTAATAATTCGAAAAGGACTTGGTCGATTTATATTAAACTTGGTATTTAGCAGTTTTTTGACACTATCTAGCACATTTTAAATACAAATTATTCTTATAGCCAAAAATAACGGTACCTCCCATACAAAATGTTATAACTCTGTATGGAAAATCTCATTTTTCTCAAAAACGACTACTACGATTTTGATTAAAAGTTTTAGTGAAATAATATTATTATTTACAATTTAACATATTATGTAGGTATTATTGAAAAAAAAGTATATATTTCGATTAAAAATGGTTTCTCTCATCGAACCATTTTTCGGATTTCGACTATCTCATTATCTGTTGAACTAATTTTAGTAAAATTGTACACAAGAGCTTCTTATAAGTTGAATAAAATTGCATATCAAAATTTTTAAAATATCAAATTTTTGATTAAAAACAAAAAAAAATAATTTTAAATTCGATATTTCGAAAATCGGTAAATGGTTTTTTTTTTTTTTGTAATTAAGTTACTCTGCATTAAAAAAATATTTAAAAATGGCGTACCAATTTTTTTTCTTTCTTTATTTTCAAAAAGTTTATATATAAACTTTTTTTTTAAACCTCGCCAAATTGAGATTTATTTAGGAAATCAGATGGTGTACTTCGTGTTGGTGTCAAAACAATTTCAGAGGTATTGTAATCAATTTATTTTTAGTTGTATTGATTTTTGAAAATTTTTTTTAGTTTAAACCAGGGATTTCAAAACTATTTTGGGCAAGAGACCCTTTTCCAAAATGAACTGAAACCTAAGACCCCCCCCCCATAGCCAAACTGCTTTAAAAATCCTATCTCTAGTTTTTTTTTTCCTAAAAAATTAATTAAAAACTTTGCGACCCACAAGGGGTCGATATCGACCATAATCTAAATTGGTTTAAACTATTAGTTCCATGCTGCATATGAAGGTACTATTCATATTTATCTACCTAGTCACATTACAGTTACTAAAAGTGCACTACGTTTTTGGCATGTGGGATAAAATATCAGACCACATCAAAACTAATTTAATTATTTAACCACAGTGTGATCACATATAAGAGCAAGTTCGTGCGACCTAGTTGTGTATTTTATTTTTTATGGCTGAACCGATTTTAATATAATTTTGTAACCAGTTTTAAAATTAATTTAAATTTAAATTTTACAAATATTTTTTTAAAGCAAAAAAAAAAAAATAAAGAAAACCATCCGATTTTTATTACTTTTGATTTTGAAGAGTTTTTTTTGGGCTGCAAAGCTTTAGTTTTATTTTACTAATATATTTTCATACCAGTGCTGTCGCTGGCAAAAAATACCTACCTGCTAAAATAAATTTTAACTTAAAAAAAATTTGGGTTGAATTTATTTAGGTTAGTTTTTGTTTTTATTCATCAAGTAAAATATTTGTAGACGTTTATGTCCATGTCCAAAATCAACTCCTTGTTATAATATTATTGATATATTCAACGACCAATCGATAGAGCCTGATTATGGTAGTTATATTTTCCTAACCAACTATGCCTCCCCACTGTGCCAGGAATTTCCAGGCTATAAATAAAAATCCACTTTAAATTCGAAGTGATCTTCGTAGACACTACGACGACGATCGAACAGTAAGCTATATCGTCGTTCGTTGTCGTGGCAGCCGCTTTGTGCCTTTTAAATAAAAAAAAGAACAAAACAAAAAAACAAAAAATGACCTGCCCCACATCGCCATAACGATCACAATAAAACCCTAAATGAACCATGACGCTGAAGCATCGATCTGGCAACGAGGTACCACCTCCTCTTCTATATAAACACTCATTTTCCCTGCGCGCAGGTGAGATGAAGCAACACCTTGACTTGAAGTGCCGACGACCAAGTCGACGTTGACTGTCTTCTATATATAATATTCAGCTTGGAAGTGTCTCGCTAGACCCTGAAGGGCAATAAATATGTCAAAATTGTTCACCTTAAGCACCCGCGCTCAGTCAGATCGACATAAAGACGCTCTTTAGCTCTGACCTAATCCGTGATTTAGTTTTGTTTTAATGTTCGAGTCGTTTTTTTTTTCTCTCTCTCTTAACTGGACTGATCACTGATCGTATATAGGTAAGGTATATAGAAATCGAGGGCCTTGATGGAACTCAGGGGGCTTTAATTTAATAATGCTGATGGTGGTAATACTGCTGCTGGCCGCACGCCCTCATGACATCTTTTGGGTCTATAGATTATAAACCTAATTTTATTAAAGGTATATATCTCTCGTCATAATTTAGCCTTTTTTCTGCTCTTATAATTTTGTTCTCTTCTACTTCTTTACTATATTGTGTACTTCACGCGGATCATTTTGAAAAGAAAGGCTTTTGAAGTCGAACAAAAAAAGAAAGGCTGAATTATTGTTTTTTTTTTTTGCATTGTCATCCAACTATATCTCATCAATTTGCTATTTTTCTTTTGTTTTCTTTTATTCTTTAAGCCTCATTGTATATTCTTTGCTTTGTTAACCTACTCTTTGCTATTTATTTAATTGTTTTTTTCAAGATATAAAATGAAGTCGTTGTTTGCATAGCGTGTGGGCATACAATGAGTTTCGGTTTGTATGTAGATCTTTATAAGTATGTTGATTTAAATTATTTAAATGATAAAAAAAGAAGTTCTGTAATAAAGTCATGAAAAGTCTACAGCTTCGTTCATTTATGGAAAGTTGGCAAGGCAATAGGAATAATTATTTAATAATAGAACACACATTTTTTTTATGGTTGTCGTATTTTATCTTAAATAATGCTCAAGACTAAAAGGGTTTTGTTATCCTGATACATATTTTATTAAAATTAAAACGAAATGAATCTTAGGAGTAGTCTGAAAGGTTTAAAAAAAAGGCATTACTGGGTTGTACGAACTTGCTCGTATGTAAGATCACACTGTGGTTTTAAAGTCTTAATAATTTTAAAAACTTTTCATCCGATAAAAGAAATTTATTAGTTATTGGAGCCTATATTTTAGGCCACCTGCCAAAAATATAATCTAATTTAAGGAAGTATTATGTGAGTACATAAATATGAACAATATAGCACCGTGCTGTCTTGCACTTCGCACAAATGCATGGAATGTTAAAAAATCAATAAAATTAGAAATAAATTGATTAAAAAAATATCTGAAATTAATTTGACCCCAACGCAATGTACACCAAGTGACTTTTTACACAAATCTCAATTTATGAGAAAAAAAAAATTTTTAAATCTTTAGAGCGGTTTTTTTTAAAAAAATAATTTTTTATATATAAGATTTTTAATATATTTGTAAGAAAAAAAATGGTACGCCAATTTCAAAAACTTATTTATTCGAAGTTTAAAAATTAATTTTTAGAAAAAAATCGTCACCCATTTTCGAAATATCGAGTTTTCAAAAAATAATTTTGAAAATTTTTTTGGTACACAATATTTTTAAAATTATTGTATTCTCTATAGAAAATTGATAAAAATCAGTTGAACCGTTTTTGAGAAAATCAAAAATCAAAAAAATGGTTCTATGAGAGGTACCATTTAAAACCATTTTTCCGAAATTAAAAAAAAAAATTGCTGATTTAAAAAAAAGGAAGTTGTCTGCACGTTTTTGAGAAAAATAACATTTTCATTGTTTGCTAAAAATTTGTACGGCAGGTACCGTTATTTTTGGTCATTAAAAAAATGAAAAAAACGCGTGGGGGGAATGTCTAAAAAACGCTAGGTACCAAGTTTAAAGAAAATCGACCCACCCTTTTAGGCTCCAGTCGAACAGACAGACATGATACACAGATTTGCGAGACCCACTTTTTTTCTTTTTTTTCAAACCAGAGACGAATTCCTAAGTTTTTTTTTTAAATTTCCTCAAAAACTGTTCATTGAAGTTACTTATTTCAAAAATAAAATTAAATAAGATTTTCGGCTTTGAAAAAGCTTTAGTAAAAAAGTCTTGCCGTTGTTGAATTTCTTCATTTTAAGTCAAATTTTGGAAAACTACTCCTCCTGCCAAAACAGTAGGATTTATTTCTTGTCTTGATTTTACCTAAGCCTTACACCTTTTTATCGTTTACTTCGTACAGTGACAGAAACTTTATTTAAAAAAGTGGGTATGGCTAGAAAATTTGTAAAGATTAATTATTAAAAAATTGTATATTTTATTTAAATTTATTTTTTTTTTAAATCAATATTATGTTTATGCAATGAAATCTAAAAATAAAATGTTTATAAATTCCAAAAAAAAGAACTCATAAACCCTAAATTTTAAAAAATATTAAGAGAATAAATGAATTTTTTTTTCAAAATAGTGGGCATGTCAGTGGGCGTAAATGTACTCTTATTCAAATTGCATTTAACATTATTTATTAAACTCGAGAGAGTGGTTGATATTTTATCAACATGTTGCCATGTCTTTATACAACTCGATCCGCTATGTGCAACTTGACATTACGATAATATCGAAGTCGAAGAACGTGAGTCTCGCAATTCTATCCACCTCGTCAGTTGGTCTATCTATCAGACTATCTGTCTGTCCATTCGGCCACAGCCTAAACGGTGGCATATATTTTCTTTAAACTTGAAATCTATATAGCAGTTTTTGGACATTCCCCGACCAAAAATAACGGTATCTACCTGATTTTGTAATTAACGAAAATCTTATTTTTTTCCAAAGCTTTTCTTTAAAAAATTCAGTCATTTTTAATATTCATATAGGCAACGACCTTTTTTTTTTGTTCAATGGTTCAACTTATTTTGATCAATTTTTATGAAGAATGTTTTGAAATAATTTAAAACCAAAATGATTTTTTTTTTGGATATTTGAAAAAGCTTCAAAGTTTTTTATTTGAAAAATAACTTTAAAAACGACTTTGTCGATTTTTATTAAACTTGACACCCATCAGTTTTTAACATTATCTAGCAGATTGTAAAAAAAAATTATTTGTATAACCTAAAATAATAACGGTACCGTAAACACAAGTTTTTAAAACTCGTTAAGGAAATTCTCATTTTCCTCCAAAGCGTTAAAAAATGTATATGAACTTATATCAGTATGTTCTACTATATTATTAGAAAAAAAATTGTTGTTAATCCATTATTAACGGTGGTATGTCTAATAGAACTATTTTTTTTGGTTTTCGACTGTATCATAATCTTTTGAACCGATTTTAATGATTTTTTTTTACAAAAAGTTTAAACAATTTTAAAAAATATTGTATACCTATACAAATTAAAAAAAAAATAAAAATTATTTTTATTTTTTTTGAAAATTCGATATTTTGAAAAAAAAAAAATTCTAAATTGATTTTTAAACTCTGCATTAATTAATACTTAAAAAAAGCGTACTATTTTTTTCTTAAAAATGCTTCTAAAATTGTTTATATGTATAAAAAATTATTTTATAAAAAAAACCGCTCCAACGATTTAATTTTTTTTTCTAATAAATTGAGATTTTTTCAATAACTCAGATGGAATTGCTTTATATTAATTCCTATATTGTTCGGAGAGAATAGTGTAAATTAAGCTCGAAAGTTTGAAATTTTCATATTATATAGGTTCAATTCTCTGTAGTAAGTGTCCAAGGAGATAGAGGGCAGCAAAGCTCCCAAAAATCATTATTTGTGTTCATTGTTTTGACCTAAAAAAAAAAAGAATTAGAGCAACAAATTTTAAATGTAACAGTCGTATTTATTAGATTTTCTAAAAACGTCTCTTAGACGTAATTTAGGTTAGTAAATATTTATATTGACTCAAAATTTTAAACGATTTAGTACGATGTTAAAGTAATTTTAGTATGAAAATTTTGCGTAAATGACGTAAATATAGGTATACGTCATACTTAAAACGATTTTATCACGTAACGTAAATGAATATACAAATTGCACACTTTTTGGGTTGTTTTTGACAGCTTCAAAAAATGCAAACAAAATCCGAGTTCATTACCAAATAAGAGGGAAAGAGAAGCAACTGGATGTATAGTCCAAAGCAAGAGAAATGAAACCAGGACTCCATTTTGCTTTATGATGGTTCTTTTTTCATAAATTTCTTTTGTTTATTTGTACCTTTTCATTATTTTAGTTTGTTTTACAAATTAATTTATTAAATAAAATGAAAAATCCTCAAAAAACTGAAAACTCTGTCTATATTATGTACATACATTCATAATATGTATGTACATATTTCAAACACAAACATATATCTTTAAAGCTTAAAATCTCAAAAAAGCACTATAGACACAAAATTATCTTGGAAACCTATTTCTTTGGACAGAGATCATCTAGACTATCGTAATTTTCTAAACAACCTATGTGTATTTGTGAGCTAAGATTTTTCTGTTTATTTTGCTCAGATCAGGCAGTATCTATGACTCTGATATTTTTTTAAGGTGTTTTTAATTTCTTAAACAAAAGCCATCATTTTTCATTCAATAACTCCTCTAGCAAAAAAAAAATGAAAACCAAAAAAAAAAACATTTTTCCAATTAACAAAACCAAAGTGGCTGGCTATTTCTATTCAACAAAACTTTTCCCGCCCCACAATAGATCCTACAGTAGGTACCTACCTATACCTATAGTTTCCAAAAACTCCTAGTGACTCAGAATAAAAGAAATTCAGTAAAATAAATAAAAAACAAAAATTTACAAAAAAAAAACTTTCATCCAAAATAATTGCATCGCAAAAATAAAAAAAATAAAAAAAAAAAAAAAAAAAAGAATAACAGGATAATTATAATGCAGCCAGCCAGGCTTGTTGTATTTTTTATTGTAAAATTCAAATCCTGAGTCCTATCGCACTTTCATCAATACCAACAATATGCACAATAAAATGCAAAACAGTGCCTTTATCCTTTGTTGTCCTCGTTGGGTTGTGCTGGTGGTCACCAAGTTATAACAACGTTCAACATTTTTTATTATTATTTTTGTTATTATTTTGAAATCCCTGTTTTTGCAACTCATAGCTTTGGCATAGCGTGGTTTTGTTTTTGTTTTGTTACAACTTTATATTTTCAACAATTTATTATTCCATAAAAAAAAAAGAATAATAATAACTAAGGGATATAGGAAGGGTTAGGTTAGAGTAGCTGCCATTTGCCGCATTCATAATTATTGTTCACTTTTTTTTTGTATTGTTTTTTTGTATATATGTATATATATTTTCCCAAACCCCACCAACCCTGTGCCTACTTCATTTTTATAGTCAACGAGTGAAATTATTTTATTTAACTGATGGTTGGTTGTTGTTAACATTTGTTTTTTTTTTTTTTTTTTGTTTTTATTTTTACGGATTCTCGTAAAACAATAATTTTTCGAAAAACTTTTATAGCCTCTCGAGCTCTGACTCCCCATCATAGGGCTGTTGGTACGCTCGCTGGGTGGAATAATATAATGAACATATACATTTACCTTCTGTTTGGCAGAAAGAGAGACTGTTCTTCTGTTAAGGGTACATAATGGAATTCATAAAAGCGCGCGATAATTATGACATTTAATTGTATATTGAATTGAAACAAAAATCATAATTGAAAAAGTTTGTTTTTCGAGTGGTGTTCCATATAGCAGAGAAGGGCAGGCTAGGGGAAAGCTAGGCCTTATCGACCGGGAAAGCGCAACGAATATTTTATAACCATCAGGCAGGTTTAATGGCTTTTGGAATGCCAACGGGAATATAAAGCAACACCGAAGTGTATTTATTTATTTTTTCGAAAAGGGATTTCCAAGGAGGATAGAAGTTAAACTGGGTCCTTGATTTAATTAAGGACGTCATTTTTTTGAGAGAGTTTTGAATAAATTGAAAAGAATGCAGTGAAGAAGTCATTTATTGGTTTTCAATAAAACGAAACGAATGAATTTTAACTTTGAGTTATTTTTAATTATTTGGGGTCATCTCAGTTTAACTCGCCACACGGAAATATTTTTACTTGCGATAGACAGGGTGGGCCAAATACAAGTTTCTTTTTAAAAATGCAATAAAATGAACAAAATTAAATTTTTTTAAATATTAGTGAGAGAAAACATTCCCGTTATTTATGGAACACATACGTCGTCCAAGTGGCTGCCTCGGCTGGCCTCACAGTAGCGCATTATGTCACTCCAATTTTCCAAAACCTTGTTGATGGTTTCGGGCTGTAGCTCACGGATTGATTAAATGATATTGGCCTTAAGTGCTTGAAACGTTTCCGGATTGTTGGCATAACATCTGTCTTTCCATGTTCCCCACAAAAAAAAGTCCAAAGGGGTCAAATCGAAGCTCCGACGGCCAATTTACATCGCAAAGACGGCTGATAACACGATTTGGGAATTTGGTGCCCAAAAGATCGATTGTGGCATGGGCTTTCTGGCATGGCACGCCATCCTACATTAACCAGAGGTCGTCAAAATCCATGTCTTCAATTTCAGTAAAAAAAAAAGTAATACTTTGGGAATGTGCAAAAAATCAAAATTTTTGATCTCAGAATTTTTAAAGTATTAACACAAGTAGTTGAACATTTCAAAAATGTGTGTTAGTTTTATAAGATCTTTCCAAAACTGAAAACCAAAAAATTTTACGACGACGACGTACATATATGTTTATCCAAAGTGATATTACCTTATTTCAACCCAATTCAATTAAAATTGCTCAAAAAAATGTTTAGACGGCAAAATTTCCGCAATCGAGACTCGTAAGTGGTTGCTGTTTTCAGCGCTGAATTGGGAATTCATAGACCTTTTTGCCAATGTAAACATTTTAGCACATTTTGACAAACAAAATTTTATTGACTTTTTGAAAAAAGAACGGACTTACCCTTTTACTATTTTTTTTGAGGTATTGATCAAACCTGACAATGCTAATGATAGCGAAATCGTCCGTCCGCCTGTCGACGAGTAGGTCGATTTTCTTTAAACTTGGTACCTACCTAGCATTTTTTGGTCATTCTTCCGAGTTGTTTTTTTTTGTTTAATTTTTTTTAGGACCAAAAATTATTAACGGTTTCTCTCACAGAACTTTTTTTTCAACTAGGTATCTCTTTATCATGTTTAACTGATTTTAATGATTTTTTTTACACAAGAACTTCTTAATATGTAATTTAAATAATTGCGTATAAAATTTTCAAAAAAAAAAAAAAAAAACGAATTTTGCATTAAAAAAAGAATTAAATTATTTTTTTGAAAATTCAATGTTTTGCAAATAAATTGTTTAACTATTTGTAAATAGCTAAAAATTGCGTACCATTTCTTTTTTCAAATATTTTTAAAATTGTATGCATAAAAATTAATTTATTTTTAAAAACTAGATACTCTAACGATTTTTAAAATATTTCTCATAATTTATTAAAGAAATCTGAGAAAAGTTTTTTAATCATTTTATTCCTTATAATTTTGATTTAAAAAAAAAAATTTCAGTTTAAACTGTGAGTAAAACATGAAGCTATATTGTTCATAAAATCCTCACATATGCCTAATTCCTTCCATGTGATACCAAATATATTCTGACATAAATAATTTATTTATTTAAAAATTAGATGAATTAATTTTTAAAATATTAAGTCTTCAAAAACCATATAATGCGATCATACATTAGAGCAAGTTCGTGCGACCCAGTCGTTCAATTTATTCTTATTTCCTTAGGATCTTAAATAAAAAGAAGTGTAGTAGTGCGTAGATTCTTAGGAATAAAAAACAATAGCATCGAATTCGGTTCAGCTGATTTCTAGTTTTATGGTATTAATGAGTACCCGCTGCCTCCATGCGTTGCTTTACCTAAAAGTAAGAAATACATGTTTTTCACTCAAAATACATGTATTGATATTGTACAATGTACAACTGTTTCATCAATTTCAACCAAAATTTACAAAAACATTCTCAAACCAATACCGAAGATTTTCTAAAATATTGATCATAATCAGTACAAAGCATGGTTACAAACATCCATAATGAATGAATGAATATTTGGGGTATTAATTGCACTGCGGCCTTGAGATCTATTGTGCCCCCCTTTTAGAGCTAGGTGAGAGTGCTCATTTACAGCTCTTCCTCCAAATTAGTCACTTTGAGGAACTTTAGTATTTGGAGTATTTTAAGAGAGGATAAATCGCTCTGTTCTATCTGGTGACGGCCCAGATATCTATAATTATTCCATCCATCCATATAAACAAAATACAATAAATAAATAGAAAAATAGATTTTTGTCTTGCATTGTATTTCATAAAAGCCCCCTAGTGTAGCTTCTCTTTCTCTTTCTTTCCATTCAATTTCAACTTGCATTTATATAAATCTTTTCAAAAACGAATGTCCCTGATTTCATCTCCTCCCAGAATGTTAAGTCTCTCTGAATGCATATACTCATCACATCACCAAAACTTTATCCTCTTCCTCAGCCCGCATCCTCCAACATCCTCCCGCGAACATTTAACTTTTTCGAGTGACATTTTATGTAAAGAATAGCAAGTTTATTTGCTTTCCATTTCCTTTTCATTCATTTTCAGCATACATTTTATTAACTTTTGCAATAAAAGCGCATATAGGAGGTATACCTTGGGTCGGTCATATAATAAATATAATACAAAAAATACAAACAGGAATAAAAATACTTTTCTATAATAAATATAATATCAAAAAATGGTAGACGAAGTGTAGCCGCACCTCAAGAGAGTGCTCTTTCATCAGCGAAATAAAAAAAAAGACCCAACTTGTGTATATTTTTCCATTCAAAAATAAAAAAATAATATACTCGTTGATATTATTCATCAACAAAATAATAATATTTAAAAAAAAAAGTCCTTTTCACGTGCAGAAAAATAATATTCTAAAGAACAACCAAGCCACAGAACAAGAGCGGTTCCAAAAGGACGAAGGAGTTTGTATTTTGTGAGAGGCTAAAGAGAAACCATACGATACGATGGTGATGGATGGATGGATGTTATAAATCCTTTGGCATACTTGAAAACAATTACGAAATGTCAAGAGGGTTTCATGGCATTTAAAATTACAGTTATAATGTAAATTTTGTGTATTGGACTGTGTTCTGAGAGTAGTGTGGTATAGAACAACATTTATTGAGTGGGCCAAAGAATAACACACAGCTCTCTTCATATAAATTCCTTCTGCTGCTGCCGCCGCGTCGCGTCGCACTATGCCATCACAATACTCCTCACCTCACTTGTATAAAAGTTATACACTGCCAATTTATTTATTGAATGAGCCGCCTTTTCTTTTCCTTTGCTATACTTCCTGATTTCTGAAACGAGAGCCTTGATCCTTAAAGTCCGCACGTCCGCTTCTCCCGCAATACAAAAACAGTGTTGGATTTATGTTATTTTGATAAAGTGTGGGTATTTTAAGGTTTAGGGCCCGTGTATGTATATATGGTCGAGAAGTCTCAAGTTGAACTTAATGGGAATAGAGAGCCTTTTCACAAGGATACCAGGATCTTATAAAAAAATTCCATTCAAAAATAAAATAATAGTCTTTTGTATCCATATTTCTAAAGGAAGTGACTAAAGAAATGGAAATTTATAACACTGTTTTCTTTATAAAGGTATTGTTTATGGGGCCCTATAGGGCTGGTGGCCACACTTCGGGCGCCCGAAGAACGAATCCCGTTAATACACACCCGCTTTTAATGTCGATAAACTGTAAGAACTGTTATGAATTGTCTCTTCTTTTCTGGAGCATAACTCCATTTTTTGTGTGCGCCTGATTGGTATAAAAAAGATGATGATTTTGTACGTCACTATAGCGTTGATCTGCCAATTAAAAAAATATCTTACTTCTTACCCAGGGCTATATATAGGTATCTACTGTATAAAAGATCCTTTACATGATTTTGCTGATTGGTATAAACTCGTCGAATAAAGATCAATAGCAAAATAGTACTAGATTTATGTCTAAAAATCACAAAATCTAAAATTATAATTTTTGGAAAATCTTTTAATCTCATAAGCCAAACGAAAACCTCAAAAAAATGTATGGGCCCCAATTGAATTGCCTTAGGGCCTCAAAGTGACCCAATCCGGCTCTGAAAAAAAAATTCACTTTATATCCTCCTGATTGTGTGAATCGGTTTCATTATAACATGTGGGGGATTTGGATTGAAGCAAAAAGGATTTATTATATCCTTGTGTATTTCTTTTATGACGAATTCTGTGGGCACAAAAATCCTTTAACCCATTCACAGTGAGGCAGTCTGGAGGAAGTCAGTATGATGGCGGGCGGTTTTTTCTCGTCAAGTTGAGCCATCGTCGTCATCGCCATCATCATCATCATCAACGTCCTCCTCGTCGTTGTGCGGTATATAGTCGAGCCTCTCCAATTAAATGAGGTGTACATTTTGCACAATTTTTCAATAGGCCTTGGCATTTTTTTTTTTTGGATGACGATAAGGAGGATAAAGTGAAGTGTGGTTTTTTTCAATTGCTGGACTGACGGCAATTACAATTATTTTATTCACTGAATATTATTTTTAATGTGCTTATGAATGGTTTTGTCGAGGAGTTCTTTATTTTTTTTTCTCTTTTTCTATACTCTTTTTTTTTTTAACATAAGGTAGGTACATTTTTTTCGAACAGAAATAATTTCAATAATGAGAACAATTCGGCTACAAACACACCAATCAGCTTTAAAGAACAGAAGCTTAGGAATTATTTTTTTTTTAAAAACCGTGCTGCCCTCGTTTAATTTCGTTCATTTTAATTGAAGTGTTTTTGAGAGTTGTTGTTTTTTTTTAATTTTTAATTCAACTTATGTGTTCCTTTTTTTCGGATACTGAGTTATTTTATTGTATTGCTATTTTGTATTTAAAAGTCTTTTACCTGAGTTAAATGTGATGAAAAATTAATTGTTAATAAATGTCGAGCTATTTAAGTTCGAAGGTATATATGTATGTATTTATGAAAGGAGCAAGAGGCTTTGTTATGATTATTAATAGAGCCGTTTAATTTAAAATTGTGTAAAGTAGGAAATTGTTTTACAGGATGTAAGTCCTTTATAGAAAGTTTTTGTTATCGAAATTGAATTGGGAAACCTTCGTTAAGTCAAGTGGTAGGTACACATTTGAGACAAGCTTATATTGCCATAGTTTTTTTTTTTTTAATTTTTTGGATAAGTGTAATGAACTGAAAAAAAATATATAATTTGATAGCATGAAGTGAATTATTGCTTATAGACCACTTTTAAATAGTATAAGAGATTAATACCTCTCGAAATGGATATGAAAGCTAGACTATTGAAACCACTCTCAAATACGCCACATTGCAATTAACAAGTATATATATGTATAGTTTCAAAGGGCCAGGTTCTTGAATTCTAAGTGGAGAACATCACACTTGAAAACTGCAAGGTCTATTTATATGCATTACGCATAGTGATTCAGTTTGAAGAGACGCCTTTTCAAGCTTCTATTGTAACGATTTAGAAATAAAATACATTTTTTTAAATGATCCAAAATCCTTGACAAAAGTCAAAACATTTAATTTTCGAAAAATAGTAAAAATTTACTAATATTTTTCATACCAATTTTTAGTTAGGATATATTCATATACATGACAAGTTATGCATTCGTTAAAAAAAATCGAACTCGAGATTTTGATCAAAGTTGATATTACGATGATAGCGAAGTCGAAAAAAGTGGGTCTCGCAATTCTGTCTGTCTGTCCTTTCGGCTGTAGCCTAAACGGGTGGATTGATTTTCTATAAACTTGGTACCTAGCGTTTTTTGGGCATTCCCTCACATGTTTTTTTTTAATTTTTTTAAGACCAAAAATAACGGTACCTGGCGTACAAATTTTTTTAGCAAATTATGAAAATCTTATTTTTCTCAAAAACGTGCCCATATCATTTTTTTTTTAATTCAGTAATTTTTTTTTACAAAAATGCTACCCTTTTATAAAAAAAATTCGGGAAAAATGGTTTTAAATGGTACCGATTAACTCCCATAGAACCATTTTTTTTATTTTCAATTTTCTCAAAAACGGTTCAACTGATTTTTATCAATCTTTTTACAGAGAATGTTTAGAATAATTTTAAAAATATTGTCAACGAAAATATTCAAAAAAATTTGTATTGGATTTTAAAAAAAAAATTTCAAAATTTTTTTTGAGAACTTAATAATTCAAAAACGACTTGGCCGATTTTTATTAAACTTAGCACTTAGCAGTTTTTTTTTTTGACACTATGACTAGGGGTAACAACCCAGACAACGAAGGTTTGCATGGACTTTATGCTCCAAAGGCCAACACGCTTACCTAATTTAACTTCGAGCGATTTTTCCTTTGGGGCTACCTAAATTCCATAATTTTTAATAATCATCCCATGACCTTGGAATGTTTAAGAGACAATATATAACGGAATCACCCAAATTTCGATTACAATGCTCGAAAGAGTGCGCACAAATATTCCAAAAAAGCTTAAGCAGTTTTCAGTGACTTTGAACTCTGGTGAGAGCTATTTGACCTACATATTCCTGGTATTTCACTAATATAGTGATTCAAAACTCAATCAATCAAATTTATTGTAATATACTCTCCACTTCGCTCAAACAAATCGGAAGTGTGACAAGATGAAGAGCTGGATTCTGTCGGCTTATAAGTACATTGAGGCAGTCAGAGCTGAGAGCTTTAATCTTGCAATCCCTACGAAGCGGAGGAGAAAAGAGCTTTAAAATTAGAAACTTGTTAAGTTAGTATCATGCTAATATCAGGCTTGCCAGATTGGGCTATTTATCGGAAATTGGGCTATCTTTTTCCAAAATTGCCGACAACAATTTTACTATGACAGCCCAATCATAATTGGGCTATAAATAGCCCAAATCTAATCTTGGGCGAAAATCGGACAAATTTTAAAGATCTGCCTTTGGAAATAATTCCAAACAGTAAGAAAACGGTGGAAAATATTCAACGATTGGAAGAACAATGGAATAAACTCCCTCTTTATGAATGGAGTTCGGTTTTTCCTTCTAAAATTCCAACAAATTTAGAAGAATTTTGGACAGAATTAGCTATTAACGTAAAAAATATTTCTGATGTTTAAGTTTTCAGATTTTTTGGGGTATTTTGTTATACAATTATTAACTTTGCATTCTCTTTCATGAGTTGTGTAAAAACAAAACCAAGAAATCGATTAACTACAGCATCGCTCGATGCAATTATGCGTTTGCGTATTGATGCTACGCGTTAAAAAAATTTGCTGTAACAACTTTTTACCCTCAATTGAAATGATAAATAAATTTAACCAAACTATGTACAAATGTAATGACAATGACCACGATGATGACAATGACTTTGATGGGGCTATAACAGATTTTGATTGATTTTCAGCAGTTAAATATGTGATAATATTCTTAACTCTTCTTTTTTATGAACAAAAAATGTTTTTTTTTTAATTTTTCGTTGTTTTTTAAAATTAAAATAAATTGTAATTGAAGTTATGAGAAATTTTTTTTTATTGATATTGAGCTACTATTTGGGCTACTTTATCGGCTCCGATTTTGGGCTACAAAAATTTCTAAATTGGGCTATCGAACTAGGTCAAGACATGGCAACCCTGGCTAATACCTTATCATCAGGCTGTTTAAAATTTTGCGCCATTATGTTTTTTTTATCCCAATTTTTTCTTTTCGAAAAACCATAAATTCAAAATTTTGATGTGTGATATAGTTCTTCATCAATTTCAAAAATATAAAACGAACGTAGTTTAAAAAAAAAAAAAAAACAAACTTTAATCACATGTTCCCACATCTATAGCCGAACTTTAAACGAGCTGCATCATGCATCCCTTAATACCTGATTATTATGTGTGACCCCGCTTTCTTCTCTATTATAATAAAGTTTTATAGTCACGATACTGCCGCTGATAAGCATCGCTTATAAACCAGATAAATCGAAATAGTTGCAACCTCTTCTTCAACCATGGATGAAATCCGGTTAATTAAATTATTTCCAGGCTGTTGAACTTGTTAAAACAAACCGCCCTTCACAAAATTATATAACATCCCCTAATCTCTGTGCTTATAAAATACATCTCTACCTCAACACGAAATTCGTTGAATTGTCTCACATTAATTTTCGGAAGAAGCAAAAATAAACAACCCCCTTTTGCTAAATCAGCGATTATAACAAATATAATAACAATGGGGTGCCATGATGCCAAGCTTAGAAGTGAGTAGTGGCCTAATTCATTTCGACAGCTCAGAAGGACACAGCATGCGCAGCGCAATCGCCACTATATAATTTCCTATCCTCAGCGGGTTCTAACTATTTAAATTATTGTTGAGGTATTAAATAATCGTGGTGGGCTTCCATTTCGCAGTCTTTTCCGAGTTTGCAAAAAAATAAAACCAAACCCTTGGTAATTGCTTCATTTGTAAAAAAAAAAAAAAACAGGGATTTTTTGATACACCACCTTTGTAGGAATAATAAGAACCAACGTACAACTGGGGCTGGAAATGATCGTGTTTTTCAGGGTTTTCAATGAAAGTTTTATCGGAAATTGTTGCCCTTTTTTGTTTTTGTTTTTCAATGTTGTTGTTTATTCACTTGGATATGTCACCAATACGACAACACCGTTTGTATAATCGACACGGCTTTATATGAATTGGTAAATCGATGTTTCTTTGTTGTTCAATTTATCGTAAGCAAGCGTGACGTCATTAATGGTTAAACTATCTCTTATACATGTGCAACTAGCTATCTCTGGTACTAGATGCAACTATAGAAATTTTTGATTCGATTTGGGAGTGCTGCGCATCATTTATTTTGTAAAGATCATTAGTGATCATTTTTATTGTTTACTGTTTACCGTTTTTGTTACTAACACTTCACTGACCAGCAGCAATAAAGGCAAGAAGGGGACGAACTCTATACAGATACTCGTACTATATAATGAAGGTAAAAACATTTGAAAGACAATCTATTGTTATTGTTGTTCGATTGTGAGAACACAAATTACTGTGTCGATGATTGTCACACATTTTTTTAAAGCAAATCATTTTATTTTATATAATATGTGAGGGTATGAAACACCTAAATGTGACTTTATGGATGCACACTTATTCCGGTATCTATATTGATAGGTAAAATAGCATAATATTGAAATTGATTATTTATGTGACGCTTGCCCATACAAAATGTGCATGTTTTATGTATAAATGGGAATTATTATATTTGCTGTGCACCATAAACTGGGCTCCGGATACGGGCTATTAAGAAGTCTGAGTGTGTATAAAGGGACTCTTTTTAATGGCTCTCCAAATGAAATACTCTTTTGGCCTCTGTTTTATTTAAAAAAAAAAAATAAGTTAGGTGCCAAAATGACTGGTCTTAGCAATTTCTTTGTGAGGCAAACGTCATTTGAAATAAATGAAAACATTTTCAAACTAAATCAATTGTAGCAGTGTTATAATCCTGAAAAGTGCTTTATATAGATACACTCAGAATAAACCACTTCTCAACAAGATTCGATTCAAACATTTTCAGAATTACTGCTTTGCTATATTTTTTCAAATTAAAAATATAAAAAAATATTTTATTTAATACAGTGAAGTCTCTCAGAACGGGTCATTAGCGGTGCCTACCTTGAAATTTGACCGCTTTTTAGAAAAAAAAAAAATGAAGAATCTTTTGAATATCCATATTCTCTGATTTGTCCGAGTACAATCACGTATTCAAATCAAATTCACGATTGCGTCGCACGTTGCTCTTATGTAAAACCACACTGTTGGTTTTAAAGTATGCCTGTGCATGGTAATTACACTTACGACTGAAAAATTGTTAAAAAATCAATATAATTAGAAATTAATCAACGCAATGTACATAATCTGATTTCTTACACAAATCTCAAATTTTGAGAAGAAAATTTTAAAGAGAGATACCATTTTTAAACGATAGATAATTTTTTTTTTTCAATAATATGATAGATCTTGCTCATATAAGATCACTTAAAAATTTTAATCAAAATCGTAAGAGTCGTTTTTGAGAAAAATGAGATTTTCCATACCGGTTTTATAACATTTGTATGGGAAGTACCGTTATTTCCGTTATTTTTTACTATAAAAATAATTTGTATTTAAAATCTGCCAGATAATTTCAAAAAACTGCTGGATGCCAAGTTTAATAAAAATCGTCCAAGTCGTTTTCGAATTATTGAGTTCTCAAAAAAAAATTTTGAAACTTTTTTTAAAAATAAAAAAAAAATGGTATGCAATACATTTTAAACCTTTTGAAAAATTCTCTATACAAAAATTGATCGGATTAAGTCGAAAATCAAAAATATGGTTCTATGGGAGGTAAATTTTTCGGAATTTTTCTTTTTTAGCCTTTTTGTAAAAAAATGACTTGATTTTTTTAAGTTGTTGGCACGTTTTTGAGATAAATAAGTACCGTTATTTTTGGTCTTAACATTTTTTTTTTTAAATGTGTGGTACCAAGTTTAAAGAAAATCCATCCACCCGTTTAGGCTACAGTACAGCCGAAAGGACAGACAGACAAATATGTAACACACACAAAACCTTTTTCTAGAATTTCTATTTTCTCAAAAACCTAAAATTATTGTATACCAAAATTTATTTTTTTTTTTAGTTTTAAAAAATATCCAAATTTTTTTTGAGAACTTAATAATTTAGCAGTTTTTTTTAACATTAACCAGCTGATTTTAAATATGACAAAAATATCGATAACTCCCATAGTGATGTTTAAAAACATGGTAAGGCAAATTTTCACTTTTCGCAAAAAAGGCTCCTACTTTGTATTTGGCTAATATCAGTACGATTAAATTAATTTTACGAATTTTTTTCTGAAACATGTTTAACAATTCAAAACTCAAATTTCAAATAAAAAAAAAAAACAGTTCTAGCGATAAAATTTGTTTCTCATTAATTGAGATTTGTTTAAGAAATCAGATAGTGTACATCGCATTGGTGTCAAAAAAATTTCAGAAGTTGTTTAATCAATTTATTTCTAATTATATGATTTTTTAACAATTTTTCAGTCTCTCTAAAGTCTAGGTTCCATGCATATGAGCAACACGGTGCTATATAAAACTAAACTACGTTTTTGGAAAGCGGTATAAAATAAAGGTTCCCATAACTAATTAATTTCTTTTGAAATCAGATGAATATAGATCTAAACTATTCAGACTTTAAAACTAAATCAGTGTGATTGCATATAAGAGTAAGTTCATGCGACCAAGTCGTGCATTTTATTTTTAAAGTTTTTGCCTATTTTTTGTCTAATTTTCATGAGCCTATTGAAGTCTATTTTTCATTTTTTTCCTTTATTTCCGTTAACCTCATTATAAATATTTAGACTAATTTTTTTTTAAACTTTGTAAACTGCTTACAAATATTTTGAAAAAATGTTTTGTTATAACAAAAAAAAAAAAAAAGAATTTTCAATTTTCATAGTAATGATAAAAAATTTATATTTTATTATTCCTATGCATGAAGGGCAACGAAAATCACCCCAAAAATCAAACTTTTCACAAGTATCTCTTTTCATGATGAAAAAGAACTCATAACTCTCATAATATAACAACCAGTAGAAAGTCGAGGGCAAATAATAATATACAAAAGAGTGCTGTCTGTCTTGAGCCCTTTCCTTTGAGTTAGCAGTCAAGTAGGCATAATATATTATTTCCCTTCTCCCATTATTGCCACCCGCAATAATATGTCCGTATCCACTTTGAAATCCATCAGACCTCCAACAAAATAATTCGTCAGCAATTTCCTACAATTAAGACCACCATGACCATCAAACAATATTAATTCATAGTCAAACCGATCAATGCTTTATTATTGCATTCCTCGTCACGCAAAACAAAACAAAAATCCTAAAAGGCATTCTTTTAATAAAATAAGTGACACACATTCTGTATCCAGCGGCGGACGGCGGTGGCGGGGTAGTGTACTGTCAGACCTTTCTGTCAGTTTCCCCAATGACATGATTAATCCGCCACTTAAGCTCATAGGTAATTTAAATGGACTCACAAAAGGCGTATATGTGTATAGCGATCAGGTTAGATCGCGGTGTGATGTGATGCCTCCGGCTCTTGCCTTAAATGGATTCTTTCCCTCTATTGCCCTGCCACCCGCAGATGTATATATGTATCTATATGACGTTTTGTAATTACAACGCATTTAACTCCTATATTGGCATTGTTCTGGTGGGACTCCTTTCAACCATTAAACATGCATAATGTCCAGCTGTCGGATTTACTGACTTTTCCTTTTATAAATATTCAAACTTGCATTTGACACACATTCATAAAGATACACACGCACAGCCTCATACTTACCATGATCTCAAGGAAAAGTGTCAAAATCAAAAATCAGACCAAGACAGGAGTTTGGAATTCTTTATATAAAGGATATGATTCTCACATCAGACACACCAAGTAGCTGGATAGCTACTGATTTTGTCTTTGATTTTCAAGTCACCTCAAAAGGTATTTTATTTAGTGACATTTATCGGCCCCCTATACACCCCGTTCCCTTCCGTACCACAGAAAAAAAAATACCTGTCAGATTATACTTCGTCCAACACGTCGCGTTCGGATATATCCAAAAACCCTCTTCAGTCAGAAGAGAACGTTTCTCATAAAAATTATTAACTTTTATTGGATGCATAACCAGTTGGTGTCGGCATAAATTAAGGTGTGTTGCTTTAGCGTGGAGGTTGTATTTAATTTTTGTTTACTTGCGATATACGATTCTGTAAGGGCAAGTGTATTGGATTCGAGGAAATTTTAGTTCGAGAGATTTAATAAAAGTTGATCCCAAAAATTCTTTTCTTTTTTTTTTGGAAAATGTTGACACCCAAGATATTTAAATTTTTTTGATCAATTGAAATTTAATAAATTTTGAAATTTTGTACATTAAAACTCAATTTAGAATTTACCCAAAAAATTGTATATTTAATTATTTGCCTTGATAACTGCTTCCTAACTGGGCTAAAAATTAAAAAATAACAGAAAACTTTTTTGGAGCGTTTACTCTGAAAATGTAACTGATGTGAATAAAAAATTTAATTAGAAGAATAATATAATTTAATTTTCTATCAAAAAGATTCTAACAAGTTTTTTGGATATAGGAGTCCTTTTCGCGTTTTCTGTTTCAAAATGGTAGATGAAGGGGTTTTAACTGCGCCATTTTTTGAATATTCAGAGATGAACCACTTAGCAACCTTTAATCTTATTGATACTTATGTTCTGTAATAAAAAAAATTAACTTGTTTTTTAATGGCAGAGAATTTTAATTTCTGGCAGCACCCCAAAGCCAATAGAGCTAAACCATGCGACCCATTCGAACACTTTATTTGTTTTTATGTTTTTAATAAATTTCAAAAATATTTTATTTTCGCCACAAGAAATTATTAATTTATTGTCAAAAAAAAAATAAAAATTAAAAAAAAGTGGTCAATAAGCTTAAGATTGTTGCCTTTTGTACCGAAGTGAGGATTATCAGGGATCAAACAAAGGCGAACTAATTAAGTTTACATTTTTTATTTGTTTGGTTATTGTTTTTTTTTTTAGAAGTCTGAAATAATAAATTTATAGATATACTTTGTTGCATTTTTAAATTCTCTCATCAAGTTATGAGTTTTTGTTTTATTTTATTGTTTTTTTTTTTTAAATAATATCGAACGAGTTTTGTTATATTATAGCAATTAAATTTTTTATAGGATTATATACTTTGTGTGTTTATAAATGATTCTCATTATTAGGAGGGCAATGAATACATTTTTTATATTTTTATTATAATTTTTGTTTTGTAAAATATTTTTTTATTATTTATTATTTTATTGTTGCGTATTATTTGTGTTTAATTAAATTTTTTTATTTTTTAAATAAATAAATTTTTAAATTGTTAACATTTTTGTATATGAGAAGTTGTAATATTTGTACATTTGGACTCCGTATAACAACAATAGTAAGGTATAATGCCCATATGAAGGTTCATGCGACTTTCATGGATGTTTCACGGATACTGGAACTTTTTTATTTTAATTTTGTTTCTTCTAACTGAATACATAGTCTCAAAGTTCTTAATATTAGAGCTTACAAAATAAAGGCGCAACATTTTAAACAGCATGATGTTAAGTATGATACTGCCTAACAATTAATTTATTAACTTTAAAGCTCTCTACTTAAATTTTCTTAGTTTGAAACATTTTTTAACTACTAAACTAATTTTCTTAATAAACTTCAGCTTAAAAAAGTGACAGTTCATGCAAACAAGTAAACAAACATACCATTTTCACATTTGTATTTGTTAAAGTGTCATTTAGAATTAATACGATACTAAATATTTAAAATAGGGATTTGGCAATTTTTGCAGCAAGTTCGGCTGCAACCGAAGACCCTTTTGTGAACAAGCTGAACTTGAGTAAAACAAGTTGGTATTATTTTATGCAGGTTATAAAATTAATTTATTAAAATATTTAATTAAATAAGATAAATAATATATGTATTTTCATTTTCTTAGAATAACTTACTTAGTCTTCTTATTAAAAATTCGTACAGGCAAATGAAATTCAATAAAGCAAATGTACTTCGATTTGTTAAATGAAACGGTTAATTATATTAGGTTACTGAATTCAACCACCTGGTGGCGGGAAAAGGCTTAAAAAGAGTTAAAGAAAGAGACAGGTATATAAGTTAACAATTTGTCATTTAAATTTGTCGACAGTGCGTTTGCACCTCTCTATACAGTGATTTCAAATTTAATAAAATGTGTACGATGCTAGCTCATTGAAATTTGGAAAACCCTGGGGTGGAATCGGCTAAGGTGATAAGTGATTGTCATATCAACCATAGTTACATGTGATTGTCATTATATTTTCGTCTTGGTAAGGTGATTCAACTCAATTAATTTCAGTTGAGTTGAATAGTTTCCCATGACATTTGTCAAAAACATGATTGCCATACTGATTTTTTTAAATATTTCGTCGCTTGGATAAAATATTGTAGTATGTGAAAAATTGAGGTTTTGAGATAAAAATGCAGTTTTGTTATTTGATTTTTTCTCTACAACCTAGTGAAATCCGTCTTTCGATATCTGCCTTAGTTCCCAAGATATTTTCCTCAAAATGTGTCGTATGTGCAAGATCGCCAACATTTAAGTATTTATTTGTCTTATGTGTATACAAAATGCTACACATACGACAAAATAAAAACATACGACATTTTTTTCATACAAAATCTGTTTAGCCAATGTTTGATAAATAATTGTCGTATGTGTCATTTTTAATACACATACGACAATATTTTATTGAAATTCCGGTAAACGTTTGTCGTATGTCTCATAAGAAAAAATACAGACGGGTGTAATTTCAGTCGTGATCAAGATGTCGCAGAGGTCGGACGAGGCCCTGCACCAAGAGTATATGAAGAACTCTATGCGTATGATAATGGAGCACTGTTATGCTTTGAATAACTCTCTTAAATTTTTTAGCATGCGCAACGAAATATTTACGAAACATCGAAAGTAACTTTAATTCGCCTTTTTAAAAAAATTAATTTCCCAAACGTTAATTTGAAAATTTTGCAAAGGAATCAAAAGGATTTTAAAGTTCTTTAAAGTCAAACCTCTTATCTATTTACATTGGTGAGAAGACTTCATTTAAAGAAGTGTTTTACACTTATTTGGTCTTATTTATAAACGTTGTCTAACTTTAGACAACTGTCCAACTTTGGAGAATGTGTTCAAAAACCTTGTTTATTGTTGTCTTATAGCTGCCTTAACTTAGACACAAGAGTAGATTATCTTAACCGTGAATAATGTGATATTTATTTTTATTAAATTAAGAATATTTCAAACAATTTGAAAATAGTTAGGCTGAGTTAGGCAGTGTCTAAGTAGACAAAAATCTGATAAATATGACTAATTATTATTTGAGCAAAAAAACCGCACGTTTTTAAAAGCCAACCGATGCTAATTTATGACAAAAAGAGCTTCGTTTAGCTGCAGCAAAGGCCATCAACACCAAAAAAAAAAGATATAAAAAGTATGGTTCCTTATCTGTAAAATAATGAGATATTATAACATTTTATCGTGCCATTTTAAAAATCAATGTGAAATAATAAGTGTGATTTTTTTTAAACTTACAAATATTTTTATGTTTAGATACCAAAAGTGTTTTTTATAATTGAATATGGATTAGGTAATTATTTATTGTTTTAGAATTAAAACTTTTTTATTTTTATTTTTTTTTTTCATGTGTTGAGAATAAAATAAATAATTAAAAAAATAAACCTTAGTTTTTTTAAAATAAATAACATGCTTTATATTGTCGTATGTAACATACCAATGACATTTAATTTTTTTTCATTTATTGTCGTATGTGTTTGGGTAACAAGCAGTTTTGGTCAAATCGTCACATACGACAACGGCATATTGGAAAAAATTAACCCTTATTTCTTTCATTATTAGAATATTGTATTTATTTTAACGTTTTTGAGTTGTCAGATGTTTTCTGTATAAGCCACTAAATTTTCAAAAAAATTCACCGTATAGTTTTTGAGAAAAAAAATTTTGAACTTCAAATGCGTTTTCCCAAAAGTAGCAAATTGTAACTTACGACAATATTTTATCCAGGCGACGATTTGTAATAAGCTTTCGAAATTAAAGAATAACGGATTTCCGTCTATACGATAAAATTCTTATTTTCTTTATCTTCTGGAATTTAGTAAACTTTTTTGTTCACAGGAATAATTATGTTTATTATTTATATAAAAGGTTGAATAAAGAGAACTCAGAAAATGTTGTACAATTTTTGTAGGCTGGTGGTAACACTGGTCATACTGTGGCAGAAATGTCAAATTTCTTGGAAAATGACAATCACATTTTTATTGTGATAGCTCTTCAGCTATCAAATGTGATATCATCCTATGTAGACTAATTGGTTGATTGTGACTGTCACTTATCGTAAATCAATTTACACGATTCCACCCCTATTTTTACCCAATATTATCGTAAATGCTTTAACTTCGTACTTAATATTCTAAAATTTTCGCCATAGACTTTAAGGGAACAATTAAAATTTTTTTGAAGATTTTAAAATTTATGAAAATCAATGAATTTTGTACTTTTTTTTATTATGAAGCTATGTAGGTATATAATTATTCATTGAGATAAGATTCCTGTTATTTATTTTGCTTGCAAATTTAGAAAAACCCAATACGTAAATCAATTCAAGTATTAATGAGTTATTTCTTTTTTATATGAAACAGCTTTATTGTATTTTTACATTTTTACTTTTTGGAATGTAAATTGTATAAATAATATATATATACAAATAATAATTGGATAAACTTGTCTGATTATAAAACAACTACCAAAACCATCAAAAATATATTCAAAGAACTGTGTATTTTTATAAAATCTCACGTGTCAAAACAAATTAATCACATCGAAAAAAAAAGTTCTGAGTTTTAAAATTAATTTTTTTTTTTTAATGAATGAATTAATTTATATAAACGTAGAATTGTATTTATTACCGTTGTTGTATACAATTTTAAATATTTTTCTTTAATAGCTTTTTTTCCATTTCAAATCGATTTTTTTAGAAAATTCCCTCCCCATAAAAAGACTCCTTCCTCATCCCATATGATTTTTACTTTCGATGTATAAAAATATATGGCAAGTTATGGATTCGTAAAAAAAAAATCGAACTCGAGATTTTAATTAACTATATATGTAGTAGCGAAATCGAAAAAAGTGGATCTTGCAATACTGTGTGTCTGTCCTTTCGACTGCAGACTAAACGTTTAGGTCGATTTTCATAAACTTTGGTATCTAATGTTTTGTGGGCAATACCCTGACAAGTTTTTAGGATCAAATATAATGGTCACTGCCGTGAATTTTCTTAGCAATTAATGAAAATATTATTTTTTTCTCAGAAACGCAAACGTGTCCACCAATTTTTTTAAATGAGTAATTGTTTGTACAAAATGGCTAGATACCATTTTATAATAAAAATTCAGAAAAATTATTCGATTTTCAGAAACACGGCTCAAATGATTTTTATTAAAATTTTCATGTCTGCTTATATTTTTACGATCTACCATATTATTGGAAAAAAAATAGGGATTAAAATATAGGGATCCCTCATAGAACCAGAAGCCGTTTGGATTCTGCCAAAAATTGTAGGTCCCCTCAAATCTTGCTGATAACATGCAGACAGGAATGTTTGAGATCTGTCAAGCACTATAGGCTCTGGGCTCTACACGAGCTCCTTAAGTCTGCTAATTATTTTTTGTAATTTATGTAGTTAACTGTATTTAATGAAAGAATTAGTAGTAAACGTTATAGTTTCAAATGTCATATGATCTGTCAGCTTTCACTTTGGAGTCTAAATTTTAAGCTTATTTTTTTAATTTAATTTTTTTATTGTTAAAATTCTATGGTTCTTTTGTATTTACCATGTATGTAGCAGACGTAGCAAACTATAGTAAATAAGACGTCAATTAACTAAGCCTCATTTACTACAAATTCTGATGTCTACATTCATTCCATATTATATTTTTGAATTTCAAAATTATGTTTTTCATAATTAAATATGTATGTATGTACATAGGTATTTAAAAAAATCGTTTTGATGATTTTGTTTCTTCAAAATTTTGAAACCCCAAATAAAGATCATAGTTAGTCAGATTGTGTTTATTTCAAAATAATTTATTTTTTAAATATTTTTAATTTTAGTTTTTTATTGTTAATTATTTTTGCAAAGGATCCTGTCATATATGTATTAGCAAACAAAAGTTTGTGTTTATTTTTTAGATAAATGCAAGAAACGAGAACAGAGCATGTTCAGATTGCATTCTACGTCCACTTACCAAAATTTTGGAAAAAGTCCTCGCACAAAAAACTTCATACTGACATTAAGATGAAATAAAGAGATAGTGATAAAATCTTAAATTGAAATCACAGACCATAATTAGATTGGTACTTGTCTCAAGTATTCTTCTCAAAAACATGTCAGAACGTACTGAACACGCAACACGCATGGAGATACAAAAGTAAAGAAGTACAGTTAAATCCCTCAAAGTCGAATTTTCAAGGGATATTAAAATTTATTTAATTTCGAAATAAAGATATTTTGTGGGAAAATTCGAGTCACAGGAATTAATATTTTTTTGTTTCAATGCATTCATTGAATTTAAAAAGAAAGTTACAAAAATTAAATAAATATAAAGAAAAGCTTATTCTTGCTTCTATGCAATTTTACATTTACAACAGTGTTGAACCTCATCTGGTATATCGTCTGTCATTTTTATTTCAGTTTTCAATATTCCAACTGCTTTTTTTCTTCGAAAAAAAAAATCGACTTAAAAAGATTGCAAATAGGCCAATAGTCGAATTCGGAATTTCGACTTATAGGAAGTTTAACATAAAGGGAGTCGACTGTATACCCATACGAGCAAAATTGAAATAGATAAAATCAAGTATATATTTCAAAAATGGATCATTCCCGAGGGGCCTCTAGTTCTGTTCAGAACTTCGCAGATATTTTTTCACCCATCATGAAACATTGAGATAAAAATATTGAAAGAAATTTTGTAACATGAATCAAGCATTTTGTATGTGGTTAAAAAAACACCATCATTTCAATTTTGTTTATCCTTAACAGAAGCTTATAAGTACACCAATTATACGCCCATTGAATTTTAATTGCCAAATTCTCACGACCAACACCATATCCTACCCTGTTTTGAGATAGTTCCGCCAACTTTATTTCACTCAATAATATTTATTCCTAAAAAAATAATACTAACGACGACATGCACTTCAGTTAAACAAACTTAATTTTCCACTTTCACTTCAAGGACACTCTTATAAGCAATTTTCATATATTTTTTTTCCAAACGAAAACATTTGCAGACGAAAGAATCTCATCTCATTTTAGAATTTTTTTTTTATTTCGAATTACAAAGTCCCACGACTGATGCATCATCTTTTCCCTCGTTGATAAAAAAAAATAAATAAATCATAAAAAAGTGGAAAGAAAAAAAAAATATATATATTTCATAACTTCAGCGATAAATTAATATTTACTTATAATTTTATACTCTCTTAATGGGTGTGAGTGTGCGCCTCTTCTGAACAACCCAGAATATTATCCTTTTTTTTTACCACGCAAAGCAAAAAAAAAAAAAAAATAAACACAAACAAACCCCCTACCCAAACAATAATAATTATGAAATTATGAATCCTGCCATCAGCAAAAAAAAAGAAATATTAGAAAAAAATCCAAAATAAGGACGATAAAGGATGAGAACTTATCCAAAATGTGTCACTTCGAATATTGTCTAAATGACATCTTTATGAGTTTCCATTACACTGATTTAAGGGACGTTGCAAAAGAAAAACAAAAATCACGCTTGAATGCTTATCGAATGTACAAATGTGTGTCTATAAGAGGAAGCGCATTCCCGCCATCACACAGAATTATGATTAATTACCTTGAGCCAAAACTATATACATATATGACAGTTAAGGTAAACTTGAGACATCTCACAGCTGACCCAGAGTCGTCATAATATGTTTATATCCTCTCAAAATCACACTCTTATAATAAACTCTGCACAAAGGAGGCGACCTCTCCGATGTGCAGCACATGCATGTCCTTGTTATTTATTTTTATCCTTTGAACGAAAGAGAACCTTTTGGCTTTTTTTTTTTTTGACTTGAAAAAGACGCGCGCAACATGGTTCTGTGACTCCGCAAGCACCAATTTATGTACCATCGAAATGGATGGAATTCTTTAGCCATTGCAAGGATCTTGACTTGCAGGAGCTCCTTTTATGTTAACACAAAGATGAGAGCATCGTGGTGCGTCCTCGCCAGAGCATCATCATCTCTCCATTAGCATTTTAGTTAGGCTTCTTCGTTTTTTTATTTTTTTTGGTTTTTGATGAAATGTCGACAACGACGACGCCAACGCTAACGCCACCGACGACGGACGGTCGTCAAAGGCTTAAAAGCTAATGTGCGTTAAATTTTATGCTCCTTGAGCACTATGGTGAGGCTTTTCAAGGTGCGCGACAACCACAACCATTTTCCAACACCTTAACACAGAGATTTTTATATTTTATATTTTATTTATATTTTTTTTTGTTTTTTGTTTTTGGAAAAGGTTGTGTCTTTGATATTCGCTGCCTTATAATAAATATATATGCTCCTAACTCCCTAACCTGGAGGAATATAATGCAGGAAGTGTAAAGTATAACCCCGGTAAATGGATGTGCGGAGTTAACTTCAAAAGAAAGGCTGCCTCAGTCATTTACATGTCTTTGTCGTATAAGAGGAATTTGTTTTCTTGTTCGGAGGTGTAGTAAAAGCTTGTGTTTAAGTGAAACGAGCCTTGTCGAATTAAAGCGCCTTAATGAATTCTAGTAGGTGATATAGAGGTAGCTACAATATTCCACCATCATGTGTAAATGTTGGGTAGTTATACCTACATATGTATACGTTAATCAGTGTAGGGATTTTTTGTATGCCAACATCAGGACATGAGAGTGTAAAAAATCTACAAACGTTCATTTGGAGCCTAGCTGTATGTTACTTAACTGTTAAGGATAAAAAAAGAAATATAAAAAATATTGTTTGAGTCAGTTCATATTCAGAAGGATTCAAAATCTTATAGGTATTTCTTTTTAAATGAGTCCTGATGTTAAGTTAATTTTTAGCACAACAACTCGAAATATATGATTGTACATGCAGGTTTTGGTTCAAAGACTAGTTTAGTTTAGAGTTTTAAAGAGAATAAAAAAAATGAATGTTAATTTAAAAACATTACCGTAGTTTTATAAAAAATTAAATGCACGACTAGGTCACCATGAACTTGCTCTTATGCAAGATAACACTGTGGTTTTAAAGTCTTAATAATTTTAAAAACTTTTCATCAAATAAAAGAAATTTATTATTTATTGGAGCCTATATTCTATGCCACCTGCTAAAAATATAGTCTGGTTTAAGGAAATGTTAACACATAAATATGAACAAAATTTGATTTTTTGACAATTTTTATAGGTATGCAATTTTATTCAAACTTATTAGTTAGCTTTTGTATAAAAAAAATTTCATTAAAATTGGTTCAATAGATAATGAGATAGACGAAAACCAAAAAATGGTTCTATGAGAGGTACCATTTTTAAACGATAGATAAATTTTCTTTCCCAATAATATGGTAGGCTGTTCTAATACTAGATTACATAAAAATTTTAGTCAACATCGTTGGAGCCGTTTTTGAGAAAAATGATAGTTTCAATAACGGTTTGTAAACATTTGTATGGGAGGTACCGTTATTTTTGGTTATAATAAAAAAAAAATCGGCTATATAATGTCAAAAAACTGCTCGATGCATGACCAAGTCATTTTCGAATTGTTAAGTTGTAAAAAAAAAAATTTTGAACCTTTTTTTAAAAACCCAAAAATAAATTTTGGTACACAATATTTTTAAAATTATTGGCGCAAAATTTTAAACGATTTAGTAAGATGTTAAAGCATTTTTATCATATTAAAAACGCTTTAACATTGTACTAAATCGTTTAAAATTTTGCGCCATTGTAAATATTCTATACAAAAAATTGATCAAAATCAGTTGAACCGTTTTTGAGAAAATCGAAAATCAAAAAATGGAACCATTTTTCGTATTTTTTAATAAAATTAATGAATATATTTTTTTAAAGTTGTGGGCACATTTTTGAGAAAAATAAGATTTTCATTTTTGGTAAAAAATTTTTGCGGCAGGTACCGTTATTTTTGGTCTTAAACAAAATGTTAAAAACGTGTGGGGGGAAAGCGCAAAAAACGCTAGATACCAAGTTTAAAGAAAACCGATCCACCCGTTTAGGCTACAGCCGAAAGGACAGGACAGAATTGCGACCCACTTTTTTCGACTTCGCTATCATCGTAATGTTAACTTTGATAAAAATCTCGAGTTCGATTTTGTTTACGAATGAAGTTATGCATGCCACCTAAAGCAAGTTAAAACCACAAAAGGAAGCCATTAACTGACAAATCAAATTTAAAATTAAATGAGCTGTCAAATGACATTAACTTATTTAAGATTAAAACACTTTTTCTGAAATTTCTAAAATTATTTCATTTAGGCTTTTTTCAAAACGTAGTAAAAAAAAATTATTTTGGAACATTCCTAGTGTAATATTTCGTATAGGTCTTTTCGTTACTTTTGGATTTGGCTACTTTTCAGTACTTTTTGGATTTGAGTATATGTAGGTACTTTTCGTTAATTTTTGATTTGATTACTTTTGGGTTTTGGTAACGTGAACGAAGTACAGGTACTGATAGGTTGTATGTAGGTAAAGAAAATAAAATAAAAAAAAAATGTATTATTTTCACAATATTGTGCTCCTAAAAACAGTTTTAGAAGAATTTAAATAAAACTCGCACTGGTCAATAAATAAATAAGATTCTTGTTTAAAAAATGTATTTACAATAAGGGTAGTCCAAAAATAAGTATATTTCCGAAGCTTTAATGTAAAAATTTATCATAAATCATAAAAAAAGAAAGAATTTAGCTTGTAAAATATTATACAAATTGTCAAAATTAAGTGCCTCAGAAAAATGAGTCATCCACGTTTTTCGATGGAATTAGATATGCCAAATTTTCAAGATACCTTATAGTCAACAAAAATATTTTATGGTATAAGGATGATTAAAATAAATTATCTCCGGTATTTAATTTAAAAAATTTTGTCTTTGAAGACACGTGACACCTACTTTTTGGTTAATTTTTGGCTACCCTTATGGCAATTATTTTTATTTCAATAAAAGTGGCTTGATTATTTAACACACCAAGTTAGTTCATTTAATTTTATCTAAAAATTTGGAAGAAAAACATTTTTAACGGCACCGTATTTTAAAAATATAATACTATACGTTTTTTTTTCTAAAAAAGAAAACGCCTCAAAATTTTTGTATGATCTTAATAAAGTTTTACTTTTAAACTCCGAAAATACTTTTGTCAGTGTTTTAATTGTTTTTTTTTTTTATGAATAATATAATATTGAATTTTATTCTGTCACATTTAATGAATGTCCTTAATTTGATTAATTTACTATTTAATTTATTAATTTATACATATTGCTTATTATTATTATATTTGTGATTGTTTTTTTTTTTTTTTTTTGTTAAATTTTCAAATTTTATTCGACAATTCTTACGGCTTTTGTGTAACTTGATAAAATTACTTAAGTTTTTATTCCTTGCCTTAAAATATTAAAATTCAAAAAATATATTTCAAAATAAGAACCACCTTATATTGAGTATATGAGCATAAATGCTAATGAATAATAAAGAATTTGAGAAATAGTATTTCTGAATTTCTGTTTTATTTTGCTTGGCGTAGGTAATATGTGTCACAGCTCCTATAAATATATTGTAATTGTTAGCTCTAACAAAATTTAATTTTTACATAAAAAGTTTTTTTTTTTATTTCATTAAGTGGTAACCTTACTTCTGAAACCATGTCATAATTTCCTAAAGTGTTTTTTTTTTTTTCAATAAATAACTGTTTATTTTTTTGTTATACCTTTTTCTCCTCAAAGTGAACCTTTTATTTAATTTTGGTGTAGGTACTTCTATTATTTGTTTTGTCACTAACAAACATGCAAAAGTAATAATTTTCATTTCAAAACGCAAATTAAATTATAAAAATAGCAACAATTCATTTTAATCAAATTAAAAAAAAAAATAAATAAGAAATAAAGAAAAACAAATTTAAAACAATTGCAACAAAAGTCTCATCATTAATTGATCGACATGCATTGAGCACAAAAAATAATTCATTGTATATGAACATTTGAGCAATTGAAATGGAAATGTCATGACAAGTATCTATTTGCAACAATCTTTGAAATGTATATTTTTCATTATTATTATTCAAACAAAAGATACGAACAATCGGACATTGAAATGCGAATGACACGCCACCTATGTATATGGTTGGTCATTCACTATAGATAGATAGATAGTCGTATTAAAATAATGATACAAAACAAATTTACATTAAAAGAAATACAAATAAATGATTATTTTAATCGGGTCGGGACAACAGAAAAAGAGTTATTTTATTACAAAGAAGACCGTGTGGTTTGAAATTAGGGATTTTGTGCAAAACAAAAAGAGAAATGATATAGAATCACGATGATGATGAGTTGAACTAATTAGTATAGTTTTAGCTTCATATAGAGACTGAGTTGAGATTGATTGAGAAATGAAGATAAGGCACACTGTGAAATGAATAGGTAATCAATTCATTTGTATCCTAAATCAGCCTTATCGCATATACTGACATCCAGGTACACTGCAGAAATACCTACAGACAGATTTGCTAATACAAAAAAATTATAATTCTTCAAGGACCTTATCAGCGGAACAAAAGCGGTCAGATGTTCAAAATAAAAAATAAAATAGAATAAAAAAAAAACTCCCTCCTTTGCAAAAAAATAAAAATACAAGCTCTTCAATTATCCAACATTACGCTTATCAATTTGCTGAAAACACCACCAACATATGCCTCGCGGCTGCTGCTTGTTGTAAATATTATATTCTCCAATTGCTGGCGAAACAAAACAAGAGTATCTATAATGTACAATCAGGAATCAGGATGAAGGATAATATTATGAGGTTGCCGGAAATAGTCCTCGTTAATTCATTCGGCGCGTATTGTTGAGTGCTATTGTACTAAACGTAACCCTGCTCGCCACCCCGTCTCTCTGGATAATTCTCTCTCTCTCTCGAAACAGCCACATAATGTGGCAATATTTGTAATGTGTTTCATTGAATTGTTCTGTGTGAGCTCTTGAGGATATAAACACAGTTTCAATATAGCCATGAGTATGTACCACACAGTACCGCACTTGAAGGACCACGAGGATAATATTATATATATAGTTTTCCATTCATCTTTCAATAGAGAAAGAAAGAGAGAGAGTGAGAGAGGGGCGGAAAAATTCATAATAAATCCAACGCGCATATTATGTTTTATTTTTTTTTTTATTTATTTATAGAACTACGCGATATTTGTAAGGTAAAAATTTTACACCCCTCCTCATTGAAAACCAGGATATAATATGTTTCCCGATATACAACACAAACAGGATCAAAGCAATGAAAAGAATCATCAGGAGATGAGATAAGAATTAGAATTAAAGTATCCTCAATTTGAATTGTTACATTGCTCGCTCGGTGTGTGCTGAATTAGTGAAGAGCTCTTCAATGAAAAATAGAATTTTTAGTCGATCTTGATCGCATGGTCTGATGTTAGATGCAAGGATAACGAGGTATAAGTACGACGATGTCCTAGTTACATCATGAGTGTATTTTATATATTTTTTTTTTTTTTTTGTTTGCTAGAGCAGCTTTTGTTTGTCCTCTCAATTCAGGATGACTTGACACTTGAGGGCAGGGAAGTTGTACATATATCTACAGTTTCGCATTATTACCGGTGTGTATCTAGTAGATACAAATGCTGTAAATCCTGTGTACATCCTTTGAGGAAGATTTTTTGACTGTGATATTTCTCGAACAATGGGATTCTTGTTTTTTAATGAAAGACCTTTCGGTTGATTTAACCAATAAAAAAAAAAAAATAAGAACGTAATAGATAAAATGAGGCTTTATTGTAATGCCAGATTGGTTTGAGTAAGCCGAAGATTAAAGCAAGTGATCGTGAATGGCATGTATAGAAAATAAATAACGCCGCGCCGTCGCCGCTGGTGTATATCGCACTCATAGGCATAATAAATGTGTTAAACTGATATGGGATTTTTAAGGTTGCATAACATGTGGACCTTTGTTGATGTATATTCGAAGGGAAATAAAAATCATCTTGAATTAGGATTATCCTTCTCAATACCTATACCTACATAATGTATATAAAAATTTGCAACGGAAGGAAGTTTATCCGAGCGAATTTTAAAATTTTCTTGTAAGATAGTCCTTTTTAGTCAAGCGAAACACGATCAATTTAAAGACATAAATCTTTTGCAAATGAATTTTCCAGTGAGTGAGTGTGTTTTGTTTAAAATTTTATAAATACATATCAAGATTTTGTTTGTGGGAATCATTCAATTCGAAACTCCTATTATTACCAGATATGCTTTTGGAATTGCCTCGAAGTATATCAGAATTTAAACAGAGGATTCTCAATTGAGGCTGCCATATAGAATCCTATGGATATCCCGTTGATAATCTCAATTAAACTGGTTAATTTTATTTTAGAGCAGAATTGGAGATGTAACTATTTATTATATTGTTTTTTTTTTTCTTCTGATTCAATGTTGCGTATATGCATGGGGTGGACCAAATAAAAGTTTCTTTTTAAAAATGCAATAAAATGAACAATATATTAAATTGTTTCCATGAATATTATGGCTTTATTAGTAAGTGCAAACATTCCCATTAATTATATGGAACACAATATCGTTTAAGTGGCTGCCTCGGCTGGCTTCGAAGTAGCGCATTCTCTCACTCCAATTTTTGAAGACTTTCTTGACGGTTTCGGGCTGTAGCTCACAGATTGCTGAAAAATTATTGGCCTTAAGCGCTTGAATCGTTTTCGGATTGTTGGCATAATATCGGTCCTTAACGCTTTCCCACAAAAAAAAAGTTAAAAGGGGTGAAATCGCAGCTCCGAGGCGGCCAATTAACATCGGCAAACGATTTGGGAATTTTGTGCGCAAAAGATCGATTGTGGCATGGGCTTTTTGGCATGGTGCACCATCCTGCATGAACCAGAGGTCGTCCAAATCTATGTCTTCAATTTCAGTAAAAAAAAAAGTCGGTTTACATGGCTCTATAATGCCCATTGTTGACCGAAATGTTGCTCCCAGCCTCATTTTCGAAGAAAAATGGTCCACCACTCAGCAATCCACATTCAGAACTCACTTTGCGACTCATTCCGTTCCGCGGAGATATGAAACTGACTTTCTGTCAAGATTTCGAGCCGGAAACAGCTGTCAGTGTCAAAAAAACATATGATATAAAAACAAACCCCATGTATACCTTAATTCTTCAAATAATGAAATAATGAAAAATTTATCACAATCTGACAATACAAAAAAAAATTGTCACCAAAAAATTTTGTAGTTGTAATTTAACTGATAAATCATTTGTCAAAACTGAAAATTTTACAATTTGTAGAATTATTATTTTCCTATAAAAGGCTCTTCCCTACGAGCTGTCACACCACAATTTTTCTATTTTGCTTGCGATATATAGGTACATGGGTACAATATTGAAGTTATTGGATTCCTTAAAAAAATCGAACTGGAGACTTCGTCCAAAATAGAAAAGTCACTATGATAGCGAAGTGGTAAAAAGTGGGTCACAATTCTGTCCTTTCGATTGCAGCCTATAAACGGGTGGGTCGATTTTCTTTAAACTTAATACATAGCGATTTTTCCCCCGACACGTTTTTTTTTTTTTTGTTATTTTTTAAGACCAAAAATAACGGGAACAGCCAAAAACGTGCACTCAATTTTTTTTTCTTCAAAAAATTCAATAATATTTTTTTACAAAAAAGCTGAAATTAAGTAAAAATTTTTTTTTCGAAAAAATGGTCATAAATGGTAGAACTTACACCATTAATAATTTTGAACATTTTTTTATCGAAAATCTTTTACAAAATTTTTAAAGTATACCAAAATTTTATAAAACATTTTTTTTTTTATTTTTAAAAAAGTTTTAAAATTTATTTTTTGGTGGATTTTTTTTTTAATTCCAGTTTTACTGGAATGACGGAATGATGACGGTAGTTGAAAAAAAGAGACAAGGACAAAGTTTAAATTTATAGTGAATTGATATTAAAAAAATTATTATAAAAAATAAAACTTAAATTCCAACAGAAAAATACAGTGTATAAAATATTGACCCCTTTCCATCGAACCGTTTTTTTTTTTCAAACAAAAGCAACTTCACCCCGTACCAACATATAAACTAAAACCCCATCATACAAACATCACGCTCCATTTGTATTCTTCTCTCCCCCATCATCATCATCATTGACAAAAAAAAAACAAAAACAATCGATTTAGGTTATCTAAACAGAATATATTTTTAGTTACGTAATTTCAATTGAAAAACAATTTTAAACTCAAACCGGACATTAGAATTTGCATCGGAAACAATAATAAAACAGGTGAAAAATGGGGTGTGCCACATCATGCCACACAAGTTCTTATATATACGTTTCAATGCTTCTTCATCAAAATCAATTTCAATTCAAATACGAATTCAAACTAATTCTAAAAACAGAACAATTAATTCGAGATGTCCATTGAACCGTATTGACTGTTTTAGACACAAATAATAAAAAAAAATTTCTATGAATAGGGACAGAGGGCGATTTCTATAGGAAAACAACGCTAACGACCCACCGACCGATTGAACGTATAGCCAAACAAAGAACCTGTCTATTGAACTGAATAACATTAATTTCGATAGAAAATCCAATTCATTTTTACCATAAATGGGGTGTTGGTGCTCCAATTTTTTTTTTTCTTTTTTTTTTTTTTGGGAAACCATATGTTAGGTTAAGTTTATTTTACTTCTGTTGTAAGTACCTTAGGGGAAATTGTGGATTCGTGAAAAAATTAAAATTGTAAAAAGTTCATCATATACAAGTTTTAATTGCCTTCAAGTCCATACTAAATTAGAAGTCTCATTCGGGTGCGTCTAACATGGAATCAACAAATATTGACTTCAGTTAGCCAGTTCAGATTTCTCAGGCTCACTGAGATCTCATATATATATCAGCAATTTCAGAGATCTGAACGTAATTCCTAAGTGAGATTCCTAACTTTTGATTTTAAAACAGCTGAGACTGATATTTAGATATTTTTAGATTCCCTTGAGAAATAAATTTGTGTCCGTCGGTGTCTTAGTTGTTTAATTTATTTAATTTTTTCAAGCTTTTCGTATAATTGTTTTATTTATTTTAAAAAAAAAGAAAAAAAAAAAACTTGTCACCATACTCAATTTTATATTTTTGTTTGTTTTTTTTTTTTGAGTCCAAGTGAGATAGCCGCGACGAAACGCCGAAATGTTTGTGAACTAAAGGTCGTTAAAAGCTATTTTGTTTTTTTTTTTATTTTTCCCACCTATACTTTCTTTTAAACTATAGTTGGGCTTTTTCTTAAAACTGCATAATGTGTTTCCCAGACCCATCGACCCAAAAGATAGGTATTTTTATGTTTTTTTTTTTTAATTTTTAAAACCAAAAGCCTATCTGTAGCCTTAATTTTTTTATGACAAGTTTTTGTTTTTCAGATTTTCAGTCGAACCAAAAAAGTATTTGTGTTGAACATCCCTGTCAATTCGTGCCCAACCATACTTACCAACATTTACATTTTAACATATTTCATATTCTTTTGTCACTGTCATTCTGACATTACTATTCTTTTTCTTTATAAAAACTTCTTCTATTCTAAATTCTTGTTAAGATAACCTTTTTGATAGTTTGTAATAAATCTTTAAATATTAAAAGCATCCTATCACTATTTTAATTTTCTGGACGTTTAGATTAATTTAATTAATCCGCTCTACAGGTTATGGGCCCAGGAATTTTCAATTTTTCATTTTGATTATAAAATCTAATTCTCACAACGATTAATTTATAGTTGCTGATAATGGCGCAACCGAGTTCTTCTCTAAGACTTGATATGTTATCGAAAGACAACTACGACACATGGTGCCTTCAGGTAGAGGCATTGCTTGTCAAAAACGACACATGGGATTATGTGTGTGGCGACATACCAAAACCACCAGAGCCAATGGAAGGCGACGAGCCGAAGGTGAAGAAAGCTTTATCTGCATGGCAACGTCAAGATAAAAAGGCAAAGGCCGATCTTATTTTGTCTATCAGTCCTTCCGAGCTCAAGCAAGTCCGTGGATGTGAAACTTCTCACGAGATCTGGAAGAAACTCGAATCCATTTATGCGTCTTCAGGTCCAGCCAGGAAAGCCACTTTGCTAAAGCAACTCACACTTCAGAAAATGAAGGAAGGAGATGAAATCCGTTATCATGTGGGCAAGTTCTTCGATGCCGTCGACAAACTCGAGGCGATGGATGTTAAAATTCATAAAGATTTGTTGAGCATAATGCTTTTGTACAGCTTACCAGAATCTTTCGAAAATTTTCGTTGTGCTATCGAGACTCAGGATGTTCTTCCTGATGCTGAAATATCATGTGATCAAGACCCTAGTGATCAAGATAGTGAAATCAAAACCGATGCTGAAATTGTATGTCATCAGCCTAGTGAGAAGACTTGTGAGCCGAGTAAAACTGATCAACAAAGTAAAACTGAAAACGATGAAGAAAATCTTTCTGATAATGATGTTGTAGCTTACGCATTTAATGCTGAAATAAGTTTCAAGGAAGCTCTTCAAGGCGATGACTGTGATGAGTGGAAAAACGCCATCATAGACGAAGTAAAATGTCTTATTAAAAATGATACTTGGAATCTGGTTCATGAGCAAGCGGAAAGGAGCAAAATTGGATGTCGCTTCGTGCTTACAAACAAACGTAATCAAGATGGTATAGTTACGAGACGGAAAGCCCGCCTTGTAGCTCAAGGTTTTTCTCAGCAACCAGGCATAGACTACATGAAAACATTTTCTCCTGTAGCTCGTCTTGAATCTATACGTCTTATGCTCGCGCTCGCTGCAAGGTACCAGCTAAAGGTTCATCAAATCGATATCACTTCAGCATACTTAAATGGATCATTGAATGAGCATATTTATATGAAGGCTCCACCGTTGCTAGAAGATGCTTTAGAAGAAATTCTACAAAATGAGCCGACAAATAGCTCCATTAAACAGAAGGCAAAAACAATGCTTCAATCTTTTCATGAAGGAAAACAGGTGTGTTACCTGAAGAAGGCTTTATATGGCTTGAAACAAGCCGGACATCAATGGAATCTAAGATTTGACCATAAGTTGCAGCAAATTGGACTTAAAGCAACAAAATCAGATCCATGCGTGTATTTTGCGTGGAAAAATGGAAAAATTTTAATTCTCTCCATCTATGTTGACGACGTTCTTATTTGCTCCAAGGATCTGAACTGGATTCAATCAATTAAAAATAGCCTTATGAAAGACTTCGAAGTTAAAGATCTTGGAGAGGCAAAATATTGCCTTGGAATCGAAATTAATCAAGATTCAGGATTTATATCCATAAGTCAAAAGGGTTACATCCGTAATTTGCTACAGAGATTTAATATGAAGGATGCCAAACCACTTACCATCCCCATGCAACCAGATTCAAGGCTTGTTAAAAGTGAAAATTCTTGTGTTCAAGAAAAACGGCCATACAAAGAGTTGATTGGAGGATTGATGTATGCTGCTGTTTGTTCCCGACCAGATATATCTCATGTTACAAGTGTTCTTGCTCAATTCAACAGATGCTTTAACGACGTCCACTGGGGTGCTGCAAAGCGTGTGCTACGCTACCTTCAAGGAACAATAGACTTTGGATTGCGATATTCTTCAAATCAGGAATGCATAAATGGATTCGTTGACTCTGATTGGGGAAGATGCGTAATCGATAGACGATCCTACACTGGCTTTGCGTTCACCTTTTCCAATGCGGCTGTTAGCTGGAAATCTCAAAAACAAAAGACTGTTGCTCTATCTTCAACCGAAGCTGAGTACATGGGAATCTCAGAGGCTATGAAAGAAGCTATTCATTTAAGGACGTTCTTAAAGGAACTCGGTCTTGAGGACTTAAATAAAATTATTTTGTACAACGATAACCGTGGTGCCGGACTTCTTGCTGAAAATCATGTATTTCATCAAAGGACCAAGCATATAGACATCCGACACCACTTCATTCGAGATGTCTTATCTAAAGGAGATATCAAATTAGAGTACCTACCTACGGAAGAAATGCCTGCCGATGTTCTAACTAAGGCGCTAACTGGTCCGAAGCATTACAATTGCTTATCGAAACTCGGAGTTGTCAAAGTATGAGGATCATCTCATTGAGGGGGCGTGTTGAACATCCCTGTCAATTCGTGCCCAACCATACTTACCAACATTTACATTTTAACATATTTCATATTCTTTTGTCACTGTCATTCTGACATTACTATTCTTTTTCTTTATAAAAACTTCTTCTATTCTAAATTCTTGTTAAGATAACCTTTTTGCTAGTTTGTAATAAATCTTTAAATATTAAAAGCATCCTATCACTATTTTAATTTTCTGGACGTTTAGATTAATTTAATTAATCCGCTCTACAATTTGGATAAACTGCAACCAAGTCTAGTCAAAGCTTTTCTTTTCATGTGCAAGCATTCAGAATTAATTTTTTACTTGAAGAATTATTGTCAAGCTGAATAGCTCTTATATCTATCACGACAAACTCATGCAATCCCGATGCGTGCATTTTTTTTTTTTGTAAGTACTTATTTTTCTTGCCAGCAAGAGGCGAATATTAAACCGGAAGAATGTTCAGCATCGGTAACGATTTATCCATCATTTATAAATAGTGTTCGTTCTTTCATGGGAATGTGTCATTTATGAGAAGAGGGTAATCACATAATTTAATGGTTTTAATTAGTGGACAACAATAAAAGAAAAATCTATCCCGATTCCCTCAATCCCGCATATCATAAAAACCATTGACGTGACAACACGTTCAACATCATCACAATGACCATCAATTAGCTTTGAATTAACTTTAAGTCAATAAAGTCGTACCGCGCTGCTAGCCGCCCATCACATCACAGCTAAAACTGACTATGATATGCGTGATGCGACATCAATCCGGGATTGTTTTTTTTTTTTTTTCATGCTTTTTTTTCAAAAAAGCACAAATCCCATCTCTGGAATGATTTACTTATTTAATCTTTTTGTTGGGACTCACAATTACTGGTGTTATTGTGTTTGATTCGAATCGGTGAGAAATCAAAGAAGAAGCTGATACTTCACATCAGACATCATTACCATCACCACCTTTTTTTTTTTTTTTTGTTTGATGACGAAGCAAAGCAAAACAAAAAAGAAAATCTCAGGAGCAACACTTTTTTTTTCAAAGTAAAATTAATTGACACTTATAATCAAGCCTGGAGACGAGATATGGTGGCACTAAGTGGTTATACAATATTTTTGCAGATCATAAATCATATATAGGTTCGAAGGAGGAATCATCATTAGTTCTTGATTTGTTCAAGGCGAATTTGTGTGTCGTGAAAATATTGTAGATACTCGTATTATATAACAAATGATCAAATTTGGAAAATCATTTTGTCTTGTCCTTAGAATTTTCATACCGGTTTTGAAAAATCATTTGTCATGTTTATACTGGTATTAGGTTTGTTAACATGACTGCAGGAAGTTGGTTACTTTGTAAGATTTATCGATTTTATCATTTTATATAGTTGATATTGGTGGATTCTTAACTATGAGTATGTATTTGATTTCATATAAAGGAAATAATCAATAATTTTTTGGCATTCAATTGGCCTTTTTTTACATAGAATTTTTAAAAATGTTTAAGAAAAAATAGTCTCAATTTTAAGAATTTATTGATGTGCTGCCAAAAATTAAGTTAAAAAACTATTAACCCGTTTCAGAAAAATGTATAAAATTAAAAAAAAAGCCATTTTTAATATTTTTTTAAATCCAAAAAATAATTTTTTGAAAATTTTCATATGCAATGTTCTTAAGGCAGTTTTAAAAGTATTTGTATAAAATTTGAATTTAAAAAACTTCTAAAAATTGTTTTGACAATAACTCAATGTAGGCACACCATCTGATTTCTTAAACAAATATCAATTTATGACAAAAAAAAATTTTAATCTTTGGAGCGCTTTTTAAAAAAAAAAAAATTTGTATATATAATATTATAAAAACATTTCACTGTTTCTCGAGAACGAATAGAGATATCGACCTCGAGTAAATTTTATTTTATAGATACGCGAAGTGCAGAAATGGTTCCAAAATAATATTTGGAGAAAAAAACAACGATTTTAACTTCGGGATAATTTTATTCTGTTCACGATGTCATATTTTGTTGCTGATATAAATTTAAAAAAAAATAAAATCGACGGTTTTTTAAAGCAAATAAACTACAAGAAAATACTAAAAATCGTTGAAAACCGTTTTTCGGCTTGAATATTTTGAAATCAAACACTAGCTTAGAAGCCGGGCCAATTTTATTCTATATATATTGACCCAGTTAATAACTGAGTGATAAGGTTTGTAGAATTATTTAATTGACAGCTTTTTTAATTCAACAAATGTTCAAACTAAAACTACTAAACAAAAATTTAAAAAATGTTTTTCGACTCGAATATCTCGAAAACAAACAAAGCTATTGACTCCGGAACAATTTTATTTTACACACAATTTGTAAAAAAATTAAATTGATAGTTTTTTTTTTTTTTAAAGCAGAAACATCTGCCAAAAATACAACTTAAATAGTTGAAAAATATAATACGCGCCAACTGCAATTTTCACTTGATCGCATATTGAACATTTGATAAGGTCTTTTAAGATATTGAATTAGGGATTTCCTTATAACAAAATAATATTGGGTGTCCAGTTGCCACTGGGAAGTTACCAGTGTGGGTCCACCCAGCCTCTTTTTTTTTTTTTTGTATTTTGATACCGTTAATAATCAATAAATAAATTTTATGTTCCAATAATATGGTATGGTCATATTGATAATATATCATATACAAATTTTAATCAAAATCTATAAAGTCGTTTTTGAGAAAAATGAGATTTTCCTTACCGGTTTTTAAACACTTGTATGGTAGGTACCGTTATTTCTGATTATAAGAATACGTTTTGTTTAAAATATGCTAGATACCTAATATTAAAAAAATTTCTGAGTGCCAAGTTTAACAAAAATCAGCCAAGTCGTTTTTGAATTATTAAATTTAAAAAAAAAATTGGAATTGAAAAATTAAAACATTTTTTAAAAATTCAAATTAAAAATAATGTAACTTTGGTATGCAATACTTTTAAAACTTTTTAAAATAATGTTCATTACAAAAATTGATCAAAATCAGTTAAATCGCTGAAATCAAAAAAACCAAAAAAAATGTTCTATAGGAGGAACTAATTATTTATAACAATTTTTGTAAACATTTGTTTTAAATGTAGCCTTTGTGTAAAAAAATTACTGAATTTTTTTTTTTAATTTGTGGGCACCTTTTTGAGAAGAATAAGATTTTCATTAATTGCTTTAAATAAATTTCGAGTTCGATTTTTTTAACGAATCCATAACTTTCCATTAAAGCACCTATATATATATTGAAATATAAATTGTAGCGATATCTTCATGCGTTCAAAATCTATGATTTTTACAACAAAAAAGAAATTGTTTTGAAAGGGCGGCCCGCCTTATGGACTGTGAGTAGATTAACCTTCGTTGTAAGTACATTATTAATAGTAAAATTTTCAACTATAAATACACTAAAAAACACGACATTTCATTTTGATTAAGTTAACATAATTTTACATGTAACATTTTTACTTCCAGGCAGGGTTACCATACAAAAATTGTTGTTGTTTTATTAATGAATAAAATATATTTTAGTTGTTTAATACTTTTTTTATTTTTCAAAAAGACTTGAAAGATATTATGTGCGTTATTTATTTTGAAACTCTGTGATTTTCTGTCCAACACATTTTTTTTTTATTCATATGAACTTTGAAACTTTGTGCAGATTTGGGCAGAAAATCACAGAGTTTCAAAGTAAAGAAATGCACCTATTATGTCGTAACATTTGGGCCATTTGGGCTTTATGAAGTTTTTTTTCTTAATTGTTTATTGAATTAGATCATTAACACCGCATAAATACCTTGTGATATGTTACGTCAAAATTTACGAACATATTAAAACAACAAATTGTTTATGAAATAATTTTAGAACTATGAAATTTTTTCGTAAGTAAATTTTATATTTCCAAAAAAAATCCAAACTCTGGCAATACTACTTTCCAGCAAGGTTTCAAAAAGCAACTTAATTGCTTTAAATTACATCATACTTTCATAATTATAACGGTTAATATGTTCACTAAACCTATATACATAAATAGTTGCACATCAAAGCTATGCTAAGCTTCTTATAATTCTTTATAGACAATACATAAGTCATAAATTATCAAACATTTTCCCTCGTTAAATCCCATAAAAATCACAACCGCATATCCTAACAAATTACACGCACTTAAGGACTTCAAACAATAAGCTACGACCAGCAGCCAATATATTTATATAATTCTAATAAAATTATGACAAATTTATGCAAATGTATCTTCTAATCATCCCTCTAAGTATTTCTAATTTTACAGCAAATAATTCATTTCTCTTATAGTTTTTTTTTGTTTGTTTTGTATTCCCAGGAAGAAATAAATTATACAATTGCGCGTACACCCAACATGCTGCATGGGTGTGCTGTGTGATGCATTATATTCGAACGGATACTCAAGTTGGATGGACACCAAGCCAATTGTTACAACAAAAAAAAAATACAAAAACTAAAAGTAATAAATAAAAATATAAACAATTCCGCTGCATTATATTTTGTACATATAAAAGTTATCAAGGATAAAAAGGACACTTTTCCCTCACACCACTCACGCAGAAAGAATGGGTGAACGAACAGGGAAAACACTAAACCTCCCCCTGGTTTCAAAGGAGACGGACAGACGGTTTGGGAGAATAGCAACAAATCAAAATCCTAACAAACAGAATAATAACTCCAGGATGCACGACAGGACGAGAAAGAACTATTAATCATTTCGTTAAGGAAGCGAAGACTCGTGATAGTATCGTGTCTGCCAGGATCAACATTCCAATCCACACCTGCATCATCACTTTTGAAACATATTATCATCCCGTGAGTCGGTCGTCCTTTTAAGGACGAATATTTGCCACCATTTTAAAAGTTGAATGGAAAATGAATAAAATTAAAAAGCCGCAACACAGGGGGTTAATCCTTCTCAAGTGTTCTCTCAATTGCTTTTGGCCTGCGCCCGTTCCTTGCCACTGCCACCCCGTGAGCAGTCATATAGGCATTATAATATTGTCAAAGCCGGGGTGCTTTTGACAAATTGGTAACACTCTAACCCGACACTCTATCTCTACTACCGATGCAATAGATGATGATGGTGCGGCGTTGTGTGTATCAATATGGTGATGGCAGCGCGGGGGAATACGGTAAATATGCAGATTGGTGAAGTTGTATGCCGCGAGTGGTTGTTAATGATGGCGATGATGATGTTTGACACGAGAAAGGACCGAAGACAACAGATGATGATGTTAACCACACCGCTACACGACATCATCAGCATCATTTTGCGCGGAGATAACGACAACGGCAATCGCGCTGAAGCTGACATTTTTCTTCTTCACCATCGTTGCATCCCGCGGCCGCGTCATCATCATCATCATCGTCGCCGTGGTCGCATCATTGCCACATCACGTCAAGAGGTGTTTGACAAATTTGTGTGCAGTTGCACGAAGCGGATAAATCCATAAATCACGGCAATTTAATTCGCATTTGATGAAAATTTAATTAATCCCCTGTGCATCCGCATGAATGCAAATATGAATTCTCTCCTGAATTTATAAAATACAAGGTGATGGCAGTTCTCTATTTTCTATATATAATTTAATAAGAGAAACAGAGACAGCGCGAGAAAGATCGAGGTATGGAGAGTATTATATAGAGGGTGATGTTTTATTAAATTTTTATATGATTTACAAAATAATTAGAGAAGACCTATAGAAGTGGGTATTAGTTTGTAAAATGTTTGTTAGAGCATGAAAAATTGTATCATTAGTATATTATATGAAAGTTTATGATGAATTTATTTTATGCTCGTATAGCTCAGTATTTAATCACCAATTAAAAAAAAAAAAAAACTATATTATACTTTAGTGAGTTTTTAGTATACAAAAAATAAAATTCAATACGACAAGTCTTTTAAAACTTTTCATAATCATATTTTTCGAAATTCATTCATGGATATTATTAACGTTTTAAAATAAATCATGATTTTTTGTATTTGTAGATATAGATATATTATTAAATCCTCCCTCACACAATTTTGTTATTATTTTCTGAATATCCTAGTTGAAAAAAATAAGAAGGCAAAAATCATACGAGAAGAGTATCATGCGATAAATATATTATCATGCTTAAAAAAAATCATGCGAAAAATAACATGTGACAGAAATATCGTGCAAGAAATGTAACATGCGAAAAAAATATCATGCTCAAATATATCATGTGTGATAATATTTCATGCGAGAAATAAACCATTTGAGCAGAATATCATGCGGGAAATATATCACGCGAGAAAAGTATAATGCTAAAAATATATCATAAGATAAATATAACAAGAGAGAATAATATAATGCAAGAAATTGATGAGGTAAAAAATATCATGCGATAAAAATATGATATGAGAAAAATATTTTGCGAGAAATATATCAGGCGAGAATAATAGGATGGGAGTTATATATCATGCAAGAAAAATATCATGCCAAAAATATATCATGTCTGATATATTTCATGCGAGAAATAAATCACGCAAGCAAAATATACAAAAACCAGATCATGCGTGAAATATATCGTGCAAAAAAAATATCTCGCGAAAATTATAGTAATCGAGAAAAATATCATGCGAAAAATAAATCATGTGTAAAATATATCATGCGAGTAAAATATACAAAAAATATATAATGCGAGAAATATATCGTGCAAAACATACAAATATCCTGCGAGAAATATCATTCGAGGAAAATATCATGCGAAAAATGTATACTGCAAGAAATATATCATACGAGAAAAATATTATACGAGAAATAGATCATGCGAAAAATATATCACGCGAACAAAGTATTCAAAAAATATATCCTGCGAGAAATATAGATATAATGCGAGAAAGATATCATATTGTGAAAAATATATAAATATATCATGCGAGCAGCTACTTATTTTTTTATTTATTTTTTTTTTCGTATCATAAATTTTTTGCATGATATACTTTTGTATTGAATGGTGAAAGGAGTGATGTTAGAATGTGCCTGAAGAGACTTAAGTTTCAATTAATTAATATAAAGCACCTTATTATACAAAGAGCGAAAAAATACTTCGGGCTTCTCCAACGGAAAAATATGTTACATACATATCTAGGCGGTGTCTTAGCGAAGATTCAATTGGAAACTAAATAATTTAAAACCCCCAGCAGTGCAAAGCAACTCAACCGACTTATTCTTGACATTAAAACAATAAAATCTTAATGAGAACAACATATATTTAGCCAATCGACGCACGGTGTTACCTAGTCCCTAAGCTATTTGCAAGTGTATATATTTTATTTTATTTTCTATAAATGTGAATAAAAATTAACAAATCAAAAAGTGTTAATGTGTCATATCTGAGGCATAAATTTCCATTGCCAATTGAATTAGAAACATTCTCGACTATAGCTACGTTCACAATTTAAATCAATCTTTACTTAACTTCTATAAACAAAATATCAAACAATAACATTTCCATCAATTTTTTGTTGTGTCCCCATTCATATCTTAAATAGAAAGATAAGATATAATACCGATTGTACTCAAGACATCCCCACTCCATACCTCTTTATCTTTCTATACACTTACAATCATTGTTAATTTTGTTTCAATTTAAAGTTCGATTATCAGCTCTTTTGTATTTTCGTACTTTGATTTGAATAAATCTTGCATAACTTAAAAAAAAAAAAAAAAAAAACTAAACGCTAACACATTCAAACAGAGAAGGTGTTAAAATATGCCAAAGCAACAAAAACCTTAACTCTATAAAATAGGCAAAATAATAATACCTCAAAAGCAACCCGACTGAATTGATTGTAGATACTAACTATTGAGCTCGCTGTCACATATTATTGTGAAAATAATATGAAAAATAAAAAGTTTATACTTTGGCAAACATTCGTTCAATTGGATTTGACATATATGAACATCATTTGCACCATTCACAATGACGAACATTTCGTTCCAACAGAATGTATGTAAGTATCTATGTAGAAATAATAAGTTTTATGTACCTAAGAAATTAAGCTAATCAATTTTCTAAATGGTAAACCATGCGGATAAGAGTCACTTCTAATAGCATCTCCAAACATCAGTGGTTATTTCTCTCTTTCTCTCACTCTCACACATCGGTTAACACTTTTCCATTAATTGGATTTTTTGATTTTGGGGTGTATAAGCATTATTCTGCTGCTGACTTTGCTGCAAGCATAAATGCATAAATGTGTTCGTAGGTGCAAACAAAAAGACTGTGTTGTTGGAGATAGTGGAAGTGTAAACACAAGTGACGCCTGACACTCAATAAACAAACCTCTCGAAACTTCAAGACTCAAAAAATATGTGTGCAGTGCAGTGTGTGCACAAGGCAACGACAGACGGAAGTCAAATAATATACAACAACTTGTCAAATATAAGAAAATAACAAAACAAAAAAAATATCTTCCAGGTCCGTACTTGTTTTGTAATACCTATTTCAGAATAAAAAAATGGGGCCCGTTTCTTTTTCAGCTAATATTTTGTTTTAAGATTCTTTTGTTCAAATTAAGGAAGGGTAGAAATATTGATGAAAGTTAAGAAATAAAAAAAAACGAAAATAATCAAATACTTGTGAATACTTAATCTTGATGAAAACAAGAGCCCTGCTGAAAATTATCAAATGCATAATATTTTTATTATATTTTAATTGAAATGAAAATTTTGCAATATTTTGTAAACTGCCAAAAAATACGAAGCGCCCTTGTCAACAAACAACAAACAAGTCCAACCCTGCCTCACCCCAAGCAAAGAGACACTGTCAATGATGTAACAAATAATGCAAATATTAGACGGCCCTGTTAAATTCTAAAACCCATCACTAGACGATTTGCTTAGTGCAATGTGTGATAATGTATTGAATGTGTGTAAACGTGTATGATGATGTGCAGCATTATATATGTAGTATCGCAGCTTCAGACTTTTTCTTACTGACTGTGAATGTGCTCCCTTTGTGATGGACCTATAACAATCGAAAGATGATAATGATGCGCATCATTGCAAGAAAAGTGGACAGAAAGTGCAGTGGCATTTTGGTAAGTCTTTAGTAAGCCTTTACTAATTGATTATGTAAAGTTTTATTTGATTTTCACTTCGTACTACATAGTTGTTCAATGTCCATAGCCACGCCACCATGTGGACGTGTAGGACAACAGAAAAAAAAAATACTTATATTTATGCTCGAAAATTTATAAGTTCTTTGGACAATTTGGTGCCATGTGATAATTTTAACAGACCATTCAGTCAGAAAAAAAAGAAACAACTTGTGATTTTTATTTTTTTTGTGGCTTGACTTGACTTAAAGTTGGTAGCATGATATGAAACAATCGTGGTAATGTTAAATTTTGGGATGATTTTTTTCTTTTTTTCAATATTTATGTTAAATAAAAATAAATATTTGAGTTTAAGAAGAATTATTATTCTAGGAATTAAGGATCGTCCTTCTTTTGTTTGTGTATCGTTTAAAATTGTGTGTCTGTCTTTGAAATCACAAAAGAATAAATTTCAACAGAGGTAATGGTATATAAAAAAACAATTATTAAACCTTGAAAAACCTCGTTGAAAATTAAATGATCAACAGGAAAAACAGACACACAGGGAATTTAAAGCTTCCGGGGAAAAATTACTTTCTTAATTTACTTTACACGGCGCTTACAGTTCAACAAGGAAAAAGATTCGTTGAAAAATAAACAATATCGGTCTAAGGATGCAACCTTTTCTGAACCCACTTATTACTTCAAAATCGTCTCTGAAAACATACCTCTTTACAAAATGTATTTGATTAATGTTGAGATGCCTCTCCTGAGCAAGAAAAAGTTATCTTCTGGTATCGTCACATGCTTTTCGAAATCCATGAATAGAAGATGAAGTCGCAAACGAATAATAATCAACACACTGCGGTTGATGATTATTCTTATGGGTGATTTATGTAGTAAACATAGCCGGATACAGAATCGCAACTTGCTCAGCACTAAGGTATCTTCTTTTATTCGAGCAAACAATCAAGTAAATTGAAATATTGGAGTATTGAGTGTTTTGGAAAAACAAATCGCTCACCAATTTTTGCACTGTTTTACCTATTCTTTCTTCGAAATGGAGAGCTTGATAATAATCAGGGAAGTTCTCAAATTCACAGACATTAGTTTTGGAAATACTCTGGAAAATAGCAACAGCTCGTTTGACTTTTCGGAAAAAGCGTCAATATACACAATGTATACACAATTTATTCTGAATTAAGATAGAAGAATTTCTTCTAACACTATTTTTTTCACTTTACCATTAAAATTTTGATTTTTTTTCTTTTTCTTTTTGCCTCATTATGAAAAATATTATAACTTTTTTTTTTGCTATGTTATTTATTATTTATTATAATTATAATGTTAGCTTTTATACCTAAAATGAACTTTATAAAGCTATCACAATAAATAATATATTGTATCTTAATGTGTATAGAAATCGAAGATATAAACTAAACTATACTAAACTAAATTGGTAAATAATAAACAAAATATATTAGCTTATATCGTGAAAAGAATTTGTATATAAGTTCCTTTTTGATTCTTTAGTAGAGCTATCACTACACAGCTTTTGAAATTGCGGTCTGTTACGCCTTACTGAATCTAGCACGTTTACGCTTGTTATTTGCTTCAAGTAGTTAGCTTATATTCGCTGTTCTTACTTTGTATCATATATTGATTGTATTGTAGCCCTTTCCTTCCTGCTGCTCCTCGAATATGGCTGCAATGTGAAATTGTAATTTTCGGTCCCTCTTTCTTCAGTAAGTTAAGCAAAAAGTTGAGCGAAGCCAGAATTCCGAATTCGAAGTTTCTGAGGGAGAGGGTATTTAAGGTTCATTTGTCCATCGTGTGTCCACATTTCGTCCACAAGACCACAACCAATAAATTCACCCTCAGATTAAAAAAATTATTCAATTTTTTTTTTGCAGTAACTATAAAAAAAAACCGAAAAAGTCATCCAGCTCCTCCTAATGAAAGCTCAGTATACAAAGGTCTATTGAATCCGTTTGGCCATCCAGTGGTCTTATCTAGATGACAAATACATTTTTTTTTCTTTAAAAAATAAATTCGAAATTCCTTTTTTACACAAAATGATAAAATATCTCTTACTAAAGGTGCATAACTTTTTATTAGACAGATATAACCACTCGATGAACTAATTAATGCAATTGACCTCACCCTCCTAACTTTTCATTTGGGGGAACTGGATGACTTTTCCGGTTTTTTATAGTTAAAAAATGTTTAAAAAAAATATTGAATATTTTTTATAAGTAGGATAAACGGGACTAAACAAGAGATAAACTAGCTTGATAACTCGACCGCCTTCCCTCCTGCTTCAAGAAGTTGGTCCACCTGACTTTGTTACATGTTTTGTGGTCAAAAATGATGCATTTAATGATTTCCCAGAATTTTCGTTTGATTTCAATGCTGGCTTGTATCATATTTTAAGTTAATTTCAGGATCTAGGTTGACGAGTCCTTACTACACTACTATCTACTACTACTACAAATGTTTAACCATCTATATGTTGACATCTTGGGCAGACAAGATGTCAGTCTTTGGATGGGACCTGGATTCAGAATTCTGTCACCTAAATGCCCCGAAGCAAGCTTTAAGAACTATTGGTGTAAACAGAAATGCAATGACAGATTCCTAATAGTTTTGCCTTTCCTTTTTGGACTAGAGTTAATAAAGTTATTTGTTAAAGAAAATTGTTTATTTGTTGAGAACTATAACACTCAGGAAAATAATAAAGGAGACAGTAAAACATCTTTTCACCAATATACCGATTATCATAAAGTTCTGATTTGATTGATGCGTGGTAGTTCTTATTTTTTCCATACTTAAAAAATAGTCCAAATATAAAAGGTTTCTTCTAATGGAAAAAAGGGATATTATTTAAACAAAACTCAATATCAATATTTGCTCGAAATGCCTTCTAATCGGTAGCATAATTTGGTTTTCTAAAGAAAAGAAACACTAACCATGAATTCCTAAGAAAATAGATACTTTATTTCTTTATTTTATTAACAACAAAGCAAAAGGACTCGTGTCCCGTGCATTAAGAATACCTTGACATCATATACATACATAATATCCCATTTGACTATATAACTTATATATAACAGTCAGTCAGTAGAAATACGAGTATGTTTGTTTTTTTTTTTTTTTTTTCAAATGATTGCATAACATTCCAAAGAATTTCGTATTTAGTTCAAAAAAAAAATCGAAAGTGTGAATGAACAACACAAATAAAAGGTAACTGGAGACGTTTGTTCTTCTTCCATTATTCTTCCATATTTATTTATCATGTTCTGAAATCAAAATTGTATCTTCTTGATTTTATTTTTTCATTTTTGGTTTGTTGGATATTTTTCATTTTATTCAATTTTTTTTTGTTTCTGGACTTAAATATACAATTGGCACCACTCAAAGGACACAATTAATAAAATGGTGTACGGATTTAAAATGTGTCATCTCTTGTAGATATAAATGTATATAATATTATGTGAATTCAATTGCCCGCCGTTTTATAGCCGATTTACCATTGTATTCCTGTCAGTCAGATAGGCATAGGAACAATAGATGTTGTGTACATTTATAGACCGTATATAAAAACTGGGTGTTGAAAATCTGAAGATTGTATAAAATAGTATTGTTTTTTTTTTTTTGTAACAAAAGATATGAAAAATAAAACTTTTATGTTGTTTTGTTGATTTTTTTGTTCTGTCCAAAAGGATATGCATACAAAGGAAGAAGAAGAGGATGCTATAGATCATATATCCCGCGAAGATCATACCTTGATAGAAAAATTATTATTATTCACATTTTTTTCTTTCTTTCAAAACAAGAAGGGTCTGAAATTGAAATTGAGTATCTCTTTGAAGGAATACAATAGGATGTGTGTGTGTTGAAGATAAAGGATATAAAGGACTCGTTTTCACGATTTTAAAAGAATAAAATTACATAAAAATAGAGCACGAGGGGAACGAAAGTTTTGTATTATAGTTTAAGTGAAACAAACCTCGACGTATCTCCAAATTCAAGTTTTTTTTTTAGCAGAATTTAAGATTCTCCAAGTCATCAGTACAAAAAGTCTGGAATTTACGAAGTTAGCTCCAATTTATTAATTTTTTTTATTTTTAAAAGTCGTTTCAAGTTTATTTCGGATAGTTCTTAATTTTAGTATTCTGAAAAATATTCACAAATGTTAAAGTTTTCAAAAATCAAAGTTTTGAAATGTGTTCCAAAAATTAAAAACAAGTCTCTATTTCCTTGGAGTTCCATATATATCTATGAACATATATGTACGTATAGTTTAAAACCTACCCCCTTTTTAAAATTTTTAATATTTTTTTTTTCTTTTTTTTTAGTTTAAATTTTTTTTCCAAATTACCAAAAGGCATTCTTTAGTTTTATATTTCATATAATTATATTTTTTGAGAAAATATTGTTATAACTTCAGTCTTAAAACAAACTATGGTTAATCAAGTTTTTGGATCTTTTAAATATAAAATTTTCAAAACGTGTTCCAATTCAAAGCCCGATTTGTCTGATTTAAAAACCAAAGTTTCGCCAAACATATAAATAATTAGAAGCTCGAACGAGCAATCTTCTTAAAAAAATTTAAATCAAAACTAAATTTTTCAGAGTTTTAATATCACTTTTTATGAAATTTGAAGATTTGCTTAGCACCGTCATTTTCGATTTTCAAAAAAAAAAGTATGCTGTTTTGTGCTAAACTTGTGCCCTAATTTTTTTTGAAAATTAGCAAATTTTACGGATGAAGTTTTTTGCAAAACTACGATTTTCAGAAAAATCAAAGTTTTACTGTATTATGTTCAAATAAATGGCAGATACTTAGGTACATATCTACTAAGAACCGAATAAATAATTTAATTCGCAAACGGCACATTGCGCCATAAGTTGAGCACAATACAGAACAACTTTTCGCTTCGTAAAATTTGTTTTGTCCTTAAAAGCTACAAATATGCAATTTTTTTCAACTCCTTCCGAATTTGGCAGCACAATTTTGATTTCTTTGAAAATCGTTATTTTGTAAAAAAAAAATCATCCGTAAAATTTGCAAATTTGCAACTTTGCGAATTTTTCAAAACAAATTGCGGCTCATAGCGACAAAAATTGAGCACAAAATAGCAAAACATTTTCTTTTTTTTAATCGAAAATGGCGGTGCTTACTTCTTTCTGAGGAGATTCGCATTTGCTTTCCGTCGTAAAAGCTGCAAATATGCGATTTTTTTGTCTTTTCGTTTCTTAGTATCATTTTAACATTGAAAATGTTTATAGGGTCGTTTTGATAAAAGTATGGTGTTACCAAAATGAACAAAGATATAGAATGAACTCTAGCGTATAGGGGGAGAACGATTGAATTTTTGGTTGGTGTTACCAAAGAAACTACCAAAATGAATAAAATGAAGAAAAAAACACAAGTGATGAATTTCAGCCATCGTACATAAATTTTGATCATCGCCAACGGAAGAGATTCAGTGGAGGAATGTAAAATTCGAAAAATGCTCGATTTGAGCGCACTTAGAAGCCTATAACTTTAGTTAAAATTATTGGATGTTCGATATTAAGGTAGATAATTAAAGCTTAAATGGCAAGCTACAAATCTGCATACAAAATTTGGCAAAGGCGTAAAAAAATTCATACTAGAAGCTTGAAAAATTGTCTTTTTAGAACAAATTTCATCACGGCAAAAGAAAAAAAAAACAAATAAAATATGTATGTGAGTAGTTAGGTACGTGCCAACAAAGAAGATATTGATAGAAGGGAGAAGACGGTGGAGTGTGTGCAATAAAAAAAAAAAAACACCACGTGGCAAACAAAATTGGCTTTGCATCGGGCACAAAAATGATATATGTATGTACATTATATAGGTATGTAGAATGTAGATATATGCATGTATGTACATATGTAGGTATGTGCATGAACATTATTTTTAGTAGGTATTTTACAAATAATAAAATCGTAAAGTTTGGATTTGGTTGGTTTGTTTGGATTATAACTTCTGTTCTAATAATCGGATGTTTGAGGTTAAAGTCTTAAAATTAAGGTAAAATGTCAGTCTAAAGAAATTATGTGACAAAAGTTGACTTTTTTTTAAATCAATCGATTGTTGAACCTATAATATGCATAATAGGACCTACTTGAACCTCTTTAATAAACTTATAACTTTAGTTCTAAGGGCCAGATGCGCGAGGTTAAGTATTTAAACTAAGGTAAATCAGGCTTGAGGGAAAATCAACATAGCTATATTCAAAAAGGGTCGATGTTGTCGATATATTCTGATCTAATTATCTATTTGACAAAACTTAACTTACTTTTGAATCAGTTGATTGTTTAACCTAGAATATGTATAGGTACCTACTTGAACCTCTTACACAAAATTAAAACTTAAGTTCTAAGGGCCAGATGCTCAAGGTTAAGATATGTTTAGGTAAATCAGGCAAGAGGTAGAATTAACTTAGCTAAACAACTCAAATATTATAATCGAAAAGGGTCAATTTTGTAAGCTTATATATTCTGTTCTAATCATCGGATCTTTGAGGTTACGGCCTGAAAATGAAGGTAAAATGTCAGACTAGAAAATGCTTTTGACAAAACTTGACTTACTTCTGAATCAGTTTGATTGTTTAACCTAGAATATGCATAAGTATTAACTTGAACTTCTTATATAAAATTATAACTTACATAAGTTCTAAGAAAAAAACATCAAGGTTAACTGAACAATTAAAATATTATAATCAAAAAGGGTAGATTTTGTAAGCTGATATATTCTGTTCTAATCATCGGATCTTTGAGGTTAAAGTCTCAAAATTAAGGTAAAATATGACAAAAGTTGATTTTTTTCTAAATCAACCTAAAGAACCTAGAATATGATAGAAACGTTTGGGGAAAAACTTTACTAACTTCTAAATCAATTTTATTTTTTAACCTAGAACATGCATATTGCATAGCTACCTACATATGTACTTGAACCTCTTTAATAAACTTATAACTTAAGCCCTAATGGTCAGATCTTCAAGTTTAAGGTCCTCAAATGCAAATAAAATTTTAGGCTTCATCTTAAAGTAGTCCATAAACTATTCAGTTTGGTTGTCAACTAAATTGATGCTCGCCGCTCGGCCACACATTTCATAAACTCAGTTAAAAGAATACAGCTCCAAGTCTCAAAAACATTATTTTTGTCTAAAAAAAATTACGCGACTCGATATTGTTAAATTGATTAAAAGAATGGTTCAAAATATTTTAAAATAAAATATTATAGAATAAAAACAATTAGCAGTGAGGTTGGGCTTCGCATCAAATTCTTTGTAAATTTTGTCTCGATTTAAAAAAGGTTTACCTAGACAGTAAATCAAATGTCTTGGCTTTATACAATATACATAGTCCAATGATTTGAAATACTTGTAAATCAATTTGAAAAAATTCAAAATCTTTTGATTTTCTCATCAACCGTCAAATTGATCAAATAACAAGCCAAGACACGGGTTGATTTGAACAACAACCGACTGAGTCGAGAACTAAGTTGAACCGTATTATATGTATGCTTTAATCGATCTGTAATAATTCAGTTACCTTTCTGCAATGGTTAGCTATGCAAAAATGTCAAATACCTAGATATACGTTAAGATAGATGGTATGTAACTTTTTTTTCGTGTATAAGTGCTATGCCGGTGCGGATGAAAATGAGTATGATTGTATAAATGCGAGTTAAGCTACAATTTAGACTAAGTTTCATCTTATTAAAAAAATTAACAACATTATTTTAACTGCCAACTGGGAAGTGACATTAAATTTACAAATTGGAACTTCAGACTGTAGAATGGTTTCTAAGACAGTTTGTGAAGTTATAATGTAACAATAGTACACAAATTAAAAATTACAAAGATTAGACATGTTTTTGTTTTATCGACGTAATATAAGTCATTTTCAATGTCCCATATAGTTACTCTATGAGTGAAATCTGTAAATTTTTTGAGCATAAAACAGCAGAATTTTAAAGTTTTAAAATATTTAAACAAAAAACAATGTATCCTTAGAATTTGCAAATTTGCGAAATTTTTTAAAATATTTACGGCACATCGAAGTAAAAGTTTAACACAATACAGCACCATTTTTTTTCAAAATCGAAAATGGCGGTGCTTACTTCACGGACATAATTTTAAGACAAAACATGAAATTTTTATTTATCTGCTAATTTTATATTTTTTGATTTTTTTTTTACCAAAGAGGACCCAGACTTAGGTCACGAGAAGAGGGTCTTATGTAAGAAAAAAAATCGTTAAAATTTTGTGCATATGTACATAATATGTAGGTACATGAATAAATTCTTGACAAAAATTTATAAAAATTAAAATTGTCAGAATTCTTAATTTCAGATATTTAAACAGCTCCATAAAATTTAAAAATGTACTAACTCAACGAATAAATTCGTTAACTAAACGAAAAAAATTCGTTGACTCAACGAATAATTTATTAAAAAACGTATGCGATTTACTTTAATAATAATAAAATAAGAATACCAGGTGTATAAATAAATATCACCTCGGTTCAGCAATTGTAACTCGTAGATTTTGGCAAATGATCTAACTAATGTTCAACGTTGGCTTCCAGGATTCATGTAAAAATAAAGTCAATTACAATGTTGAACCCCAGTTACTCCGCCGAAATCGGTGAGTTAAAATCTGGAACCGATACTGAACCATAAATGACAATGGTGTTTCCTTCATTTCCATTTCGCGAAATGAAACTACTAGGCTGAAAAATTTACCAAGTCTATAACTTCCAAAAAGATCATAGGTCCTCTAAAAATTGTAAAAAAAAAAAAAACAAAAAATAACAAGAAGCCATATCCAAATCCGACCACCGAAATTTTCCAAAACATTTAACAAAGCCCATAAAATAAAAACTTGTATCACTTTGCGCGCATTGCTCTCGTACATATTAAACCGATATTAAGGTTTTATTGTTCGCACGCCATTATACTTTTGATATGCAAAAAATAGCCAAACAATAGACCCATAAGAATAGCAAATGGACACAATTTTCGGACAATAATTGTTATACCTACCGCTACCATACATCTGCCTTCTGATAATATGTTTTCTTTTCTTTTATTGTTGTTGTTTTTTTTTTTCTTTATTTTCTTAAGGACTCACTATCATTCCCAGAAGACAAAAATTAAAACCAGAAGTCCAACATTGAAAAACTGCCTTGAACCCTTTTGAGAAGCTTTTTTTTATTAAAAGTATAAGAAAACAAAACGTTTACCCTCGCTGTTATCCTCTTTGTGTGTAGATTTTTTTTTTAAATGCAATGACCATCATGAATTGGAGAGGAACTCATTTGAGAAGCCTTATAGGTACTATATTCTTTTTTGTTATTGTCAATTTCTTGTTTGTTTGCTTTGTGATTTGCCTCCGAACACAATCGAAATAAAAAATGGAACTAAATAGACCAAAGGTCAGACAGGGATTTGGACACTTCGCGAAATAAATATAAAAAATCGCGCAAAAGAATTAGTCGCCCAAGGCGAGAGGATTTTTTTTTTTGTGTCGACAACAATAAGGAACCCTTTAAAAAAAATTCAAAACAAACAATTGATCTTGTTAGCACATTTACTACATCTACCTTAATCAAGAGAAAATGAAATTGCTTGAATATTTTTTTTTAATGTCCTTTATGATCCTACGCATAATATTTGTTGAAAATAAAAATTAATAATTCTCTACGATCGTTTTACGATCATCTGTATATATATACTGGCAGACAAACAAGGTAAATATTGTAGAAAGGAGTTTTTTGTTGGCTTTCAAGTTCAAGCAGACAGACAGACTAAGGAGAGATACATATTTATTATGCGATGCTTTTCAAGACGTGACTGGAAATTGACTGAAACATATGTTGCGTAGCTTTTATCTTTTCTTATATGAATTGCTTTACGCATCAGGAACCCTTTTTACGAGCACTCATAATAATGGTTATTATGGTTTTTGTATAATTCTTTGGGAGTACGATATAAAAAAGTTTTTAAGTTTTGCTCATTTTGCCTCTAGCTATATTATACTCAACCAACGGATCAAAAAGGGGGATTTAGTCGTAAGCGACGAGAGACCTGATGTTTACTCGTAACAAGGGCATGCTCAATATTTTACTAAGATAGGAGAACAAACGTAAAATTGACACTAGTTTTATAAAAATCTATTTACGTGAAAATACTTACAGAGACCAACATAAGGATGGTCTCATAAAAGCCGAAAAAGTCTCCACATTAATAAATACAATGCAATGCTGGCATGACAGCTAGTGCAGAACCAGGGCACTTGACTTACGGTTCTAGACCATTTATGCCAAGAGGCATTAACCCTGAAAAAAAATCATTTTTGTTTTTTAGGTGGACTTGTAAGAAAGCTGATGGGATTTAATCCAAACACTGCAGCACGGGCAAAATGACATTCCAATTCGCCAAGTGAAAAAATGTATACTCATTATCAGGGATAGGATTTTGTTGACCTAAAAATTTAAAAAAAGGCAAAGTAAAACATCTAAAAAGGCAAAAAAAGGCATTTATTCAAACAGGAGGGAATAAAATAAAAACTTAACTATAGTTACATTGAACCATAAGTTTTTTAAAATTTTCAGGCAACAACCGCCTGCTGCGGTTGACCCTCAATAGCGCTTTAAAGGAACTGAAAGACCTCTCTACATCAACGGAGACGAGTGGAGACCAATTAAAAAACTCCACATTACCTACTTCTATATTTTTTGGGAGCTTACTGTTTTCGTCACCTTTATTGACGCATTTTTTTGGAATAATGTCTCAAGTCCCTTATATGCAGAAAAAACAGACTTGTATTTGTTCAAAACATCTTTTGCGACTGTACCTTTGGTGTCTCTAAGTCGCCCTTGATTTTGTCTAAGATTTTCGAAACTTCTCCAATTGTGTTTCCTAAATGTAAAGAAAACATGAATTATGTACTGTTACAATAAGATGTAGCGTTGTCGTCAATTGAAAGCACTCAATGGGATAGCAGACAAAAAAGTTACATATAGATTTATTTGTATTTATTCAAAATTTTTGTGTTGAGCTAATTAGTCAATGCATCAAAAAATTATGTGGATCCGAAATATGCATGTATTTACATTGAGTAAATTTACTTTTTGTGTGTATATTTGAAAAGAGGAAAAATATGAGAAAAGGCAAAAAAGGCAACAACCAAAGAAAAGGCAAAATAAATTACATATATTCTTCATCACCAAGACTCAAAACATGTTTGTTTAAAGTCTAAAGTGTCATACGATTGCGCAAAAAAAAAAAGGCAAAGTCAGCAAAATCCTATCCATGCTTATAATATTAATGATGATAATGAAAAAAATCGCCAACAATTCTTCCTCTTCTTCATCTTCGCTTCTGGAAGCACACGATGGATGATTTTCCCAATAATAATTTTCTCGGAACATTTTATTTAAAAAAAAAATATTTTTATTCAAACCGAAACCGAGAATAATTTTTGTCAGAAGATGCAACAAAATGTATTACAAATTTGAATTTGACAGAAAACTATCAAATTTGCTTTCTCAACTTCTACTATTTTCGGAAGTTGAGAAATCCAGAAGTTGATCAACTCGAGAGTTTAGAATCGAAAGTTGAAACTGTCAACTTTGAGTGAAGAAAAACAAAATCACAAGTTGAGAATAAAAATCCTGAAGTTGAGTTCAACTTGTAGTGAAACTTGTAAAACCAAAAAAAATGTATAATTGAAACACAAAATAAATGGAATAGCTATACCAACAATTTCATAGTCACACTCTGAATTGACTTTTGAGGTAAGTCACATATAGTACGGAAGGTAAAATTTTTATTCATATAAATATTACATACTTATATATGGTTATATTTGTGTTCAGATAATATCATAGAACTGAATATGCAAAAATCAGTCTTTATATTTATACTTTGTGAAATGTTTTTGATGCGCTGATGGAATCAAATATGACCTCAATTTTTTTTTATGAAAATTATGTACGAATGCACGTACATAGGGTTCTCGAGGTTGTATCTATCCAAAACCTAAAAAAAAAATTGAGGGATTTTTGACCGCATCAATCGTCAACTGGTAACTGGCAATCAAAAAATTGAAAAACTAAAAATATGAAATAGGATTTTATTTTTATTTTTTTAATTTTTAAAGTTTATATTATTTCCGAATTTTTAAAAATTAGGTACATTCACAAAAACGAAGCGTACAAATTTCTAAAATTTTAAAAAGTAATATTGAAAAATTGAATGGATATCCGTATAACGGAAATAACCTTTGGCGATTTGTATACATATATGTACGTGTATTCCTCTTTATTCGAATACAAACGTTTTATCCCAAATGCAATGAAATCGTGATTTTTATGTCAGGGGTATGTCAATGTTAATTCAATTATTACAAATTGACAAGTATTTTAATCTTTACCATCCGATTGATAGAACTTAAAATTAGAATTTCTTTAAAACTAATAGAAAAGGAGCATGGGGATTTTTTTTACATCAAATTCGAATTCAGGTAAGCTAAATTCTTCACCTAATTAATGTCTTCGGTTTCGGCACCAAAAATATTACTGCCTTATATAAAAACAAAATTATTCTTTTTGTGAATACAATTTTGTTAAGATTTTTAAGCAAAAAATTTGGTACGTTAAAAAATCAATTTTGAAAAAAATCATCTATCTGTTTCGAAGTTTCAAAAAATTATTTTTTGATTTTTTTAAATGAAAATATTTATTTTTTGAAAATTAGTTATGCAGTATTAAAGATTAAAAAAAAAAAATAATAGTTAAAAATAAAAAAAAAAAAAAAATAGTTCTATGAGAGATATTATTAATAAGAGCTAAATATAAAACACACAAAAAAATTAAATAACAAATCGAAGGAGTCGTTTTTGAGAAAAATAATAATTTTCTTTTCCATTTAAACTGTTGTATAGAAGGTACCATTAATTTTTGGCTATAAGAAATTTAAAAAAAAACGTTGTATAGAAACGTTAAAAATCTATCTGGTCAAAAATTAATAAAAAATCGATTAGGTCGTTTTCAATAAAAATAATTCTAATAAATCGAAAAATTATTTTCATCAAAATTCCGAAGTGTAAAAATTTTAGAATTAATGTAAATTGAAATTCTTCTACAACATTGTCATGTTTTATTTTCATAATTAATTTCGGATGATTGTCAAAAATTTTGTTGTTATATACCTAGCCATGCTCTAATGGGATTTTATAGCACCTCACTTGTATAGAATTTTTAAAATTCGGGATATTAACATCCACTAATGTAAACCTCAAAGCAGCTTAGAAAATTCATTACTTAACAAAAATATCGCCAATGGGTGTCAAATAACTAAAACTATAATTAATATTTTATGAGTGTTTTCTGACATCTTAGATAATTTGCTTCTCATTTAAAAAATTTTAAAGTAGGGTGCTAAGATTCCGGAGCATATACAAATTACGTTTTATTAAACTTATCCTAAAAAAAATACCCTTTATTTTCTTATTATTCTACACTATAATATTTATAAGCTTTAATCGAATAGACTCGACACTTCTTCAAAAAGAAGTAATTTTAATTTATGAAATATTTACAACAATCTAAATTTTTCTCCTGTCAGTTAATTTCCTGAGAAAAGAGATAAAATTTCTTAAAAAAATTAACTGACAGTTTTCGAGAATTTCACCAAAAAATTGAAATTAACCTCTTTCACCTTACAAGATAAAAAATCTCTGATGCAAATTTATGGTATTGTTTAGAATATGTTTAACAAAATAACAAATTGTAGCTCTCTTCCAAAATTCAGATTTTTTGGAATTATTTAGAAGTGATCAATGTCATACTGATCATGTGGTTATATACTAAGCTAATAGACACTATCAGTCGTATTTATTAGATCATTGTCTATTTAGATACTGTCTAACTATTTTCAAATTGGTGGAAATATACTTTATTTAATAAAAATAAATGTCACATTATTCCCGGTTAAGACAATCTACTTTTGTGTCTAAGTTAGGCAGCTATAAGACAACAATAAACAAGGTTTTCGAATACATTTTCCAAAGTTGGACGGTTGTCTGAAGTTAGACAATGTTTAAAAATAAAACCATATGTTTAAAAAAAAATCAAAATAATTCACAAATTTTGTCAAATGAACAAATTCAAAATATTCTATGGAAAATACATGTTTTCTCTTCGTAATAAGTAAGAAAAAGCTTAGAAAAATCAAAACGAAGTCACATTTTTTTTTTAATAATATGTAACTCGACTTCCTGAACTATAACAACAGAAGCACGAAATTCAATTTACTATACACACTTAGCTCCCGCAGAGTTTGTTAACTATGCCAAAATTATTCCTCTCTCTCTCTCCTCCCCACATGAACTAATTCTAGTTCCTCCTTATGATATGTGTATTTTTCTCAATTACAAAAACTGCATGACTCCAACAACCACAACAACAACAACAATAATATATTACAGACAGAAGCAATTTCATTAATCTGTGGTTTATTTGAATGATTGGCATCGCTTATACATACCCACTTTCTCGCCAAAAGGCACCAGAAAAAGGTGCAGAAAAGTCTTAGAATCTTTAACCCCTTAACACAATAAAATATAAGATTGATAAATTAGCGTTAACACTGCGGTGTGACAGGTGTGAAATGTTGAATTATTCAATATTATTCATTTATTCAAATTTTATCATTTTTGGTTAACTATGTATGAATTAAAAAAAAAATCAAACATACTTAGGTTATCATCATAATCTATTTGCGAGTTTCATGGGGATCTAGAAAAGAGTCCAAAAGTTAATGCTATCTCACGTTAACTCATTAATATCGATCAAAAAAAATCGAAAAAAGTTGTTCAAAACATCTTTGGAAAACCAGGTGTTTTGAAGTCCACAACAATCAAATGAACCAAATTTGTATATTTATTAAACATTCATCTTTATTATTTTCTTTATTGAAAATTTCGTTCTTATGCATAAATTGTTGCCAATTAATTAATAGAACACAAACACAAACAGAACACCATATGAACCACTTTTTCAACCTTCACATCTGCTTCATTCCATATAAAGTGTAGACCTATATACTCGTATAGGTATCTCAAAAAAAAAAAAAATACCAAAGAATTCCACACACCTGTCATTCAACCAAAATTATTGTACACAAAATGTGTTCCAATAAAAAACATTTAAGACACTTTTATTTACCCATCATAGCAAAATAATGCGACAACAAAAAATCTAGAGCTTTAGACAAAAACAACGATCGAAAACAAAAGTCTCAACAAAAAAAAAATACAAAAATATAAAAAAGTATTATTATGGAGAATGAAAATTGTTTAAACGAATAAGGCCATTGTCAATATTGTTTGGTTAACAAAAAAAAAAAAATAACACTTGACATTTTTATGAATACTAAATTAATTAGCTCTTTGTGTGCGATACAATCAGCTTTTGTTTTTTTTTTTTTATCAAAAATATATTAAATAAAAAATGCAAAATAAAATATGAATTTTTAAAAAGCGAATAATTTTCGAATTAAATATTCAAATAATTTATTTGTTTTTTATTCTTTTGGAGAGAAAAATTTATAAAAATATTAATATGACCGGGAAGTTCGTAAATCATAGATTGCTAACTTCAAAAATATTTATACTTTATTTGGTTAGAGGTAAATAAATTTAAATATACAAAAATTTTAAAAGTGTGAGTTTTTATTTTGAGATTATAAAGGTGCAAAGTTATTAATTGGTGGTGTGGGGAAGTCTGCAAAGTGGTACAGTTTTATGACTTTAAGGCGGCAGTGCGGCGGCGTGGCGAATTAGATATACAGGCAAATATTTGATATTATGTTAAACAAAAGACAAAAATATTAATTCATATTGATAATCCGATTAATTTTTTTCAAAAAAAAAAAAAACAGTCAAAACAAGTTGGACTAGATGTCTAGACATTTACGAAAATAATATTCAATTCATTTAGCATACGAAGTGGTTAATATTTTCGTTGCTTAGATACTTAGATTTAAACTTTTGAAACATATGAGTCGATGACGAAGGTTTTGCATGCAAATCACAACATTTTGGAATTGTTATGCAATCGTTTTTGATATTTTTTATCTGCCAGCGAACGAAATCAAAGAAAACCAGGATAACATTCTTAGCGACATACATCAATTTGAAATAACCTTCAATTTAATGTCATATAGAAATTTTATAGCACTATGTTTAAAAAAAAAAAAGAAATCCTCAATACAAATCCAACCGCATGCAAATAAAATTATTTCAAAATCAATAAAGGCAATAAAGACTGGTTGCATATCGGTTAAGTTTAAGTTATTACCAATGAGCAATTATGTAATATGGTTCCAAATAGTTTTGTTGTCAATTGGGTAGCTGGAACAACAAACTACTTAAATGAATTAATTAATTACCTTAAGGCTTTCTCATGGGTAAAAATTGTCAATCTGTCAAATTTTAAGGAGTGTGAATGATATTCGCTCAGAAAGTAGTAAATTTCTAAATAAATTCTGGAATAGAATATGGGCAGACATTTTTACCACTTGTTAAACGTCAAACATAAGAATCGACTAGGGTTGCCAGGCAGGTTTGTAAAAGAATGCAGCCCTTTGTGAATGTAGTCTTTAAAAATCAATTATTGAATTAAATTAAAAAAGATTGCATTCATTAATTTCACTTTGGGACTTCAGACTTCAAATTATGCAATCATCATTCACTTGTAGCAAAAAGATTGCAATCATTTTTTTTTCCCCATTTATTTTACAGCAATCAATTGAATGTAATCATTTGAGAATTCATGCATTCTTTGTATTCATTTGCATTCTTTTTGCATTCTTTGCATTCTTTTGCATTCTTTTGCATTCTTTGAATTCTTTTGTAATTCTTAAGTGAAGTCAATGAATGCAATCTTATTATTGAAGTCATTAACGATTGCATTAAAAAAAAAATGCATTCTTTTACAAGCCTTGCCAAGGACCTATATTGAATACACTTTCAAAATGTTCGTAAAATCACAATTAGCTAAAACTTAAAAATATTGTAAATTTACACGTATACATTTATTAAAATAAAAACTTCTTTTTTTTTTTTTTTAAACTTAGAATTAAATAATGAAAGTAAAATTTTTTTTGGTATTAAAAACCACTTTAAAAATTTATGGACAGTAAATACATTTGCTTCTTCATAAAAAGTTTTTGATGCCCGAAATTTAATTGATGATTTCATTAGTAAATAGATTTTATAAAAAAATGCAAATTTGCGCATCAACCAAAACTAAAATAAAAATAAATTAACACTTGGGCAACCCTTTGTGTGTTTTTCTTTAATTTAAATTCAAACTGGATAGCTATTTATGAGAGAAAACATATCTGCTACTTTTTGCCCTTCCCATACAAATTTCTTAGGTATAATTATTGAAGAAAAGAATTACAGTTGTATTTATTAGATTTTTGTCTACTTAGATACTGTCTAACTATTTTCAAATTGATGGAAATATACTTTATTTAATAAAAATAAATATTATATTATTCACGGTTAAGACAATCTACTCTTATGTTTAAGTTAGGCAGCTATAAGACAACAATAAACAAGGTTTTTGAACACATTTTCCAAAGTTGAACAGTTATCTAAAGTTAGACAATGTTTATAAATAAGACCATAGATTGTTTAAAATTTTGTTCCATTGATTTTAAATAAAAACAAAATTATTTAAAAAAAAAACTAAAACACTTTTAATATGATGATATATTGTTGTTCTCAAAGCAAAAATCAAATGTTAAAGGCAGAATTAACAATAGAAGAAATGGTTATGACAGTTGTGTATCTTATGCTCTTGATATTTAAGAAATATTTAAATCAAAACGGGGTTTTATAAAAAAAAATATTTGAAATGATTTTTATTAAAAATTGAAAAGAGAGAGAGATTGTTATAAAATGTTTTTATTTTACTTTTACTCAAAACTTTAAGAAAATTTGTAACCATTAAAAATTTTACTTAAAAAAAATAATACCATTGAATTCTTAGTAGGTAATAGGTTTTAATTAGGTACTTAAAAAATTGAAAAAAAAATTATTAAACATTTTTAAAATTATTTTTTCTTCACAATATTGAGTTTTACATTTTTTTTTTCTAACTTTAGCATGAAACAACTTGGTTTTTATATTTATCTATTTTTGTTTTTATTTTTAGTATTTAAGTGGTAAGGTACCAAATATAGGTGGCTTAAATCCGATAAATTTTGACCATCAAACAGGGCAGGGTTGCCGCTATCTTGAATCAATGTTAGGTTCATTTTTCGTATAATATAATATAAAAGCAGTATGTTTCAAGTTTCAAAGCTATGGATAATCCTATTTGAATCAGCACTAACTTACATATGTCAATTAAATTTTATTTAACACCACTTTATTGCAAAACATTACAAGCCACACACCACCACCCATTTTTCTATACAGAAATCCACAAAGGACACCCTTTTCATCAGCATGTACCTACTTATATTAGAGTGCAAACTGAATTCAAATAAAGGTAAATGTAACCCCTAAAGATTACATTTTTCGAGTTAAATCTTTCACCAACAGCAGAGAGAGAGAGAAAAAGTGAAGTAAAAATAAAAAAAATCACCCAATTTACACCCTCAACACTCGAACATAAGTTTTGACGAAAAATCACTGTTGCGTATGATAACATGATTGAGCTACAACAAGGGTGCGATGCACTAGCACTCGTATTCGGCCTCATTTGAAATTTTATGGGGGTAGTTAGAGCTGTTAGAGGTTGTTATACCCTATCTGAAGTTCGACCAATATTTCGAAGTAAAATTTTTTGTATAAAAAGGGGCTTCAGTCATAAAAAACCACCACCACCACCATCATCACTCTCATATAAATTCATTAGCATATTGTTCAAGGCGTACACAATACCATAATGTTCGTTGTAATACGTTTGTTTGCCGCATAAACGGGACAGAAAAAAAAACAAACTCTATATACCTACATCAGAAACACACCCCACCACCCTCTCTGTTATGGCTAATTTTGACAGCCTTCTCTGGGTGCTGTGTCAAATAATTGATATTAAATATATATTTTATTCAGAAAGCAAAAACACTGTTATACACATCACGTTCTTCTGTCTCTCTTGGTGTTGTTGTCGCTGTCCGTTGAAATTCGTTGGTTTCGACCAAAACACAGATATGGTCTGGGCAAGGGTTGATAGCTTATTTTGCTGCAACAATTGCCATCACAGGACACAGGACTCTTCATCGTCGTCCGTCATCCGTCCTCACACGACACAGGGGCGAGTTTATGAATTATGAAATCTCCGATAATGACATCGCATAGGACTATTTATATAAAGAGGTGAAAGTAGGTAGGTTATAATATTATTTCCATAAATGGAAGCCACCTTTATGTGCTGTGCAGTGTGCAGCCCTGACAATATAATATAATAGCATAAGGAATAAATTATGAAACATTTTATACACATTTCTGATGCACAGGTATATAATATCGATCTAAAATGTGAGTGCTGCATCAGGATATATGCGATCACAGGTGATGATTGCAGGACAATGCTTTAATATTCCCACATTTGAATAAATAATGTAATGAACGAATATTGTGTCATTGTGGACATAAAAAGGATAAAAGGTATGGTCATTCGTTCATGTGTGTCACTGTCATTCCTACTTCCTACCTTTATCCTTTAGAAATCGAATGAAATGAAAATATAGACGAATTTTGTGGTATTACAATAAATATTCAAAAAAGATGTGTCAATCTGGGTTGAAAGTTTTTTTGTTAAAACATATTGGACAATGAGAGAGCTTCGCTATATATAAGCGCAGTTGATTTTGAAACCAGTTAGCACCCGGATTTCAATGAGTCAGACAAACAAATTTATTTAAAATAGGTTTTATAGAAGCTTGTGATCATTTTTAATTCATTTATCCAGCTAAGAGTTATATTAATCATCTGTAAGGTTAAATTTCCGAAGGTTAATTTTCATACAAAGCTTCTTTTAAACTATAAAAGGTTTATTTTGAAGTAAAATTATAGCATTAATATGTACAAGTTTCTTTAGTATTTCCATAAGGCTTCCTGACATTTTTTTTTCATAGAAACACAGGAGGTAAAAACTAAGTTTTCGTTAAAAAGCTTCATCCAAGAGTTTATGAGAAAAACAACAGAAACACGAAGCTATTATTATACATAGTTTCGGAATGAAGTTCATCGATCTAGAGATTTTACAAGCCTTATGGACACAATATGACACCTTTTTTTATATTTTTGTTAAGACCAAAAATAACGGTACCTTCGCTACAAATTTTCTTACCAAATTATTAAAATCTTATTTTTCTCAAAAACGTGTCCAAAACAACAAATTAAGTAATTTTTTTTTAATAAAAGCTGCCATTTTATAAAAAAAATTCGGAAAAATGGTTATAAATGATTTCTCCCATAGAATCCCTTGCAATACATGTTATGGTGGACGATCCTGTGGCAGTTCTTATACCTATAAAACTTAAGGCTGATTATATTTGTTGAAGATAGGGACACCCGAAGACTTATGGTACACAACTGAATGTCATCGGGTCTAAAGGCTTGTTGAAAAGGATGGCCCGAATGTATAGAGCTGTTGATGATGGTGATAAAAATTTACAAAACATACCAAATTTTATAGAATTCTTTGATTCCGTTCCATGAGATTCAGGGATTTAGGCATCATTTATACATTTCATAGATGGACCACTGGTGCAAACAAAAATCCATTATGTATAAAGAGATATTCTTATTGGAATCCGATACATTTTACTCCCAGGCAGAGACGGGAGTAAAATCCTTTGATTCAATTATTTTTGTGTGCAGAAAAATACTAACAAATTGTGTCGATCGCTTTTTTGAGAAAGTATCATTTTAAAGAAAAATCATAAACATAATTCAACAATTTCAAAATATTACTTTGGCTACAATTTAATTTTAACTATACAATGACAAGGACAAACTAAAAAAAAAAAAAAACCGCGTGGGTACCTATATTTATTTTTGCACATCTCCGTATATCATCGCATAGAGAGCCACTGGTGGTAATGTTGTTGCTGTTGCTATTGATGCTGGTAGGTAGATACTTTATAGTAGGAACCATCTCTAAGTCGTAAACACAAAAACACATCGTCCATTCTAGATTTCCATTCAATGAATTTCAATTTCAGTAGCAATTTGCATCGCTGCATGTGTCCAGATGTCCGCAGAGGCCCACAAGACCGGGCAAAATCATATGAATGATACCTATGTATGTACAATGTGCCTATGATGTGCGCAACTTCTATGCCTCTGCGCGCCTTCTTCATGCTTCATGACTTTGAATAGATTAAGTAACTTCTATATACATATGTACATATATAATTTTTGTTTTTCTTCAATTTTTCCTGAATGATTTCTTTTTCTTTTACAGTTTGAAACCAGGACCGCAAGAAAGTTGCAAAACAATTTGTCACTAAAAACTCTGAGACGAATCTTATTTTTGAAGATAAAATATCAATAATAAGTCAGCTATATAGCTTTGAACATATTATATAAGCAGGGACTTCAAAACAATTAATAACAATTCGATACTTTAATGATCGTTTGTTAACTGTCATCTGGTGTTTTTGTTTCCAAAACATTCGGCAATAAGATAAAGAGAACGACAACAAAGAAAAACACAAATCGTTTGAAATTATTATACCAACAATGTACGCAATTCGCTTTGGATGATCGCGCACTATAATACCCAGGTGCTTCGAAAATCAAATAATTATGTATAGGCATATATGTAGATATTATTTCCGGTTACATTTCGGAAAGTATTTTTTTCTTTGAGAATCAATTTTTCGGTACTTATTTAGTGCATCCAAAGTGCATTTTTTGGATCTTCTAGAACTTATTGATGCGGAGATAAAAAAATAATTTTGAAACAAATATAACAAATATAAAAGAAATATGGAATTTTCAAAAATTAATTTTGAATTTTTTTTTACATCCAAAATTTGTTTTTTTTTTTATTTTGAAACGCAATAATATTTGATCTTATTAGAAGCTCATGCGTAAAAGATTTCATTAAAATTGCTTGAGATAGTTGAAAACCAAAAAAATGTTTTTTGAGAGATACCATTATTATACGATAATTAAAATTTTCTTTTCAATAATATGAAAGATCGTACTGATTTTACTCCATAAAAATTTTAATCAAAATCGTAGAAGTGGTTTTTGAGAAAAATGAGATTTTCCATACCGGTTTAATAACATTTGTATGGAAGGTACCGTTATGTTTGGCTATATGAATAATTTATATTTAAAATCTACTTGATAATGTCAAAGAACTGCTGGATGACTAGTTTAATAAAATTCGACCAAATCGTTTTAGAATTATTAAGTTCTCAAAAAAAAATGTTAACACTTTTTTAAGAATAAAAAAAAAAAAAATTTAATTTTGGTATGCAATACTTTTTAAACTTTTTGAAAAATTCTCTATACAAAAATTGATCAAATTCAGTTGAAGCATTTTTGATAAAATCGAAAACTAAAAAAAAATGGTTCTATGGGAGGTACCATTTATAACCATTTTTCAGATTTTTTTTTTATATCACAGCCTTTTTGTAAAAAAATTACTTGATTTAAAAAAAAAACTATACTTACGGCAGGTACCGTTACTTTTGGTCTTTAAAAAAATTTAAAAAACGTGTGGGGGAAATGCTCAAAAAACGCGACTTCGCTATCATCGTAATGTCAACTTTGATTAAAATCTCGAGTTCGATTTTTTTTTACGAATCCATAACTTGCCATATATGTATATGTATTATATACATATATCACTGCTTATAACTTCGGTCCTTACTAGAGGTGAGATACATAGGTACCCTTGTACTCTTCCAAAATACTAAAGGGAAAGTCGTGTAAAGCTAAAAACTACCAACCCAATAATTCAATAATTCTGGGAGTGAAGGGGTAAGATTTAGTAGTTTCGTAGGTCCGTTTATTCACCGATTTGTCTGTGCAACAAAAAGAAAAGTAATTTTTATAATACAAAAAAAAAATAAACATTTCTTTCTTATAGGGACTATCGAATATAAATATAAATATGTAAATATAAACGATTAATTATTTTACAAAATATTTTTTTGTTTTGCTGGACAGACTTGACCAACCGGTAGACAAACTGACCTAATTGATCCCACCCTCCTTAGTTTTTATTTTTGGAAGCTGGATGACTTTTTCGGTCTCTTGATACTTGCTATAAAAAATGGTTCAATATTTGTATACTGATTTTATTGGTTGGAGAAACGATAGATGAACTGATGTAACCCTCCCTTACCCGCCCCCACTCACACATTTTGAGCTCGAGGATCTGGTTAAACATAACTCTAAAGGAGCGTTCTTAAGCCACAGTGACATCTGCTATAAATGCTATAAAAACTTTTGCGTCAATTGCAGTTTAACAGCAATCAAAGTAAGTATTGTTTGGCTAACCCGTTATGTTATCCAAACAATAATGTTCTTATTTATAAACGTTGTTGTCTAACTTTAGACAACTGTCCAACTTTGGAAAATGTGTTCAAAAACCTTGTTTACTGTTGTCTTATAGTTGTCTAACTTAAACACAAGAGTAGATTTTCTTTACCGTAATGTGATATTTATTTTTATTTTTATTTATTTTTATTTGAAAAAAGTAAGACAGTGTCTAAGTATAATATAATAAATACGACTGTAATTGTTCAATCCGATAATGAATAGGTTTGTCAATTAAGTAGCAGTCCAAATTTCGTGCAGTTTCTATCAATTATTATTAGGTTACCAACTGATTACAAACTAAGCCCCTTTTTGTCAAGAACCTTAACATTAAAGTTATTTAATTGTTCGCAAATAAAATTTTATTCAAAGTATATAGACAATTTCCAAGTTCCTACTGATTTCTGTTTCTATATATTCTCAGAAACCCCAAGATATTTGCACAATTGTTTGTATTTGTGACGCTTCGTTGTTTAAGCTACTTTATAGACATTTGTTTGTTTAAAAAAAAAAAAAAAAAAAACTATACAAAGAATGTACAATATCTAAGTACGTATACAATATATACATACTTTTTTTTTTTATTATTAAAGCTGTTACTGTCTAAACACCTATACATTTGTACAAAATAATGTTTTACATAAGAATTATGATATTTGACAAATATATGTATGTTCAAAACCAGACATATTGTTAATGAATAAAAGAAAATTAGAAGAAAAAAAAACGCATAATACAACGAAAGAAGCTCGAACAAGCTAACCAAACATCTAATTCTATTTGAAGACCTGAATTGAGTCGCAATAAATTTGGATTAAAATTATGTTCCATAGCATTAAATATGTTTCCGATATACACAGCCCTCTAACTCAAAACAATCAAGCATTCAAGTTAGCTATAAGTTAGGTATACTTATCAATTTGCTTGATATGTTTACGGTGAGTCGAGATGTCAATAATATTGACAAATTGTATCGAACATTTGATGAGTTGTGTAAGCTGTTTGAAAAGTTAATTTGAATAATTAAACTATTTGCTGCGGCTATATTTGTATTCATATTGAAAGTTATGATTATCTATATTTTTTTTTGTTAATTAAATTAAATATTATAATTATGGAAATGATGGAAACGCATCCGAAATTATTGTTATACGGATTCAATTGAATGGATTATACCTACTTGAAGGCTTTTAAAAAAAGAAAAAACAGAAACTTATTTTTTTTTGTAATTCTTTTTGCGTTGTAAAAATTTTGTGTATTATATCTATTTGTTTGTTTTCTTTGCAGCTGCTTAAAAATATATGAACTGAATATCTTGCGGATTTTAGATAAATTCCATTTGGATTGGATTAAAGAATGTTGAAATTGTTTGTATTTACGTGTCTTGCCTATACATATAGATTTAGCTGAATAAAGGCTTAAATCTTTTAAGACGATTTTTATATATAACGAAAACAAACTAACTCCTTTGAATTCTATTCTATTGATTGAATTATAATAAAAATATATATTAAAACCACCTTCACCTGCAATTCCTTAACAATAAATCAACAAATATCTCTTATTCAGGAACAACCTTATAAAAACATACATCTGGAGCACACGAGACAAACAATTGAATTTTTCTTAACATGATCCCCTAGCATTACATATATGTGTATCCTATACACTTCCTGATCCCAATGCTATAATCCTGGCATGTTCCAATTTTAAACGGAAATTCTCTTTTCTATGGCGATTTATGTTATTTTTTTTTTTAAGTTGAAACATCATTACAACAATAAATAAAAATATACAAAAAGTTAGCGGAACTACATATATTGTTGCTTAATAAATCGGTTTATATTAAAACGGAGATCGTTTCGGATCTAATCCTGAAATTGGCTTGTTAGGATAGAGTTATATAATTGATGATTGGATAAAATATACTCCTTATACGTGATCGATAAATAAGCTATGAGGTTTTATACCTAACCTACAATTATATAGATTTAAAATTGAAAAGGAGTTTTTGTTCATTTCTATATAAAAGGCCAGGTGTGGGAAACTTGACTATTTTTTGTTAATAAATTTTAGCTGCCAACAATATTAGCAACTTTTTCATCTTCAGCAAAAAAAATTTAAAGGGTTCAACATGTTGCTGAAAATAACATTTAGAAACGAGCTATTCAATTTAACGAATCAAGGCATGAAATCTTTTCATAATTGGAAACAAATTTAAAAGCAAAAATTTCAACAAAAAAAAATGCAATCAATTAACAAAAAAAATCCCAATGGTGAAATAGGGCGCCCTATGGATTAAATTACCAATTAATATTTTCTTTAGTTAAAATTTCCAAATCCTCAAACCTCAACATATTAAGAAAAAAATAATAAAATTTGTTTTTATTTTAGAATTATGTAACTAATGTGGGTCAAATTGTGCTGCACCAATTCTAATTGCATTGAAATGGCATTCGAATATCTGTCAAAATAATGAATAACATAACTTCAAATTCAATGTGACGAAAAATAACGCAACTGCAATCGGAACTGGACGAGTTCTAAAAATTTTAACTTTTCACAGACAGCATATTTGACGTGTCATGGGACTATATTTGTTTCGTGAAAAAAAAAATATAAATTAAATGAAAAAATATTGGAAATAAAGAAGTGGGATAGTAAGCACATAATTGTTTTTTTTTTTTTAATAATGGTGGTTTCATTTTAAAACATAGGTTATTATGACACTGACAACTGTTTCCCGCTCGAAATCTTGACAAAAAGTCAATTTCATAACTCCGCAGAAATGAGTCACTTAACGCTTAAACAACGTTGGGAAATATTGAAAAACTTATTTCCAAAGTGAGTGCTGTGTAACCAAAACAGTGCGGGTTTTAAAAAGAAATTTTGGCCGAAATAAAGCACCACCGCGCCTGCTGTAAGCAAATTTGTGCAAAAAGTTCGTGAGACTGGTATGCTAATATGGACAACACCCAGTCGTCTTACGATGAGCACAGACGGGAATGTGGATTGTAGAGTGGTAGCATCATTGGACCATTTTTCTTAAAATGAGGCTGGGAACAACAAGCGTGTTTTTTTTTCTCAGCCCGTGGGGAATTGAACGAAAAAAACACGTGCTATACAATCACCATGTTAAATACAACAAAAACCACTTGAACGACGTTGTGTTCCATAATTAATGTGAAAGTTTGCTTTTACTAATAAAGCCATAATAGATGGAAAAAATTTTATTTTGTTTATTTTATTGCATTTTTAAAAAGAAATTTGTATCTGGACCACCCGTATACAAAAAAGCTGTACAGATGCATTGTCTGCGCGTAAAATTTAGCACGTACGACACTTTTTTGACAGCTATTTCAATTCAAGTTTTTTTTTTCACTCGAAATTAATATTTATCCAAAAAAAGGTACAAAATTAATTTTTGCACAGCATCAGATTAACATTTAAATGGTGAAATTTCCACTATCAAGACTCGTAAGTGGTTGAAAATTTCAAAATTCTGTACTATTTTTTCAAGATATTTTTAAAACTGAAAACCAAAAGTATCTACGAGCTCTGGTTCCTAAAATATTTCTTGCCAAGTGATATGACTTTATTTCGACCCAGTTCAATTAAAATTGTTCAAAAAAAAAAAAAAAAATCGATGGTTATGTTTCCGCAATAGACCCTTGTTTATCTGTGCTGAATTGAAAATTCGCAGACCTTTCCGCAAATGTAAAAATTTCATCACATTATGACAAAAACTATTTACTGACCTTGAATTTTGGAAAAACGAATTTTCTCCAAATAGTGATTTTTTTCATAAAATGATTTTCAAAACCTATTTAATTCAGTTATAAAAAGTTTTAAATTAATAATTTTTCTTTGAAAATTTTGTCCACTACCAAACGGTATAGGTAGCTCATTTTCTAAATTAAAATTCTAAATTTAAAAGCTTTCAAATTTTAAATTTTATGTTTCAGATTTATGTATAACCTTCTATTTTTAAAATCTTATTTGAATTATAAAAAATCTTAAAATTAAGAACAATTAGTTTTCCGTAAAATTTTGGGCACCAAAAAATATATTATTATTCTATTTTTATTTTCTAGCTTCAGTCTTCTTTTAGCAGAAACTTGAATTTAAAAAAAAAAATATTCGAGCTACAAAGTCGTGGTTAACGGATCTAAGCTTAGTTATAGCTACGAATTCAGATATATTAATCAAAAAAATTAAATGCATATTATTTATTTTATATTTTGCCCGCTAACTGCAGAATTAAATCCATATTTCAGCAGAAATGGAGATTTGATTCCGCCAAAAAAGCTCTGTCGAAATAAAGAACTTTTTAACATTTTCCATGGAAATTAAAATGTTTTTGCTTTAAAAAGTATAAAATAAATAAAATTTATATCAAAAACTGAGAATTCCTTTTAATTTATCAATTTTTTAATTTTTTATATGATTGATTATTTACGAACGAACAACTTATGAGTTAAATTCTTAAAAATTCACAATTTTGGACAACAAACGATTAGATGTACATTTGTAAATATATTATTTTAGTACCTTGATATATAATATATACCTACCTATATTTATTCTTATTTAAAAAATGCATTGTTTGTATTATTCGGTACACCTGTTCTACTGTAAAACTTCGTAATGTGAAAATTCTAGAGTTCACCATCAGAATTTCTCAGCAAAATTGGTAAAAGTCTCAAATGTTTTGTTTTCATAATTCATTTAACATTTCTAGATTTTACAGTGACCTCAGATAGATTATCTAATGTAACTTTTGTATTTTAAGGATGATAAATTCTTTAAGCTCCGAATTATTGTTTAAATAAAAAAAAATTGTCCACTGTATACAACCCTCTGTAAGAGTTAAACCTACCCAAATTGTAGAAATTACATGGATCTCTTCTTCCAATTATGTTTTCCCATCATACATACATCTTCTTTCGCTACCTGATGTATCCTAATTCTTATAATAAACAATATAATACAACTGATTGATAAACGATATTTGGTTTCATGTCAATCATACCTACAATTCGGTACCAGAAACTGATGAAGTCCGACAGCAACCTAAAAAAATTGTTGACATTGTTATTTTCTACAATATTCCAGTTCTGCTGCACTTAAGGACCTGCTGCTCTAAATTAAGGTTTTCCCAAAGTAAAAGTTGAAAGTTTTACCACAGATTCCAAACTTTTAAAACCAACCATCCGAGTAAAAGTTGCAAAACCAACAACAACAACAACCAAATGCTTCATTAAAAACAACAATTATTTTTTTTTTTCAATAAAAAACAAAGAAAACTTTATTTACAATTTTTCTGTTTTTCTATTAAATAATTAGGTAATAATAATAGATAATTGATATTTTTGTGTTTCTTTCTTTCCATCAATTAATAATAAATATCTCTGTCTCATATAATAGATAGATTATAATCTTAAAATCTAATTAAAGTTTATTTATTTTTTTTTTGTAATTCAGTTACTAAAATTTTATTTTTTCATATAATATTTACAATTTTTCGACAAAGATTTTATTTTTCCAGAAATAAAATTAAATTATCAAATTAAAAAAAAAAATAATAATAATAATAAGGTAATAGGTAATAACAAACAATAAAAGTTATAGAGATTATACAATATTAAATATGGAAATGTTTTTATTTTTGTTTAAATTTTATTGTAAATGACAATGAACAATTTTTTTTTTTTACTATTTTACAATTTGTATGTAATTTTAAGTCATTTTTTTATACAATTATAAATGAATTAAATTTACAATTTGTGTTTATATCAACTTATATAACTATGCACATTTAAAACAAATTAATTTATATATAATTTTATTTAATAAATAAAATACTGTTCCTCGTGTGAAAGTTTTTTTTTTTTTTGAAATTAAGTATCAATTTTTTTTTGTTTTTGTTTTTGTATATAACTAGGTACGATCTTAAATTTTAAATATTTTTTGTTTGAAGAACCACATTCAATAATCACTTTTGCACAAAGGTTTTTTACGACTTTTTGAGAATCCTTTGAAGTTGTACTAAATTAGAGCGAAAGTTTCGAGGGGACGAGAGGTGTTTTTTTTTTCTTTTATTTAATAAAGCACCGGCACCGGTCTTCTCAGAGCACTGTCCATCGAATCGACCATATTGTTGGGCGTCAGGGTTCCTGGACTTGATCCTGGTGAGGAGGCTGTTGAGGTGTTATAGAGGCCGTTTGTATGCGCCGCATACAACGAGGGAGCCGACATGCCACTGTAAATGCCGGAATAGAATGAACTCAAGGTAGTGGGTGGTAGTTGAGGAGCTTTTTGTGCTTCAAGGTGGTGCTGGGATTGATTTGAGGCAGCTGCCGCCGCTGCGGCTTGTGTCTGGTGGAGTTTGGACAAGGCGAGTGGATCGAATCCTCCGAAATAGGGAACTGGGTAGGGTTGGTCCAAGTGATGCGATGGAGCGAAGTACGGAGGCAACTGATGGAAGGGATTATACGAACCAGCAGAACTGCCATTCATCTGTTGCTTAGCATTGCCGCCGGGACCCATCTGGAGACCCTGTGGACCAGCATGGAGTGGATTTTTGGGCTTGCGACGTGGCCGGTACTTGTAGTCGGGATGTTCCTTCATGTGCAGGGCTCGCAGACGTTTCGCCTCATCGATGAATGGTCGTTTATCGGTTTCGGCCAATAATTTCCATTCGGCTCCCAGACGCTTGGAGATTTCTGAGTTGTGCATTTTTGGATTGTCTTTGGCTATTTGCCGCCGCTGAAGTCGTGACCACACCATAAACGCATTCATCGGCCGCTTAATGTGTCCATCTTGACCTGGCGAAGTTGGATGATGACCTCCTCCTCCGCCACCTCCATTCACACTTCCACTGCTCGAATTTGGAGAGTGATTCTGTTGTGCGAGGCCCATGTGATGATTGCCCATGCTGGCTGTGCCCATTATGTGATTTCCTCCATTGCTGGCACTGTGTCCGCCGACGGGAGAACCACCCATGGCAGCAGAAATCGCCGCAAGGCTGCCACTCTGTGAGAAATGCATCACTCGCTTGATATCCATGTCCGATGGGCTGAGGCCGGATTGGGGGGCATAGTCGCCGGGTGTTGGCATGTCCATACCGCCGCTCGACAGATGGAATCCATACTGTGGATGCGACGATAGGGTTGCCATTCTCGATAGATAAATTTTGCGTGAGTTAAAAAACAACCGGGTTAATTAAACAAAAAATTTCTTTTATTATTTTCGTTCACTTTTATCGGGCAGTTTCACAGTAAGATATTGTATCTTTCACTTAACAAAAAATAATACAAAACACTTGATATAGTTTATGGTTAGATAGTTGTGTCAATCGATATACAGTTTATCATCACGCACAAAATAAATGTTTATGTTCAACCTTTCAGATACAAAACAAACTTATATGTAGGTATATTATATATATAGATAGATAATCGGGTGATTAATTTAGGTCTTTATTTTCGTGCAGTTTATCTTTATATATTTTTTTTTTCTTCTATTTTTATTATCGAATAAGAGAAAGCAAAACAAACGAGAACAACTTAACTCGACAAATGTATCTCAGTGACTGACTTGACTGAGGAATAATTGATTCTGACACGATCACTGAGTTGGTTGAATGACTTAGGGTTTTATCTTCTTTTTTTTTATTTTGTATCTTTTACACACACAATCGCAGGTAGGTGTATTTGTGTGCAGGGGAATCCATCTCGTTTTGCCTCTAAAGATAAAGGAGTGAGAGAGGGATGCGTTGAGGGTTGGGTTTACTTCGACAGAAAGAGATAGACATATAAATAACCTACCCAAAAACAGGTAAGGAAGAAAATAACATACAAAAAAATACACACTATAAACGAGTGTGCGTGTTGGATATAACTTAATAGGTACACATATTGTGATTTCTGTGTTTGTGTGTATCTTAATAAAACTCACATTTATATTGGCTTTGTATGTTTGCCAAGCAATTCTCATACAGAATGGCATTTTAAATGGCCTACCACTGTTCGGGGATTGTTTCTGTTGTGTTCGGCCTCATTGTTTGAGTGTGTATCTGAAAGAGAAAAATAAAGATACAAAAGGGGTGTGTTCCTGTGTTTTCTTGTGTTTCCTGTGTTCTCTTCTCATAGAGTAGTTCTCGCACACAAAAACATCTTTGTTTTATTTTTTTTATAATATATCTATGTAAAATACCAAGTTTCAGATACAATATTCTAGAATACACGACGAACCAATCACAATTTATTGTTTTTCGGTGTGAATTGCTTTTATATATATAAACGGGATATTGGGAAGAAGAATATTGTTGTTGGTATTCATGAGGGGGTGGCGGGAGGTAAGTAGTAGTAGTCCTGTTTAACTATTTCTAAACACAGGCTCTTGTATACTTTACACTAACAATATAGGAGTTTGAAACTTGGTGTTTTTCATGTTTTTTTTTTTCGGATTTAGTTAGTTGCTTTATCTTTGAGTGGGGAAGATGTTATTTTTTATGTTTGGTTTTGTTCCTGTGTGTAGATGATAGGTAGGTATGGTAGGTAGGTACCTACCTACTATGATTAAATTTGCATATTTTGTTTGTGTTTTTGTTGTATTTTCATTTTTATCAATATGGATGACATTCGAATGGAATTTTGAATTTTTGTATCTTTGCAATTGACAAATGACAAGTGATTGGGAGAGTTGATTGAGAATAGGATTGTTGGGAGGTTTGTTTTTTTTTTGTTGGTTATTGTTTGCTAAATAAAATTGGAAGTGGTTTTTAGATAGTACCTATACAAATTAACACAAAAGCAAACACATTATTTTTCAATGATATGTGCAATCAGATTTTTAACATTCTATAAGGTAGGTAGTTTAGGTATAGGTTAGATAGGTATGTAAGGTATCTAATATTTATGAGCTAGGCAGGGTACCAAACCTCCTACCTACCTTACCTACATATCTATGCATGTAATAGATTGTAAGTATCATGATGGCATTTATATAGTGGTAGGTAGGTACCTATGGATGGTACCTTTCTAGAGCAGGTCCTTGATCCTACTATGAATATTGTGTAGGTATAGTATATACATAGGTGCCTAGGTAACCAAAACGAATGTATCATCAGCACCTAAAATAATGTAGGTAGGTACATATCTACCCAAGCGAACAGTAAATTTATTAAAACCTATGTAGGTACTAGGTACCTATAACCTAACTTATTCCTATACCAACGGAATTTAGAGTCGTTTCGAGATAAAAAAAAGCTGTTTCTTAACATTTTATTATGTCCAGAGGTATTGATAGATAGGTACCTACTATTTGGAGCTAAAAAAAAAAACAATTTTTTTTTCAACAGAGGAATCACCTACAAACCGCATTTTGTAATTTGGTGTTCTCTATATTAACGTACCTACCTAGATAACTAACCTATACCTAGTTTGATTTTGAGAAAAGTTTTTACTTTCGAATTTCTCGTTAACGGTTTCACAGATTTCATTAATCAACATTAATTATAATTAATATAATGTACGTAGGAGTACTTTACAATATTTCATGTCAAATTTAAAAATATATTTTATTTTTTTTTTTTTATTAAAAAAATATCCCACATTTACCTACAGATTTGCTCCCAAGAAACGCAAAGAAATTAAACCTATTTTTATGTATTTAGTTTAATGGTATTTTTCAATTTTTTATTAAGACTTCAATCTAAAAATTAATTTTTTTACTTGCCAATTTTTTGGCATAGTGTTTCTAGTGTTTCTGTCATTCTTTCAATAAAATCTTCATAACTTTATCTACCTTCCTCCAAATCATTTTGACTTCCCAGCATTTTATCACATCCCCTTTCTTTTAAATCCAAACAATTCTGCCACACTTGACTGTTTTATTCTTAACCAAATAAGAGCGAGATAAAAAAATGAGAAGTCAAATTATGTTCCTTCGTGTACTTTTTGCACTAAAATTTCTATCTGTAAAATTTTGATGAGTTATTTGTAATTCCCTTAGAGAGAAATAAAACTGTCCGAAAATACAAGTTCGAAAGTTAACGAATGCAAAAAACGTAAACAAAACGATAACATGGAATTTCTTTCGTAGGTATAACTTTATAATTTTTATATAATTATCAAATAAACTGTAAATAAAATTAATTTCTTCTTTAAAAATCAATTTTATTCTTTGATTTTATTTAAAAATAAGAGTTTGACAAATAAGAAAAAAATAAATTCTAATAAAAAATATTTGTAATTCGTTTCATGTTCTTTGACTTCAATTGGCTATCACAGACAGAAATATATCGGGTAAATTGTCAAGAAAAAAAAAATAATTTACTACTCTCTTGTTTCTCTATTATACTGTCCTGTACCTACACAAAATAAGCGTGCTTATATACATACAGGACTAGGCTAAAATTGTCAGATAAAAGTAGTTTTGTGTGTACTTTTGGCCTAGTACAACACAACACACAAAGTCAGCGGAGTACAAGTAAGTTTAATGTGAATATATCCATCCAGAAGAGGAAGTGCGAAAACACCGAGAGAGCATTTGACTTCTTGCAAGAAAATATCTATAATTTTCTTCAACCTGCTTAGTTAAATTAAAGGAGCTTAAGTTGAAATCTCAGGAACTTATAAGTTCATACAAAAAAGTCCCCTTTTACACAAGAAAACTGAGTTTCCAGAAACTCTCAGTTTTTAGGTGAGAAGAAAACACCAAGTAAGGGGAATTAACGGTCTACGATTGAAGGAAATTGGAAATTAAAAGCAAACGTCAAAACATTTCCACCTAACTTGTTTCCTCGTGTGAAAGGGGACTAAGATAACATGCTATTTTCCTGTGGCATAAAATCGCACTTCGGTTCTAAATCACTACCAAACAAACAACAACTGATCCACACAAATTTGTTTACCTATTCATTTTGTATCTCCAAAAATTGAAAATTAAAACGTTTCAAAATTTTTTCTGCAAATGTCTGCTGATATATCCACATGTTAACTGCATCTGATGACATTTCAATGAAACTTTAAAAATTTAATGAGCCAAAAAAAATTTTGTTTTCAACTTAGCATCATACTAAAACGCTTTAGCATCGAACTAAACTGTCTAAAATTGTGCACCATTTATTTTAGCGCTAAAGTTTTTTCGACCAAAATAATTGTAGTGTGGTTCGCTGAAATAATCGTTTAGCTTTAACGTACATTTTCAGTGCGGGCAGAAGCCCTGGTTCTCCCAAATTTATTTTTTAGAAGCTTACATACTATGTAAATTTGTCTGAATTTGAAATTGCGTTAAAACATTTTTAATATGTAAGAGTAAGTACTATATTTTATGAAGTTTTTGATATCTAGTATAATTTTGTACTGATCGATTATTCGTGTCAAAACTTATTGACCAATTTAAAAAAAAAAAATACTTCAAAAATTTGCTATAAAATACTCGTATTTTAGTATGACTTCTTTTTAATTTTAATATAATATAACAATAATAATAACAAATTTGTAATGCCACCTAAAATTTTTTTCGGGGGTACCGCATCTTGCCAGAAAATGACAATTTAGTCCGCACACATACATTTTCTTACAAATTTTTTTTTGCATTAAATAAATTAGATATGTGTCGGAAGCGTTTGTATTTTTTTATCTTTAGTCGTTGGCAAAAATATAATAGGTACTTTTAACTTAATTATTCGTGGTATTTCATGAGATAGTAAAAACCTTATTTCTAAGTCCACTGTGCCTCCCAAAAATTCTTCCTATGTTTCTATTAGTTCTTAGTTCCTAATTATTATTATTAAAAAATGGATCTATATTTAGGTGAATTTACTACCAGGAATCAACTTTTAATTACTTCACCGATTGAAGATAATTAATGGTTGATTTGAGTTTATTAATAGAGTAATTTGTTATGTGTAAAGCAATTTAAGTATTATACCTACCTACTGTATTTCAAGATTTTTCCAACACATTCGCATTAAAGAAGTAGGGGTTTGTCGATTTTTTTTTGACAAAATTGCCTTATTTTTCAGTTTTTTCAAGTAAATATTGATTTAAGAAATTTTACAAATATTATTTTCTAAACAAAAATTAAAATCAAAGGAAAACTTTATCTTTCGTTCCACTTTTTAGCTACATTAAATAGCCGCAAGGGCAAGTAGTTAGAGTACCATACTTATGTCCAATTTCATAAACAAACACTAAAAGCACTTTTATCAAAAACCCTCTCAAATTTTATCAGGCCCTTAAATATTTTTAGTTTCACCAATCTATAAACGGGAAATTTCAGGGAAATTTTTGTTAAAATCGAGTTCTCTTCACATCCCTGGAAAAATAAATTGGTTTTTTCTTTCTAATAAGCGAAATGTATGAGAAAAAATGAGAAAGCATTATGTATTGAAACAAATGCCGAAAATTGCAAAATAAACGACAAAGAGTTTATTTTGAAATGTTAAATATTATCTCCAACGCAGATTTGGAAAAATCCTGTGGCATAAAATTGCACATCGATAAGTTCTAAATCACGACCAAACAAACAACAACTGATCAACACAAATTTATTTACCTATTCATTTTGTATCTCCAAAAATTGAAAATTAAAATGTTTCAAAATTTTTTCTGCAAATGTCAGCTGATATATCCACATGTTAACTTAACTGTTCAATGACACTTTTAAAATTTAATGAGCCAAAAATGGGCATTTAGTTTATAAGGGTGTTTAAAAGCTTGTTTAATTTAAAAGTGCTCGGTGAAACCAAAAAATCCCATTTTAAGGCTTCGAAGCCTGTTAAATGTTTAAAAGCCCTTCGTGAAATCGGCCATTATACTCGTAGCTATACAAAGTGGCTTTTTTATGTGACAGCTTGATCCAATCGTACCTATATTAATTATTTTCTTTACGAATTCGGGATCAGTAACTTTTAATCATAAACCACCATACTATTCACTTGATATACATCCAGATTAAAAATTAAATCCGGGTGTATTTACATTGAATTTGTATGATTTACATCCGGACTTAAAAAAAAAAAAAATCGATTCTTACACCTATACTGTCGCCAAAAAGGTGGGCTAACCTTAGTTTTCTAAAAACTACGATTATTTTTAATTGGTTTTCGTCATAGACTTAATATGTGAGTCAATTTTTAACCTTCATAAAATAAGGATGGAGATTAAAAAAACAAAATTGTATTATGTGACCTGCAAGGATATAAGTTTGAGTTGATTTTAATAGTGTCGTAGTTTTATATGAAGTAGTGTTTAGTGTGTTAATGCTTAAAAAGAAAAAAAACAAACCTTAATTATTCCACACCAATAAAGCAATAAAACAATAAAATGACAAACATTATAACCCATCAAACATTAAAAACAAACCCAAAGTTATAAAAATGCGGTATAAGCAGTAAAACCCCAAATGAACCTACCTACCCAATACCCATACTCAATTTGTTAGCTATAAAAATTTCGTCCTTTAATTTAAAAAAAAAGTAAAACTCACATCCTTTGCAAATATTTAAATCATTAGTCAGGGTTTGTTTTTTATATGTATATTTACCCTGACCCTATATCTCTATGTCTATATATGTATCTACCTGTCTTTTGCAGGCCTAAATTAATAAATAAAAAAATAAAGCTATAAAAGTTTTATGAATACTCAGAATTGAGGACATTTTAATTAGATTTAAGGATTAAAGCCATATTAGGTGTTATTGAATTATGTTAAGGTAACTGATGGAAGGTATACCTACATATGTTTATCTAATTAGAATCCCTCATCCAATATTTAACATAAGGTCCTTTTATATTATCTCGCCGAAGGTGTTCGAAAATTAATAGATTTATAATATATTCATGTGTGTTATGCGCATTCATACAAATATGTATGAGTATATGGCCTCCCTCTGATGGCTATTCAAAATACAATCCATGACTGGACATATATCACAGGTTTTGGACACAATGCCTTTTATATATGTATCCCCAAAGGACCTTATACCAACCTACCTACTTAGGCCGATTTACTTATCACCATGTCTTCCCCCGATTTTCATTGAGTCATTCACAATTACATACAATCTGAATTGAAAATCTCCATCGTATTCAAATCGACACGTATGAAAATATACGTGTTACGCATTAACATTATAAATACAACCAACATAACAAATGTCCTTGATATGGCCGCAGCCCATACTATTATAACAATAATTGAATAGGATATAAATTCAATGTCATCGTTGTTGGATAAAATATAATCGAATGTATACAAGAAAAGGACTCGACGGAAAAAAGAAAAATTACACAATTTTTGATGTAAAAAAAGGGAACTATTAAGGTTGAAAAAAAACCAACCTTAGAAAAATGTGCGTAGGATCAGATTTAAGAACACACAATATATCCCTATACATACTTCTTTGAATCAATTTACAGGATTTCACTTTTTGTGTGAATCTATTGTTTGCAAGGATTCTATTTTCCTCCAAAAGGGTAGGCTATAGGCAGTGGTCGATCTAATGATGATCGGTATGAGAAACTTCTTCTCATTCTTAAGAAAAAGGTTGCATATTATTATATGTGGGTAAAACGAAAATCTAAGTCCTGATGGAACGGAACCACATCTTCACAATTTCACTTCCGATCCAATTATGTTCTTTTTTTTTTGTTATTATTGATAAAACGAGTCCTTTTTCTGCATGTGGTCAGCACAGGTCCTCTCATTTTGTGTAGGTAAGGTAAGCCTACGATATAAAAGGTGGAAATAAGGATATGAATTTTGTATAAGCCTCATACACTAATGGTCTGGTACAACATAAGAAGGATAATGGGATTTATCATGGGGCGGGATGTTTGTATTATTCTTTCTTCTCAAAAGTGATTGTGCAGATTTTTTTTATTCTTCCAAGAAGTGATGATACTGTTTTTTTTTTGTTTAATTTTTAATATTCAATGGATTGGAATGAACGTAAGGATTCTAAGATATGATGACGATTGGCTATTTTGTACCTTGCTATCACAACGTGGGAATATGCGATGATGGTGATGGTCGGTAAGTATATTTCCGGAAAAAAGTGGTTTGTTTGTTTTTGCAATTTCTGAGAAAAAAAATTATATGAATGGAAAGGATATTCTGGTCAATTTGACAAACACAATAATTGTTTATTTTATTTAACAATGTATGTATTTCCTGGCGAACATTTTACTTAACACTGCGGCTTACACGAGACTTATGGTAAAGTTATCTATCATTGTATATTTTACGAGAAAATTTTTTCACATCAATACCTTTACCGTAAGTAGGACAACATAATATTTTGGTTAAAGCTTATATAAGAACAGGTAGGTATAAACATCTGTGTTCCATCAGAGATTAGGACAGTCAGCAGACTTTTTTTCTTGCCTAATATGTCCAATCAAATTGTTTGATTGAAATCGGTATAGTTGCAGGTTATTTCAGAGAAACAAATAATTTTTGTTTATTTTTTTTTCCAAGATTTTTCGAACTCTAGCTTCGAGAACTTTAACTATTTCCAAAAAAACATCAAAATGAATAGAGCTGAAGTTGATCTTTGTAAAATCAGAAGCAAACCTTCATTAATTTTAAAATATTAAGCAACAATGAAAATTTATATTTTTTATGGTGTAGTATTTTTTTTAATCAAATTTGCTGAACTATCAGCTGAAACGCTGTTTTTTTTAATTGGAAACATTTAACGCAAAAATGGAGACAAACAAAAAATCAAGCGTGAATTTACTTTTACACCGGTTCCTTACTTCACAAAAGTGACATTTCTACCAATTTTATTCTAAAGTTCTGTCAAAAAAATAAAATTGAAAGAAATTGATAAAAAAGGGCAGTTTAAGAAAGTGAACCGCGTCAACAACGAAAACTGTTCAAACACTGGATTCGTAAAGAGAAGATCTAATGGAAGTAGTTTATAGAACAGGTAAGTGCAACTAGATAAGTGAATTTTCTAAACAAAAGAAACTTAAAAAATCTCTTCTTTAACGTTTGGACTAAAGTATCATCTAGTTCAACAACTGCGATGAGTTAGGAAATCTTAATCGCCTCTTGATCGCCAAATTCATTTATTTCAAAAAATTCGAGCTTAACGTTAGAACATTAGTATCAGAAGACAGATTATCTGAAAATTCTAATAAAAAGAAGTTGAATTTTAAATAATTATTAAGCCTTCTATAAGAACATTATAGATAAATACAATTCTAATTAGAGAAAATGGGTGTGGAAGTGTGTGGTTCAAATAACAAATGCCATATTTTTGGTCGAAGAGAGCTTACTGCTTAGTTTAAAAATGTTCAAAAATGAAAAAAAAAAATATAAAATATAAAATATACTATAAAAGTCGGCGTGGCAGTGTGGGCGAATTTCACCAAACCACTTTCTAAACCATCTCACTGCTAACATAAATTAACTTTAACTCTATGAGCCCCATACATAATATCGGATTCACTTGAAAAACTTACATTTAAAATTATAGGTTTTCAAATGACGGAGGCCATTTTGAGTATATTTGGTGTGCTTATCGGATTTTTCAAATATGACTATATGGAAATAAATTTAGAAGTAAGCTTCATGAAATCGGAGTACGAACTTTTCGGTCCAAATTAAAAAAAAAAGTTGAGGAAATGTAAAATATCAACTTTTTCTGTATATCCGAAGAAGTGAAAACAATACGAAGTTTAAGTTGAAAATTGAAAATAAACTATTAAGTGTTCTAAAAGCCTCCTTTGAGAATAGTTTTTGAATTCCAGTTTTCAAAAATTAGAGAAAAAAATATCAGTTAGAAGTAGATAAAGTGAATACTCACAAAAAAATCTAGAAATCGCTTTTTCAAAAAAACACAAAAAGAGTAAGTTAATTAAATTGAAGAAATCGAAGTATTTTCAATAACCCATGAATCTAAGGATCAAAATATACAAGAAACCATTTTGAACCATAAAAGAAAGTTAATTTATACAAAAAAATTAGATCAATAAGGAAGATGTCGATGGAAGGGAAAAATTTAATGATTACATACTGACTTTGATCTACTTTGATATAATTTAATGGCATACTCAATAATGAAACTGCTGATCTTTTTGGTTCCGTTCGAGTCGGAAGCAATACAAACAATAAATTGTAATGGTGGCGCCTTAATCAAGACACCCTTTGCCTTTACCTATTACCAATATTTTAGTCTCGTTAAAGAAACAAGAATTTGTCATCAAATCAAAAATTTCACTTACTAAAATTTCAGGGCTATGTTTGGTTATTTTTTTTATTTGTGTATCATTTCGAGTGAATCATTCCAGATTTTTTAAACAAACAAATCCATCACTAAATTCTACGTAAACCAAAAAAACAACATATCTTTCTGAACGAAATACCCAAATTCCTATGGATCATCCAAATTATTTCCGAAATTTCCATTTAAAAACAAAAATAAAAAACAATAAAGCAATTTAATTATCAGCGATACCTACATAAACAACTTTTAAAAATTATTTTATTACAACGCGAAACGCGCCTCTAAGCCAATCTAAGCAATTGTGTTTGCCTTTTTTCTTTCTTGTTGCAAGGACACATCAACATTAACAAAGTTCGAAGGAAGAAAAAAGCAAAACACAACTTTTATAATATCCGTTATCCCATATCCATAATGATAAAACATCTCTAAAGTCCTATTTAGTTTTTGTCTAGTTAAAGCAGCAGTACAACTCATGTTAAACATTGAAAGACAATTAAACAATTTCGTCATAACAATAGATTAAGGCATAGTAAATATATCTACACAGGACGACACACATTAGCAGGCCTCCTCTTGAGTAATAAAATAATTGTTTAGTGTTTATGGCTACATATATATTTCTGTGTACGTATCTGTATCTGTATTATATTGTTCCTCGAAATGTTTACCATAGTAAATTTTGAAAGGATACAAATAGGTACAATATATACAAAAAGGACCTTTTCTTTTCCGGATTGCTGATGCTAATGGACATTCAACATCACCATCAGAAAATCGCACTGTGATGGCGATGGTGATTGTAAAACTTAATTGCATTTTATTGCCATATCTATATACGCATTTAAATATAAATATTGGAATTGAGACGCGCGGGATTTGCCGTGACGACGCGGCATCATAAGTGATGCCGGATTATGTGATCTTGACCTGGCATGGCAATGGGATTTTTCTTTTCTTTTGTTGTTGTATATTATAATGGTTTTGCCTTCAAAAAGGATACTGTCAATCGTCAGTCTATAGACTATATACCGCATTTTGTGAATAATATAATAAATAAAGAGGCGGGTTCATTGTAAATTGTTGTTTCACGATAGAATGGGAAACAATAGACGACACTGCAATTATAATCGAGGAGGAATCGTGTTTAACTTAAAGAAATTTACGATAAATTGATTAAATATTTGTTAGTCCAGGCGAGACAAACAAAAATTAGAGATAACTTCCTAACAATAACGTCACTTTCTCCATTTTAAATGAGGCTTTCTACTTTTAAATTGTCATCAGAAACATTTTAATTTTTTACCAACCGTTGCTCTTAGGAAGGAAATTCGATATTAAAATAGGGCAGATTATACCTGCATACATATGTTCTGAAAATATTGATCTTTTTATTTAAACATTAAAAATGTTCATATTTTTAGCTTTATACTTATTTAATAAGCTATTAAAATAAAGATTATGTTAAACTAAGGGGTGATATGCTCACATTTACAGCTGGTTAAGTTATGAATTCTAAAGTACCTACTTATGTCTTTAAGCCAATATACATATGTATATTGTTAAAGATGTTTAGCATTTGTTTACATTTGGTAACCAAACCATTGTTTTGTTGCTACAATTCGTTCCATTTTTAAAAAATGTTGCCCAAGTCAAGTTCAAATATATATATGGAGTTGTATAGAATCGTAGTAAAGGCGTCTAGAAGACCTTTTCTAAACAACAACTCGTATATGAAGCGACTAAGAGCCAGTTTGTTCACAGTGGGTTGTACCATGACTATTCACATGTCCCAATGGCCCTAATCAAACTAAATCGGTTGATTAGCGATTTCCATGAATAACAACTCAAATTATCGATTCTTTGATAAAAGTGTTGGTTATACCATCATGCATATCATGAATTTGATTACTCGAACTACGTAGGTAGATATATACTTGCTCAAATAAAATCAATATTGGTATTTATCATACAATTGAAGTAAGGAGTTTACGTCGATATTACATATATCGATAGCATCGATAGTTTATTTATTATCAATAAAAACTATCGCTGATATTTTAAAATTATCGGTAGATATCATCGAAAATATAAATTACTTGCACTTTTTCATTGAATAATAATATAATTTTGGTCGGAGTAAATTGTTGTTTCACGATAGAAATTTACCATTAAATTTTTTTTACATTTGATAATGTGTATGTCAATTGTTACGAGTGTGACACAGATACACCCTTATTTTATAAGAACTTGAGTACACCTTATTTGTATAACTCATGATTTTCTTTCAATAAGGAATAAATAAGTATACTTAATTTAAAAAAATAAAAAGTTTAATTAAATTATAAGATTCATAAATTACAGTTTGCACTATCCTACAGGTATTACATTCGAATACGTCATCTAATATGCGTGTAGTGTAAAATATTCCATGCAGATTATCGTCTTTCAAAATTGATATTTCATAAGAAACAAAACTATTAAAAACTGTAAATAAACTTTGTTTTAAATTGTTACGGATGTGATAGGTTAATGTTACGAATGTGACCATGTATGCAATTTACGTATGGTCAAAACATACAAAACGATATTACAATGAAAAATTATTGTCTTAAAAGTGTAATCGTTAGGTACTCAGATAAGAAAAAAAAAGTTTTTCTCACTTAAAAGAGAAATTAAAGATTTAGTTTTGAAATACCAAACTGTTACGGCTATGACACAAACACTTCAAACCATAAATTTAGACTCAGTGTTTAAATTTAAAACTCAATGAAATTTTCCCTGGCACATAAATCACAATATTATTTTTTAGAGCCAATTTTTCAATCATCAGTTAAACATTTAGTTTACTGTCAGATGAATAAATAGGTTTTTTGCTTTATCTAAAGAATAAGTACTGAATACATAACTGAATTTAAACTGATGGTATTAAAAAATTAACCGTTTTGGTTTCTAAAATGTTCAATAAAAAAAATTATAAGTTTTTCTAGTAATAAAACATCAACACACTTTTGTTACGGGTGTGACACTGTGTGTAACAAATTCAGCAATTATTTTGATACCAAAATAAAACTTATATAATTATTAAAGTCAATATAAAAATTTAATTTTGTTCAAAGTTTGGGAGTTTTAGATTATTTGACGTTTTCCAATATTTTGGATTTTACCAAGGACATAGTGGCTGTTCCGAAAATCTGGACTTAGACTTTCTAGCAACACCCATAAATTTCGTTCACCAAAACATTACATTTCTTCAATAACTTTATATAAATAGTTAGACGATGTATCGAACAACTATCGATATTATATTAAAAGTATCGATAAAAGTTTTTGAAAATGATCGATTTATTATTTGGAAAATTATCGATACTAGTGATGAAAAATATATCGATACTTGAAGTGAAAATTCTGATTGATGACCAGCAATTTTTTTTTTAAGATTTCAGGCGTAACTGAAACCAGAATCCAGGGCTCTGGTTGCATTGGTTAGGTGGGCTCGTATGTTATTATGTCAGTAGTACATGCCCTTTTTGTATCTCAAATTTGATCTCAAAAGAAGTGGAATTTATTTAAAATTTAAGAAACTTTAATTCAAGGAGTATTGAAATGCTAGAATTTGACAAACACAATTGTATAAAACTAGCTTGTCCACCCGGCTTCGCCTGGAATTTTACATCAATTTTAGCATTTTATAAAAAGTGAAAATGATATTTTAAGAGCTTTCAAACAATTCCTTAAAAAATAATTTTTCAATAATTTGTATGCAGAAATGTATATTAGTCTAAGAGCTTAATATGCCATCTGTTGGCGATCGCATTTTCGTGAGGGACAAAATTATCAGATTGTCAATACGCGTAGTGTTTATCATTCATTAATTTTTAAAGTCAATAATTCCCCTCCCATATACAACAGGGAATTTTTTAGATATTGTCACCATTCACCTCTGAAAGTATGCAATTTCGGATTTTCACGATTTTTCTACTTTTCCGGTAGAAATTTTCTATTTTCGTCTCCGTTGTGTTCTTACCTCGCTCAATCCAGTCAATATTAACGCACAAAATATTAAATGCTTGCAGGGAATCTATATTTACAGTGAATGCTATAAAATCCAACGAATGAGTTGCAACAATGGATCCATTGACGTGACGGATAAGACGCCATAAGGGTGACGCAAATGAATACGGACTAAAACTATTTCCATTATAAAAAAAAACCACAAGACTATATAGTTACCTTTATATTTTATTCATTGTCACGAGCAAATTATTTGCAAACACACCAACACAAGACCTCAGCAAAACCACAGGTCATGTCAACGGATCCAACCGTATATGAAAGTAAACGTCAAAAAAGTTAACCTATACTTCTTCCGACACATGCGTTGCCTATATGGGTCGAATAACGCGTGTAAATCGAGCTGTTAGCTTTATATACATCTACGTAACGGATGCAACGAATTGCATAAGTCGACCCTTTGTTTCTGCTTCAAAATACGATTCTAGACCTAGACTCCCTTTCGAAATATTGTATCATCTGGGGTTTCTTGGAGACATACATATTTTTAAAATGAAACAGTACTAATAACATTAAGTTAAAATAATAAACAAATAAATTTGTTAGCGCAACAGCTCCATATGGCTAGGGACTAGTGACTTACAAATCTCAACTATTTCTGTGTGCGTCATTTTAGCAGGAATGGAGAGGACCTACAATTTTACACTGAATGGGAACGGCTAAGGTGAGAAGCGCTTTTTATTTCATTTATTTATTGTATAATTATACTCTGTAAGATAAAATATCTTATAAGCTAGAGCAAATTTCAGTATCTTAATACTATTTTTTACAAAAAATGTGCATTTTCACGACAAGATCTACTCTTTGGGAATTTGACGAATTCTCCCAAGAGGCAGTGACCTGTGAAAAACAATCCCTTGAACTAACATGTATATCTAATTAATAATATAGTACTAGGTATTTATTAATTTTTTCTATTTGTATATTCCTCAATGGTTTGGTTTTCCAAACAGTTGTGTTTGCATTTACACATCAAGTGTCATATACGTTATTTAACAATTTTATTCAAACCTCAATTAACCAGTCTAAATCAATTGACGAATTTATTACATAATCATCATCATCATCACCCTCAGTTCTTGTTTTCATAATCAAATAACATTCGCAGTTGCACCCTCAAAAATGATATTATATTATAGGAACGTTTATTTATACTCGTATACCCTCCTCTTTGATGGAAAACGCAATTCAAGTTTAATTATATGATGCCTGCTTACAGGTGTGAATTTAATTGAATTTCACCGAGATGTAGATTAGAAATTCAACAAAACAAACATTGACAAACTCTCACTCCACTCTGTAGCTCTTATACCTCTCCCATTCCCATCCACAGTACACCTACCTACCTTACCTACCTTATATAGAGAGAGTCTTTTTGCCTTATAAAGTCCCGGGAAAGAAGCTTATTTCTCTTGGTTTATTTATTTTATTTTTTGATATCCAAAAACGGGCATAGAAAACTCCTTGACAGGAAAAAAAAAAATAAAAGAATAAAAAGAAAATGTTTTGAAAATACCTGCGTTTGTCAACATGATCGCGCGCACCATCATTTTCACCATCATCATCATCAAGTGTGTTGCGGTAACAAGGACATACAACAGCGATAAGGGAAAAGAAGTCCTTTTGAGCAAATATTAATACAACGCGGTTTATTTTGTTGTTGTTGTTAGTTTGAATTTATTTGGTTTGGTTCACGTGGAATGTTGTAACCTGCGACAAAATTCAAAAGCAATCTATATTTACACAGCGAGTCCTTTTATTAGATTGTGCGATGGATATATGTATATACTTTCGCAGTACAATAACGGACAATTGGAAAAAGTAAAATTTAACAGTTATAGTAAAGGACATAGCCACACAGAGGCATTGCCTGATTGAAGTGGATGTGGATTCATTTGATTCGTTAAATAAACGTTGACACCTCATCACCAAACCATCACCCATATCACTGAGGAATAATAAAAAAAAGAGAGGACAAAATAAAATGATAACAAAAGCAAGTCCTGGAAATTTAAATGTCAATACGAAGTTTAAATGATTGCGCCTCGCTATAACTTCAAATCAAAGGACCACTCTCCTTTCACACAATACCTACACAAATCACTTTATAACTTTTTTTTTTGTTTGCCACATGATGCTTAAAAAGGAGAGGGTGTTTTAAGATTAATCACTTGTAAAATTTATGAATCAAGGAGCAAGAGGACGAGTTGACAAGTTTTTCTATGAAGAAGAAGCAGAAGAAATCGGAAATTAATTAATTTAAAGGAAATCAAAGAAAGTCAACCCTTTTGACTTCTTGTTTTCGTTTCGTTTCGTTTTTGAAAATCTTCTTTTTCATTCGAGACTATGATGAAAGGATTCATTTTCTTTTGATGGATTCGTTATATTTTTGTTTGTATTCTTCTTGCTCAAGACATATGTACATACATACATATACATAAAAAAAGTCGGGGCTTGTTTGTTGTAATTCACCACAGTACAGTCATCATGAAGGACATTTAAAAGTATATTTTTGTATTCAAAAGGATTGTTTGGTGATTTTTTGTGATTGCAATTTCCTTGATTGAGGTTTAATTGTTTGGAATATTTACTCTCTGTGATCGTTTTTCAATGAGGTCTTTTCATGATGTTATTTATAGAATCTTTTTGAAGTTAAATATGGTCTATAGGTCTTCTTTATATAGGCAGGTTGATGTCATGTAGGCGTGCAACAAACGTGACTTATGGAAATTAAATTTTTGTATGATTGACTTTTAAATACATTTGATACAATTGATTAACAGGGTGTTGCAAGCATAATGTCGAATGATTGAATATTTCTTCAGATTTAACACATTTTTTCAAAAAGTCTTGTGACGACATTCATGGTATCAATTGTGATCTTAATTTTGACCTTTACAATGACCTTCAAGGTTACTTCAAGATGATATTTTAACATTGAAAATGTTTATAGGGTCGTTTTGATAAAAGTATGGTGTTACCAAAATGAACAAAGATAGAGAATGAACTCTAGCGTATAGGGGGAGAACGATTGAATTTTTGGTTGGTGTTACCAAAGAAACTACCAAAATGAATAAAATGAAGCAAAAAACACAAGTGATGAATTTCAGCCAGCGTACATAAATTTTGATCATCGCCAATGGACGAGATTCAGTGGAGGAATGTAAAATTCGAAAAATGCTCGATTTGAGCCCACTTAGAAGCCTATAACTTTAGTTAAAATTATTGAATGTTCGATATTAAGCTAAATAATTAAAGCTTAAATGGCAAGCTACAAATCTGCATAAAAAATTTTGCAAAGGCGTAAAAAAATTCGTACTAGAAACTTGAAAAATTGTCTTTTTAGAACTAATTTCTTCACGGCAAAAAAAACAAACAAAATATGTACAAGCACATATGTATGTACAATGTACATAGGTACGTACCAACAAAGAATGTATTGATAGAAGGGAGAAGACGGTGGAGTGTGTGCAATAAAAAAAAAACACCACGTGGCAAACAAAACTGGCTTTGCATCGGGCACAAAAATGATATACATTATGTAGGTATGTAGATATGCATGTATGTACATATGTAGGTATATATGTAGGTATGTGCGTGAACATTATTTTTAGTAGGTATTTTACAAATAATAAAATCGTAAAGTTTGGATTTGGTTGGTTTGTTTGGATTATAACTTCTGTGCTAATAATCGGATGTTTGAGGTTAAAGTCTTAAGATTAAGGTAAAATGTCAGTCTAAAGAAATTATGTGACAAAAGTTGACTTTCTTTTAAATCAATCGATTGTTGAACCTATAATAGATATGCATAATAGGTACCTACTTGAACCTCTTTAATAAACTTATAACTTTAGTTCTAAGGGCCAGATGCGAGAGGTTAAGGTATTTAAACTAAGGTAAATCAGGCTAGAGGGAAAATCAACTTAGCTAAGCAACTTAAATAGTATATTCAAAAAGGGTCGATGTTGTAAGTTGATATATTCTGATCTAATTATCTATTTGACAAAACTTAACTTACTTTTGAATCAGTTAATTGTTTAACCTAGAATATGTATAGGTACCTACTTGAACCTCTTACACAAAATTATAACTTAAGTTCTAAGGGCCAGATGCTCAAGGTTAAGATATGTTTAGGTAAATCAGGCAAGAGGTAGAATTAACTTAGCTAAACAACTCAAATATTGTAATCGAAAAGGGTCAATTTTGTAAACTTATATATTCTGTTCTAATCATCGGATCTTTGAGGTTACGGCCTGAAAATGAAGGTAAAATGTCAGACTAGAAAATGCTTTTGACAAAACTTGACTTACTTCTGTTTGATTGTTTAACCTAGAATATGCATAAGTATTTACTTGAACTTCTTATATAAAATTATAACTTAAGTTCTAAGAAAAAAAAATCAAGGTTAAGGTCTTGGTTAGCTTATAACTTCTTAGAATTAACTTAGCTAAACAATTAAAATATTATAATCAAAAAGGGTCGATTTTGTAAGCTGATATATTCTGTTCTAATCATCGGATCTTTGAGGTTAAAGTCTTAAAATTAAGGTAAAATATGACAAAAGTTGATTTTTTTCTAAGTCAACCTAAAGAACCTAGAATATGCTAGACAACGTTTGGGTAAAAACTTTACTAATTTCTAAATCAATTTCATTGTTTAACCTAGAATATGCATAGGTACCTATTTGAACCTCTTATACAAAATTATAACTTAACCCCTAATGGTCAGATCTTTAAGGTTAAGGTCCTCAAATGCAAATAAAATTTTAAGCTTCATCCTAAAGTAGTCCATAAACTATTTAATTTGGTTGTCAACTAAATTGATGCTTGCCGCTCGGCCACACATTTCATAAACTCAGTTAAAAGAACACATCTCCAAGTCTCAAAAACATTATTTTTGTCTAAAATACATTACGCGACTCGATATTGTTAAATTGATTAAAAGATGAGTTCAAAATATTTTAAAATAAAATATTATAGAATAAAAACAATTACCAGTGAGGTGGGGCTTCGCATCAAATTCTTTGTAAATTTTGTCTCGATTTAAAAAAGGTTTGCCTGGACAGTAAATCAAATGTCTTGGCTTTATACAATATACATAGTTCAATGATTTGAAATACTTGTAAATCAATTTGAAAAAAATTAAAAATCTTTTGATTTTCTCATCAACCGTCAAATTGATAAAATAACAAGCCAACTCGCGGGTTGATTCAACAACAACCAACTGAGTCGAGAACTAAGTTGAACCGTATATGATGTATACTTAAATCGATCTGTAATAATTCAGTTACCTTTCTGCAAAGCTTAACTATGCAAAAATGTCAAATACCTAGATATACGTTAAGATAGATGGTATGTAACTTTAATTTCGTGTATAAGTGCTGTACCGGTGCGGATGAAAATGAGTATGATTGTGTAATTGCAAATTAAGCTACAATTAAGACTAAGATCTTATTAAAAAAGAACTATACAACATTAATTTAACCGCCAACTGGGAAGTGACACTAAATATACAAATTGGTACTTCAGACTGTAGAATGGTTTCTAAGACAGTTTGTGAAGTTATAATGCAACGATAGTATACAAAATACAAATCACAAAGATTAGACATGTTTTTGTTTTATTGACGTAATACAAGTCATTTTCAATGTCCCCATAGTTACTCTATGAGTGAAATCCGTAAATTTTTTTAAAAATGAAAACCCATTTTTTAATATCGATAACTAGAAAATCGATAGCACGCAAAATTTTAAATTCAAGTACATACTAAGGTTATAGATTCATTTTGACCTTGAATTTCACTCTAGTGAATTTCAAAGTTTTGAGCTAGAAATTACGTATATAATTGACTTCAATAACTCGTTTTAATTCATCACCGACGCTGCACGCCGCCGTTCTAAAGGAAGATGCAATTTAAATATAAAAACAAAAGAGTTTATGCACAAACTTGAATATCTTGATGACTTCAACTAATTAATAATAAACCAAATATATTTCTAGGTTTTAGGTTTGGCTTTGATATAAAGGGTGATCATACGATCCCATAATTTAGCTGTGTGTTGCTTAGGTCTTTATGAATGGTTCCAAAATGGACGAGGGTGTAAAATCAGACATCTTTTCAGATAAACTCATTCGCATCAAAACTTTTGCATTGTCTTTCAAGCTTGCCAGGTGTGCTAACAAAGAGATACACTTGAGGTCTACCAAGCACTTCTAACTTGAAAGACAAAATGCAAAAGTTTGGATGCAAATGGGGATATCTGAAAAGATGTCTTATTTTACACCCCCATCCATTTTGGAACCATTCGTACAGACCTAAGCAATGTTGTGTAAACATCTATATTTATGCCAGCAGCGGTAGGGTAAACTAAAAACGTGGAAATATCTTTAGTACATTACGTTGTGCTGTTACACGTTGCGTTACGTTGATGTACATTGAATTCTATCAATATTAGGTACGTTCCTTCGTAGCTCAAACTAAATCGAAAGGTCGAGTTGAGTTTGGGTTGAAATTTGGTTGACAGTTCCAATTCGCCACGTTCTGTGATGTAAAACTACTACTTGAATATTTAATTTGATGTTTACGCATCTTCTAGATGAAATAAAGCTTTCAAACTGATAATCAAAGCAAAATAAGAAACTCAAACTGTTATAAAAAAAATGTTCTTTGAACTTTATAAATGTTACATTCCTTAATTTATGATATTTTTTTTAATTAAAATATTTTAGTTTTTCGCTAAGCCAAAAAAAGTCAAAATTTTATTGAGAAAATTATAGAAACTTCTTCTTCCACATAAATAAAGTTGTAATGCAAATTCATTGAGGCAATGAAAATTAAACCTCAAAATATTTTTAATCAAGATTTCATTAGGCCAACGAATTTTTCACTGAGTCAATGAAAAGTTATTACCTTCATTGTAAAGAATTTCATAACTTTATAAAAATCGTTATATTTTTTTGTTCAGTGTAAAATTTGTTTTTAAAGTTCGGCAATTTTTTATTTGGCATTTTGTTGTTGTGCTTCTTTTTTATTTAGCATTTTATTATTTCGCTATTTTTTATTTGGCATTTTGTTGTTTCGCTTTTTTTTAATTCGAGCAAAATTTTAAGAAATGCCATGAATTGGAAGCCAACAAATAGCGAAACAATAAAATTCAGCATAGAGAATTGAAAAAAATGAAAACCTAAACTAAAAAAATAATTAAAAATCCATTTATTGTTAAAAAATGATTATAGGAGTAAAATGTGAAAATACCACGAACAAAAGAAAAGTAATATGGAAAATACTCAAAAACAAGAAGGAATATATATGTATATGCATTTATAAAAAAAATAATTCTTATTTATCAAAATAACTAAACGGCGCAATGATCTATCAGGGAAAAAGCGGAAACGAAATAATCGTGAAAAAAACACTTGGCAAAATATCAAACAATATAACTAACAAAAAAATTTAACATCAAATTTAAAAATGATTTTTGCGAAATTATTGAAATTTTTTTTTGAAAAAAAAAAAAATATATAAAAGCCGAATGTTAATTACGTAATGATTGAAATATATAATAAAAAAAAGAAAACGTAAATTGCAAAATAAGGATTGCGAATTAAAGCGAAACAAAGAAATTCCAAATGAATTTTTTCAAACAAGGTGAGCCCAATAGAAACCTCATTTTTAGACTTAATGTTTGTACAAAATTACAACCAGTCTGTACTTTATTATTAAGAAATCGGTCATCAGTTATTATGATGTTCACATATAAAAACGAACAAGCATCAATTAGAATTTCATTGATATATTTCCTTTTTAAAAATCAAACTACCTAAATTTATCAGTAGATATATTTTCACAAAAACCTTAAATGCTTTCTTTTTTTTTATATATGTATTTTTTTTGTGCGTGTCAAAACAAAACTCCAGTAAACCACTTAAACCGCTGAAGATGCTAAAGCATATAGTTCATAGAAATCATAAAGTATAATCATTCAAGTACTATGACAGATGTGATGTCCCCTTCAGCACAATATAAAAATGACATGATGATGAAGATATAATATTAAAAAAATAAATCGCGAGCTCAATTATCCATTCATCATCATGATCTGTTTTGTTTGCTTCTTCTCTGCGTACAAAAATTTAAACAGTCATTAAAAGGATTCTTTAATTTTATTTTTAATATAGGCTTCTTTTCTTTAACATTCAACCAACCATATACTTGTTTTCTTCGCTCAATAAAAACGATATTGGTTTTCTTATTATTTCATACATTTATAAAGCAGACACATAAACTCAAATATTGACAGATCACATGAAATTTGACAATAAAGGACATACCATTATATATCTTTGCCAAAAAAAACGTGAACTAAAGAAAAAAATCTGTCGCAGATATTTTCTTTCGCATCATCCATGATGGCCATCATCATCATCATCATCTTCATCACACATTGACAATTGATATAATTGTTTAACTCAAGTACCTACTCTTTCGATTTCTATGTGAAATAAAAATTTAAAAATAAAAAAAAAAGGTCAGGAAAAAGGACTCTTGATGAATTAAAAAAAAAAAAAAAAAAACTTGATCCGCCAGAGGCAAAAAGGACCTTTTTGAATAGAAAAAGAACTCTATATAGTTAAGTTATCTCATTTAGAAGAAACGCTAAATGCGCAAAACTACTTGAATTGCAGCAAATCTGCATGAACAAATCCCAAGACGTCTTCGTCATCGACGCACGAATGCAATCCTGAGAAAATAATTCTCTCCTCTCTAGCCAGCGTGTCAGAATTTGCATTCATTTTAACACTTTTTTTATACCACCAGAACTCACTTTTAAAGTGGACGAAGACCACAAGGAGATTTTCCCACAAACCATCAAATGAAACTTCTATAAAAATTTTCACTTCGCAATCCGCAAGAAAAAAAAACATAAAACAGCAATCAGTCAAGGACTCTTTCCCGTAATCGACGACGGCAATTTAATAAAAAAAATTAATAAAACCCTCGTCATACCTGGAAATAAAAAAATAAAACAATGAAAATTTTTAAGTAAATCATAAATGCATTTAAACCAAATATCTAACCACTTAGGGGTTGAATAAGTCTCTCTAGTAAGTAGTTCCTTCCACTCTCTCTCTCTCTATATGTAAGCATAAACGGTCCATGGCGAATTTGAAAATCCTTCACATATTTCAGCACTTCCTTAAGGGGACTGCAAAAATTGCTATAAGAAAAGCACATAATTGAGGAAAACACAAGATCTTGGCAGGAATTCCCGTCGTCGTCGTCGTCGTCATCGTCCTGTGTATAAGGTTAAGGCCCCGCACTTAAGCCCGAATTTTATGTGCGCGTTTAGAGCATTATAAGTGACTTGAAGCCGTCATCTTCATCATTTATATGACGAGGTTTTTGGCTAGAAGTGGCCACTTAAATCGATAAGTTGGTTTTGCGGTTGATTTGTTGAGAGGATCCCACGGCTTGTGTATGGCCACATAACAGTAGTTGGCCTGTGGTGATCTTAAGGGTCTCTGGATATTTCATATGGACGCGTTTATACTAAACGCGAATCCTGACCGGGGCAATTAGGGGTTAGTGTGATGTGTTTTTACGAACAACCAACGCGCAATCTTTGGGAATAAATTTATAATTATTTTTTTTTTTTTCGCTTTGAAATCTAAAATGTGCATTTACTTGTTTTTTTTTTTTTTATTTTTCTTTCTCTCATTTTTTCTCAAATCCACCCACTTTGAGTTTGTATATAGGGAAATCTGCAAATGGCGGGAAATAGCCTAAGGCCACAACAAATTACTTCTTTGATTGCGGTTTTTAGGTATGCATGTACATATATGGATGGAGTGCGGTGTATCAATTTGAAAGTTGAAACTCTGAATCGGAAAAATACAGTTACATATTTTATATACCTACATTGTGTGTGTCCCGCTGTGATAAAGGTGTTTTATGTCACAGCAATTTGGGTACAATTTTTGGTATAAGTATATATATTTAGTTAGAGGGGGAGGGTATTTCTCAAACGCCCACGAATCATGTTATATGAGTTGAGGGGAAAAATATGTCACTTTCAGATGTGAAATTCGATACAATTATTTTTTATTCAGATTTAAAGGTAAAAAGTTGAACATAAATAAATTGCACATCGATGTATAAATATTATATTGGCTGCAAAATAAAAAAAATTAAGGCAACCCAAATATTAAAGTTTAAACAATTTAAACTAAGTAAAGAACCAAAATAAAATCGGTTAATTGCTGCGAAAGTCGTGAAATCGATAAATTCGGATCATCAAAAACACTTGCACTTGCAGCAGCAATATTTTCGACTGAGCGTGCATTACGATGATGCATAGGCCTTACGACATCAGTAACGCTTCCATTCAACTAATATTATGACACTTCAAATGACAGCTGAGTGTTACAGGAGTCAATTGCCAGTGCTACCAATTTGAAATCACGAAATGCATGATCCGTTACAAAGTTTATTTTTTTAAATTGGTTCAACCGATGATGAGAAAGTCAAAAATCATTAAAAACGGTTCTATAGCTGGTGCTTTTAAATTATGACTTATGGTAAAATTAATTTCTACTGAAAGTTATATCATCATCAGTATATAGTATTATTTTTATAGTCTGTATCTTTTTTCTGACTCTGATATGTTACACCGATTTTGCTAAATGAGATGTCAAACGAAGCGGATTTACCTGCTAATTTGACGAATTATAATTTTATTTTAAAATATTGTTAATAATTTGTTCAAAAACCACATTTGTTTGTTAAATATTAATCCAATAAAAATTAACTCTAAAATTAACACTATAACTTTCCAATATTTTGGAATGTGACATTAGGTCGGTTCAATTTATTAGGTCCGTTCCAAAATAAGGTCCGTTCACAATTTTTTTTTTATTTTGATAGTAATTTTAAATACATTATTTTGTTTAAAAGAAAAAGTTAAATATATTAAAAAAAAAAAACAAAATGGAATTTCATAATAAAAATTAAAAAATGATACTTACGTGTTTTTGTAAACGAAATGTTATCAAAGTAAAAAAAACAACAACTTATACAAATGTCAAAAAAATGGGTTTGATAGAAAATTACAGGAAAACCGTTATCCACATAGAAAATAGTTGTACCTAAGTCGAGTAAAAAATTCTAAGTACCCTCGCGTAAATAAAACAAAGAAATTAAGAATGGATCGCAGTTTTACAGAATTAGACCTAGTTAAAAAAAATAACGAAATCAAAAATCATTAAAACCGTTAAAACCATTATAGGTCGAAAAAGAAGCAAAACGAGAAAATGACTTCTTAAGTTTTTCGACTTAAAATTCCCTCAGCATGTTAGGAAACCCGCATAGTTTTCTTCTGCGGTGACTGTGGGATATCCCGTATATCGCAAGTAAAGTGGTTTTTGGAACACTGTTTAATTATCCATCGAAACATCAATTTTTATATAGATGACGCAAGTAATAACAAAAATTATAATATTTTATTTTTTGACAGTAAACCATTTTGAAAACTTCACTGCTTTTGGAAGCAGGAATCGGACCCGATTTAAGGCATCTTTTTCGTCTTTCAGTCTAATATTGGACTAAAAACTGTTATGTAAGTATGAATGTTCATTGTTCAACCTGTTTTTTGACCAACACTCTCTTTCTTTCTCGTTCTCCTCGATTCTCACGTCGTTTTTTATTTTAATTTCTTTCATGTGAAAGACCCTTCATTCATTTTAATACAATTTTACTATTGTTTTCCATGTAAAATAATATTAATCAAACAAAAAGAAGTCAAAAAAGTCATAATAAAGGGCACCCAAGAATGATAATTGTTGTTTAAAATAAAATTAAGGTTATCCTGTTGATTTTCTCACTTCGCAGTTCGTTTCGCACCTATTCATTAAAGTATTATTTAATCCAATCGAAGTGAGAACTAATTCAGTGAACAAAAAAATGAAAGAAACTATAAGATCCTATATATATATACACTTCAAAGGACAATAAGCACACAAAGGTGACGAAATCTCAACGGAACAATAGCGAAACACTAGGATTAATATAAAAAAAAAAAACACATACAAGAGTTTAAATATGTGAATTAAAGAAGAAAAGAGTTTATACATCAAAGGTCCTTTTGTTAAAGATAAAAAGAATTTTCTAAAAAATATATATGTGTTCTCCTATAAGAAGGAAGTAGGCGTTTTTTTTTTTCGAGTTACACCAAAAATGTCAAAGTGCGTGAACAAGGGTTCCACTTCTGTATAAAAAGTTGACCTTAAATTTATTCTGTATCCTACAAATATAGGTGTACCTAACTTCCTATATAAGAAAGGACTCCCGCTTGAAAACCGTTTTGGCTAAACAATTGTCATTCACAATGGTCGCATCAAATGGTCTATAATCAAATGCTGATAGGAACTTTTTGGTGAATATTAATTTTTTGGTGTTCAACTATGCACATACAATATACATAGGTACAACTCTTCAACACAGTGTTTAAGAGAAAATGGCAAAGATATGTAATTATCCTTTTGTATATAAGTTCTACACAGAGAACCATTATGTATATGGCGCATGGTGTCGTTCAAATCCAGAAATTGTGTTGTGATTGTGTTTGGTCCACCCCTGGATGGAATATAAAGTGTAAAACTATCATTATCACCGCTGTGGTTCCATTGTTGTACCACATTATTAAGCTTAGCATATAAAAAAAATGTGAAGAGATATTTAATTTATCCCGGCGGGTGTCCCTTGATATATTATGTCAAAAATAAGGGGTTAGACTTAGAAGTTCTCACATGATGATGCTGTATTTTTAGTCTCTTGATCTGGGAATTTTCTGTAATTCAGTTTTTTTAAACAAAGTTATGCTAATGTTGACCTTTGACTATAGCGAATGATTTCCTAACAAAGTTCTCGCCATTCAAACTAAAATTACAGAAATCTTGGTTTTGAAACTTAGAAGAACAGATATAGGACTACATCAGGGATCACCTCAACTATGGTCTTAAAACTTTAATTATAGTTTAAAAAAAAAAAATCTCAAACGCTTGGACTTTGGGAAATAAATGAATTAAATAGTAAGCCGTCCTAACGTAAAAGTTCAAAGCACGCGTATTTAAAAGTCAAAAATATACATCACCAAAAAATACGCATTTCCCTAGTGATACAATTTACCAAAAAAAAGAACATTGAAATAAGACTTTTCTAAAAGAAATCAAAGATTGATCTGATATCGTTTTGTACTAAAGGTATAAGAAAGATGAAAATGAAATTCATATAATGAAGTTACAAAAAAACGCTTTCCACCCTCAAAAATATACACACAAAATAAATTTATTTTTTGTTTGTCCTTATTGAATTTTACTGACAATTTATGTGATTCTTGGTTGCTTGAATGCAAATTTTCTTTACATTATATTTGTATATATGTATATATACTCTCTTTCTTAGCATTCCAGTTCTGAAACTGCTCCCCCCTCTCCAGACACTTATAAATCGTCACAATCATTCAAGTTTTTCAACCTATTGTGTATTATGTGTCCTTGGGAAAAAATATCAAGACCATCGGCGGGGGTGGTATAAAAATGTAAAAAAAAAAACCTAAAAAAGAGGAAGAAAATAATGTAAACTGAAATTGTATTTTGAATAAATTGTTATATTTATATGTGTAGGTATGTGATAATTTTTAAGTTTACTTTTATTTTTTTTTAGTTTTTTTTTTCCTCACAATCACATCAAAAGCTTTTCCTTGGGGAAAATTGAGTTTGAAAGAAATATTTGCATAATTTTGTCGTTGTGAGCCCCAGAACCAGAAACGGGACAACCCTTACTATTGAGTAAAGGTAGTATTATGGTAAGAAAAAAAATCCTGATAAGGAAGAAATATGATTATTTGTTGATTGTTGTTAAAGAGTCTCCTTTGGGATGTCTTTAAATTTAATTGTGTGGTGAAAAATATTTTAATTTCTGAAATATTTTATAATGAAATATTTTAAACGTTTTTTTTTTTTTTTGTGAAACCTTCGATCTAAAACTATCAAACGTGTTAATGTAAAAATTATTGAGCGGCCAAAGACCCCTAAAATGTTGAACCTACTTGTTCAAAGGATGAGAATTGGTTTATGTAAAAAAATGTGGTTTTAATAAAACAAAGCATTGGATTCTGGAGAAGTGATAAGTAGATATTGTTTTTAAAAGTTTTTTATTTTTAACTAATTGTCCATCTGATCGTGCATCTATGTGGTGAAGTAGACCTTCACATTGTGCTAGAGCCTAAATGGGTAGATAAATATTTGGTTAAAATTTGGAACAGACGAATTTTAATGTTATTTTCTAGTTAGTCCATTTAAATGTTACAATGACGCAGAGTGTCATTTTTGACAGGACAAGATTTTTTTTGTGAATGTAAGGGGGGGGGGGGGGTTCGGTGTAAGTATTTTTCGTTTGAATTCCCTCGTTTTGGAAAAGCGTATGTAAAAGGTTTTCGCCATAGTTTGAGAATCACAAGTCTCACAAACGAAGGTAAAATAAATTGCACGAATGGCTCGCACGAACTTGCTCTTGTATATGAGATCACACTGTAGTTTTAAAATCTGAATAGTTTAGATCATCTGATTTTAAAAGAAACAAATTAGTTATGGCAGCCTATATTTTATCCCAACTGCCAGAAACGTAGTCGACTTTTAGGTAGTATTAATGTGAGTACATAAATACGAACAATATATATATATATATATATATATATATATATATATCAATAAAATTAGAAATAAATTGATTAAGCAAATATCAATTTATGAGGAAAAAAAATAAAAAATATTTGGATGGGTTTTTTTAAAAAAAAAACTTTGTATATTTTAAATTTTGAAAACATTTTTAAGAAAAAAAAATGGTAATGGCGTACCTACCAAGTTTTTTTTTTTAGTATTTATTAAAAAGATCATATAACCATTTTCGTAATATCGAATTTTCAATAAAAAAATGGAAAATGTTTTCAAGAATCAAACATATGATTTTTTGGAAATTTTGATGTTATTTTTTTTAATTTATTAGGAGCTATTTTTTTATTTTCATTAAAATCGCTTCAACTGATAATGAGATTTTGGATGTTCTTTGGTAGATCGTAGGTAGGTACTAATATTAGCACACATAAAAATTTTAATCGAAATCGTAGGAGTCGTTTTTGAGAAAAATAAGATTTTAAAAAACCTGATTTTAAACACCCTGGGTAGGTAGGTACCGTTATTTTTGGTTATAAGAATAATTTTTGTTTAAAATCTAGTAGATAATGTTAAAACACAAAGTTTAATAAAAATCGTTTTCGAATTATAAAGTTTTCAAGAAAAAAATTTAGTTTAAAAAACTTTTTAAAATAATTTCCATAAAAAAATTTATTAAAACCAGTTAAACAAGAGTTGATAAAATTTAAAAAAATGGTTCTACGGGAGGTACCATTTGGAACCATTTTTCTGTTTTTTTTTTAATAAAATGGTAGCCTTTTAATAAAAAAAATTACTGATATTTTTAAGTTGTGGACACTTTTTTAAGGAAAATAAGATTTTCATTAATTTCTAAAATCAAATGTGCGACAGGTAAGGTATGTAGGTGTAGTTATTTTTGGTCCTAAAAAAATTTAAAAAAAACGTGTCAAGTTTAATGGAAATCTAGAGTTAGTTTTTTTTACGAAGTCATACGCGATGATTTGGAATTCGAAATTTTATAAACGGAATTTCGGGATTTTGGATGTTGGAATTCACAATTTTGACATTCGACCTTCTAAATAAATATGCATAGATTTAAACCTTTTTATGATCTTCCAAAAAAACCTAAATTATACTGAGGTTAATATTTTTTTTAAATTGTTGGTTAAGTATGATTGTAAAAAAATGACCCAAAACTATAAAAATCAAAAATATAAGACAAAATAATACAGTTCAGTCATATTTTTAAAATTATAAATATAAGTCGAACAGGAAGGCTGAACAATTCGTCGCAAACTAAAATCTCGTTTTTTTTTTAATAATTAACCCGTTGACCAAAGTATCGCATTTTCAAAATTTCACAAATTCAGAAAACAATCTGATCCTCTTATTTTCTTATTTTTAATCTCAATTTGATACAAAGACACGACATATTATATCGGTACGGTATTTTTAAGTACACCCAGGTCCTAAAAATAGAAATGAGATTTTAAAACGCAATCAATCGCAGGCAACCCAGTGAAAAAATATAATTTATTTAAAATAAAAAAAGTTTTAAAAATTAAATTTTAATGGGATTTTGCATACCAAACCAATCAAAAGTTCAAACGGTCGTGTTCTTTAATAAAAGCAATTATTTATTTTTACGATGATATGGTTGAATTTGCAGCATTATCCATACGATAACTGGGACTGAGACCACTGTACTAAAAATTACTTTCTCATTTGCGAAAATACTACTACTACTTCCCAGTGCTATTATTTTCGGCCCCCGTTTTTTTTCCACAATCTTTTTATAAAGGAACAAAAAAAAAACAACCAGCTCTTATTATTGCATTATATTATTTATGTTTATATTTTCCTGTTGAAATGATCCTGAAAAACTTATTGAAGTTGTGCGCGCGAGTATAATTGTTGCTAAATGCATTATTGACAACAAAATGGCAAACAACAATATAATAATAACGCAGTGTGTGATTGCCGGTGTGTTTTATATGCGAAAATAACAAAATTCACAATCAAACACACACAAAGAGATACATATTATATGCGTATGTATACTTCAACAATTCAATAAATTACATCGAAAAGGATGATATGCGTATCGGATTCTTTTGTATGCGTATACACAACACTTTTTGTACATGCACATATCTCATCTCACAGTGTATATCTGCATTGATTTTTTCCTGAATTGATCCTTTCGATGTGTATACTATGGGATATCACTGAGCAAGGATAAAAGGTATGAATGAATATTGACGGCTCGTTGTTGTTGTTGTTTTCATTCTTTATTTTTTTTTTTCTGTGAGGATATATTGTCATATTTGTCAACGACGAGTAGATGCATTTTCAGCCTCATTCTCATTCATGCCCACCTGATTCGTTCGTAGATAGATATATAGGTCGATAAGGATTCTTTTGCAGTAGATATAGGAGGATGCATCATCGGCACCCGGGTGTTTTTGTATCTTTTATTTATTTTTTTTTTCTTTCAGTATTGAAAGTGTGCAGCACACCTTACAAAAAACCGGATATTCTCTTTTTGTTTTGTTTTGTTTGATTTTTTTTTTTTTGTTATTCATTGATTTTATTCGAAAATCTTTGTTGGATCCTTTTATAGGAATCCATTGATCCTTTTGTTGAATTGAAGAATTTCACACGTCTTTTTTTTTTGTTCGAATATTTTTTTCCATTTTTCCACCTTCCTAATGGGACACTAAAATTGAAAGGTGCGTGGTTTTAATGAAAGACCTTGACTGTAGGTATTTTTATGAATGAAATGACAAAACAAAAATTGAAAGAAATTTTATGTAATGGTAATAGATATTTACTTGGATTTTTTTTTAGTAGATGTCTTACAGAAGTTTTTGAGTTGGCGCGGCGGCTAGTGTGACAAAAACCACTTGTTTGGACTTCTCAATTATCCCAATATCTGTATTAAAACCTTTAACATATTTTTTAATACGAAATCAATACTAATTACTCTATTGGAGCCGAATATGAGGTTAGGTTAGGTTAGGTTGAAGTGGCTGTCAGCGGAGAACCGACACACCAATTGTGTGTCCATTGTTGGCCCATTGTGATACCACATGGATCTGGATAAGCTTTTTCTTACTCAATTAAACCATTTTGAGCTCCTTATGAAGCGTGCAAGATTACTTATAGAAGTATTTGCTAGATCACTTGTATCGTTGTAGTAGAAGTCTCCTAGATGGAGTCTACGTCTTTGTAACAGAGCCGGACAGGTACAAAGAAGGTGAGGAATTGTTTTCTCCTCTTCCTTATCCATGCAGCTTCTGCAGAAATCATTAGAGTGAACGCCTAGTCGCATGGCGTGCCTACCTATTAGACAGTGTCCGCTTATGCCACCTATTACGGAGCTAATGTGCAATCTGCTTAAAGATATCAATTGCTTAGAACGTTTCAGATCCAGCTTTGGCCAGATTTGTTTTGTCTCCAAGCAAGTCTTGCTTTAGCATATGTTTAAATGTAGCGATAGGTATATCAATAGTTGTCTTATCTGGTAGTATAGGTAATGTTGTTCCACTTTTAGCGAATGTCCCTGAATGGCCCGGCACCCAACAAAGGTGAATGTTGAACTGCTCCGCCATCTCAATGAGAGATGATCAACAGTTTTTGGCTGTTATAGAATTTTTAGAAACAGAGTCCAGAGAGTTTATGGCAGCTTAGCTGTCTGAGAAGATGAGGATATCAGTAGTTGATATCACGTTTTTTCTAAGCCTAGATAAAGCTTCTTTAATCGCTAAAAGTTCCACCTGGAATACGCTATTACAATGATGAGGAAGGCGGAACGAGAGACTTAAATTAAGTCTGTCTGAGTACACGCCTCCACCAATCCCGTCGGCGGTTTTTGATCCATCAGTATAAAAATGAACGGATTCGTCTTCCAGGAAAGTCTCTTAAGTTCTCTTAAGTTTATATGGATGGGATGGTAACTTGAAAGTTTTTGTTGAAATGTGCTTTGGGTAAAGTATAGTCGATGTTGCTTGAAAATGATCTGAATAAGTTCAGAATTACCGAGTGGCCAATTTCATTGTTGATTCACTGTGAAGAGACTTTGTTTACTAAAAATGTCTAGGGGTATCAGATGGAAAAGAATGTTAAGTGCAGACGAGGGGGTAGTGCGAAGTGCTCCAACAGGCAGTTCGTTGGACCTTACTAAGTTTATCCGAATATGAAATAATAAACAAAAGAGTTGGTATGCAAACTTGAATATAATAATACATGCAATTTAGGTTTTCATAAAACGCTTCGCGCAATTCAAACTATTAATGAGATCCTTAAATTCAAGACTCTAGGCTATCAGGTGATATCTCAAATATGTATACAGTTTTTTTACTTTAAAGAGTCTTTTAATAACTTTTAAGACGATCAAAGAATGTATGGCGCAAGAAGCGATTCACATTACGATTCTAAAAAAAATATTATTCTACAAAAATAATAATTTATAAATCTAATTTTTGACTAGGTATATTATTAGTTAAAAATTGCTCCCCCTAACATGCACTTAAACTTCTCTCATGCGAATTCAACGTCACAAAATGGATACTTTTATTTTAACCTTAACAAAATGAGGGCAAACCAGCGTGACCAAAAAATATAAAAATGCCATAGGGTATATAATATCCCCACTATAATATTTAGTATAAGAATACACATTATTCACCCCAAACAATACACGACTGAATGACTCCATATTCGCCCCATCATATTATATAACTATATAGAGAAAACAAATCCACAAACAAACAATCAAAATTGAGACATTAAACCGTAGAAACGATGCTCTTAATGGCATTATTATCCTTATTATTATTAAGTTGTAAAGAGACTGGTTGTGGTGGTATATATATATGTATATAGTAGTATGGATGGAGTCCTGACACCCCCTTTTTCTATACTGTCCTGGATTTTTCTCTCCCCTGATATTTAATTCTTCTTTTTGGTTGGCATCACTCCCAACGTTTATATAAAAATATCGTGGATTGTGTATACGTTTTTGTTGTTTTATTTGTATGGAGGACAATCGCAATGTCACTATCGCGTATTGTTGACTTGTGTGCGGAAAGTGGAAGAGACCAATTTGAATTATCATAACAATCCACAAATGAGGGTAATAATTCAAAAAAAAAAAAAAAAACCAAAGGACAAACAAAAAATAGCCTATCCCATCGTATGGATGGATATGGACGCATAAACGCGCGGCAGCTTTTGTATACATAAAATAATGTCCTTTTTTCTGTATTTTGTCTATGGAGGATAATGGGTGGCGTTTTTATAAATAAAATAAGGTGGCCATATTTTCCAAAGAAAAATATTTATCTGAATTGGATTTGAATATACTATGTACTTAGAGTGGCGTGAAGCGCTACGCGCGATTCAACTAAAATAACCTAATCGAGTGAAGTGATATGCGCGATTCAACTAAATCACGAATATCTTAGTCTTAGTCCAGTAATAAAGAATAAATAAAAATTCTAGAACGATGATCCCGAAAGCGTGATTTGAGCGATTCAAAATACGTTTAATTGGTTAATGGAGTAAATTAAATCTGTAAAATTGAACTTTGAGAACTTCTAATAATTTTAAATAGTTGTTTGTATTCCAAGGAACGCCGAATTTTGCTCCATTTTGCGCTCCTCGCGATTCAAAATAAATTATGTGTGCCTTAAGTTTACTTCATAGATACTTTATATCCCCCAGACGAGATCCACTTTAATCAAATAAAAAGCTTCTACGAAGCTTTGATTTATAAATTCGTAGACCTAAAAAATCATAATCTTAGAAAATACGACATTTTTTTTTTGAAAATTGAGAACGTATGGTCACTATAAATTTAAGGTGCAGGATTCGAAGACAATCCCAATATGGTCGGTATAAGTTTACCGAATGAGGGTTGGGTGGGGGTATTTTTATAGTTAATAAATTATGGACGATCCTTTTTAATGTGTGTCTCTGGTTTTATATCTCCCTCACTCTCTCTCTCTCTTTGTCTGTTATTACAGTCATATCATAGTAGGTAATAAAATTATAATATTTTCCGTTATGTGGCATTATGCGGTGACATTTTTATGAGATTGAGTTGGAAAATTGATTTTTCTTAATTCTCTTTTTTTTTGTATCAACTATTTGGCATTCGACGAGACTCATATTATAGTCACTATACACGCTTTTATATATTTTATATTTGCAGCCGGAAAGGACTAATTGCCCATATCCTTAAGAGCATATGCCCTCTATATCCTATCCGTGGATGATAATGGTTTTTTTTTTTTTTGTGCGCGAGTATATATGCGAATGTTTATTATATTCATAATAAGAGTTTTATTAAATGTAAACATTTTGTCAGCTCATCCATAAGGTTTTATGTTGGCTGGATTTGAGTTTGAGTTTCGAGAAGTGTTTTGTCATGTCCTGTCTATCGAGTAAGAGGGTGGTTGAATAAATATTTGTACATAAATATTGAATTGTATAGTTTTTGATGAAATATAAAATGGAATCGTATTTATAATTTTTTTTTGTGAAAATGAAAGATAGTTAAATAAAAATTAAATTTATAATCAACAGCTTTTGTAATAAAAAATTATTGATTGACGCTATAAATCATTTTTTCTTTGTAGTCAAAGTTATGAACTTTTTCATTTTTTATTTCATTGAAGCTAATTTTAATGTAACCTATCAGGTATTCACGACACAATTTAACAACTCTGAAATGAAAAATGACTGCATTTCACAAAATTGAGCAAGTCATATCTTCAATTTCTGATCATTGGTCCAATCGTAAGAGACAAAATCTTTGTAGTGTGAAATAATTTAATTTAATTAATAATTTTTAAAATTGTCCATCTTAAAAGAAAAAACAATTAAAATAAACTTAATGAAAATTCCGAAATGAAAAGTGGGAAATAATGATTTGAAATATGATTGATCTAAAATGCGAAACAAATAAATGCTTGGTTAAAAAAAATGCGAAACAATAAACGGAGAAATGAACTCCCGCTAAATGACAATTTGTCAAATAATTCCAGCGTAAAGAGCAGTGCTGGATTTAGGCTTAGGCTCATGTGGCCCGGGGCTAGGACGGCAACATTTTCGGACAGAAATTAAATAAGAATTCATAATATAATCCGGCGTTTCTCAAAGTTGGCGCTAGTGGCCCACAGAGTGGAGAGGGGTGGTGAGAGGTGGTTTAATAAAAAAAAAGACAAAACAATTTTTTTTTAATTTTGTTTCTTTGGGGCGCTGAAAAATAATTGATTCTCAAAGTGGACAATAAATGAAATAAGTTCGAGAATAAAGCACATAAATGAAATTTGTGTATACAACGGATCTTTCAGGCTGTCGTTAACGTTAATTGTCTTGACGACAAAAAAGTACGGGAGAAAAATTCTATATTCTTTTTGTTAAAAAAGCCAGAAACTGCCCGAGAATAAATTATAGTTTAAAAAAACTAAAAAGTATTTAATAATTTTTAAATCAAAAATTTTTATTTATCATTATTTTATTATAATAAGTAATTACTAACGGTTTAATTGTAATATAATAATAATTTTTAATTTCCATACAAAAATGACAAAACAAATCAAAAAATAACTCAAATATAAAATCGTATTAAAATAGTATAGACAAAATATTGTTAAAAAAAATTGTAAAAAAATTTTAGCAATTTTTGTAGAGTAATTAAATATAACAAAATTCAATTATTATCAAATTAGTTCTAATTCCATATTTCATATTCAATTCAAATATTTTTTCAGGAGCTGATTGGATCCATTGTTACTTTATTTATTTATTTTTCATTTTTATAATTTCCCTAGAAGACCCGTGTTTGCTTTATCACGATTAATTTTCAAAGTAAAAATCTGAACGAAATCATGACTTTTTTTATAATGAGGTATTCACTTATCCTCTCACTGGTTTCGAGTTCCTTTCTTTTTTGTATAGTCTATGTACTATGTATATTTATTAAAAAGAAATTGAGCGGACAGACATAATGTAGTATATCGAATATCGTAATTATTATTATCTATTCAAATGTTTTCTTTACGATATAAAATGCTATGAATTCTTGGTTTGTGTCAATGCTATTTGACGAATAAGAATATTTTAAATACGAACACCTCTCTTCGGAACAAAACATATCGAAAAGCAAATATACAACCCATATAATTGTATGTTCGTTAAGCTAAATTGAAATCCAAAATGGCAATTCGAAGTTCAAATTCTAAAAGAAAACAAGAAGAAATTTGTCAGTACTTTTAACACTTTTCCGTTAATAAAAATGAAGGTCTGTTTCACAATTTCTGAGTAAAGTTCTAATTAGTTATTCGACAATTAAATCTTCCCATTAAAAAACTTTGCGTTTCACAATGATCAATTAGCTATTCGTTCGTTATTCCAGTTTTCAGGCAAATTAAATCTAAATGGTGTCAAAGTGAAAAAAAATTGTTTATAATCATCAAATAGTTAATTTTGCAGTGTCAGTCGTCTTATTGTACGTGTCGAGAGCATTGTTTCCAAGAGCTCTGGATAATAACAGGTAAGTGTGTGGAATCGAAGTGTGAGTGTGAGTGAAAACTGAAAACAGATTTGATTATTTTGATTGTCAGTTTAATTTGCTAATCGGCACTTCATTTGCCAGTAAAATATTAAGAACTTTAATTATGTACTTGAAGTTAGCACCGCCATTTTCGATTTTCAAAAAAAAAAAAAAGTTGTGCTGTATTGTGCTCAACTTGTACCGACATGTGCCGTAAATACCTATTTTTTAAAAATTCCCAAATTTGCAAATTATACGGATGAAATTTTTTGCAAATTTGCGAATTTTTAAAAAATAGGTATTTACGGCACATGCCGGTACAAGTTTAGCACAATACAACACAAGCTTTTTTTTTTTAAATCCAAAATGGCGGTGCTTACTTCACGCTAAAGCGCTTCGCAACATTTGCGTTCGGTCGTAAAAGCTGCAAATATGCGAATTTTTATTTATCTCTTGGGCTCTGAACTACGTCGAGAAAAATCTGGATTGTTGGGTTTAAAAATACAATTTTTTGAAAAAAAATGGAACTTTCAATTATATAAAATTCGAAAAAAGGGAACTTGCCTGATGCATTCTACTACAATGCTCTTATACCATCAATTGCTTGAAGGTAAAAATTTTTAATTCCAACCATTCTTATAAAATATAATCATTAAAACTCAAAAACAACTTGTTTTTCCTCTTCACTCAAAAGAAGCCTTTAGATTTTATTATATATGTAGCTAGTCTATCCAAACCTTACAACTCCAAAAGGTGTTGCATTCATTGACTTTCTCATTTCTCCATACAAATCTGGTGAACCAACTCCATCACCAAAATGATAATCAAATTGCAAATTTCTAGTTATTCGAACAAGTGGTCCATATTCATTTGACATTCTTGGCCATGATCGATCGGGATCTTCTGATATAGCAAAATTTGTCCACATTGTAACCATCATCTGTGATACACTTCGATCTATGCTATTTAAACGGCTAACTCCATCTGGATATGGGAATAAGTAAATATTTTCATCACTTAAATTAGCATCGATTTCATAAGGGAAATGAGTTCGTGTCTTTGGGAATCTATGATATTGTCCACGATAATCAAAGCTGTATAAATAAGTTGCATTTGTACGCCATACTGATTTAATTGATTCCATTAAGGGAGCCTTATAGAGGATTAGGTTGGTTAACTTAAGGAAAAAAAAAAAACAAAACAAAAATAATCGATAAATAAATTAATGTTTGAGATGAAAAGAAAATAAATTCACCTCCAATAGTCCATGGGATAAATTGCCCAGAATTGGATTATGAATATCCTCAGGAGTAAATATGTATTCCAAAGCCCAGTTCCTCCAAATCGTATAATATCTGGGAAGAGTGGTGTGTTTGAGAACTACATTGATGTAGTCACTAATATTCCGGCTGTTTAAACGGACCAATTCATCGTAATGTCCTGAAAAGAAATTCAACTTTAGCTAGGACAAAAAAGGCTAACAGCAATGTTTTTAGTGCGAAATCATCCAAGTTTCGTAGTTTAACTCAAGACAAGACACCAAATTTGGTGAAATAACCCCGACACTCGGATACGAATAATTTGGTGAGTTAAACAAGAGTAAATTTACTCTGGTCATACATTTTTTATAGCAAACTCAAGAAGCAGTTTTTTCTGTTAAGAAAGTTTGCTATCTAATCGACTTTACAAACTCGGAGAAAAAAATATCAAAAGATCAGTACATCACCAAATTTGTTGAGTTAAAACACAGGTTTAACTTTAATCTCGCACTGAAAAACTAATTCTTTAAACCTGAAAAATTAACTCTCAAGTCTTTATTAATGTTACATACTTAGAAGAATGAAAGCTCCAGCGTCCTTTGTCACTCCAGCGAGAAGAGGGAATTTGAAAGAATTTACCATCAAAGCTGGATGCATTGGAATATAACCATGTTTATCGCCAACAGTAAGCTTAAAGCCTCCATATGAATACAATCCGCGGTCTTCATTGTGATCCTGGACAAAAAATTAAGGTTAGGTTTTTATAGAAAAAAAATCAGATGCCGCATTTAAACATACACAATGATCAACAAAAGCTGATAGAAGTTGTGAAGTGTTTAATTGTCCCAAACAATGATTAAGTTCATAGATTGAATTAATACTATTTAAGCGACAACGAGCTTCTCTTCCAATAGCTCGAGCTGTTGAAAGTGGGTCTTCATCTATAAAAAGTGGATTAAGAGCTGTTCCCGATTGGAGAATTAATCTATCGAAGTTTAAAGGATAAACCTACATAGAAATAGAGTTTTAACACTAGTTTAAGTTGCCAAAAATTTTAACTCACCCTTGGACTAATACTCAAAGCATGAGCCAATGTAGCACCACCTGATTGTCCAAATAACGTTACTTTACTTGGATTACCACCAAAAGCTACAATATTCTCTTGAACCCATTTAATTGCCAACTCAAGATCTGACAATGCAATATTCCCTGGAATGTCATCAGTTTGAGTTGAAAGAAAACCAAATGGTGCCAAACGATAATTCACTGAAACTAAAACAATTTCCTTTTCGAGTAGATAATGAGGTTTGGCTTCTTCTGCACTGCCATCAAATAACATTTCTCCATGAACGTATATCATTACTGGAAGTCCAGAATATACCTGAATGGAAAGTATAATTCTTCATATTTTTAAAAAATTCTTTGAAAAAATTAAAAATCATTTCTCGTACATTTGGAGTAAAAACAGATAGAGTGAGACAATCATCGACATTGATGCCTTGTCGTTCGGCTTGTTGAACTTTGAGTAAATCCGGAACTGATGGACATGCAGTTGGTTCTGTTGTGGCATCTACGATTACATTTGACACTGGAGCTGATCGGGCTGCCTGCAAAAAAATCGAGGGAAAATAGTAAACATATCGTTTTGATGAAGCTTTCTCTATAATTCACTTGAAATCTTTCCAATCCTCTACCGACACTTCCGTATTTGATGCCTAAAAATGCTTTAAAATTTTTTCCCGTCCAAGCTGAACGAATTTCCTTGCCACGGACATAGCCCCCTGCGATTGGCAAAGCAACAACATTTGGATCATTATAATTTGGCAATGGTTGTGGACGATAGTAATTTGGTACGTAGTTTCTCACTGGTGGCTCCACTGATGCACTTATTCTAGTTCTGTAACCATAAGGATCTGGTGTTGTTGTGATGGGATTGGGAGCATCATAGCCATTCTCATTCTCATCATATTCGTAATCCTCTGGTCCGTATTGATTATCTTGGGCGAACGAAAACGAAACAAAGACGAAGGCACAAATTAAAATCGTGTCTACAACGGAACGTGAAAATAATAACATCTTAAAGCAACGGCTTTAGTTTCTCGACTGATGGCTGCATGAGTCTCCAACAGCTCCAGATCAACCCGAAAACTCATTCTTTATAGGGTTATCATTGTTCAAGTTGAATATGCTACGAAATCGAAAGCTAACATGAGATAAGTAGGTATTCCTAGTATTTGTACATACATGTAGGTATGTATATACCTAAGCCCCGGTTTCGAAATTGATAACATGGCCACAAAACCCCAACCAATACTTTGTTATCAATAATTTTTTGAAGGAATGATGATTTATATATTTCAAATCTGTAAAAAGGTCAGCTAGTGTTAGCAGTCGAGATTGAAAATTTTAAGCGAAATCTTCACCACTACTATTGATAAGCATCCATATAGATTAAATCACTGTATGTATTGCGAAAGCATTATTGTTCAAATGTTTAGTATTGGTTCAATTTATTTTGTTTAGTCTAAGAATGTATAGCTACTTTTATTCTCTGATAATAAACTTGATGAGTCAAAACTAGAATTAAGCCAATGACTTCAAAAAGCGTATCTATTGAAAAGGTGCCAGTCGGTTTGGAAAAAACTAAGTTCAACAAATTTTACTCCGAAATCATTTTTATTATTTCGCGATTTCTACACCTAAATTCTTATTAGATTTTTGCTGCTAGAATTAAGCGGCCAGAATCTAGTCACTATAAGAGCCAGAAACCAGATTACAGCTGCTGGAATCTAGCCACAACAAAACTAGCTTTTAAATTCTAACCACTAGAATCTAGCTGCTTAATACAAAATGTTACAAACAAGCCGCTATAATCTCGGTCCTTAAATCTAGCCACTGAAATCTAGACCTCTTGAAGCTAGCCGCTAGAATAGTTAGTTAGTTAAAGACTTTTATTTCAGTTTAAGTATTACAATGTTTTATAAAAAGCCTAATTGGTTTGGCCTTTGGCCGTCTACCAGGTTGACAATTATTTCAATAACATCATTGATATTTGCTTAACATGAATTTTTTTTTTTTTTTTTTGTTTCTTAAAAATCTCCCACTATAATACGGTTTCTGTATCGAAGTGCAGCTGTTGTGAATTTGTATAGAACTTCCCAACCTTGTTCACCGTTTAAAATGCTAAAGGCTTCAGTTGCATCCAAAGTGGGTTTTCCAAAAAACTTGGATCGGAATTCCTTAAGAATCGGACAAATAGCAAGAAAATGCAGGGTATCTTCTCTCGTGTTCATATTACAAATGGAACATAGAATTGGTAGGTCGGGGCGGTGGGGAACAAAGTTTAGATTTAGAATCTCTCCTCTTATTTTAAAAATTGTGCTGATTTTATGAACAGAATAAGAGTTAAGAAAGTAGGTTGTGTCCAATAAACGGTGGTTCAATTGGCTGTAGTAGCCGCTAGAATATAACCCCTACTAGTTGCTATAAACTAGCCACTAGAATTAAGCCATTAGAAACTAGCTGCTAGTAGAATCTAAGCGCTTGAATCTAAAGTGGCTAAATTAAATCTCTGATGTCTAGCAGCTTCATTCTAGTTGCAAGATTCTAGCGACTAGATTTTTAGTCGCTGAATTCTAGTGGAGAGATTTGAACAGCTAGTTTCTACCGACTAGATTCTAGCGGGTAAATTCTAGCGGCTAGTTTTTAGCGACTTGATATCTGGCTGCTAGATTCCAGTGGCTAAATTATAGTGTCTACATTCTATCATCTAGATTCTGGCGTCTAGATTCTAGTGGTAAAATTGAAGCAGCTAGAGTCTAGCGATTATAGATTCTAGTGGCTAGATTTAAGCGACTAAAATCTAGGCGTTAGATTCTTGTTGCTTGAATCTAGGCCCTGAATGTAGGCTAGTTTCTATAGCTTGATTAAAGCAGCTGGATTTTTTAAACTAAGTTTTTAAGTGCACAAGAAGTATCAAAATATTCCTTCCTATTTTTTTACTCAAAACATACAAATTAAGATAGTATTTAGACGTCTTTTTTTTGTCAGTGCGAGGTCAGTATATACTAAACAATTTGTTAAGGTTAAATGCAAGAACAATTAATCGCCTGTGGTGTTAGTAAAAACCCAGATAACTTTCAGGGCTCATTTATTAACCCGAAGAAAACTGTGTTACCGACGTAAATTACCTTTTTGTTATCGATAGTTTGTATGGAAATGCAAATTTTTTCAATCCTAATTTTGTGGATTCAAATATTTTGAATTAAAAGGTCACGAAAAAGGAATATTTATTTTAAATTTTTTCTGTCAAGCATCGTTTGTTTAAACGATTCTCTCTGGGACTGTTAAAAAACACACCTAACCCCTTTTATACGGTTCTTGATTCAAAATCAAATTTTGCTAGCGTAGTTGCCGGGAATAACCAAAGCTTCAAAAATTCGTTAAATTTCTATCAATTTAAGTTTATTTTTATTTTTGTAGGTATATGAACTTTGACAGAACTTTGTCAATTTTGGGAATAAAACGAACGGAGGTATTGTAAATTGTACTTAATTACTTGCAAGTTGTACACACGATCAAGTATCTGTTAGTTTTTGTACTTACTTTGCCTATAGGTCAAAATTATTCAACAGCTAGATAAAGCCATTCTAAATATAAATTTATTTATATTAATTAACAAATTAAAACAAGTACAATTTTTATCACATTTAGTTTATTTGATTGCAAATGAATTATTGGCTTATTCAGTTCTTGTTTTACTATATATTTAGTTTAATACTCGTTTTAATTGTATGCATCATCCTTCTGTCTATAATAAGCTTCTCTTATCAGCTTAATTCCACGCTCATGATCACTTTTTGTCGCTGTGAATTCCTTGAAATAATTTCCACCGATAGTCGTTGTTTCATCAATCTTCAAATATGGTCCATAGAGTGTTGTCATCGGTGGCCAATATCCCCCACGATACGAGGCCATTGGCTGACCATTAATAACAAATGATGTCCAAAGTTCAACCATTTGTTTTGCAATAAACGTATCAGTTGGATTGAGATATTTTGCATGTTCGGGATATGGAAATAAATAAAGTGCTTCATCGGTAAGTGAAACACCAGCTTTAAATGGGCTTTGATTATTTTGTTCTTCATCTAATTCCGGATAACGATTGAATTCCCCACGATAATCGAATGAATAGAGAAATGTCTGATCGGGTAGATATTTTCCATTCATATTGAGAGCAAGTAAAATAGGCAATTTGTACATGAGAGTTCCAGCCATCTGTTGAAGTGAAACAGAAAAGTAATATTATATAAATAAATATGGAAAGCTTTTTTAATTTTTTAAGCTTACATCGACCAATGAAGGCACCAATGAACTGAAAGTTCCATTTTCAAGAACTTGTGGGTCAAAAAATTCATGAGTTACAAAACTTGTCATTATCATTTTATTATCTTCTCCAACGATCTGTCCCAAAACAAGATTGATGTAAGCATAGGCGTTGTATTCATCATCAGGAATTCTTCCCTCAAATTCCCCTTGAACTATTTCTATATCAAATAAAAAAAAATTGTTGGATTGATACATTGGTTTGAATTATGTACATATATGTATATGATCAGACTTACGAGTTAACAGAAGTGTTCCAGCATTTCTAGGAACACCACCCATAGCTGGATATGAGAAGTTTCTTATGGCTGTCATTAGAACTGTTGGATGAACTGGCAAAATTGGACTTGGACCACCAATAGTGAATTGATTCCCACCATTTATGGAATTTTCTTCCTAAAATAAACCAGTGATTTGATGGGCAAGAGTAAGAGCAACATAGTGTTAATTATAGTAATTTTGTTAATGATGTACAAAAAAACTTACAGCATGTGAAATGTAGCCCAACAACAGCTGAATTGGATTCAATGACATAAGACAGTCATTAAGATCTTTCTCGGTTGTCAAATTTGTACATCCAGATCGTATGCCAATATCCAAAGCGTGCTCTTGAGGATTTTCATCGATAAACATAGGACTCAAAGCTGATCCAGAATGGTATATAACTTGGTGAAATAAACCAGGCTCGACCTAAAACAAATAAAAGTAAATATACAAAACCAATTATTTTACATCCAAGTATAGAATTAACTATACTTACTATGGGTGATAAAGTTAGAACATGTGCAATAGCTGCACCACCAGCTTGTCCAGCTAAAGTTATTTTATTTGGATCTCCACCAAAACTCGAAATGAAAGTTTTTATAAAATTCAATGATAAAAAAATATCCATTACACCAACATTTCCTGGAATTTCTTCCGATTTTGTTGATAGAAATCCAAATGGTCCCAAACGATATTGAGGTGTAACTAAAACAATGTCCTTCTCCAAAAGATATTCAGGTGGTGCTTCATTATTTCTACCTTCATAAAGTGACTCTCCATGGATATAAACAAGAACGGGATAGTTACCTGTAACCTTTAATTCAATATTTATAACTGTAAACAAAAATGTATATACATAATATAGCTTTAGACTTTTTATTTTACATTTGGTGTTGTAATTGTCATGGTGAGGCAATCTTCAAGGTCCATATCAATGTCATAGTTTCGTCGAAATTTGGCGCTGAGTGATTCAATGGAAAGACATCCTGTTTTTTCTACCACTGCATCATAAATGCCTATCCATGAGGGAACTGGAACGGGATTCTATTGGGATTAAACAAAATTTGGAAAATTATTATTAAAGCCTAAAGAATTGGATAAAAAAAAGGCCTGTTACCATAAAATTTAAATGTTAAATGCGACAATTTATTAATCCACTGCAGGCTTGGCTAAAACCAGGGAATATTTGGGGGCTTAGCTCTTATCCCGGAGAAAACTGTGTTACCGACGCGAATTACATATTTATTATCGACAGTTTTTATGAAAGTTTCAAATTTCGTCTGTGATGGCGTCGCTAATCTCGTATGACGCCTAAAAATAGGCAACAACAACTAATTGCCTTCAAGCTTGGGCATCAATTAAAGTTTTCATTTCAAACATCGATAAAAAGTAGGTATATAATTCACGACGGTAACACAGTTTTTCTGCGCGCTTTATAATTAAGCTCTGAATTTTTTTTGGGTTTAGCTAAGCCCGTTGGCGATTACTTGTTGTTGCAACTATTTATTTTTATTTAGCCTCGGATTATTTTTTTTTTCATACTTCTTACTTGGAATAAATAACGCCTATATTTAGTATGGTAACTCTAAATACTTTTCATTGATAGTATAGCTATTCTGCGGTGTCAATTTCCTACTCCTTTTGGTTATAAAAATACTTGTTTGTAAAATGATTGAATTCAATAACATTGTACTAAAAGTAACGGTCTGAAAAATATAATATGTACTAAAATCAATCAATCCATTAACGGTATATTCAAGAATAACTAAAAAAGCAATTTCCTCAAAGAAAAAATATCAAACACCTTTTTCCGTTATCCTATTTTTTTGGACAAAAAAAAAACATGATCAGCAGTAGTGTGTACGTAGTGTGTTATTTCTTTTTGCAATCCCCGGGAAAATTGGTTGAAAAAAAAAAAACGACAACAGGCTTCATCACAGAAACAAGATGGAGTTTTCATACAAACTGTCGATAACAATGTATATGTACCTCATGCGGGTAACACAATTTTTCTGTGCGCTTGTTAAGCCCTGAAAATTCTCTGGGTTTACCCTAAGCTCGCAGGAGATTAGTTGCTGTTGCATTTAAAATGTGCTTCTTTAGCCCCGACCGACGGCGACGTCGTTTTTTTCATCCAATTCCCTCCGAGCTTACAAAAAAAAACGCCTTTTATTAAAAGTGCTTAAAAAATCATAGGTACGCAAAAGTTGTGTCTCTATTAATATATAGTTCATGGCATCGCGGCGGCGGTGGCGCCAAGACTATAATATTTTTCTAGGGAAGTTGTTTATCTGTACCTTGGTTCTTAAAGGATCAATGTCTTTAATTTTTAGGATTCTTTTAAATTAATCTTTCTAAAAAGTTTCTTAATAAAAATAGATAATTTTCCTTGAAAAAACAGCATTATGAAATTTTAAATTATCTTACGCTGAATTCGAGTGCCTAAGTCAATATATAAACAAATGATGGAAAATGGCCCTTTTAGAACCAAGGTACATACATATAGCACGTACATTATTTTTTTTTTTTTAAGCCACATTAACTAGATGTATGGCAATAACCCAAAATTAAGGCAATTATATATCCTTATAAAAATATTGAATCCTTTTTCTGTTATGTAATTTTTTTTTGGCAAAAACCTGAAACGCAAATTTAATTGTATAACCGACGAAATTTGAATAAAATCGCCCCACCCGTTTAGGTAATAGCTCTCACTCGTTGTACAGCGAAATTTTTATACCTACAGATGCAGAGTCAGTTTTCGAACTTTTCCAAAATCGTGAAGTTAAGTTTTTGAATAAAACAACGATTTTTTTACACGAAACTTGCTATTTTCCTTTACAAAAATATTAATGTCACAAAATTCCACCTTAGTGTGATCCTACCTTAATTTACATAATTGTCATAATGATAGTGCAGTTTTAATAAAATGATGATATCGGTTTTTGATTTATATTCACAAAATATATAAATTATTAATTTGATTTAGAATAAATTTAAAACTCAATGGAATAACCGAATTATCTTCCACACACCTTAAATCGTTTAGCACCTGAGGGTGATACCGCATATCTTAAATCAATAAACTGATAGACTTTTCGATAAGTCCAAGCCGTCTCAATAATTTTGCCTCGTACTAACCCCATATTGGGTATATTCACAATAATAGTATCATTTTCATTTTCCGATGAATTAACAAAATTCAAATAAAATACACAAAAAACTATGAGCGATTTTATAACTGACATTTTGTGATACGATAAAAAAGTTGGTATATACTTTTTATTATTAAACTATCCGTAAGGAGATCAGTGTTGAAACGAATCAAACTAAAGACTAAAAATCTTATAGTGTCACAAATATTTGCATCGACAAAATAATTCGGATATCATTTGTGTTAAATATGTATAAACAATCAACTGTTTCTTAAAAGGAAAAACATAATATATTTGCGAATTATGCATACCATGTGGAGAAAATAAATTAGGTCAGTTTGATTTGGTGTGATAAATTCTATAAACACAAAGTATACCTACCATACCTATTTTGATCGATGTTTTTATTAGTTGAGCTCTTAGGTTTTGTTACCTTATTAGAACTTTATAGTTGTGATTAAGAATTTAGTTTTATTTTACTATAGATTGAATAGGTTCGTTGACTTTGAAACTCTAGATTTTAAAAATTTATAAAGTCATTGGTAGGTAAAATATAGCATGGTAATAGTTTTTTTGGTTCATATATTTACATATTTAACAAATTTTGTTTATAAAATTGTAGAAAACCCGCAAACAAACATTAAATTTGCACAGTTAGATAATTTGATGAATAAATCTATGCGAAATTTTGTATGGCTTTTAAAAAAATGTGTAAACAAAAACAACGATTTTATACTCCAGATGGTACTAGCTGGACCTGCCCGTATAGTGGACTGAGAATATTTGTATGTTAAAACTTCATATTAGAGATATTTTTGGTAATATTTTTTTTTGTTATTGATTTTGATTAAAAGACAAGTAGGCGCTATATTTTAAACAGCCTGATTCAAAGATATTAGCATAATTTTTGCATGAACTGTCACTGTTTTAGGTGGGTTCACCGAGTTTATATTCAGAAAATATTGCCTACATCGATAAAATTGGTCGAGAAACGTTGAAAAATGGAGCAAAACACATAATATATGTATGATTTTTATTTTTATTCAATCTCATTTCGTCGATTCGAAAGTTGCAGAACGTAGGAACTATTTTTTTAATAAAATCTAGGTGAACACACCTAAAACAGTGACTAGTTTATGCAAAAAGTAACCAAACATACCATTTCCACATTTGTAACTGTCAAAGTGACATTTGTAGTAAGTATGGTACTAAAAAGGCACTCTTGGTGATTTTAACTTTAATAAAATGTTAAAAAGATAGTACCTACATAGGTTTGATGATAACTCGTTTAAATAAATCCTGTTTTTGACCTGCAGCCTTGTACTAAAAATGAAAAATGCATGTTTTTGGTTCAATAATGAATTAAATTGTTAACGAAAAATGTTAAATAAAATGTTAAAAGTACTAAAAAATTAATTTTTGTTTGATTTATTTTTTGTTTAACAAAATTATTTGCAAAATTTAGTTTTAACATGTAAGCTTGAGATTGCAAAATTATAAATAAAATCGGTGGAGCCTTTAAAACGATTATACTTGAATAACTAAAAAATACTTTTGCTAATTTTCTTCAAAAACGTCAAAACCCTATTTCCGTTATGCGGTTATTTTACCAAAAACCTAAAACGCAGTTTTCTTACAAATTAAAAATGTAAGAGCTATTTTCGAGAAAATTTTAAAAAAAGGTTGTAGAAAAAATTCGTATTTACACTTCTGGAAAATCACTTAAGAATGCTCCGTATACTAAATTTGGAGCAAATCGATTTACTACCTGAACACAATAGAATGCTGCAACTGGAACTGGAGCTGGACATGTTACAGCTGTGAAAAAGTGTCGTACGTGCTAATTTAAGAAAAAAAAAAAAAAAAACAATCACGGTATCATTATTCACTTTTTTTATTTCCGATAATTTTCTTTTAATTAATAATATTTTTCGCGAAACAAATAACCACAAAAAGCTTCAATATTTTTTTCTGGATCTTTTTTTCTTCATACAAATTGAAACGTCAAAAGTGCTGCACGTGAAAAGTTAAAAGTTGGTGAAGTTTTGCAGCACCGACTGCAGTTGCGTTGTGTTGTGTTCGCAACATTGAATTTGTGTGTATTGAATATTTTGACAGCTATTCCAGCTGCAGTTCCAGTTGAGCATTGTGTTCAGGCAGTTATCCGTTCAGGCTCTATAATTGAACTATAATTGTTGGAACGGACGTACGGATGCATGGACACAAAAGACCGACTGATAACGAAACTTTTTCATCATTCAAGTAAATAGAAATTGGTGACTGAGAAAAGCACTTTCAATTTTGAGCACTTATTCCAACATATAGCTTGCATTATGGAACTATAAGCCATATAAGCTGACCCCTTCCCCCAGTAGTACCTACAGAACCTAGATACGCCCATGGTTTCTACCTACCTTCATAATATATCGCAAGTAAAAATGCGTCACACAAAACAGAAATCAATTAGATATTCAAACAAAAATTCAAATTAGGCTAAGAACACCTCATCTTAATCAGGCCTTAGGCAAAAGACAAGTTCGACTAAAAAAATCTGTAATGGTAGGGTATATCACTTAAAAGTTTAATGACTCCCATAACTTTTACTATTTGGCTTAACATAAATACCAATAAAGATCAAAAAATTAAACTCATTTTTTCACACCTTACCTATGTACATATATGTATATAGGCTCATCAGTTACATATATAGCCCAGAGTCAATTAAAGTTAATCTGTTCTTTACTGAAATCTAGATTTAATAATTGTGTGCCATGTTATTTAAATTTATTCAAATCATCATATCATCGTGATCTTCGAACTGAACATCTTATAATTATGGTTATAAACAGTTGTTGTCGCGTGCGAAAACGTCACAGCATCGGTTGAGTTGTATCGGAAATTAATAAATCTCAAATATTACCTTACCTACATATATACAAAGATCTATTGGCTTAAGAATGAAAGTTGATTGACCTACAAACAATAGCTTATGTTTTTTTTTTTGCCAATCTTAAGAAGCTATTTATCTTAAGAAGTGGCATCTTTCAATAGAAATTTGCCGTTTTTAAAAGATTTCGTTTTGGCAAAATTACAAATATGATTTTAGTCTTCTTTTAGCTTTGGAAGCATTCGCAATGGCTTCACTTAAATTGCTTTTAGCCATTTTCTTGGCTATAATAGCTACGGTATTTTCACTTCGAGAACAACAAATTCTAAGGAAATTAGAACAAAATCAGTTAAATGGTAAAAATCAAAAAGATAATCGTCATGTTATTGTGAATATACCGAATGTCGGAAAAGTTCGAGGACGTATATCTCGTACTCAGTGGAGCAGTAAAGTCTTGTATCAATTTATCGATATAAAATATGGTGAATCACCTTCTGGTCCTTTGAGATTTAAGGTAAAAAAAAAAATATCGTTTTCAAGAGGTTGGTTCTAAAGATTTGATGTGTAAATTTATGTAGCCTTCGATTCCGGCAAAACCATGGAAAGAAGTTCGTAAGGCCTTTGCGTCCAGGGGAGGATGCCCTTCGTTACAAGATGTAATGGAACTTAAGTTTGCTGAGAAGAAAGAAAAAGATCTAGAAGACTGCCTTTCCCTTTCAGTTAGCACAAAGTCGGTAAGTGAGAAACGAATAAATGATGTCGAAAGGATCCGAAAAACTTTTTTAAAATCATATTTCCAATTATAGTTCAAAAGCCAATCCCCTGTGATGGTCTACATTCATGGAGACTTTTTGTATGAAGGAAGTTCCCTAGAAGCCCAACCAGGTTATTTATTGGAAGAAGATGTCGTCTTAGTATCGATCCGTTACCGTCTTGGTCCATTTGGCTTCCTTTCTACACTATCCGAAGATATTCCTGGAAATGCGGGTGTAAGTGATGTTATCCTTGCTCTTCAATGGATTCAAAAGAATATCGAAGCATTCGGAGGTGATCCATCTAGAGTGACACTTTTCGGTCAAGTTGGTGGAGCTGCTTTGATAAATGTCCTCACTATGAGTCCTTCAGTTCCGAAAGGCCTGTTTCATCGTGTCATCTATCAATCTGGTTCAGCTTTGTCACCAGCCTTTATTACTGATGATCCAATGAATGCCACCAAGGACCTTGCCAAGCATGGTGGATGTAAGAATCTTGAAAAAATCGATGCTATGAATAATTGTCTCTTGAATATGAATGTAAGCACGTTGCTTGGAGCATTTAGGATACATGGAAGTTTGCATTCCAATAAGGGTATTGGTAGTTTTGGTGGTGTTCAGTTTGTTATTGGAGGACCAAGTGGTATTCTACCAGAACATCCTGGAAAGCTATTGGCTGCTAAATCCTATAAATCCTACCCCACTATGGGAGGTACTGCCAAGAATCCTGGAACATTTATATTGAATGGTAAGTCTTTCAAAAATAATTTATTATAAAATCTTCATAAAATTTGATATTGTTTCCTAGAAATCTTCGTGAACAACTTTAATGAAACAATTCTGGATGATATTTTCGATGGCTATGGATATATAAATTACATTATATCTCAAACTAATGGTGCCGATCCGACTTCGGCTTGGAAGAAATTTGCAGAAACTAAACTCTTTAGCGAGGCACAAATTAAGAATGGAAGTTTTTATTGCATGCTTCCTGGATTGATTGATGTAAGATTCGATTATTTGAAAAGTGTATTTTAAAATATTTGTCTATATGCTTTTGTTCTTATATATGTAGATGTGCGGAACGATCGCATTTAAAAATCCGGTCCTCCTGGCCATGCAATCAAATGCTCAACATCTTGCCAATAATACTTTCCTCTATAGTTTTGATTATAATGGAGAATCCAATCGTTATGAAAATTCAGAAGATGGTGAATTTGACATTTCACCATTCGATTTGGGAGTTTCTTTGACAGATGAGAATTTGTATCTCTTCCCATGGCCATGGTATGCTGTTTTGACAAACAATCGTGATGTTAAAATTGCCAAACGTATGGTGGCATTATGGACTTCATTTGCTGCACTTGGTAGACCAATGGCACCTGGTTTACCTGAATGGCCTCCAATGACCAATGAGACTGGACCATATTTGAAGATTGGAAATATTGTAACAATTGGAGAAAACTTTTTAGATGAGTATTCGATAACAGTAAAAGAAACGAAAATGGGATTAGATCTTGTAAATGATGAATATTTTGATAATTTGGAAGTAATTGATAATGAAGTTGGTAGTGGAAATGGAGACGAAGACTTTGGAGGAGAAACTATACAAGAAGAAGAAAAAGATGGCAAAAAAGATAAAGGAACAAATGAAGGAAGGGGACATAGAAGAATAAAATCAAAGTTAAAGATATTTTAAGCTGGATTTATACCTATAAGTTTTTAAAGACGTTATTTAACTTATCAATAACTTAAATAAAGCAAAACATAAAAAGAAGTCTGTATTTTTTTTAATCTGCAACACATAATAGGTCTGTTTCTTTACTGTTTCAAAAAAGTTTGGCAAAAAGTTCGGATAAAAGTTTGGGCTCGAGTTTTGATGTTGTTGATGTTGTTGTTCTAATTTTTGACCAGAAATCAAAAGTAAGGGGACCTGGGTAAACGTCACATTTGAACTCTGATTTCTTGTTTGACAAGCAAGAAGAAAGGCAGAATAGGCAGAATGTTCGGGTTTGATTCTTGCAGGAGGAGAAATGAAATAAACTTTAAAAAAAAGTTTAAAGTTGTGTGATTTTTGGGACAGAAAAAAGAAAGAAAGTAAAGAAATTAGATTTGTGATTAAGATTGAATGAACGAAACAAAACAGAAATATACATATATACTTTCATTTCATTTAAGCATATTTCGGTCTCGGTCTCAATCGATACGGAATGACTGAAAATGAAATGGTTTTAATTGAATGAAAGATTGATTGAAAAGATCGAATCTTAAAACCAATTAATCATTGATTGAATCAATCTTTCAAAATGACAATTGGCACAGCTCTATAATGTAATATACCAAGGGATCCCGCGGGTGAAGTAAGGAAACAGCCCTTATATAAGTACCTACCTGTAACGCCCATATTATTCACTCGATTCATCCAGATTAAAATTTAAATCCGGATGTAAATTTTACAAATTCAATGTAAATATACATCCGGATTTAATTTTAAATCTGGATCGAGTGAATATTTTGGCGGTTAATGTTTGGTAACTTTTTTTTCAACAAGTTTCCAAAAACTGAGTATTTTTGCCTACTGTAAAAATTTGTGCAAATTCTTAAGAAATTTCAAGTTACCAATCAGAGATATAATTTTTCTCAAAAAGTAATTTAAAAAACTTTTCCGTTTGACAAAGATAAAATTCGTGGCATTTTAAATACAATTTGTTTAATTTTATATTTATTGTGAATTTATACTCATGAATTGATGCAAACGATAATCTAGTAATCTGATGCATGCACGCTCACGCAATCTAGATTTTGACTCGGAAAAAGGAATCAAAGCTGCACTATATTCAAATCAAAACCTAAGCAATTGCAGCACTAAAAAATCCCAAGCATTTACGAGGATTGATTACGGAAATATCGGTACATTGGTGAAAAATCATTTTTTTATTTTTGGCATAGGGTGGGGTCTTAGCCTTTGGAATTATGATTGTTTCGTTTTACATCAATGGATGGAACGACTATGAACAATTAACATGTCTGGAAAAAATTAAGGCACAAAATTTCATGTCTGTTCAACGACGGACGCAAGCATCCAAGCAAATGGAAAATCCAGAAATCATTTTTTTTGTATTGTGAATTATAGAGATGCCGTGAATAGTGACTCGGCCGAATACCGAATACGAATACCGAATATTCGGCCACACTCGTCGGCCGAATACCGAATATTCGGCAGCCGAACATTCGGCAATCGATGTGTATCTAAGTGAGAGACTATTTTCGGGAGCTGGAACGAAGACAGACGTCAGACGTAATCGTTTGCTACCAACGAATGCCGAAAAAGTAGTTTTTATTCACCACAACTTACCATTAGTAGATTTTAAATACTAAAATAAAAATTTTTGAATAAAAGAAAACATTTATTGTATGATAATAAGCCTTTTTTATTCTCCATTTGTTATTCGGTATTCGGCCGAATGTTGTGAACTATTCGGCCGAATACCGAATATCAAAAATATAGGCCGAATGCCGAATAGTGGCCGGATATTCGCGGCATCTCTAGTGAATTATGAATCTGTACCAATTATTTATTTGTTGAGTAACTTTAGTAATCAAAAATTTACTCACACTGTGAAATAGAGGTATGGTATAAAAATACGTAATAATTAAAAAAAAAAAAATCTTCCCTCGACCGTGACAGGACTCGAACCTGCAATCTTCGGATCCGAAGTCCGACGCCTTATCCATTAGGCCACACGGTCATGTTAAACTCGTTGTCAAACTTATAACAAAACAATGCAATGACTAATATAATTGTTCTAATTCGAATTTTAAGAGGTTTGTGTCCATACTTAAAAAAGAAAACGAAAATAATTCATTGTAAGCATCTAGGGGAGGAAAAACCGTTATACGAGTATTTTAAAATTTAGCTCTCAATTTTATTTTTTTTTAATTTCTTTTTAAACTTTATTTTTTTTTTTTTTGAAAAGCAAATGTTTTAATTTGTTCTTCAAATAGAAGAACTATTCCGAAAATAGCTTTAAATCTGCTTGTGTTATTGCAAATATCGGTTCTACATCTTTTGGTTGGTCTCAGTTTAAATTGAGTAGGTTGAAAACAGGGGTGGAATCGGCTAACGCGATAGTTGATAGTTGATAATCAAAATCGACAATTTTGCTCCATGTAAGGTGATTATCAAATCGACAATCGTTTTTTGTACTAATATTAACAACTTCACTGTCCAATGAATCATATGTGATTCATGAAATCCATTTTGTCCCGTGTTTCCTACGTCCATGAATCACATATGATTCAAAAGTTTTATTAAATGAAAATTATTCTACGTCCCCATACAAAGTGATCAAGCAACATCTCTACGTCCATATATTTTGTTTAGAAAATAAAACTTCAGTATCACGTCCAATGAATCACATGTGATACATACATTTTTTTTTGTACCGTGCTTACAGCGTCCATGAATCATATGTGATTGAAAAACAACAAGAAAGTAATACAACAATTGGATAAAAATTAAACAAATAACAATAACAATTTACATTTTTAAAGTTTAGACACTAGTCCTTTTATGTTTAAAGTTAAAACATGTTAAGCAGAATGCCTTATTGCATTGCTTGCACTCTGTATTTACCTGTTTTGCTTTCAAGGCAGCTATATGACCATCTCTCCTCAGGTTCTTATAGCACAAAGCGCAACGCTTTCGCATAATTTTACCATTTGAACGTGGTAGTTCCGTGAGAAAATGTTGGCTTGGATGTAATATTGTTGGAGGAATTCTTGAGATATTTGTTGCGGATGCACAAGAACCGAGCAATACTCTCAACAGCATTTCTTGAGCCTGCAACATGGAAATTGGACCGTCGTCTGCTAATTTGTTGTATATGCATCTAGCATTGATGACTGCAACTCGGAACAAAAGGTCTACAGCAACTTTTTTATACCACGTGAGGGTTTTTCGCAATGGCGAATGAAATGCAGCTTGATCTGCTATATCTATGCCTTTTTTAGCGCCATTGTAATCTATTACGGCATTTGGTTTAATTTTTTCACCATTCCATAGACTTACTGCTGACGATTCATTTCCATGGCAAGTAGATAGCATAAGGACAATCCTTTTATCATGCCATTTCAGCACCGTGATGCATCCATCCTTTTGTTGAGCAATGCTTTCATTTTTTTTCAATTTGTGCTTAGTGACGTGTGGTGGAAGATCTGCCCGATTTTTTCGTATTGTTCCACATAAGTCCGTGTTGCGATTTTTTAAATACGTTCCTAATGGTAAACTGGTATAATAATTGTCGGCGACAATCATTCGTCCCTCACCTAAAAGGGGTTCACACAATCTGACAAGAACAGATCCCGGCTTGTCTAACCCTTCCATTGCCAAAGATGCTCCTGAATATATTTCGTAGGACCACGTATAACTATCAACTGTGCACATTTTGTAGACTCTTATGCCGTACTTACTGGATTTTGAAGGGTTGTACGTTTTTATTTGCAGTCGACCGTGAAACTTGATTACCGATTCATCTACCACAAGTATTTCGCCAGGAGTATACAATGACCGGAAGTTTGCCAGTAGTTTTTTTATTAGAGGATCAATTTTGTATGTTTTATGTGTCCTTTCTTGAAGCAAGGGAGAAGCAAAATGCCAGCAACGCAATATTAGTGAAAATCTATTGTATGACATTTTTATCATATGCATAAGCGGATAATTGTATAATGGGTCCAGTTTCCAATAGTGCTCAATTGTCGGCAAGTTAACGACACCCATTAGCATAACAACACCAAAAAATTGCTTCATCTCTTCAATGTCCACATCTTTCCATCGTCGTAATCGATTAAATGCAGACGTTCGTGATGATCTTAAGATGTGGGCATATGTATTGGTATGTTCAACCATTTCCATGACAATATCCGCTGTTAGCAAGTTTTCAAAAATTTTTACAAAATCAATTTTTCCATTTTCATTTGTTATGGCATCAATTCGATGAATCCCAGAAATTCCAGTAAATTGCTCTCTGCCAATTGGTAAAACTTCTTCATGCCAAACAAGCTCAGTGGCATCGGGTGAGATTCCATTGCCTGATTTTTATATATGTATATAAAAATGCATTGCATTAATCTGATGTCTTAAGTTATTTGAAGCTTACCAGAAATTTGTTCTTCATCATCTTCATTTTCAGAAAGATCATACGACGTGTCAGTATCAGTTTCTGTTGGTTGATAATCTGATTCACTTCCAGAACTGAAATCCTCAATTTCCATGTCCATTTTCAAATTATGTAGGTATATTATATGTATGTCCTGTGACTCCTTTATTACAAATATTTTTAATTTTCTTCATGTTTGTAAGGAAAAAAATCTAAAGATGACCTGATAATTTCAATCTAATTTATGTGCAGTGTTTTTGAAACATGCTTTTAAAGTGTATAATCACGTCTAATAAAGAACTATAACGTAATAATCCCTTATAATAATTTTTTTTATGAATCATATATGATTCATTGGACGTAGTGATATCCTATGAACACTTACTACGTCCATGAATCATATATGAACATAAAATGAAACTATTTTTTTAACAACAATATAAGAAAGCCTAAGGTAAAAAAAACGATTTTACTTTAAATTCAAGTCAATCGTAATGCTTTCGACCAAAAAAAAGGCTGGACGTGGAGAATATTTTGAATCAATTTGTATAGGGACGTAGAACACTTTTCATATTTTTCTTATTTTGAATCATATATGATTCATGGACGCTGGAAACACGGTACAAAAAAAGTTATATGTATCATATGTGATTCATGGGACGTGATGGTAATGTCCTTATTTCTGATAGGAAATAGTGAACGTAGAGACTGTTTTCAATCAGTTTGTATGGGGACAGTGAAGTTGTTAAGCGACAGCTTTTTAGGTGTCGTTTTCATACATTTATGTCATTTTCATAAAAAGTTTGATGCGGTCGGCTTAAAATTGGTTGGTTTTTTAATAATATAATTAATTAAAACCAACACAATTATAAAAATGCAAAAATGACATTTAATTCTTGACTGAATTGTAAGTTATTCCAAAGAACAAACAATTTTTGGCGAACGATTTACACAGAGCAACGAATAGTTGATAATCAAAACCGACAATCAAAAAAGCGACAATCAACTATCGCCTTACGCGATTCCACCCCAGGATTACATTTCAAGGGGCATTTAAACTCAATATTTATCATCATCATGTCGACATCAATGTGTTCAGATTGCTTTACTCCTAGTTCATTAGAGATAGATAGATAGATAGATAATTTCTTTATTTAACAATATAAATTATTTACAATAAATTTTCTTTAAGAATAAGGACATGGCAATTCTGCCGTCTGCCTGAGCGACATATTATAATCAGAGTTTAAATATTAAGAAAGATAAATTTAAAATTCAATCATAATATAACGTAAGTTATTAATAATCTAAAAAGATATGTTAGATAAATTTTCACCAATTTTAAAATGATTTGAAACACAAAGAATAAATTACATTTCAATATTTTTAAATGATTTAAAACATAAGATAAGGTTATATCAATTTTGGTATGATTTGAAACACAAAATAATAAACTTTCAATTTTATAATGATTTGAAACATAAAAAGTGGTAAGTATTTGGAAACAATGTTTTAAAATGCAATAACTGGATGAAATTTAGTAAAGCTACAAAAAACTATTGCGGTAATTTAGAGCATGTTTGCAGTATCTATACACGGTTGACCATCCGAGAGCTCCATTTAGGATTTCATAAAGACGAGTTGGTGCTAGATAACTCACTTCAAAATGTAGTCGTCGGATTTCTTGGAGTAGAGGGCACGTTGCAAAAAAGTGAATGATGTCTTCAGGTTCTCTTCTGTTACAGAGACTGCAGATTTGTGTCAGATCAGTTCGATGCGGGATAGAGTTAAGATTCAAGATTTCAACTCGCGCTCTAAATATGTAACTGATAGCCTCAGACGAAAACTCGTTCCTAAAATAATTAGCCTGTGATGGTATTTGGTGGTTAAGGTTTCTGTACACATTTCTTGATGAAGTTGTTGATGCCCTTGATAAATGTTGTGTGAAAATATTTTCATCAACTTTGGCAATAACGTCACTAAACATAGTGTGCCATTCATTAAAATTGGACGCATTAAAAGTAAGGGTTATTCCATGAGAAGAAGCTAGCTGGTTCCATTCCTTAAAAGGAGAGGAATTTGTTTGCATAAGCCTGGCCATAATTGATTTGTGAAGGCTTCTATCATCTCTTTTCATAACTTTTAATATGTAGTCTGCGTTGGTTTTCAGGTTTTTTATATAAAGAGGCGTTAAGCCAGACTCCACATAGATAGCGTAATTTGGCGTTGTAGAGGACAATTTAAATAAACGTTTAAAGAAATATCTTTGCACTGCTTCAAATTCCTCTAGTTGCATATATCCAAAAATTTGGGTACCGTAGCACATACAGCAGTTGACTGTCGCTTCAAAAACACGATATTTAGATGAATGATCAATTTGTTGGTTAGAATAAAAGTTTGGCCACATTAAGTTTAAAGCTACTTTGGCTTCATTACTTTTGTCCTTAACGTGCTTCGAAACATTCAAATTGTAGGCCAACAAAACTCCGAGGTATTTGAAATAAAGTACGACCTCAATAGGCACGTTGTTTAGGGTCCACCTTTCTTCTGGGAGCCGTCTTCTCTGATGTGGTTCAAATATCATTATTTTTGTCTTGTTCGTATTGACACAAAGACCCCAGGATTCGCAGAAGATATTGAGTTTATTGATTTGCAGTTGTAAAGTTGATGGATTGTCGGCCAGTAAAACCAAGTCGTCGGCGTAGAGCAAGACCTTAACTTGTATACCGGCAAAGAGTATTCCTCCAGGAAGTACATCACACACGTCATCGATAAACAAGGCGAATAATATTGGGCTCAATATACAGCCTTGGGGAACGCCTGCTGTGGTCTCAAACCATTCGGAGAATTCAGCTCCGTCCCATACTGAGGCAGTAGATGAGGCAAGAAAATTGAAATAAAACATCAAGAATTTTCGAGAGATTCCTAACGATGACAATTTGTACATCAAGGCATGCCTGTTTACTTTGTCAAAGGCTGCTTTGAAATCCACAAAACAGGCATATAGTTTCTTCTTCTGTTCGATTGACCTCCTGGCAATACTTGTCAGAGCGAATATATGGTCTTGCGTTGAGAATCCTGCACGAAATCCAGCTTGGAACATGCTGAGTCGGTCGTTGTTTTCGATCCATTTTGTCAACCTTTCATACAGAATTGAAGTAAGGATCTTTCTTAACGAGTTGAGAATGGATATTCCTCTATAGTTCTCCGGTAGGTTAGAGTCTCCTTTTTTGAAAATTGCAAAAATTACAGCTTTGTTGAAGTTGCTTGGTACAAACGAGTCATCATAAAGTTTGTTAAAATATGCTAGTAGATGATTTTTAAATGGTTCCGTGCTATTCTTGTAGAATTCAATCGGAATCCCATCTATGCCTGGTGCCTTGTTGTTTTTCATTTTTCGCAAGACTACTTCAAGCTCAAGAAGTGAAATTGGATTGTCTAGTTCGCAAATATTGATATTGGGTAGTGCGTAATAGAAAACCTGGTGATTCTCCTCGGCCGATAATAGAGTTTTAAAATGAGCTGCTAATATATCAACTCCGAGGGTATTTACCAGGCCTCTACCACGCCCACCCAGTTCACGAACATTGCTCCAGAAAGTCCTTGAGTTTTTACAGCTTACTAGCTGTTTTGCAACGTTCTTGAGGTATTGAACTTTTTTTTCCGCACAAAGTCTTTTGAAATCCTTATTAATGTGAAGGTAGATGTTTTTAAAAATTAGAGCATTTGTATATCTAAACAGCTTAAGATAAACAAACGAGAGTTTACGGAGTTTCACGCAATCATTATCAAACCACTCGTTTTTTGGTGAGGAAGCTTGATTTCGGCTGTTATTACTGTGGGCAAACGGGGCTGAGGCTTTGATAACACTAACAATATGTTCATCATACCTTTCAAGACTATTGGGTTGTTGCAACGGAATAGAGCTGATGTTACGGCTTAGTAGTGATTTGTATAGAACGGCACAATTCTCTTTCCACCTCAGCTTAGCAAAGTTATTTGAGTGTCTATGTACGTTTTCATTGGCAAACTGAATCTTTACTACAATCGGAAAATGAGCTGAGAAATTCGCCACATCTACTTTGAAGTCTAGCGAAAGTTTAAGCCATTCCAAAGATATCGCTGCAATATCAATAACAGATTGCCCTTGACCACTTATGAATGTGAACTCTCCAGTAATGTCTTCTTTAGAGGCCCCATTCAGAACGAGTAGTCCGAAGTTTTCGAGGAATTCCGTCAGCAACCTTCCGTTTCGGTTAAAGATGTCATCCTTGGAGTTTCTAGTTTCATTAAGAGTGTTTTGCGAGAGTGTATTGAGAGCAGAAGAGTTTTGATAGTTGCCGATTCGAGCATTTAAGTCTCCAATTATCATTATATTCTCCAAATTGCAGCTGTTAACGAAGTCAACTAGATTAGCAAAATCAATCCGCCAGTTATTGCAATTTAAGTATGTTGGGATAATAGTATAATTACAGTTATTAATAACAATATTGAATATAATTCTATTTTCTAAGTAATTAATTTTAGCGAAGTGGGAATTTAAAGACTTTTTTATACCACATAAAATTCCTCCACTGGCCCTACCATGAACGTTTGATCTTATTGCGGGTGACCATAAAATATTGAAGTTTTTAAAATATTTCGAATAATTGTTTTCATTTTTTTCTTCTACAAAAGTTTCCAATAAAATAATTATATCATAATTCTGGATAAAATTATAAAAATTAGGTAATAATATTTTGTTTTTAAGACCTGTAATATTATAAGATAAGATAGTTAAATTTTTAGAGTTAATTGTATTATGGCAGACGGCAGCTTCATCCTAGTGTGTTTCCACCCTTAAAGGTGGTCGATGTTGATGCTGATGTTTACGCATAGGTGGCGTGCGCAACGTATGAGAGTGAGCAGTAGATTGAGCAGAAGAAGAAGAAACTGATGGAGATGAAAGATCGCTGTCATCGAAGAATTCAGAAGATCTGTCACCGAATGTTTGGTTGACAAATGTCAATTCTGTTTTCGTTTTGATAGTGAGACCCCGCGAATATTTGTAAACAAACGATTGGTCATTAAATTGAAGCTTATCGCCTTTAACAATTATTTTAGCGTTTGGGTTAATTTCCAGGAGTTTTGTTCTTATTCCAACAAGTGCTTGTCTTCTCTTTCGGTACATAAGGGATTGTTCGCGGAAAACACTTATCCCTGAGCCTTTAAGCTGGGGTGCGGCGGCAATAATCTTATCTACCATTTCCGAAGAAAGAAGTTCGATGATGACGGTACCGCGTTGTGCATTGTTATTGCGTATTTCCCGAGAACGTTTGATGGCCATATTCTCACCTTCGCTTATCTTGAGAAGCCCCTTGCAAGTCTGTAACGCGAATTTAGTTGCATCGGTTTCTGCATTTAAGGGAAGGTGAACGACAACGGATGACTCGTTAGCCTTTCGTGAAATTATTTCCAATTGATTTTCCAGCAATTCGCATCTTTGAGACATTTCTCTTAGTTTGAAGTTAAGCTGAGTGTTTGCTGTTCTTAAAGTGCTTACTTCATCACAGAGACGTGTCAAATCATCCTTTGTAGCGAGATTCTTTAGTTTTTCTGTGAGATTTACATCCAAAGTGGTTACAAGGATATTCTTCAGATCTTCGACAGACATCTCTTTACTCCTAGTTCATTATCTACTCGTCAAGTTCTCAAAAAAAATTTCCTATTTCTTATAACAAACCAACAATAAGAAAAACCACTTAATAAAAACTTCATTTTTTTTTATTGATAACATTTCAATAACAGTTTCAATAAAATCGATTAATTTAAAAAATAAAACTTATATAAAAGAATACAAAAGAAATATGAACATTTACAGTTATAAGTATTTCAGATAATATTAATTTTGTGTTAAAATAACTGTGACAAGGACCCTGGTTGAATGTTTTTTACAAGATAAGTTGCCTGCTTGAGTTGAAAAAAAAAAAACAAAGAAAAAAACAAAAATAATCGTTTATGACTACACTACACGATACAATGGTCTTTTCTCCTCCTGCTCTACTACTGATACACTAGGAAGTTATTCATTTTTGTAACACTTTTGGCGAATTTCTTTCCATCTTCTGTGGGCGCACTAAATGCTATTTTCTCTAAAGGAATCTCTTCGCCAAATATCGTATGTTGCTGTACTGCACGAATTAGTTTTGTTGCGATGCGGAATCGGCGATGTAGTGGTGAGACCCATATTCTTGATATGCCGCATCTAGAAATATAAGAAAATACATTATTTGTAAAAAAAAACATTCGATTGAAAGTAATTTTTTTTTTTTTAAATAAACTCACTTTGCTTCAAAGAAATCTTCAGTGCAACAATCGATGCCATTAATTGAAACATATCGATTTGCCTTTGTCAAAGGTTCAACTAAGCAAACGCCAGCAATTTGATTATGGCGCACTGCAAAGTATGCCTAAAAAAATATTATAATAAATAATTATTATTATGCACTTCAGAATTAATCTTCAACTTACAACAAAAACTGTGGGCATAATATACGAATAGAATCCTAACTCCTTGTCGACCAGTTTGAGAACATCTTTCAAACGTTCCTGTCGTTTGATATGTGAGTTCTCGTTTATCCTCAAGATTCGCCCATCGACACCCCACTCTGTATAGATTTGTACAATATCTTCATCGATCCATGACTTAAACTTAAGAACATGAATCGAAGAATGATACTCCTTGTGCAGTTTCTCTTCCTCGGGCTCGTTTACAGTGTACAGCAATCCACATTGTTTGCAATATCTGGCGCCAAATTGCTTTTGGCCCGCGTCAATTTGATATTGATTCAAACCATGACCCCCTGTCCATGTCTTACATGTCTTCCTTGTCGAAGTTTGCTTCATAATCGGTTGACAACGGTCTGGATAAAAAATCGGGAATAGCTTATCCGGTGAGGCTTCGAGAACCCTTTGAATTTCCCTATTTTGATCGGGTATTTCTATGTCCATAGTCTCAGGTGATTGTTTATTGAATCTGTTGAGTTCACGCTCTAGATCTTCAGGTGATATGTCATGTGTTGAGGCTACAACTTCCGTTATTATCCGATCAGCTTCCTCTTGGCGATTAGCATAATCAGCGATGAATATTTCAAAGTTTTCCTCATTGCACATATTATTTTCGATAAGAAACTCAAGGAAACTTTTTTGTTGTTCAATTTCTGCTGGATCTGTTGTGTTGTATGGCAATCTCTGACGATAACTATCCGGATCCATATCATTTACAATAACCACAATTTGATCGACTATTTTTTGAGCTTCTTCTTTGTGATTCTCTGGATCAGCAATGAAAATTTTGAAATTCTCTTCAGTACAAATTTTATTTGTTTCTAAAAAATCCAGTAAGGTGTGCTGTTGTTCAATTAATTCTGGGTTATTTGTGTTATAAGGTAAACGTCGGCGAAATTCTGAGCATTCATCTTGGACTTCGAATTCAACATCAGTTTCGGTCATACGCATTTCATCCGATTCTTCAAAACCATCATTTGAATAAGATGCTGCTGGGCTGTTTGGTTCGATTTGGATGGATGTAGTGGCTGCTGTTGATATCGCTGAAGCTGATGTTTCTTCTTCTGTTTCTTGAGGAGCTATTATAGATATATCAAAGTTTTTTATTATTTCATCCACTTTGGCTTGCTCCGATGAAAATTCGTTAACTGAAATTAAAAGAAGATTTATAAAAATATTCATGTAATTTTTTTTTAAATTCGAAATGCATTTGTGAAGTTAAATAGTTCCTCTTTTTGCATGCAAAATAATTTTTTTTGTCAAGTGTAAGCTAATCGTGCAAACAAAATATTTAAAGTCACGCATCTTATCTTGCCAAAGTTGGTCTTTGGTCTTTTAAGCGGAAACCTAAGCAAACAAACAGGAACTGGACTTTAACAACAAAAACAACTCACCACGAGTTTCCCTTAGTTTGAGTTTTTTCTTCTTGTGCAGCTTTGTATCTGGAATTATGGACAATTTGCCATTGCAAACGGACGCCTTAATGTTGTCCGTAATTTTTATTTCCTTCTTTGTTCCCGAATGACCCGACTTAAAGAATTTCCTTCCCGGCACCGGAGTTGGTGGTCTAACTTCTGGCTCCGCCAGAAGTTCATTCACCCCGTTTTGCAAAACTTCTTCTATTGTTTCTTCCTCCACCTCCGACTCACTGCTACATTCAATATCTGAAAATCCCATGGAAATCTCACCATATCCATTCATATAGCAGCGCTTGGAAGTGTTGTTGTTGCCATCATTGATTTTATTGTCGTTATTGTTTTCAGTCCCAAATGGATCATTATTGGAACTCGCGATAACACTCAAGGGCTTCGCCATTTCGATGGGATTCTTTGCCGATTTGAGTATACGATGAACACTCTCGATTTGATCCTTCTCCTTGCGTTTGGAGGTTAGCAAATTCCGAAGTTTCTCATTCCTTATGATGCTGAGGATGTCCTCCTTGGGGACACTGGGAAGAGCAGTTTTTGGTTTTGGCTTCTTCTTGATGTTATGATGGACGCCTCTATTTATACTGTTAGTTGGTCTATGATGAGTATAAGTCCTACTTCTAGAATTTTGCTTTAATATGGCAACTGAAGGGGGACTCCGCACCAACAATGTAGGTGATGTCTTCGTAGATGAATAAAAACTCTTTGTGGATATGGATCGACGATCAGAGTTGTTAAGGCGTCGCACTTTAGCATCTGAATTGGGAGGAGAACTTGTATCGGACGACAAGTGAGTTCGTTTCTTTGCCACTGACTTGAATCGATCACGACATTGATCTTCGTTTTCTGAAGAAGATTCCTCAACGACTTCGCCGTCTTCTTCTTCCTCAGAGGTTTTCTTGTTTTTGTTCAGATTCATTGAGTTCGTAAACAGATCCTGCAACTCGTCACTGTATGTCTTTTTTGGTGATGGTGTTTTCGGGATGTTCTCCTTTCCTGGAGTTAAGTGAGCCACAGATTTTGTTATTGGTGATCTATTATTTGGTTTCAAACCTAACCGGATGCTTCTGCGTGTTGGTGTTACTACTTTCTCCTTGGATGGAGGACTATCGGGAAGTTTTTCAAACAAATCATCATACATCATTTCCGGAGATGAACCATTGTTGTTTTTAAGAAAACTTATTGTCTTTTTGGGAGTTTTCTTTAGCAGACGATCCACTGAGCGCATCCTTGGGACATCGTCTTTTTTGTCGTCGTTCAAAACTTCTAGACCGTCTAAATTATTATTATCTTGCTCCAAATCGGAGTCATCATTGGAATCACAACGAATAGCAAAAAGACTCTTCTTGCGTTCAGATAGACGAGGTGTTGGATTCCTTGTTGGACGTTGTCGTAGATTTTTTGGAGTTTCCATTCTCCTACCACATTTATTTCTTTTATAAAACTCTTATAAATTATAAATTATAAAATATTTATAAAATAAAATTCTATTTAAAATGAATTGGTTTTTACAAAAATTATGAGTGAAATTAGAGAATAGTCCGAAATATTTACCGCGAAATGTACAATTTTGACATTTGCAACGACGAAAATATGGCGATATGGCGGGAAATAGTAAACATCACCCACGACGTTTCTTTTTTCAACAATCAACAGCAACACAAACAGCAACACAGATGGAAAGGTAGTGCGGTTGACGTCACCGAATATGACAAATGCAAAGAGATAAGATCAAAGGGAAAATATTTTGTGATTTTTGTTTTCTTGTATTTTTTTTTTTTAAATCGGTACGTACGTAAGGAAAAGAGTTTTGATTTGATTTTTGTAAGTACCCATTTTAAGTTCTTATATTATTATTATCATAAATAACTGTAAATGTAAATGATTTATGAATTCGATTTTTTTTATTTTGGGAAATTTTCAAATCGGCAGCAGTGCTGTCGTTTGTACTTGCAAAATTAATATTTGTACTGTATGTTATCAAGAAAGGTGTTACCAGATTGGTTAGGCTCACCACTGGTTCAAAACTACTTTTAACAAATTTCAACTACAATTTCTGGGTTCAGGGAATCATGCAATTCACTTCGGAATTTGAAAAAAATACACCTTATATCTTTTGTATATTAGGTAACCTAAAAAAAACATAAGGGGAAAGAAAAAAAAAATTTACATTTTCATAAAAGGTAGTATCGATAGCAAAAAGTACCTAATTAGCGTCGGTAACATAGTTTCTCCGAATAATTATGAATTAACATCTTCATCCGCAAATATTATGCCACAAAGTGTGTTTTTTTGCAGCCGCGGGGACAATTGGAAGGAAAAAACGACAGTGGGGATTAGCGACATCATCATATAGAAACAAAATGGAGTTTTCATACCAACTTTGTATAACAAATTATGTAATTCATGCCAGTAACACAGTTTTTCTGGGCTTTTAAGTTAATGGAGTTAAGCTTCGAGAATTCTCTGGGCTTAGCTTAGCTCGCAGGGAATTAGTTGTTGTATGCATTTCAAAATGGTGATTGTTTAGCTTTGACATCGGTTTTTCATGCAATTCCCCCCGGGCTTGCAAAAAACACGCCTAAAAACCGAATGTGTGAAATTGTACCCTTATAAAGATGAACATGTTCATAACATCTGCATTATGGCACTCACACTAGCACGATGTGAATCTTTCTTTGAACCTTCTTTGGTCTTCAAATATTAGACAAGGCGCGCACATGCAACTTTTAGTTTCGAAACTAAAAGTTGCATGTGTGCGCCTGCCGTTATTAAGAGCCAAAAATGTTTGGGGTTTAGCTAGGCCCGCAGGGGAATAGTGGTTGTTCATCTAGCATGTATATTATTTAGCACCGACCGCATTTTTTTATCACTATCCCTCCGGTATAAAAAAAAAACAAATAAACTGATGCTCTTGTTCTGTTTAAAATCAAGGCTCTCAAAAACCAACGCGAAAAATTCTTATAAACGGCAAAACTTTCGGCTGTCAATTGGCGCGTTCAGAAAAATGAGATCTCAGACATTTTTCTCAATCAAAAAGTGAGCAAGCGAATCAAAAACTGAGAAATTTTGATAAAGAATCCTGTTCATGTAATTGAGATTGCTGAAATCTCATTTTCCTGAACACGCCTAATAAATTTTACATGAAATTTGCTAAATCGCGAATCGCCGTCTTGGTGTGGATACTCTCATGTATCCCCTGTAAATACATTTTGACATGAAGAAGTTTCGTTCCGAATATTTTTCGTTGGTTTGGAATGATAGCCTTTACAGAACGCGACGGCCAACTGCGCGTTCTATCCGTACCACTTTTACTTTACACGACACCTCTGTTCCGCAACCATTTTGAAACAATTTTAATTCGAGTATCGAAAGGGAAATTCGAAAAAACGGAAAAGGAAACCATGGACATTGTGGATATTTCTCAGCAGTTTTTGAATATTTTATTTAATTCGTCAAAATATTTTGTAAGATAAGAATTAAGAACAAAGATTACTCCAATTAAAATAAAATTGTTAATTTTCATTACTGTTTAAATTGTTCTTATTTTTGTTTTCTTTATGAATTAATTATTTTAGTACTTAAAATATAATATTATAGCAAAGTGCTTGTTCGGAACCTACATACATAATAGGTACAGACCCAGAAATCAAACAAAAATGCGATTGTTTGAATTAATTTTGCAAAATGTTTCACCACGGGTAAGTTGAATAGAATTAGATTTTAAAAGATTCAGTTAAATACTTTTGATAAAATGTAGGTATTTGATGAAAATTCCAAGTAATCAGGTTATTTTGAATCCAAAAATATGCATAAAAGGTATTTTTCTACATATTCCATAGTGAGTTAGGTATATTAACAAAATGATTGGGTAAAAAACAAAGCATCTGCTCATAACTACCATTTTTGGAGCAGGTGCAAAATCAGTATAGGTACAAATAAATAAATTCATTTTAAAGAACATCTGCTCTGACTACTTGCTCGTTTTTGTTCATACCACCAATAACTTTACTTTTATTAATTCGAGGACACTATACTTGTATTTAAAACGGGTATAACGTATAAGCTGGTCTTGCGCACACATTTACAATAAAAATATTTGCTTTTAGTTTTTGCCGATTAGAGTATAAATGAACAAAAAACCATACCTATACATGCATAAAATTATTCACGAAATTGTATATTTATTTTCGATACTATATTGCATAAACATAATTATCTTATTTTTTGTACGCCAGTCATAACGGAAATTATCATCACTTATATTAAATTGAAATTTTGTCTTTTTTAGAAAATTGCCAGAGACGTTACGGAATCTATTACAAATGCACGTGGTGGTAATATTATTTCCATCACTGCCAAAAATCTTCTTCATTCCATAATGGATGCAATTGGATTTAATTACTACGTAACAACAAATGAAATTGCGACTTTGAATTTCCATTGGCTTGATCATGAAGCTATGTCTTATCGATTTTCTTACGACCATATCAGCTTTGATCGTTTTCAACAATTTCTCGAATTTATCTGTAAAACAATGAATCAAAATAATTTAACGGAAGAACTCATTTCAATTATCGATATATTTTTGAGCTTTTGTAATTCTATAGATGAACAATGGGAGGATAGATTTTGGGAGCCATTTTCACTTATAAGTAAATATAAAAAAAGACAAAATATTACTGTTTTTTTAAACTTTATTTACAGGTTATTCTCTTCTTCAATCGATGCATATAATAAGGAAAGGTTCTACCGATCCAAACTTGATCTTAGATACCATTTGTCATAAATTATTTGAAAACTCTCAAAAAGGACTTGGGTAGCTAAAGCACATTGGTTATTTTTTAGCCTGGAGTCAAAGTTACATAATTCTGTGTTAAATATTATTCGAACAAAATTAAATTAATTTTTTTAAACATAACCAACTTTTTTTTGGTTTGACCCCATGCTAAGAGATGACATGTATTTTCAACAATCATTTCAAGCATTACGTAATTCTATTTTTGTTATTTTAGATATCCTGATTCCCATCAAACTATATTGAAAGGACTATGTGTACTTCTGGGAAGAGACTACAATTACTTTTCCTTCTATGACAAAAATATTTTTAAATTTTATTCTAACTGTATGGAATACGAAGTAAGATAAAGCTTTTAAACCATTAATCGACATTGTTCAAACTAATTTATTTCTATCTCTTTCATAAATATAAAGTTTTGCAAAACAAGTGGTGCTCTGTTTGTTTACATGCAAAATGCTCTTGAAAACACTAACGTACCGAGTAGTGAGAAAAGCAATCTTGTAAATTACCTAACTGATCCAGATATGATAAAAGCTTATTGTGCTTTCGCTCAGCAATATTCGAAAAATCAAGTATTTTGTTTAATAAAATTTCTTAATTCATTGCTAAGGTAAAATTAAATAAAAAAAAAAAACAGAAAAAAGAAAAATTATAAATTAAATTTGTTTTAAAAATTTAGAGACTTTGACATAACTAAATTCTTTTTTATTACAGCCACCTTCCTTTCTTAGAATGTTTTTCTAGAAATCAAATTCACATCATCTTTAATAATGCCTTACACGAAAACAAAAAGACCCGTATTCAGGCTGTAAATTTCTATCTGACATTTATGCGTAAAAGCTTTACAAATAAATTAATACTCAGAGATATTTTCGAATTTCTTATGGTGAAAGCTGTAAGTTAAAATATAAATTTATTTTTAAATTAAACTAATTATACAATTTTTGTTTAAAGAATGGAACTGAAATATTAGATTGTTTCATTGAATCTCTTTGGGATGAATTTCCCTACATAACAGAATTGGATCCATATTTAAAAGTTTTACAAAAAACTGACTGGGATGTGAAGATATTAAGTGTTGCTGCACAAATTACTTATCGAGTTTATAAAAGGTTGTACGAAGAGTGTGAAAGTAATGGTAAGGCTAAATATTGTGTTTTTTTTTTCTTCAGTTAATCCTCGTTTCAGCCATTTTTTTGAATTTAATTTTTATTTGATTTCATTCAATTTTATTTCAAGATGAGTATCCTTTACGTTTGAGTAAGTTTCTTTTAAAGTTACCATCTCTCCTGATGTTGCTTAAAGACAAATGGCAGATAAAAGGAATTCTTTCAAATATCTATTACATAACAGACATTGAAAAGGCCAAATTTACAATTAAGGAATTTCCAATTGTAAGTTTCTTTACTTAGGTAGTATCGAAGAATGGGTTTGCATAAACAGTAATTGAAGTTATAATATTATAACCCGAGTTTTTGTGAAAAGTTTATAGCTGAGCTCACCAAAATAAATGTGAACAACAACCAGGGGGGTCATTCCGTAACTCGATTATCGTCAGACGATATCGTTTGAGCGATAGTGTTTCCTTTATTGGCTTCACGTAAGTCGATAATCGTCGAAACGCTATCGTCAAAACGATAGAGTTTTGACGATAGCTAAATTGGTATCGTCTTGCATTAATTTTGTACTCTGTAGGTGACTGTAGTTGAATGATGGAGTTGCCACTGTAATTTATCATCAATCAATCAATTTTCTTATTGTAGAAAATGAAAAAAATATAACTTATGCGCATGCGGCGCAATTGAAAGATAAATCAAATCCCTTATCCCTTCCGCTCATATCCCCTACCCTTGCCAAATCACGATGTTCATTCATAAACGAAGTTAAAATCGCAATTTGAGATTGCACGACTGCCCTATTAAGACGTATTTAGATTTACATATATTAATTTGTAAAAAATTTAAAAACAACTTGGATCTCAAAATGATTTCCCTATAGTTTCAATCGGCACCAATTTTTCATCACTTTTTGGCAAAACTTGCGATGCCGGCATCGATAAAAACTTTAAAAATCAAAAAACACAAAACAACAAACACTAAATTACATTTTAATGGCAATTATGACAGCCAATTTGATTTTTAAAATTCACCAAACGCTCTCAAACTGCGAACGATAAACGAGACGATAGTGGTCGAGTTACGTGAAGCAAATCATGGACGATCTCGTCGACGATTATCGTTTTGACGATTATCGTTTAGAAAATTACGGAATGACCCCCCAGATCAAAAGTAAGTATACAGACTTTTTGTTATTGTTTGTGTGTACACATTTTTTGAGTTAGCTATACACTTTTCACAAAAACACGCCTTTTAAAAGTTGATTGCTTTTATGTTCTATTGTTTCCATATACAATTTTTTTAATATCGTTATAGGCTGCGGACAGATATATAAAGTATGCTCAGCGATATCTTAAGAAAGACGGAGAAGATCGTTCGATTGTTCAAAATACGGTATACAACATGTTACAATTAATGTATTATTTCAATATGCAAGAAGAAATGGAAGAATTTGCAAGCAACGTTTATTCAAAATATGAGCAACTAATATCTAATCTAGACGAGGTAGGTTAATTAATTTATGCAACACATACATGTCTTGCATAAGATGCGCCAAAAGCCTAGATCGTTTAGGTTAATACGAAATAATAATCGTATGCGAAGTGGTCTATTTTTTCCATTTACAAGTTTCTAAAAAAAAGAAAAAAGAATTTTAGCTCACGTCTCTCGTTTCACCGGTTATATCCTAAAGCTTCACATTTCTAATAATAAATCAATGATACATTTTCACGAAAATGGGAACAAGATATGATGAATTGCCTGTCGTATAAATCTTGGATAAAGCTTCTTAAAAGGACCAAGTTTCAGTTTTTAAACCAGGTGACTTGTAAAAGTTTAAAGTCGAGAATCAAATGTAGTTATTTAGCTAAGTATTTCTAGATATCAAATTTTTGCTTTATATTTTACATTCAACGGCGTATTATCATTCTGTCAAACAACAAAAGTAGAATAAGCTATAATTTCAAATTTAAATTTAACAAATATTTCTTTTAGCTTACCGAGAGTCAAATCATGAGCCTCCAATACACTTTAGTTATGTTATCCAACATTGTGAACATTCCCTCAGCATTAGATGAAGAAAACTTGTTTGAACTTTTAAAATCAATACAGGCTCATCTAATCGAATCAAATAAATTCCAAGAATTGTCTGCTACGTTCAACTGCTTCTTAGGTAAGACAAAAATATTAAAAAAAAAAAACTATTTTAAAAAATGTTTTTTTTTTTTATTTTTTAAGACTCACTTGCTATAACAACTTATTCTATTGGATGTATTCGTATTTTATCCGTTATAAGTACACAAATAACTGCTGACGAAACAAGTATTGAGTATAAAGTGATATTAAATCAAGTATATCCTTGTATAAAATATCTTCTTGAGCGTCTGGAGAATTCAAATCATTCCAATGTAACAATTGTATTTGTCGAAGCGGTAAGAATTAATTAACTACTTTATTTATGAATCAGGATAATCTCAACATCTTGTTTTTTATTTCAGGCAATTCAGGCTCTGTGTGATCTTTATATTAAATTTAATTTGAAATTAGAACGACGTGTCTATCATATTTTAGTAAATTGTGTAAATCTTCATGTTTTTGAAGCACCAGAATTAAGTGATCGACTTCGTCAGTTGGAATTGCAGAAAAACATTCTACAAAGCTTTAATTTGATGCATAAATTTGTTGATATTCCAGTTGCCATCACTTGGAAAATTGCTATTCATTTCGGAATGGTAGGTATAGTCTTAAATTTGATATTTTTGTTCAAACAATTTTTTTTTTTTTTTTAAGGCACACAAGTTTGAAAAAGAACTTAGTGAACTTATGGATATTCTCTTGGAATATAACTCAGAGAGATTTAAAAAGCCATCACTATTTGCTTACATTATTCCTGTTGCCATCTTCAATTTGTTTCAACGTCAGGTACCCCTTCATAAATTTCAGGTAAGATTTATGTTTTTTTTTAATCAATCGATATATAAAATTCATCGTTATTTAGAAAGCACTAAAAGCTCATAAGAGTTATGTAGAAAACAGAATTAAAGACGGATCAGATCGTATAATGAAAATTCATATTGTTCTAACTATGGTGGATATGATAGAAAGGACAATAAAGGCTGGCGATTTTAATAGTCAACATAATAGAATGGAATTACTATCGAATATGAATATTCTTCTAACGGATATTTACCAGAATGAATCGAGTTTAATGTGAGTTAACAGATTTAAAGCCTTTTTTTGCTATTTTTTCACTTGAAAGTTTGGATTCTACTGTTCGGAGAGAAATAATTATAACTTGTATGGGTTTGCAATCAAGAGATAAAAGATTTTAAAAAAAAACTATAATCCGAAGAAAATTAAATGAAACACACAGTGAATCGAAATTTTCAATCGAATCGAAAAACTTCAGACCACAACAGAATAAGGTTGTAACTTTAAAATATTAATTCTTTTTTTTTGGCAGTTTGACTCAGACTAGGAGATTGGAAGGACATGCTCTGAGCTCCAAAGAACTACAAACGCTGACATCGTTTCAAGATCAACTGACTTAATTTTTTTTTGTAAATTAAGTAACTTAGTTTTCTTTTAAGTTTCCAGTTTTGTTAATATTTATTGTTGCTTTACGAACTTTGAATTTGTGAGATTTGAATTAAAGGAATAAAATATTAATATATGTATGTAAAATTGATATTTTCTAAATGTCTTTATTCACACACCTCCATAATGTAAACAAAGATTTGACTCGAATTCGATCTCCGAATTGCTCAATTTGATTTGATATTCCAGTTTCAAATATTCGAAAGAGAAAATTTTGTTCTTAAAACGATTCGAAAATATGGCCAAATTCTTAAACGCAAATTTGGAAAGCAAATGCAAAAACCAAAATATTTTTTACATTTGCATTTGCGCAAGAAAACACAAATCTACTACATTTTGGGACAATCTGCTTTGCCGGGATGTTTACTTTTGCATTTTGAAACTGTCTGCTTAGCATAATTTGCTCAAGTTTTGCGTTTAGGAATTCGGCCTATCTAACGGAATTGTGGTCCACCACCAACACAGAAAAATGGTGATTGTGCATTTTCCAATCAAATCCTTTATTGGTAGTCCTTTTAGTCGACTATCCGTATTGCGAATTCTATTCTTCTACTCTTTCAAGAACTTCTAATCGAATGAATTTTTTCGAATACACTTGCCCAGAATATATCAATTTTCAGACACCTAACGAAGCCAAGGTACGAAGTTACAATCATACAAATCGTCAGTTAACTAAGTTCTCGAATAGAATGTTGAAGAAAATAAGATTTAAATATATTTTTTAATAATCCAAAAAGTCGTATTTTGCAAGATATTTCAATTCAGATATTAACAGATAAACTTAAATATTAGCTCAATATTAGCTTTTGGTTTTAATAAATGTTTTAATCTAATTTCCTTCAAGTATAATTTTGTTTTATGCGCTTAACAAAACTAAATATATGTATTTTTCGATGCATCTGGCAATATATTTCCATATATTCATTCTCCTTTCTCATAATTGCCTTAAATCGTGTCACTTTTTTTTTTATTAAAGGACGATCTTTCGGATTAAGAATCATTTTACCTTCAATAAAAATTAATAAGTTAACAACTGTAAGCCATTTTTTTTTTTTAATTTTTATTTTTATTTTTATACGTACAAGAATTTATTTACGCCTTTTTTATTTTAAGCAAATGAGTTTTTTTTTATTATCATTTTGTTCGGGGGTTTGTTTTCATACTTAATAATTATTCTTAAAATTGTTGTTACTGTTTTTGTTTTTTTAAATTTTTGTGTTGTCGATTAAATCAAATGAGAAGTTTAAGTCATAAAAAATATGATTTAAAAAAAAAAAATATTTCTTTTGTATTATGTATATTAAAAAACAAAAAAAAAAAAGAATACAATATTTAAGAAATATTCATGTCTATATATTATGCGTATAATATGCGCATAATACATAAATTTAATATTCCTTAAAAATTGTTTCCTTTTTATTTTCGTTTTGAAGTTTTTTGTAAGATTTTTTTTTTCTTGTTCTTAACATTTTTTTTTTAAATTTATTTATAATAATTTTTTGTGTTTGTGTTTGTGTTTTTTTTTATTTTTATTTTTACTATATTTTCTCTTTTCTTTTTTCTTATTTTTTTATTTGATTTTCTTTTATTTTAAATTTAATATCAATACACAATACGTAATTTTATTATTTAATTACTATACTTTTTTGTTTTATTTTAAATTAATACTAATATTTATATTTTATTTATATATAATTTTTATTTATATATAAAAAAGTAAATAATTAAAAAAATATATAAAATATTGTATATAAAAAAAAAAACAAAAAAATGTTTGTCTCAAAATAAAAAAAAGAAACGAAACGTCATGTATATAATATAAATGTGTGTGTTTGTTTGTTGTATATGAAAAACAAAATATTCGTTAATAATAATTATTAGATATTATGATGGGGAAGAGGGTTTACCTAAGCATTAAATGGTAATTATGTATAAAAAAAAGTGTTGCCAATATTTTCTCTCTTTGTTCATAATATCTTTGATAAGTAAATTTTGATACTTCAATTTTACATATCTTTATTTCTTAAGATTTACAAACAAAAAAGAAAAAAAACTTTCAGCTTTCACCATCAGCAATAGTAAGTGTGGATTTTTGTATGGTGTTGAGTGTAAAACATAATGATATCGCTAAACAAAGGCAGATTTTTGTTTTCTTTGTCCTTATAAGCACCACTAACATATTTTTGTTGTATTTATATTTGTTTTTTTTTTTTTTTATATTTATGAATAAAACGTGTCTCTGTATATTTTTTAAACATTTATTAAAAAAAATGCCAACGAAGATATTTGTTTATAAGCACATAATATATTTTTCCTTGCTGCTGCTATGTATATAAATTTGTTGAATATATTTATATATAATAAGTATAAAACACACTGAGCTAAAGGTGTAAAATTTTATAATTATCCTGGTCATTTTTGTGTTCGAAATGAATGCATTTTCGGTTTGTAAAAAGAGAGTGATGATGATAAAAAATGTTCCCAGACAAAAAAATGCTGACGAAGTTGTTATTTTAATTTCTTTTCCCTCCTTTTGCTTTTTTTTGTTTTGTTTTTAATTTATCGCTTATTTTGATTGTTTAATTTTATTTTAATTTTGTTAATTACTTTTTTCCGTTTGTTGTATAGTAATTCTATTTTCGTTTGTATCTATTTTTTGTTTTTATTTTTTTTTAGAAAAAAAAAGTATCAGCTAAATTACACACACTTACTTTTGTTTATTTTATTTTGTTTTCTTTATTTTCACATTTAATATAAATTTGTTTTTACAAAAATGTTTGACAGTAATTTTACAATATTTTGTTTTTTTTGTTTTAATTTGTATTTATATAAAGAAAAAGTAAAACGACTTACATAGTATAATATATAAAGATACTTAAATTTATATATATTTACTTGTCTCAATTTACATTTAATGATATTAAACGAAACGTTGTTGAAGTTGATGTTGATGTTCTTGTTGGGTTGGTTTTAGTATTTTTGTTTGTTTCATCGATTTAGCAAGTTTTTTTTTTTTTGAATTTAATTTATTTAAATTTATATTTAAGCTGTGATATATTAGAACACAAGACACAAATAAGGCAAATAATATATTCTTTTTTTGTTTGTATAATAACAATCTTAAAAGAAATTTGTTTAAAAATTACGAAAAAAAAACAATCTTGTCATGTCCGTTCTACAATTATTTAAAGATTTATTTTAAATTTAGTGGAAAGTTAATAACCACTAAACAAAATACATTCTTCTGTTTAAATCTTAATATTTGCACACAAATTCGTTTCGCCCTATTAAAAATAAAAATAAAGATTTAAACACAATATAAACATTACAAATAATAATAATAATATAAAAAAAAAATAAAACATATTTTTGTAATCCTTTCATTTTTCTTGTAGATTATTTTCTCATTCCTTTCTCTCATTCAATATATAAATATATATTTAATAATAATTATATATAAAAATCGAAAAGAAAATTCAAAAATATTCTATAAATCAATCGTCAATGTTTGTTTTGTTTTTTTGTTTTTTTTTGTTGGATATTTAACTAACTTGCTTAATATAAAAATTTTGTAAGTTTTTTTTTTGTTTTGTTTTGTTCTAATACATGTTGATTTTTTTAAATTTTTTACTTTTATATATATAAATATAAAAAATGTCCCTTAAATTTGTTTGATGTTGTTGTTGGTTTTTGTTTTAATCATCAATGTTTGTTTTTTTTTTTTTCTTCTATATAATTTTTGAATGATTAGTGTTTATATCTATATTTATGATTTTTTTTTTATTTACTTCTATAAATATTTATATAAAAAAGAAGGGTGAGTTATGTTTCTCTCTGAATGTTTATATATGCGGGGGGATGGTTGGATGATGAGTTTGTTTATTTAGCCTCCTCCTTTTCCTTATTTTCTTCCGCCTTCTCTTTCTCGTCGGACTAAAATTTGTTTTAAATAAATAAAAGTGGTGTTTATACAATTATGTAAATTTTTACTTTTTTTAAATTTATAAAATATATTAACACTATTTAGTTCAAGACTAGATTCTGACGCAGTTTCGATTCTAAGCAGGTGACAAAAAACCTCAAATCCTCTCAGCATTAACTGATAGATTGAAGTACGATAAATTGGAACCCTAAATTACTTTTTTAAATTTGAAAGTCAAATATTAACCCAAGAATCAAACTTAACCAATATTTTAACGCAATTGACATACAGTAAAAATAGAATGATAAAATTATGAAGAGGAGTAGCAGAATTCCTTTTCGAGGGTCATTCCGAAACTTTTAAAACGATAGTGTTCAAAAATATTATCATTAACGTGATCGCTAATAATTTGCTTCCCGTAATTTAAAATTTGAGAGCGCTTGGCTTCTTTCAGAGATTCTGAAACTGTATACATGTCAATAATTTTAATTTGCGTTACTTTTTTGTGTTGTTTCGTGCCGGAGGGATTTTCAAAATTAAAAGAAATGCATTTGTAAATATGTATATACTTATTTGTATAGGGTTGTTACAAAAAGTCAATGGAGAAAATTGACGAGTTATATGGATGAGCTTTCCGACATGGCCCAAGAGCTACAAACCAAACTCAGTGAAAGGCAAGCAGAAAGAAAACAACTGATTTGAATGATTGCCGGTTTTTACTTTCGCTTTGAAAAATACGTAAATTACTGCACCGAAATAATTTGAGATCATTTTGATGAAACAACCAAAGATGATGTAAAAGTAAAGAAGATACTCAATCATTCAACTACAGTCGCTTACAAGCTTTCGTTTCGACGATAATCGACTTTTGTGAGGCAAATATTTGATTGACGGGACTTGATAGTCCGAACGAAAGTCATTTTAATTTTTTTGGGGTTACATTAATGTATATTTTCCATTTAACTTACCTTGTCCTTTTCTAATTCCTTCTCGATTTTCTCTGTTTCATTATCTTGTTCTGTTGACTTTTCTTGTTCACCTTCCTTGCCTTCCTTGGCTTCAGGTCTAAAATTAAATAAAAAATAAAAATATTTTATAAATTAAAAAAAAGAAGGTTTTTCAACAAAATAACTTACTCTGGCTTTGGCAGATGTGCATTTAAGTCCAATTTGGTGCAAATCTCATCCCAATCGGGGAAGCACCGTTCCTTCATCCGCGACACATGTCCAACTAAGTTCGGGCATTTTTCGGTCATAAAATCTCTCAGTGGATAGGCAATTTCCTTCGATAGATAATGCAATTGTGAAAGGACGGCAAATGCAACAACATCCAATGTAGTAATTTCATCACCAAAGAAAAATGGTTTATACGCCAACATATCGCTGAGTACTTTCAGATCATTCTTGCCAAATTCCTCAATTTCCTCAGCACTGTGTACACCGATGCCATGAGCCTTCAATTTTTTGGAACCCTGGAACCACTGGATGTGAGAAGAGGCAAAGCCACACCATAATGGGGGGAAGAATATATTTTTTGAAAATGTTTAAAAAACTAAATATAAGAAACCATAAACGTAAAGAAAGTGACAGAGAGACACCGAGAACCGTAAAGTAAAAAAAATTACCGTTATTTCATCTTTTCTTTTTGTTCGTTTTTTTAAATTGTTTATAAACAAATACGTTTTATTTTTTAGCTGCGTACCGAAATCCGTTTATGTTGTTCTTTTTATTTTTTTTTTTTTGAAAATTCATTTATTGTTTATTTTGAAGAAAAAAATAAAAACAAAAAATAAACATTGTGAATGTTTGTGCTTGTGTTTTTGTAGCAGGAAAGAAGAGACAAAGCATTGTTTAGTTTGTTTTAATACGATTGTGATGCAGCAGCAGTAGCATAGATGTAAAACCTATACAAAGCAATTTAAAGATTCCTATTCCAATTCCTATATAACCATTAACTGAATCTGAACCAAATAATTTAATTGAGTGTGCGAGAGAAATGTATTTTATTTTATTATTCCTTTCAGGATTACATTTTTGTTGGTATAAATGTTTAAATGGGGACAAAAATTCAAAGTATTCTGACCTTTTCTAATTAATAAATTTAAAACATAAGGTTCCCTTGGTATTTTACTTGTCTTTCAAGACTAAAGTGAGGAATTTTCCCACTTCGAGTAAATACATATATCTACATATTTCCTGGAAACAAAAGGATTCAGGCCATTTTCTTTTGTAATCCAATTAAAGACAGGAAACATTTCAAAATGAAAAATTCTTCACAGCAGCACTAAGGAAAACAAGTACTAACATTTTTTTTTAAAACACATTCGCTTTACAGATCAATCGATTGGATAAGAAATATGCCTATATAATAGAACTGTTCTTGGAATTATGTATGTAGGTTTTGGGAGTTTTGTGTCTGGAAACCAAATGAAATATAGTCAGGTATTAATACTTTAACTTAGTGTTCATAGCGATAAACCATGACATTTAAAGAGATGAAAGTAATTTAGAACTATATTTTCTTTTGTTTTAGGAAAGAGTAAAAGTAAAAGCTATGATGAATGAATATTTTCAAATATTTGAAAGTAAAACCCATTTAGTTCGTAAATTTCATAAATTTTAAACTTCAATTAAAACACCGTTCAAAATCGAATGGAAAATTTTGCACACGGATAAATCACTAAGCCACTAGAGCATAGCGGTCCAGTATAGTATAACACCTATATAAGCAGCATGCCAGCACCCATATAATTCTTCATCATCATTTCTTTCTATTCAACTTTCTATCTCGCAATCTAAACTGCACAACTAAACAACCAACGGCCAATGACGTTTGTTTATAAAGTGTAACAAATCAGTTTAATGCTGCTGCTGCTAACCCAGTTAATAATAACATTGAAAAATTACAAAAATTCGTGCAATTATGTCGTTGAGATGATTTTCTTTTCATCGTCAATTAGCAATTCATTTGAGAAACTTTACTTTTACATTGTGCAGCGTATGCAGTGGTGTGCGTACTAAGTTATGGGCAACAAAAAAAACAGGGCACAACGATGAGATCTGTTTAAAAAAAATGTAGCTTTATTTGGAACTCAATTACGGATTGACATAGAGTGTGACTTTTGTGTTGTGATTTACCAGCAATCAAAAAGGCATTTATTGATTTGAAGAGGTGAATGGGAATCAAAAGAATCTTCTTCAAGTTTCTTCAATCTAATAATTTTTGTATTCTTCCAGATAGCATCGTCTGTCCTCATTTTCACACTGATATGGTTTATTAAAAATAGTACAAATTAGTAACGAATCTAATGGCTAGTTTTTTAATCAGGCTTATTTTGAGTTTCACCCAAACAACATTCCGCCCGGAATATTTGACATTTCACTTTTCACCTATTATGTCATTGACAGCCAAAATGTTCACTTATTTTTAGTTGGCGAACAAAATTTCGTTCGGGCGAACTAACAATAGTTTTTAAAATTCCGGGCGAACAAAAAAATTTTAAAATGAAATATTTTACGGGTAAAACTCACAATAAGGCAGAATATCTTTGTTGTCAACCCCATTTTTTTACTGAGCAAACTGTGGTATCCAAAATAATACTTTTGCATACCAATTTCGTTTTAGGTTTTCAAACAGTTGACTTTTGCAGTTTGCGTTTAAGAACATGTTGCAATTGCATTTTTTACCTAAAATAAGTTTTTGAAAACAGACGCATTCACTGTGTCAACGTATCCGTCCATGTCAGCGGATCTGTCGACGTTGGAAGTGACAACATCATTTTGTGGAAATTGACAGATTCAATACGTTATTGAATTATTTGAAGTTGGCATCAGCGTTGCCGAAGTGGCACGATCGTGCTTTTCTGACACGAAAATTTCATTGTGGCATGAAAAAATTCAATATGGCACGGTCTTCTTATTCCCATTTTATACTTCAAATAAAGCGAATTTTGAAGACATTTTAAATAAATTGTTTCAAATGGAGTAAAAAACTAGCAGAAACTCTTATTTTTTCATAATATACGAATAAAGCAAATTATTTCTTCTAATTTTTTGTTTTATTTTACCCATAATTGAATTAAACGTTTATTTAATTCACATAAGAATTTGCGTTTTTTATATAAAATGGCACGTTTTTTTTTTTAGAAAATGGCACGTTTTTCTAGAATATGTGGAACGGAAATTTTTTTTATGGCCGGAAACTCTGGTTGGAATTACCACTTAAGATATCGAACATAATTTCGAGTATCGAATTAGATTTTTGACATATCCTCGTCAGTGAACGTGTTTTTTTTTTCATTTGACAAATACTAGACAAACTAGTAGTAGGAAAATTGCATACGAGAAAATGTAAGTTATTTTGTTTTCTAAAAATATTTACATATACAAAATATTTATTGAAATTGTTTCAGAATGAACTTAAATAAAATCAAACATACGTTTTGGCAAGAATTGAGTGTTTTCGCAATAAACATATTCTTCAAAAAAATCGGATAGCGACGATATAGCCACCAAAATATCCATTCTTAACATTTTGAAATTAAAATTGTCAAACTCGAAACGCAAACAAAATATAAGCAAAAACTGCTACAAAAAGACAAAATGTATTTACTAGAGTCCTATTAATACAATTGGCGCGTTCAGAAAAATTATATATTTCAGATTTTTCTCACTCAAAAGGTGAGCAAGCGAATCCTCAGAGTTTTGACAGCAAAACTGAGAAATTTTACTAAGCAATCCTGTTCATTTAACTGATTGCTGAGATCTCCGAGATCTCATTTTCCTGAACACGCCTAAAATCTAAAAACTGAAAATCATGGGGGTAAGTTCAAATGAAGTATGTCGCTTATATGGTGAGATTAAGTTCATTTGCAGTAAACTCTTTTAAAAACTATTGTTCGCAAAGCCAACATTTAGAACAAATCTTAGCAAAATAAGACAATATACTTCAGAATAATATACCACTGTTTCTATCTTTTTTTTATGAAGTCCTACATACATACATAACTTACTGCTGCTGCAAATAACGTGATTCCCATAAAAATAAGTTCAAACTACACTCAATGGTATTACAAAAAAAAAATAATAAACAAATAAGCAATTTCCAAAAGCAGCATCTTTAATTTTATATTTCAGTGTTAAGGTCGTATTTTTGTGTGTTTTTGTTTGCAAACATTTCAAGATCAAAATAAATTAATTGTGTTATTTATGTTGTATCTTTTAACAACTTTTACTTCTGTTGTTGCCGCTAGAGTTGTGAAGAAAACCATAAACCGCACTAAAAGCAATTTCGAATAAATAACAAAAGAAGAAGAAAGGAAAAAAAAATAAACAAAAACAACTTAGCGATGAAATGGAATAAGAAAAAAAAAACATAATTTCGAACATAAGAACAAGAATTAATTAAACATAAAAAAAAGATACTACACCGTTAATGAGCTAGAAAAATCGCAAAAACCCGGAAAATTAAAGCAGAAGGCAAAGCGAATGAGTACTTTTACTTTTGTTGTTGGTTGTTGATGTTGTTATGATTTCTTACTTAAAGCTCTGTTAACACTTTTTGCTCTGTTGTGATGTGTGCTGATTGTTGTAGGTATTGTTTTGTTTATTTTATTTTTTGTTTATATGTAACGTGACTTTATGTTTAAGCGTTAATTTTAATTAGAAAAAAAATATTTTCAAAAGCGCTCGCTAATTAAAATCATATAAGAATACAAATAAAATAAACAAACAAAATACAAAACCAAAACAAAAAACAACAAATCAAAAAGTGGGTGTGAGTGTAATGTTTGTGCACCACAAAATAATTTTATAAAACAAATTCAAAGAAATAAGAAGTATAAAATGAGATAAATTGATAAAGGAAGGAAGGAATCATATTTTTTTTTTTCTTATTTTATAGGTTTTTGGAAAGGAGGAGAGCGATATTTGTATGGATTTTTGTTGTTATTTTGTACAAACCTTGCGGCCAAATGTTATCTTAAAGAAGAAATTCAAAATCGAATTGGGCCATCTGAGACCGAGGGCATGTTGCAAATTGACTTTGTAGCCCTTGAGCACATTGTCAGGATATTTGGCACGCCAGTAGAAGATAATCCAAATTAAATGATTTTCCAACATTTGAATCATTGCATATGAGACATTACGTTGTTCAAGTGTAAGGGCGGCATCAAGATCCTTTTCATATTTTGCTGATAATTCTTTGATAATTATGGCTGAGTCGGCAATTTCTTCGCCATTGAGCTCAATAAATGGCAATTGTCCTTTTTTGGAACGGAAGCGCATTTTGTGATCGACATTCTGTAAGGAAAAAAAAAAGAAAGAAAGAAAATTAGAATAAGTTAATTTCATTTAATTCAAATTTATGTTTTTAAGGATTTTTTTTTAAACTTAGAATTCCCTAACGTCAAAAACCTATCCCACAAGCCGGATATCAAAAAAGAAACTTAAAAACAATAAATATATGAATTCATATAATCAGTCCATTGAGCACCTTCAACGAATCCTTCTATTCTATTTTGGATATAAATAAAACACCCATATTCAAGAAAAGGTCCAATGTCTAGTCTAAGTGTTTATGTTTACAGAAAAGTATAACCCAACTTAAAAAATAATTTAATTTAAAGTTGAGAACATTCAATTTGGAAAAGTGTCAAACTTTCTTATAAGAAGTCTATCATCAAGGGTATCTATACATTATTTTTATATACCTTTCAATTTCAATAACCTTCAATAAAACACCATAAGCCAAGCTCATTCTATTTACAAATTTATTCCCTAAATCTCTTGACAATTTCCGAACTACAATAAATTCTTTCATTTTGAATATTTAATAGAAAATGAATTCTCCATCAAGGGATAATAATATATACCCAAGCACACAATAGTATAACAAAAAAAATAAGTCTCCAAAGGATCCTTAATTGAGATAAGAATACAGAAAAAAGGAAAAAAAGAATTAATATATGTATACATTAGCCATATATATCCTTTTACATTTAAAAGCTCAATATAAACCCAAAGCCATTTTTATCAATTTTATATTCGATTTTTTCGCATTCATCCTTATCAAGGACCAATGAACATGCATAACGGGATTTTAATAATAACAAAAAAAAATGTCCATAATCGATATTCATCCCCAGACAACCTTTCTATTGGTTCGTTGTGAAAATGATAACAAACATGTCTGCGTCAAATGAACGAGCTTTTTTTGCAATTTTTGCAATGAACGTTTTTTATTTTGGTTTTTATTCATGATGGCTTAATAATTTTATATCTTACCACCCACACACAAAAAACCATATTGATTGCTAGTTCGGTTAATAAAAAATCATAACTCCTTTTTTTTCGAAAATAAACCTGGTCTTAACCTGTGTACAAAAGTTCACCAAGAAATTAATCCATATATGGGGAAATTTAAGACCCTATTTGATTGAAATCAGTGAAATATTAAATTTCCTCTTTTTTTTTGTTTCTTAATTCAAAAAATTGTATAACTAGTTAAAACAGCACCTGCTGAAACAATGTTATTTCCAAAAATTGCGGTATCATGTTTTTCATTTTTTTTCTTACTTTTTTGTTCGTATATTTGTTAGGTGAATTTTTGATTTATATATAATTCTATTCATGTATAGCAGCTCTTTTAAGGAAAGTCTCTAGGGAAGCTCTTGAAAATTTGCAACTCAATGAGTTTATTGTAATGGCTTCCTATCAGGAACAAGAACAAGAGGAAGTTTGCACAGGTACATCTATATAATATACGAATTAAATTCCAAGCCAACCGTGCCAGAGAAGACAAATTGCCGACCCAAATTTTTCGGTTAACAAGCAAAAAGACAAAGCAAAAAAAAAAAAAAAACCCACGAGGGAGTGAAGCCTTTAAATTATGGCATATAGAACACCATAATAAACAAAACATAAACAAGTCAAACCACAAGGAGTAATTTTGTTTTTTTGTATAATTTGATGATAAAGATTTTTTTTTTTAAATATTCCCCTATCTATACCTTTTGTAATAGGGCACTAATACAAATAAAAAATGTCCTTCTCTGAAAAAAAAACTAAGTGGTAAATAGTTTTTTGTGTGAAGAGTTGTGGAGTAGTGAGAAATATGGGCATTAGAAGGTACAGAAAGGAAGTCACGTAGTAGTACAACTTTGTTTTAATATAAATACAATTATGGTTCAATCTATTGCGTTCACCGTCATCTTGTTTCTATTCTTTAATACACTTAACTTTGAAACTAAAGATATGAAGCCAAATCCGATCAGCTTTTAAAATATGTATAGGTTTTCAAAATGTTAAATTCTTCCTTTAAAAAATTTATTGTAATAAATTCTTCAAATGATAGGTTTGTTTGGTTTGTTTTTTGTTTTAAGCAAAATGTGTAAACTGTCAAACTTTGAAAGAAAGAGAAAATACTTTCAGAGAGGGAAAACTTTGCAAAAAGTTAACAAACAGACTGAACGACTTATTGGATTAAATGTAATTTTGTTTGTACAAGACGGTCAAACGGTGACAAATCATTTTGAATCTTGTAATTTTTAAATTGTAAAATTTGGATAAAATACGGAACTACCGATTGCGACACGTCGAGTTCTGTGATTTAAAATTAAGTTGGCAAATACTCAAATAATTTTTTTTAAATATTCTTAGCGAACGTCAAAGCACAGCCACCAACAGCTTTGTATTTGACAGTTTTTACACTCGTTGCACACAGAAATTTGCAAGCTATCCAATGGGGGGTTTTTAATTAACAAACACGAATTTTAGAGAATTTGTGACAATTTGTGTAATTTTGCAAGAAATTTCACGTTACTAAACAGAGCTAATAAAAGAAAAAAATGAAAAATTATTTCTTTTGACAGCACCCCGTCAACTAATTTTTTGACGTTTGATTGAGCGCTGAGTGTTTGAAAAAATTTATTTGTTTGTTTAATTCAACCTTGAATTGAAATTGCAACTAGATTTTAAGGCACCAGTAATAATTTAATTAGAAATTACTCAATTTTTTATTTCTAACCAAACAAATTTTCATTTTGACCTAACCGTGCGTTTTTTCCAATTTCGGGACAATTAACGCGGCCATCAAAGAAAAAAATTTAAGTAAACTCGGAATATAAATTAATTGAAAAATAATTTCAACTAGGGTTTAATTTCGAAACGTCTTACGTCAACTTAAGTTTAGCTTTGAAATTCCCTAAAATTATTTAATTATTTTCATCTGTTGGTCCTGCTTTTGTTTTAAAAAGATATTTCATATTTTAATTAAATTTTCAAGTTCAAATAAAAATAAAGGAGGGAAAAAGAATTTTTAAACTAAAAACAAAAAAAATAACGTACAGCCGTTAGATTGTTGAAATAAGAATCGTCATCCGTACTACTTAAACCAATCCAACAACCCTCGCTAAAAAAAAAAAAACACTTAGCACTTAACCCAATACTTTAAAATCATTTGTGCACAGCAGCGCAACGCTTTCTTCGTTCACGATACGCTACGCCATATTCATATACTTTAAATTTACAACCCTATTTTCTCAAGTTCTTTATTAAATCCCAGAGAGAAATATAATTTTGGTAGAAATTTGGAATTTTTGTACTAATTCTTCATCACCAAGCATTACTATGGCTGTTTGAAGTGTGTGTTATTTTTCAATTGAAGGAAAATATATGACGATTTGTGTTTCACGAAAAAAGAGGGGGAACTTTTTATCTCTTTGTATATTGGCATTCAAGTGTAATCGTATTTCACCATTAGAATGGATATTACATTAATTTATTCACACTTTGTCAAAGAGAAAAGTAAGAGATAGAGCGAGAGCGAGAGAGTGCTAATGAGAGTGAGGGAGAGAGAGAAAGATGATGGATGCGAATTGCCGTTTTTGTAAAAATGTAGAACAATTAAACCATTGAATTGAAATGATGGTGTAGAATGTAGATGATGATGATGAAATATGAAACAATGAAAGTGTAAAAAAAAAGATGGTGTGTTGAAAATTTTCCGAAAAAGGTTTGTAACTGCAAAAGAGATTGAAAACTGAAGGCGGAAATTAAAATTGCTGTTTGGTGGCTGAGCAATTTAAGAGTTACACATATAAATTGATTTAATTGTAATTTTTTTTTTTAAACCTAATTCAGTCATGGTGTCAGATTTTTGAAGGTTGGAACGAAATATAAGGCGAATAAATTTATTTTTGTGGTAAACATAATATTTTATGTCAAAAGAAGGGAGCCAAATTAAAAACGTTTTCCTTTCCAGAATCACACAAGCTTTACATTAATTTGTAAACAAGGTTTATCTACTAAAAGAATGTCTAAGTAAAGTTTTGTTCATTTATCCGACCCATTTAAGCGAAGTGTCATAAATTCATCCTCTCTCGCATGCAACCATAACAATTCTACTAGATTAATTAAACATTTTTTTATTGTAGAATTACACAGACAAGTGCTGTCAGTTTAACAGTAAATTAAGTTAATTTATCTAAATTGTCATGTTTATTTAACAGGATTACTAATTTAAGCTAAAAAACTAAAGAGGTGTCATGTAAATTTTAAAATGACTTTTCTTGATATAACACGACGACATGTTTAAATCTTGTAGCTCGTTATAACTATTAAACATGATCAATCGTGTTGAAAAAAATTATAAGCTGATAACTGGTCTCGCATACTTTGCGAGAGCTAAGTACCTAACAGCCTTTAAAATGGAAATAAATTGCCAAAAAAGAATTTCAAACAAATATCTGCAATTTTATTTTCCACAATAATTAACTGATTTCAAACTTATCCAGATTTCTCTTGTTTTCTACCACTTTCAGCACCATCCTGTTTACGTACGTCCATTTTGTGAAAAGTGAACTTTTTTCTTATTTGCCTATCTTTTATTTTTTTATGAAATATGTATGTATGTGTATGTCTATTTTTTTAAAGAAAATAATGTATTAATTGTAATTACATTTCTTTATTATTTTTTTATCAGTATTATTGTGAGTTACACCCAAACAACATTCCGCCCGAAAAATTTGACATTTTACTTTTCATCTATTGTGAATTTAACCCAAAATTTCAAAAATTCTCCTTATTGTGAATATTGTGGCGGAATGTAATGGCATTGGCAGCCTAAATGTTTGCTTATTTTTTGTAGGCGAACGAAATTTTGTTCTGACGAAAGCTTTTAAAATTTCGGGGGAAAACATTTTTAAGGTGAAAAATTTTTCAGGTGAAATTCACAATAAGGGTGAATAAAGATATAATGTCACAAAAGAAATTCCAATCAATTTTGTCGCATAATTCCTTTTTTGCAATGAAGACGCTTTTGTTTATTTTTTGTTGACGTTTTAAAAGTAGTAGACATTTTTTGTTCAAAGCGTTCGTGTTACTTTTGAACATTTTCATTAAGAGAGAATTTGATATTCATTGTTAAAAATTTAACAGATTACAATTTGAAGTTCAAAAAATATCGGAACAAACCAAATGTCAAACTTTAGATGTTTTTTTGCACAAAACAATGTCACATTGTGACATTTTCTTAAACGAATAAAAAACTTTTTTTTTTTTTTAAATCACATTATTATCTAAACATTTAAATTCAAAATGAAAATTTATTCATAATCTTTTAAATTCGAATAAAAATCCAAAAACACTTTAAATCCACCATTGAAAGAAAAAAAAACCTAAGTAAATGTTTTAAGATATTTTTTAAAATTTTTATCTCATCGTTATCACGTCAATCTGTCTAAAAATAACCATCCAGCTATACATCAAAAGTTCCCAACTCCGTGTACATACATAATGTACCTAACATTACTTTCAAATCCTATTAATCTTCACCTATCAAAGAAAAAAGAGAAAAAGGTTATTTTTTTTATTAAAAATAGCCTAATCATCATCCCATCATCCGTTGCCTTTTCTTGTAGATAGATAACATTAAAATTTTAACCCAAATCAATTTTTTTCTCTCACATCGAGAATCCACAGAAATCTCGGGTTGTATGTAAATATAAGATAAAAAAAAATAATAATACAAATTTTTCAGTAGGACGACGCCCTTTTGCTGTTTTTCTCATTCAAAACCAGCTGCATCAGATTCAGAATCCCCGGTTGCCCATATTTTCAAAGTTCAAACTAAACCAAACCAGCACGTACACCATCAACAACTACCACCACCACCACTCTCTCTGTAGAGCACCAACAGCAGAGCAGCATTGATTTGCAAAACTGCTCCATCATTTCCCTAAATCCATAGTTAACTAACCCCAGGGAACTGCTGCTACTGCTACCAAAAAAGGACATTGGTCACGTGGTTTTGTATAAATTATACGTTTGCAAGAAGAGGAGTATGTATGTGTATTTTCATAAGGTGATGATTCTCATTTATATAAAAATAAAAGGAGTAGGTAGGTACACAGAAAATTTACATATTATAAATGTTGATAGGTATGTATGTATGTTTTGAGGAAATGACATACAGTGGATCACGATTCTGGCGCCATCTGTTTGAGCACGATTGCACGAATAGGATTTTTTTTTGTCTTGTCGCTATATTTTTTGTAAAAACGAACAATTCGCATGTAAAATATTTTGATACAACAACTTAGATATTAAAGTATCGCCACCCTCTTCTTGGGAAAATTGAGACTGAACGGGGAGGAGGAGATATTTTATAAATTCATGTCTCCTTATAAAAAAAACATGAGACATGTTATTATTTATCGTCGCCCAACAGGCTGTAATTTTAAATTCACAAAACATTTAAATAAAAAGAAATTTTTTGCATGTTTTTTAGCCATTTTCAAACCACCATTTCCCTCTCACCCCCCTTTCAACCGTTTGAAGAAAATTAAATTTAATTGTGTATGTGAGAGCATTTCATGCGGAAGTTCTGTACACACACTCGGATAATGATAAGCGCCCTTAGCAACAAGCTCTAATTTTCAACAGTCATTTCGAGCAACGAGAACAAGGAAAAAGAGAATGAGAGAGAGAGAGGAGACATAGAGAGCGGGAGAAGGAAAGACAGAGAGAGAGAATGAGGAAGGGGGTTATTTTCTGTGTATAAAACCAATGAAAATACTTTAATGAGAGAAAGGGGAGTAAGCTCCTTCTAATTCTGTTGTCTTGAAAACGTCCTAATTACAAAAGGGGAGTGTATTGGTAGATACCTTTGTTTGTTGTATCCTCTCGAACTCATACACAATCTCAACAATCAACAGGACTTTTTCAAATTAAAACAAAACCAAAAATGGAGCTAGCATCGATTAAAGTACCAACAGCTGCAGCATAATACACTACAACTCTATATTATTCCCGTTGTGATTTTTGAATCAGAACAGGAAGTTTTTAAGCAGCTACCTACCTGTTCTCTGGTATAGAGACACAACTGAGGCGTTGTCCTTTTTCATGTTTCATTTCCAGCGTTCGCATGAGAAAGACCAATTTGAAAAGTCGAAGGGAAGAAGAAAGCTTTCGATAAATTAAAGCTTTTTATGCAAGGAAAACTTAACTTGAGCTTGTGGGTAGGTAAAGGTATAACCAGAACCCGATAGGGCAATAGGGGAGAAGATTGACGTTTTTTATTCTTCTGTGTGTTTTTTTTTTTTGTAATTTCGCCAGTATTGTCTGGAAGTCATTGCTTCATTTCTTCGATTTTTATTTTTTTTAGCTCTTTAATTGCAGTGATTATAAAATGCCGCGCCGCAATGGGAGTCGAAAAATGCGCCCTACCATTTAGAAAAAAAATATCCCGAGGGTTGGAATGAACAAAGCATGGCGACGAAAATTATATGCCTACCTACCAAGCATACGGTTACACGTGTTTCGATTTTTACGTTACTCCAACAACAACAGTAAAAAAAAAACACGAGGGTGATTTTGAGTAATTTGCCTCTTTTGACTGACTAGTGAATGCCTGCATGAATAAAGATAGCAAATAAATTATTTTTGTTCCTTTTGGACAGATGAAAAACAAAAACCACTGCGAGATATCATGTCAAAAAGGAATGAAAATATTTGCCGGTAATATAGATATGAACAAACTAATAATAACACTATTTTAACACGTTCTATAACTACAGCTGCAGAAGGTGGAAGAAAGATTGGTTAGTGTGGAATCACTAATTCGCAGCAGTTGAATATTTATGATTGGGGTGCTAAGGTTCTATTAATTTTCTAACCCAAAATATGATTAAGAACTTCTTCGTTTGTTTGTGAAAAAGTTCTATACAATAGCCGTGTTTTTTTGGGAATCTATACATAGTACAGTAAGAAATTCCCAAAAAAACGCATCGGCAGTAGCCTGGTTTTTATATTTCACGTTTGGCACTACCGAATAACAGCTGTCAGAATAATTTAAAAAAAAATACAAATAAAAGAAAGTTTGCTACAAATGAAAAGGAAAACAAAAAATAACTTGAGCCAAAAATTAATTATAGTTACATAAAATGGACAATTTTTCAGAAGATATGGTAAGAAAACATAGAAAAAGATATTCTTTTTTAAATAATTCATGAAATAATTGTAGATTTTGCGTGAACTGTTGGAGTCCAGTGAAAGTGGAAACGAAGCTGAAACTCTTCGGCCCTCACCGCATAAAACTCCAATAACGCTTCAGTTCTTTTTTTTGTCCAGTTCGTTCTAACCTTCCTATCCTACTGATTAGAATTGTTTAATCATATAATTTATATTAATTTTCTTTTTACCTTTTTCCTTTGTCAGACATTTCGGTTTCAGCAATAAAAATAAATTCTTCAGGAAAAGGCAGCGATAAACATATGTTTCAGGAAAGGGGTTTGTTCGTAGATTATGGTCGAAATAAGTTGTGGTTTATGTATCATGTAGTAGATGACGTCATCGGCGATCATTTTTGTTAGATCATATAATGATTTTTTAACTGAATTCTATGTAGTTCTTCAATCAGAAGTGCATTTAAATGCATTTTTATTTAAATCAAGTTTTAAAAAAACCGATAACGAATAAAATCAATTGATTTTTTTGGTTGAATCGAAAATGATAGATTGATTTTTTTGGTCAATGGAAAAACAGCCATGAAAAACACACAACTACTTTATAAACACAGCCATCGAGATGCAAATAATAGTCAATCCCACCAACATCTGAAAACAAAACCACCAAAATTCCATTCGATACTCGAATAAACGTCACAAACCTATCCGCAGTAGGATTCTACTTCTGCTTTTATTGGCAGTAATTCTACTGTGGATGTTGTATTTGTAACTCGTGTAAAATCCTACTGTACTGTGAATAGCTTTTCCAAGAAAACACGACTAATATTAGTTATTCGATGAGAATGTTATATATTTGTCCTACATCATGTTTGGAATAATAAATTAAAAGGAACCATCATTTTGTACTTCGGCATAATGGTTAAACTTTTTGATCCATGAGATTTTCATTGGTTTTCAAAAATATTGATAATGGAAATTTGTATGGTAAATAACTAAAGATGGTTGATTTAAGATAGAGAGATAAAACATCAAGGATTATAAAAAAGGGAGTTGTGCTTTGACGAAACATCACAGACTTTGGGGGATTTATTTGTCAACCCTACCCACCTACTTTCAGTTTTGTGAGTTCGGAATAAATTTTTATATAATATGATAATAAATTGAGTGACAGGTTAGAAGAGAGAAAAACGTGATTTGTATACGAAAGTAAATGGTAAAACTTGAAGTGTCAAGAAGAAAAAGGTTTCAAGGGATTTACCCTTATAATATTTTTTTATTACCTACTGGTGGACTTAAATTAAGAATTTCGGAATTAATGTAAAAAAAAAAAATATATTAATACAATTTTCTTTTATTAAAAGCAGGATTAACAAGAACATAAAATTAACTTAATTGATTGCATTTTTAAATAAAGGCTCTCTACGTCTAAACCGCATATTTGTTTGGAATCAGCTATCTTTATGAATGACAACGATAATTCAGAACAGATGGCTTTCTTTAAGACAAAATCAAACATAAACATCAAGTTGGCTCCGAAAATTGTTTTAATTGTTATTGAGTGACATTTTTCTTGCTTGGGAAGCATGCTTTCCAAGACATACAGGCGACCGACGGACGATATCACGAAACCCATTTTTTCATTTTACATCAATTTTTTTTTCTCTTCGATTGTCTAAGCTTTTTTGATAAAGGACTGATTTTGACAAAACTTCACAGAAACACTTTTGGGGTAATACCGAAAATCATCCTGAAATTTTGAGCTTAATCGGTTCTGATTTTTTGGAATCCACATTACATTCTTAGAAACATGGGTAAATATGTAGGTACATAAATATATTATACATTTAATTTCATAAATTTGTCAAACATTACAAAAAAAAAAACTAGTGAGTTAGACCAATATTTTTGTATTCAAAAATGAATTTTTGAAATTCCAAATCATCATTTAAAAAAAAGCTGATGGAGATATGTTTAACTGTTGCTGATTGAAGAGTAAATTGGTGTAGGTAAAAAATGTTCAGCTTGAAATTTGGAACTTTTTTTTGTTATATATAAAGCAGATTCTCTGTATATGGTCAAGTGCCCAAAAAATAGAAGGCAAAAATGGACAAAGCTTCCAAAAAAAAACAGATAAAATAATTAAAACAAATTCAAAAATTCCCCTTGTGAGGTACCAAATTTAAAACAAATCTACAAAGCAGTCTTAAGCTATAGCTGCTTATACAGATAGAAATTCCTCGAGCATTTTTTTGTCTTCTTAAATTTTAAAGTGTACCTAACTTCATCATTAACAAAAAAAAAAAAAAAAAAAAAAAACATAAAAAATCTGATCAATTATTCAAATTCTTAGTAGCTAAACACGATTTTGAAAATTATTATTAACTCGCTGAGTACCTACAGTAACCATAAAATTTATGAGTAAAAAGATTATTTCAACTTTTAAATAAATAATTGTAATATATAACTGCAGTTTTTCAACAGCAGCGGCCGAATACTCAATTTGACTAAAAAAAACAGCAACAAAAAAAAAAACACATCTTTAAAACTATTATTGTAATTATTTTAAGTTTTTGAGTCATTGACCGAAAAATTGTTCTGCACATTTTAACTGTCAAAATTACCAATTTTATATAATACTGTCTTGAGGATTATTATTTAGTAAAAAAAATAAAACAGTAGTATATACAAATTAGATTTCATCATTTTGGGATATTTTGGACTTTTTCCTCTAAATTTTGTACATAACTTCATTGAAATTACTTTAAAATAAATTTTTTAGATTCCAGCACATATTTTAAGACATTTCAGACATTAATTTGACAAAATGCCTGACTTGCACATTTAGACGCTGTTACTTTTTTATTATTGAAATTTCGAACCTAAACTTTGAAGGCCACATTAGTCCACTTCCTCGCATTATTTAAAACTTGACGGAGAAGTCCATATAGAAGTTCATCTTAAAGCCATTTGATGAAACAGCTAATTCTTTATTCATATAAACTATCGATAATTTTAAATGATAATTCGAGCTGGTAACACAGTTTTTAGAATTTAGTTAAGAAATCTTAGCTAAGCCTAGATTGTTTTCTGAGCTGAAATCTAAACATTTTGTTACAGTTTCTAATTATTATTTGTTATCGATAGTTTGCATGGAATTGTCAAAATTTTGAACTATCGCGAATCAAATAATATTTTGGTTTATTACAAAATGGTGGGTTAGTGTTTTGGACGGTGTTTACATTGGAAAGGCTCCACCGCCGCGCCGCCGCCGACTCATTTTTGACTCATTTAAAAAATGCTGCCTTATCTTTCTCACAATGAAGTGTGAGCAAATTAAAATACTGAGATGTCAAAATGAGTCGGCGGAATGATTCCTGATCGACCTTTTTGCAATAAACATAAAATTGCTTCTCGATAGCTTAAAAAAATATTTTGATTTTTCAATACAAACTATCGATAACAAAGAAAAAAAGCGAGCGGCAAAAAAACAGTTTTAAGAGTTAAGCCCATAAAATTATCTGGACTTAGCTAAGATTTCTGGAATAAACTCTAAAATCTGTATTTACCAGCTCGAATTATAACTGTGTTATCGATAGTTTATATGGAAACATCAAAATATTTTCGATTTGTTGTTGAAATAAAAATGTATCTATAGATTGTTTAGACCAGACCTATCTTTTCGTTCAAATCTCAATACGAACCTATTCAATGAATATGTATACATAAAGAATGAGAGCACGTAGAAAATTCAACATAGCAAGTTCATCATGCAACTTTGTCTACTCCTTTATATAAGCTTTGTAATTTTCTCTCCTATAAATCGAAGCATCTTGAAGATATTTTTACACTTTTATTATTCTCTTTTAAAATAAGTAAAAATAAGCAATAGCTAAATATATATTTCAGTTACTCTTTTTTATTTTTATTTATAAATCTAGGTTTCATGTTTCATTGGTAAAATTCCATTCAAGTTTTATTCTTTCACAATAAAAAAAGTAAAATGTGTGTAGGCTTTATTTTTCTTCTTCTTTATATTGTTACGATATTACAAATCCTTTCAAACATATGTATTTTTGTATGAATCCTATTTTAGGCTTGTAAATTTTATTTCTGATCCAATTGGCACGTTCGATTTTGAAATAATTTTACCATAAATTGTACTATACATATACAGTTAGAAATGGCTTTAATACTTCCAAGTCAGACTGATTTATTACTCACATCCGTCCTTATCGCCGTCGTCATCTTGGGAAAATAAAAAACCCTTCATTTATTTTCTCAGGAAAAGAAAAACATGTATGTAGAAATCTTTATTTCTAACAAGGCTAAAAGTGGGTTCCTAATTGAAATAACGGATACGCCTAAAGTCATGTAGTTCTCTCAACACCATCAAGCTTGAGCTTGAGCTTGCACTTACATGGAAAATCAATCCCTTTTCCATTTTGATCATGAAATAGAATTATGTAGGATGGTGGAGTTGAGGGAAGGGATGTGTGTAGGTTGAGCGGAGAGATGGGGGGTAATCTGGGAAATATTATACAAAGCAATATAAAGTTCTATCAAACATAAATAAATCCATATATACATAGATACATATACATATATCGCAATAAAAATGTTCCAGCAATAAAATAATGTTTCCTTATTCAGAACATGTTGCTCTCTATGTATGAAACTCTCCTGCTGCTTTTGCTACATTATACACGTATCCGTTAACATAAAAAGAATCTCTCCATTCAATTGGAAGGATAAATCCCAGTTGGCCAATAAAATGTTCCCCATATTACAATCGACTCTATACTCCTACTAAACTACCATATATGACTATTGATTCAAGCTCAAATATAACATTAAGTTATATGAACGTACTTCATATGAAATGAAACATGAAATTAATTGATTAAATTTTGCCTCCTACGGCAACAACAATAGATACAAACATACCTACGTAAGGGTGTGGTAATAGGATGGGAGGTTAAGGTTAGGATAAGTGCTGAAATCGGTATAGCCTTAAGAAGATGAAGACGAAGGAGTTGAATATATGTGATGTGTATAAAGTTTTATCATCAATTCCTTTTTCTCTGTGCACAAAAAAAAAAAAAACCCTAACATTTTCTTAAAATTGATTTAAGTAAAGTGGTGGAAATATATCCATGGAAAGATTTCAAAATGCTTCTAATTTTCCAGGGCCGGATTCATACTAAATTTAAATTTTAATAGTTATCAATTGCCTTGTATTATAGATACCACGTAGAAGTTGTTTGCTGGCACCCGACAATGATTTTTTTTTTTTTTTTTTTAATTATTTTTTAGTTTTACTTCTCAAAACATTATAAAAGACCTACAATCCGATTTTTAATATCTATGTAAAAAGTGTTTTTTAAGAGATTTGAATATTAAATTGGCAACACTGTTTCTAGTGACAGTTAATAGTTAATTTGACAGCTGACAGATGATGTGTGTTCAGTATATTTTGCAGTTTCATAGTTAATTACGGGGTTTTTGATTAAAGTATGGTTTTTAAATTGACAACACTGATTTTAGTGACAGTTGATATGTGACAGATTTTAAACTCATCGCACTACCCTCCCGACGAGGCAAGCAAGTAGCTTTTTTTTTAAATCAAAAGACAATAGCGCAAAATTTTAAACGATTTAGTACGATGTTATAGCCATTTCATCATACTAAAAATGGTTTAACATCGTACTAAATCGTTTAAAATTTTGCGCTATTGTAATTAAAATGCGTCTCCAGAGTCCAGGCTAAACGCGTTATTTAAACAAAAAGCTTGATGTGGAGAGGAAAGCTTACGGTATTAAGGAATTTTGAAACACACCTTACTAGCTTCCCACCGCGTGAAAGTATATTTCCTTTCTCAACGCTCAGTATGAAGTATTGGATATTTTAACATTCAATACTGCTTCATATTTGTTTAGATGGATTTTCTTGAAACATGAATAATTATTATTATTTTAATAATAAATTAAGAGTTTCCAAAAATTAGAATAAAAAATGGTCCCAAAAACTCGTTTTACCAACACAATTTGCACAATTGAGTCCGCTAATGTATTTAGCAAAACTTTTATTTAAATAAAGAAAAGACCCCGATCCCGAAATAAAATTTCATTTGAATAAACTTTCCACAACTCTTCTTACAAATTTTGTTTTTTTTTTTCTTTCGCTTCTTTCTAAAATCTACTCGTCTTTTGATGTATTCAATCTTTATAATATGAGATGTCGAAAAATTTGTTAAAAAAATGCATTTTTGTCTCATAAAATAAAACACAAAAAAAAAGGAATAAAATAATATTCTGAGAGTTTTTCAATGTTCCTTTTTTTTTGTTGGCCTTAGGGGGCGAAAATTAAACACAAAGGAAAAATTGCAATTGACATAAAGTATAGGTAGTATAAAAAAAAGTTTAAAAAAGAGAAGATTTTTGTGTGTCGAATATGGTTGTGGTGGCGTGGCGGGTATTTTTTCTTCTTTTTTTTTTTTATATCCTTGAAGTTGTGAAGTTTTAACGCCCCGAGGACATAAACCAAATTTGAGTGAATGAATATTTCATTATATTTGTGTTTGTATTTTTTGTTCTTTTTATTTTTGTTGTTGTTGTTAATGTTGAATGAAAGAAGAAAGTATATTATATGAGATTTTCAAAAGATTTGGACTTTGTTTGAGTAAACAGAAAAGAAGGTCTGTTGCTACTGCTTAAATATACTTTTTTTTCGTAAAGTACGTACCTATCTATTTGACATTTTTTGTTCGTCTTTTTTCTTAGCAGAAAGAATTCTTTCTGTCTGGATAGGATAGGATTTCATTTTATTTAAATAGAAAATATAGGTACTTTATTATTAACGGACAGACTCGCCGATACCTATCCAGGAGTTTTGTGACAAGGGGCGTTTGGAAATTTGTAGAAAAAAGTAAATGCATGTACTTTTGTAGAAATATGGACTTTCATGGTTGAATTTGTAAATAGTAATTACAATTGGGACATCATTTAAATTATCATATTTAAAAGAGAATTTGAAGAAATTTCATGTAAATTATGTATGTAGGTCGAAATTACACACCATAATTTGAGCAATTGATATGTAAAATGATAAATCTCATTTAAAGTTTTAATGAAAATACCTAATTAAAGTATGGAAATAAAGTTCTGTGAATCAATTGAAAGTCATTCTATACAATTCAGATCCGCATATGAAATAACGCGGATTTTTCATTTGATTGTCTGTCTGGCTAGTGATTAGTAAAATGTAAGTAAAAATTAATTAATTGCTTAATTTAGAATATTTTTTCGTAAATAATAGATTCATAACAGTTTTAGGGATAAATATCAATTCAATACAGTATATTACTGTAATTAAATTAAAGCCAAGTAATAGCCTCTCCTTTTCTGCTCATCGTTTAACACTCGGCGCCAAGAAGCAGGGCTTGCAGGATAACGGTTCTGTAGAACATTTTTAGTCAATGAAAAACGCCAAACAGGAAACCACCATATGAATATTAGATTATGCTTTAATAGCAATGCAACGTGTTAAAAGGGCCTTCAATATAAGATCAGAATCAGTCAAACTAATGAAAAAATAAATGAATACTTTATAGGTAATTAATTTAAAATTAAATATAACTCCAAACTGTCACAAACATTTTGAGTTGCTTTAATTGATGGGAGATTTCCAACTTTTGCAACCCTCTTTTATAGGAACTTATTTGATATGATACCTATGCCTTTACTAACATTTAACAAAAATTTACCATTGCATCAGAACTAAAAGGTTGCATTTTCAAAGTCAATTTCAATAATAATTTTCTAGCATAATCATTTTCCACACGTAAGTAAGCTTACCTCCCATAAATTGTATGTTTAAAACTTACTATTGCAGCATTAAGGAAATATAAACAACCCAAGCACAAATTGTAAGTAGATAAAAGTAGACTATAAAAAAAACGGAACTATAAATACAAAATTAACAAATAAGAAAAAACACACAGACAGACTCTATGGCACCTCACGCAATCCTGTATATGTTTGTACGAGTATATTGTAAGTACTCTATTTCCTTGGTGGCAGCAGAGGCTTTAGCGCGCTTAAACAAGTTTTCCCCATTGGTAATCAACTATTAAAACTGTTGCCTTGATGTCGCCATTCTATCGCTATCCGCCATCAAGCAGGACGCCAAGCCGCCATTTTTGTAAATACAAATTCAAATACAAAACAACAACAAAAAAAAAAAACACTATAAAACCGCCTTCCGCCTGCAAACATACTTTCTATATTCGTATATACAAATATTTTGGGGGTAAATTCGTCTTTAAGGGTTGGCAAATAGAAACTGCGCCTATATAATGTTGTCGCCCATAAGTCGCCCTCACTATACCGTTAGAAGAGACTATGGCTAACAACTGTCGATGTCGAGCCTTCTCAACACGGCTTTTGTTGTATTTTGTAGTTGTTTGGTTAGATTTGTTCTTATAGCTGCATTGGCAGGAAAAAACTATGACTCAACACTTTTGGCGCGCGCTATATATCACATTCACATCAATCTATCTATCCATCCCTTTGCTATTAAATATCTACTCAAAAAAAAAAAAAAAAATAAGGACAGACACGCGTTCGCTCACATATAAATACATAGATATATGAATTAAGAGTTTGAAGCGCCTTGCCTTTGATTTGATTACCTACCTACAGCTTTAAATTGAGTTGAGGCTCTTCTTCCTCTATTGTTGGTTTTTTGTCGAATACATATTAACCAGCTCAACTACCAGCCTAATGGACAAAAGGAAGATTGTTGCTGTGCGACGGCGTTCGCTGTGGCCGTGCTAATTACATTGGAATGACTGATTCATCATAATAATCATCTAGAGGAGGGTAGGGCTAGAGAGGGCTATAATATAAACCTGAGAATATATAATATAGGGGAACTGGAAAGTGACCATCAGTTAAGGTGTCAATGTCGTCGGTTGAAGGAAGTTGGTATGAGCATGGCGCGCAGTGGCGTCAGTCAGTTGGCTTGGTGCTTGGTGGCGACATTGACGATACGGTCCGATTATTGAGAGGTGGGTAAATGTGGGGGGATAAAATTAAACCTATTTTAAGGGAGCGGATATTTTTTTTTTTTTTATAAAGGTGCGGTTCATTATTGGAGATATCTATGTATGTATATTTGTGAGAAAATAGATACCAAGTAATATCAAAAAGTTTATACCTATAGAAGAAAGATACCGAGGGTAATGTAGGTAAGGTAATTACAAAAAATGTTAATAAGCCTGCAAGGCTTTATAAGCTTAGTTAATTATCTGCAGTTAATTTTTTTTTTTTTTTTTAAGGGTTTATATGTTAAAAGTCATTTAAAACTTTTTTTTTTGTTACTAAGGCGTTTCCTTAATTAGGGATGAACCTTAGGATTATTAGATATTCATCTTGAGTGTTAGACATAATGAGTATCTTATCAAGATAGATGATAGATTAATTCACAATTGGATCAGGGGGATGGCAAATTCATTTTTTTTAAAGATTTTTGATAAAAGGGAATAAGTAGAAATAGTTAAAGCTACGATGAGATGGTCTGATGACACAATGTCAATGTTACCATTTTGAATGTCATATTTACTACTGTATTATAAATGCTGATTAAAAACGGTGCAGTGCAATAAAACCCACGGAAATAAAGCTCGTGATTCTTTTTTCCAAAATAAGAGAATAGGTATAACACCCACGGCCTTTTTTTTTCTTTTTGGAGTGGCAATAAGACCCACCACAATAAAGCAATAAAACCCGCGGGTTTTAAGACCCATACTTAAAATGTAATTCAATAACTCTTTAACTTTATACTATTGTCCAAGAAAACTGTTGACATTGTCGTCTGCCTGGCGACTGAAAATACCCTAAACAGAGCAACGGAGCTGCGTGAGCGGGACAGATGACCCAAAGATGGAGTTAACATCTTTGGAACCCGCAATGCGGGCCACCCAATAACTATTGTCCAATAAAACTGTTGGCAAAGTCCAAAATCGTTTTTATTCTTTACTGAATTAGCTTTTTTTCTATATTCTTCGAATTGAAACCTTCAAAAAAAGGAATTATAACCCATTTTAAAAAAGGAAGTTATTTCCTTTCATTTTAGGAAATAAGACCCGCGGATTTATTTCCATGGGGCTTATTGCACTGCACCGGTTAAAACTCCAAAGTTTTTCAAAGCGTAATTTTTTTTTGTTAACCACTCAAGATTACAACGTGAAATTGAGACATTCGTAGCCTTTTTTTTCTAGGACTTTTCAAGGAATACTATGTATATTTATCAAACTCATAATAACTCAGGGTTTTAATTTTGAAAAATCTAGCGAAGAAAATTAATCATTTCCAGCTTTCTCGTTTTTCATAAAAACTTCAACCTTTTTAATATTTTTCAATCGGGGTCTTAAGAAAACAAAAACCTATCCTAAATTGATAATTTAAAGGTCTTTCAAATAGATTATAATTCAAATTTCTTTGAACTTAATTATTAAGGACTTAAATATAAAAAATACCATTTTTGGGTTTTTGTGTTAATTTTTCTTCTTTTTCTTTCTTTTTCATTCATGCGATAACTAAAATCCTTAAGCCAAATTATTGGGTCAAACTTTGAAACTTTTTAAAAACAACATAAAAGAAGTAAAAAGCTATCGACCTAAAACAGGTATCAGTAGATTTTAAACTTAATTTCAGAGTTCTTGCCTTTAAAGTATATTATAGGAATTCATAACTAAATACATCGTTATTATTTACAAAACAATCGTAGCTTGTAATTTAAATTTTAAATCGCATAGAAGGAGCCTCGGAATACCTTTCAGTTCTTTGCTTCCTTATTTGCATCGTTTTCACTTAGTCATAGTTTTTATTCATTTTTGTTTTGCATTCCGTATAACCAAACCACCTTGATATCCTTTTCGCATTTTGTTCTATTATATCCTTTTGGATTCCAATTTGCTGTTCATAATGTTAAGTGAGGTTAGGGTTTATGACGACGACGAAGACGACGGAGGGAAGGTAGGTATATTGTTTATTGTATGCTTTGTGTATTCGGGATGCTCGTAGACTTATAGAAACATTTTCAATTACTCGCTTCGATGAGCCTTCATAGTCGACGATTATGGATTATTAAAACTTTTATGTTTGTTCGTGTTCGTTTCCTTAAAATCATAATCATCATCATTCTTTTCAATATAGAGAGAACACTGATTCAACAAACTATGTTTTTGCAGATTAATTAACGAATGTCCTTGGGAATGTAATTTCGCTGGAAATGTCTGTATAGGTAAAATATATATATAATCCTCTGTGTGTGTGGGTATATGATGAAACTATATGCAAATCGGAATTATGACTTTGAAAATTCTATTGAATTGGTATAGATTTGATGGAAAATATGTTCCTTTCTTCATATGTTCCAGAAAACATATTCCGGGCACTATTTTGAGTATAATTTCAACCAAGTCTTTATAAAGAATGGAAAAACTGTTTTTGAATTAATCTTTATTTTCAAGGCAATTCCATATAAACCGGCCCTCAACTGATAAACAGAGAATATGCCTTTAAATTAAAAAAAAAATCATCGCATTTTTTTCAAATATTCACAAAAACCTTAAATTTTTATTTTCAAAGCTGAAATATTATTACTTATTTAATTATTAGTTAATTTTTTATTACTTATTTTTGCACTCTTACTTATTTAGGAGTTTATTTCTTCAGATGTCATTTTTTGATTAAGTTGGAAACCCTATATTTTAAATTGTATTTATTTGTAAACTAAGTTTATAGCCTTTAAGTAATTTCCATTATTTAAAGCCAGCGAATGTTTTTATGTACCTAACTAATTTGAACAATAAGTAGTAAATACAAACTGTGTTTATGTTTAGTCGATGAAGTAATAAATGTCACACTCGTAACAAAAATATGTGTAAATATTTTTAATAACTACAAAAACAAAACTTGATTTAATTTAAGAAAGTAAGAAGAATATTGTGATCTTACGTCAGAAAAAATTCTATTTAATTAGAGCCTGAAATAAGGTTGTGTCACAAACGTAACAAAATTTTATATGTAAATTTTCAATTAATTTCTGGTTTTATTGATTCTAGTACGATGTACGATTTAAAAATATAATTCCACTGAAATCTTCTTCTTGTGCGACTTCAGTCCACTTTAAATTTGTATCCCAGCCACACTTAAAAAAAAAAGAAAACGCTTCCATTGAAGTGAGAAACTATTTGAACTTAAAAGGAGAAATACATCAATGAACAAGGAAAGTATTTTTCTCTTTGAGCGAGACACCAGAATTTCTCATTAGAATGTCTGATTATAATTTGTAGAAAAAATTGGTCACTCATGTGACAAATTCACAAACAATTTTGCTGCTCATTTTTAAACTGGCATTGAAGATTCAGTAAATATATATTTACAGTCCATTGAAATGTTACTGGGCTGTATAAAATAATAATTATTTAAGAAGTCAAAATTAATAATATGCTATTTTTTAAATTTTATTTTATTTCTTAGAATAACTTCAATTACTGCAATTTAAAATGTCTATTGAAGATAATTGGCGTAGGACGATGTTTCAGTTGTTGTTTGAACATCATCTTTATTCGTATTTTTCCCAGCATTTGTAATTTCAAAATTTTCTAAGAAAATATCTTTTCCAAAATATATACCTATCTAATTCCTTTAGAATTATTAAGTATAATTGTATTCAAACCAAATTAAAAATAAGTACATACAGAAAATTTCAACGGAAATCCCTTCTTAAATGAAAAATAATATAAGATTATTTTTCAGTTAAATTTATTTTTAGAATTTAATTATGTATGTTTATCAAGTTAGCTTATCCATTTATTATTATTTTTTAAAACAAAAATTAACAAAAGATCTTAAAACTTCTCTCCCGGTGGTTGTTTTTATTTTCAAGTTAACAAAAATAAATGACCGGAAAGTCGTTGGAGTTAAGAGTTAAACTTAAAAAAAAAACGTCCCTGGGGTTCTGATGGCAGTTACCTTACCTCCCCATTGGAAAATTTGCAATTTAAACTATTAAACAGCAAGGTTCCTTTTAAGAACGACAACAACACAAAAATAAATAAATTCACACACCAGGTAGGTAGGTATAACCTCGCAGTAAATGTGTTATTTAGTTGTATATATATTTATACTTTCATGGCTGAAATGGGAGCAATAGCTTTATCCTATTAAAACGTTTAAAACCTTTATTATACTTTTCCAATCACTAAAACTCGATGTCGTCGCAGGGAATATCAAAGTTTCATACCACACTTGATTCTCCTTTGGTGTGTAAAGATAATAAAACTTAATGACACAATAAACTTTAGTTAGTATACATTTAATGCGCTTTAAGAACTTCAACATGGTAATGTAGTTTGAAAAGGACAAAGGAATGAATAACAAATATAGGTTTTTGTTATAAAAACTTTGGAAAGTTGAAACATAATTAGAAGGTTTAAGGTTGTAAATACTTAAAGCGAAATATTTATTTAAAATATACCTAATTCAAATGAAACGAATGTTTATTGGCCTTTAACTTAATGGCGGGAAAATCACAGCAAGGCACATTTGTAAAATAAGGCAATTTCCTCAACAAAAAAAGCTAGAACACAAATTCACATGAAGTTAAAATTAACGTCATGCGGTTTTTTGTCCACTTTTTTAAAAACACTTATTGGTCTTTAAAGATGTCTTTATTTAACTGCTTTACAAGAACTACCTATTGTCTCCCTTATGTTGAAAAATAAAAAAGTCAAAAAATGTGTTGAGTTTTTTAAGTATGTTCAGTATAGTCCATGGTTAAAAAAGTCGATACAATTGCACTTTTTTCGATACATTCAATTTGAATAAAGTAAAAACAAAAAAAAACATTTTTATAAATTTCGATATTTTGTGTCAATAGAATAAAATTTAAATTATTATTGGGACTTATTCACCCCTATTACGATTGTCAATTATCAATTGATAGTTGATAAATATTGAAATTTGGTCCATAAAAACTCAATTTATTTGAGAATTGATCAACTATTAAGTGATAAATACAAATTTTCTTGTAATTCAGAACGCGCTGCACCATTCCCAATGATCAAAACTTTTATTAATTTGGTTGTTGAATATCAATTTTTAATATTTATCAATTATCAATTAGTAATTGACAATCGCAATAGGGGTGATTTATTTATTTAAACGTTGTTTTCACTGCACAAAGAGATTAAAAAGAATATTAATTTTTACACTACCTTTCAAAATGCAGATACCTACCTACAGTCGTATTTATTAGATTTTTGTCTACTTAGACACTGTCTAACTATTTTCAAATTGGTGGAAATATGCTTTATTTAATAAAAATAAATAACACGTTATTCACGTTTAAGAAAATCTGCTCTTGTGTCTAAATTAGGCAGCTATAAGACAACAATAAACAAGGTTTTTGAACACATTTTCCAAAATTGGACAATTGTTTAAAGTTAGACGACGTTTAAAAAATAAGATCACTACTGTTTAATTTTTCTTATGAAGAAAAGTTGGATACAAAGATATCTATGACAAAAATTCAATTTTAGAATGAATGCCTTCAGCGCAATTTTTGTATAGGTTAGTTCGAATAGCAAAATAAGCAATTGGTTTTGATATTTTAAGAATATGAAAATTAAAAATCTATACTTAAATCTCGCTTTATTGGTGGATTTAAATGTATTAAAAATTATTGTTAGGTGTTCCCTTTTTGTCTGATATTCAAAAATATTCTTATCTTGGAACTATTCGTCAATCAAAATTGATTTGTTAAAAAAAAAATCAAAAAGTACAATTTGATACACTTTTTCTTAAACTCTTTATACATTGCTGAATGACAATTTCTCATCCCTGGTATAGTCAGTCTAATACTTTCATACCTGTACACATTTTTGTGCGTTTATTTTTTATTTTCTTCCAAAGTAAAATAAATACTCACTACAGAAATGATCACGTGAAGTAAAGTAGCTTGAAAATTCTTTCGTATTTGTTTAAATAAATGTAAAAACCAATAAAACCATTTAATTTTTGTAAACAGCAATTAATAAAAAAAAGCATATACATATGTACCTATTAATATTTTTTGTAAATGTTTTAGGTAATTTAAAAAATTTAATAATTTAAATTTGGCATCTTCAAAGAGAAAAATAATAAAATATTGACTATCTAAAAGCTGTTTTCTGGTAGGTACTTCATCATTTCATCCATTCAATGTTTTTTTTTTTAATTAGATTAACACACCAATTAAAATAGGCGCGAAATATTTTCCGTCATATAAAAATAATAAATAAAATACTTAATCCTCGGGAATAAAATTCCCTTTCCATGATTTTGGATTTCTTCAAAAACCTTTAAACGGCATACATACCTAGAAAGAAACAAAAAAAAAATATTTTAAAAAATTGATACATTTCAGAAGAAAAAAAAATAATAAATTTAATTAAAAAGAATACATATTAGGTATATTAGCATATATTTCTACATTTTCAAATTGGTATTCCTATTCCCATTCAATTCATAGATCAATTTTAATGAATATTACTTGAACTTGAAAAATCCAGTGAAAAAAGTTTTTCGTTTTTATATTTTATTGTCTTCTTGAAAGTTGAAATTACAAAACTTTTGTTTTAATTTGTTTTCATAAAAAAAAACATACACAAAAATTATATATATGTCTATCTTCTACTACTGTGATTTTTGATATTTCCATGGAGGTAATATCAAAGAAGCAATAAAATATATCTCACAGGATGAAGACGTATTCTACATTGTATAATTAAAATACCGTAAACGTATCCATCTTTTCCACTTAGTATCTATATTATTATTCTGCGAAAACATAAAACGTGTCTTCTTCATCTTCTTCTTTGTCAATTCTTTGTTAGGTTTGCTTTTTATTTTATTTATTTATTTTTTTTTTTAGCGTAAATATTTCTATTTTTCTTCTTCTTTTTTTTTATGGAAGTATGTACTATATCTTCCACCATAATTATTATACCATCTTCGTGAAACGATTTCCGCTACGTGTTCAAAAATTCCGCGCATATTCTCGTGTGTAACACCAGTAAGTTTTCATTTTTTATTTTTCACTTGCAATATTTTTTTTTGTTTAAATAATTTTATTATGTGGTGGAGGTATGTGCCCATAAATGTATCTTGGCCGGAATCTAAAAAAAAATACAAATGTGTTTTGAGTACGCGCGCATATGAATTGAAGAAGATTCGCTTATAGGTACGTATATACGTACGAGTAAGTTACAACATTCCATAAATTTAGTCTTTGTGCCACTAACTATATATGAGCTGCTTTGAGGGATTGAAATGATAAAAGAAAAAGAAGACGATCGACAAGTTGAATATTTATCTATACTGACTCTGACCGATTGGTTTATTTTTGCTTTAGTTTGCAGTACCGTTCTTTAAGATTTCTTTTCTTCAATGTAAACAAATATGGGCGATAATGGGCCGCCTTGCGGTTAATGTTTGCTTTCTTAGATATGTTGGCAATTAATGGTACGAAATGTTAGAAAATATTTAGATGGAAGAATAATTTTTAGTTTTTTTTTTTTGTTTGTTTGTTCATTTACGGTCGATTGTATTTTCAAACTTGAAAACTGTTTAAATTGGCCACGAATAAGGAGAACAAAAGAGAATGAATAGCACGTTTTTGGTTTAGTACATTTTTATGAACAGCCTTGCGTTTCATCAGAATATCATTCCATTCGAATAATTAAACATTAAACTTTTTGGCATAAGTCTATTCGTAAATATTACTTTTCAAAAATGTTTCATATGAAATGCGACGTGATTCAAAATTGATCAAAGCCTTGTGAATTTCAAACAAACATGCATTCTGAATGAAAACAAAAATTCTCATTCTTCTTCTTATAGGTATTTGACTCGTTTTTATTTTCACACAAAAAATTCTTTTCCTCTTCTTTTAAGTCAAATGAAGAGACATTTTTTATTTAAACAATACAACATTTCCCAAATGTGAAAAATTAAACGAAATTATTTTGCAATAAAAAAAAATAATTTTTTAGTTATTTTTAAAGTTTTTGGACGTAAAACCTTTGATGGCGCTTTTTACTCCGATTTTGATTGATAGGTACATCATTTTTCTACAACCAAGTGATTTCTTATAATGAGAATATAAATTCGATTGGATAAAAAGTTAAAGTAATGATTTTTTTTTTTTGACCTAACTGCTCCTTTCTTAATCTTAAAATATAAATCCAAAAAGGATTTTTTTTATAGCAAAAAAAAGGTAAATTAAATTTCTTTTAAAACTTTTTTGTATGAGATGATCTATGGCTTCCGAAAAAGTCACTATTATTTCATTAACTAAACCACTTAACCTTGTCGTCGTCGCTTAAATCCATTTTTATGGAAAAGTGTATAATAATATTTATTGTTAATTAAAAGCTCCTTTTTTGTTACGCTAAATATCTTTGAATTAATTTCAATTAAGTTAATAATAAATATAATCTATACAACACAACACCACACTGGGCCCATTATTTATATACGATAAATGCTATTCAGCTTCTCGCGTAAACTTTTAGACATTAATCAAATTGGGTGTGAAAACTGAATAATTGGATTAATTTCTCGGTCTAATTGGTTTAGTTTTCCATGAATTGTTTTGAAAATATTTCCAACTGCAAACTTATTATACATATATATCATTACGATATAGCAATCTATCATCATAATGAAACACAATCTAACCGAAACAAAACAAAAAACTTAATTGATTTATGTTTAACACGTGAAACATTTTTATTCTTATATTAATTTGATTTTTATTAATTATAAGTTTGCATGAAAAATCAATTTGATCATGTTGATTATTAAAAAGTTTTATTCAACACCAATAAAAATCCATATTAAAATTGAAATCCTTTCTTCCACACACACATACATATAGTAACACAATATTCACTTGATTGACATTGAAAATTTGTAAATTAATGGAATAAAACGAAAAAAAAAAATAATAATAAATTGAGACATATCCGGTGATTAGTTTTTTCGAGTGCAATAAAGTACTTGCAAGTTGCAAATTTTTACATTTTTAATGCAAAAGAAAATGAAAAAAAAAAAACGAACAAACAAAAGAAAAATGTTTTATTCATTAGGGCCACCATTGTCATTAAATATTTTAAGTGAATGGCAGTAAAGGCAATGGATTTTGTAATCATATTCATAATACCTTTAATGCAGGGTGTGAACCACAACACTTCTGGACATGACTTAAAATCAACGATGACGACCTACAAAAAATAAGGAGTAATAAAAGGGTTCTTGGAAAAATATTTAAAACATAGCCAGCTTTATTTGAGTTAAACGAGAATAAAAAAAAAAATCGAACGAAAATAGGCGTTAACTTTAGGACCTGCGCAAAATGCATTAAAAAAAAAAAAAAGAAATCTATCACAACGCACCACGACATCTGCGGTTGCAAATGCAAATCGATAAATTCAATGCAGTTTTTTTTTTTTTTTATTCTTTGTGGAGTGGCAATTTTTTTTTTATTTTTTTGCTTCACATTTTGAATCACTCGGGTGAATCAGCAAACTTTTCCTTTCGCATGCAAATAAACGCATCTGTACAACACGACATCCCTATTGTTGTAGGTATTTTATTTACTTGCGAAAAAATTACTAAAGACAAGTTTTGGGTTCCTAAAAAATCAACATTTTTATCAAAGTTGCATTACGATGTTAAGAGAACATGAATAAAGTGAACTGATGGTTCGCATGAATTTGCTCAAAAACGATCAAACGGTGGTTATTCGTCTGATTTTATGATGTGAGTCTTTATACATATGTATGTATAAATGTAGAATAGAATAGAATAGAATAGAATAAAATAGAATAGAATAGAATAGAATAGAATAGAATAGAATAGAATAGAATAGAATAGAATAGAATAGAATAGAATAGAATAGAATAGAATAGAATAGAATAGAATAGAATAGAATAGAATAGAATAGAATAGAATAGAATAGAATAGAATAGAATAGAATAGAATAGAATAGAATTAAAACCAATTGATAAGTATTAAAATAAAAGATTCACTTTAAAAATATTCTTCGAATTGTCAGAACTTTCAAACTTAGAAATTGAAAATATAATGGCACCCAAGGAGCAAGAACATTCAACCAAATGAGGCACTTTAATTTATATTATTAATAATAAACTAAGAAAACAAGAAAAAAAATAATGAAATTTGAATTTAATGTACCACATCGTCCAGAGCAAAAGCAAAACAAAAGACAACATTGAATGGATTTTATTATATTGTTGTTGGCTCCCGCTAGAAACAACAAGCTTCTGATGCGGCATAACATTCTCAGTATGTAGTTAGTTACATGCAATTAGTATAGTTTAACATTTGGTTCAATTAATAATATTTTTTTTTTGGGTCAGCAGTCCAAACATAGTGAAGGCAAAAAATAAAACCAAATGATATGCAATTCTGCGTAGAGAGATATGTAATGTGTAGATACCCAATTGAGTCCGGATGCAAAATAGTACTTGGATCATTAAGGTCCAGACATGAGCTACAAGTACCCATGATGTTATTTATACTTTGTTTTGTATGTAGGCCCTTTAATTTTCAAGAGGCTATATATTGTATAATAATACGAATATAAACCAAAGTTAATTAGTTGCATAAAACCGTTTGATCTTTTAATTGCAATCAGTTGGAATCGTGGAGCCTTTTGAAATCATATAAAAAAAAATCGATGACCGGGCTGATGTTTAAGAGTCTAAGGCCCAGTTTTTCGGTCAACTCCTGAATAAATATTTTAAATCATTTTAGATCCTGAGTTAACTCATCAAATTCGGTTAGTTAAATCAAGATTAACTGAATAGGTAAATTATTTTTGACAGATGTGAAATTACCATCGTCCTCTCTTTTTCGATAGTGAAAGAGTGTGTAACTTGATTTCAATAGATTTTTGACAGCTGAAAGTAAATCGTACAATATACAAACTAATTCAAAGTTGAATCAGGTTTAACTGCAGGATTAAACCCGGTTTAATTAAGGCACTGAAAAACTGGCATATACTTATAAACTTACATACAGGTAAGAAGATTTTCGATAACTTCGATATGACCAAACTCGAGTTAAACTAGAAGTTAATAAGCCCTTCATATAAAATATATCTTTAATTAATCCAGATTAAATTTAATTTTGGGACTCGAAATTAAATTTTCGAAAAATACATATGTTTCAGAAATTAATTCGAATTTAACACTTAAAACTCTACCTAAGTCGGAGAACTGTTAAAATCTTAGTTGCTTGTCACAACTTCTAAAACTCATTTTTGACAGATGTTTTCAGAGACGTAATTATTGAGATATAACATGGTTTAAATTCATTAACACACTTTCGTGTGTCTTAGTATCTAATCTAATTCTGAGTTGTCATAAAATACTTTTTTTTCTATTTCAATTCAAATCTTCTTCTTCTTTCCATTGAAGTCTTGATCTTCAGTGAGATCAGAAGACGGAACTTTAATTTTATTGCTTTACACTTAATAGTCCTTCTCTGACATGTGGGGTTCACCGCTCGGTATATGTGTAACTAAATAAACACTTAAATGCTAAGAAACGAGTATACCCCTACTTAAGGAAATGAAATTTTCTATAGGTATATGACGTGTACGTATTCTTGACATTCTCCAGACTTCCTTATTAAAGTCAACTGTCATTTTCATTAAGGCCCTGTTGCATTTTCACTCTTGATCTCTTCTTAACCACATCACACAGAAAATTCATGAAAGAACTGTACTCTTGCCACTTAACTGCAACTGTCCGATACTTAAGTATAAAAATAAAGAGAATAAAAAAAAAAATACAACAACATATCCCCGTCAGTCAACTGTCATTTTTGATTGAGTATATAACATTAAAAAAAAAAGAGAAAGAAGAGAATGATCCTCTGAGGAGTTCTTACTTTGAGTAAATTATACGCCGCAAACCGGAAGTATTGATAACTTTCATGTATAATTTTAAATGAATGGACATAAAGAGTTCCTGTGATGTCTTTAATCAAACTAAAACTTAAAGTGTCCATCATTAAAAAGAAATCACTTAAAAGCCACCAAGTACCCATGTAGGCATATTAACTGCAACTTTTTTCAATAAATGTTGACAGTTCCGATTTTTTTGTTGAGCCTAAATACAGAAAGAGTATACATGTATGTATGTATATAAATATGTGTGTATTTTAAAATGCAAATTAAAATTTGTGATTAAGTGATTTCACTTGCATAATCTTATGCGCTTGACAATCGCACATTTAATAAGCTATAAACCACAACTATGTACGACTTGAGTAGGTATGTACTATATTAAGTTGTTTAAGGCATGAAAATTAATTGTGTTGGAATTTGTGGAATGCGGCTTTGTTTATTATTCATTTTGAAATTAAAAAAGACTACGCCTGGATTTGGATTTTTTTTTTCTAATTTCATATGCGCAAAGGGGCGGAAGGGGGAGTGGAGAGCGAAAGAATATAATGTGAGTGGTGGACATAATTCGATGACTGTAGCGCAGTGCTCAGAATGAATAATAATAATAAAGCCGTACCATTTGTAGGAGAGAGAAAAATAAAGAATATTATTTTTTTTTATTTATCTCGATTCGTAATATGAATCCAAGTATTATTGTATTTCGTATTTAAACTACGTCTTAATCTCTGTCACTATATACTGATTGGCTTGGATGCAACGTCAGTAAGATAGATATAAAAAAAAATAATATCAACTTCAAAATATACAAATTAAGCCCAAATGTCTCAATTGTCATGTGGTTTTTGCTTCTGATGCTATTCAAGCTGAAGTAGCACTTTTAAATTTTCAACTTGAATGCGGATTGAATTACGGACGAATGAAGGGAATATGATTATGTCAAGAGATATTTTTTTTATCTTATTAAATTAGGTATCGATTTAATTGCTATTGCGAGATGTAATAAAAAAAATATTTAAAAAAAATCAAAAAATATTTTATTTAAAAAGATTTTTGTTTATATTCGTAGACAAAAGTCCCTAAATCAAGCGGATTTGAAAAAACATGAAAAAAAGAATGTTTAAAAAATCACCAAGATGGCATTTACAAAATTTCGATTTGGTTTAGGAATAAAAGAATTTTCGTCAAAAGGGGGTGTGGAAGCGTACTTCAAAAAAAAAAAAAAAAAAAAAATACATACAAAAAACTTATAAGGTGGCGCAAAAGTTATCACAGGTTACAAATGGCGGCAAATTTAAATTCTACTTTAAGATTTGTGAAGTGAACATGCACGAAATGAATTTCTTTGATCCCAGAAGGCGGAAATTGTTTTCATTTTTTTTCGGAATAAGTTGCAAAAATTATAGATAGTATCTTCCGACTTTTGCGCCACCTTGTATATATGTAGGTATGAATTAAATTTTCATATTTAAGCAACTTAAAAGCCATTTAAGTTAAACGCCATCCGTTTTAAAGGTTACATATATACATAATGGGTATTACTTATATGGGTATAATTTTGTATTATATTTAAGAAATATGAACAATTTTAAATTTTTTGTTTGTTGTAAAGAAATATTAAATCGGATTTGTGATTTTCTTTAAAAAATCGATTTTTGAAAAATAAGATTTAAATAGATTTATAAAAATATCAGAGGTAAAGGACTGAAACACAGGAACCTGTTTTCCGTTCTTTAGAACTTCTTATGAGGTTAATCTATTTTCGTGTTAAAAAAAATTGTAAGGATTGTCGTAGGAATTAGTTTAATTTGTACTAGATTTTTGTATTTTCATGTGTTACGTTACACAACTTAGTTAAACAGTGGTCATTCATTAATTTGCTTAAAATTATAGAGAAATATTTTTGAAAAATTAATTTTCATACTAAAAGTAAAAATCTTGAAAAAAAATATTAAACTGATTATTTTTCAAAATTGTACGTTATATTTGTTTTAAATATCAACGCTGTTATCAATTTTAAGTCACACTAAAAATTAGAAACCTATATGTAAATGTTCGACAGAAATCCAAAATTCAGAAAACCCCAAATCCGCGAAAACCCAAAATCCACAAAAACCCAAAATCCACAAAAAACCAAAATCCACAAAAAATCAAAATCCACAAAAAACCAAAATCCACAAAAACCCAAAATCCACAAAAATCCACAAATATCGACAAAATGTACATAGGTAACTAAAAAAAAATAAGAAATTTAATTCCAACAGAAGTTTAAAAGAAAAAAGTGTGTTCTTATAAAACTTTTGTTGGAACCGAAAATAATTGAATAAAAATTTGATTTTCACGAGAAAAAACTTTATGAAGGTTGTATTGTTAATAACTACCATTTAAATAAATAAACGCACTGGATTACTAAGAAAAATTTCATTTTCTTTTTGGGGCTCAAACCTACCTACACCCATAAATAAACAATTTAAATAAATTGCTATAAACAAATCCACATGTAAATCGAATATTTCGATCGACTCTTATAACCGCGACTATGGGAATACTTACATATATTTTTTGTTTCTTTTGATCCAAATGCTCTGTAAACTTTTCTCTCACGTTTTACTGATTTTAAAGTTCTCGGTCATTTTAAAATTTATCTGAGAGGTTATTTTCTTCGAATGTAATATAAACCTTAACACTTCATATCTTCTGTTTATTTTGTACATACATTTCGTTTCAGTAGCATAATAAACAAAATTTCCTGATGCATAATGACCCCCATTTCAATAAAGCTATCAAACATTCAGGTCAAAATGATAGATACATAGGTAGGTAGGAAGGTACTGGCTTCCATAAAAATAAAGAAGTCAACCTCCCTCATAACAAAAGAAAAACATTTTCATTGAATGTCGGCACAACGATCTTTCATAATATATTTCTGAGTGTATTTTCCTTTCACTCTATTGTTCATAGTTTTTCCAAACCATTAACTAATTTCTATAATAATTTCGATTCGAACTTAATGGTCTATAAGGTGTTTTACATCAAATGAGGCGAAACAAACTCTACAAACACATTCAGTGTAAATGGTTTACATATACACATACAGTATACACACATACGCACACCACACTATACATAAGTAATAAAATTAGTTGAGACTCCAAAATCAGGAGGAAGTTTCTCTTTTCGTTTGTTTCAAGTTCGAAATGTAACTTTTTAAAGACTTAACAAAAAATTGAAGACTATAATAAAAGCATTATGAGCTCAGGTACAATAATTTGTCTTCGAAATGACTTCCGATTTGATAATAAAGTTGAGGTTTGTTAAAACGTTTTTGATCCCGAATAACTTATATGCAGCAGTTTTTTTTTTTTTTGTTGCATATTGTTTCAGTAATGCATGCAGTAATGCATATTAAAACACTTAACATCTATGGAAATGAAAATCTATACAACAAGTACATAAATATACCTAAAATACTCCTTCTAAATAATAATAAAGAAAAAAAGAAAAGAAAATGTTTTCCCGCCCAACATAATATTGTATAGCGAGAAGGGGCACATTTGTATAGGGTGAGGGTGAAGGAGTCACAATGAGTGTGTAGTTAGTGCGAGTACATTTTATTTGCTAAAAAAAAAAAACAATTTGTGTAGGCCGAGCACGAAGTGTTTTTGGTCGTCTATTCATTTGGAATATTAATTTATGTGTGCCTGACTGTCCGTGGAATGCTGAATGCATTTCATTTTTCGTAATTATTTTATTTTTGGTTATGTTGAAATTTTATTTTCATATTTATTTTTCAATTGAAAAAATTCGCATTTTTCTATATTTATTTACAAAATATAAAATTTGATTAGCTTTAAGGCACGAATTTTTGTAGATATGATTCACTTAACTTTATATTTGAATTTTTTCTTGGAAATACAAAAAAACGAATATTTGAACAAAATTCAATTAAATGAAAAATAAACTGATGTTCATATGAAGTAATACTCAATTGTACTTAATTTAATTTAACTATGCTTGGCTTATAAGGTGCAATATCGCTCATAAGTAAATAGCTGTGACCTGTGAGCATATTTTTTTTTTGCTCACGAGATATTGATTTCTCCAAGAAATTATTTTTGGTATATGTACTTTTTTCTTTCTCATTTGGAGTGAACTTTATAAGTTCAAATTAAGAGGACATAATCACGATTCAAAATATTATGTACGTGCTATTAGAAGATAAGCATTTTATTTTTCTATAATTTTTTTTTTTTATAAAATTCTATTTAACATAATTTCGTGCTTACTCGTTTCGTTTTGGTTCGTTTAGCTAATTGTTCGTTCGTCTTGTTGAAAAGCCCAAAACCCAATTAAATGTCGTTAAATTAAATAATAATAAAAAAAAACTATAGTGACTTTTGTAAAGTTTCAAAAAAGGTTTTGTACGTGTTTGTGAAATTTTAAAAAATGTGAACGTGATCAAATTACTGCTAATGTCCTTTTTTTTTTTCCTTTTGAGCATATAATACGCCTAATACAGTAAAAGGTTCTATTACTAGGTTGTAATTAAATTTAAAAATGTTTCTATAATTATTTTTTTGAGATTTATGCTAATGGATTCAATGGAATTTGGTACAACTGTTTTTTATAATTCCTTAAAAATAAATCCTATTTAACACAATAAGGCTCAAATGAGATCGTTATACGAACAGCACACTTACCCTTACTTCTTTTAAATTATTCGTATATTCGAAAATGATATTAATTAATTAAAAGGGTTGTGGCGGATGGATTTATAATTTTATGGTTACCCATCAAAACACAACATCCATTTTGAATCCCAAAACTCGGCTAATTTGAAAATATGTTTTAAATTATTAAAAAAACAAAATTCACTTAAAAAAAGAAATTTTGTTTATCTTCGAAATACGAAAGAATATCTATCCAATTAAGCCCAATCAAGGTTGTTTTTGCCATTTTGTTTGCACGTGTGTAGGTTTAAACTTAAAAAAAAAAAAATACACAAGAACAAAAACAAGAATTGATGGAGATTAACTCGATAAAATTAAATTGATTTTTTTTTCGTTATCTCCTTTTAATCATTTGTATATACCTGGGTACTTACAATATTATATAGATTACGTACGTAGGTATGTAAGTATAATAATACTGTGCATGTTTTGGGTTCATATGTAAAGAAATCAAACCCGAAATTTGTATAAAACCTGAAATTACATGGTATAGAATAGAACACATGGGACGAAAGTTGGGGCCCGCACCCTTAAAGATTTGACATGACTTTATCTCAGTGTGACTGTGTGTATGCATGTCTGTGCATATGTCTGTATGTATGCATTTCTGTATAACTCGATTTAAAGCTTTAATTACTGAATTGATTTTCTTCGAATTTCGAACTTCAGGTTACATGATTATTTTTTTTAAGACGGGAAATGAATATTTTTTAACAATAAGAATGATGATTCCTGACATTTAACAGGTAAAAAAAACTGACAACTTCCTTTATCGAAAGCAACCCTATACCTTGTGGTGAAAAAAACAACTGCTTTTGATTTTGTGGGTGAACGGGCAAAATTCAGTTTTTTAGTAAATAATTTTAAGTTTTGTATACAATTTTTTTTGAGTATGTATAATATCAAAAATTGTAGCTTATAAAATTCTAGACAAAAAAAGATTGCAATGAATCACCCTGTCTATTTCTCGAATTCCTTTTTCGATCTTCCACTCTGAGCATAATTTGAAGAATTTTTCGATTTTTTTTCAACAAGTACCGACATCTTAGATTTACAAAACCCAACCGGTTGCCAAAAAAAAACAACTCTCTACTTGCCTCCGTTTAGAAAATACCTATAAGCTCTTTTACCTTGTTTTACCCTATTTGAAAATTAGAATTTCAAAAATCCTCGTCTTATTCGTAGAGGCTACACATTTAACCAGTTATACAAATTGATCCAATTCTTTTGCTAAATGATTGTTATAATAAATAAAATATAAGCTCAAACGTCACAAAAATCACTGATATCACATAGCCAAATGACAGAGAAAACATTTTTTTTATTCGAAATGAAACAATTTTGGTAAATTTACGAAAACAAAATTCAACCTCATCAGTAATTCCTTAATAATTCCATAGATTATTACAAGACTAATTAAACCTTTAATAAATTACTAAAATACACTCTTTAATTCATTGCTATTTCAACAATTTATAGACAACATTCTTCATTCCATCCCCTTTAAGAGAATAAGATGATCCACTGATTTATGACTTGTCCAAGTCTATCTTAATTAACTAATTTAATTTTAATTTAAATAAACTATCCATCACAATCACTGTTATTTCATAGTAAAGTAGGTTTATTTGCTTCTTATCATAAATATTTCACTCAATTACTCGGACTTACTATATTATCAAAACTAACCCCTTTCAAGCTCATCTTAAAATTAATATTCTTCCAGAGTTAAATAATAATAATAAAAAAAAAAAATATGTATGTACATATATGAAATTAAAAAAAAAAAATAACATCATAACAATTTTTCAATTCAAATGGAATTTTTTAACGATCTTCTACAATTTACACAAAGTTGGTGATGATGATGACGAAGAAGAAGAACCAAGCCTTCATCGTATGATGAAATAATATTTTTCTTTTACTGCGAAAACCACCACAAATGGAAGCTCTTCAATTTTTCTTAAAGAAGTTTACAAAATTAAAACCAAGAAAGAACAAAAGCAACAACAACAACAACAAAAAAAAAAGAAACATCTAGATAAATAGGATAAGTGCTTAATTTGTAACAAAACCTTGCATTGTGTGTCTTATTAAATATTATTTATTTCAACGCATCTTATAAAACATTCCTTTGGATTTTTTTTTTTTTTTTTCAATGAGTCTGTGGTCTGGGATGCTTCGTGGTCTTTTATAAATTTATAGTATCCCGTTGAATTTTCATCGTTGAAGATATAAAAACTGTCTGGATGATAACACACATTATATTATTATGTATGGAATAAGCATTCTTAAGGGCCACATAACAGTAGGGCAAAATTGCTAAAAAATTGGCAGAATTCTCAAATTTAATCCTCGACATTTCTGAATGAATCCACTATTTTTTTTCTTCTTTTATATTACTTATAAAAATTTCTTTCAGTTTTAAATACTTAGTGAAAAATAAATGGATTTAAAATTTAGCTGGTCATAGGATGAATTGGGGTAAAAGAAAAATGTAACACGACATATTTTTGTTTGTAAATATAATTGAAAACATATAGGATGTACATACATATATATCGGAAATCGCTCTAGGACTACAAATCTTTAAAAATTTACAGAGCCATTTACATGAGAAAATTAGGGTAATAACAATAGAATAATATATGAAATAAGAAACAATCGTGTTTAAAAAAGTAATAACTCAGTGATCACTATTTTTTTCAAAATTTAGCTTTTATAGGGTTTTGGGTGAAAAGTACCCGACATAATTTTAATTACTCATTTTTTAGTAGCAATAATATACTTTGTGATTTTTAGTTTTTTTTTTTTGAAAATATATTCTGACGAAGAAAATGGGCCCGAATACCACTCACTCTCGCCATATTCACGATCACCAAATCTAATGAACTAGTGCTCCACCCGTAATTCTTAAAAAAAAAATGAGTACTTTAGTCAAAAGTATCGAAACACGTACAATTGTATCAATTTTTTGCAGCAGAAGTGGAGCCCGCGAGCTCTTTTTACTCTCAGAACAAAAGTCGGGAGCTTTCTTTACTTAGTATGAGTTTGATACTAACAGAGGTTTTTTTTTAATTTCTTGTGAAATGAAAAAATAATGTTTATTGAAAAACTTCAAATTTCTGCTAAAGTAATGTATTTAGGCAAGAAATGTTGAAATTGTCAAAACACAAAGCTGTCAGTTTTTTTCCACTATTTATTTGAAATCGCTGTGCAAAGTAGATTTTGGAATTTCTGGATTTTGGGTTTTCTAGATTTTGGGGATTTTGGAAATTTTGAGTTTTCAAGATTTTTGGGATTTTGGGTTTTTTTTTTTTGATTTTGGTTTTTTGGGATTTTAGTTTTTCGGAATTTTGGTTTTTCGGGATTTTGGTTTTTCGGGATTTTGGTTCTTCGGGTTTTTGGTTTTTCGGGATTTTGGTTCTTCGGGATTTTGGTTTTTCGGGATTTTGGCTTTCAGGAATCTGGAACCCACGCTCAGAATTTTTATTTGTAAAATAATTCGGGCATTTTTTATTTTTGATTAAAACTTAGTGATGTAAAAAAAACTTGGAGAAAACTTAAGTCTCTCTTAAAATTTGATGTTAATAATTTGTTCGATGTTTTTAGTTAATTTAAAATTAAAATTTTGTATTTTTACATTCAAAATAGGATTTAAAAATTCATAATTTGGCATTATTGGACTTATTTTAAAATTGTAAAAAAGTTTCCTACACCTATTTTGACCATTCTTCTCCTATAAAACATAATACATAGTTTGATGTGCCCCACTATAATGTACGTCTGTCCGATTTTCCCTTACAGAAAATATAATATAATTTTCTTAAAGGGCGAGGCTAATCAAGTCAATCGTTATCAAAAATCATATAATATAATGTTATGCCACATCATGCAGTCCCGGGCTCAAATTGATAGTTTATCTTCTTTTTTTTTTTCAATTTTTCTTTTAAACGACAATTTGTGTATAAATGTGATAATGTATAACCCTTGAAGTTTTTGCTATCATTACCCAGCACTCTCTCATCAGCGAAGAATAAGAATACAAAAAAAAAAAATAAAGAAGTTACGATTACATGAGGGAAAGGCCAGAAAAACTAACAGGAAAATATATCTATTTTTAGTCATTATATCCCTATTCAGAGCAGGAAAAGAAAAGACTGACAACAACAACAAAAAACCCACCGGAAAATTTTTATCAGAGTTAAGAAGATAGCATCTGGAAACACGCTAGAGAATCTGATGCACATAATATATTGTATTTGGAATTGGCGTGTGTAGGCGTGGCGTTAAATTACAATCAAGTGAAAAATAACTGCGCAAAGATGTCTCTGAACTGCACAAATAAATATAAGAATCTACAATTATTATTATTGTCATCGTCATCGCCTTCGTTGTTGTAGTTTGTTATTCATTCGTTACTTGACTGATAAAGAAAAAAAAAACCTTCTTTTATTGTTTATTTTCTTGCATAGTTAGAGTGTAAACACATTCGAGGATTATTTTTAGCTCTCCACACCACATACACATTACATTCTACAAGCTGAGGAGTTATCTGCAAAGCTATCTATATGTACGAGTATAATAATGACGAGTTCATTTATGTCAGCGCGCATTTAATAGAGATTACGATGATTGTGTTTACAACTTAACGAAACGATATACTATATATACATATACGATCTACGACTCTCTATATACGATTATAAATTCTCTTCGAAGGGAATGAACATTTTCCAAGGAGAAAATACTAAAAGCCAATGACCTATAGTTCCGACAGAGAAAGAGTAGGTACATACATACATATTTTGTTATTTGCAATAAATTCGCACAATAGAGCTTAGAATAAGATACGTTACAACGAAACAGTGTTTTGAATTTTGTATTATTTTTCCTTTCTATTTATTTAATATCCCAGCAAGAGCAAACATCTCTTGTGTTTGTATTTCCAAGAGAAGGTTTTTATAAAAAAAAAAAAAACAAAAAATAGATCCAAACTGGCTGTGAAAAAAGGCGCCTTTTTGAGGACACCACTATACTCATATGTAGGTATGTTTATTTATTTGGGATATTATTTGTTTTGTGTCAACATAAAGTTTTTTTTTATTGTAGTATTTGTGTTTACACAGTCGTTGGAAAATAAATAGTTCTGTGTTAAAATAAACATTTTAAAATTTGGCCTCTAACAAGATAAAAATTTATGTTGGCAAACCAAATAGAACTCTATATATGGTTTTTATAGATTCCCATCAGTAATGTGTTATCAGGAAAAAGAAGTCGAGCATAAAAATGTGGACAAAAAAATACTTATCACTCAAATGTTTCATATAAATGTAGGTAGGTTATGGTTTTGCATTAAAAAAAAAAAAGAAAAATCTATTATCAAAATGAAATACAGGGTGTTTAGGAATATAACGGCAACCCTTTAACGGATCTTTGATCGCCCACATGACGAGAAAAGTGAAAATGTTCTATTAACGGTACATGCCAAGACAACTTGGCACAACTGATAAATTCCGAGCAACGATTGCTTTATTGCCAGCTAGTTGTTTCTTGGATGCATAATTTCGAAAATTGGTGTTTTTGACGCATAACGCTACTGCGATTAAATGTACCATCAAACTCAAAAAATGTTGATTACAATATTCTGTAAAAATAATACTTTGTCACATGTGTAACATTAACTTGTCACACAAGTAACAAAATTAACCTTAAAGGTTTTGCATAGTTTTTTTTTCTCATTTCTTAACTGATTTATTTAAAAATCAAGACATTTTTTTTAAACTTTCTCGACACTTTATTTCTCACACTTCATGAAAAAATGAAACCTTTCATTTTGAAAGGTACTGCCAAAAAAACATTCAGGTGGCCGATTCTGGTTCTGTAAAAAAGTGAATCGAATAAATGGTTTTCACATTCGCTCGCATGCATTGATTTAACTTTTTTGATTCACTTGGTGCAAAAAAGGCGATTCTGGTTCACTGAATGAAAATCTCCGACGAACTGCATTATTGATGCCGAACCACTATCATTTCTCCTGAAGTCGGCGCATTTTTCCCTTTTGCTGTTTGATAATTGTAGCTCTTTATTTTTTTGCACAGAATTAACCGCCCGGATCATTTATTGTGTAGGTACGGAAAAAATGACATCTGAGTTTTATTTCATTGTCATTGTTTGTTCTTATTGTGATTTGTTTGTTTTTTTTTGTTAATTTCTTTTTATAGAAATTCCCCACCATCACAGAAAAAATGAAATTCATACGAACTATCGATAAAAAGTATTTAGTTCACGCCGCCGGTAACACAGTTTTTCTGCGCGTTTAAGTTAAGCCCCGAAAATTCTCTGGGTTAAGCTAAGCGGGCGATCAGTATTTGTTGCATTTAACATGTAAATTATAATTAAAAACGAATCGAAACACGTCATTTTTTTTCAAAAACTTCTTTATTAATAGCTAACCTAAGATAATTCGATTCCAAATCTTGCTCAACAAAAGAAGATAATGCATTTCTTTGTTAGTTTGGCATTTATGGCGTTTTCTTTGTTGTGAATGTTTTTAAAAATTGATATGGAAAATATCAACTGAATAAAATCAAATGGAATATATTTTGAACATACTGTTTTACATCTAGACATTACTCTGAATGTTTCTCAGATTAGGTAGGTATACTAAACCGTAACGATACAATAATTTAACAACTTAATTTTAAGAGACATCCATTTGCAGTAAAAAAAAAAATAAAGGAGAAGCATTATGCGTTTTAGATCAACATCCCATAAAGATTTCTAATTTACACATTTAATGCCAACACATCGTTAAACAAATCCCCAAATGTCCAAAACAACATAAAGTTAGAAGTACCAACCTATCTACAAATGTTCTACACGAAAAAAAAAACACCCCACTTAAACTTTATGGTTATACCTTCCTACCTACTTAATCTAAGCCAAGATTTACATCTAATTATAGGTATACACTCAGTAAGTTAGGATGTGAACGAAAAAAGGAAAATAAAATTAAGAAAAAAAAAACATCAGAGAAAGTCTTGTCCCATTAGACAAAAATACGAAAACCACATAAAAGCAATTCGGTTCATAAAGCTTCCTTTTTTTGCTGTCTGTGAACCCACTAAAATAAAAGTGCTTCCTTTTTTTTAACACAAATAAAATAAAATAAGACCAATGATGGTTGCACGGGGTTAAAAATATTAAAGAGGTAACAACATTCTGATGCCGTAACGACATAATAACCACTACAAATAATTTTTATCTTCTTAATTACTTAATGATATGTCAAGCAAAGTGCATGCATATATGTAGGTATAACAAAATTATAATACAAGTTTGACGCAGTGGTAAAACGTGAAACAAAATCATTAGGCGCTGTATCTACTCTGTAACACTCATATGCTCAATAAAAATAAAATGTATATGAATATGATGCTAAAAAGCAAATAAAATATAAAACAAGAAATAATGATAAAACTGAAAAAAACGGAAGAAGACAGAAATTAGCACTTCTCCTAAAAGAAAAAAAAGAGATTCATAAAGAGATACCAAAGCGTTGGCGTTGCTGCGGTGGTGACTGACAGTAATGGTGGCTTCATCATCATCATCGTCGTTGTCATCATTTTCAGCAACAACCATTATAAAAGACAAGGGAGAGTATTCAGATTGAGAGTACATCCCTGTACAAAAAAAAATTTATCATTATTGTGTACACTTTAGAGTCAAAAGCACCGAATTCTGAAGTGGATAGGTACTCGACAAAAAAAACGAGCTGCCATGGTGTAGTAATTGGATAAAAATTGCTGCCATGAATGTGATTATATATCCGTCTACTATCTTTCGTTATTTATTTTTTTCTTTTTGCTTTGTATTAATGTTTAGTCGGGGCATATTACACATATGTACATATGTATATATGTAGGCATTTACTTCACCGAGAGACAGAACTGAATAGAAAGTGAAAGCTAATTCGGTACATACCTACTACTATACTTCTTTTTCCTCGTCCTCGTTGTCATCGTCATCGTTGTCGTTATCCTAATGAAAAACATACAAACAACCGATAACGAGTAACAAACTGCTATGCTATTGCTATAATAACGCTGTTGTAGAGGAGCTAAAGAGACTAGACTAGACCGGCTTCTTTTTTTTCTCAAGTGCCCACCTCTAGGCATCAAAGTCAAATATCATAACAACAAAATACACAAGCTAAGGTGAAGGTTAGACTTTCGACATGAACAAACAAAAAAAAAAAAACGATTTACTAACAAAAATCAAAGTTCACTGTACGACTTGAACAACTTAGAAAATGAAAAAAAAAAAATATATATATAATAACGGAAGACGGCAGCAACAACAATTACAAGAAGAATATAAAAAAAAAAATAAGTTCAAGTCGCGTGAAAGTGTCGTGCGACACTTTTTGTGTGTTTGGAATGGCAAAAAAATAATAGAAAAAGAAAATGAATCATACAACACGTCTCTCGTAGCCAGCTCGGGTGTAGATTGACAAACGAGCGATTCATGTAACGCTAGTTGTTGAGGTAGTGTATATATAGTGTAAGAATACAAAATACAACTACTGATGATGACAAGCAGCGCGTCGCGGCGGCACTTTTTGTCATGTGAAACACATTTTTTATTTTTTTTTTTATTTTATACATACCACGACAAACGTGTTATACAGAAAATAGTTTAAGTGTTAATCACGCTTGCCGGCACAACACAAATTTGATCCAGGGGTCATTGTGCGGCGGCGGCAGCTACAGAATTATCTGTAAGTTGTTGATTATTTATTATTAAACTGACACACAGCGGAATATTTGAACTGAAAAACTAAACAAAAGTTGAATAACTTGAAAGTGAAAATAATAAAAATATTTGAACGCACAAGTTCTTTGAAAAATTAAACAAAACTCTGACGTGTCAGTACAATATTAGGACTGTTCGTTTACTTGAAAATTGCAAGTTTCTAAGTTATATTTTTTTTGTATGAACTTTGACACTTTTTGGACTAATAGTGGTAGTAAACGAACAAGGCTATTATATGATCGTCAGAATACGCATCCACTTGTCCATTTAACACTTTGCTCTTTAATTGCTTGAGTAATTTTCAAATTGAGTAAACCGTCAAAACGTAATTTGGGATAGATATGTCAAGCCAAGTTGTAAAATTTTATCGAAAAATGACGATCATGTCGATAGATTAAAAAACCTGTTAAAAAAATATTTTAATTCATCCCACAAATGTCAATTCTACTCTTCGTACAGCAACAAAAAATTTGTTATCGATCTAAACTATCGAATTCTAAAGGGGTGAATACGATTAAGTACAATGAAATTCAAAACCTCTAGAATAACCAACAAAAAAAAATGTGTCATTCATCTGTCAAATCATAAATTGTTAAATTCCATTAAAGAATGATTAAAATGTTAATCAACAAAATTTAATTCGTTCCGAAAATAATTTACGGCTTCCGGATAAAAACTTTAACAAAATATTCTTTAAACGTCAACATTTGATTTGGGTTCCATATGTCAAACCATCTGTCAATTTCTATCGATTCCAATAGTTTAAAAACATTTAAACCTTTTTTCAATTGACGCTTTATTCACGTTATCGAACAGACCTATTATCAAAAATTAAATTAAAAGTCAAATATCGAATGAAAAAGTATTTGAACAAAAAGTATAAGAAACGAGTCCAAAAATGAAACTTCTTAAATGGCAAACTGCGTTCTTAAATGCAAACTGCAAAAGTCAACTGATTGAAAACCCATAACGGAATTTTTATGCAACAGCATTATTTTCGATAACGAAGATTGATTAAGTCATCGTTCGATAACATCATTTGCGGCGCAACACTGCAGTAAAAAAAATCGAGTTGACGACAGAAATATTGAAAAGCTAGAGAACTAGTTCGTAAACGTCAAATGCGTTTGCAAGAAAAGTGACGAACATTGATGAAACAGATTTTTGTTTGCCAGCAAGACACTATTGCATATTTGACGAAAGCATTATCTTCGTCAAAAATGACGATCAAATTGACATTGATTTGACGTTATCGAAAACGACCATAAACAATAAAAAAAATGAAAAATAAGATCCAGTGAAAAATGCAATGAAGGATTTATGAATGAATGAACGATTTATAGGAACCATCGAATGAATGAACACAAATAATTCGTTAGTTTTTGTTCGATATTTCCTCGCATCTGAAACAGTTTAAGTCAAATTTTCAATGCACATGCTTCACTGTGTGGCGGCATCAGAGTTATTTTATTTGTGGGTGTAAATTTGACGTTTATGATGATTGATAGGTGTCATTTTAGTTGTTTTTTGTTTTTGCATGAAATAAAATTTATAGATGCATTTTTATATAAATGTTTTGCTAGAGTGAGCATTGTGTTCCCAGCCTTATATAATTTGCACCATAATTAGTGCAAAAGAACAAACCCACAAGCCGCCGCCGCGGACGCCGTCGTCGACGACTGCGATGATGATGATGATGTGGATAATGAGGTCTGAAATGCTATTAGAGCGTGAGAATGAATCCAACATCAAAATCAGAATACCAAAGTGATTTTTTTTTATTTCATGTTCATGTCGAATTGTCAGAGAGCGCACTACTTTGCTGCGCTTCTTCTCGCTTTCGAATTCGTACATACATTATGTACATAATATATGTATATAAATGCAATTTAGCAATTAGTTTTGCTCGCATCTTCCTCTCGTCGTTGGTCTGTCGTATCTTGAACTTGACTTTTTTTAAAGACGCAAAGTGAATATAAAATTATTATTATTCTCACAGCCATCAGTGCGCGAGAAAATTAAAAGTGAAAAATAGATTCCACTTGTGAGATTACCACACACAATGTGTTGTTGCAAAACCAAACCAAAGTGCATGCTGTATAAGTATATATAGATAATATATACGACAGAGTGACTTAGTTGGGGAGTAAATGAAAAAGAAAATGAAAAAAAAAGACACACACACTTGGGATAACATTTTTCACATGTTTTAATTGAAATTTGACAGTATGACAGAATTTTAAATAGCCTAACATACAACATGAGTTGAATGGAACACTTTTATAAAATTCTGTCATCATCTGTAAGGCAAATGTTTCTAATCAAATTGCTTATATGCAAATGTGGATTTCATTTTGTACACAAAGTTCCCATTTCATTGAGGAATTTAAAAAAGAGATAAGAGATAGAATGGTGTTTCTCGTTTATGATTATTTTGACACTGAAGTGTGGAATGTGTAATGTCTCAAGAATGATACATATTTCAAAAGGAAATTAAGTAATTTTTTAGGCTTCTCTCTTTTTGTTCACGTTTGAAAAAGAATATTTAAATGGAAATACAGATTTTTCATCTTTGCATCAAAAAGATGATATTATTATAGCAAGGGACTTTTTTTTTGTTGATAAAGATTAGATTTTTGGAGTAGAATTTATAATAAGTACCTACATATCTTTTGGAATTTGTAAATCATTCGACTTCCATCGCGAGTGACAAGTCATTTGAATTTGCTGAAAGATTGAGTACGTTACAAAAATAAATTTATCTTCTATTGAGTCACCCTGGGCCGATTCTGGCCGATTCTGTGAAAAAGTAAATCGAATAGCTTTTCACTCTTTTACTCTTAAATGAGATTCTTGTTCTGTGAAAAGGTGAAACCAAACGTCAAAAACATTCACAAGAATATTTAGCTTTCACGTCGTTATTTGGAAGTGAATCTTTGAAAAGAAAGGGTCAATACGAACAAACAATGTCCAATTCCCTTCTTCAACATTTTATCTGGGCCAATTGATAATTTTTTTAATCATTGAAATTCTTTAACCAAAAAATTTAAATACTTACACTTTTATAAATAATATAAATAAGTCCACATTTATATAACAACAATGTTTACATACCTGCAATGGAAAAAAAAAGAAGAAAACAATAGATTAGTCACCGCTTTAGGGAAAAACGTAAAATGAAAAACTAGTTTTAAAAATCGATTTCCTGTTTATATATTGATATAATTTCCTTTAAATACTTTTTTACTATAATTATCTCTTCTATTAAAACAAACAAAACAAAAAGAAGAAAATGTTTATTTACAAAAAAAAAAATACTTGGGTATAAAAAATGACTCACCACCTATAACACCGGAAATATCCCATCTCTAAATCAAATTTAAATAAACAATAAGCAACGTCCATAGTTAGTTCGGTTAGCAACTTTAACAACATCAAGATAATGCAACAACAATAACAAAAAAGAAACAATAATTACAAAAACCACCTAATGACTTTAGTTTACAAAATTGTAAACACAGAGAAGGTATGCGCGACAAAATCCTCTAGGAATTCCATAGAGCTATGTTATTGGGAATTTTTTTTTTTTTTTCATTCTCAATTTCTCATGCTCCCAGTGGTAATGTGTATGTGTAGTTTGCCAAGTAGAAAAATTTATTTATGTAGAAAAAGTCAAGACGAGTAGAAAGGTGGAAAAGCAATAAAGTACAATCCTTTTTCTTCTTCTGCTGCTGTTGAATGGGAGCACAACTCATGGTTCTGCAGATGCCGTTGGCTCTTCTGCTTTCCTTTTCATATTCATTATTTCCTTCTTCTTCTTCTTCTTTTTATTTTTTTTACGTTTATGGAAAAGAATGCCAAATATATACTCAACAAAGTACTTGAGGGGCCATGTGTTTTTAATTCGTTTCGTAGTTCATTAAAATAAGCAAAAATAACGAGTGAAATAAAAACAAAAATGAAAATAAAGAAAGAAAACTACTGTTATATTTATAATGGATATAGGTATACACTTTAGGGGAGAGGGATCATTTCTCTAGAGCTATTAGAAAATTAATATCACAATTCACAGATGTGGTTCTAAAGACAAAAAAAAAAAAAAGGATTTTTGTAGAAATAAAATTCATGGCATTTTCCAAGATAGTTTTTAGGGCTTTTGTAAATGATAATGTATTAAAATTATACTGCTAACACATATACATATGTACTTAATTACTTGAAAAATAGAATTAGACGAAAAAACGACATCGGGATTTACAAAAGTCATCACAGCAAAAAAGGCCCTATCCTCTATATTAATAAACCAGAAATCTAGGTTTGCTTGTACGGGATAATCTCAGAAACCACATGTTTGATTTTAAAAATTCTTCTTACGTTTGAAAGTTTTTTAGGGATATATTTTTTTCAAAATTGATAGGGTGAAATGGGGTAAAAATAAAAAGTCGTATCCAATAAAAACAAATCTTTTTCTGTTTAAAATATTATTTTTATGCGATGGCGTTATGTATTTTTATTTCAAAATGTTGCTATTTGCAGGGTGAAATTGGGTAAAATAAATAAGTGGTATCCGATAAAATAAGTTAAAAACAAAAAGTGGTAATTATAAGATTTTAGAAAAAGTAATAGAGGTAAAACTAAGAGAATTACTTAAGTACTGTATTTTTTCCAAATTTTAATATTTGTAGGGTGCAATGGGGTCAAAACAAAACAACCTATTTAAAAAATTCTTTTTTGTTTTTTGTTTAAAGTTATATTTAGAGAGATCACAATGGGCCAACCTATAAGTGTGTCAAGCTTCTCTGACAGCCACCTAAACCTAACCTATATTTAGAGGATCGCGTAAGGGTACAACATTTTTGAATAATTTAGTTTTTTTTTTTTTCAGGTTGAAATCGGGTTAAATTTGTGTTTTCCGATTTCTAAAATTCTTTTTATGTTTGAAAAGTTATATGAGATATGAGATTATTGAAATTGATTATATGAGATTATTGAAAGGTTAAATAAATATTATAAAGTGAAGTAGGGTAAAATAATATTCCTCTTTTAATTCTTTGGCCTAGCTCCCGATTTAAAAAAATCTTTTGCATTAAAAAGAGTTATATTTATTGGTTGAATTTCAAGGGTACAAGACCATGATATTGTCTGCCCAACACATAATACTCTTACATTTATGTATACTGTCAGTTTTATTATTATACGAAAACTTACAATTTTTCTACCAGTGCGAAGCCCGGGCGGGTCAGCTAGTAAGGATATACGATATATGTACATGTATAACTATAAACACGGAGCTTATGTGCAATCTGATTAAATTAGTATGTTATATGTATATAGGTATTTAGGTACCTAACTATTAAAAGTTTTCAGATCAATTTTTGTCCACCTGTTTTTTTACGCAAGGAAGGAAATTCCTTGAATTCATGCGTAGTACGACCACTCCACAATCTACACTTATAAATTAACCCTATTATTTAGTTCCTTCTTCCATACTTCAATCTTAATTAACCTAATCTAAAATTGAAAAAGTTAGGTTACCTTTGCAATTTTATGCAAAAAACCATCTGTAATGTCATAAATATGATTTCGAAAAATTATTATCAATTCTAAATATGTTTATATTTCTGAAAAATTAAAAAGATAAGAATATTTACGTAAAACAATGCTGTTTCAAAATATATACATATAATGTAAACAAAATATCAATTTTTACTCATTTAAAATAATTATGCACGTTTTCTTGCATAATATAGGGTGGTCGATCAGTCGATGATTTACTCAACAAAAATGTCTGTGAATGATTCAGCATTATGTACATATTACGATAAAAAAATAGCTTCCCAAGAAAATGATTTCTCCATCAATGAGAAAAAAATGTTTTGCTCTTAATTGCTTACCAGACACACAAGTCTGGGTAAGTACCTCCACATGATATTTGGAAATGGGAATTCCTTTATTGGGTGGTGGCTATTTTGTTCTTAAAGTTTCCAAACTAACTCAAACGCTATAATCTTCACATGTTTGTAATATAATGTTTGAAGTATTTGAAAAAAAAAATTGCTGCTCCCTTTTTTCAAAGAAGAGCAGCTCAGCAGAGGCAATAACTCTTTTCGTATGAATCATTTAATTTTTTTTTGTGGCGGAAGCAAAGGGTTATATGGGATAAGTTTCATCACCTAATTACTCATTTTGGAACTGAAATTTAAATTTACTCATCATCAGCAGTAGGTATACGTATACATATGTATAATGTATATGTATGAAAAAGTAAAGTGTAGTAATTTTATTTATTTATCTTTAAGATGACCACATATGGATTGGAGCATTGTGAGTTAACTTGGTTGCTTAAAACTAAAAAAAAACACACAAAAAAAAACAAATATTTAACTAAATAAGATAAAGCTCCTTGCCACATTGAGGTTAATTTCGGACCGATAAATTTATATTTCTTTTGAAATTAAATATGCTATTAATACTCGTACTTCTGTGTGAAAATGATTAATAGCATTTTTTTTTATATATACGTCCGTACTGGGTGGGATTTCATTACGAAGATCAAGAATCGTATGGCGACGACGACGTAAGATTTGATCATCTGATCAGCGCATGTGGATTCCAATTACTTATGATAAATAGAATCATAAGAAATTGTTGCATTGCATATTTAAATTGGATTTTTTTTTTCAAGTGTAGGTAAGGAAGAGGAAAGTAACGGGTATTCTTTTTTCTGTTAGATAGAACTTCAATTTAACTTCAGGTTCCGTTTTTTTTCTTTTCTTAAGTAAAAAAGTTTAAAGAACTGTCTTCAAACTCTCACTGAAAAAAAAAACCCTTCGAAATAATGGCAAGTTTTTGACAAGTTAAGTCAAGGCCCCGAAAAGTTTTCAGAAGGGAAAATCTAGATAAGAAAAATTTGTCTAGTACTTGTGGGGGTGTTGCTAGTAAAAATTAGTTGAAATGGATTACAACATTTGACTTCATTGTTGAGAGGTCTGCGGTGTCTGAACATTGGACTCAGAAGTACAATATTAAAAATGATTTTTTTTAATTAATTTATTTAATTTTTCTTACCTTTTTATAGGAAAGTTTTTTTTTTTTTCTTGTTATATTTCTGATAGGATAGCAAACCAACAAGTGCCTAACGAGTATTTGACAAGTTTTGCTCGCCCAAATCCTCTCTACTGAAAACTTGACAGGACTTTGAGTAAACTTGGCAAAAACTTACCATTTTCCAGGCGGTATAGGAAGTGAGAGTTTGAGTTCAATTCTTACGTTTCTGTTTCTCAATAAACTTTTATTAAATTTATATATTTTTGACAAGCCAAAGATCTCTTTTATATAAATTAAAAAAAAAATAAAATAAGTTGTAGAAGGTGTTGACGAAACGCCAATTTTTGTGGAACAAAGAACTTTAAAAGTGTATAGTATTTCTTTCAATTTAATTTCAGTTGGAATTTTCGCTAATTAGTAATTCCAAAGCCTGATAACATCAATTTATTGCATGTATTTCCAAGCTCTAATTTTTGTGGTGTTACAAATAAAGAAAACTAAGTGGGTATATTAGAAAAAAATACTCCAAAATGTCAGGTTTTTAAGGACGTTGCAGAAAATTCACATATACAAAAAAAAAAGTAGACATGGATGAGGGCGGGAAAACGCCTCATACCATAATACGTTAATTTATTTTTTTATTATATTTTTAGTGTACTGAGGACGTTGAGAATGAAAAAACTCTAAAATAAAAAAAACTCAAATATGTATAAAAATAAACTCAAATATAAAAATACTCAAATATAAAAAACTCAAATAAAAAAAACTCAAATATAAAAAAAACTCAAATATAAAAAAAAAACTCAAATATAAAAAACTCAAAAATATAAAAAACTCAAATATAAAAAACTCAAATGTAAAAAACTCAATTATAAAAAACTCAAATATAAAAAAAAACTCAAATATAACAAAACTAAAATATAAAAAAACCTACATAAAAATACAAAAACTTAAATATAAATAAAATCAAATATAAAAAACTTAAAATAAGCTATGGTTTACTAAAAGAACTTTTAAATATTTGCGATAATAAGAAACAAACGGTAAAAGAACTTTCCAATAGTTTCACCAGTGGTGGTGAAAATTTCATCGAAATTGGTATAAGAATGTTGAATTCAAGTTTCAAACAAATTTAAGAATTCTATTAATTTTGTGCTTTTCTTCAAAAAAGCGAATACTAAATTATTTCTAGTTTTACTATTTTATTGATCTGATATCCTTTTTATTGTGTAATTCCAATAAAAAATGGCAATTATCAACTGATAGTTGATGAATATCGAAAAATTTAGCAAAAGCTAAACCAAATATTTCTTTTTTCTACAAAATTTCGAACAGTGGAAGCAATAGCTCTTTAATACTATGGGGGAAACACTTATTGTACATTGCTTAAAGCTTCTCAAACATCAACAAATTTGATCATTAATTTTCCAGTAGAGAAGACTTAATGCCTATAATAGCTTGATTTTAGTTGCCCATTAATATTTGTTTATTGGCAGTAGTTGACGACGTATCTCAATAAAATTCCCATCGTGTTGTCATTAATTTCAATATAATTAAAATTATTATTACTCTATTACATTTTTACATTTTTTTTTAAATCTTGAATAAGTATACAACAACCATACCTAACTTAATGGCTATACCTAGCACTGACTATATGTATATATGTACATATATATATACAGTGGGGGGCTATTGCAAAAAAAAAAAAAGGAAAATTAATTTTGGTTAAACATATATTTCACCTTTCACTTTCTCGCAAATTACTCTTCGAGACTTCTCTACAATTCGTTCGAGTATAATTTCACACCAGATTTAATGGTTTGGCAAATTAATGTTTTCGCTGCTATTAAAAATGCATGACGAATTGGAAGTCGGAAAACAAGAAATCCTTAAAAATATTTCCAATTATATTACCGAAGAAGAATAAAACAGAAGTCATGATTTTATGGTATTTTTATTGTGTCTCCTTCTTGGTGAAACAATTTCATCCAATTTATTCTCTCAAGTATCGTTTCTTAATTATATACTTTTACTGCCAAAATTATACCCTTCATTTCGAAAACTGTCAAAAGATTTTTTCTACATACATATAGCAAGCAAAATGAGTGCGGGCGGGGTAAAGCACTACACATTACAAGTACGCATACATATAGTGTAGAGAATACTCTTTGGAAACCAATTAAGACTGATTTAGGATTCAGTTGTTGAACTCTTAGTGGGTGGCCTCTTTTAGAAAGAAAGAATATTATGGTCGGTGTGGAGAGCTTTAGGAGTGGAGGTTCACTGACTTGAGACATATTTATGATATGAATTATGAAGACAATATAGATAAGACTCATATATTTATATGTATTCTTGAACAATTAGTCTGCATTAGATATGACACTGTTCTTATTGTTTGAAGTCACGTAAAGTCAACGAGATAAGGTTAGTTGATGGTTAGAAGTTCAAGCGCACAGGTGGAAGGTATATATGGTAAGTGAATAAGACGGATGAAGCACTCATAAGTGTTGATTGTTGAGTTAATTATAATTATTTATGGGAAAAATATTTTTCTAAGCTGATTAAGAGGTGATTATTAAAAATTATTATACACTCATGATAGAATATTAATCATTGGTTGAACAAAGTGCCTTCTATAAGTTTAAATTTTGTGTGATTCAGTGGTAACAATTGACATAAATTTTGATTTAAAGTTGAGACTTTTCGCCAACTAATCAAATTAAACCACTTAGTGGTTGAAATGGAAAAGATTTTGATATGTGTACTCGATTAGTTAAATTTAGGGGCGAGTTTTTCAGTGGTTAATTAAATCTGAGTTAAACCAGAGTTACTTAATCCTGTCAGTGAATTAGTCCAAGTTTAGTCAGATTCAAATTTTCAGTGGAGGATTAAATTTTACTTTCAGTTGTCAAAAAACTTTCGAATTCAAAGTGTGTCAGTAATTCGCTTTCACTATCGGTAACAGAGAGGGCGAAATTATGGGACGCTATGGTAACTGCGATTTCAAATATTGTCGCCCTCTTTATTTTTCTTGTGTATGGTGTTTTGAAACTCATCTGTTAGAAATATTTTCTTCGTTAATTCATCAAATTCGTTCTTAAGTTAACTCGAGATCTAAATTGATTGAAAAACATATTTCAAGAGTTAACTCGGGTTTAAAATTATGAAACTGGAATGATTTCGAACTGACAAATTGGCCCTTAATTGTCAAAGAAGTTATCGTAACAGAAGTGGAAATACAAAAGAAATATAAGATCAGTAAATCCACAGTTATAACTGCAATTGGTGCGGGAAAATTCCTATGTGAGTGTTATCAGCAGGACTGGCGGGGACACACAATTTTCTACCGAATCCAAAGATTAAAGGCACTTTTTTCATGACAAGAAATACTCTTGAATGATTTGCAAATTTCTTGAATTTGTCATTTCTCCAAACTTCAAAAGGAAACCACATAAACATGTACATATATTTAAAGTCAAAAGATCATTAACTCGCTGCATTTCACTTCCACTACGAAGAATTAAATTTTCATTGAAAAACACGCACATTTAACTCAAATAAACTATTAAGAACAAAGAAAAATGAAGTTCTAACTTCACCCTGAGAATTAAAATACTAGAATTATTCAATTTTTCAAACTAAACCAGCAGTGGAATAAAGGATTGCTGAAAGTAACTAGATACAGCAATACAACATAAAGAAAGTACAAAAAAAAAAATACAAAGTTGAACTACCATTTTTAGTCATCTTACAAGTCCAAATCGCCTCTTAGCTAAACTTTAATCCAATTAAAAGTCATTGGCAGAACAGATCGTCGATTTTTTAATCTTTTACCCTTATTTCTAATATAGCTTCGTATATATAAATGAGCTAGTCTTAAAAACAAACGTCAGAAAAAACAAAAAACCTCAGCAATCAATTTTATATCCCACAGGAATGACAGGGAACATTATTTACACAAACCGATGTCATCTGGGAATAGAGTATAGAAACATAAAGAGTATGCAGGAATAGGTGGTATAGTAGTAGTAGGTAGGTAGGTACGGTTAATTTGTAAATAGTATACCTACCTACATAATTGTGCGCATGTCATTTTCCAATAAAAGTCGGTTTAAATATTTTAATCCTCTTCTCATGCACATAGTTTTCGTGTACCGTGTCGTCATCTGGTGTTATGTGTCATTTGTTGTCGTCCTTTTAGTTAGGTGTGTCCTTCATATCCACTCTGTGCTGTGCTGTGTACCATCAGACAGTCAGTCCGTAATCCCGCATATTAATTCCTTGTGTAAATTATTATAAAATTCTAATCTAATCGAATGAAAACCTATAATGATGATTCAAAGAGAAGCCCATAGCAAATGCCTGATGTGTATACAATAGGTGCGGCAGGCAGCAGTACTAGGTACTCTGTGCGGGTACTAAACCACAACTATGTGGGTAGGTAAATATTCCTATACATCGACTAATAACACTATTCTTGATTACCCCATATTTATATTAATAAAATATTTCTATAACAAGGAATTTCTCGATTTAATGAATTCATGTTGGTGCTCTCTTCTTTTTCAATAAATTTACTAAATTACGGTACCAACAAGAGTACCACTTTTCGACTTCAAACCCTGCCACTATGCAGAACCCCTAATATTATTCTAAACGATATATACCTACTCCCGTCCTTGCTGTCGTTTGTTTCCATATACCTATCTATATAACTTCTACGAAATGGGTTTTTGTCATTGTGTCATTTTACGGAGGGTTTGAGTCGTGACTATAGAATTGAAGTCGAAGAACGGGGGAGAGTTTTTAGATGTTCAGTTTAAATTTCACAAATGTAATTATATGTAAGTAAGCAAACGATGATAGTCATCGTTTCTTTGTGTGTCTATATAGGAGACCACGACTGCTTTCCTTGCCATACCTATCTTCCATAAGTCGCGTTTGCAGTTCTCACAAAAACTTCCCCTTTGTCGTCAACGGCTCTGCTCGACACGGCTCTACTCAACTCAACTCTATACTATGCTAAGGAATAACCCCACCCTTATTTGGAATGTAAAATAAAATAAAAAAAATAAAAAACAGGACAAGATCTATGTATGAGTGTGTGCATGGGTGGTTTACACCGAGCAAAAACGCATACATCCCAATAAAAGTCCTTCTCTCTATACAGAGAAATAGCACTTTTCATTTTTCCAAGTGCATTGACTTTTTCAACAAAAACCCAACCCGACTACCTACGACCCAACAACAAAAAGGAACAAAAAAAAAAAAGAAGCAGAACCCTCACCCACCCTCTTGTTGTCGTTAGATACAACCCCAACCCGAACCGGCCGAATGAGCGTACTATATACAACTACTAGTATTGCATGCAACGAATTGAGATTCGAAACGTGCAGCAGCAGCAGCAGCTTTTCTCTACGCCGGAACATCGAATAGAGTTTGGGTAGACGACCCAGACCTGGTTGCATTTCGTTTCATTCCTTCTCCTATTTTATATACTGCCATGGTTTGTGCAGTGGCGTAGTATAGCTTTGCTCACTTGGGACATTTTTCAAAGAAAACAAAACATACTAAAAGAAGATGTGAATGGAAAGGGGGGTTCTTAAGTTATCCACTATTTTAACCCCTGAACAAGAACATGCAACCTTCTAGCATCAAGAAGTAAAAGAAACAGGACCAGGACTATATAGGATTGAAACCAGTACCCGGGAGCGGTACGTTATCTTCATCACGTTCATGACGACGACGATGACGGCGACAGATACAAATGTGAAAGATATAAAATAAATTGCTGTTATATTTCTCATTTATTTTATTTTTTATAATATTTTTTTTTTTTTTTTTTTTATAAAAAAGATGAAATATTTTCATGGGGGTGTGGGTTACTGAGTTGCCTATTTGGCAAAACGAAAAAAAGTAAAATATGTAAAAAATAAAATAAATAAACATTTTACCGGGGCATATCTTAGCTCAAACAGGATCTTTATTCGTTTCTTCCTTGTGCAAAATAAAAAATGGAAATTTTTTCATAAAAATGAGAGAATTGTACATATATGAAAATAATAATAAAAAAAAAAAAGATGTTTTAGGTTCATACATTTTTATATATACATTTATGTATATCTACTACGTGTATTTCGAAAGGTTTGTGTGTAAAGTAAAAGCAACAAAAAAAAGAGAGTGTATATCCAGTGTATCTTTTAGATTAAAAGAAAAAGGTGTGGGAACTTTAAAGGATGCATTTTACGAGCAATTTAAAATGCACATGCGCTATGATTTGTGATTTATTTTTGTGCCAACATAAATTTAAAAAAATAAATTCAATATTTTAAAGTATTTTAATGCAACTTTTACATTTTCGAAAGAATAGTAAATTTTTTTTCTTTCCTTTCTAGTACAATTTTACTAGGTTTTGACATCACACCAATTTGATTTTATTGTATGGATAAACTTGGTGTATCCCCTCCCCAAGACTTCCCAGTATTTTGACTCTTCAATTTTTTAAATCGATTTTATTATTTCAATAGGGCTTTTTAACCAAATAGAAATATATCCCTCTCTCATTTATTAACAAACGTCAAAATCTTTACTTTGCTGAAACTGCCATTTGTTAAGCTATTTTGGAAAGCAAATATGTAATGGCATTGTGTGGGGTTATGTGTTTCTATAAAAAGAAGTCATGTTGAAATTGAAATTATAATTATAAGTCAAAATATGAGTAAACACTTCTCTAAAGATTAGGTGTGTTCAGGTTAATGAGATCACGGAGATCTTAGCAATCTCAGTTACACAAACAGGATTCCTCAGCAAAATTTCTCAGTTTTGCTTTCAAAACTCTGAGAAAAAATAATCTTGGATTTGCTTGCTCAGCTCTGAAATGTCATTTCTCTCAACGCGCCAATTTCTCTGCAATTTTATATTTGTCAGATTCAACAAATAATACATGTCACTTTTGACATTGATTTGTAAATTTTTTTATTTCTATATTGGTCGGAGAGAAGAAGTGTGAAGAAAAAAGAATATCCTGCTTGGAATTTTGAGGATGTCATAGGCCCGACTCTCTGTAAGCATATTACTCAGAAAAGTTAAAAAAAAAAATCATTCTATTTACCAACAACAATTCACCTTCCAAAATGTGTATAACCTTTTCGTGTTTGGCTAGAAGTTAATTAACATGTTTTGTGTTTGTATTACGAACTTTTGCATTAACTTCTTAAAGTCGACTAAGCTTTTATTTTATTTATTTTTAATTGAAGAAATAGGTTGAGTTCACAAACGTCATAAGTCATAACTACAAAGATCTGCTTTATCTACGTTCATTAATACAAATCAACAATCAAACTAACCTAAATCAACTGCATTACCTGCTGTTCATAAACGTCAGTTTAACATCAGTGTAGTCGAAAAGATTGGGCGGCCATATTTATTTCGTAGCAGGAAATCGAAGAAAATCAAAGAAACTCTAAAAAGCATTAATTATTACAAGAAATGTATGTAAGTAATAAGATATTCTATGATTTATTTTTTTCTTTGCAACGCAAAAAATGAAGAGACATTAAGGGCTCAAGAAACCGATTCGTCCGAAAAAAAAACCTTTTTGAAATTCCTATCAAAAGAAAAAAAATTAAAATTAAACAAAAACTAAAGGATTCGATAAGCTCATTGTAATCGAAAAAAAAAAAAAACAAATTGAAATCGAAAGAAGTAGAATTTTGGCGAATGATAGTTTTATTTAAAATTAAGAACTTATCAAGAACTTAAAAACTAAAAACTCAAAAATCCTTTTCTGACATTATGCAACTAATAAATTATCAAAATAGTAGTAGTTCAAAAATGCATAAGAAAAGAAAAGGTATTGTAAAAGCTCAGATTTTTGACGTTTATAATCTCGCCCACACTTTTTTCACACATAATACATTTGTTCGTTGACTTCCCAAAAGTGTCAACTTCTACTAATTTTGGTCCAAAGTTTTTATTAAAAAAAATAATTATGAATTAAATTTTGTAGAAACTGGCAGTTTTGGAAGAAAACGAAATGACCTATTTATAACAACAAAGTGCTGAACCTTAACATCACAAAAACACCAAATGTGACTTATCATTGAATTCAGTTGTTACAATGGTTTACTGTTTGCATGTTGGTTAACATCGATTGTTTTCCAATGAGTGTAGTATATTCCTCGCTCGGTAAATTTAAGCTTAAAGGCTTCTGATATATCAAGGAACCGATGTACCCGACTAAAAGCATGAAAATTTTACATTTCGTCGGGAACAAATTAATTAATTTAAAATAAAAAAAATATTTTTGACCTATGTATGTATGTATGTAGGTTCATTGTGACAATATTTCAACTGAATATAAAAAAAATCTAACTTATTTTTATTTAAGGCTTTTTAGTGTGAAATATTTCATAAAGTTGTCATAAAGTTGGTGAAGTAGCAGTATGCTCTTAAAATTATACAGTTGGTAACATTTTCATGTAAATGTTGTCCTAGTGTGTAAAATTTCTAAAATCTCTAAAGTTTACATTAGGAGTTCAACAAAACAAGTGTATTGTTTTATATAATAAAATAAAACTGCAAAACTTCTTCATAATGTTAGCAATGGAATATATTCGTTGACCTATAGCTATTTTCATAACTCGCAAAACAATTGATTAGTTCAACCTTTTATAACTCAAGGTTCGATTTATTTTTTTTTTAACTTCATTTCATTCTTGTATTAGGTAGATTCTTTGTTTCCTGCAACATGAACTTATAAAAACAATACTTATGGACAAACTTTCAATTATTATATAGACACTAACGAACCAGATCAGAGACAGATCAAAGATCTAGGTTAGTTTGAATTCCAGTTTTTATTCTTTAAGACAAAGAAAAAAAAAAAACAATAATAATAACAAAAAAATCAAATAAGTTAACCTCTCAGCGTGCACTTAGATAAAGTGAGGGATAAATTCTTTCGATAAATGTGGATGACATATGTCACAACTTTTCTACAGAAAAAAAAACAGCAACAAAACAAAAAAACTCATCGTTCAATAACTATCTACCTAACTAACTTCTGTTTCTTTATTTGTCTTTTAGTTCAATTGAAATTCTTGAAAAAAAAACTAATACAAAAAATAAAGCAAACAACCTGATTAAGCACCAGCAACGTTTCTCTGTTTTCATGCACCACCGATAATGAGAGAATTCAACAACTATTTGTACAGTCAGTCAATGAATATATGAATTTTAAACCAAGTTATACATAATAACAGAACTTAACTTTTAATTTATTTATTTTTTTTTGTTTTATTCTTTTGTAAAAAAATAACTGTTCCATATTTTCAGCACTTTTCTAAATACAATAATCCTATCAGTTGGTCTATTAAAAAATTCACTACACCTGTTGTCAGTCTGACGTTTATCACTTCAGGTCTGTTCGTTTACCAAAACTGCCGATTTTTACCAGATTTAGAGCAATTTAATTTTTTTATAATTAACTTTGACAGAAATGATCAGATTTGTGGACTAAACGAACGGAGGTTTTATAAGAAAAAATGTAACACCATTTGCATTCTGAAAGCCAGTCTTATACTACTAAACTAAGATTAAGTTTTGCTTGAAACATAGCAAAACAACAGTTGTATGCTCTGTGAACAGAACTTTTGGCATAGCAAACAAAAAAGAAATGGCGCAAAATTTTAAACAACCTGATGTTAAGGTATTAGCATGATACTATACTTAACAATTTACTAACTTTAAAGCTCTTTACTAAAACGTTCTTTATCTTAAACATTTTTTAACTAGTAGTAAACTATTATCTTAATAAACATCAGCTTAACACGCCAAAAAAAGTGTCAATTCGTTGCAAAGAAGTAAGCAAACATACAGCTTTCGCAGTTTTAATTGTCAAAGTGACATTAGTAGTTAGAATGATAAAGTGACAGTTCGTGCAAACAGGTAAGCCAACATACCATTTTCACAGTTTTAAATGTCAAAGTGACATTTGGAGTTAGTATGATACTGAAAAGTTAAAATAGAGGCATTTGGTGATCTTAACTTTGGTAAAATGTTTAATAAATAGCTTGTTTAACATGCTTTAACATCGTACTTAATCGTGTAAAGTCTTGCGCCATTGTTATTAGAATTAAGCAAATAGCTTTAAATTCTCAACTAGATTTAAAACTGACTTTTGTGTGAGAATGTCTAAATAGTTCTCTCACTGACTGTATATAATTTTGTTCCTTTTTTTTTTTGATTTTGCATGATTTATGTTTTATGTCATATGAAACCAAAAGACAAGCCAAAACAAATACAACAACAAAAACACTCACTTTTTAGGTACAACACCAACAGAACAGCTTTTGATATCCCGCACACGAGTCTTGCACATTCTCGAAGCAGGCACTACCAACTTTATAGGTTCAATGGAAAAAGATACCTACAACAAAACAACTATGACTATGACTACAACCACGACGACGACGACACAGTGAAGAGGTCAATATACTCCGGGTCGCTGCTTATTCCAAACCCTCTGTTGCCCCCGCCCTCCTATATATTGTATATGTACATTCATGCAGAACTTTCAAATAGATTATAAACAATTGAGCGTTTGTCTAACTACTTCTACATGTGCCGTACAGCACAGTGCAGTGTGTGCAGTTTTGTTAGATTATGTATCTCTGTGAAATTTCAAAACTACGACGACGACTATGGCTACAACTGTGCGAGTATCTATTTGCTCCTAGTTCTTACTTACGAGTTACGAACATGACCAATGTTGTTCGTTTTCTCCAATGTACAACACAAAAACAACAACAACTACAACCGAGATATTAAATCATAAGCTGGACGTATTTCTTGGTAATTTCCATGACATCTGTGCGATATTTTATTCCAATGGAACAACATATTTTGAGGATTATATAATATACATATGTATATTGTATTTATTAAGGAAGAGAGTGTAGTAAAGTGGTTTGGGTTTGAGTTCGAAGTGTACAGGAACCTCTTTTTGTGATTGAGATGTTTCAATGGGAAAAGTTCCCATTCATCTATCATCCATCATCATCATCATGAGCTTGATACAGTGGGTGTGCAGTATTCATAAACACACACAAGAAATAGAGCCTGTAGGAGCACTCTGGATGTGAGCGTAGGTTTATTATATGAGGCTAAACAAATGGTAATATACAATTGGCATTAGGTTTCAAGGAAAAAGAAACAACTTTGCACACAAGTAGGATGTGCCTGATTGCTTTATAGTGTGTATTTAGATTGAGATACATTTTACCCACGCTTTAATTTTTTTTATATTATTTCAATTCTGTCGAATCAAGAAATGAAATGACAGTTTTTGTTTTTTTTTTTTAACTATGTATTTGATTTGTGATAGAAAAAGATTTGAAGTAAATTTTCTTGAAAATGATTAAATGAAATTTATATGATATCTGCAAGAGTTCGTTATTAGCTGTGTGGGATTTTTGGAAAGTCCAGATATGTATTTGGTTAAAAAAAAAAAAAAAAACGATAAAAGTCGTCATAGCAAAAAAAAAAAAGCCCATCACTATCACAAAATGCCATCACTATCCTTTTAGCTTTGTGGCAAGCAACATCAGGCATGTCACATTTAAAATAGAAGAAAATTCATATAGAAAATTATTCCCCTTAATGAAATAAAATTAAATAAAACATAGACATTAATTTGAAGACACTGATAGACAAACAAACTAACAGGGCTATATTGGTGCTGTAAGGGTTCACAAGTCACAAGCTCTTTTGAAGTTGTTGTGATTCAATAACATGTTCGGTATTATCAGTCAATCTTCACAAGAAACCTCACTAAAAACTCACCACAGCAAGGTGAATTTTTTATTTGAAGTTCTGAATTAATATTAGGCGTGTTTTTTTGCAAGCCCGGGGTGAATTGCACGAAAAAAACGATCATGTGAATTAGCGACACCATCACAGAAACAAAATGGAGTTCTCATACAAACTATCGATAGTAAATATATAATTAACGCCGTTAACATAGTTTGTCTGTGTACTTAAGTTAAGCCCGGAGAATTCTCTGGGTTTATCTTAGCCCGTAGGAGATTAGTTGTTGTTGTATTTAACATGATGATTGTCTAGCACCGAAGTCATTTTTTTCTTCCAATTCCCCCTGGGCTTGCAAAAAAAAAAACACGCCTATATTGATTGAATAATTTTTTTTTCGTGATTATGAAATGTCAAACTTTTGAGTTGTGACCTACTCAAAAGGAGATTACATTTTCGATAGTTCTTGTGAGGCTAGAATACGAAAACCTCAAAAAATCAATTTTACCTCACCTCGTGAGTATGTTGTAACTTATGAGGTATCAGTAAGGTTTGCCAGAATAGGGCTGGAAATTCCAAGACCAACAATGATGCCTATTTTATTTTAATAAAAAAAAATTGTTTCATTCGTTAACTTAGATATTTTGACGTTTGCATACAAACTATCGATGGCAAAATGATGAAAAAACAGTTTTATCGGGACTAGATCTAAGTTCATATGGAAGGTATGTTTTTTTTCTCAATCCCAGAGATAATTCAAAAATATAGGGGATTAGCGCTCCACCAGAAAAAAGAATGAATTTTCCATACAAAAAATCGATAGCATTAATGTAATTCAGTCCGGTAAAATAGTTTTTTCTCCGCTTAAGTTAAGCCCCGAAAATTCTCTGGGTTTAGATAAGTCCACAAGAGATTAGTTTAGTGACAACTATGAAATGTAGTACATTTGCATTGCAGTTGCATTAGGAATCGATTGCAGATCTGACTTCATAAATGTAGATAATGCAGTTTTTTGTTAGTTTATGATTTATGAACGCACCTAATATTTGTTTATTACTAAAAGTATAACTTAATGTTGATACTGTACTTACACTCATCAATGCAATTGTATAAAGGAAGCTTAAGCATTTGCCGCTACCTAAAAAAGTGGCGCCCAACGTTTAATTTCTAACAAATTTTAAAACAAGTCACTATTCCTTTCAAATGTTTTTGTAGATTTAATTAGTAATACCTACACTCAAATAACCAACATATGAATTTTAATGTTGTTCCATGATAAAAGCGAAAAAAAAAATAAACACGACTTGTAATAGATACGGGCTAAGTTGTAAAGAAGCTATCAAATGGGAAAAGGTTTCAGATTTTACAAAACATAATTAGAAGAACATGAATAAGTTCAAAGAACATCTTGTATATTTTTGTTGTTTCATTTTATTTTAAATCGTTTTTCTGAAAGTTCCTCGAATTGTGTTGAAATATTTTAAGAATATTTATTTACTCATAATTTACATAATTTTAAACAAAAATAGGTAGGCTCTTAAGAATTTTACGTACCCGCAGTTTTTTTTTTCTGTATTATCTACCAAATCTAATTCATTTATCTTTTTCTTCGTAAAAAAAATATATGTAATAAAAACATCTAATTTAACCTTAAAATTAAGAAGCTCCATTAAAGCACTCCACACCGCACTTCATTTAATATTAGAGGTCTTTAGATGCATTTTTAATAAAAGTTATATCTTTAGGATAATTAATACTTACAAACACAATAAATGTTCACAAACCAAAACCGTTAATAATAACGAAGAAAAAGTATATATGAATGTACGTACCTGGAAAGAGAAAGAAAAAGTACACATATTTAGTTAATTAATTAGAAACAGACATAGTAAAAAAAAAAGAAAGAAATTAAAGAAAAACTATAACAAGCTCCATCTGGCAGCCACACACAAAGTTTAATCCGAGATTATTAATCTTAATCTTTCTTTTTCTTTAAGCCACATTATACAGTGAGTGTCAAAAGTAAATAAACAGACTAAAATTAAGAAAACCTAATAGCCCAATTCCTGAATCACTGAATTTTTGTTGGACAATTTTATTTTTATGTTTTTAAGTATATTTCCTAAAAAGAGCTCTAAATACGCATTAGGGCTTTTGATTTTGTTATTTTATTGTAAAAATTGTTCGAAAAATTTGGTTTTCTTTTTAAGAAATGTCGATGTAAATGTAGCTTATGTTATTGAACACAAAAAAGTTCCAACAATTTGTTTTTGTGCGATTGATTTTTTCCAAATCTCACCAACTCAAATTATTTTAGTACACAATTTTTTTGACAACTGAATTGAGATATTAGATCTGTTTCTTTACTCGTCCGCGGTATCCTGTAGTATCCCAAATCTACCCAAAATGTGTTTCTTTACTTTTCTGTGGCAGGAAAATGCTAGACAAAATTTCCCCTCCAGCAAGAATCTACCTGAAGGCAAGAAAAGGCAGTAAGTACAATTACTGCCTTTTCTTGCCTGTCAAACTACTGATAATGAAACAGACCTAATTTCTGTTCTAATTTGATTTTGACGTTTCTCAAGAATCCATTGAAAATATAAAATACCTTAGCTGTATTAATATCTAATAGAGAAAAATTTGAGTAAAGTAGAGGTTTTAATGATAATTTCTTATAAATATTTGAACAAAATAGAAAGTGTGTGAGAGCACGTTTACTTTTAACGTTCACTGTAAAATGAAAAATTAAGTACATATAAACCTTTATAGATGTGTTTATATAGTTTTAACGGTTTTCCTTGTCACATTTTCTTGAAGAACTCGTACACTTTTACCATTTTCTATGGATTTAAAAGTTTTTATTTCTTGTTACGTTTGTGGTCATTGGTTTTGCGGTCGCTACCGGTTTATGAGCATGTAGACGCGCTATTTTTATTATTATTATTTTTTTTGACGTGAAAGTAGGTAATGCACGCACAGCACAGAGTGTATGCAAATATTTAAACGCATTTAATTGCTATCTATATAACCAACATCAACTATCTATTTTTAGCCGCCGCCAGCCGTTCCTTGATAAATTATAAACAAAATAAAAAATTATGAAGAAAACTTTCTGTATAGGTATGTTTGTGTTGTCTATGCATGTATATGTATGTTTGAAGAGTTGCTTTCATTTTTACCTTCTCTCACTCTATTTATCTATCTAAAGGCTAAATCCATTATAAGATTTAATGTACAAGATATTAATTTCACACCCACGTTCTAGTGAGGGTTTAATGCTTCCCCCCTTATCCTCCCCTCCCATGAATTTTGCTGGCCTTTGCTACTACTTGACTATATATCTTTACAGTTAAGAAGGGTGTGTTTTTAAGACGATATATAGGTAGATATAGAAAGAAGACTATAAGGAGCAAAGCCTCGTTTTTTTTTTGTTGTCCTTATCATTTCATTGAACTCGAAAAAAAAAGAAAATATAAATCAGTGTTTTATTGAGCGGAAAGAACTACATTAGGAAAATAAGAAGAAGAATAATAACAACAACAACATAGCGGAACAATTGATGAGCTACCCTTTTTCAAGTGTTATTGTGTGCAAGAATGTAGATATTATTATATATGTATATCTGCGTGTACACGTTCGGCGGCCGTCGGCGGCGGCGTTGGCGTTAGCGGTAGCAGGAGTGGTACGGTGATTGGGGTTAGGTTGAAGTGAAGGTGATTCCGATGATGTTGTATCTTTATGGAGAACAAGATCACGACCCTTTGTCATTCAATCACGTACATTTATCAAGAGTGTTATCCAAGGACGATATACATAGGTATACATGTAAAAAAAACCCTTACCTACTATCTTTTTTGAAACAGGGACGCATTTGGTGGCAAGATGGAACTATTAAGATAGGACAAGAAATTTTATATAAGGAAACAAAAATTAAAACATTTTTTTTGTAAAGGTGTCGTCTGCAATTATGTGGATTTACTTTTCTATGGTACTATTTTTCGAAACAGCAAAAAATTATATTTTACAGAAAATATGCTCTTAACTCAAACCAATAGGTAGGACATAAAAATAAAAAAAGAGTCCCCTCCCCTTTGGGAAAAATTATAACGAAATACCTACTTTTATCAATGGCCTACAGCAGTTTTTTTAATTAATTTTTTCCAGAATTCTTTCTATTATTAATTTTTCGGGCTATTTATTTTCATCCTAATCAATAACTTTGTTTTGGCTTTGAACTTTGTCTTGACTTTATAAGAAACGCTTTTAAATTGATTAACATAGTTTAGATGCTGACATCGAAAGTAGGTATTCCAAAATCTGCAGGCGACAGAATAGACAGTCATTTTTTTAAAGAACTCCTCGTTGCAATCCTTAAATCATTTATTTCTTTTTCTAAGAATTAATGGAATTTCAGAGAAAGAGAAAATCAAAAAAACTAAAAAGGGGCGCTATCGCGTGAGAACCAAAAAAGTTATTACTAAATTAAAAAAAAAAAAAGTTTTCCTTGATTCAAGACCTCATTTCGTCCCTGTTTTTTTTCCAAAATAGAAAAGACTGCTTATAGTATATTATTATCTTTCATCTCAACAAGATTATTCTTCTATCCATTTATATTTTGAGTATGGTTATGTTAAAGTATAATACATAATTTTATTTTTATTTTGTAGCTTTCCGCTAAAGTAAACACACCACACAATTTGTAAGTATGTACATCTATAGTGTTTTATGTGCGATAGGGCAGATTTTCTGTTCACACCCATTCCATATTCTTTCAACAGCAGAATAATAAAAATCGATTTCACCTGTGTGAACCATACACACACAGATAAACTGAAGCAACCTTTTCATCCCTAACCTGGAATAGCTCCAGGGATACACACATATACGATTCCTTGGAGCAATCTTTTGTTAATATAATGGAAGATTTTCTTTATTCTATTTTTTTTTTTTTTTTTTTGTCTTTTGAAGATGTTTCGGACATCCGTTCATCATTGTTATCCGCCATGCTCAACACTATTTTCACGTTCATATATGTACCTACATAATATAGATAGATATTGTGTATCCTTTTAGTATAATATTGACATTATCCTTGTATACAGGTGTGAAAAAGAAACTTCTAAGTTTATTTTTCTTTCAGATGTGAAAGGGTTCTTGAGTAAATTGGTTAAACATACATGTAAAAATGTAATGGGAAGATTTTTGTGTATACACACAAACAATGTTTTGTAATTTTGTTTTTCTTGAAAACAACATCCATCCACGCAATAATGTGTTTATAAGGATGGCTTTACAATTTTTCGGGGTAAATATACGTCCTGTCACGAACAGAAAATCTACATGCATATATTTTGTATGGTTTCAAAAGCTTATACAGAAGATGACGGATATAAGAAAGTCTCATATGAGAAAAACACGCTATAAATAAGAAAGACATACATTCCAAAACACACTGCACATTCCCATAAATATACTTGTAAAATTCACTTCGTATAAGAAATAAGTTAATACGAAATACAATGATATAAGAAACTGATTTTAATACAAAATCTCATTCACTACAAAATTAAACGTTTATAAGAAATTTACCCTTGTAAACATCCAAATGATGCGCCGCCGTCTAACTTGCATACAATTTCTGAACCAACACTTATTGAACTGTCAAAGAAATGACAGATCAAATATGCGTGAGAAAGAAAAAAGTGTGTACGTTTTTTCTTGGGGGTGTGTTTTTGCAAATCCATATGGAATAAGACCAAAAAACGACATCACGACTTACAAAAGTCATTACGGCAAACATGCCCATCAGACAAAATGCCATCAATACCCTTTTATTCTTGTGAAAGCATGCAAAAAAAAAAAAACTAATCAGCCATTACACAATTAAATAAAAAGAAAACTCACATATGTAGAAAATTTTTTCGTTTAATGAAATAAAATTAAATAGAACCATAGAACTTTATTCCAATGTATTTTTTGGGCTTTTTGTCTCCAAGTTGTGTGTTATATTAGAAAATATAATAAAATAATAATAATAATAAAATTAAAAAAAATTTATTTTTATTTTTATTTTACAAACACTTATTTTCACAACTTTAATAATTTTAACTGACATTTCCGACGCGTTTCGGAGTATCTACTCCATCTCACTTCTTATCAGCTGGTTGATGCTGTCAATAAAAACAATAAAAATACGATGACTCAGATAATTTGACTATCGATAGCAATATGATAATTAGTATCGGTAATACAGTTTTTATTTGTGCTTGCGTAACTCTGTAACTCTCGCATCGAAAAAAAGATGAAAATAGAACAAAACTCTTACGATTTGTTTCTCGACTGATTTTATCGATGCGAGAATTACAGAACGTAGGCCCTGGACTAAAGTTAAGTCCCGAAAACTGTCTTGATTTAGATATTTCCGTATGGACTTAAGTTGTTGGTGTATTTACTCGTAAGGTATATTTACTCGTACGATTTATTTCCCTATGGACTTAAGTTGGTGGTGTATTTACATTTAAATCGCTTTGCGCCGATGTCGTTTTTCATCAATTCTTTAGGGACTTGCAAAAAAAAAACATGCCTTTTGACACAATCCACATTGTTTCATAGGTAAGGTACCCTATGTAAGGAATACCAATTTTGTTAAAAGATACATAAATCTAAATTAAATGTCAGCACTATTTAAAGAAGCATGCCCGTTGGAATTTGATAAAAACAGCCCCTCAGTAGAAGCTTTGAAATAAAGTGTATTTCTTTATTATTAATATTAAACTTAGGTTATTGAAAATATCAGAAAGCTGCTATCTTAAAAAACAGCAGCTAAACACACCTAATACAGTGACAGTTCATGTATGTAAAAAAAAAACTAAACAAACAAACCTTTTTTGACATTTATAAATAGGTTTGCTCGATGTTTTCTGCCACAGGGCGACCTAGTTAATGTCAATTAACTGTCAAAAAAATTCAGGATTGCTTGGGTTGATTTTTTTTTTCGAACACCTCAAGGCTATAATTTTTATAATTTTTCATCGACTAGTATAACTATATTTTGACATTTCGTCTATTAATTATATGAATCAAATAAATAATAAAAATTTCAACAAAACATCTCATATTTGTCATAAACATTCATTTTATGACAACAGATTATTCGAATTGTTTTGACAGCTCTGAATTATTATCTACATATTTCGAGAAAAAAAAAGTCTTGGTTTCGTGAGAGTGCATTCGGAGCTCGCCCCGAGCACAAATCCACATCGCACAAGTTGGAAGTTGTTTAAACTCAGCCAAGGTAACACTCGACTTATTTTTAATGAAGAATCTGCCAAAGAACGATAGGTGAAGTTTAGATTATATTCAAATTGGATTTTTGTCAAAATAAAATTGACACCTAGGTATCATAACTTTACAAAAATTACGTAGGTATTGACAAGGTTTTCACTACTCAACTGAGACCAAATGAGAACTCGGGGAAGAAACGCCAATTTCTTAAACTTAAGGAAATTATCCATGGTGATGTCGAATGAATTTAAGCATAGTTATATCAACACCACGCCTTTATTTATTTTCAAACTAGATAACCATATTTAAAGTCCAATAACTGAATTAAAAAAAAAGCAAAGAAAACAACACATGGTCCCCTCATTATGAGTTCACTTTCCCATTAAAATTGAGGAATTTTTAGTAAGCCCTCTCTATTTACCTAACTCCAAAAGATATCAAATTTCATCTGTGTAGCTATGTATGTACATATACATATGTGCCTACACATCCGCTCAACTAAAATACCCATTATACCTATAGAATGGTCAATTAGGGTTTGGTTCACATCAGACAGACAGAAAATTAATCGTTGTCCATCTTGTTTCAAAATGAACATCACTTCAATGTCTCACATCATGTCAAATGAATTGAAAAAGAATTTAACGGTTTTCTAATGCTTGGACATTATCTTTCAATTCGAAACAAAATATAGGTTCCTATGTTGATACCGCCTGACCAGACACATTTATATATAAATACATACAATTAATCCTTCAAGAGATATGGAGATTGAGTGTGTGCCTGGGCATAATATGAATGAGTAGTGACATCAACTAGGTATTATACGAGGACCAACCTATAATCCCTGACACTTTGTTGATAAATGATTGCGGCGGACAATTTAAAAAGATTATTCCCCCAAGCAACCTATGTACCTACCTACCTACCTACATGGCCTTCTGACTTTCTACCTACAAAGCAAAGATTGTTAGAAAGATTACCTGGCTTTGCATAAATATATAAACAGCATCCTAAAGATGGTAATAGCAAAACCATCTATAAAGATGCAAGGAACAAACTACCTATTCATTCAAACAAAGGCAAAGTTTACTGACCGACTGAGTGAGACGCACCAATAAAATTTCATAAAGAAAAAAAAATAAACTATCATCTTCGCATCATCATCATCCCGATCCCATACTTCCAAAACCAAGAAGAGAGAGTGCAAACAAGTTTTTAGCCTTCGACAATGTGTGATGTGAAAATGCAACATCCAAGCAAAAAAAGGAAAAATAAGTCATAATAAATGACAAAAAAAAAATGCAAAGAAGGGCCCAGGATCAGGTCCGACCGACAGGCCAAAGAGATTGGCAGCAATGTTTTTTGTTTGTTTTTGTTGTTATTCAAGGTAACATCTGTGCTAAAAATATACATGTGCTTCTGCTGATGGCTCCGCTGATACGAGTTCCTCCCTAGATCTCTCAGGTAAGATCTTTTCCAATGGATAACGTTTTTGTTGTCATTGAATTGAGTAGGTAGGTATTGCTAGAGAGGGAGGCGCGGGTAGGTATTCTTATTCTAGTGGAGACGTTCCCTTCTTCGCACGAAAAATATATTGAATTAAAAAAAAAAAGCAAACAAAAAACTGTCAGTGAAATACGAAAACTTTTGTATACATTACAGGGTGTGTCATTAAATGGTGCAACAAAATTAAGCAACTTGGAAACAATCCTCGGTTGACTTGTTTGGAAAGCTTTTTTCAAAAGCCTTTGTGACGTAAATATACGTATACATTGTTGCCAAATTTTAGAACAACCATTTCAAACCACTTTTATCTCATGGCAGTGTGACAATTAAAACAAAAACAAACAAAAAAACAGATACAATGACCGAGAGTTGGATGAACAAAATTTATATCTCAAATCCCAGAAATCAACACACACACAATGATGTACTTAAATATAGCGAGAGTAGTAAACGAACCTCATCGTTTTATGTGCCTCGAATGGTTCACGTCCAACCAACGTCAGTCACCCGCTCTGCTGGTTTTGTTTTAATCTTTTGTAGTTTCTAGAGGTTATGCCACCGCGCACACTACAATGGAATGTCAATGTGTGCTGGAACTGATATTTAATCATTTTGTATGCCTTGTTTTTTGTTTAAAGTTGATTTTTTTTTATGCAACAAAATGATGCAGGAATTTCGGTTGTTCTGCCTTCTATGTGAATAAAACAAACAAAACAACGAGTTTTGATTTATTCGGGTGCATTCTTAGTGCAGAAATTATTATGGGCGCTGAAGATTCTTTGTTTTGGGTACAACAAAAAAAAAGGTAGGTACCTACCTAGATGTACACACAAATTTTAGATATACATTCGTATACATATCCATCGGTATAAAAAAGGCCACAAGTGATTTGAGGCATTATTTAATTGCACCTTTAGCAAACGGAAGTAAGGGGACTGTGGGGTATTTAAGTTAGCATTACCAGGGGCTTAAAAAAAAAGCGCGACAATTGTTGTTTCTTTCACAAAAATTAATCCAATTATTATAATCTTGAAACTTTCAAGTGGTAATGGTAACTTAACGGACATTAAATTTCGACATACCTAAGAGCCTTGTAAGTGGTGTACCAACAGTTAAGCTAAGTACCTACAGACGATTGTCAGATCTTACATATGTAATTGTCAGATCTGTGAGTAAACAAATTGTCCCAAATGTCTTACAATAGCGTGAACTTACAATTTTGTGAGACAAACGATTTGTTTGGTATCGTATCTTTTTTAAGAAAAAATGTGTAAAACCTTCCAAACTTTGAAAGAAGAAGAAAATACTCTCAGAGAGGGAAAACTTTGCAAAATGTTACCCAAACTGCTTGAACCACTTTTTGTATTAAATGTCACATTTTTGTACAAGACGGTCAAAACGGTGACAAATTATTTTAAATCTTGTAATTTTTAAATTGTAAAATTTGGACAAACTGCAGAACTACTGATTGCAATTTAAAATTAAGATGGTGAATATTGAAATACATTTTTGAATACCTATTCTTAGCGGACGTCAAGGCACAGACAGCAACAGCTTTGTATTTGACAGTTTTTACACTTGACTTGCACACATAAATTGTTTCACGTTATTTATTAATCAATATCTTGAGAACAGGTTATAGATTTTTGTTTGGATTACGTTTAAGTTTTACATACATATGTAGGTAGGTATATTGTTAAATGCTTAGAATTGGAAATTTTTTAAACAAAAAATAATGTTTGCATTTTAATTTTTTTAGTAGGTACCTATGTAGGTATTTCGTGTTTCATCTTATCTTAGAATGTAATTGTTCGGGCCTCAAATATTTTTCTTAAAAATTACTGTAAAAACTTTCGGAAAAGGGAAAATAAAAAGGTAATAAAACTCAAAAATCAAAAATTTGCACAATTAAGTGGTTGACATGAGGGGACTTTATGTTCAAAGGAAACGACGCAACATTTAATTTTCAGCCTTTGGTGTCATGTCTATTATGTTAGAGTGCGATTCTTTCATTTCATTGCACGAAATAGCTTCACTTATATTATAATAGTTGACTCATATTTTTGGAATGCATGCATTTATTGAACTCACGTTGGATGAAAATTTAAATTAATCAGAATTACTCAAATTTATTTTGTCCAGCAGTATAATCAAAATGTGATAAGAATGAGCATATTTTTTTTTTGTTTTCAATAAAAAAATTCCATTTGTATCACAATTCAAATGATAAGGGCACAATTTCAAATCAAAAAGAATAAAAAGGTTTGGAAAAATTTTATTTTTGCGCGAATAAAATTCGGTTACAAGGACACCACAGCTTGACTTTTATCAATCATGTTGTTTTTTCTTAGGGCTTCTGCATACGAAGCTTCACGTCATTAGATAAATACTGAGTTTTCACCAAAATGTTAACTAAATACGCCTGGCGAGTGACACTGCTGTACGGCAAGCGGTTTGTAGCTTGTGTGCTGCGAAGAATAAGTGCAACTTACGATTCGTGTGCGGTTGTCTATTGAAACACACGTAAGCTACACACAAACTGCACTCAAACCACAAACAATTGTAGACCACGTCTATGACGATACACTTCATTCGCAGAAGGCCTTAAAAAACAATTTGATTACAAAAACAACTCTGGAACGAAACTATTGTTCTATAATATGTTTTTCATTCCAATCCTTTCTTGTGTCGAAGAGGTGTGGTAAATAACTATAAAAGGACGTATCATGTCCTTATTTGGTCGCTTTCATAAATAGATTTTTCGATTGATTTATCAAGCCTGTTTGGATGTACATAGGTAGATGGGTGCTGTCTGGGTTGTCAAGAAAATGTGGGAATAAGCACATGAAACACGTTTAACACATCTTCTTTTTTGTTTTAATCGACTTAGAGGGTATAAAGTACAATAATCCAGGAAACTTTAGAGGAAGAGAAATTTCAGATTTGTGCAAACACAAATTAAAGCATCAGCAATAAGGATTAACTTATTGTACCTATCAAGAAGAAAAATAAAAAATAAACATATAAACGTCCTTATATTTACATACATACATAGGTATATGTATATGTAGGTATGTATGCATAATTTTTTTAGAGTGAATTCTGTTCACTGTGATGTAAATACAAGTTTGAAAACTTCCTCTTCTGAAAGTTTAAATAAAACAAATAGCTATAACCAGCAAAAATAATTATATCTTTAACACGAGTCACACACATCAAAATATCATACAAATTGATAAAGTTATATCATTAGAACTCAATTATTATTATAATTCTTGGTACTCATAAACGTTTTTCAAACTTCCTAGTAGTTATAGATCTAGGTAATAAATTCCTATCGAATTTAAATTGCCAATAAAATCTAGCATCCTTTACTTAAAAAAAGAACATACCTATTTCCTTTTTTTGTTACCCTGATTTTTTTTTAAATTCACTCCAGATCCTCATAAACTTCACTTCGACGTCGCCGCCGCCGATAAAAAAAAATTATATAGATTTCAATAAAGAAATCGGTCTACAATGAAAATAAAAAAGCAATTTTAAGTCGATTTGATTGCCATAAGCATAATATTACTACGACTCCCGTCAGAAATATTCTTCGCAGCGCATCATTAAAAGAACATTTAAGCCTATAATATTGGAACAAAAGGAAAGGTTAAGTCCATTAAGATGAATCTAAAAAAACACTCTTGCCATGTTAAAGAAAAACACCTTAATCTTTAATGACAACGAATGTGTCCTTGATCTTTTGGGGTATCAACTGAGAATTTATTACTTCTGTAACAAATATTCAATGCCCTAAGTATTATGGTGGCAGTGACGACTGATAAGAAAAACCATTCTTCATAAACAAAAAATAATAATGACTACCTATCTCTGTTATTGATATAAACCGTTATTTACATTTTGTTTTTAATATTTTGTTGGTATGGTTTAAAAAAGAAGAAAAACAACGAACGAAAAAAAAAAAAAAAAAAACACAAACCGTGATAGTGGCTGTACAATGATGATGAGTAACACATGTGCTTGTCGTGTTTTTTTATAGTTTTTTTTTTTTTTTTTGTTTCTTCTTGTTATTAAATACTTTAAAGTCATTTTGTACACATTGTGTTTCATTGGGGCACTTGAGTTTGGTTCGGGTTAAGAAATTAGCCACACTTGATCGATGACAACGTTCTTCTGTCAACAGCATCACCAATCTTTTATACAAACAACAAAAATTAATGTCATCGAGTTGCAGAACAAATTCTTTGGAACTGATTCGTACAAGTATGTATTTATGAAGGTACCTAGCAGTTGCCTTTGGTTGTTGTAATATGATATGATTTTTCAAAGAACCGGAAACCCGGGGATAGATTGTTAATTTATTAAGTTTTGGGCATAGATTTATTTTTTAAGAAATAAAAATAAAGCAAAACATAAAAAAGAAACAACTCGAGTGGCCAGATATGAAAAAAGGCTCAAGTTTTATTTTTATTATTTTGTTTAAGTAGGAATATTATAAATGTCGCCTATTTTATAAATTTTACTAATAAATTTTACACTTAGAAATAAATTATGATCTTAAAAGAGAATGTGTAGGTAGTTACTTATGGGGTTTTCCATTGGTAAATTCAGATTTCAATAAAAAAAAATTGAGTTTTTTTCTTGGCAAATGGAACACAATTCAATTTGATTGTTTTTGCGACTGCATTGGTGTCCTTTCTTGCCTGTGAAACTAGTGCGGCATAGCTTTCAAATTTCCATTCAAAGTTTTTATTTTTTGGAAGGTAATAATAATTCATATAAAACTGCTTCCATTTTTCAATAGGATTGTACCTATTTATTTAACAAATTGAGCAAAACGAATAAATTTCAAATCAAAAACCACATTTGTCAAGTTGACAGCTTAAATTTGTATTGGTGTAAGTAAATTGAGTGGTAAATCTGCCGAAAAATTTAGATTTGCAAATTTGATTTAAAATCAAAAATAAATCAATTTATTTTGCTCCAGGGAAAGTAAAAAGAGGGGAAATTTTGTTTTTGACAGATCCAAACCAAAAATAAATTGATATATTTTACCAATGGAAAACCCCATTAGTTAAATTGAGTTTGGAAAAGAATTGTAAAATCGCGTTTTTTAACATCCCATCAGAAACTGAGAAAAAAACATGCCAGACATTTGTACACGATATCAAAACGCTGGTAGGTACCTACCTAAACTACTTATAAACAAAAGTAACTATTATTACGTTTTGGTTATAGGTACGGTACCAACCCAAATCCACTCCCAAAATTTGATGTCGGCTATTGGTCTAAAGGTTTTATAGGTAGGTACCATGCTGTTTTTGAAGAATTTAAGATTATTCTTCAAATAGGTATTCAATGAATTAATAGGTCTGATTAAAAACGTTATATTTCGTAGGTAGGTAGGTATACAAATTTTTATAACTTTCTACCAAAAGACATGGAAAAACCCAATTTTGGGAAACTTGGTCAAAATTTCAACAGCCAAAATTGCAGCAATTTTTACTAATTTTCAAAATTCAAATTTAATTTGACAGCTTATGGTTGACAGGTTTTGTGCTCGCACAATACATAACCTAAAAATTTATAATTTTATTTGTCATTTGACAGAAAATGTTATCTAGGTAAATAGGTATTCGGTTTTGATCGATAACAAACATATTATAGGAATGTATCCCAGATATACATACATTATGTACTTTCTGAATATCACCCACACGCTACCATTGGCTTTCAAAATATTTATGAAGTCAATTCACACTAACTTGCTGAGTAAGGTTGATTTTCTTCTAAGCCAACTGATAACTGAAAAAAAACTACTGAGGTATTTCAATTATAGTAATGCAAAATCTAAAAAAATATCAAGGTTAATAAAGCATTTACACGAAGTTGAAATTGAAACGGCAAAAAATTTGATAATAGATACCTACCTAGGTATTATGCTATCAAACTGACACAAGATCAAAAATAAATGTCAAGTTTTTCAGGCATTTGAATTGAAATGGTCAGAACTTAGATCTTTCCTGACATAAAATGTAAGTATTGAACTAAATAAACTGATTAAGCCAGTTCATGGTTTCTCAGGCTCACTGAGATCTAAGCAATCTCAGAAATCTGAACGTAATTTCTCAGTGAGTTTCCTAACTTTTGCTGTCAAAAAGCTGAGATTGATATTTTTTGTTGCAGTTGATCGCAGTTTACAAAAAAGAGATGGAGAGTGCTTTTAACTTCTAACGGAGAAATCTTTCAGTTTTATCCTTGTCCTCAGTTAAGGTGACAAGTTCGCCCAGTGAGATCTCAGAAACGTGAGATCCTTGATCTTAAAAGATTTCATTTCAAAACGAATCTACAGAAAAATTGATGTTTTACAAATAAAAAGAGCTAGGTATTTTTTACAAAACACATCTACACTCAAAATTTTTGGCGAACAAAAATTAAGTAGGTAGGTAGGTAGGTTATTTTATTTTTTTCTATTAATGCATACATATTATACATATGTAGGTAGGTACCTACTTTTCTCTAAAATAACTTTGTTTAGTAAGATAAAAAAAGACAAAGCGCAAACAATTAATCCAATTGGTCAATTTATATTTCAAAGTCATCTCTAGTTTTGGTCAAAAATTGACCAAGCGAATCCACATTTTTTGTTATCAGTAATTTGACACAAAAACTCAAATCTCAGAAATATTTCTTTAAGTAACTTCAAAATTAATAGTGTCCTACATCCATGTGATCCGAGACCCAAAAAAACCCAGACTATTTAAAAATTCACAAACCATTTTCCTTTTTTTTTCAGTCTAAAGAAATTTGGCAACATTTCGGTTGGTATGGTAGGTAGGTAGGTACCTGCAGGAACACAGCCTGGATCCCATATTGCCACCATATGGACCCAAATGGCGGAGGTGTTAGGAGATTGTGCAAAGCAAGAAAATCAAACTAATTTTTATCTTTTTTTTATATTTCACCTTTCTCTTTTCTTCTCTTCCTTTCATTTTGAGACCATCAAATAAAGATAAGAAGAAAATGATAAGAAAAATTAAGAAACATATTGAGCCATAAATAGGAGCCCATCCTGTTTGAGAAAAAAATCGATAAAAATTTATACGTGTAGATAAGAAAAGAATGAAAAAAAAACCTCTTATCTTTAAAAAACTGAAAAATCAGTAACAAACAAAAATTTATTTAAAAAAAGGATTTTCTTCCCACACATTAAAGATGAGAGAAGGAAAGAAAAAATAAAACAAAAGTTTTCAACTTTCCAGTGTTTCTTTTTTTTTTAATCCTATTTTTTTGTTTAATTCATCTTTTTATCTACTCTCGTTCGCTCTGAGATTCTGGTTGTCTTCTTCATACTTATTGGAGTTTAGGTTAGTTTCCCCAGGCATGTTTGAAGGATACAAATCACCAAAAGGGGATGTGTTTCATGGGAAAAAACCAGTTATCCCGTTTTATATACTTCAAGCATCTTATATACTTCGATGTTCCTCTCCCGAAACATACACAACGACACGACAAAAATTGAGAAAACGTCGTTCTCCTTTTTTCTATCAAGTGTTTGCGGGGGAAGAGGAAAAGGAACCGAAATTGGAATCGTTGAGAAAAAATAAGGAAAAATTTAAATATGGCGAAGATGATTTTTCCTAACCCAAATTAAATTTTCTTTCATGGGGATTTTGGGACTCGTGGGAGTCTGGGAATTTTCAGATTAATTTTTTCGGAAAACTTACCTCATATTTTAATCCAGCCAAACGTAACCAAGTCTCAACTTTTAGACAGTACGGCGAAAGCGATGGCAGCAGTGGGGTACGCGAAAATTGATACAAGTAGATTACATCCTTTTCAAAGTTCGCTTTGTGGACGTTGTACTTTGGTGGCGCTTCGGTCTTCGTCACGGTAGTGTTGTTGGCGGAATTTTCGTGGTTCTCACCGCCCTCCTTCTTGGCATCACCATCGGCCGCTGGGGTCGTAGCGGTACCATCTCCGCCAGCACCATCGCCACCCTCGCCCGAAGCGGCTGTCTTTTCGTCGGCAACATTTGCGGTGGCGTCTCCACTGGCTGCTTTGTCGCTCGCTGCGGCTGCGGCCGCTTCTCCCACATTGTTGGATGCCGCTTCTTCTGTTTTATTTTCAGCGGCTGGTGGGGCAGCGGCTTTGTCTTCGGCGGCTATATTTTGTTGTTGATTTGTTGCTACTTCAGCTGCCATCTTTTTTTATTTTATATTTTTTTTGTTTTCGTCAAGTTTGTCAAAAAAGTTTGATGGGAAATAAACAGTTATGGGAATTTGAATATACAAAATTCTCACCACAGATCACTAGATTTATGTTTCAAACAAAAAAAACACGATTGCACTAGGAACGGTTTTCTTCCTTCTTTTTTTTTTTACTTCTATGCACTTCCCGTTAGAAATAAAATGTGTATTTTTTTTTTCGTTTTTAATTCGGCACAGGGACACTTAAAACAGGACCGATATTAATTTGTCAAGCATTTATATACAAAGTTTGCATACGATTAGGATCCGTTTTTATATGGATGTATAGTGTAAATCTGTATAACAGAAAGAACACAGAGAAAGAAAACACAAAATTGCACTTGCACTACAATGAACAGTTATAATTATACTCCAGACAACTGAGAGAACAACTGACAGCTAAGAATGCTCACACTATACTGAACGAATGTTAGTGCTGCTGGAAAACCGTAACGTATATTTGCTTTTGATTTTTCTTCAATAAAATTCACCACGCACAGTTTGTTGGTTTGTAGAGGACAGCCAGCGACAGCCAGCGCAGAAAATGCAGACGAAAAAGCAAAAGCATTAAAAATGTGTGTGGTTGCTTATGGAGAAGGGTTTGGGTTGGGATGGTATTGGTAGTCGTGGTGGTTTCCCAAGATCCCAAGCAAAAAGGGATCATTTAATATATGAAGGGGAAAAAATTGTTGTCTGGTTTTCGTATTGCGCCAGCATTTAAAGCGGAATGGAGTGGATAATGAAACAAACAAAAAAAGGTATAAGTGTGAATTCGTATGTGTAAATAAATATATAGGGGCAAAATGCAACATTGCAGCGAGGTGAATCTACACAATTTGAGTGGATTTTGTTTACTCCAGTTTTCCAGGAGTATTTAATTTTTTGGAGTTGGAGTTGGAGTTGGTTTTGCAGCTTGCAGAAGAGTTGCCGAGCTATCTGGTTTGCTTAATTTTAATCACATTTAATTTCTCCTTGAAAAAATTTAAATTTTATAATTTCAAGACTTGCATTTTTAGCTACCTACCCTTCATAGGTATGTAAGTAGGTAATTCTATAGTTATGTAATAAAGAAGAAGACGAAAGTTGGCCCTGCTTAATTTTTAAGACTAGGGGCTATATAACTACATATGAACATATACCTAGGTACCTACATTATTACCTATTGCTCTTGAAGGATAAGTATGCTGCTAGCTTTGCATTTGTAAAGAAATTGTCTTCTGATAACAATACCTAAGTAGATAGGTAGTAGCGGAGCTCGTTTTAGGTACATAACTAACCTATCGCTTCAGTGCGTAAATTTAGAATGCGTATTTTAATAAATGTGTTTTACAAAAAAACGTATACCTACCTATGTAAGTAGGTAGGTAGCTACTAGGTACCTACCTTGATTGTTTTGATTCTTTTTATTAAAAAAATACATTTTAATGTAATGCAGCTTTTGCTCAGAATAGTTTTTTTCAACTGCATCTGGGGCAAATTTCGCCATCGAAATAGAAATACCTGCCATATAGGGTACCATTAGTACTAATTAAGAATTTATACCCCTTAGGTATTTATCCCTCTCAGCGTTGCCGAATTGGCACGACTGTGCTTATTTGACACGAAAATTCATCGTTGCGTGGTGGCACGAAAAAATTCAATAGGTATGGCACGTTCTTTTTTTTTCATTTTGTACCTATCTACTTCAAATAAAGCCAATTTTGCTGAAATTGTAGGCAAATTGGTCAAAATGGAGTAAAAATTGACAGAAACTCTTAGTTTTTGACTATATACGAATAGAACAAATTATTTCTTCTAATTTTTTGTTGTTTTTCACGCTCAATTGAATTATATTTTTTATAAATAATAACAATTTGCGTTTTTTTATATGACACGGTTTTTTTTAGATAATTTGATACGGACATTTTTTTGGCGGCAACGCTGATCCCTATACATTATTCAACAATAATTTTCTGTTCTGCGTAGTATCTACCTACCTACGTAGGTTAGATACATATTGGATTAGTGAACGGAAGGTTTCAGGTTCAAATCCCACAAGTACCAATTGTTTTTTTTTTAATAGAATAAAAATGCCCACATTTCAAAATACAGAGAAGCACTGTTGCCACCGTATTTAGTAACAAAACAAAACACGAAATTAATAAAATAAAATTAAACCAGAAAAATATTTTTTGTTTGTTTCTCGAGGCTTAAAGTTATGTAGGTCCCTCCTACTTCACTTTAGAGGCTAAAAAGTCACATGAAGAAATTTTATGTTTTTCAAATTTCATACATAAAAGTAGCTCGGGTAATAGATAAGATAACTATTGCATAGGTACCTACATAGGTACCGATATTTTCCATTTTTTTATTCACAAAATTCAGAAAAGAAATACATAGTCGTGTATTTTATTTTACAAAAAAAAAAACATATCAACACCGTTTAATGGAGACTTCATAAATCAAAAATTTTCAAATCCATTCAAATATAAATTTTCATTGAACAATATTTTCTTTTCACCCTGAGCAAGAAAAAATAATAATAAAAAAAAAAACATCTTTAGCAGAACATGGTTTCGATCCACGGACCTCTGGGTTATGGGCCCAGCACGCTTCCACTGCGCCACTCTGCTTGTCGATAACAGTGTCAATTATTGTATAAGAACGTTGAAAATTCTTTTCTCGTAAAATATTCGCATGAAATAAGTTTCAAGTTTTTGATTATAAATTGTGTGACCATAACTAATTGCTAATTGTAAATAAATTAGGTATACCTTACCTACCTATACTATAAGTAGGTAGGTATACTACATATAATATGATCTGTCAATGTCGATTTTAAATGTAAGAACTCTAGGTACCTATTTTATTTTATATTGCTTTTAAGAGCAAGTATTGATTTCGTGTAAAAAATTCAAAATTAACATTACGAATTCCGTTGATGGATAAGTCCGAAAAAGTGGCCTGTGCGTCCTTGCTTCTACTGTATGTAATTTGAACTAGAGCCAGTTTGGTTCAAATTTGATTCAGAGCATTTGTATGTGATTCCCTTAGAGGGAAAATTCGAATTTTTATTTTAGCTCATCTATGTATACCTATATCTAAGCTTCCACATAATGTTTTTTTTTTAAATTTAATCGTAAGCGGTTCTTAAGATTTTGATTAAATTCCAAACTGATTCAGATACGCAAGAAAAATAGTTTATGTAATAGATGGCTTTGAGTATATACAACACATTCATATGTACATAGGTAGGTTAGGTATATAGGATTGGATAAATATTAACCTAATTTTTGGGTTGATCCCGTATATCTTTTTATTGACTGGACCGATTTTATTGTTACTTTGCAATCCGGTGCAATATTTTAAAAATATTCATTTTTTAAATAAAATCAGGTTAATAACATAATTTTGTATTCAATATTAATTTTTTAATTCTGCATTAGTCTAAAGAAAATATACCGACTTTGAAAAAAGAAATGCTCTTAATCATTTTTAAATTGTAATGTAAGTAATAGTTATAAATTTACATACATAAGTAGGTATGTAGTAACATATGTATATAGAAATGTTTGTAGATACAATATGCCTTAAAAAATATTTTATTATGATTTTTTTTTATCAAATAAGGTTGACAAAAATTGTAAAAAAAAAAAATTCAAATCCCCATGAAATACCTACAATGTCTGAAAGACTTTTTTTTATTAATAATTATTAATTAATTATTTAACATATGGCTTGTCTGGGTTTGATAGCATAATAAACGAACAAATTATAGCATACAAAGTGCAGTTTATCGACACACAAATTTCTATAGCTTAAACATCGTTATTGTCACTATTATAATTCAATATAATTCAAATGGCTGTGCCATATATCTATATACATGCATATGGCAATGGCATTCCGTAATAAATAAACACATATATTTGTATACCATAGGTAGCAACAATATTTATTATCAGAGCATCCCAATTAAGTTATGTTATGTGAAATAAAGTACAAGTAACTACACAACAAACTATTCCTATATCTACCCATAAATAAATTTTGCAGTGCAAAATCCATAGGTCACGTAATTGTGAAACCGATTTATTAGTTTAAAAGATAGAAGCAGTGGAATGTTCCGTCCCCTACCAACATCACCCTTCTCTCCATCAAAATTAATACTTTTAACTTTAAATCGATGAATGAAATTTTGTATGCAAATGCAATCCATAATGCAGCCGAAGCGCATATTTGGAGAGTGAAAAAAATTTATAACTATAGAGTAGCATGAACTCTTGTGGCACAAGATTAGATATCTTATAAATATACGATCTAAAGAGTGGAATGGTGTGGATATTTTAGTCTTGACCTCTTCACCAAATTGGTCAGACAGGCAGAGTACTAGACTTAAATATGTATGATGCGGTGTTAAGCCTCAAACTATTACTGGATTTACAAGAACTGAAAAAAATTGTCAGAATTTCATAATCTTCGGTATATATACCCAGCAAATCAAATACATAACAATTTCTCCAAGAAAAATTGATTAAATATCATTCAAAAAATACTGAATATAGAAGCGTTCTAATAAGCAACCTTGTTGTCGTTTGAAACCAATGAGATACTTTAATTTTCATCGCATATCTACTGCTGTCATATTATGTTTTAGTCTTTTTGTAACAGTTAACATTTTGTGACCAAGTATTTCTAGGAATCCTGATGGTTTGTAGAAAATCGAATTTTCTTTCGATTGAGTCAAATGCAGCTTTGAATTCAACGAAAAATGTAAATACATATGTAGATACATATATATGTACATATAATATACTTGTTTCATAAATGCAAAAGCTGTTTTCTTTTTTCTGGAAATTTATAACTGGCTATGAAAGTCACTGGCGCAAAATTTTAAACAACCTATTGTTAAGGGCTTAGCATATTACTAGTTAGCAATTTGCTAAACATTTAGTAATTTACTAGCTCTTCGGAAATTTTAATCCTTTTTTTTCGTTTTACTAACTAGTAAAATACTAATTCCCTTTTATTAAAAATGGTGCATCTGAAGACGTCCAAACAATGACAGTTCGTAAAAGAAAAACAAAGTAAATAAACCTAAACCTAGGGAACGGACCTAATAATTCTATTTACCGTTGGCCAGATACACTCCAAAATTTTTTTTCAACTTTCTTAATTTTTGCCATCATGAAGAAAAAGTAAAACATTTTGGAGTGTACCTGACCAACCATAAACCGTGTAGGGATGATTGATACCTTTATGGAATCAGCACCTCCATTAGCTTCAGTAACTCTTGATGTCTTCCGAAAACATTTAATTTTATTTTATTTACTTTAAAAAACAATTAGCACAGGAATCATAAAAAAAACACAGTTTTAACTCTTTGCCAACAATTTTTTTTTCGAGGAAAATGACAGATTTCATATGGATTTAGCAAGTTACTAAAAGTTAAAGTAGCCATTTTGAGATTTTAACTTTAGTAAAATGTTAAGAGATAGTAAGTTGCTAAAATCGTTTAAAATTAGCAAAATCTTCTTTTTATCTTAGTAACTTACTAAAATGGCTTTAACATTTTACTAAATCGTTTAAAATTTTGCGCCACTAATTAAAAACGAAAATTGAAGCCTAAGTATACGCAGCTAGTGCGAAACGATTTTTTTTTAACTCTGGAAACCCACAACGAAATTCTTTCGTAAGCGCAGTGGAAATATAACAATAGGGAGTTTATCTACCGTTATTCTGTAGTCGGCAATTGCCATCAGTAAGTTTCTTACATATGTAAGTAGGTACCAACAAGAAAACAGAACTGCCAGGCTCCCTTTTATTAGTCTTCTTCCTATAACTACATAATTTTTACTAAAGTAGGTATCCACGATTAACGATTTCATAAATTACCCTTATCAGAAAGTATGTATACCTTTGACTATATCGCCAGTAAAATAAATATAAAAATAAATGTAAATGTAAATATAAATACAAATATAAAATAAATATATGTACCTACCTACATAAATACAAAAATTTAATTTGAAAATTCAAAGCTTCAATTATTATTCCACTAAACGCAAACAAAATAAAATGGAAAATTGTTAAAAAAAATCAAAATACAATGAAACCTTTAATTGCGGACAACTCCCTTAAGCGGACAATCGACTTGACGACTGTGGATCTTGGATTTAAATTCTATATATTATGTGATCCTTTAAGCGGACACTCCCTTACCCGGGGACAAGAATATCAGGCGCAGTACCAAAAATGCATTTCTCTTCAGCGGACAAAAATGTAACTTGTATCTACTTGTTTCTTGTTGTTTTTTTGCTGTCAGCCCAAGGGAGGTTTCACCGTAATATAAGAAATAAACTTTATGAGAAAAACAAATTTTAAAAAGTTTGAGTATGGTTTTTTTTTAAATAAGTTTCTATACATATATACAATTTTGAAAACATTTTTAAGAAAAAATGGGAACGCCAGTTTTTAGTATTTATTAATGCTGAGTTAAAAATTAATTTTGAACCCATTTTCAAAATATCGAATTTCCAATACATGTTTTTGAATTATTTTTTTTTTTTTTTTTATTTTAAAATTTGTATTTTTGGAAATTATTATATTAGCAGCTTTTGTGCCAAAAAATTAATTGAAAACAGTTCAACAGATAATTAAATAAAGGAAAACCAAAAAATGATTCTATGAATACAAAATTTGTTACAGTAATATGAAAGATGGTACCTACCTACTAATATTGGCTCATATAAAAATTTTCATCAAAATCGAAGCATTCGTTTTTGAGAATTTCCTTAATGGTTTTTAAACACATTGTTTGGTAGGTATCATTATTTTTATTTTATTTTCTTGTATAAAGTATATAGAAAAAACTTCATTTTGAAGTGTATATTTTTATTTATAATAATTTATTATAATTTTTACAAATGTAATTTCAATTTATACTTTTTCATTTTTTCAAACAACTTCCCCTGAAGAAGGCAGCAACCCCTGCCGAAACGTTGGGAAAAGCTGATGGTAACTTAATTGTTTCATTGCCATATCCATTGTGACCATAAAGCCGACGGAAAACAAGATTTTATATCTTTCCACTTTTTTGAATCATTATTTTTAGTTATGGGAATTTTTTGCTTAAATCAGCTAGATAATGTTAAAAAAAAGTACTGGGTGACAAATTTAATAAAAATAGTCCGAGTCATTTTCGAATTACATTTACCTATAAAGTTTTCAAAAAAAAAAAAAAAATTTTGATATATGTATGTACATACAAAACTTTTTAAACCTTTTAAAATTATACTCAAAAAAAACTATCAAAATCAGTTAAACCGGTTTAATCGAAAATCAAAAAAATGGTTCTATGGGAGGTATCATTAACATATGTGTAACCATAATTCTTAAATTTTTGTTTAAAGGTCTATAATGTAAAAAAATTACAGATTTTCGGGAGAGTACGACATAAAAGCTTTCGTTTTTTTTGTTCGATTCGGAATTGATATACACTGACCACAAAAAGAAAATTTAGTTTTTCTTTTCACAATTTTGAGAAAAATCGATCCAAACACTTTTTTTTTGCGTTTTTTTTAATCAAAATTTTGAGTTTGAACGCAAATTTTTTGAAAACTATTGACACAAATAATATAATTTAAATGTAGAATTAAAGAACAGACTTTTGGCTTTTAAAACCGTTATTGTTGTTTTGCATTTTAAAGATTGCCGTTGTTTTTTAATATTTGTTTTTCCATTTAGTCGTTTCCTTCGAAAATCGCCCCTACCCCCTAAACGGGGCGAGATAGACCCCCCCTCCCATAGTAAAAAATACTTGTATTTGACCCCTCTACAAAAATCCGTTATCAATTTTCGGCGCCCAAGTTATCGTACTCGTGCCCAGATTTTTTTTTATAGTTTTGGGCACGTTTTTGAAAAAAAAATAAGATTTTAATTAACTGCTGAAAAAATTTTTTCTGCAAGTACAATTATTTTTGTGTCTTAAAACAAAATTTAAAAAAAAACGTGTCGGGGGAATACCAAGTTAAAAGAAAATCGGACAGAATTATACGAGACCTACTTTTTTTCGACTTATATAGCTATACCTAATCTTTATGTCAAGTTTGATTAATGGTTCGAGTCCGATTTTTTTACGAATCCATAGCTTGCCATATGTAGGATGTAGTACGTATGTATGTAAATATACATATGTATGTACATATGTATATCGCCATTAAAAACAACAAATATGATTGAATAGTGTGAATGATTGCGTTGTTTTTTTCGATTTATGTTCCTACATATTTATGTAACTCTCATTATGTCTGCCAAAAACTCACTGAAAATGGGGTATCGGGTATCGCTGATAATTATATAGACGTTGTATGACGTGTAGACGTTGAAATGTGATTAGTATTCAACATTTAATGTGTCCGTATGATCTATATTTGGGATCATATAATCCGCATATGCGAATCTTCCCATATTATGTTACGCACGCAACCATCATAGAAAGATTTATGTATATGGATCAAAGTAAAGGAAATATTTTATTTACCTATGTATATTGTATAGGTACCTACTTTCGAAAGCTGTGCTCGCGGAAGCAATGCGATGAACTTTTTAAATAGTAGATATTTTTGTTTTATTTTTTTTTTTTTTTATACATTTATACATCCACACATGACATGGTCGTTGTCTTTAGTTCCACCTGTTACATGAGTCATCGATTATGGTGGAGTCACAGAACTTTTAATACAAACCCAACAAGGATCCCTGAAAAATCAAACAATGCACCTGAAAGTGTATCTATACGGCAGGCACGTAGCCAGGGGGGGGGCTTGAGGGGCTGGAGCCCCCCCCGAAAGTCTAAAATAAAAACTAAAACTTTCTAATATACAGTATTATTTCCTTTGTAGAGCTCTTCAAATGCATCTCAATAAGTCTTGAAGAAATAACGAGCAGAACGTGGGCGATGTCTTCGAAGGCATCAACACTTTTGACAGCGGTCCAAAAATGTGATTTCCTAGTTAGCCCCATTGTATGCGAAAAGCTGTTCAGTTTAACGCTGTCCTTATCAGTTTTCCTACAGAACAAATCCTTAGATTTCGTTTCTGCAATCGACTGCACCAAAAAAGTTCTGAATTCTCTTGAGAACATTAGAGAAAAAGCCGAAGATTTTTTCAGAGAGGCTTTTCAATCCGTATCTAACCTTGCCGAGGACTTATTTAAAGTTGAATTAAGACTCCAAGAACTTCATTGAAACAAACCACGCGTTCCAATCCAGAAACCTCTTCTACTGAATCCTATTTTAGAGTGTCTGTATTGATTCCTTGAATAGATTCGTTAATACAAAATCTTACGGACAGATTCATGATCAACGAAGACGCTCTACCATCGTTTCAAGCTCTTCTCCAAGGTTTTTCTGCGGTTGGGCGAGTCAACGAAATGGAAAAGCTAACATTTTACTTTGATAATGCAATTTCGTTGTCAGCTGTGAAAGCTGAGTACATTCTCTGGTGCGAAAAAATATCGTCGATTGATCCTTCTATCGAAGTTTTAAAATTGCTTGATATATGTGACAAGACTAACTTTAGAGGTATAAACTTCTTGCTTACGGTTTTGGCCACGCCTCCAGTGACCACAGCCAGTGTTGAAAGAACCTTTTCAACTATGAAATGGATTAAAACAGTGTCCCGAAGAGTTATGGGGAATGCAAGATTAAGCTCACTTGCTATTGTATCTGCTCATTCAGATATTAATGTGGATCCAGATAAGGTGATTGATCTCATGTCAAAAAGAAAATCAAGACGTCTTCTGCTTTGATAAAATGTGTGTATAAAAAAAATAATTTAAGTATATGTTCGTTTGAGTACATACAATTTAAAAACTAATAAAAATCAATAAAATGGGATATATATAGTTTTTTGTTTAAAGAATTCCTCGTAAAATTTGGAAGCAAGCCCCCCCGGGAACCAAAATCCTGGCTACGGCACTGCTATACGGGGAGACGAGAGAAAAAAAAAGCACAAACCTTCTAACCATATGGCGGTTAAATCGATTTTTCACAATTGCTAAGGATATACCAATCTATCCGCCCTGTGGCAACGACACGGGCTGCAGAAATATATACATATATTATGTATAATATTGAGTGGCGTTATCGAAACTCCTATAGGTATAGATGTCCAATGTCCCTTGATATGAGGTGTCTGAAAAGGGACGGGACTTTAAATCTGTATGTTTGATATAATAAACGATTTTCCATCATCCATGTCTGAAAGCCAGACAAGGCTTTTATAGTAGACCATGAATGCAACAGCGTTGCATATAGGAATGCAACAGCAACTTAAAACTGAGGTTGACATTATATTCGATGTAGCCTAGTATATAGGTACCTCTATGCAACTCAGTAAATACCTACATTTATATATTCCACATGGTAGGTGTCTAGTGCTGTTGAAAAAGAAAAACTTCCACCTACATATGTATGTACATATGTAGGTATATACATATTTACATGATAAGACAAAAGGCATTTCGCAATACATATATGTACATAAATATACCAACTTAATTTTCTCCATTTAACTTAAAAATTTAAGCAGTTTATTCTGCACTACTATCTTGTTTGTAAGACAGACAACACCCCCTATCATCCCTTGAATTTCTTTGGGCCAACGAAGAGGAAGACTATGCGACGACAGAGTTTTCCTTTTCAAAATTGCACTGCGAGAGAAGTATTGTTCGGTTTTTACTTCGAATGCACTTTGCGTGATATTGCAAAAAGTGACGGACTTAGGAGATTACATAATTTCCCGTACAGATTTTAAAATCAGATACATTTTATAAAAATCTATTTAAAGTCAAATCGAACAGAGAGACTCTCAAACGTTGAAATAAATGTACACTGTTTGATGAGAGGTATTTATAACTGTAGGAGAAGAAGTCTCCACTCTTTTTTTTTCTGCACAGAAACGATTGCCCGAACCATTGTGTGCGGAAAAATTGTTTTTTTTGGAGTTTAATTTGGATTTGTTTTTATTGTTTCTTTTATTACAGAATGGATTTTTGCATTTTATTTTTAATCGGTGAAACTCTCCATAAATATTTTAAAAAATCCACTGCGTCGTTTGCCAATAAAACTCTATATCTAACTAGATGAAATACGATTAAAGGCATCGTGTGGAATGTTGCCCTGTATTTGACAAAACCATCGTCCTTGTTTGAAATGTGAAAATGGTCGGGTTCAAGACGTAAAAATTTACATACATCTGATTAAAATTTGGGTTTCTGAATTTGTCGAGCTTCTGATTGGCAAGCTGTCATAAAAAGTTAGATGACTTTTAGTTTCATCTGACAGCTGGCTAATCAGAAGCTTGAAAAATTCAGATCTGAATTTTCAGATTTAAATTTGTACCTATGTCTTGAACCCGGGCAATAATCAAATAATACATATATACCTACATAATGTTCACCCAGAAACCCAGCCCATATAGCAAATAGGTATATCAAAAAAAAAAAAAAAATAAATAAAACTAGGTCATGTTCCTTATTGTTTCCGATTCAGTGAATTTCAAATTTCACAAGCACCTATCGAGAGGCTTAAAAACATTATTTTAAATAGGTCTTAATGGATATATGTAGTTATTCGATAACATAACTATATAAGGCTACCACACTATTACCTCTTCTCAATTTTAGACGTTAAGATATCTCCTAACACACAAAAAAAACATACACACAGCTTAAAGATTATGAATATGTCACCATAAGTTGTGGCCAAAATAAAATTCCATATAAGGCATCCATTTGCCGTTCTATTTACAGGGAATCCGGATTCTTGTCTCCGATAGATTTACCCCCAAAATCCCACATAATCCAAGGTTCTCGTTAGAATATCAGAGATATCCTTGATAATATGGTCCAATGATGTTTTTTTGCGTATATGTACGTATAGCTTAAAGATTCACGATAGGATGTCTGCCATTCAGTATCTTATCAATTAACAATGAGTATTTGGGCAATCCTTTAAAACCAACTAAGCAAGCAACAGCACATTGTCTAAGGCAAAATTTCCTGAATGTGATTTAAAAATGAAGCGAAAAGATTTAGTTCCAGAACATGATGTGCATCTTAAGGATTTTTGTATCCAGCTGTTCAAGAGAAGACGAAACGACGATGTATAGGTACGTAGGTATACTGTACGCAGAATAAAATATGAACAAAAAAAAAGAACTAAAAAAAAATATTGTATCCCCTTATGCAATTTGGAGCAAAATAAAAAAAAGGAAAAATGAGAGAAAAATATGCAGAATACAACAACTGAAGGCTTCTTGGTATCGACATTTTTTCTTCTGCTCTAGACAGGGTGGTGGTGATGATGGTCTGATATCACGTCAAATATTTTCATCCTTTTTTTATACATATACCTACCTTCAGGATTAAGTTCTTTTTTTTGTCTTTTCTTTTATTGTGAGTGTGATGATGGTTAGTTCTTTAAGCCTTCATATTCCATTTTCAAATAGATAGTAGATATCTATATGCTTTTATGTATCTACAACAAGATTAAATGTGCGGTTGCAACCAAGATGGGAATAAAAAAAAAAAAACAAGCAAAATCAAAATTATAACGAAGCAGAAACGTGAGATAAAAATGATTTTCTCGAGTTAATAATAATATAATTTAGTTAATTACAAAATAATGATTATAATATGATGGTGCCTTCGTGAGTTTTCTTTTTCAAAAGCATCAGAGGGTTTCACAACAATATGTTGGCATCGTTGTTTTTTTTTTTTTTGTTATGTACCTATAACGAAAAGCAAAGGTCCTTCATTCTCAGAGGCGCAGATGACAATATGAGGGTATATTTATGTATAGGTAAGGGCTGTGTGCGGAAGCAATTTATTGTTGGGAGGAATTAGGGTTGCTTAATTTGTCTTGTCAAAAAATAAATAACATCACAATGTCACCATGAGGGCTTAATAAAACATAATTTGACACATAACATTAAGACTCGGTAGGAACTTTTAAATCGAAGTCAAAAAGTCTGCGTTAGATTCCATAGAAATTTCTATAAAAAAATAATTTTTTAATTTGATACTAAATCTATGAAAACGTGCTAAACATTTTTGTAAAACTGTATGGGATTTTGAACAAATAAAAATCGAATAAGTATACGTAGGTGTCGTGTGAATTTACTGTCTGAACAATTAAGACGAAACTGCAAATGGAACTGGAGTTGAATTAGCTGTCAAAATGTTGAATACACACAAATCTACTACAATCGGAGCGTAGGTAATGCACTTTTGTTACTTAAAATTGTTAGAAGATTAAAAAACAATAAGCCAGTTTAGGTTTCTCAGGCTCACTGAGATATCAGACATCTCAGCAATCTCAGAAACCTGAACGCAATTGGAGCGTTCAGAAAAATTAGATCTCAGAGATTTTTGTCACTCAAAATAAGGTGAGCAAGCGAAACGAATCTTAAATTTTTTTTTCTTTACTTTTTTCTGACAATAAAGTGCCAGAGATTATGACTTCTTTAAATACAGAAATAAATTTAATTTCCCCTCGAGCAAGAATCTACCAAACATTTTACCTGCTGCCTTTTCTTGCTTGTTAAACTACTGATAATTTCTGTTGTCAAATGTGAAGTTTACCCAAAAACAAATCAGAAACATCCCAAATGCCTTTCCTTACTTTTTATTAGTGGTCAAAAATTACAACAACAACATCAAAAAGATCGAGCCCAAACTTTTTCCCGAACTTATTCCCAAAGTTTTCCCAAACAGTAAATAAACAGACCCAAAGAAAATTACAAGTTTTTTTCGAAAGAATTCTATAGTTCTTGAATCAACCTACATATGTATGTATGTATTATCTGTCTTTGCTTTTATTTGTGAATTTTACAAAATTTTATAAAAAAAAGACATGAAATTAAATTAAGTGCTTCATAACTCCCCCCTCCCCCCCTGCAATCGCAGTGGAATAGTCTTATCGTCGTATAGAACACAGCGCTGACCATTTTAGTTTACTTTATTTCCCAGCCTCCCTTTTCCCTTTTTTGTTGTTTAATTCGATGTTGTCGACGACAACATCATGCAAGCGGCTTTTAGTGGTGACATCATCGTCATCGTTGTATAGTTCACAATGCCTTTTTATCTCCATCCCCACACCCACCCAAAAATTATCTTTATATAATGTGCAGTTTTTATAGTATAAAGAAATATTTTTTATAAAAAAAAAAAATAATAATAAAACGCAGCAAAAAATATTAAATGATTGCATTATATTCTGGAATGCATCTACTTGTTCGTCATAATCTTAGTGCCATTCCACGGTATACTAACTGCGGTCACTGAATTTCGCTGATATGTACCGTACCTAAGTCGGGAGGGCGGGCTAACTATTTATTTGTAGCTGTTCTGCTCTCAGCAGAGTACAAGATAGTTATCAACTTGGTTTTGTAGATATAAATACTTTCGTATCTTAGATCGGAATGAAGGAAGCAGTGTTGCCGAAAGTACTCCCATAGGAGTATTGTACTCCTTTCAACACCTCCGTACTCCTGTACTCCTCCTTTTACATTCGTACTCCTATTTTTTTTAAAGACATAAAATATCTTACACTTGCAGCAAAGTGTAATGTTAATCTTAATAAATTTAATTCCCTTCAAATTTAAATCAAATTTGGCAGCACTTTAATCTTTAAAACTGTCGTCAAAAATGGAATTTCCCTCTTTCTTGTTTGTTTTTGTTGGCGTGGACGTCTACGTTCAGTTTCCATCTGTCAGTTCGGTACTTATTTTATGGTTACCTCATACCTGAAATTTTGGTTTGGTGGTTGTTTTTTTTTTTTTTTTTAAACTCCGAAAATTTTTATGTATAGTTCAATAAAATTAAAAGGTTTGTTAATTAATGTTTGAAATATTGTAATTCCTGTTAGAAAAATTCAAAGTAAACTTTTATTGTATAGATATTTAGTGAAATTGGATTCCTTGGAGCAGGTGAAGGCAAAAAAAGGCAAATATAACTATGCATTACGCTATCTGCCACAAGAAAGATTTTGTGTGATAGAAAAGATATTTACTTATTTTTGTTCTTAGAATTAATAATTTATTTATTTATGTTTTTTTTTTTGTAACTGATTTTTTTTTCTTGATGATTTTTTTTTAAATAAAGTTTGAAGACTAAAAAATTTCTGTACTACCATTTTTTTCAAAATACTCCTCTTTTTTGGCTTCAGTACTACCTTGAAATATTTCTTCCCGGCAACACTGGAAGGAAGGCATTATACTGAGTGAAGCTAGGGCTACATTCTCTAATATCCTGGGAAGTCGTGTTGTATATATCTTCTTCTTCTATATACATATATAAAATAAAGTTTTGTTTTATATACGTTCGCTAACCAGCCAAACCGGTTGACCGATTTTCTTATTTTTTTTTTCAATTAAAGAAGGATAAGGATAGAAGGTTTAAGATAAAAAAATAAATTATAAAAAATAAAAGAAAATCTGTTAAAAAAAGAAATTACATTTTTTTTGTTTAATGCCCTGCGAAGCGGGCGGGGGTTTTGCTAGTTGATTTATAGATTTTACAAATACATGCTTCGATTTAAATTTAGTAAAAAACAAAATTATTTTAAGATGAAAGAATTTTGTAGAACAATTATTTTTGTAAAATTGAACGTAAATATTATACAGCGATGAAGTTTCCAAAACGAGGTTAGCGATATAAATATATGCAGAATTATTGATTTTTTAAATATCACACACACACAACAACGGTCCGCTACCGATTAAAAAACTCAATTAATGATTTTTTCAATACTTGGTATAGCACTGTACTTAATTACTATGAACGCTATCTTTCAAGTGTCAACCAGTTTGTTTACAGCTACTGGTTGAACCAGTCCGATTGGCCTTTTACCAATTAACAATAGGTACATATTCACAAACGTCAAAATCATCACTTTGTGAAACTGACATTTGTTTAACAATTGTTTACTTTCAAACTAATTTATTATCTTTTTTTTTTGCCCTAAAAAAAAAACGACACGGGGATTGGCAACACCATCACAGAAACAATATGTAGTTTTCATACAAATTATCGATAACAAGTATATAATTCACTCCGGTAACACAGTTTTTCTGTGTGCTTAAGTTAAATCCGGAGAGTTCTCTGGGATAAATTTTTGTTGTTGTATTTAACATGGTGATTGTTTAGCACCGACGTCGTTTTCTTGGTCCAATTCTCTCCGGGCTTACAGAAAAACACGGCTTTTATCGTGTTAAAGCAATTTAAGCAATGTCTTATTTGCGATGGTTTCATAAATATTTATTATAACTAACAATTACATGGCAACACTAACTCACAAACTATAAGTGTCGCTTATCAAGGAGCAGTGTTTTAATGGGGTGTGTCATTATTTGTTCGTTAAGATTAAAGTATCTCTCCCTCAAACCAACCCCCTTGGGTATATTATTAATCCAGAATTTGAAAAAAAAACTCCAATCTCATTCACTAACTAATATGAAACCAGACAGTGTTGGGACAAGTGGGCACTCTTGACTTTAAGTGAAAGAAATGTTTTCATCTCTGTGAGATGTCTTTAAAGAAGCTGGGGCTAACGGTTAACTTATGGGATATCTCCGGGAATGCACAACACAACACACCAAAGCCAAATTTATTTTATATTCGTATATTTTATCGACACATTTCCCATATTATCATTCTGGATGCGTTTTAGGAATCAGTATCGTCGTCGTCGTCTCTGTCGTTGCCGTTCGTCGTTGTTGTCGTCGTATTCTTGAATCTTGAGTTTGAGATATGCCTCTAATATTGTACTACTCCCCATAATATGCCCACTGTACCGCTGTCGCCGCCGCCTTGCCCTCTTTGGGACAACAATGGCAGCGTTGATTCGATTCAAGTGAAAATTGTAGTGAGTGGATGATGGTTATCCCTTTCCCTGTGTCTTGAGGCATTTGGCGATGTATTTTTTGGATCGGTCGTTCGTTTGTTCGTTCGTGTATATACGGTTGTTGGTCCTCTTTACTCGGTTGGTCGGTCGTTTCCTCTATGGTGATTATTTCCGGCATTTGGGAAGATTAGTAATTTGTCGTCGTATCATTTGTATATAATGTGTATATGCGATACCTACTTTGCTTTAACCCATAGTCTTGAGCAAGTGATTTGGCCTTTTGTTCCTTTTTTATTTTAACTTTTTTTTGTTTTTACGGAATAAAATAATGAAAGCTTTTGTGCAGATGGCAGCATCTGTTGATATTATTATTTCTGAGAATTTTTATATGTTTCTATTTTTTTGTTTTTGTTTTTTTTTTTGTAGGGAAGAAGATAAAGTACCTATGTACGAAGGTATTGGGGAAGAAAAATATTGATTGTCCACAAAAATTGCTGAACTTATTATGGCTACGATTTGAAATTGATTTCTGTAAATGATTAATTCAGTTAAATATTCTGAGAATTTTGTGTCTTAAGTAGAACTCTTCGTAGTCATATAATGTAAGTGACCATACAATGAAAATTAGGACATCAAAGTTCCCACTTGTCAGTATTTGTTTTAGGTAAAAAAAAAATCTGAGATATTTTAATAATTCGCAGGAAAATTAGATTTTTACTTCGAAAAAAATTTGAATTTGTGTGGAGAGTTTTATTTGTATGTGCTAATTATTTTCCTAAAAAGCACATTTTTCTCAAATTCTAATGCTCTTACGAAAAATGGAACAAATGTTTTCTGTATAGGTATACAGTTTTATAGGCTATTACAATTCCTTTCTTGAGTTTTTCTGAAAAAAACCGATAGTTTTCGAGATATTTCAAGAAATAAATGTTGCCCCTTTAACAAAATTAAAAGCAGCTGATGTTACTCCTTAGTATTAGTAGTAGTTTTTTTTTTTTTTTTTTATGTGCTATATACCAGGAAGGTTAAAAAAAAGCTGTCCACCAAAATTCACATTTGTTGAATTTTTTCAAAGTCTGTTTTTTTTTATAGGTACATAGTCTACAAGAAGCATTTAGGTTTTTGAACTATTTTGAATTAGGTAATTTACTGTTTGCAGTTCTTTTATTCTTCAAACAAAAAATCTCTAATACTATTTTGAATTCGTTAAGCATACTTTTTTTGAATTATATAAATCTTTTATATTTATTGAATCATCTTTTGGAGAGATTAATCATTTTTGGAGACATTTCTTATTTTAGTTTATTTTATTTTAGTATTTTGCTGACTTTTATTAATTTTGTTTTAAGTCTTTTTGGTTTAACCTTAATCATTTGAGGTTTAACCTTAATCTTGGAGTTTTTTATAAATCATTTGGAAATCTAAAAATATTTATTAACTTTTAAAAAAACATAAGCAAATGTGCGCCTAGAGATTTATTTACTTTTTACAAGGCCTTAATAAATAAATTTTCAATTTTTACAGCGAATATAAATAATTTTGTTCATTAATGGGTTCTTAAATTTCCTGCAATATTACAACCCTACACTCGGAGAAAAATATGAGGTCAAATTTCAACAATTCATCTTGCACTTGAACGCAAGTTTAATAAGATTATTTGTTTAGTTTAACATTAAATGATGTAGATTTACACAGACAGTTTAACAGTATAGGTAAACCAAGTTAATTTATTTAGATTGTCATTTTAGTCTGACATGATTACTTACCTAGTCAAGAAACCTTATACAGTTTAGAAGTTGTCATAGGTATTAACTTTTAAAATATTTATTGCTGATTTACATATTTGCCGTGAAAATAACATAATTGATAAATTTCTTTTAAATTTCTACCGGGCCTCCGGGTTTTGGTTTAATAGCAACCTAAATATTTTTAAACAAAAATGAACTCCAGACATTTTTACTGAAAGACGCGACGTTGCAAAAACAATCAATCTTGTTTTAAGAGCTTTAATATCACTTTTAATAAATGTCCCCAAAATGTGTATGCTCTGATGGTTTTTCTTCTACAAATTAGGTATACCTACCTATATCCATGTCTCTAAAAGTAGGCAGGCATATATAGACATACCTATACTTATATCCTCGGCCAACTTAAAAAATCCCATGCATTATGTAGCTATGTAGATGTAGGTAGAGGAATATAAAAATATAAACCGTATTTTTAGCCTTAAATTACAAATTCTTCCACCTGACTTACTTTCTTTTTATGCAAAATAAAAAAACAAAAAAAAAAAACATCAACCCATATTGTAAGGTACATAACATAGTTATATATGAAGCTACTAGATATGTAGGTATACCTACCTAACTATAAAGAGCCCTGAACATCCCATCAAAGATTCCAATTTTAAAGTTTTCTATTTGTTTTGGTTTCATTTTTATTTATTTATTTTTTTATTTTATTTTTCACCACAAAGTAGTATCCATATAGTATACCTAGGTAAGGTATGTATGTAAATATATTAAAGAGCAAGGAGGAAAGCCTATTTGTAGCCATCAACAGCAGCACCATTTAAAGACTTAACATGACCTAATCTAAAGTAAATCAGAAAAATCCATTCAATATTCACTCTATAAATATTTAAAGCCTTACCATATGGTAAACGGTATAAGGTTCCTTTAGGTATAGATATAGCTTTTACTTTAGTCGCAAAGTGTATACAACGCCGACCACCACGACACGCCCTATTTTTGGTTCTGGATGATGATGATGCTGAAAAAAGGATCCCATTTAACCCCCAACGATGTTGTTGAAGAAGAGTCCATGTTTAAAAAAAAAAGGTCGTTTATAGAATATGAATCCAAAACCAAAAAGAGAGTGAGAGAGAGAGAGAGAGAGTGAGAAAAAGGGGACAAGCGGGGATTCAAATATAAAATTTTTCGCATCCCAGATCCTACACATACACTTTACAAATTTCCAGAGAGTTCCTACCTATCTACCTATTAAGACTGAAAAACCAAAAAACAACTTAAAACATGGACTTATAGAAAATGGAAATGTGGTGATAATAAAGCGGAACAAATGAATCCTTTTCGGTGTCCTCTATTAAGGTTCGATTGTGATGACTGTTAGCCGACTTGGATCAAAAACCTATGTTAAACTTTTGCACTTATGTAAAGTTCAGTGCTAAAACTCATAAAGAAGATTTGTTATATATTTTTTTTTATTGTTTTCTTCCAGGAAACAGGAGAATAACGAGAACACAGGAAGTGGAAAAAGGACATTTCCATAAAGCAAAAAGCCATCGTCGTCGTGACGGGTGTTAAAGCTGATGCTGGTGCTTGTGCTGCTGAATCTAGCACAACCCGGTTTAGTTTCCTATGTTGTCTCTTGTCCGTTCACCCCCTTTCTTTTTCTCACTCACCCTCTCTCTCTCTCTCTCTCTCACTCATTTGTTGGATATATTTTGTTCGACAGCAATTAAACCATGTTGAGCAATTTGGTTAAAAAAAACGCGGGTGTGGCAGACGAAAAGGACGAAGCCTTCCAGAACATAATCACTTACCTTACCTACACCCTCGGAAACCATCGTCAAGCTCATCAGGGATGGTGGGGAGACGTAACATGGGATTCAAGTGGTGTGTTGTGTAGGTACACTATACTGTGCGCTCTTTGTTTTTGTTGTCTATTCGTTTTCTTTTTCGTATCATTTGCATTCAAACGAAATTAATTCGCATTGTTCCTTGAGCAGGAAAAAAAAATGAAGCAAACAACAACAACAAAAAAAATGGGGGCCAACCACAAAAGGCACAAAAAAAAGAACCTCAACAGATTGTGGTGAGTTTAGTTCTTTTTTTTTTCTCAACTCAAATAGGTATCTATCTCTTTAAAAATATTCCCTACTTAAGCTCAAGCTCCCCTTATCAAGCCCCCTCCCAGCCCAAAAAACATTTCAGGAAACAAAATAAAAAAGGAATCATCGCATGTATGTATGTAATGAAAGAAAAAAATCCAATGGAGTAGAGGAAAAGAGAAATGCAAAACACAAAAGAAAATTGACTTTTAGATAGCAGACGGGGGTAGTGGTGGTGGTGGGTTTTTTCCGACTTTATGGTGTGCAAGGCAAGGCACACAAATACCATTGCATCAAGTCTGATGGGGGCTAACAAGGAACACAAACTGATTTTATGATGTTTTATGAGAGAGAGGGATAGAAAGAGAGAGTGTAGGAGAGTGTTGCTTAGCAACCAGGGTGCGGTCGGTCGGTCTCGGTCCTTTCCTCTCCTTGCTTTTATTCCCATTGAACTTGGCTTCTTGATGGCACTGATGATGGTAGATATATTTATATAGGTAGGAGAGTGGTACCCGAATTTGATGACAATGATGTTGATAATGATGATGGAGAAGCCTCTCCACTCCCGAATTCCCTTTTGACACCCCCTGTTCTTTCTCTTTATCTTTTGAAATCAAAGGCTTTATGGTTTTGGAGAGTAAAATGATTTGTACCTATTTTTTTTTTTAATTCATCGTATGAATTATAAGCCTTGCAAATTAGTTTGCAGTTGAAATAAAGAAACAAAGTCTGGATGTGCATATTTCAATTCAACTTTTGTCTTCTTCAATGCAATCAATTTGCAGATTTTGAAGAGCATCCGATTAAAACAACTTCAATTGGAGTCTGGACTCTGGAGTTCTCTATAGCTATCGACAAAAGAGATCTGCATAAAACTACATTAGAACTGCGCCTACGTACCTACGATAAAGGGAGCAACTTTTAACAGTGGTGAATTGTTGGTAGCGCTTGCGTCCACCAGTGTGAGGAAGCTGGGAGCTCCCTCTTCTATCATCATCAGCTTCAGAAGACACAAAGAAAATTATCTATAGCTAAACCTATATCTACATAGGTATACCTACATTTATATCAACTCCAACCACAAAAAAGAAGAAGTTTTGTGTAGGCGAATGATGCGCAGAGTCAAATGGTAATAAGGTGCATTTTGGCACACAAGGGGAAATGATAATGAACCTACATGGAGCACCCAAAGTGAGGGGAAATAAAATTGTTGATGTTGAAAGGTGAATAAAATGGTTGGGGCGATATTTTCATATTTGCAACTTTTGCAGTTATTGCGCTATGGAAGAGTGAGTGTATATTAAAGTGATGCACTCTATAAGAAGGAGTGGGTTTAACAAAACAGAAAGAAACAAAGAAGGGATTTAAAAAGAGTTACCATACGTTGCCTAATTTGTGGAGTACCTATTTATATTGTCACATTTTGGATTCGTAGCTAGGTACTTTTTTATGGAATAAAGATACTGAAAACGTTCATTTGAAGTTGCTGCTTTGTACCTTTACCTGCATTTTTATTTATGTAACGTCTCGTTTATGATTTGTTCGCATCGAATGCCTTTTGTGAAAATTCAAAACATTTAGGTATTCATAATAATTTTCAACAATGAAAAATTCATGTTCTACAATTCACATTTCCACAAATAAAATGCATCTAATTTTTTTTAATGTTATTGTCCTCTCTATCAACCCTTTAATTAATGTTTAAATTCATTCCTCGCATTCATTTAGAACACTTTGAAGTTAATTAATTGAATTATGTGCTTGAATGTTATACCTACATATATATTTCTTAAATAATGGGGTATACCAACTTACTTGATTATGTTGATGCTTGAATATGACATTTTCTTAATTAGTCATGAAATGAAAATCATGAAATTTTCGAGGGTGGCTTTGAGAACATTTTTTTAAATTGGTTGATGGTTTCTTTGAAATTCAACGAAACTTTATAGAAGTAAGTACATATATAATAATGTACATAAGTGCATTATTAATGTTGAACATTAAATTAAATGCTGCAATTATGATTGAGATAATTAATATAGAAATAGTTTGTTGGTGCTTTAAAAAAAATAGGATTGGAGTTCATTATAGCCATAATATGCATGTAATTCCTATTCGTAATGATTTGTTTTTTTTTTTTTTTTCATGAATGTAGGTAGGTACATTAATGTAGGTACAATTATTAGACTGATTTTTTTTTTGATAAAATTACAATTGTTTTTATTAAGACTATGAAATGGATGATTCAATCAGTTTTAAGAGCCAAAATAATAGTGAGTTAAGTCCTAATTAAATTAAAGTTAGTTAAGGCCAGTTTTATAAACGTGGTTTAGTGTTGGTTCAAAATTTTAAATCACAGAATTCGGTGGATTAACTGAGGTTCAACGCGACGCTAGTTTACAAGAACGTAATTGTCTATTTTCACATCCTTCAAACTCAGTTAATCCGCCGAAATCGGAATTTAAATAATTTTAAAACTGTCTATAAATCCTGCAAATAATTTTGCCCCAAGTTAAATCAGACTCAGTTGTTCAGTGAAAGATCAACTTTAACTTTTAACTGTCAAAAATCCAAGTGCAAAAACTATGGAAATGCGCTTTCACTATCGGCATATAACGGTGTTTTGACACGTAATCTCAAATTCACATCAAATTCGATGAGTTAATTTCTAGTTAACTTGGGATCTAAATTGACTGAAAACTATGTTTTAGAAGTTAACTCGGGTTTAGAACTCCGGGATGAGTTCGCACTAAAAAAGTGTTCCTAAGAATTTTGTAAGACATTTTTATTTTATTACTTTTTAAGTCGTTTTTTTCGGCCTCCTGTTTTGTTGTTTGTTTTCATTTTCAAATTTGACAGAGCTTCAAAGTAAAGGACCGCACAATGTATATGAATGTATTTATATTTTGATGTAAGCTCATAAATTTGTCCAGACCAGCGTTCCCGAAGTGGCACGATCGTGCTTTTTTGACGCAAAAATTTCATCGTGGTAGGTCCAGTGCCACGAAATAATTCAATATGACACGTTTTCCTTATTTCAACTTTTACTTAAAATAAAACGATTTCCGAAGAAAGTTTAAGGAAAATTTGAGTAAAAACTAGCAGAATCTCTTATTTTTAAGTTTTTTGTTGAATTATATTTTTTGGATAAAAGAATTTATTTGTGTTTTATTTTTAGAAAATGTGGCACGGAAATTTTTTTAGGCGGCAACGCTGCTGGTCCAAACGTGTGATTGCGTGCAGGATATACTCTTGCAGCTGCACTCCATTGTACCAGTGCCGTCGAAAGTATTATTGAAAAAGTTGAAAAATTTAAGCAAATCCTAGAAAGAAAAAACGCAGTGCAAAAAAAGCATCTACGAAAAGACCTATCGCCACGCCGCCGCCGACCGACCGACAGTGGCAAAAGAAGGTGAAACGAAAACCACACTTCTCTCCATCATTGTAAAATTAAATTCAAATCTGGTGCAAGTAAAAATACGATGTTATAGCATTTTCTATTTCTATAGGTTAGGCAAACCTTGATCCATTTAAATTAAAATTATTATAAGTTTGAAAAATTTATATTCGATTGAAGCTCGTTTGGTCTTATGTATTTTTGATGTACATATTTTGGAATTCTATGTATATTTTGCATGAACGTGCGATTTGTAAATTTAATGCAAATATTATTTCTTTTGTATTTTTTCGTGCTCTAATTAGAATTAGAAAAGATCAAAAACATCAAACACAATCCATCTACATATATTTATATACGAGTAGATACCTATACCAACAACATATCGAACTAACAATAACAGGAAAAACCAACAAGAATGCCGTTGATTTAACAATGTCGCTTCGTTCGGTAAATTTAAATGGAATGTGAATTTCCGGTCAATTCCGTCCATCTTTTGTGCACTTCCTGTGCCACTATATATACCTATGTTTAGAGTGCACTATGACTATAGTCATCGTCATCGTCGTCGTCGTGGATGGCGGTCGCAAATGCCAACTTGAGCAGTAGGTCTCTAGTGCACTTCGAGTTTGTTAACATGGTTCTTATGGCATTCACTCTAGAATTCATGTTCTTCCTTTTATTGCAACACAAAAAGGGGAACAACACATGCTATATACACGCATTGCAAAACCAGAACACTACACGATCAATTTGCAAGTGAAATTCTTTAAAAAAAAAAATAAAACACTTGACAGTTTCTTAAAGAAACCAAAAGAAATGACAGGAGATGTATGAAAGAGGAAGAGGAAGAGGCGAGTTGTTCCTAACTTAACATCAATTATCGTGGGCCACACTACTTACAGAATATTATAGCAATATTTACTGCACATTAACGAGGCAATAAGTTATGTGTCTCCAATTCTCTGTCTATTATGTATGTTGGATTAAGTTGGCTTTGTTATTGCCTGGCAATGTTCATTCTGAATGACTTTGCACCGTGGGGTAACAATTATCGAAGTTTTCAGTCTTCTCCGCAGTCGATTTATCAAAAAAAAAAGAATTCCATGTCCATAAGTAGGGGACACAATGAATTACAAGCGTTAAACATGGAATAAGCAAAGCATACAAATTGCACAAAGCTGCTGTTGCTGGCTGCTTTTTCGTTTGGCCTGAACAATATACAATACGTGCGAATAAATTATGCTGTTATTTTTGAAGATCTTGTGGAAAAAGAAATAGAAGTTTGAAAAATGCTAAAATTAAAAAATTAAATACCTACATTCATACATTGATGGTGTTTTAGGGATTTTTATTGGTGCAAAATTTTAGATGATGTAGTACGTACAGTATTTTTTTAACACATTTTATTACAGTTAAAATCGATTTATCTTTTAAGTATTGACCCTAAATGTCACTTTAATATATCGTCACCTGAATGCAAGAACCAGCTCACTTGATTTTCGTAGTTTTGAGAAAATTGCAAAAAACGTATTCTTTTGTTAGTCAGAATCCTTTTTTTCCTGAAAATACTGATAAAACTAAAAAAATAGATGGCAGCAGAAAACTAGCAGAAAAATAGATGGTCCAGAAAACTAGTTATCTGCTTATTGCAGTAAAAGCAAATCGATTCAATAAAGCAGAAAACTCAGATATCTCAAAAATGAAAAAATCGAGCTAGCTGGTTCTTGTACTCAGGTGATGATATAAGCACAAATGTGTAAATAGTACGGTTGCTAACTGTCATTGTTTTAGGCGTGTTCAGCTATAATTTATTAATAAAATAGGTTTTGTATGGTATACTAGTTAAAAATGTTTAAAACTAAGAATATTTTAGTAAAGAGCTTTGAAGTTAGAAGTATTTTTAGTTATCCGGTACTAATATACCGTAAAATCCTTCTGTTTAACATTTCTCGCTATTGACTTTAGTTGAATTTCGTTTGACAGATTATGATAGAAAAGAATTAAAAAAAAAAATCAATTAACGTTTTTCTTGCAACAGCGACAGTTAAAAAACACTAATTTCGGATTCTGGATTTTTTTATTCTACAAACAATTAACCAGTTAATAATTGAAAAAATTAAAAAAAAAATGAATTGCCAATTCTTTTAAAAGTAAAAAAAAAAACTGGAAATGTTTGAATCTCGAATATCTCGAGAGCTTCTTGCTGCTTTACCGCTATATTGCTTTGCCGTTTTGTTACTTTTTCGCGTTGCCGCTACTTTGTCGGGCTGAACTGAGTGCAACTAGTACTGCTCCATTTAAGATTTTAGATTTTAGGATGAGTCAATTCCTGAGTAAAACCAATGGAAAATGATATTAATGAGAGCGTTAAAAGTGATAAAAGGAAATACTGACTCAAATGAAAAATGCAAAATTTAGATTTCTGAATTAAACTTTTTATATAACAGTGGACCAATCAGATGCTCGAAAAATCAAAATTTTCAAATGTATGTAAATACTCATGTGTTGAACTTGAACCCAATCAATGTCTAAATATCGTGAGGGGAGAGAGAGAATTGAGTCGGTTAAAGAATTCCATATTTGTGTATACTTTATATTGGAGCTATAAAAAATGAATTCACGATATAGAACCTGTGAATTTTTAAAACTCTACGAACCTTTTGACCGGACTTTTACGACCTTCTCATTACTAATTACCCATTATAGATTTTATCTTTGTGAATTTTTTAAATGCTTTTTCAATGCCATTAAAGAAGAAACTTTCAAAACTCATAATTTGTGTTGCGTTCTGAAAATAGTTGACCTTAAGGATCTTACTGATTATCAAATGGTAACCTACATTATTTTCTATACTTCTTTTTTAAAAATCCCACAAATGATGTGCTAAGATCTCAGGAGTCACTATCTAATCTCCATCATCTTTCGACACCAAAAAATTAATCCAATATCTTTGTGTGAGTTAAAGTCCTTTAATATAATTATATATACGAATCCTATCTTACATACATTTCAAACTCACGCACAATACGCATATAAAAAAAAAAAAATAAAAAAAAACTTTTATTGTCAAAACGTGTACTTGCGTTCATCATTTAGGGCAAGCTAAGAATATATAAACAAAAAAATATATATGTATGTGTGTATGTATGTACATATGTATATCGCTTTAGAATATAATATAAGATAAATAAATAAGGAAGTCCGTTTCCATGTCCGTAAATTGTTCCACGTAAAATCTTACTTCGTCGCCATCAATATGCGACATGCGGATGCGAGAGAAAATATACGAACGCTTGGCTGTCGGCTTTTGTGTACAATGATGGAATTCCATTACGCATCCACAACCAGAAGGCAGGATAGTTTTGCACCCTTCCTTGTTGAAGTTTAAGATTCCATTGCTCTGTCTTCAAAAAAAAAAAAAAAAACAAGTCCTTTATACAAACCCCACAGAGTCTATATTGAACGTGCAGATAATAGTGGTTGTTGGCCCAGACATAGCAACAAGTAAAAGATGACTAAAATCTAAAAGGATAAAACTTTCTCCATTTTTTTTTACTTCCCTTTTTTTTTGTTTTATTTGAAGACCGGCGCGCCGCGGCGAAAACAAAGTGTGAGCCACCTTCCTGATTGATGGTGGTACGATAATATGTATATATTGTTCCTGTTCCCAGGAACAAAAGAAAAGAACGGATTTCTCTTGCACTGGTTGAGCTTTCTTCCTTCACTCTATATAAAGTTAAATACGCGAGTCCTTCGGCAACGATGAGGCACGAGGGCAATCTGTTATTAAAGTGCTTGCTGAATTGTTGTTGTTGGTTTTCCTCTAAAAGGCAATGAATGACTCAGTCAATTGGAGTGTTAGTCATAGTAATTTTGGTAATTGAAGGGTGGTTCGTTTATGTCTCAAAGAAATATAGTGTATGGCATTCAACCTGTAACAAAATTGCTACAACTGTCAGAAGTATGGTTTCAGGTAATTTTTAGGATGTGGTTGGTAATGTAATTTTTTTTGCAGATATGGTGGGTAAAATTTTGAGTCATCGATGATAGTTCAATACAAATATAAGGTGATGGAAAAATATTTGGTGGTTTTTCAATTAGTGGGGATGATGAAATTTATTGGCGCACATTATCATGGAAGAAGTTTTAATCCAGACAGAAAATTGGTTTTTGAGAAGGTCGAAACCACATTGTTATCCTTTTCCTTGGTTTAACATAATATCGATTCAGTAATTTTATTAGAATATCACATCAAGTGATTTTTAGAGGATTTAGTTTTTGTATTTCTTCTTATTTTAATTTAAACAAAGAATGAGCATTAGATAGGTTCTGGAAGGCAATCCATGAAACAAAGGGAATTATTTCGGGCTTTCAACGCTATCATCTAATGTTTTTTATAGGTACAACCTACATATACCTATTTCAGAATTCTTTTAGAACTCCTTTAATTCATTCTTATTTTGAGACAATTTAGCATCAATTTTTCGTTGAGTTCTTTGCTAGCCCATCTAGATAAGATCCTACTTCAAGGTGTGTCTTGCCTTAAAGTTTTCTCCATGTAACTTTAAGTGTGAATTATTTCTTCTCGTTTGCCAATTCCTTTGCTAATATTTTTATTAATTCAACAAAGTACCGCAAAGCAGAAGAGAAATGAAGAAGTTTTTTTTTTTTATAAATTGGTTGACGAAACGATTTAATATAGTAGCCGACAAATTGTTGTGTATAAAGGTGCGAAATACTAGATATACAGCGTTACCGTCCGCCGGCGCGCCGTCTCATAAACCAACTTCCTTCGTCATCAGTAATTCAGAAAAGTTTTGCTCAAATATTTTTACACACAGAGACAATTTCTTCCTTTTTTTTTTTTTTTTTTGGCTGAGAGTGAATTTTATGAGAAAGCTATTTAATGTCGTTCTTCGTCTTAGTATATATGTAGTCCTCGTCCGTCACTCGTCAGTGAGGATTTTATTAAACAGACTTGAATGAATGAAATAATTTATTGTGCAACAGGGAAGTATTTTATGAAAGAAGTTACTTCAAATTCAAAGGGGAAAGGTTTAACTAGGGAAAACAAATTGGATAGAGGTATATTGGAGTTCCTTCGACAGGGTATATTATACGCTTCTATATACCTAGAAATGTTTGAATAATATTAGATTTTATTACAGTATACATAGGTACCAAGTAAATTATTATGATGAATAGATTTCATTAAGACAATGAGATTATTTATGAGGGTTTGTTATTTTGATGAGAGCTTCCCGGCACAAGTTTTTGTTTGGGTGTTTTTTTTATGTTTTATTTAATATAAAAGATTTTAGAACTTGAGTTCTATGCCTTTCGTATTTTCTTATACATAATTTATGTGTCAATTTAACTGTCAAAAAGTTTATATTCCATGCATAATTATTGATCCTATAATTAATGATTTGCAATAAATTATATAAAGATTTTCTTTTTACAATGTACAAAAAAAATACCTATACATTTGATTTCTTTAATAAATCTTAATTTATGACAAAAATAAAAATAAAAAAACTTAGTTTTTATATAGAGGTATGGTAGAGGGTAAGGTAAACTGTACTATTTGCTTAAATTTCTACGGGTTAAAAGGCACTTTATATTTGCTTTATTAACTTTGTACCTATTTATAAAGAAAAATCTTTCGCTCATAAATAATACTAGATTAAGAGTTGCTTTAAAAGAATCTCAACTAATTCACTGTGTACCATGGGTTTGAAACAGTGAATCATCAGGCGGTAAATATAGTAAACCAATGTGTCTATATAATTTATTTCAATCATAAATAAAAAGTTGACAATAATAAAGAATTTTATTTCAAATCACAAACTAAACGTTTATTTGAAAACAAAACAAAAAATTGTATTCATTTTCTTAAAAAAACATTCAGTGTATAAAAAGAAGCAATAACAAAATATAAATATTAGAATTACATTTACTCCACAAGCCTTTTTTTACAAGATGAACAAAAGGAAGTGGTAAAAAGCAAAACAAAATTAATATTATAAACTATACAATTAATAAAAAAAAACACAACTTCAAATTTGTTGGTATAATTCAAAAAAAGATGGAAAAATATTTTTTTTCGGTATATTTGTCCAACTTCTCTTCTATACACAGGCTTTTGCTTTAAGAAACGTTGTCTAAAACTTACATAAAGACTTTCAAGTTATGAATGAACATTTTTAAATTTTGTCAAGAGTAGTTTTTTTTGCAATTACAAAAAGAATATTTTTAACTATTTCATACTTTTAAATAGGGAATAATAAATAGGGAATCTTTAGAAGTTCTAGATACACAATTTGATCAAAAACGGTCGAACTTTTTTAAAGAAAATAAAAAAAGTAACTTTTTTATTTTTATAAATATTTAATCAAGATGTGCTTTTTACATTAACAACTGTTTTTTTTAGTTAAATCATTGGAACCTTTTTTGGGAAAAATAACATTTTACTTAACAAAATTTGCCAACAAATTTTGTATGGGAAAGTACCGTTTATAGAAAATAATAAAAAAACGTGTTGGGGTGAATCCGAAAAAACCCTATGTAATTACTTTTAAGAAAATTGATAAATTTGCTTAAGCTTTGCTTAAAAGATAAAGAGTCAGTCAGACAAAATTACGAGACTTCTTATTTTGTCTTGATTAAAGCAAGAGACAAGACAAGAGGGGGTTCTATGTCTTTTTGTTTATAGGCCAGAGACAAAATGTTCTAAAAAAAATTGACTTACAGTAGACAAAAATGTATTGAAAAACAACGGCAATATCTGTAATTGGTGTGTTTTTTTTTTTTTGCAAGTCCGAGGAGAATTGGACGAAAAAAAGACGTCAGTGCTAACTCAGGCGCACAGAAAAACTGTGGTAGCGTGAATTATGTAAATACTATTGAACTTGTTATCGATAGTTTGTATGAAAATTCCATTTTGTTTCTACAATGGTGTCGCTAATTCCCGTGGTTGTTTTTTCGTTCAATTCCCCTGAGGCTTGCAAAAAAACGCCAGCCATATTTAGTAATTTTATTTTTAAACAAGATTATTGAATACTTTTTACCGAAATTGTAGACAAAAAATTCTCAGAAGAGGGTGAGGATAATGGAAAGAAAATTAAAATGGAAATGATTGTTTTTGAGACCTAAAATTTTTGCATTGTTTCATTGCTTTGATAAAATTATTTTAGGTCAAAACATGAAAACGACCGATTTTTGGTAATTTTGTCAACCTCTATAAAAATGCCGGGACTCGATTTACAGGCCTTCACCTTTGAGTTGACAGAAAATTTTATGTATTAAACAATATTAACCTCTTGTTCAGTTTTTTCTGCCGAACCAATATAAATCGAAATTAAATCGTTTAAAAAAAAAGACGATTAAGTAGGATGTTAAAGCATTTTTAGTACGGTGGTAGGTTAAAAACAGAATTTTCCAAATTTTAGCATCATGTTATTTTTTTTAACATTTTAAAATTTTTTTACGAATGTCTTTTAAAGGCATGTTAAAAATAAACAAAAATTTAGAATATCTACTCTATATTTTGAGAAAAAGAATTAAAATGTAAAAAGTGCCAGTATATGGGAAAAGTTTTAAAAATTGAGGAAAACGCAAATGAAAAATTCTGACTTTTCCGCCTGAGATTAGAGGTTCAGAGATTGAACTAACAGGGATTAGAATTAATTTATTTTTGTTTTAAGAGTTTTGAATTTGAAATTTCCTGTTTTGGTAATGAGAAATACCTCGTGCCTACCAAATCATTTACAAAAAATCTTGTTCCAGCCTAAAATCTTAATCCGCTTGTTAAATGTATAGGTAATGTAAATCTCTTCTTAAAATAAATTCACAAAATACATATGAACCCATACATACATACATATATATAACACCTTCAAAGTATAATATAATATACATACATACCGTTTTCCTATTCAAAATAAAATTTTGTTTAATTAATTTCTAACGCTTATACCTTCATCTTCCATGAGAGTTCAAAGCTTTTAAAACAAATTTAATTGAATTTCAACACAATTATAACGCTTGAGCTGAGATACCTACCTAAATTTATTTTAATGAACTAAAACTCATCTCTCGTCGCCGAAAAATTATTATTAGAAATTCAGCTATGTATACATATATACCGCCTCATTACGACTGAGTAATTTAATAGTTTTAATTGAATGCCATCAAAGAGTATAACACAAAAAAAATAAATTAAACATAAATTGTTATCTCACGCTTTCAATGTTGCATCGCGATATATAAAACTTCAAACGATATTCCCGCTTTTTTCTCAATTTTTTTTTTTAAAGTTAATCTTCGTCCAGTAGTTATATATTGTTTTTTGTATTCTTTCAACTCGCTACTGATAAAATGTTGGTGCGCAACAATTAAAAACGCGGCAAAAACATCAAAAAGGCGAGAGAAGGTTCATAATGCCCTCTGATGCCCAAAAAAGGTACCCTTCCCTTAATGTATCTCTCTTTAAAAAAAAAAAGAAACAAAGTATGTAACAAAGGGCATATTTTATGCTGGCACTGTAGATTTTGTCCCAATTCCTAACCCTTGAAATGCTTCTTCTTCTACTGTCGTTCCCTTAAGTAACTCTGATTGAAATTCTATTATCTGGCGTAATTAACGCCCTTGATTTTGTTCGCGTAATACTAATCCAATAACGACCGTTCGTCGTCGTCGTAATATACCTACTCGAACTCGCAGCCTCTCTGATGTACATATAACGCGTTTTAGAAAATCACGACCTTGGATATTTGATTAGAGATTTTCGGGAGTTCGGAGGCTTCTTGTTTGTGACACTTGGGTTACAATATAATCAAAGTAGGAATGAAGTGTCCCGGGAGCAATGTAAGATTGTTGGCAATAAAGCAATCAATCAAAATCATACATAATCCTGGGTGTCGAAGACGAAGACGACGACGACAACGCAAACGAAAACGACCGACTCGTCTAAGTTGGGTTGGGTGTTTGGGTCCATTTGGCTGCTCTCTTATATTGGATGCTGGAGGATAAAAGTCAAATATATGCGGGAATATTATTCAAGGGTGAATGAAGTGGATCGGATTTGGATTCGGATACAGCAAGCCAAACACACACGCACATTTAATATGTAATGACAATCAATGAACAATACAAGAAAAAAAAAAAAAACACAGAATGGAAATAGCTCATTCAATTTGATGTGGGTTTCGGGTCAAAAGGTCATAAAGTCGGTATAGTATAGGGAATTTCCTCGGCTTTATATAGATAGATATGCTCGTACATTTCATATATATTTCTTGGGAATATAATATATGTATGTATGTTTTTCTTCGAGGGTGTTTTTAGATGTCAAGTAAATGTAGCACACATTCATATTCATTTATTTCCCTATATATACGAGTAAATGTATATTTATGGATTTATTTTTAGTATATTCACACCATATACATGAGACGCATAATATCTGCGGATGTTCTTGATAGTTTGTTGGAAACTTGACAAATTGTTTTTAATCTTTGATGGATTGTAAGGATAAGTTCATGCCATCAGAGAGTTTATGTATATGCATGTGCTGGAATTGGCAAAGTCACATCATAAGGAATATGATAAATTGGTCTTGAATAGAACTGTCAACATATAAAGAAATTATAGGGAATTTAATAACTGACTTTACATGTCATGCTATATAAATAGGGAATTTGAGTTATGAATTCAAATGTGCATTAGCTCTTCTGATTAGGGAAGATATACAAAAAAGTGGTCGTTTTTAAGATAAGTAGCTTAGCTAGAGATGTTTGGAATTCTCCAAATGAGTTTTTTAATACGTATATTTTACGACCAAAAGTAATGGTATCTTTCAGTCATAAAACATTTTACAACAATTAGGGAAATGCTTATTTTTATCGAAACTGACTTGGACTACTATCGCAAAATTGACCGGAAGAAATAACCCTGGAATTTTTAGGGGAAAGAAAGCGTGACAATTTCCATTGAAATATCTAAGAAAATACCTATGTACTTATTTTTTATGTACACAATCTATATATGTAAAAATGAATCCCTGTTTCCCTTTGTCACGCCGCGCCATAACTTGAGAACGACTACCGATTTCATTCAACTTTTTTTTTAAGTTTTCTTATACTCTGTAGAAAGTTCTAACGGAAAGAAAAATTAAGAAAGTTGCGCAGAATAGCTGGATAATTTCAGAAAATTAAACAACTATTTTAATTTCGCGCGTTTAATGAATGTGAATTTGAGAAATAGCTGTTTTTTTGTAACAAAATAATTTTCTATGATTTTTTTTTTTTAATGACCAGTTCGAATTGAATTTTCATTTCAAAGACAGGACAACGTTTGTTGGGTCAGCTAGTAACTATATGTTACATAATATCCTTTATATTTCAGTGTATTTAGTCATTTTTCGTGTGGGAATTTAATATGGAAATAGTGAAGAATTTTGTTTGCCATCGAGACAGTATCTACGTATACCTACTTTATAGGAAGCTTGTCATCAGTCTTTTCCCTTTGGGTTGCCGCCATCTTGAGAGAAATAAACTACCTTTTTTTTCATTTTTGACAAGAAAATTAAAAGTTCTACATTTTTAATTAATAATTATTTTATATTTTAGATTTTTAACAAGTGATAACCAATTTAAAATATAAAATAATATTGACATTTTTCTTAAAAAAGCATTTTAACCACAACCGCATTAAATGAAATTGCTTATCACAAAAATGCTCATTAAATATGCAAAATATGATTATCATATATTTGCTACATACATATGTACATATGTAATAATGTATATTGAAAGTTTTTTTTTTAGACCTTGAGTCCAAATGCGTTTCGGCAAGACATGGCATTTGGGCTTATCAGTTAGATGCTATTGTATATTATGCTGTAAATTATATTTTTCTTTTTATTTGAATTAAAATTTTATTCAATATATCTAGTCCACTTAAACAACAACAAAAACAATATAAATATAAATTTACATGTAATGTTAATGTATACATTTAATATGTATATAGTTCCGTAGAGTACAATATTTATATGCCAAAAATGGTTCAAGCTTTTCAAGCATAACCTTGCTCTTGTAAGCATCATCATCTGATAAAAGAAATAAATTAGTTAAGGGAGCCTATATTTTATCCCATTTTCTAAAAACGTATAGTAAAGTTTAAGGTGGTATTATATGAGGACATACACATGAACAATATATCACCGTGCACATATGCGCATGGAACTTTCATTTTAGACTGAATTGTTAAAAAACTAATATAATTCGAAATAAAACAACCTCTGAAATTTTTTTGATTCCAACGGAATGTACACCATGTGCTTTCTAAGCACATTGAATCGTTTTTCAGATAATCGAAAATTAAACAAAAATGATTTTATGGGATGTGCAATTTATTACCATTTTTCTGACTTTTTTTTACAAAATTGCAGCCTTTTTGTAAAAAAATTACTGATTTTTTTTTAAATAGTTGCTTACGTTTTTGAGAAAAATAAGATTTTTATTAATTGCTAACAAAATTTGTACGGCGCGGCATGTGCCTACAGTTATTTTTGATCTTACAAAAATAAAAAGGACGTGCCACAGTAAAACCCAAAAATACCAAGTTTTAAAAAAATCGAACCTACCGCTTAGGCTGCAGCCGACCACATAGACAGACAGACAGACATCATAATGTCAAGTTTGATCAAAATCTCAAGTTCGATTTTTTACGAATCCATAACTTTCCACATAATAACTACATATTATATCGCAAGTTAAAATACGGATGCTATTGAAATAAAAACGAACTTAACATTAATTCTAGATAGCGGAAACACTGCAAGGGGAGGATGATAGAAAGTTAACCTTCATCTATTTGTTACACAAACGAAAAATATATTTTTTGTCAGTGAAATATAAAAATAAAAACCTAATTGCTCAGGAAAATTAGGCTTTCAATTTATTGACAATTTTAACCTAAATGTGTATATTATTTAATTTCTTCCTTTTTTCCAAAAATTAAGTCGATCCATAACACAAAACTAAGCGATTCTTTAATTCATCCATCCCGATCCCTAGTCTACATGCCAAAATTGCTTCAAAGGTCAAAATTATCATTTTCTTGCTTTGATTTATCTTAACTCAATTCATTTTTGAAAATATTCATTTAAAGAAGGAACCTTCTTATTTCATTCACAATAGACTTTTCAAAAACTTTAAAATAAGTTTTTAATTTTAAGGTTGATCACAAATTTAAAACCGAATAGGCTAGATTGATAAAAAAAAGCAAATCGATATTCAAAGTAGCGTATCAAAAGTTCAAGTTGTCAAAAAGTCTAAAAAGTCCATGTTGACAACTCTGCCCATCAGTAAAAGTAGATGCGTATATACTTTTATTTCTTGCAAAGGATATCTTGGCAAATTTTCCCCACAAAATTATTATTTTTATTTTGGTTAAAATTAAGTCCTTCCAAGAAATAATAATAATTATTAATTTCCTATTAAAGATTCAATACTAGCTATTATGAATTATTTTAAACATAAAAACTAAACACATTTGCTCATCTGGAATTTTCCTGAAAATTCAGCAACAAAATTTAAACCCTTACTGACTTGACCGGATATTGGATTTCATTTTACTTTTATAAATACAAAAAATATTGGCACAGACAATATGTTAGAATAATGCTGTTTGTTCACAATTATGAATGAACGCAATTTTAGCAGCAGAAGTTTTGATAATTATGAACTACTCCTAATGAAGTTCCATCTTCATCTTCTATGATAAGAAACTGTTAAGCTTTGAAACTTAAAAGCATAAAAACAACTTCGTACGATCCAATGGTGTTTTTTTTTTATTTTATGTTTAGCCCAAGCCCAGTGAAAAGAAAGATGTATTTACTTCCAGTAAAAAATTCAAATTTCATCCATAATTTATTAATATTACGATGTGTTGTTATTGTTAATTTCTGTTGACATAGGTGAAGTGTGGATGTAGAATTCTATGTTTCGTATTAAATTATTTATATGGTTGGTGTATTTGCTAAAAACACACCTATAGACAAGAACCAAACCAGCAATTAAAAATAAATTGTGGATTCTAAAATAATCGTTTGGTTTGAAAAAAAATGAACTTATTGTAAAATAATAAATCTTGCACAAAATAACAAACAATCTTATTGTTCTGATTAAAATAAAAGAAATTGATTATGTAACATAAATTAATTGAACCGATTGAAGAAAAAAATGTGTACGTATTTGTGGCCTTGCGCAAATGATAATATCAATATTAATATTACTAAAGAGACTCGAAGAATTACCTACCTTTGTTGATATGTTTTTTTAAAATCGGTAAAATAATAAATTTTATTTAAAACTTTAAATAAAAACTATATTTTATTTTAATTTCTCGAGATTCATACATATAGGCATACATAATTGGTAAACCAACTTATGTCATGTTTTGATTTTAATCTCAAGATTTAATTTAAATCTATATAATATAACTGAACGTAATAATAAAGATCTTATATTCATTAATTTATATTACTATATTACTAAACATAATAATCTTTCCCAATGACAAGAATTTGCAAACTAATTGCACTATTTATGCCACCTAACTCAAACATATACCTCTATCAACATTAGACATTTAAGTTCAATTAAAAAAAACGCTTATAGGTATGCTTTTCAACAAATTGCCTTCTCTATCTTAAAACGTTAAATCATAAATTCTATACACAGGTAAAATTGCTTTCTTGAAAAAAAAAAATGCAATCAAATAAAAATTAAAATAAATACCAAACTCTTATATAAGAACAACCTTAAATCTTTTTCTAGAGCATAAAATGCAATTTTAAGTCATTTTTAACAATTTTATTACTGAATTAATTCAATGCGATAGTAGGTATGATGTTGTTTTTATATATAGGTACAAGCAACAAGCATTACAGGTGCATCTATCTTACATAACGAGTATCCCGATCCATTAGATTGCTTCTTATTCTTTTCTTTAATCTAGATACCTAAGTATACATAGGGTAAATTTTGTGATTATTGGCATTTCCTATGTTTTAATAGAAAATTAAAAGTCATATTTTAAGTTATGATTTTTTTTTTTTTTATGGTTTACATTTTTTTAAGATTGTATAGCAAAACTATTTTTAAACGATGATTAAATTTGCGAATTAAAAACATTATGCGGCGAAAGTAAAAATTTCTGAAGTTGATAAAACTGCGAATTATCGCCCTTTCTTCTTTTTCCATTTCTTTATTGTCCAAAAACCGTCAGAAAACGAAGAATGCAGAAAGATTATTCTTTTATAATTAAACAATGTTAAGAAATATTCAAAATTGAAGCGTTTTAAAGCACCTTTGCTACTGAAAAGAAACAGTTTAACAGCAGACTAACAGTGAGAAAAAAATGGATAGCTTCAGTAAGATATTTTGCGATTCTTTAGAGTGGATAAAAGGCAAAGAAAAAAACGCCATTTTTTACGAAAATATATTTTTCTTTTTTCAGAGATTTTGATCAGTTCAGAAAATGAAATCCCACAAAAATTTGGCTTCCTCAATAGCAAGTGAACTCGACGCACAAGCGCACGAACGTATAAACCAACGGATTCACGTTCACAGAGATTGATGAACCGTACCGTATATAATCATCAAAACTCCTTTTTAAATTTCTTGTCATCGTATACAATTAGACTAAAACTTTTTTTTTAAAATCAAAACAAAGTATGTGATAACTTTTACGAAATCATCAAAAGACCAACAACTTAAAGGGTTATCGATTAGTGCCGATAAGTACTTTGTATACACAATATTACATACCCTATGCGAATGAAAACACAAATTCATCCATCGAACTGGTTTACTCGCGCACTAGTTGTATAATTTCTTCATAATAATAATTCTTATGGATTGTCGGAAAGTTGAAATAAGTAGCTTAAAGCCACCTTGTGCCTATTCTAGATCTAGGAATACCTACATATACCTAATACCTATACAGAAATGCATTCGGTTACGCTGCTGAACATGTGCTGTGGGCGATTACTCCAACCTGAATTGTTTATAATTTTTTTACTCGATACAATTTTTTTCTTTTTTTTTTATCAACAATGACGCAGTTTACCAAGCTTAAGGTGATCGAGATATAAAAATCAGTTTTCCAACTGTTACCTACGATATGTTGTGCAAATTTGCTTTATAAGGTGAATATAAGATAACTGTAAACGGGTTTCCTCGAGAAATGTTTCCCTATTAGTGTTGTCAATGGCTGATGTGTGAATTTCACAATAATGACATTAAAGATTAATTTACTATCTGATGGACCGGTGGTATAAAAACTTTAAAAAAACGCGGAAAGATTTTAACTAATTATCAAGGTGATTTTTTTCTTATTCGCATCACTGTGAAAACCAAAAGAAAATGGCGGATTCAAGGCTTCTTCACTTGTCATTGTCAAATGTCAATATTTGTTGTTGTTTATAATAATGGAGTGTGCAGTTTTTTTGCAGGCATTTTTAATTTCTGACACTTTCAAATAATACCTTCTGTTGATCACTTTGTAACAAGTGTAAATTTCATTTTTGCCATCGGAAGTTTGTGTAGAAACTCTATTTTTTTCTGTGATGGCGTCGCTTAACCCGATGTCATTTTTTTCAATCAATTCCCTCCTTCATTGTTGAAAAAAACACACCTTTTATTTACGCTGCCTTAAAGAATTTAGGGTTATATGACAACTCAGTGCGTGGTCTGATTAATTAGAACCAAATTGTTATCAATTAGGTACCTATAGTTTCTCCTGGAGAAATTCTTATCTACATAGATATAACCTTTTTTGATACAATTTAAGTTGCAGGGTGGGTAGGTTTTGTCAGTGCAAATACTTAGCTGGTTAGTTATACGTAATAATATATGTGTACCTACGTAGATCTGTCTTGAAGAATGTAGACTGTAATGGTAAATTATATCGGCTATCTATCTAACAATCTATATCCACAATTCTATTTATTTCAGGTTTTTTTTTATTTATTTCCTTCAAGACTCACCACATTTTCTGTTTAAGTTTATTTATCTATATTGTCAAGATATGTCACCCATATACATATATGTTTAATCTAACAAGAATATGTTTGAGCTGAGTTTTCCGCATTAAAGTTAAAAAAATATATAAAAAAAAAAAACTTAAGTCTGCCGTTTAGATTTATTCGCATATTCCACTCATTGAGCTATGTAAGTGAAATTATCACACACACATATAAATACTTGAAAAAAAATATTCCCAATAATGCAACGCAATAGTAGCAAAGTGAAATGCTAAAGCATTTTTTTAATTTTTTTTATTAATTTATAGGATGCGAATTGTTTGTTAAATTGCTGACACTGGGAACTGGAGTTTGTTGGTTTGATACTCTTCGGACTTCATGATGGATAAACTTGATGTGGATTTTTTTTTTTTGCGCGCAGTTGGAGTGCAATTGTTATACCGATCCAGAGCCGAACTAAATTACTTAAAAGGCCCCGGAGGAAAAAAGTTACTCCGACAAGAATTCTTCAGATATGCAGGTATTGAGAAATGCTTGAGGAATACGGTCGTTTATTTAAAAGGAGAGAGAATTTCACTCCGTATGTTGATTATTTTTTATTAAAGCTATTATATACGGACAAGTTCGTATGAAGCATACGTTTAAAGTTCTGTGATGCGAAACAAAATTTTCCTGTGGTTTCCAACAAGACAGCGAAATGCTTTCGATTCACAGTGGAAAATATCCGTGTGAGTTAAAACAAAAATATTTAGCCAGTCCACGTTTCTAAGATCTCACTGAGTAAACTTCTTTCAGCTTCACTAAGGAGAAGAAGAAACCTGAACAAGATTTCTCGGCTAGAAGTCAAAAGCACTCTCCATCTCTTTTTTATGATTTGATCAACTGCAACAAAAAATAATTGAGCAAGCAAATCCAAAAAAATTTCAGTCAGCTTTTTGACAGCAGAAGTGACTAGTGAGTAATCTCACTAAGGAATTGCATACATACATACATACGTTCGGATTTCTGAGATCTTAGTGAGCTTGAGATACCTAAACTAGGTAAATAAAAACACCCAAAAAATCACACGCAAACGAAGGAAAAATTAATGAAACGACACACAGAATTAATGGTTCAGGTGATTAACTCAATGCGAAGAAAAATAAAGACTTCTCTAAATAATCTGCTACGAAATTCTCATGACTACGAGCAAGAACATGATATAATACTGTTTAGTAAGCTTAACAAAATAATAACACGTATAAAACGGTATAAAGCGTTATAGAACCCAATGTGTAAGTTATGGCAAAACAAAGATTTTATTTAAATAATAAAATGTATTAATCTTTGAGTTGTTTTTAAAATTTCAATATATTTAAATTCAAAAGCCGGTATATTTAACTATTTTAGCTAACTGCTTTGACTCATGATTAATCCGTCCCTGATTTGAATTTCGTATATTGTGGATGTGCCCGTTGCGCAATTTACTATCAAGTATGCGTATAGTTGGAGAAAATAAAAACTTTCCACTTTGAGATGAGAATCTCTCAGGCTTGCGGATAATTTTCGTATCGCAATATATCATGCTAACAGACTTGATTTTTTTTTTTAGATTTATGATTGAATTGGATAACTGTTTTCTGATATAATAAAAACACTTGAAAGTTTTTTTTTTTTGTTTCGTATTCCAACAGATAGGCTTTGGGGAAAAGTGTTGTGTATGATGTATATCGCTTTGAAAATGTCATTCTCCCCTTGTCTTATATTCATATGACGAATCTTTGAGTGATCATATGAATTGGCCCTTAATTGACACTAACTTGCCAAACATATCATCTTGTGTTTATGTGTCTCTCGTTTACTGACACCGGAAACCTTGACAAACATCTTGTTAATGAAGTAAAGAATATTTCCGGTTTGGAAATTTAGTTTATTCTTATCGATCAGTGTCAATTGTTTGTCATTTACAATATTTATGGTGTTTTAATTTATTTACCAACATATAAATACTTTTTTTTAAACGTTCAATTATAATTATTTTACCTTCTTCTTCAAAAGTTGTATCGTTCGTATCGTATTTACCTACAAGAAGAGTTCTTCAAATTTAGGAATATTGTTTTTGGGAAATCTGAAATTTTGTAACAATTTTTTATTTTGTCTTAGGGAGATATATTAAAAAAAAAACAATCAACTTTTTAGAAGTATTTAACTGTAAAAAATAGTCTAAAAAAAATAAAAAAAAATATTTTCTAACATTTTTTCTTCTTATCAACACAAATAAGATTACGTATTAAATATATTATATTTATTCATTATGCCAGATGCACGAAGATACTCAGTTCAAGTATATTTTTATCAATGATGATAACACATTAAGTAAGTATTCACCGGTTCTGCGTCTTTATCAATAATCCAATGTTTCAGTAAACTTTCTGTGATCATTTCTGAAGCACGTACAATAACTTTTAAATAACAAAAAAAAAAAACATTAACAAAAAATGAGACTAGATGGAAAAGTTGCCATTATAACCGGAGCAAGTTCTGGAATAGGTGCTGAAACTTGTAAACATTTTGTCAAAGCCGGAGCTCATGTTGCAGCAGTTGGTAGAAATTTAACTAACCTCAAACAAACAGCAGAAGCTTGTTCGAAAACCAATCCAGCAGTTAAATGTTTATTAATCCAAGCTGATGTCACCAAAGACACACAAAAAATTATCAACGAAACTATTGCTGAATTTGGTCGAATTGATGTTTTGGTCAATAATGCTGGTATAATGGCAAATGGTTCAATTCTCGAAGCCGATCTTGAACAACTTGACACAATTTTCGATACAAATTTACGTTCAATTTTTCAATTAACGAAACTGGTGCTTCCACATTTGATCAAATCCAAAGGTAATGTTGTGAATGTTTCAAGTGTTGCTGGTATGCGATCGTTTCCAAATATTTTAACCTATTGTATGTCGAAGGCAGCATTAGATCAGTTTACAAAATGTGTTGCCTTAGAAATGGCACCACATAATGTTCGAATTAATTCAGTTAATCCAGCTATGATTGTTTCGGATATTTATAAACGGATTGGTGTAAGTGATGAGGAATATGAAAAAATTTTGAAACATTCCGCAACTATGCATCCCATAGGACGTGTTGGAGAAGTTCATGAAGTAGCTCCTGCTATTGTATTTTTAGCTAGTGATTCGGCTAGTTTTATTACCGGAGCTCTATTTCCAATTGATGGTGGAAAGAGCTCTATGTGTCCACGATAGTTTGATTTATATGCGATTTATGTTTTAAATTAATAAAGTGTTCAATGTTATTGGTTAAGATTGGTGTTTTTTTTTTCCAAAAACTTTTATAGAAAATAAATGTATACTTACGTATGTGTGTACATATCTATATTATTCTCGGTATAAATTTCAAATAAATGAGGAAAATATGTAAAATTAGATTTCGGAGGAGATTTAAAAAATTTAATTGGCTATATAAATGTTACCATACTCTGTTCGGTAAGAACTTACGTACAAGCCTACGAACACACCCAATAATTGGAATCCATTCAAAGTGGAATCCATCAAAAATGTCAAAATTAGAATGAGAAAACAATAAAAAAATAAGTTATTATCGGCCAAATCAAGTTCGAATTGCCTTTTTTTATTGAAGTTGGAATGACAGTTATTCTCCTGAAATAGAAATTTGCTTTTGGATTTTTTTTTGACAGAATCGTTCCAGAAGTGTTCACATGTATAAAATTGTTTTTACAGATTAATAACCGAAATGACCATAAATAAAATAAACTGTTAAACGAATAGCAAATATATTAGTAAAAAAAACTTTTTCTGACATTTACAAAAATAACTCATTTTGACTCTAAAGGATTATTCACATAAGAGCGACCAATGACCGAAGAATGAATAAAAATTCGTCCATTTTGATATTTCGTTCACACAGCATTTTTTATTTGTCGCGAATGAAGTTTAAATGTTTGTTTAAGCTATGATCAATCAACAAGTAAACAAAAACAAGAATGCTTTTGAGGTTATTCGCGAGCGAACAATTCATTCGTTGCAGTGTGGATGGTGTGTGGAACGCGAATAGAATTTGACACTTCTTAACAGTTAGATTACAATAAGTAATGACTAATTTATTTTCTTTCTTTAATTTCTTTTATTTTAGTAATTAAAACGCAAATTTTAGTATCTTAACATTAATTTAAATAAGTTTTCTACCATTTTGTCTAGTTTTTGTGAGGGATTTAGAGTTATTAAATGTTTTAAATCGCATTTGTTTTTTAATTCGTATAAGTAGTTGGTTGCTTTCATATGAATAGTCCTTAATGTAAAGTTAATAAAGAAGAATTTTTAACTTAATTTGTTAAAACTTTTTTCACGAAAATTTGAATTAACCATAATTGTCTTTATCTTGTACAGAAATTCAAATTTTTTTTCTAGGGAATCACATAGAAATTTGTTTATACAAAATTTGAAGCAAATCGGCCCATCCCTTTAGAGGTTCTATATCTATTTCAAATTACAGTGGATACACAGACACACAGTGGTACCACTTTGTAAAGAAAAAAAGAAAAACGCGTTCTTTATTCATTCCAAAATAAATGTCAGTTCCAGAATAAAATGCCCATCAGCAGACATCTAAAAGTTTATTAAAAAAGAAGTAGGTAATGCGTCAGAGAATGCTCTGCCTTGCAGGCAATTCCACTCAAAATGCCCACACGCAACTTCTAATGGTACATACATATATCAATTTCAGATATATTACCTCCACCTCCAGTTAGTATAGGTAGGTTAAACATTCATATACATACCTAAGAATCGAAACAAAACGTAGGCTACATGACGTGCAATGTTTTATCGTCCGTCCGAAATATTGTTTCTCTCGCGCAGCTAAATATTATACACAACTATGTATATTGCAGATCATAAAATCTTACTATACCTAGATCCGACTATCGAACAAAAGCCATCGAAGTGAAAAAATATAAATATAACAAGTTCGCCTCCGCTGTTGTGCCTGTCATGCGACTCCCATTTGTATATTATATAGTGTAGTGCGGTACGGCCTTGAAACTTTAGATTCAAACCAAAGATTGGACACATCATCTATATCTATATGTTTGCTGTCATCAAAATGTGGTTGTACGCGCGGTGTGTCTGCGCAGATGCGCGCAGCGCACTGCCACGCTACATATCTGCCTGAGGAGTTTCTTGTCAATCCATTAATAATCTCGATTAATTGTTTGTCATCTTAACGAGTCTTCAAAGTCTTCAAATTCTCATTAAGAATGTCACACATGCGCACCTGAAAATGTTCTTGGTTTTTTTTTTTTTTTATTTTGTCTATCAAAGTTGATAGATTCCATAAGATAAATTGCAGACAAATTCTGTGCGAGCAGGGTTAAGCTATTTTTAATTTGAAAAAAAATAAAATAAAATCAACCATTACTGAGAACCACAGCGAAAAGACCGCCATAATTATACAACTTGATCTCTCACATATTACAGCAGCAGGAGCAACAATAATACAGCGTATAGAAAGATAAATGTAGATGTTGTGGAGGCTCGTTATTCTTTCTGCAGTGAGAATATTCTAAAGTGTTGATTTTAATCAATCATATGTTCTTTGTCTTGACTTTTGTTGAGTCTTGCTCTTGAGTCTCTTGACTGAATGTGTCTTGGAATTCGGCTTTTGAAATAAGACTTAGATATATAGCTGCGGTAGAGGTATGTACGTAGTCAAACATAAATGCAGGTTTAACTATACAAACCTCACCTTGGATGGTGTCTTTTGCATTTGCAAAAAAAAAAAACAAAAAAAAAACGGCAAAACGAAAAACACTATTAAGAAGATAAATGTTTCCCGGTTTAACAATTTGCATAGCCAAAAGGCTATATAAGATAAAATGTCTGTAAGCATAATATGTACCTACACTGGTATAAAGCATGTGCAGTTGGGCAATGACCATTTAGAGTTGCATTTTAATTTATTAGCTTAACTAAGGCGTTGCCTCTATTAAAGTTGTGTTGGAGATGTAGTTAGGTACCAAGTCAAGTTATATCTATTTTTCGATTGTTTTAAATGGAAGTAATCATGTTAAAAGAACGCGGGTACTATATATCTAGGCCGCATCTTATTTTTTGGTAAAGCTACAGACAAAAATTCCAAAAAATATAGGCTTTAAAAATGCAAATGCATTTGTTGGATGTAAATTTCTTTCTGTTAAAAAAAACTTGTGTATTCATTCGATATTTTTTAAAGCTTGCAGTTCATTTTCCGATAACATCAAAATTTAGGATTTTGCAACATAGCTTACTGATGATTTTTTGAAAATTAAATGAAGAAGTGTCGAATGGGGGACGACCCATAACCAAACCTACGAATGACAAAGTTTAAAATCCAAAAATGGAGTTCTACCCAAATTTCAAAAAAATCAAGATCAATATCGATTTAAAATATTTACTTTTTTAGAATAATTTAAGCGACGCATTCAGGGAAAAAATTGACCTTATCATATAGACTATCGATAGCATATAGGTTACTAGGTCAACGCCACCGTCACCCGCGCCGCCGCGCCAGTAACAATGTTTTTCGGCGTAGTAAAAAAAAGTATTTTCTTTCAATCTCTATTAGAAAATTGGGTAAAGAAAACGACATCGGATATAAGAGATCCCATCACAGAAAAAAATGGTGTTTTCATACAAACTATCGATAGCAAGAATGTAATTCACGACGGTAATCAAGTTTTTCTCCGTGCGCTTAAGTTAAGTCCCGAAAACTCTCTGAAGTTAGCTAAGCTTGTAGAAGATTAATTGTTGTTGCATTTAAAGTGCAAATTGATTAGCTCCAATGGGAGTTAAAAAATAATTACCTATCTTACGAAGTAAAAAGTGAAAGTACCATCTTACGAAAAATTCCATACAAAAATGACACAAGGAAATCATAAATGAAAGTTTTCGTTCTGCAGTATCTACTCTGTTCAAATGTCGAATTTGATAATTGTAGCTATTGACTTACTAGATATAATAATGGGTGATTTTTTAAGAGGTTTAGAACTTTTTTAAAAAAAAAAACACAAAAAATTCGAAAAAATGAATGAAATATTTATTTGAATCGATAGTTTGAACCTTGCAATTTAATGTTTAAAGATAATTTCATGCAAATGTTGACCGCGGCTGCGTCTCAGGTAGCCCATCCGCTGAGTCCAATTTTGGCATACTCTTTCACACATATCGGCCGGTATCTCACGAATGAATGCATGGATGTTGGCTTCCAGTGCGTCAATCGAAGCGGGCTTGTCCCTATAGACATTAGCCTTGACATACCCCCACAAAAAATAATCTAATGGTGTCAAATCGCACGATCTAGGCGGCCAATTGACCGGCCCGAAACGTGAAATTAACTGTTCACCAAACTCGCCTCGCAATTGCGCCATTGTTTCGCGTGCTGTGTGGCATGTGGCACCGTCTTGTTGAAACCACATATCATGCAAGTCAAGAACTTCCATTTCGGGCAAAAAAAAGTTTGTTATCATCGCTCGGTAGCGTTCACCATTGACAGTAACGCTGCGATTCGCATCATCTTTGAAGAAATATGGCCCAATAATGCCGCCGGCCCATAAACCGCACCAAACAGTGGCTTTTTCGGGATGCATTGGTAGCTGTTGCAATGCTTCTGGCTGATCTTCACTCCAAATGCGGCAATTTTGCTTATTTACGTACCCATTCAACCAAAAATGAGCCTCATCGCTGAACACAATTTTTCGATAAAAAAGCGGATCCTCGGCCAGCTTTCCAAGAGCCCATTCACCAAAAATTCGGCGTTGTGGTAGGTCGGCTGGCTTTAGTTCTTGCACCAGCTGTATCTTAAAAGGCTTTACGCCCAAATCCTTCCGCAAAATTTTCCACGTAGTGCTGTAACAAAGGCCTAACTGTTGGGAACGGCGCCGAATCGACATTTCGCGGTCTTCTGTCACACTAGCTGATACGGCCGCAATATTTTCTTCACTACGCACAGTACGTAAACGTGTTGGTGGTTTAATGTCCAACAAAGTAAATTTGGTGCGAAATTTGGTCACAATCTTCCGAATAGACTGCTCAGAAGGTCGAGAATGCCGACCATAAAATGGAAGCAGCGCGCGATGAACATTTCGAATCGAGCACGAATTTTGATAGTAAAATTCAATAATTTGCAAGCGTTGTTCATTTGTAAGACGATCCATGGTTAAATTGCAAACCAAACTGAAGCTGTTTGACAGTGACACAAGGTACTAAACACACGTCAGCTGTCAAAACCAGTGTTGCCAAAACCAAACCAGCTAAAAAATCACCCGTTATAATAGGTCAATGATTGTAGCATACTATTTGGAGCCTGTCACCCTGAATTAATTATTGCTCGGACCGTTAATTTTGTGGGTAAAAATGACATTTACCATTTGTTTGGTTTGTTTTTGTTGTTTCTTTCATTGATTGATTTTTTTTTAATTGCTAAATTCCTCACGGTTATTTTGCGCGGTGCTTTGGCAAGCATATTGTTGTTTTGTTGGAGAGCACACACAAATTTCGCTGCATATGTATTATGTATATCTGCAACGTATCTATTTTTATTTTAAATGAAAACATAAAATTTATGTTTTATTATATATGTATACATATGTATGTATCTATATATTTTTGAAAAATTAGTTGCCCTAAAAACTACGATTTAAAAACAAAATAATTATTCTTCTTCTATACAAAGTCTTTGTTTTTTTTTTCTCTTCTGAGAGAGGTATCTACATTATACGATTTATAAAGAAGATTCATAAAGAAAGTTTAAATTTTTACTCACAAATCCAGGGCTTTCAATCTTTATCATTAATTTATTCATTATTTCAAATGACAAAAAATTTTCCCTAAATGAATACTAATTTTTAAATATAAATAATTGGGCACACCAAAGTATGTATTTATATTTCAGTTTAAAGAACCGACAAAATAAAAATTAATATGAAGACGATGATGCTCATCGAGAGACCGTTACTCCAAAATCAAAAAGAAGCAAAATAAACGTCATATTATAGCTGTCAGTTTCATTATTGACACAAATGCATATTGGACATTTTTTCAAAAATTAAAAAAACAAAAAAATATAACATCCAAGAAAACCCGCGTACATATTCTGTCTGTAGATTACCCATCTACCATATATTACCCATAAACATAATATGTACCTACATAATTTATAAAATTTTCACGTCGACTTTTGGAATTTATACTCAATTTAACTCTCTGTTGAAGTCTCCCACCCAATTTACCAGAGCGATTGGATTTATTTCCTCTATAAAAATTGGTGAAATCCAAGGTAAGTTTAAAGTTAGTGGTAAATATGATCAAGTTGGTAGCCACTCTTTACCACCCAAACCACCACCGCATCGATGCCCACTTTACCAGCTTTGGTAGGGTGAGGTGATTATGTTTGCCTTTATAGTTGCTCTAAGGTTAAGTATTGGTTTGGCAGAACATTTACTTTTTAAATCTTATAACAAGAAACAATATCCGAACGTCTAGGCCTGGATTAAAATGTGCCAAGTTTGTAGTTTTTGACACTAATGAGGTGAATCTATTCGTTGAAACGTCAAATTTAATCTCGGATAAAATTTATTAGTTAGTTTAGGTTTCTCAGGCTCACTGATATGAAGATCTCAGAGATCTCAGCAATCTCAGAAATCTGATAGTATTTCATTCCTTTCTTTTGCTGTCGAAAAGCTAAGACTGATATGTTTGGGATTCGCTTGCTCAATTAATTTTTTACGCAGTTGATCAATTTCTAAAGAAGGAATGGGAAATGGTGATTTTGACTTCCAGCAAAGAAATCTTATTCAGGTTTCTCCTTCTCCTCAGTGAAGCTGACAGAAGTTGGCTCAGTGAGATCTCAGAAACGTGCGAACTGGCTAAATATAAAAATCCCAAATCTTCACAGAAGCACAAGCAGGTGCTTTTTTCACAAAAAAAAAATCAAATTCTGCAGATTCCCGGCTGCATGCAAGGTTTTTAATATTTTTGATCTTTGAAGGCGAACTTCTTTCTGTACTCCAAGTAACCCTAACATTTTTTCTCGTATCTGTGATTTTTCATTTCTAGGAGTTTATTGGTTAAAATTAAAATCAAAGCAACAGAAATGAAAATGTTCGTTCTTGTTGATTCTCATTCGTTAAAGGGAACAAATTTAAATTTTCATTTATGATTAAATTGTTTTCACTTTCAGATAATCGCAGCTGATCTGTTTTCTTAAAGCTAAAGCTTGAAATGCAGAGCTTGAACCAAAATGGATTTTTAAAGGTACAAAATAACGGTGTATTCCAATAGGATATTTAAGGAACAGATGAGTTTTCTTCAAAAAATAAAGTTTTAAGAATTTTTCAATTTTTGTCAGTTTTTCATAAATTTGTTTTTACAGCAATATTTCAAAGCCACTAGATATATGTACATAACTTTCAGCCACAAGAGCAGGTTCATATATATACGTCCGTACCCAGTGTAGCCAATTTTTTCGCTGTCTTCGACAATATATAAGCTCAACTAATAGGCATGCATAGAGGTGGCTCTGTGGCTATCTGACTGTGGCTGACAGGTTTAGAGCTTGAACCACAATATTGTGGCTCAAGATCACCACTCAATTGAGATTCGGATTCAGTTGCTCAGCGGTTCTTGTCGAAGTAAGAAATACTCGTTGTCGTATATGTTTGTTGTCTGTTTGCTTATTCATCATCATCATAGTCGTCATCGTTTTGGTCGTGGTTGTTGCGTCTATTTGCGCGGTGTCTCACATTCAAGGCGCCTCTTCCTCCTCGTTCATTGAGTTGGTGTGCTTTCGAAACTATATTCCAGAAGACACGTTCGAGTATATATTGTGAATAGATCTATACAAAACCAAACCAATAGATAGGCTCTTCTGCGGGATAAAAATAAAAATTTATTACTGTTTCCACGGACCGTTGTTGTTACCAATATCGGCTTACACATTATTTGTTCATAGTTTCTCTATATTTTTTTTTTTGTATATATCTGTGTGTGCCTATATAGATACTTGGGGCATTTCATTTTGCTATTTAGTGTGTCGTTGTTATATTATGTGTATCTGGTTCTTCTTAATACTAACTAGGCAGTAGTCGAGGCAAGACCATATTCGCCTCTTTCATAGGTATTGCGGAGTTGCGCGCCATTACCACCTCTGACGTCGTCGTCGTCGCGGCTGCCCCTTCATTTTATGGTCGTCTCGTCTCTTGGCTTGGCGGGTTTTGCGCGATTTTCAAGTCGCAAGATGTCGATTCCGATATTTTGACATTGAGCTGAGCTAATACATTTCACTTGGTAGAAAGTTGTACTGGTTTTTGTTTTTTTTTTTTAATTTATTTCACATCTCGATCTCAGAGCCATTCGGACTGTTTGGTGTGGTGGTGGAGTGGACTGGTTCGTTTTGTTGTTGATGGTGACGACGACGGCGCTGCCTGTTGTATATCTTTTCGAACAAAGATACGTACTAGTTTACACGGGCTGAACAAAAGATAGTCGTACTCGCGAAGTACTTATCTCATATTGTGTTTTTTTTTTGCATCTGTACACTCGCCCGATGGTACAGAGGAATAATTATAATTGATTGTTTTGATGCAAGGAAGATTATTTAACATAAAAAAAAATATTTCTTTTATAAAATTCATTTGGATGAATGAAAGTTTTTTTTACGTTGTCCGAATATATTGTTGTTGGTGAAGAAGTGGCCCCTTGCTGTGATAATAAAGTGAAATTTAATCCCCTCTCCCTCACCTTCTCAGTCTTCATTTCCCAAAACACATTTAGTAAAGGAAAGTTGTTTGAGTTGGATCTTCTATATCTATACCTATATAAAAAAAAAACATATAAATTAAAAAAATAAAAATATAGCAAAGTCGTGCCGCCACATTCAATTTGGAATAGAAAATTTGGATTAAAAAAAAATTGAACATCTCACAGAGCTGCTGAATAAATTGGATAGTTGAGCAGTTGTTGCAGACTATACAACTAGTTTTTGTGTAAGTACCTGAGAGAGTCCTCTGGCGTGATCTGGAATCTCCATTCCAGGATTGCATTTATAAATCTCTTCTACTATAAGTTAGATTCAGATATAGTTAAGGCAAATGCTATATACTTTGATCTCACCTAAATACCATTAGTGCGTTTCGCGACGAGGCAATGTTGAAAGTGGCGAACACAATCGACGATCATTGATCTTTGGGAAATGATCTTTTGGATTTTTTTTTTTTGTGTTGTAGACTTCAGTTCGATCACACTGCCTACACTAGGTGTCTGAACTTTGGTTGCTTGTTTTTTTTTTTTTTTGGGGTTTTTTGATTAATGACTGGCAGTTATGTTGGAGGAGGAAAGATATGATGTAATGCGTTAAGCTATATATGGTTTGGGTGTTAGCGTGCGGAGAATATGGGATTATTATATGAGGATTGATTTGAATAGATTTGTGCGCGAAAGAATTTTAGATAGGTAGGTATAGAAATATTTAAGTTTGATTATAATTTTTAAAAATACAAACGGACATTTCTTGTACATAGAGTTTTTTTAGTTCTTTTTTTTGTGTGTAGCTGTGAACCAAAGCAAATTATGGGATTCAAAAATAAATCTTGTTTGATTACTTGAAATTAATATTCATGTTTGATAAATTTTTTCATTCGTGTTTCTAATTTTGAAAATTAAAATTATTTAGAAACGTGAAAGTTTTTATATTTTTCTTTTGATTATGTCGAAATTCCGTCAGCAAATACATAGTGGATGATTTTTTTTGTGTGTTTCATATAACGCCTGATGGTGGCTTGCTCTTCACAGGAGATGGGGAAAAATATAGGCTGCATTTAAAAGATGATCTTTTGTAATCTAGGAAAAGAGAAAACATAAATGATGGATGATGATAAATTATTTAAGAATTCAAATGTTTTGAGGGATTTTAACAATAAACTTTAATTTAATCATGTAATTTCACGTAACATCAGTTTAAGAAGTAGATTAAAAATTATTGTTATATTTTTTGAATTTAGTTGAATTGAATTAAATTAAATTAAATTAAATCAGATTTAAACAAAGACAGGCAGTATTAACACAACTGTCATTTTGAATTGACATTTTATTTTCTAAATAAAATAAACCCACTCAGAAAAAAAAATTAATTGTAGTACCTACTTATTTACATAAGTTTAGAGTAATATATTTTTCCATTTTTACGAATAATTAATAAATTAATAATTCCGAATACCGATTCCGAATAACGAATTCAGAATATAAATTCCGAATTTTAATCTTCGAATTACAAATTAATAATTCAAAATAAAGAGGTATGAGTAGATAATGATTTAATAAATTTCGATTAACTAAATTCGAAATACGAATTTCAAACATAAACTTCCGATTTTCAATTTTCGATTTTCGAAACACGATTCCACACTATAAAGGAGTAAATAAACGCATTTAAAAATTGTATATGAACAAATCATGTAATGATGGGTGATTGATCTACAAGTATACTTTTGTTTTAAATAATTTTTTTTTAAATGAAACAACAGAAAAATTATTTAATTTTATCGGATAGTCTTTGTTATCATATAAATGAACTATTCTTTCTTATTTATTTCAAATATTGATTGTAGCTGCGGCAATTATAGTGGAAATCAAAATATGAACACATAAATTCCATTCCTTTTTATTTTGACATAAGTTAATACTTTGTAAAATAGTGTGGAACCACTTTTAATAAATTTCGAATTATTAATTATAATTTGTGAAGCAATAATTCTAAATATTTTTGGCCGTCTAAAAGTTAAAACAGTCAAAATAATCAATATCTCTGACAACCACTGTTACAATGCAATAATTATGTATATAGCCCCGTTTAAATAAATGCACGATCGAGAGCTCCAGTTGGGTTAGGGTCACATTTTATTGATGAATTTGAGTTGAGTACGTACTCCATTTGGCGTATAGTAATTCAAGGATATTATGCAAAGATCTCATTCAACAAATTTGAATAACGTCGCTGGGCTTCTGCAGCTTAATCATAATTTTTTGGAATATTTTATTTTTCATAAAAATGTTGATATTTATATAGAATTCCAAATCTCTTACTTTTTTTGGTTTAGAGAATAAACTTAAAATAGGACGTGAAAGTGGATGGATTTTTAAATAATCAAAATATTTATGTATGTATGCATATAAAAAACTACATTCTTAGTTTTTTTGAAAAAAAAAACCATAATCTGAATAAACCAATTGACAAATTTCCTCACCAGTCATGATTTCGTCAATTTTAAAACATTAATTTTAATTATTGAATACAATTGGTATACCTACTTTGTTTTCAGCTAAAATTTCCAAATTTTCCGCTACTTTATATACAATGTTTTATATATAGGATTTCTACTTTTACAAAACTTGAGTCTTACGATAAGAGCTAATTTATTCTTCAACTTACGGAACCTAAACAAATATTGTGTATGGGCCTAGTGCTAGTACAAATAATACCAGTTTTATAAATAAATTGTTGTTATACCAAAAATGTGGATACTTTGCTTGCCTTGCCTTGCTATTCTTTATAAACATTTCAAAATTGTATAGAAAAAAAGTCATAATGAAAAAAATGTCTTATGGTAAAAAATAAAAATTATGATTAAAACAATAATAACAACTATAGCGTTTTTAAAAGGAAAACCGTCGTTAGAAACGTTACACACAAAAATTAAAAACAAGATGATTAGCCAACCTGAAAGTGTTACAAAATTTTTTTATCAGAATAACTTTTATTTACTTACAACTGAAGCAATCAAAACTACATAATAATGAAACTCCTGCCCCCAACCATGTTGGTAAAAAATAAATAATTTAACAAATTTTCAAGTGCAGATATGTGTATTTTATTTTTCGAAAGTTAAATTTCAACTTAATATATTAATTTAAAGGGACAGTTGTCCCTATAAATAAATATAAGCAATATGGATGTGGCAGTAGGTTTATTTTTAAAAAAACTTAACACAAATTTTCAAACTTCTTTTAATGTATGTATAAAATAATAGGAAAAGTGAGTGTGGCAGTGGTGGGCCTCTTTAAAAAAAATAACAGATTTATATTTACAAATGTTTAATTCAAAATGTCAACATTAGACATATGTATGTATATGTCATTTTTTATGTTCAAGAGATCTTAATTACAATTTTTCAACTTTCTAAAAATAATTAAAAAAAGGCAGATTTTCAAAAACAAAAACTAAATCTGTCATGGTTTTGGTTCAAGACAGAATTATTATAAATTTTCAGTCTTCTGAATTTATATAAGGATACAATTCTATATTTATACAAAATTGGACGTAATAGTGGGCGGAACAAATAACACATGTAATGTTTAAGGTTGAAGAGAGCTTCATTAAATGCCATGTCATTAAATAAAATTGTCTTAAAGCACTATGTAAATCATCTTGCTGCCAAAAAGGAACAAACTTTAAAAATTTCAGCAAAATTGGTTCAGTAGTTTTCGAGACTATAGACTAATATTCATCTTTATATATTGTATAAAGATAATAGAATAGATACATTATTTTAATGACAAAAAAGTTAAGGTTTGACTTTAAATTTTAATACCCATTAAAGTTATTTATTTGTGTCTATCCTTCTTTTACTCTTACCTACTTCTATATGCCTTATACCTAAGTCTTTCAGGCATTAAGGTAAAATTATTATTATTATTTTTATATGATATACCCCAAGTAAAAATAACCATTTACACGTTATTGCAGTAAACAGTTATACACACTAATATGTAATATGTATACAAATTATGGATGCTTTTAGGCTTGAAGACATAAAATTTGTCAATTAGCACTTTTATATCTTTGCAATATTTAGTAAAGAAGTGAAGACCTCTTCAACATATACATAAATATCTCTGTCTGCAATCTTAAGTAAATATGCATTGCACTTTGCTATCGACAGATGGTAACGACCAAAGTAGTTATGCCATTTATGAATATTGTCTTATTTACTTTTTTATTTTTATTCAATCATAAATACCTATTCGAAAATTCCTTGTTTATCTTTCGCAATTCACATTTATGTACTTTTCAACAAAAAAAAACAAACATTTTTTATCCAGCATCATCTTAAAGTTAAAAAGCCGAAATTAACATGTTTTATATCTTTTCCAAGAAATTATAGTTTTATTATTATCATATTATTTTTAGGTAGGTAAGTAAGGTACCTACTACTATGAAATGCTAAAGTGGTTACGTTTTGTTTTCCTCTTTCAATATCAAGGTTTTATAAAATTTAAAAAAAAATATGATGAAATAATGGAGAAAGATCATTAAAGAAAAGAAACAAAAAAATGAAAATGTTTTAAGGTCGACTTTATAATTAAACGACAGACCATAGACACAATATAAACCCTTCAACAACGGTCGGCGCACGTTATTGTAGATAAATCAGAGAAAAAGACAACAACAAAAAATACATAATAACAAGATGACGTGTATGGTAATAAAAAGATAGCGAGTGCTATAATTGACTGAGGTCAGGTAAAATAAAATTAACTTTTTTTACGGGTCATTAAATAATGAATTTGTGTTACCAATTTGTCATTTACATATTCCTTGAATCTCACGAATATATTTACTTGGAAGATTTTTGAATACTTTTTTGCATCTGGTAATGTTGTGATCAGTGCTGTCGTTTTAGTTGAGAATTAAACTTACACATAATTTAGAATAGAATTTATTGAAATTCATTAACTTAGGGTTTTGTTTTAAGATTTTTTTTTAACCCAAAAAAAGTCAAACTTCGAAAAATTTGAGCTTGAGAACTCTATTTGTATGTCTTAGCCATTTACTAAAGAATATCCTAAATTTTCAACATGGCTCAGCCTTTTAAGGGGGGTTCAAGTGCTCGAAAAGTATTTAAACTGATCAACTTTTACAACGACAGCACTGTGATTTTTAACTTTAATAATAAGATCATGTCATTCAATTTCAGTTAACAACAAGACTAAGAGTATGTATCGTAAATTTAAGCAAAAACCAAGGCACTTACTTACTTGATGCATGCTCATCTTCTTGATGCGCTTACAGGCTTAAAGTTTATGAAGTAGGTAGTAAATTTTTATAACCTTCATCTGCAAAAAGAGGTTTCAAGTATTTATATGAAAATTTTGCGTAGGTAATAAACTTAATCTTTTAACCGGAAAATGTTAACATCAAACTGGAATGGTGCGTTTATTTCTTAGGATAATGTTTAGATTTTTTAAACCCTTTTTTTTTTTGTATGTTTGGTCTAATTAAGTTGTATGGAGGTATCTGGTACTCTTGTCTTGCGCATGTATGATTTTATTTCTTCTTCCGACTCTCCAATGCAGCCATGCAGGAAGGCTACTTTTTTGTTATTATTATTTCCTTGAACTTTGAATGCATTTAAATGTTAATCAGATTGATAATAAGGAAATGCTTAGACTTAAGCTGCCTGTCTATTTGGGTGAAGTTAACAAGTACTATATAAAGAAAAAACTAAAGAAATAAATTATATCACGATATAGTTTGCTAACTTTTATTACTAAAATGTAGATGTGTTAATTTTGCACACGAGGATTTATTTCTAATGAAAATCTAACATGCGATAAATAATTTATAATAAATATTTATTTTTCAAGAGCCACATTTTTCAGTCATGAATTTATAACTTTGAGTTAAACCAGAGTTAGTTAATCCTATAAATAAATTGAACCCGCAGCTTTTTAGTGAAGGGTTAACGTTGACTTTAAGCTGTCAAAAATCTAACGACATCAAAGTGCGAAACTATCTAATCAAAACAGAGAGGGCGAAACTATGCAGCACTATGAAAAGAGAAATTTCACTAGTGTCGCCTTCTACATTTCGATAGTGTCGCAGAAGCTCACATCTGTCAGAAATAACTATTCAGTTAGTCCTGACTTAATTAACCATATTCGATAAGGCTGAAGTAAAATTGACTCAATAGAATTTCTCAAGACTTATCTCGGGTTTAACTCGAAAACTGGGATGATCTCACACTGCATTTGAATGAATTTGGTGCATTCTATTTTATTTTTCGTATGCGGGAAATTTTAAAGAAAGACTTTAAGCACGTGCTACAAAAAATATCCTACATTTGGTTAGGTACATAAACCTTCCACCAAAATTCACCTTTGATGCAATTTTTTTAAATTTAAGTAAAATTTTTATAAGTTGTAAGGAAAATCCTTATGTTTGCCAAAACGGTTTCTACAATCTACTGTCTATCTTTTAGTAAGAAAATGTGACTTGTACTTTACACGAACTGCAAGCTTATTGCTTATATGCTGATAAGGAGGCTATTGCCCAATATTTTTTCTTGCTATATCTACGATTTGATTATTAATATTTAAAATCTTTCTTATGTTAGGGCCTGTATATCCGTAGGAGAAGGATCAGAGACACAATATCCTGGGACACAAGTGTTCATAAGTGACTCTTTAGTTTGAGAGTAGGAGTCATTCCATTTTTATTCGGTCTTTTAAAAGTAGTCATGCGAGGTGTCTGAACCTTTGACATGATTTGTAGATTTTATGTCTGTAGAAAATTCCCACCAATCTTCGATTTTTTTAGTTATTCACTTTTGCCGATCTTGAAGATCTAGTCAGATAGTTTATTTTAGACTCATTTGGAAGCCTCCTTTATTTTTTCCTGAAGATGGACAGCTCTTTAGACCACCAATGATACTAATAGATGTCTTAGTAGGGCATGTAAGAATACTGATCTAAACCACATAACAGAGCTATTACTGTATATTTTTTTGTAAGTTTATTCAAAAAAGTCATAAGGGTTCATAATAACTATTAAATAAAAAAACATATTTATATGCTAATATGAATCTCAGCTCCAATCAATTAGAATCACTTGACCAAGAACAAAAATTCTATAACATTGCCGATAAACAATTAAATATTTGAATAAATTCATCATCAGCGAAACAATAAAATCTTTTCCTGATTATGATGCTAATCAATTCGTATCTAGTATCTACTCTTTGGAACTTTATTATACGTACAAAGTTGGCATGCTCCAAAAATGAAGATCAATTTAGCCAAACAATATAATATTATGTGACAAAATAAAAAAAGATTATTCCCAGCTCTAGTCCATTATTTTGAGTTTTTTTTTGTTTGTTTGTTTAAAGAACTATTTTATTGCCACCATTAAGTTTGCTTCTTTTATAGCTTAAAATTCAAAATCAGTTGTGCTAAATATTACAAACTTATTCGTATAGAATAACAATGAGCTTTATGTTTGTTTGTATTTTATGTATAAAGCAAACATCATTTTACATTCTCTTTCTGCACATTATTGTCATCGCTTCTTTTTCTTCACAAAAATTGATATTCAATGAAGGTTTCAGCTATTCAGCACAAATGAATGGGCTCATACATATTTTATAATAAGCACAAAACAATTTGAGCTCCAAAAACAAACGCGTTCTATCGGCCTAAAATGTTTTATTATTTTTTATATTCTCAAAAACAATTGAAATATCAATGAAGAGACACTATATACTAGAAAGAGTTATGTTTGTATTTCTATGTAAGTGACATGCTTGACACGGATGTCAAATTGCTAATGTGTCAAAATGAGGCTGGTATTTCAAAAGAAAGTTTCGTTGTAACACTTGTCGTTAAGGAACATGAGCTAAAAAAAAAGAACAAAAGCTATATGTCAATTATATCTATTATATTTTTGTAATTGTCCAATTTTCTTGTACTCTTCTCAAAGCTTATACAATACATATTAAAGCTGATAATCTTTAAAACTTCAAACAAAAAATATTCTATTAACTATCATGTTTTTTTTTTTTTTTTTTGTTCAAGCCAACACTAATGGTAAAAAAATCTACAGATAATAACCGGCTGGCCATTCCACTTACTGTACACAATTTGAACTTGATGTAAAACACATCTTAAAAAGATAGTTAAGTCTGTCTGTGTCAGATGTAAAACATAATCGTTTGAAAGCAAAGAAGCAATATTCTTCTATATAATATGTACATTGGGACATTTTGTAAAAAATTACGAAATATTATTAGTTGAATTTTAAAGAGAAATGAAACAATTACATACAGTTTTTTTTTATAACCTTAAATAATTAGCCTTTTTTATTTTTTTTGTTAATTTAGTGTTTTTCGATAATGACATTAAAACAATTTCGATGAAATTTATGTTAATTATGTACTAGGAGTCTTGCTTATCAAATATTTCTACCTCAATTTTTGACAAATTCTTCACAGAGATTGATTTTGTAAAAAAAAAAATGCTTAAAAAAATTAGGATGACGTTTTTTCTGCTAATTCGCCTAAGGCCCAGTTTTTCATCCCAGTTTTGGAGTTAAATCCGAGTTAATTAATCGAATTTTGTGAATTAACTCTGGATTAATTAAATAGATTTTTCAATTTCAGATGAGTGTTTAAAAACTGTCGAAATAGAGAGGGCGACACTAAATAAATTTCCCTTTCCATAGTGCCGCATAGTGTCGCCCTCTTTGTTTCGATAATTATAATGCATTTCTATAGTACTGCATTAGTATAGTACTGCACTTTGATGTCAATAGATTTTTGACGACTGAAAATTTAAGTTAATCCTACACTGAAAAACTGATCCTCGAGCTTAGTCGGATTCAATTTATTTGTAGGATTAACTAACTATAGTTTGACCTGGAGTTAACTCAGCATTGATGAACTTTAGGGTTTCCAAGCTGTTGTCTACGACGGAATTAAGTGCTAAACAGACTTCCTTTCGTAATCGCAATTTTTACAGGATAACAATAAATTGATACATTATTTTTTCTTGAACTATAAGGGCAAGTTTTTAATTGACTGGTTTAACTATAGCCGCGTTTAATTATCTACTGATCTGGATCAGGAACATTTTTTAATACGTTTTATCAACAACTTGGGATCCTGCTCTCTATCTGGATCTATTTTAAAGATGCAAAAATGAGTTCTTATTCTGGTGGATAGATGGCGTTTCAGTTTTGACAGTCGGTAAATTATAGTGTACAAAAAAAACAAAAATTGTGCTGGAAATTTGTTATTGAACGTAGCCAATTACAACGTAGTGTGTGACCGTAATGTCTTACACGGAACGTATTACACGTAAAGCTAACGTTTGTTTTAGAAAAATAAACAAACACAACTCATAAGGAACAAAAAAAGATGAGCGCATATACTACACTGTTGTCATTAGGATCCGTATCGTTCTATTTTCATTGGATAATCCATATGGATCTTTGTGGATATTAAACCACGACTATTTTAGTTTCTTTGGAATCATCATTCCTCACATATTGGTAACAACAATTCTTCGTAAGACTTTTCACTCGAATGAGAGGCTAAAAGCAAGTTCCACAGTCTGTATTCTCTGTTGCAAAATACACTTTAACTTTAATCGTGGTCTGATTTCAATTTCACTCTAGTCAGTAGAATTTTTAAGTAAAAATAAAACACATGCTCAGAGGATTTGCTCTCCATTAAAAGCTTAGCAGGTACTTATTAAAAATCTGTGTTCAAGAATTTTTTTTATACTGAATGGAATAAATAGTCTAAAAACCGGCGTATTGAGCAGTTGTTTCGTTTTTATACATCCAAATCCAAAGCAGAAATTATAGCTTAAAAAAATTCTGCACAGATAATACTTTGACACTTTTTTTTGTTAGTTCAACAGATTTTGAGAAAAAGGAGAGAAACAAATGAAATATTTATTTGTTTTTTTTGTTGATCCGAATTCTAGATTTGTAGAATTCTAAAATGCAGAATAGCAAACTTTGAAAATAATGGAATATAGAATTATGTTGATACACAATTTCATTTGTACAGAATTTTTAAATAACAGAATAACGACCCGTTCCCTTTTTAGGATATTTCAATATTTTAAAGTCTTGTATTTAATTTAAGGAATGGACATTGAGAATATATGTATGAGTTAGACCTCACTTTATTTTTTTTTACAATATTTAATGAATTACTACCCCACTGTGCGTCGTTTGTTGTTAGTTGACTGATGTGTAGTAACAACTCGCGTTTAAAATATAAATTATGTTCGTGAACCAGATACAATTTATGTTACGAATTTCTGTTAACAGTTATAAAAATTTTTCAGCGTACAAATTTGTAAAACAACCTGAATTTATAAGAAAACAAAAAAAATTTTTGTTTATTTTTATTGCTTAAGGCATTTAACTGAATAAATATCTACTCACGTCGTCGGCGTATAGGTCCATTGAACTTTTAATATTTGTGATATGAAAAATCAAAGTGATTTATATTTTTCATATACACGTACATTTAGGTAAAATGACAATGAAAAGATAGAAAATATTGTGTAAGCTTAAGAAACCTTGCATTCATAAAATATTTAGGGCTTAAATGAAGGTTAGATTAATGTTTATACATATATATGAACTTCTTGCTCCATTAACCTTTTAGCACTTATTTTATTGCCTGATGTGATTAATTTCATGCCTTTCACGAATTTTCTCACATAAAATAAATTAATATATAAATTACATTGCACATGCAACCTAGTTAAAGTTCAGTTAATTAAAGTTAATGAGCTATAAGCACACTATATACGAGTTAAATCTTAAATCTTCACCGGATATCGGACATTAGAATTTAATAAAATTATTAAATAAAAATTCCATGCTCATGCAGCGTGCAATCTATTTAAGCTAGCACATCGACCGCATCTTAAAATAAAAAAAAAATATAAAAATTTGCATTTTATCTATACAAAAGACTTTCTTCGTCTTAATAGCCAAAACCAAACCAAACGTGACCGGTTCGTTGGTTAGATGGAGGCGCCTATTAAACCCTCTATATACCTCTATCGCTAATAAAAAAAAATCTATTAATTAGAGTCGAGACCGCAATAGGCGTTTCGGTGGTCTCACATAATACCAGCTTTTTCTTAGAAAATATACATAACTTGTTGCAATTTTCATTTATTGTTAACAAGATGTACGTACGCATGGTTGTCTAAGTCTAATAAATCAATTTGTCAACCGAATAGAAGATGATACGAGGCATGCAGGGAGATGGAAACGAAAAATAAAAGATGTTACAATCTTGCATTTTTGTGGTAAAAAAAAAAGAAAAAGATTTTTAACCAAGCGAAAGCAAAAGCGAAAGCTATTTGTATGTTTTTGTTGTTGTTGTTGTTGTTATATTTCACTTGAGAAAGATAATATATCTTTTTTAAGATTAATCTTTGAATGATTTTAAGTTGCGATTAAATTTCACATGTCAATCATCAACGTATATATCTATATAAAAAGATCGAAAGATTATAATTTAGATATGGATGGAGGATGTGAATTCAATCAAATGCGGGTACTTTTTCCAATTAAAATCCACTTCAGTGATGCGAAATTTATACTGACATGGTGTTTTTTTTTGCTTTAAGTTAATGTGAAAGTATTACAAACGACTGTGAGCATGTTAAAGTAGCGATTGGATTAAATGTGGCAAAATGCCAATCATTTATACCAAGAATTATAGATGACTTTGATAGGATGAATAATAAATCTGATCAAGGTATCAGAGGTGAGCAGATCGAAGAAAAAAAACAAATAATGTTTTCTTATAAGATCATTCATATACGGTGTATCAGATCTCATAAGAAAGCATTTGTTGGTTTGTAACCCTCTGCTCACCTCTTCCATCACTGCCCTTCTAACAGCTACTGCATATTTTTAGCCAAGACGTAATCAAAATAATAATACAAACCTTAAGCACTTTTTAAGACCTCTAAAGTTTAAATATACTATACAGGCTTAGGGACAGGGCAACATTCGAACGTTATGGCCTTTTGTCACATTTCCAAAGTGACATAAGACCATATTGGCATTATGTCACTTTCAAATGTCTTTCTTAACCTGAAAAGGCTTAAATATGGTATAGCATAGCATTTATTAAGACCTAATTCATCGGGTTCCTTCATTCTTTACCCTCTTTGGGTGCACTGTCCTGCTTACGCAACCCCGTCGTTTCTCTTACGATATGTTTCAGTTCCCTACCTTGAGTGGTGATATTAAGATATGGTCTTAAGTCGCAATAAAAAAATATGGCATTATGACACCTTATCAAAACAACAAAAGGGCATGTGCTTGAATTGAATATAGGTTTATGTTATACTTTCCAAAAATGTAATAATAAAACCAATTTTTAAATATGGATATATTGGAAAATATGGCTTTCTCACGGCAAAACCGTCTTGAAGGGACTTTGGTCCCATTTGAGTCGAACATGAGTGTGAAATCTGGCCTTAATCCAAAAGGGACATAAATTCCGTTATTTTTTCATCAACAATAGGACGTAGGTTCCAAGATGAAAAACTCCGAAATGTTTTCATATAATTCATTTGGGACTTTAACACCATGCATTTGGTAAGTGAGTCACCCAAGGAACTGTCAATGGTACCTGGGACTTATGCCCCACTCAAATGGAACAAAGATATCTTCGGCCCTGGGGACTTTTGTAAGTCCCTATTTAATGAAAGGTTGCGTTATTTTTGAAATAATAAATTTTAGAATTAATTATTTATAATTATATTTTATTTATAATTCTAACTTATCGTCATAAATATTAATTCTATATTCCGACTCTCATACTACACCGATTTTGACAAACGAATTGTCAAACAAAGCGGAATTACCAGCTAATTTTGACGAATTATAATTTTATTTTAAAAATGCTAATAATTTGTTAAAAAAAACTGTTGTTAAATATTATTCCAATAAAAAAGAACTCTAAAATGAACACTTCCACTTTTCAATTGTTAATAATTAAGTCGGTTCAATTTCTTAGGTCCGTTCATTTAAAAAACGTATGTATGCGTCTTTTATTTTTATATTGAAGGTTTTTTTAATAATAAAAATTTTATATACTACTGAAATATATTAGCCACTATTTTAATGATTAGGAATTCTATTCTTGATATAGTTCACACTAGATGTTCGTAATGAAATCTATGAACTGAACTTGCGTATTGACAAGGCCCTAGCTAGTTAACTGATGAGTTCAAGTGAGATCGCCACCGGGAAGAAACGCCAAACATTTTTGTGGACTAAAGGCCGTTAAAAGCTATTTTTAATTTTTTTATATTTATGCATGTAATTAGTAACTACGAGATTTTTGGCACGGGTAAATAATTAAAAATATTTTAATAAAAAACCCAAACACAAGTTAAGTGCCTTATTTTATATTTGTGGTGTTTGGGAGAAATATCATGATATAATTTCAAAAAATATTCTCCACTGTACCTACAACAAGCTTAAATCTAAAAGGGGTGATCAAATACAAATAAATTATTCCATTATTTGTGAAAGCTTTTTTTAATAATTTATTATAATAAACATTTAAATGCATTTATTGAAAAAAAAAATATTTTTGAAGTTATCATGTCACTCCCATTAGACCAAAGATTTGGTTCAACGAAAGAAAAAAAAAAATAATTTTTTGTTCTTAAATTAAATTTGAATTGCAAAAAGATTTATGTAAATCGGTTCATTTGTTTTGTTGAAATTGGTAGACAAAAAAAAAGTTATTTCCACGAAATCGCATTTAAATTTATAAAAAAAAACTATTTTATTTATCTATGATAATTCTACTTGAATTCCATCTACGTTTTTATATGCATGCATAAAGAAAGGTAATCTATTCAATATTTTCTCATCGAAATTAATGAGGTTACCTCAGGAAACGAGAAAAGGTCACTCCAGCAAGTATATGTCGAGGAGATCAGCTATAGCTGTTTTTCAACTAGGATTACAGATGGTTTGTTTTCAATAAGCTAATAAATATTAAATTATCTTTTCATAAACTTCTTGTTAACACTTTAAGATATATAAATAAATTGATTTTTCATCATCAGAAACAGTTATCTCGCAATAAAAACAAATTATAAAAGTTTATGAATTATGGCTTTACAAAAAGCCTATCTACCATTTCCTCGCATTCTCTTGAAGAATTCAATATTTTTTTTTATCATTAAAAAATCAAGGTTCAATAACAAGAATGAATGATATTTTCTACCCACCTCGAAATGCATTGAAATAAATCAAATCAAAACCTACATGAAATAATATATATTTATTATAATTCTGAGGTTATTCCAAGAAATTAAAAAAAAAAAAAACATGAAACCACTCGCCCATCAATGCCAATTCATTTCATAAACCACACCACCAGTAATGGTCAGAATGAGTGTGACATAATAAAAAACTAATAAAAAAAAAAAAACTGAATAAAAATGCGGTTTAATACTTTGGAATTCAGAGCAAAAACCTCAATGAGATTAATTCGAGCTTAATCATTCGATTAATCCATATACTAAAATGGCTATACATACCTCCAGATTTGAAAAATATTTTTTTTTTCTTGAAAGAAAATGTACCTGTATTGCTGTTTTTCTGTAGTGAAAGTGTTCATCGAAGACACTACCGTATAACAGTTAAGTTCGATTTTTTTTGTTTTATTTAATCTCGCATTTTTCACAATGCGGTCTCGGTTAATTTATTTTCCTGCTTATTTGTGTTTTTTTTTTTTTTAATTAATTCAATATCAGGTTGTGCTTGTTTTTTTTTGGTATAGAAATATCTTTAAACTTGTGTGTTTTTGTACAAATTTATCGGATATGTTCATTTATTTGTGCGGCATTCCTGATTATTTTGTAAAATATTTTAGTCATTCGCGGAAACTGGTTACAAATTTATGACAAATGAAAAGAATTTGAATGTTTGTTTTGGTTTCTTTTAATCGACTTTAAATGCCAAAAGTTTTAACCTACTTGCTTTTATATGTGTGGACAATAATAACTGTTTCTACGTATTTCATATTTGTATGATAAATTTAGCTTAGAGTTAAAACAAAACTAAAAATCTTCGACGCACTGATGAACATTATCGTGTTTTTGTATTATATAGGCTCTATAGTTAAATGAGCTCTGACACCATGATGGTGGTTATAGGCATGGCCACTTTCGATTTCAATCAATACCTTCAATTTCTGTAATTAGGTATAGTTTCTTTTCGCAATCCTACACGTTTGAATGCACACACAACACAGGCTCTTTAAATTTTAATTTGACTTAAATATAATTAAGTCATTAACAAGTATTTTAGAAGAGTGGGCGGAGGTATTTATTGCAAGTTTTGTGTTTTCATAATTTGCCTTCACTGAATGTGGACAAAGTGGGCACATATTGATGCATTTAAGGTACATAGATATTAATTTCAATAACATACAACATATTTTGATACCGAAACGAAAATTTATTGTTTCATTTTGTTTTTGGTCACTGTGGCGTATACGTGTTTTAACGGTTGTATTTTGTATTTGTATACTACTTGCTCTAAAGGAAAAGTCATATTAGTAATTCGTGTGGAAAAGAGAAGTCGAGGTTTTAATCAAACAGACCATTAATTACCATTGATGAAGAAGTCCCAAAAAGTCGTTTTCCTGAAACCGTAGCGGTCGGTCTGTGCCATCTGTTCATTCACAATGCGGAAATAAGATTTTAATTTTTTTTTAAGAAAATTGTTTTATTTTTAGGTTATTGCCGAAAATCTCGTTAGTGACTTGATCGATTTTCATATAATTTTGCAGTTCAAGTAATATTGTATTTAAAAATTGTATAAATGATTTTTATAATAAAAATAAATAAAATCCATTTTTTTACCATAATCGTTTTTGGAGACATTTATGGACCAATGATTCCACTGTCCCAAAAAGCTAACCAAACGGTGAATATAATGGTGCTTTGAATTATGACTTGTTGAAAATAATATCTTCATTTAAATGCGGCAATTCTGTTTATTTATACAGTCATTTAACTTCATTTAGCTTCACGATGAATTTCCAAACTAAACTTCAACTGTCAAACTTAAGAACTGTCAAATCTGTTGTCACAGAAAACAGTGTTGCCATATTAAAGTTCTCCGCTCCTTAAAAAAACACTCTTATTTTGAATTTGGTACAAGCTCTTTTAAATTATATTCACATTGTTAAATTTTAAAATGGTATTTATTGGTTACGCCGACCACTTTTATTTCTAAAAGCCCTTTAACGGAGCAATAAATTAAAGTCTCATTTTCTTTCCTCCAATTGTTTGTCAGAACAAATTGCAGATTATAAATTAAAAATACAACAATTAACAGTTACTGAGCATAAATAATCTATCAATCAGCTGTCAAACGACCTATCCCTACAAATAGTGTTGCCAATTTAAAAACAAAACCTCTATAAAAACATTCCGTATTTTGGAATGCAATAACTTTTTTTAATAATATAGTTTTTTTACAAAATGAACTAATTTAAATTTCTTTTTCAGAGTTTCAACCCAATGTCACATGATATGCATCCAATTGAAAGAATATCAATTCAATAACAATGACTTCCAAATACGAACGTATTAAAACGGAATGCAAAAAAAAGGCTATCCATTGGGAAGATCCTGATTTTGCAGCTGTTCAAACATCAGTTTTCTACTACCAAACACCTCCGTTCACATTCCAATGGAAGCGGATACCCGAGATCGCACCAAATGCATGTTTTATGAATGAAGGCGAAAACTTTGACATAATTCCTGGAAAAATGGGTGATCGTTGGCTTGTCTCATGTCTTGGAGTTTTGTATTCGCTAAAGAATCTTTTCTATCGAGTTGTGCCGGCAGATCAAAGTATCGATAATTCACATGGATTGTTTCGATTTCGACTTTGGTGGTGTGGTGAATGGGTTGAAGTTTTGGTTGATGATCGATTGCCAACGATAAATGGGAAATTGGCATTTCTTCAACCGCAAAAGTCAAATTGCTTTTGGGCGTCATTGCTGGAAAAGGCTGTAGCTAAGTAAGTTGTTTTTTTTTTTTTTTTTTTTTTGAGAATTCTTTAAGATGTCGTTCGTTTACTTATTTGTTTCTGTTTTAGATTACATGGATCGTATGAAGCTCTTAAATATGGCACACGATCGGATGGCTTGAGTGATCTCTTAGGTGGCATCGTAGAAAGCGTTCCGATAAAAATCAATAATGATCCTATCAGGCCTGTCCAGCTAAAATCGTTTCTAGATACTACCTGCATTGTAACCTGCATCGCAACAAAAACCGCCAACGGTCAGTACAAAAACATTCCCGAAAGGCTGTCAAATGGAATTTGTGTTAATGTCAATTATAGACTGTGTTCGTTAGATAAGGTATATTGATATCTTTTGTGAATTGTTCCAAAACATTTCTAAGTATAAAATACTCAATCTTTAGGTGGAAACACTTCTCGGAGACGCTGTCCAACTGGTTCGACTGAAAGATCCCATGGCCTGTGAAACATTTGGCACTAAATCTGGCTACAATGGTGAATGGTCAGCAATGTCACAATCTTGGGACAGAGTGTCAATTCAAGAAAGAGACCGTCTTTTAGGCCAATTAGATGTTGGAGAATTTTGGATCTCGTTTTTGGCCTTCACACAATCCTTCACATTTCTCGAGAGTGTCCATTTGGACACCGATACAGCCAAAGATGAACTGTCACTGTCAGATCGTCCCAAAAGGTGGCAAATGAAAATGTATCAAGGACAATGGCGGCGTGGTGTCACAGCTGGTGGTTGTCGAAATCATGAATCATTCCACATAAATCCTCAGTTACTTTTGAGCATACAGGAGAAGGAGGAAGTTGTGATAGCATTGAATCAGCACACGGCTATTGAGCCAAAAGTCATCGGTTTTACTATGTACAAACTGAATACAGGTAAGTGGACAGAATTCCGCGATGATAAGTTATCGTATTTTATTTAATTGCTTTTCTCTTATATTGTTGCAGTCAATAAAACTAAATTAACTGAATGCCTACCAAAGGAATTCTTCAAAAGTCAAGTTAGCTATATCAATTCGGATTATGGAAATACTCGACATGTGTGCTACAGATGCAGCCTTGATGTGGGGAAATACCTACTGATGGCCACAACCTATGAACCCGGTGAAGAGTCTTGCTTTACTGTAAGAATTTTGGGAAGTTCTTTGAGATTATCACAGTTAGAAACTCAGACAATGATGTTATTGGATCCATTTCCGGCTTTAAATTTGAATAATGAACCTGATAGTGCTAAGGTGAAAAAGTGCCAGTATGAACCAGTTTTTATGCAACTGGCTGATGAAAATAAGTAAATATTAATTGTTTAAAAATTCGCACTTAGAATTATCTATGTTTTTCTTTTTTTTTTTTTAATTATAAATAGATCGATAAATTGCTTTGAACTTCAGGAACTGCTAGAGGCATGCTTACCAAATGATTATATCAAAGGATGTGCTAATATAGACATCTGTCGGCAGGTTATTGCCTTGCAAGACGTGAGTATGATGAAGGTATTTCAAACATACCCCTCGAATATATATTTTTGAAAAATTCCTCTTATTTTATTAATGCAAAAAATTATACTTTTATTTTGTTTTTATAAAGCATAAGCGCAACTTCAAACTACTGTGCAGATACCGATACTAGTCTCGATATAATAAAATATTCTCACGTAACAACAATAGTTCTGTTTTTTCCAATCCCGAAGATAATTGTTTGACCAATAACAGCATCAGGGGTTAGCGTCGCGTCGGCATCACAGAAAAAAATAGAGTTTCCATGCAAACTATCGATAACATGTGTGTATGATTACACAGTTTTTCTGCGTGTTATTGGTGTATTTAACGTGTAAATTATGTTTTTTTTCATCCAATTCCCCTAGGATTGAAAACAAATTCTAAAGAGAGGGGAGAGAGCGTTTATAATGGTTGATTTTTTAAGAGGTTTAGAACTTTAAAAAAAAAAAAAACACAAAAAATTCGAAAAAATGAATGAAATATTTATTTGAATCGATAGTTTGAACCTTGCAATTTAATGTTTAAAGATAATTTCATGCAAATGTTGACCGCGGCTGCGTCTCAGGTAGCCCATCCGCTGAGTCCAATTTTGGCATACTCTTTCACACATATCGGCCGGTATCTCACGAATGAATGCATGGATGTTGGCTTCCAGTGCGTCAATCGAAGCGGGCTTGTCCCTATAGACATTAGCCTTGACATACCCCCACAAAAAATAATCTAATGGTGTCAAATCGCACGATCTAGGCGGCCAATTGACCAATTGGTCACAATCTTCTGAATAGACTGCTCAGAAGGTCGAGAATGCCGACCATAAAATGGAAGCAGCGCGCGATGAACATTTCGAACCGAGCACGAATTTTGATAGTAAAATTCAATAATTTGCAAGCGTTGTTCATTTGTAAGACGATCCATGGTTAAATTGCAAACCAAACTGAAGCTGTTTGACAGTGACACAAGGTACTAAACACACGTCAGCTGTCAAAACCAGTGTTGCCAAAACCAAACCAGCTAAAAAATCACCCTTTAGAATCGATAGTGTGAATATACTCATTCTTTCTTGTGTTAGAATATTCTATCGAATAGAGATTGGTTACGATATCGGCACTGCAGTGTGAACCTGGCTTAAAAGTATTTTAAATAAAATTAGGCCCAATTGCAGAAATGTTTTTTTTTACTGCTATCAAAAAAAAAAATCGTGCACACTCACCTTAAAATGCTTAGGTCCAGTTGCATCAATAATTTTGTTTATGTCCTATTCATTTTTATATTTTTTTTATAAAATATTTTTTTTTTTTAGAAAACTGGAACTGGTCGAATAAATTTTATCCAATTCAAAACATTCATGGTGAATCTCAAGTCCTGGCAAGGTGTCTTCAAAATTTATACAAAAGAAAAAGCTGGAGTACTACGAGCGGAACGCCTAAAAGATGCTTTATGTGATGTTGGTTTTCAATTAAATACAGAAATAATGAATGTTCTTATGCATCGATATATTCGAAAAGATGGTACCCTAAGATTAAGTGACTTTACATCGGCCATTTTACATTTAACAACTGCTTTTGGTATTTTTTATTTTAATATATTTTTAATTTAAAAATAAGAAGATTTAATTATTGTATATATTTTTTTTATTTTATTTTTAGAAATCTTCCAAAAGAAAGACCACGATCAGGATAATGTAATTAAAATAGAAATGTCTGACTGGATAAAGTCGGTAATGAGGTGCTAAGATAAATAATATTAAGAAAAAAAAAAGAATTAGAGTGTTCTCGGTAACTATAATAAATTATGGATGTCTATTTTAATTTGTAAGAAATTTATATATTTTACTTATTTAGCAAATAACGTTATTTTTTTGTAATTAACTTTGTTGTAATCTATATAGTGTTTATATTTTTTTTTATTGTTTAAAATGTATATTTAAATAAAATCAAAATAAAAGCAAGAAATATAATTTTTTTTAATTATTATTATTTTAATTTTATTGAAATTTTTGCTAAACTTGTAAAAACTAAAGGAAAAGTGAAGGTTTGAATGAAACAACAACAATTTTAGTGGACTACCACCAAGATTTTATAGGCTGGAGTTATAGCTATTTCACGACTGCCAGGCCGATCAAAAAAGGAAAAGTGTCTTGTGAAATTTACAAGGTACACTTTTGCATACAAAATCGCAGAAACATCTACGATATCAATATCAGTTATTTAAATTAATATAACCCTATATTTCTGGTAATATTGCATTTGATTTAAGAAGACGCTATATTATTTAAATTATCAAACAAACATATTGACAAGATTTCACTACGACAAGTTACTTTTACAGTAAATTTTACACCTATTTATTTAGTATTTTATATACATAGGTAATTTCACAAAAAACTTTACCTGAACATAGGTTAAATTAGTTCTGTGTCTATTCATTTAAACATAACACCTCGTTAATACTCAAAAATTAAAATTAAAACAATATAAAAAATTATTTTAATAATGACCCTTATTGCGAGGATCAATTATCAATTAATAATTGACATTTATCAATCAATTTTATTAAATGCTATTGTGATACATTGTGATTTTTTTTAATAATAAATTTAAAAAATAATCGGTATTGTGAACAACAATTTTCATCGATTTTCTTGTCAGCTGTCAATTTTTCTTCCAATCGTTAATATGCAGTTGAGTTCGTGCTGGTTAGAAAAATAACTAAAAAATGTGAGTTTCGTATTAAATAAGTGGTAAATTTTTTAATTTAGGTCTTTTAAATTTAGGTCTTAAAAACATTTGTCTTTCCAATTCCAAAGGATTGGATGCATCCCTCAAACTTCTTTGCATTCTTGCCATTTCAACGATAGCAGAATTATTTAACTCCTCATCTTCATAACAAAAAAAATGTTCAGTTGAAGTCATTTTGTATTTTGTATTTTGTTTTTAATTTATTTCCTTTTACGTGACCTTTTTTTGTCAAAATAATTTTGTTTTTAATTTTATTATTTTATTGATTTTTTGATAAATGATTGGGCGCATTCACTAATGTAGTCACTACGTAGTCAAGTCATTCTGATTGGCTACATACAATTACAAAATGAGTTGAAATTTCCCCTCCGACGTAGTGTAAAAATGTCGGCTTCAAAGTTAGTGGAGAATGATTTTGACGTTTCACAATCAGCTATTCGGTTAAAATACAAAAAATTCAAACTATTCAAAATGAAACTTGACCACAATTAAATTATTTTGCATAATTATGATTTTATCTTCTTCCAAATCACTCATATTATATCTTATATTTGATATTATTTAATTTAAAAAGAAAATATTATTTAAATTCTCAAAACACAACTGTTTTTTATTTCGTGTGTGTTTACATCTGTCATTAATATGACAGTTTAGAATTGACTAACTTTGTAGTGTAATTTTGCATTCACAAAGCTAGTTGAATTTCGACTACGTAGTCACTACATTAGTGAATGCGCCCATTTTCTTTGTACGTTCCCCAAAAAAAACAAACATCTGTCAGACGCACACTCCCATTCAAAATAATAGAAATGTTTTGAATGTATTCACAATAGCACAATATTTTATCAATTTATTTTCACAGTACCGGTTTTTAATTGAATTGAAAATTTTTTTAACCGTCAATCGGTTGATAGTTGAACTTCGCAATAAGGGTGAATAATTAAAATTTATTAATTTTAAATATATGCGAATTGTGTTGATTTTTCATTATATCAACTCAACAGGGATAGAATTCACCTAAAATATGCTTTATTGTGTTAGATTTTAGACAACAGAGTAACAGATAAAACATTTTCCGAATGAATCCCAAGAAATAGTTAAGCTAAGTACAGACGATTGTCAGATCTTACAATATTGTCAGAACTGTCAATGGTCTGACAATAGCTGACAATTAGCTGACAATTGACATATTTCTTACAATGAAAAATTGTCCATTCACACGGTTGGTAGATTTCATCCAAAAGTCTGACAATTTGATTGTCAGCTCTTGTCTGACAATTTTCGGACAGTAATATATCTGAAAAAAAATTGTCAGCTTGAGAATTTTCTGTTCAAACGGTTGGCAGATCTATACAAATTTTTTTTGATTGCTTACATCTTTTGGGGGGAGGCATCATTACTTGGGGGATGTTCTGCAGCATTCTTATCGATTTCCTCTGCATTAAATAAAGAATCTTTTTCTTCTCTCCTTTTAATATAATAATGTGTAATATTTTCGACCATTGATGCTTCCTCCATTGTTAGATTTTTTATCTATTTTTATTCAGAAATGCGACAAAAAATCAACAACATGCAAAAAAGAATTAATAAAAGACAAATGGCGGCCGAGCATGAGCACTTAATTTATTCCGAATAAAACTACACAACACAAAGAATTGATATAAAATGTAATTGAAGTGAACTGAATAAATAAACTCAAAAAGAAAATATTTATAAAGCAAATATTTATAAAACTAAAAATTTCCAACACAAATGTTTTTTTTTATCTCTTACCACTCACTGACATTTCAAACAATGAAGAAATTGTCAGCAATTGTAAGATGTTTTCAATGAAAACATGTGACAATGACCAATGAGTCTGACAATGTCCTAATCGTCTGACAATGATAAAATTGTGTGTTCAGACGATTGCAAGATACCTGACAATTTTTTGTCAGATTGTCGTCTGACAATGACCTGACAATGACGTTTCTGACAATATTGTTAGACAAAATTGTGTGTTCAGACGATTGCAAGACATTTGGGACAGTTTTTTCACTGACAGATCTAACAATATTGTAAGATCTGACAATCGTCTGTACTAAGCTTTACCTATTTCATGACCGTTATCGGTTAAAACGTCCTTTTACTAGCGAACTCTAGAGTCGATTTGATTTATAAAAATTCCTTCGGGTATCGATAATAGTGTAGTAAAAAAATCGTTTAGGTGCAGTCATAGCTTCAAATACAAAAAATCGAACTGATTAAGATATCAAAATTAAAAAAAAAAATAAGGTATGATTCCGGGAGTAAATCACTACCTTATCTATTTCCTTTTATTTTCATATTTTTTTAAAGCATCTAATTTCCCAGGGTAATGGCGATAACAATTTGTATTTTATTCTGAAATTCACGCCTTGTTTTCAACTTCTTTACAAAAATAATCAGTTTGTTTGTGTACTGTACAATATACATACATTCCTACATATTTATAGCTATATAAATATATCTCTTATATTTTTTATTTTAGTTTATTTTAGATTAGAAAAGTATTGCTTATGCTTTTAAAATGCATTTAGCGATTTACATTTAGTCTCTAAAAGCTATTAATCAGGTGATGACAGTGCTCGTACTTTCGTGACAGTTTATTATTATTTAGTTTTATAATCATAAAAAAATGATTCGTCTAGCCGGAAAAGTAGCTATAATTACTGGAGCAAGTTCTGGAATTGGTGCCGAAACTTGTATTCAATTTGCCAAAAATGGAGCACATATTGTTGCAGTTGGAAGAAATTTCGATAACTTAAAAGAAACCCAAAATTCTTGTCTAAAAATAAACCCAAATATCAAGTGTTTACTAATTCAAGCTGATGTAACTAAAGATACAAAGAAAATTGTCGACCAAACACTTGCAGAATTTAATAAAATCGATGTTTTGGTTAATAATGCTGGTATTTTGGCAAATGGTGGAATTCTCGATATGGAAGTCGAACAACTCGATAAAGTTATGGATGTTAATCTTCGATCGGTTTTTCAATTAACTAAGTTAGTGCTACCCCATTTAATTAAGACCAAAGGAAATGTTGTGAATGTTTCAAGTGTAACTGGCATTCGTTCATTTCCAAATGTATTAAGCTATTGTGTTTCGAAAGCGGCACTTGATCAATTTACAAAGTGTGTTGCTCTAGAGATGGCACAACATAGTGTTCGTGTGAATTCTGTTAATCCAGGAACTGTTGTAACAGATATTCATAAAAGAGGCGGAATGGATGAGAAGAGTTATGCAGAATTTTTGGAGCACGGTAAGAATACACATGCGTTGGGAAGAGTCGGAAATGTTTCGGAAGTAGCTCCAGCAATTGTATTTTTGGCTAGTGATGCGGCGAGTTTTATAACGGGAGCTTTGTTGTCTATTGATGGTGGAAAGGGGATCATGTGTCCAAGATAAAATTTATTTTGTTATAATATTTTTTTTTTAAAGAGAGTTTTTGTTGTTAAAGTACTTTTGCAAAATTTTATTAAAACTCAAGAATATCGATGTGATATAGTGTAGACTATAGGTAGTGTTTATTTGATGACATTTAAAATAATGTTGTATTCATATATTATATAAATGTACATTAAATGTTAAGTAACTACATAAAGAAAAAAAAATAAATTAAATAAAATATGAACTACACGTACTTTTTAAGCATCATTTGTTTATTTTTCAAAAAAGTTTTAGAAAACTCAACAATTAAAGGGTGTTTTTTTAGAGGTATAGAACTTTGAAATGGAATTAAACAAAGATGGGTTTTTTTAAATTGACATGAAATTCACTTTATTCGAAAGATAATCTTCTGGCATTATAATTTAAATATGATTTCTGGCATATGACCGCCACGGCTGGCTCAGACGTAGTCTAATCTGGAGGTCCAATTTTCGATGACTTTTTCCAACATCGGCAATAACTCGGCGAATGTTGTCCTCCAAGTGGTGAATCGTTTTGGGCTTATCGGCGTAGACTAGCGACTTCACATATCCCCACAGAAAATAGTCAAGAGGCGTTAAATCGCACGATCTTGGAGGCCAAACTCACGGGTCCGTAACGTGAAACTATATGTGGTTACCAAACGTTTCCTTCAATAAATAAATTGTGGCACGAGCTGTGTGATATGTTGCGCCGTCTTGTTGAAACCACAGCTCCTGCACATCATGGTTGTTTAACTAATGAAGGAAAAAGTCAGTAATCATGGCTCTATAGCGGTCACCATTGACTGTAACGTTCTGGCCATCATCGTTTTTAAAGAAGTACGGACTAATTATTCCACCAATCCATAAAGCACACCAAACACTCAGTTTTTGTGGATATAACGGTGTCTCAACATACACTTGAGGATTATCATCACTTCAAATATGGCAGTTTTGTTTATTGACATATCCATTCAACTAAAAGTGAGCTTCATCGCTAAACAATATTCGCTTATGAAAATTGGTTTGATTTTCAAAATAAATTTGTACAATTTAGAAGCGTTGTTCAGGCGTCAGTCTATTCATGTTAAAATGCCAAACCAAACTAAAAATAAATCACTTGACAGATGACAAAATGGCCGCCAGTTAAAATAGTTCTATACCTCTAAAAGAAACACCCGTTATTAAAAAAAAAAAATCTGATATTTGATTACTAATTCTTTTTAAATTACGGAAAAATGATGATATTCCAGATATGTTTCTAAGTAGATGCATTTCCTTGCACGTATTTTTCATACATATTTTGTGTATTAAAATAAGATATCTTCTAAAAAACTAAAATTTCAAAAGCAGAAATCTAAAAGAAGAAGTCTTTCAAAATAATTATCTAAAATGCATTAGTTAGTTAAAAACTTTAGTAAGCTACAAAAAGTTTTAAATTTAAATTTTGTCTTAAGTTTAATTTGATATAACGAAAGACCTTCAAGCAGAAATACTTACTAACTACAATTCATTATAATTACAAAAATTTCACGTACGGAGACCACTCAAAGCTTTTTATTGATTTTTGTCGTTTCATGATCTAATTAAAAACACTTCAAAATAAAGTGGCAACATTTAAATAAATTTTATCACTGTTAACAGGCACTTATTTTTTAAAGACTGGTAATAAAAACAATGAACATTCATATACATATACCTCACCGTCTCAGTATCATTTTCAAATCTTTAAGCAGAGAATACATTTAAAAAAAAAAAAATATTTTATTACTAAACATAAACATTAAACTGCACCTGCATCACTTCTGAATCTTAATAATTTCGACTGCGATTTAATACTCCACTTCAACTGCATGTTCAGGTAGTATTTAAAATGTCATTGAATAAGAAAGTCGTTATAATAACGGGAGCAAGTTCTGGAATTGGGGCTGCAACATGTTTGCATTTTGTAAAAAATGGAGCTAATGTTGTAGCTGTTGGTAGAAATTGGGAAAACCTCAAACACACTGGTGATGTCTGTGCCAAAGCTAATCCCAATGTAAATTGTTTACTAATCCAAGCTGATGTCACAAAAGAAACTCAAAAGATTGTCGATCAAACTATTGCACAATTTGGAAAAATTGATGTTTTGGTCAATAATGCTGGAATACTTGCAAGCGGTTCGATCTTGGAAGCTGAAATTGGACAATTTGATACAATAATGGATACTAACGTGCGTTCAGTTTTCCAACTAACAAAATTGGTGATTCCTTATTTAATCAAAACCAAAGGTAATATTGTGAATGTTTCAAGTGTAGCTGGTGTTAGGTCATTTACAAATGCCTTAAGCTATGGTATCTCTAAGGCAGCTTTGGATCAATTTACAAAATGTGTGGCTTTAGAGATGGCACCTTATAAGGTGCGAGTGAATTCTGTAAATCCAGGTGTTGTGATAACAGAGGTCCACAAACGAGGTGGCATGAACGATAAGGACTATGTCGACTATTTGGAACACTGCAAATCTACACATGCCTTGGGTCGTGTAGGTAATGTTGAAGAAATAGCTCCTGCTATAGTGTTTCTAGCAAGTGAAGCAGCGAGTTTCATCACCGGTTCTTTGCTATCAATTGATGGTGGAAGGAGTGCTATGTGCCCACGATAATTTATATTCTCATTCTAAAATTTTTACTATTTCAATAAACCTTATGATTTATTGTTTGTAATTAAAAAAAAATAAAGTACTCAAACTGTAAGATAGTTAGTTTAATTTAATTAAAAACGAAATATTTGTACATGGTGTAGGTATAACTAAAGTACTTGAATCTGGTGCTAGTTCAATTCAAAATGCGTCCAGTTAGTCGGGTATTACAAGATGCCTCTTTTCAAACTTCGAAATGAGTTGTGGATAATTAACCTAAAATCCCCAGGCAGCTGAATTTTGGTTTATTTTCCTTCTCCTTCGCAACGAATATTATGATTGCAAAGGAGTAAGAAGAGGATGTGACACAGCTGCCCAGTGAGTTTTGGGTAAATTTCCCATTTTTTTTTTTATTATCAAAAGATTCATGCCTCAGAGGCATCGTGTAGTAGCAGCCTCACTGAAAGTCCTTATCTAACTCCCAAGAGAATTCAATTTCTTCTTTTCCACAGCAGTGTCAGGATGAACAGAATCAGGACAGTCAGAAAACAACCTTTAAAGATTTGGTTTTTCTCAGTTTATTCAAACTTCTTGACCCTCTGTTTCCGTCGTCCATTTCTGCCATCCTGATGAGCTTTCATATGCAAGTACCAGCCGTTCCGCGAGCGCCACTCCTTGTTACATGGTTCACACTTGTACATCTTCCTATCGTCATGACTTAACATGTGGTCCTTGAGTTCGGTGTGCTGCTTGAAGGCTTTTTGGCACACAGAACAGGCATACGGACGTTCATCTGTGTGCGTTCGCATGTGCCGGGTCAAATCATCGGATCTGGAGAAGGACCAGCTGCACAGCGGACACGATTTTTGCTTGGGGCAGGCAGAGTGAGTGTTCTTGTGACGACGCATAGACTGTATGTGAACAAAGGACACCGAGCAGATATCACACTTGAATGGTTTTTCATCGGGATGGGTTTCTCTGTAGTGCAAGATTAAGTCACGTTGTAGGTTGAATAACTAAATTATAGAAAAGATCATTATTTTGTATGGTTGGCTTTATATGGAGGTCATCACTTACAGAGTCACAGAAATCACATTGAAATTCAGGATTTTTGTTCTTTAGGTGGACAACACGGTCAAAATTTTCATCCTGTTCGATCTCCAACATCATCACTTCTTGTTGGTTTTCTTGCAAAACTTCTTCAATGGGACTGAGGATGCTCTCATCTACGGAAAATTCATCAAAGTTTATAATTTCGGTATGTTCATCTTGTTCATCTGGTTCAGGGTTTTCTTCTTGTTCATATTGCTCAGGGTTTTCTTCTGTGAGTTCGAAAGGCATATCCTCCTGTAAAAGTTGTGTCTCTTCCGGAATTTTTTCAGGAATTAGCTCCGGTACTTCTTCTTCTTCTTCGATTCCTCCTTCATTTACTTCAACCTTCAAATGATTTTCCTCATTTATCGCATTGTCATCCTTCAAAGAGCTCAGAACGGATTCAAGAATTTCATTTGATCTTTGACTTTGGCAGTAGAAACTAAAGGAGTTTTTAACACTTTGGAGGCACGAATTACAGATATGTCGAGGAAGCATGTCATCGGTTGCTATCTATAAACAAATGGGTTAATTTTTTTTTCATGTCGAAGCATACAAAAATATGAACTTTACCTTTAACCCAGTAGCTATTTCGAATACTTCATAGAGGCGCGCTAGCTTGCCATTGCATCCGATGATGTATAGAGATTCGTTTTCCAGGTCGTTGTCTTCGCTTTCTCGCAAGCAAGTACGACAGACCTTGGTGAAGTCTATTTCACTATTAGGTGATATTTCGATAGTGACTGCATCTTTGGAGAATAAATTTTTCCCAATGCGATGCAGTTGTGCATTCATATTTTAATTTATAATTTTCTGTAAACAAAATTAAAATGCTATAGTTTTTGTCTTGACGTTTTGTTTCTGAGTTTGTTTTTGTTTATGGAATGTGGAATGTGGAACTTATAGAGCTTCACAAAAAATAACAGCGTGCATCGGTAAGGTAGTGTTAAGATTGTAATAGATTATTTTGATGGAACGTTTAGAGTCAAAAAGAGTTAAATTCGTTGCATTTCCTGTATTCAATTTAAATTTTTTAATTTGTTTTATTTTTTTTTTTTCATCTTGAATTTAATTTGGCTGTTTATAAGTTGTTTTTTTTTTCTCTTTTTGTTACTGTTTTATACATAGAATGTTGACATTATTTTTAATGTTTTCATCTTTGATTGGATTGGGAGTGTCCGTAAGCTAACAAAATTTGTTTTAAATCACGTTATTTTAAAATGTGAACTTGTTTAGAAAATGAGTTTTGTTCCATTTTTTCATGACCTATTTCGATGCGAGAATTACAGAAAGTAGGCATTAATTTGGAATAAAATTTGGAAATTTTCAAAGAAATTACCACATTCAATCAGTGACTTCGTTCTGTAACTCTTACATCCTGTAAAATTGGTCAAGAAACGTTGGAAAATGAAATAAAACTCATAGACATTCTTTCAATTTTCATCGTTTCTCGAGTTGGAGGAAGCTCTTATCCAAATGTAAAATATGAATACACATGACCGACAAAAGAAGTAAAATTTTATGACGATATTTGTTTTGAATAATCTAAAACATAATGAAGCCGTACCCTACAATGAAACCATTGGAATTTAAATACCTAAGACACCAACCGCATAGAATATAGCATTTTTTTTGAAAGTTTTCGGAAATCGAATACAAACACCATAGTGAAGCTGCAAATTAAAGCTACCACGGAACTTAGTATTGCATATGGGTAGGAGTTTAAATTTAAAATATTTTCTGTTTATTTTTTTCTTTTATTTTAGTTTTTTTATAACTTGAAAATGTTTAAGCATCTGGTTTTTAGTGTTTGATTAATTAATAATTAATTAGAGCATTGAAAATTAAAAACAAAGATGCTAGTAACTAAATAAAAATTGAAAAAAGAAAGTGGAAATGAAGACCTCTAAAAATATATAAAATTTTTAGCACCAAGGCATACCACGGAAAGCTGGCCACAAGGTGGCCATATTCAGTTTTCTAATTAAATTTAATTAAAAAAATTGCGGTCAAAGTATTTTCTTTATGAAAAAACTATAAGTACCTATTTCTAGTAGTAACAGCTAGCTATACAATATATCTAGGAAAAGACAAATAACAATAAATAGGTATAGATTTTCATTCCAACACGAAGGTCATGAGCTCTATTCAAAGCTATTCCTTTAAAATTTATTTCTTCACACGAAGGAACCAAATATCTTTGATGACCTTAATTTCTAGAAGATAAGTTCTAATTCTAATTAACTTTTCTTGCACCTTGCAAACATCTCTGCTACATACCTACCACCATTTCTTTCCGCACCACCTTTAGTCCCCAATTCCCTATAAACCACCAACTTCACTACAGCACTCCGAGCGAGGTGTCTATCGATAGCGTGGCGCGTCACTATATGAAGTAGTATTCCCTCTTTTTTCCTACCTGAAAGTAAAAGTGAACTCGTATACATAACTGAGCACGACAATCCTCAAGCCACCTGTTGACTTCCAAATCAATTTCACCGACACGAATGCTGAGACTTTCGGTATAGGACAAAACTTTTCTCACCCGAGACCCGACCTGTGCCACGACGATTCATTAGTTGACAAAAATATACACCGAAGAATATGTTGCCCTAGCTCCTGACACGACATGCATATTATTATATTTTCTGCAAACCCATCACACACACCCCTGCACCCAAACCACATCCAAAGCATGTAAGTGTTTGGTATTGAAGGATATTTATCATGGTGTATCCGATAGACAGCGTCACGCAAACCCTATTTCAATTCGAAAATAGATTACGTTGGAGGGCTGCCGTCCCTGAATCGAACAAAGGACCAATCAGTTGAAAAAATACCACTAACAAGGTAACTTGTCGCGATATAGTTTTACAATAAGTTTTAGTCCCTCGGCGTCTATCTCGATTCACAATATGTCAAATCAGCTGTTCTTTTTAAGTTTAGCTGATATATTCTCAGTGTATCCGAAGATATTTCGTGAATTGATATCCAATGAGGATTTAAAACGCAAAGCTGAGGGTAAATTGGCCAAGGATCACATTTATCTGCCCAGTGATGAAGAATGGCTCGAAAGAGTTTATCATCGTTTGCTTGAGGTCCAAAAGAAAGTCAACGAAGCTCTAGAAAGTGGAATGTTAGTGAATTCAATTTTTTATTTAATAAATTGAATAAAAAACAAAAAATAAACTCTATACGAATATGATTGTGTTGGTGAAAAAAATAAATTGACAGAAAATATGTATTAAATTTTATTGTGTAAAAAAAAAATTATTGCTCATTCGCCATGATGGTTTTGTCTTCTAGGACACTGGAAGCAATAACAAGAAGAAAAGAACGACCAATATTTGATCCGACATTTGTGATTGAAAAATTTAGTCCTTCAACAACCCCGAATGGAAGATTCGATTTGCGAAAACGATGTGCACCTGATCAGCCTATTGAATTTATTGATGCCAATGTACTTGGATGCTGGCCATTGGAGAACATAGCTAAGGCAGCGAAATTATTAAGAAAACCACCACTTCCGGTTGAATTCGGCGATGAACATGAGATGCGCAGAGTTTATTCGTTAATCTATGATGTCTTTCGATGTGAGTATCTATTTTTGCATTCAAAAAGTTTTTGTTGTATAAACATCTATGGCGGCGGTACGGTAAACTAAAAATGTGGAAATTTCTGTTACGATACGTTGAATGTAAATTGGATAGTCCCCTTTTACACGAGGAAACAAATTGCTAGAGAATTTTTATAGTTTTCTTTTAATTTCCAAATCCCACCAATCATTGACTGTTCATTTCCCTTACTTTGTGTCCTTCTCACCTAAAAATTGAAAGTAGCTGGAAACTTATGGCCTTATTTATAAACGTTGTCTAACTTTAGACAACTGTCCAACTTTGAAAAATATGTTCTAAAAACTTGTTTATTGTTGTCTTATAGCTGCCTAACTTAGACACAAGAGTAGATTGTCTTAACCGTGAATAATGTGACATTTATTTTTATTAAATAAAGCATATTTCCACCAATTTGAAAATAGTTAGACACTGTCTAAGTAGCCAAAAATCTAATAAATACGACTGTTAGTTTCCTCGTGTGAAAGGGGACATTACGTTCAATATTGGGTACGTTCGTTCGTACTTCAAACTAAATCATAAAATAGAGTTGAGTTTGGGTTGAAATCTGGTTGACAGTTCGAACTCGTCGCGTTTTGTGATGTAAAACCAGCACTTGAATATTTAAATTGATGTTTACACATCTTAACCATGAGTGTCGGCACTCACACTATTTTTTTTTATTTGATATCCTTTCTGATTGGTATAATACAAAAATAACCTTTACCTGCACTAAGCAGAAAGAAAATATTAGGGGTATTTATGCAATGGCGTAAAGTTGTTGTTAACTTTGTAAACTGCATAAACCTGTCAAATTTGTATGAACGTTTGACAGATTTACGCAGTTTACAAGGTTTATGTAAATCCAAATGTTTTTGTTTACCCTTTGATTGGAATAAACTTGTCTTACGGTTGTATAATGAATAATTTCTGTAGAAAACACTTTCTATATTTCTTTCCTGGAGCGGATTCGAAATTTCAAACGCACTACTCACTTTGCACTACCCATTGCATCCTACGTACTACGCTACTACGCACTTTGCACTTCGCTGTACGCATTTTATGGGCGCTTTGCAGCACGCACTTCAAATTTCGAATTCATACTTTACAGTTTACACCTCGCACATTGCCAAACTTTACACTCCAAGTTGCGCACTTTGGGTTTGTCCGACCAGTTGGCGCTTACCGTCGAATATTTTACTACAATTTTATATGATCTATAACAAGTTCGAAAGTCGTTCTGATCAACGATGATTTTTTAGCAAAAAAAAAACTTCATTCATCACTCAGTGGAAATATTTTTAGAAAAAAACATGTTTTGTTTTTTAAACATTGATTTAGGCTCTTAAGATTTGTATCCGTCCATGATAACGTTACGTTGTCTATTTTATAACTTCATTGGAAGATAATCCTCCATTCGAAAAATACCTGAGAATCGATTCATCGGTCTGCAACCTCAGTCAATTATTTTATTCGTTTTCGTGTCCTTATTACTTTTCAATAAATTTGGAAACATGACAAAAAAGAAACAGTTATTTCATTCAACATGCAATTTGATAGTTAAAGATAGAAGCTAAATAATTGCTTATTCTATTTCCGATATTGAATAATAATTTTTTTCTGTTATTATGGATACAAATTTTCTAGGTCGCATTTATTTTTGATTTTAATATATTGATTTAATTCTCCATTATTACTTCTAGATAAGGTTGTTATGAGCAACGCTTTGACTGATGTATCATTTTTTGCTCATAATCCTCAGGTTAGTATCTTTATTATATTTAATTTTCCAAATATGAACAAAAAAAAATATAATTAATAGCTTTTGGGGGATGAAAATCGTATTTGGTTGATGCTTTTCGAATTATTTACGAGGCATTTTCTCAGAAGGAAATCTGAAGAAATCGACCTCCAGAATAGATTGTATAAAGAAGCTGAAGTTTATGGTAATTTGAATTGATTTAAATAAATCTAGGAGTTATACAATATTTTTTTTTCACAGATATTGCTGATTGTTTATGGAAGCATCGTATTCGACTAGCAGCTTCCATATCTCGTATGCGCATAAGAAATGGTGCTTTGGAATTATCACAGTTATTGCCATCACATTTACAAAATGAAAAGGTAGCCATTGCTGCAGCAAATCCTATTGTAACAGGTTGGATAAATCCTTTTATATTAGAGTGAGTATAGTTTTTGATTTAAGTGGCGCCCAACGTGAGATTTTAAAATTGATCATAATTTCAAACTGATGCATTGTAATTACATTATATCTAAGGAATAAAACCATAGCAGAAACATATCTTAAAAAACTTGGCCTTACGGAGGTCGTTCAAGGAGATCATTTGACTGAACAACCTTTGAAGGAGAACCAATACAAATGGGATACAATTTGTCCACTGTTTCTTTCGATTCTTCCTCCTGATAGAAGTGCCTTTGCCCAGACTGATTTCATACGCAACCATTTTCTTATAATGCAGGTAAGGTAAGGTATAAGAAATTTGTATTCTTTTCTAATTTCTGATTTACACAGGACAGAACATTTGCACTTGCTCCAGCGATAGTTTCTCAAATGCTCGATCACTATGAGTTAGATGGTGATGTTGTGCAAACGCATGTGTCCTCGCCACGTTCAACAGCTTATCTAGCATCATTGTTCAGATCTATAAATCGTGTTGGTGATTTCCTTGCCTATGGTTGTGGTTCGATGCTGGCAGAATATAAAATGTACATGGCAACATTGGGCATACGAAATGTTCGACTCTTTGCTGAACCATTTGCATCAATTTCGCTGGAAGTACAAAAGTTCGGAACTGTTGTGGGAATTCTAGCAACGCCACCGAATTCATTTAGTGCAGTTGCAGACCCCATCGATTTGATTTGCAGTCGTGGAGGTGATTTAAATATGTTGCAAGTTATGACTGAATCTGAGATCGGTGATGATGGTAGAAATCGGGTTGCACAGATTCTTGAAGAACAACGAGAGACTTTAAGACTTGCCATGTCCCGACCTCAAGTTCAATTTGTTCTTTACCAAACGCATTCTATCGTCGATTGTGAAAATCAGGATATGGTCGCAAGAGCTGTAGAGCATGTGAATAAGAATGCATTTGAAAAACATTTGCAGTATTATAAGGAAATGAAAAGACTTGAAGCTCTAGCCGAAGCTGAAACAGTAACTATTCCGGCATCAGGAAAATCATTATCTCCTCGGAAAGGAACAGCAGCTGGTGGTGCCTCAAGTGCAACTACAAACAAAACAGATGACAGTCCGCATCAGACGAAGTTACGTGTAGACAGCCGTGAGAATTCCTTTCAATCCGAAGAGACAATGACAGTGGATGGTAGTGAAGACTACACGCAAATAATCAAAGTTCCCAAAACTGATGAATTCGAAATAACAAAAATCCCCGATGTCTGTCTAAATCAGGATGACTGTTTGGAAATTGCAACCATGGGATGTTACATTGCTTTGGTGCAAAGGAAAGAAATAACTCGGCTAGATGCTAAATATTTGATAAAAATGGCCGAAGAAAGAGGTTTATTTGGAAAATCTGATCGTGATAAAAGTGCCAAATCGAAATCGTCATCCAAGAAGCCAGAGAAAGTCGAAGTGAAAAAGCCAATTCAACCAAAAGTGACAAAGAGCAATAAAGGTGAACAGGATATCTTGGTAAGAATTAACCCTGGATGGTTATCCTTCGTCGAATCAACGAACAACTTTTTTATTTTGTATGATTTCTCTTTAACTATTCATCCCTTTTAATTCCACCTTCTTACAACTCTAGTTGGTATTGATCTCTACCAGTGGGCGGATGTATGGTATCCTGCGATCAATGAAAATATGTTTTTTTTACCGGTATGTTCGTCGAAGCGACGAAGGATAACTTTTGTGTGATTTTTTTTTTGTTTGAGTCTGTTACTTTTTGAAATTTGGGTGTTTTTTTGTTGTTTTTTTTTTGTGATCACATCATACCAAGGCAATATTCAAGTACCGTTGCCAGAAAAAAAAAGAAAAATTTGTGGATTTTGCCCATATTCCAAAAGGCCAATGGCAAAATCGTCGTGTTAAATGCAAGATAAGCATGTGTGGAGAACACTTGTGAAAGCTTGTGCCTCTTGTATATAATAATTTTTTTTATTTTTTATTTTTATTTCTTACAGTAGATACGTATTAATACTTTAAGTTTTTGCAATTATTTCCAAAGGTGATATTATTTTATTATTTTTTGTTAATTTTTTTTTTAACCAATGGCTGTTTGTGTAGCAAAATGGACTAGTAATTTTAATTTTATTTTTAAGGGTAGAAAATATGTCGATACTATTAATAAATCGTATTTATTATTTAAAAAACATTTCTAAGAGCTTGATTTAAAATTTGCAGGATCAAGGTTACAGAAATTTAAGAATAACGTAGGTTTAAAGTTGAACTTCGTCGATTCGACGAAGCATAACTTTAGTGTGCGTTAAATATGCATAACCATCCAGGGTTAATGAGTGTTGATGAGTAAAAGATATGTGAAATCATTAATATTTATAGATTCAGCGTCTAAATCAGCCAACACATGCCAGTTGCATAAGGTCAAATGTTAGGAAAATCTCGACAGTTAAGTCTAGAAGTTTAACATTTAATTCAACACGTCGTCAATGCTCCCGACACTCTAAGCTTCATCATCAAAGTTCTTATGATGTAAGTGTTATTCTTTGTATTATAATCCAGCTCGAAGGACCAAAAACTAAATAAAAAATTACATTTTAAAGTCGAGTTCTTTGTCGGAAGATCCTCGAGGAAAACAATGGTGGCGAATAACGGTGGAATATATTCAGATTCTTCAGAAGCGCTATAAAAAACGGAAAGGAAGTTTGGAATGGAAGAGTAATATAACAAAGCTTATGAAATATGCTGCATACCCACTTTATCTGCCATGTAGAGATCGTAGACCTTTCATTCCAAAAGAACCTTATCCTGTGACAATGAATTATTTAGATTTTGATGAATATAGTCAGAATTTCAGTTGCAGTGACTTAAGGTTAGTAAATATGGGTCCTTCTTTTTAAAATATTCATTTAATTTTCTTATAAATGTTTAAGTTTATCATTTCATAATTTGACTGAATATGAAAAACCAAAATTGAAAAAACCTTCCCTTTCTACAAGATCCCGTCCATTAGGTGCAGTCTTTATTAACTATGAGTGAAACTGCAATTTTAATTTGATTAAAGAAGTTTAAGACAGTGTGTCAATTGCGTTAAATTTTGTTTTAATTTGATCCTTAAGTTTATACCTACTTGAGATTTTTAGGTTTATTACAAAATTAAACTAAGGATCAAATTTAAAGCGCTTCTATAATTAATGCAATTGACAGACGGCTTTAAGTAAGTCCTTTTTGAATTATTGTTTTTAAGTTTATTTCTTTTTTTTTTAATTTACGAATTATACATATTTTTATTTATTTTATGAATGCAAGTTTTTTTTTATTCAAAGAAAATCAATATTCTAGGTGTTCTAATGATCAGGGATATTGGACTACGTAGATTAAATCTATAAAATAATCTGCAGAGTTCTATGAGTAACTGATTGATATTCGAGTCACCTTAGATATGAAGCCAATAAATACTTAAAAATGGTATCGCTACATGTTATTTTGTTCAAATTAAATTAAAAAACTTATTTGTGCCAGACAAGTTAACAAGAACTTAGAGTTTTCGATAATCCATTTAGCAGATTCAACTACTGACTTTGTTTTGGACAAAAATTTGAAAACTACAGATTTATTGATGCAAGATGTCCTTTTTCTTTAAATACACAAATCCGGCTTGAGGGACCAAAAAAATAAAACATTATAAAAATTCAAATTTTCTGAGTAAAAATAGACAATAACAAGAAAAACTTCGTTTAAGATTTAAAAAATACATAATTTTATTATTAAATACATAAATAATTGTAACAAATTTATAAAATTCTACCAATTTTGTTTTTTTTTTTGGTTGCTCAAAGAAAAATATTATCATTAAGTAGATTTACATAAAAAATTCTTCCAATTAGTTTTAACTTTAAGTTACGACTTAAAAAATTAATACGATTATACAATTTATTATTATAATTACAACAATTTTATTAAAAAGATAAAAATTAAATAATTTATTTAAAATTAATTGTTAAAGCTCTTCTATATGTGTTTTTTTGATTCGATTTTTTTTCTGCATTTGCTTATAATTATTCACTTCGATACGATGTGAGTGTTAAATCTTAAAATATTTTCTGCATCTAAATTCTATATGGTATGGGGATTTTCTTTTTGGTAAGTAAAATTAACTAAATTGTTATTTATTTTCTTTTTGTGATTCATAATCAAGCTCTTTTATATTAAAAAATATACATGAATTGTATGGATTACTGCATTATGCCGTTATGTTTTGAATTTGTAAGTCAAATCTATTTTGACGATTCTTTAAATGAGGTAATTTTAACGAAATTTGCACGAAATTCGGTAGAAAATTAGATGCAAAGCTTATGAACACACCCAAGTGGAATCCATTAAAAATGTCAAAATTCTATGTGTATAAAAACGGAAACAGAAAAACAAAGAAACAAAACTAAGTGATTAAGGTCAAATTAAATTCTAAAAAGTTGTAAAATGAAATTATCAAATTTGTGATGAAACCCCTTTTCTGTAATTTACGTATGTAACTTATTTTCGCTCTAATGAAATATTAACGATAAAATGGATTTATAAATTTCGTTGATAAACGTCAAATGCCGTATCAATAAATTGACAACTTTAATGGGATCTATATAAGTATGTATGTATGTATTCGGTTTTTAAATTCGTATCCTTATTTGGTGATGTAAATAAGTTCTTTTCAAACAGGTTCTAAATTGTTGGTAGTAATATTAATAAAATAAGATTTTATGGAAAAAAACATGTGGCTCTATTTGGAATTTTTTAACGTAAATAAAAGTGTCACAAGGAATCGCGTAACATTTAACACAAAATTGGACGAGCTATCAAAAAGATGTTAAGATGTTTTATCGTAAAAATTTTAAATCTGCAGCTAGCCGACTTCTAATAAATATAAAATGTGACCTATTTTGGAAGCGCTCTTTCATGTACAAAATTGGATAAGATTGACAAATTTCAAAAGGTTAAACGTGCAAAGGCTTATTTTGTGTCAGTAAATAAGAAAAGCAATTAATTTAACATTCTAACGAGATTATCAGAAAATATTCTAAATTATATTGAATTATAAACTTAAAAATTATACCGTTTGAATCAGTTTTTTCAGATTACTGGTGCATGGAGATTAAAAGTTTTGTATAAGTACGTACTGATTTAGATACAAAATAAATCTTATTTTACAAATTTTATATTATTTTTAGAATAACATTAATGATTATGACTATATCCGTATTCTTAAAATTAGATACACATTTACATAAAATATTAAATTATAATTTAAAATTAAATATCACATTGACATTAAGTGTGTGTGTGTTGGTATTTGTTTTTTTTTACTCATAAGTGTTAAGTGTTAAAAATTTACAAATTGTGACGCAACAAAAATTAATAGCAAAATTCTCAACAAACGTGCGTCGGATATGGCTTTTTTGAAGACGAAAAAAAAATAAAAAAGAACTCCACGCTCCAAAGCTAAAAGTTTTTTACCATTTTCTATAAGCTCACATCCATCGGATGTATACTATCATCCATAATATTTGAATCATAACGACTGCTACTACTTCCAACACCATTTGTACCGTTAGCAAAACGTATTCGCTTTTTCGTCGTGTGCACCGGACACGTACCATTGCCATAAATGAGACTTATATCATCAGACGTTGTGGCAGTATTTATTGGTGTACTTGTAGTTGGTAAAAACTGCGACTCAGATCTAAAATCATTCAAGAAACTTGAATCGTAGACCCGAGCCGCAGGTAATTGTCAATCATCTGGATCTTTTAGCTTCACATACAGGCAACATGACAAAATCATTCCAATGATGTGAATTAAGCAAATTCCCAGACCAATTGCTCCGAGAATGATAAGATGTTGGCGCATTTCGTCAGAAAATTGATAGATGCAGCCCTGAGGATAAAATTTATTAATAAATAGTTGAAAGTTGCACATGTAGGTTTTTCACAAACTTACCGTATAAGGAATATTACTCGGATGATCCCGAAGTCCACAATTATCCGTTAGGGTAACACAACAGGAATCGGGTACAACTCGGCCATTTCTAGGTCGAATAATATCCGTTCGATTGGAAGATAACCATTCGCTAGATCTCCAATCCTCGAAACGAATGGCACCACAACATTTATACTGTTGGTACATAATATATAAAGAGACGGGGGAAAATTTAGCTTGAAAGAAAATCAAGGAATGATTTTTTGTATTTATATTTTTACCTCTTGTTGCATTCGATCAATTGCTATTGTTCGACTTTCATCGATGCCATAGCTTGAAGCAAATGTTTTATTAAGAGTCCTTTTCAATTCATCTTCGAGTTGTGTTTCATAAAAATATGCAAGACCACCAATAATCAGTTCAAGCAAAAAAACTAGAACTAGCAGGAATGTGTACTATATAAGAGAAAAAGAAATTTTTGATTATTTTAATGTCAATATAAAGAGGAGGATGAGATATTATTTCAGTAAGAATATTATAACGATGACGCACTTTCTGAGGAATGCGTTGAAGTGTACCCTAATCATTTAGAAAGTGCACATGAAGTTCCGTAATATTTATCAATATTAAGTTTAGTTTTATAAAAGTTTTCAATTTTTTCAGAAAACAAATAAATGGTGTTTTTTTTGAGTTATAGAACTTTGAAATGGAATAAAACAAAGATGATTTTTTAATTGACATGAAATTTACTTTATTCGAAAGATAATCTTCTGGCATTATAATTTAAATATGATTTCTAGCATATGATCGTCACGGCTGGCTCGGACGTAGTCTAATCTGGAGGTCCAATTTTCGATAACATTCGACAACATTTGTGGCCGTAAATCGGCAATAAGGCTGCGAATGTTGTCCTCCAAGTGGTCAATTGTTTCGAGCTTATCGGCGTAGACTAGCGACTTCACATATCCCCACAGAAAATAGTCAAGCGGCGGCGTTAAACCGCACGATCTTGGAGGCCAATTCACGGGTCCGTAACGTGAAACTATATATGCGGTTACCAAACATTTCCTTAAATACATCAATTGTGGCATGAGCTGTGTGACAAGTTGCGCCGTCTTGTTGTAACCACAGCTCCTGCACATCATGGTTGTTCAATTGATGAACGAAAAAGTCAGCGGTCACCATTGACTGTAACATTCTGGCCAGCATCGTTTTTTTAAAGAAGTACGAACCAACCCATAAAGCACACCAAACAGTCAGTTTTTGTGGATGTAACGGTGTCTTAAAATACACTTGAGGATTATTATCACTCCAAATACGGCAGTTTTGTTTATCGACGTATCCATTCAACCAAAAGTGAGCTTCATCACTAAACAAAATTCAAATTTTCAAAATAAATTTGCACAATAAATTTGGAAGCGTTGTTCAGGCGTCAGTCTATTCATGTTGAAATTCCAAACCAAACTAAAACTAAATCACTTGACAGCTGACAAAATGGCTGTCAGTTAAAAAAGTGTTGCCAACTTAAAGTTCAATACCTCTAAAAAAAAAACACCCGTTACATAATTATCTTGAAATTGCTAACACAAGATCATAATAGAACAAGTATTTGATTTTGATTCTTTCTTCAAATCCAGAATAGATTTTCTCTTCATTTCAGAAGAACAACTGCCATTTAGTGCCAAACAAATGATTTCAGATGCATTCGGAATGCTTCTGGACTCTTCCGGACGACCAAACGAAAAAGCTATAAGTTATGTAAGAATTAAGTTTTATGTTTTTATTGCAGATTTTTTTATTTTATTTACTACGCGAAACAATTTTCCATTATGATTTTTTTGTTATTCATTTTAATGTGACATGGCTTTGATGAAGTTAGCTAAGCCTTAATTTAGTTTTTTCGTCTAATTCTTTATGGTCTAAAAAAAACGCCTACTATTTGACTTCGATTAAATGATTGTCTTTGATTAATAGAATTTGCATATGTATTTATTACCAATTTTGTCGATGCTTACCCGTTATAAATAATGCTCCTATTCTTATTGGAAGTCACAGAATATACCCTATATATATTCATAGGCTTCTCACAAAAAAAGTCGTTCGTTTCTTTATTCATTCAGCTCCAGAACCAGATTTAAACAAATTAACACCATAACTTGGCATAATTAAACCCCATCTTTTTATCATAATGTCTTAACTTAAATTCAAATCTTTTAATCAATCTAAAATTATTATCTCATTAAACTAGATTATCATTTAAAAAAACAAAATCTCCAACCACTCCAAATCACTTTGAAAATTGATGAATAAACAGTATATATGCAATATGCATACAAACACAAAGATCATATTATCATGCCTTAGTTTTGACTCAAATATTATAATTAATTAAGATACCCAAAACTAATGAAGAGTTTTGTATTATTTGACAAAAAAGAAAATAAAAGAAATCCCATTCAAGTTTCAGGAAAAAGAAACACAAAAAAAAAAAAAATAAAGCTGTTCAATCAATTCTGTCACTTGTTTTCAAGCACACATGCAAATGAGACATTTCAAACTGGTTTCAACTTTTCACTTTGACAATCGCACCTACATATTTAGATTTTTTATATTCATTAGAATCAATCATGACACACATTCATTATTGAATCATTTATCAATTAATGAGAATGATCAACCGACCGACGCTTCCGCCGCCGCCGCCGCTGCCGACTGATCAACCACGACGACGATGTGAGGTTTCGAAGAAAACACCATTCATTCAGAACAAAAGCCCAATGACACAACATTTTCATATGACTTTGCCGGTCAAGAAACAAAATTAACATAAACAAACATTTTATATAATATATCTATCCTCCCGACTTGAGACTTTGAACGCGATCATCGAATGTATTGATCAAAACATTATCCACCCATGAATTTCATCGAGTGTTTACACGTGGCTTGGGTGGCACATTTTCAAATAAAAAAGCCGTATCACGAACATTTGACATTTCAGTGATAGCTCATGTCATGCGTTTCAAATTATGTACACCTGATGACCAATTACTAACACCGGAACACTGGACAGGTCATTCAAATGCAAGTATTTCTATCGTTACAGCTTTTTACATCATGATTGATGTTCCACAGAGCGAGTGAATTCCTTTGATTGTGTTAGGTAATTCAGTGTTGTCTCTCAAGGTTTAGCAATAAGGAATTTAAAAAACTCGACGAGCTTGCCAATGGTGTTAACAAATTAATATACTGAATGGTGCTATAGCTGGCACATTAAGCACACAGCCATAGCACACATAATTACGCATTTGCTTACCTGGGTAGCCAGCACGATTTGCATGCTTGATGTGGCTTGACAATAATTATGTAAGACAAACCAGCAAAGCTTGCGAATATCTATACATAAATGTACATAATGATGGGTGTGCTTCGGGAGGAGTTTGCTGGTGTTTTTGTCTCCATATAAGTCGCTGCTGACTTTCAAGTTCAAGTGTTCATTCGTACGATTATTATATTGGATGATATTAATAAAAAAAAAATATTTTATGAATAATTTCTTGTTAGCACGCAACACACACGCATATCTATCTAAAAAACTGCAAACTACGTATAAAAGTAGTTTTTGCTTCAGAGTGTCATTTAAAAAGGTTTGCCGTATAACATAACCTATCATGTTGCTGAGGTATTAAGATGCTTTTAGGATAATTAAATTCGAATCGAGCTATGACAGAATGGTGCTCGTATCTTGATGACACACTTTAGCGGGTGTTAATAAAAACACGAACATGATGGTGTTTTGTCAATGTTAATCGAGATAAGCATTAAATAAAGTTTGTTTAGCATAACATATTTACCTACATACATATACCTAAGTGTGGGGGTATAAAGAAGTTTAAAATATGACTTTGAACTTTCAAATGAAGACGTCATTGTTTTTTTTTTTAATTTTATTTTAACTCTAAAATTAGTGAAACACCTTAAAATGAAATAATGGCAAAACTCACGTTTTTGAGATTACCAGGAATTTTATTCCGTTAAAATTATTTAGCAGGAAACAAAGGCATGACGTAAAGTTATCTATCAGCAATATGTCAAAAGTATTCTAGAATTTTTTTTTTCATAAATTAATTTAATAAGGAAAAAATAAAAAATCGTCTATATGTAAATGTTTAATATTTTATTTAACGCTTTCGAGAAATTCAATTCTCATCAACAGTTTAAATATGCGATTTACGTTGAGAGGGTCATATACGACCGTTTACTTATGAGAATCCAAGTTGTTGTTTTTTTTTTTTGTCGTATATATCGTAATACCATTGTTTCTCCATTGCCAAGGGTTAAGGTCACAACAGATTACTCTTGTACACAATTTTAGCAAAATTAGAAGCCGCAAATAGAAAAATTTATTTTTTTGCCTGATGGAAAATGTTGTTTGTGACGGTTCGTATGGTTAAAAACATTTTTTCTTCGAAGTCTGTTGGTTATCTATGATGAAAGACACTCATACATACATTATCCATATATACTTACTAGGAGGCTATGATTAGTCTAAACTCTCTAGAAATGATTGCAAAAAAAAATTATTGATTTTTCTTGTATGAGGATGATGATATGATAATTGAAGTATTTTAGCATAAGTGAATAGATGTGAATAACACAGAATGCGGAACTTTTAACAAAGGTACTTCAAATTTACCTCCCATTTGAGTTACTTATACTACGAGTCGGTTCATAAGTTAAGACCCCGGGCGGTTTTAAATAAATGATAATTAACATTATAAAATATGAAAACCAATGTTTTATTGAAATTTGCTTAAAATAAAAAAAGGCCTGACGAACAAGTTAAACACGCACGCATTAAATTTTAATTTCTTTTATTTATAAATCTAATTTGCATGATTCAATCATATAATGAATGAACTTTATTTGTTTATTTGGATGAATATCGTGTTTTGTTAAGGTAATATTGTTTTATGATTTCATGACAGTTACCATAGGCGTTATTTTAATATTCAAATAAAAATCGACCTTGAAGAAATCTTGAAATAAAAATTAATTTGCATATTCTATTAACATAGAAGTTTGATGACCCAAAAAGCCTGAAAATATGGAAAGTATCTTAGTCTATTTTTTATTTCTAGTTCCATTATTTGCTCTTAAAATAATTTTACAACATTTCTGATCTTTATTATTTTTATTTTCAAAATCAAACTATATTTATTCAGTTTTGCCAAAAAAAAATTCAGAAATAAAAACTTTCTTTACTTTCTTGTTGTAATTAGTCCCTTATTATAATAATTTATTTATTAAACTTTAATACATGTGAAAGTTAAAACGAAAAATTATGAATGAAAGGCTTAAAGCTTAAAATATGCAAGCGGCTGAGATTACCAAAAACCTGCACAATATGACCCCATCCAAACAAGGTGGTTGTACTTATCTATTTCGACCTTCAGATTAATGGTGAAAATAAGGATAGACGTGAGGAGAAAAGACATTTTTGACATTTCTTTTATGGTTGTCAATTTGGGAAACATCTTTTTACGATTTTAGTAAATGTAAAAAAAAAAATTGCAAAACATACCGCAAATTAAATCTAAATTAAATGTAGGTAACCTATTAACTATTAAAAAACTCAGATCAAACATGATGTATCTTTAATCATTGAATAAAGTGCGAAATCTTATTAATAAAATAAATTTGAAGATAATTAGCAAAATCACCGAGTTAAAATAAAAAGAAAACAAATTCAAGTGACATTTATGTTATTTATAATCTAAAATGAGAAAGTGTGTGTGAATTAGGGTTCCCAACCGTACTATAATATATAGTATTGTACTATATTTCGGGTCTCTGTACTATATACTGCTGAAGAAATATATAGTACAAAAAAGTACTATATTTCAGTTTGATTTATCAATCATTTTGCAACATATAAACAAATATCAAACACACTTTAATTGCACCTTAAGGTTCCATTTTATACATGTATCCGAATGAGACTAAGTCTTGCTGTCAAACGTCTATAGTTTTCGAATGTTTTAAAAATAAAAGCTTGTTTCAAATATGGAAAGTGGAAGCGAAAGTGGAAGTTCGTAAACTCCAGTGGTAAATTAACACCTAAAAAACGAAAGGTACAAAAAAGACTACAAAAATATAAACATGAATGGGAAACAGTTTTTTAACTGGATTACCAATGATCCCCAAAATGCATTTAATGCAAAATGCACACCATTCAACGCAATATTTACAATTGGAAAAAGTGGAATTGGCCAGGTGAGTTTTTATTCAATGTTAAGTAAGGGTTTTCCAACCCTTTCAGTTTTTGTATGAATTGTCTCAATTCAAATCAATTGTTGACTGATTTTAATACTAAACGAAATTTTTACGAGAATAAAAAATATGAATGAGTTTAGGACAGAAAAACAGACCAAAAATGGCAATATATTTTAAAAAAATCCGAAAACAACTTACCAAATGTATGTAAAATAATTTCTTTTCTACTCTCTATTCCTGCCACTTCTGCATTTACAGAAAGAATTTTTTTCAATTATGAATTCCAAATGGCGAGAAGAAAGGAATAGAGCAAGCATCTCACTAATCAAAAATGAACTTTTAATCTACATACATTTGAAAATTGATTGCGAATGCGATAAAGCCTATGACACATTTATTTTAAATACAAAATTGTTAAACGATGCTAAAAGCACAAAAAAATATAGACTTTATAAAAATAAATAATTACTAAAAATATGTTTGGCCTTTTTTAACCTTTTTATAAAATACTATATATTTTTGAAGAGTACTATATTTTTTATAGCTAATAGTGAAAAATACTATAATCGGTCGAAAAAAAGTTGGGAACCCTAGTGTGAATTGTAGAGACTTAATAATTATAGTCTTTGGTGACAAGAGAATTCTTGATTGTAGTAGATCTTCCATAAAATTTGGTACTTAACTTGAATAAGTTATTTTAATTCGTGAATTAAATTTTGATCAAACTTTTAATTGGTTAGACTTAGAAGATATCTAAGCATTTTTTATTAAAAGGGTTTTTAAATTGGTTTTTATTTTTTAATAGAAATTGAAAATTTCAAACTTTTCAAGAAGGTACCACAATTTTAATCATAAATGGCATTAGTTTCGGTTTTTTTTCGAAAGAAAAAAATAAAGAAGAAAAAACAAACACAATTTTCTTAAAGATTTTTTTTTTTAATTTTACGTGACTGTTTGAAGTCATAAAAATTACTTCTCTAACCTTCCTCTAAAATAAAATCAACAGATGTTACGGGATTATTTCAATTCCAGAGACGCAAGATTTAAAAAAAAATGGTTTAGCCAAAGCTTAATGAGACAATTTTCTGTTATGTAGTTTTTTTTGACAAAAACCTAAAGCACAATTTTAGCAGCATGTATGAATTTTAATCAAAATCGTCAGAGCCGTTTTCAAGAATATTTGAAAAAAAAAAACCGAATCCGTTTTATGACAGCTACCGGTTTAAGATGAGCTAACACAAAAATTTAAATACCCCCTCTAGAGAATTACATAAAAATGATTTGTATCAAATTTGAATCCAATCGGTTTATCTACATCATGACACACCAACGGGTGACATAACGGAAGCTACGTTTTCAGACTTCTCCAGATTCTTAGTGTTAATTTTGATTGCAACGAAACTAATTCTTGCCCCATAGATCAAGTTAAAGAATCAAAAACTGTTGCTTCCTTGAGCATACAAAATAAAATGCACGATTAAGTCACACAAGCTTTCTTTTGTAGTATAGTTTACATGCATGCAATTAGAGAATTTTTAAAAACTATTAAAATACATATTTTTAAGCTGAAAATAAATATCTTGAATTTACCTACATGAATTAGTGCAAAAGCAAAAAACCTTTTCTTAAAAAATTGAACTTTTAGAAAAAAAAATCTATTCTGTTTAGCAATTTATATAATTTTGTTTTCATATTTTTATATTTATTTAAACTTTATTATACACATTTTGATCGAAATCTAAGAAGCCGTTACAAGGAATGGTAACATTGTCTCTGCCCTAAGAGTATAGACGATTTTTTTAAATAACACTCAGATAATTTTTTTTTCAAAATCGTTGCAAGAAAAATTAATTGGTCAATAGGTATTCATTTGGTTTGGGGCAAATCATGAAATTTGGTACTTAAAATTAAAATTGATAAGTAAGATACAAATTCGTCTTCTAAATACAGAATTTGGGTATAAGCAGCATTTTGGAAAACAGAAATTTACACTTATAGTATTTTGGATATTCAGAATTTTGAAATACAGAATTTTCGTCTCACGACATTTAAAAAAAAAAAATAAAAAAGAACTGGATTTTGAAACCCACAATTCTGACCCACGACCCGCTCCTAAATAATCATATATATTATTTCTATCCCTGGATCTATTTTCCGATTCTCATAACACACTGATTTTCAAAAATATAAGGTGTCGAACGAAGCGGAATTACCTACTGATTTGACGAATTATAATTTTATTTTAAAATTGTAAAAAATTTGTTTAAAAACTGCTTTTAAATATTATTCCAATAAAAACGAGCTCTAAATGAACACTTTCACTTTCTAATTCGTTATATTTTGACATGTGACATTTGGTCGGTACAATTTATTAGGTCTGTTCATTTTAAAATAATTTGTGTGATTTTTATCTTTATGTAACTGCAAGAATTCTCACACGGGTAGGCTAGTAAAAAAGTAAGTAAGTAATCTCTGGCTTTGCCATCGTCAGCTGGACTGGCAAGGAAACATTTAATAATTTTAAAATAAAAAAAAAATTAAATTAAATTTGAAGGCTAGTATTTCTTTAATGTTAAATACACTATATGGATAATGTAACATAATTTTATTTTTTACAATACAATATTTAAAAAAAAAACACCAAGGTAAATTTTAATAAAACGCCAGGTATACATACCTCGTATTTATGAAGCAGGCATTTTATTAAAGTTAAAATTACGAAATGCCTATTTTTTTTAGTAGGGGGAAGACGGGAGACTTGAGCCACTTTTTGTTAAATCGTTCATAAAAACTTTTCTACTCATCTTAGCCACATGTTGGATACACCTTTTTAAAGATACATTTATCTATTTTAAGAATAATCTCACAAACTTTATATACACCGGACTGATTTTTTCCAAATGCTAAATGATTGGGAACAGATTTTTGGCTCAAGTCTCCCGCCTAGCCGGGAGACTTGACCACCGCCTTGGGGAGACTTGATCATACTTAAATTCTTCAAGTAAAACGACAAAACAAATAATTTAATCAGTTCATATCTTATTAGAATTCATTTTTATTATATTTTGGAAGTGATGAAGATATTTGAGGAATCCATTCGACGTCATCCACGCCGTTGGGTAGGCATCCCCCCCAGATCCTTCAGGTCAATTTGAAACAAAACCTTCATTGAACTTAACTCTGGGAAAAACCAAGAATGGAGGAATACTATTTTCGATTGCATTGATTGCGAAACACACGGTAACAAGTGTTCCCCTCTCTACAGAGATTGCCTGTCCAACCTGATGATTTTTTTTTTGCTGCCAGAACCTTCGGACATTTTTGGACAGTTGTGCATCCAGTTTCGTCGCAGTTATAAATGTTCTGGGGTTCGAAACCAAACTTTTCACGGACTTCTTTCAAATTTGTAAAAAATCAGAAACATTTTTTTTATTGAAGCTTGATTTATTTCTTTTAATGCAGCCTCAATGATATCTTTGGGAACCACATTCTTTTTTGCTGCTTCTTCTTTCCTTTTGTTACAAATGGCATTTTCAATAGCTGAAAAAGAAAGAAACTCCTGCATTTATAACATATCTGACAATAAATCGCAGCAAAAGGAAGACTTGAACCACTGATTAAGTCTCCCCTAAGAAACTGGCTGAAGTCTCCCGTTCACGTTTTTTCACTATTAAAAATTAATAACTTTTCTGAAACACTAGCTAGCATCATTTTGTTCTAATATTAACAAACTAGAATAATTGTTTTATAAGATAATGTTAACTATTTTTAATTACCAAGTCAAAGAAACTTTCTACCACGAAAAAACATTTTTTTTTTGTTTTAACTTTTTGCACCAAAAAACACCATTTTAATTTCACCAGCTAAAGTCAACAGACGACGTAGAATTATTTTTGTGTGCAAGTATCGGATCACTGTATGCAACGTTTGGCTTTACTCATGAAAGATTTGAGTGGATCTTTAAAGAATTATTGAGAGTGGCTCAAGTCTCCCGTATGATCAAGTCTCCCGCTTTCCCCCTACCATAAAAATTCCAAATGTCAATTTGAAAATTACAAATGGGAAAATGGAATGAAATATCACTGTTTTTTTTGTGTTCAGCTAAGAGTTTATATAAAAAATACATTTAACATGATATTACTTAAAAACTGTTTAAAACTAAGAACATTATTTAAGAAAAGAGGTTTAAAGTAAGAAAATTGTTAAGCAGTATCGTTAAAACCTTAACATATCGCTATTTAAAATTTGTGCCATTATTTTTAATAACAATAAAAACATCTGAACCGATCACAATGCTTGAAGGTGTGCACGAAAACTTAAAAAAAAAAGGCTTTGTCAGATATTAACAGTAACTCTGGAGAATGTCATTAAATCAACACGTTATTTAAAACCATGTGTAAAATAAAATTCTAAATGTTATATATGTAATAATGTAGGCAAAATACAAAAAACAAAATCTCATTAAATCTTATTGATTGTGAGTTTCATTCCAATTCAAAACCAATGATGCGTCTACTGCGCTTCAAATTGATTATTTGTATCACAAATTAAAATGAAAATGTCTTCATTCTCAATGTATACCTCATTATCTCCATGAAATCAATTTTTGTACAAATTGGATCAACAAATAGGAAATACAAATTTAAATAAATTGATTTTGCTAATTCAATTAGAGAGGGAGACAGAGAGAGAGAGTCTCAGGTGTACTAATAGCCTTTTGTTATTCTTTCTTATTAGAATATTCCTATCACAAAACCTTAAAGTCGTGACAAAATTATGCTGTGTAAATTATCCTAAAGCCGCATTTACATTGAAATTTTGTTCATCATCTAATTGAACACTTAAACTTTAATACTTCCGCATTCTCTGTAACAAAATCACTTATACTAACTAATAATTCAATCATGGTATTTCTGGTGAATAAAGTAGATAAATGCATTATGGTTTCTTTATTACCTATATCTACAATAAAAGCCTCAAAGTAGGTACATATATACGTGAGGGAGTCTATCATTATGACTTAAATCGGTACTTTAAAGAAATATATGTATATACAAAAAAAAAACCGCTCGAGTGCATTTTAAAGCACATACTTATATACTAAGAAGTAAAGTCACGATCAAGGCCAAGGCACACATATTATAATCTGTATGCGGCTTCTAATTTTGCTAACATTAATGTACACAACAGGCTATAATCTGTGACCTTAACCTTTAGCCACGTATATAAGAGAATGGCAAAAGGCAGGTAATAACAAAAGTGAAAACATGTGTAGAATTTAAAATAAAACTATAATGCCAACAAAAAAAAAAAAAGAAAATCAGTTTATAACAAAAGAAAAAAATATGCCACATTTTTAAACGTGATGATGAGTGCTTCTATTTTATATCACAAAGACACCTCCGTGGGATACGGATGGATGGATGAATTTTAAGCCTTTTGTATATAAGGGAGTGATCGTGTTTTATCTTTATATGAATTCTGAAAATAGGTGAGACATAATAATGAGACGAATTAACATTCCTATTCAATGAGAATATAGAATAGGGTTAGAGACAAACATGTCATTAAAAAAGGTGAACGTGTTCAATGTGCCTTTTTAAAAAATGTATACTTTGTTCGACCTTTTTTTCCTTTAAGGGAATCAATTTCACTTTATATTTATTAAATTATCTTAATCCTTTTACAAAATAAAAGTGATCCTTGTTTAAATGATGAATTAACGAAAAGAAATAAATATAAGATTCATGTTGAAAAAAAATCTGAAAACATGTTGACGATTGTTGACAAAAAATAATTTAAATTTATATGAATGATGAGTTAGGTATAGAAACAAAAAAAAACTTACAAACAAAATAATGACTTTCTGTTCATAAAATATTCCAAAGCATCCAAGGAAACCACCAATAATTGCTAATGCTCCAGCAACTGCCAGTCCATAAGTTCCAACTTGATAAGCTATGGACACCAATAAAGGAGCATAATGTAATTTCCAAAATATCGTCCACATAGCAACGCCATATACAACAATCCCAGACATCTGTAAATAATATTTAAAAAAAAAAGAACAATTTTAATAAATTAATTTTAAAGTATCCTACATTAAAAGAACAAACAAAAAAATAAAATACTTTAAAACAACTTTTAAATAATAAATTAAAATTCAACTGCTATAGTTCAACTCCCACTTGTGTAAAATAATATTTATCTTCAACAGACTTAAAAACCATTTATCTGAATCCATTTAACTGACCTCCCATATATGTATACATAATATGTAGTTAATTACATATAAGATAAATGACCTCAGAAAGTCTTGTGTTTCGTATACATATATAAATAGCTTTTTGTTGCAAAACTATTTTAAACCGCACACATCGTAAAGTTGCATACTATACAGAGTGACAGTTATCTACATTCAGTCAATATATGTGGTATGCGCGGCGGTAACAATTTTAACTCAATTAGTCAAGACTCATCGCATTGCAGCCGTTACTGGCAAACAGTGGGGTAGTTAATGCAACATCCGGAAAAAATTTATATACATTTAACAATTTTTTTTGTAAATTTTTCAGTTCCAAAACTAAAGTATTATTAAAATTTACTTATTATTTTTAATTGACAATTTGTTATTTAAGTTATTATTTTTGCTACCATACGATTGGAAATACATAATGTAATTTTATTGTATGTTGATTTAAGAGTTGTTTACTGTTTTCCGTTATTTATGTGCAATTAATTCATTAAATTAAAAGTGTCACATCCGTCACAAAAAATGTGTGTTTGTTCTTAACTACACAAACCATTTTTACCAAATCGATAATCGATATACTATCAGGTAATATTTTTATTGTATTTGAATTCATAAAATAAAAAGCTTCACATCTGTAGCAAAAATGTGTATTTGTTCTTAACTACAAAAACCATATTTTTACCGAATTGAGAACCGATCTACCATAAGACAAAATATTTATTGAATTTGAATTCATAAAATAAAAGTGTCACATCCGTAACAAAATATGTGTATTTGTTCTTTACTATACAAACCATATTTTTATCAAATTGAGAACCTGTCTACGATCAGAAAAAAAACTTATTGAATTTGACAGAGCCAAAATTCATAGTGTAAAGGTTGTGTCACACCTGTAACAGTTTATAATTTCAAAACTTAATATTTCTGTTTTTCAACTTATTCTGCGGTTTTTGTTGCTTTGGTAAAATTTATGTTAGTACTTTGATTATGTAGAAAAGTTGAATTTGTGTGTAGTTTATTTATAAAATGGAAAGTGTCACATACGTCACAAAAAAAATATAATTGTTCTTTACAAGGCAAATCATGCTTTTGCTTAATTTTGGAATTCATCTACCGTCTGATAAAATCTCATTGAATTTTAAAATTATATTAAACCCGAATTCAAAGTTTAAAGATTGTGTCACACCATAAGAAATAGGTTAACTATTCAAAACATTATCTTTCTGCTTGTTTAACAATTTTGAAATTTGGTATTTCTTGATATATACAATATAAAATATTGCTTGAATAAATTTATAAAATTAGTATCATGTGTCACAACTGTAACAATTGTTTTAAGATTTTTATTAGATCATCCTTTAAAACCAATTCGGGGCTTACAGTAACACATACACCTTGTGATAATAAATTACAAAATACAAATTCAATGTTCTAGAATTAATTCCAGTTTTTAAACTATTCTGTCCCACTGTCCACTGCCATCGCTATAGACTGGTCGAGGCATCCCATTCATTTGAAATGGCCCCCCATTTCAATAGAGGTAGTAGTTATTCAGTTAATGTCCGTCACCCATTTATCACCCATCATCAATCACTTATATGTCACGAAAGCAGGTTTTTTTTGTTGTCGAATTGTTCCTCTCTTAAAGTAGGCACAAAAACATACAAATAATGCTCCTTCTTCTCTTTCATCTTTTCCAACAAAAATCGCTGCCCCTTGAGAAGCAATAAAATGCAAATCGTAAACAATTATTGTTAGCATGGACCGTGCAACACGTTCCACAAATTGACATTTCTATGGACAGTCACAGTGTGGTGCGCCTGCGCCTGTGCACCGAAAGACTATCTCAATAGTTTCCTTTTTTTCCTACTGGTTGGTATGTCTATGTATTATGTTCATATTCATGTTCACCTTGGCGTAGTACAAACAGTAAGTTGTTTGTGATGACAGCAGCAACGTCTGGCAAATTTTACCATCAACTGGGGAACTGGGCAGCACAGCTATTAACTATGTCAGATCAATAGAAGTTTCAATGAATCGAAGTCAGAGTTTGGAAGAGAGTCGTTAAGTCGACGAATTCCAACAAGTCAATTGGATACACAATGTGACGTTTAAATGACAGCATCAAGTCACCAATATAACTGACAAACAATGACGACAACAACGCATCAACGGCATAGCTACGGGAATTAATTTGGCGTCATCGCATGAGCTTAAGACATAAATCTGTTCAACTTTCACCTTATTTTGTGGGATGGAACCTGATCGCATGTTTCATAGTTAATATAGCATCACCCACAACAAAATAGACGACGGACATTTATAGACCTAGATAGCTCACGAAATCAATTAAAACGGAACACAGGGATCACTTAGGGTTCATCTTTATTTTTTTTTAATAGAATTTTCCAACGAAGCAATTTCGAGCGCCATCAAATTTAATGCTTCTTTTGTCAGCTGCCCGCACGTCGTTCATATAATTGAGAAAATAAAAAGTTTCCCGCAGCTATTTTAATCGATATGAGCGGATGATGATGATGATGGTCATGGTGACCAAAAACTCGGTGACCAAAAACTCGGACTCCAGATTTTAGGCTTTGTATATTTTCTCTCTAAGAAGATAATTGAAAGTTAAAGGTCTTTTTGGTATTTCTTATCGAAGATCGCGTTGTTGAAGAAGATATTTTTTTTTTAGAATCTGAGAGTAGAAACAACAAAAAAAAAAGTGAGCGTTAGATGATGGAGATGCATTTTCTACATATACATATAATCTGATCTAGTGGCAGTCATTAAATTCTTATCTGGATCAATTTTTAATTTTCTTTTATGATGAAAGGATGGATTTTGGTGAGATTATTTATACAGACACACACACACAAAGAAATACCTTAACTTAAGCCATCAACGCCCTCAGTTTTATTGCTGTTAGCACTTATTTTTTGGTTGATAAACGATGTGTTATTATATGGAGATTCAAAATTAAGTTGTCAGACATGCTTTGATATAAAAAGAACAAGAAAGTTAAAATTCATATTGATTACTTTTTTATCTTGTATAAATTCATGGAAAGATCTTTAAAAAAATAAAATAAAACGCAAATGGACCAAACTTAAAATATAAATGCAAATTTGCATGTGATTATCACTTAATCAATGCACATCCACTGAACAGATCAAAATGTAGGAGTGCATAATTTAAAATAAATCTAAATGCATTTTTATGGACATAGAATATGTAAGCTAATTAAGCCTTGAATTAATTATAATTTTCAATTATAAAATCAAATTTGAAAAAAATCTACTTTTGGCATAGTTTTCTTCAAAAGTATTAAATTTTCCCAAGCACACATTAACAAAAGAAATTATAACAAATACTTTGTTATTTTTGCCTGTTTAAATCTTCTCAGCTGGAATTTTACGCTTTGAAGAAAAACGTTTACAGTCGTATTTATAAACCCATTCCAAATTATGTCTAACTTTGGAAAGCTGTCCAAGTCCAAAACCTTATTTATAATCATGTTCCATCGAGTGCCTAACTTAGACACTGAAATTGGTTGTCCAAACCTATTCTAAGGTGGGAACGTTCAATGAACCAAAAATTGAAAAATAATCTTCAAATAAACAAAATGTTCATCGAACGTATCCAAATGCTCACGAAATTTACAGATTACAGGGATGTGAGTGAGTGTATGAGAACATTTGTAGGCCACTGTTGGAATGCATTTATAAATAAAGTGATGTCCAACCATTTAGACAATGGCTAGCTGGACAACTGTCTAAGAGTGTTCTAAGGAAATCTAATCTGTTAGTGTATAATTATCAATTAAACAATTGAAAACGAAAGAGCTGATCTTCGAACGCGAAATAAGAGTCAATTGAAAATTTTGTTTATAAAATTAAAAGACAACTGTTTTTAAGTTCTTATTATAAAATAGTACCAATGCTTCGTGTAGAAATAAATATAATTCGAACAGATAAGGTAGGAGGAATGACATGGGATACTTTAAGATGATTTACTTTACTTACTTTCTCGCAAGACCCAACAAAACACAGAAAAGTTAGACTTTAAATTTGAAAAAAATTCCTTCATAAGCTGAATTTTGGTGAAGTGATTTATTTGTATGAATTTAAAATTTCCCAAAAGATACCCTAAATTTCTACCATGGCTTTTAATGTTGTGAGATGAAAGGGGAAAATTTAAGGTTATTATGTTGTTGCTCGAAAACAATTTTTTTTTTAAAGAAATTTCAAAAATCGATTCTTATGAAATTCTACATAGAAACGATTGTGACATTTTTTCCCATAGAAAGAATAGATTTTCAGAAAAAGTATTCAACCACGCGCGGAAATTGTTCATAGAGATGTTTAAAAGTACATTAAAACGAACAACTGATATTAGCCGTGTTTTGGTCGAAGTGTATAGAAACTCTGCAAAATTTTTAAACATTTTTTAATACAAATCATTTTTGGTTTATGAACAAGCAATAAAAAAATATTTATAATCACTTTTTTTGTTATTGTTTACATGTAAAAATTTTGCTAAGCTTGTTATTCACTTTTTCGAAAAACACGGCTATTATAACATTTTGCTCGAACGGGAAAAAAGTGTTTTTTAAAAATTTTGTAAGCAACAATTTTACACTTTAAAAAAATGATAATAATTATAGTTTACCTATTAACCTCCCTAAAAATATTTGTTCTAATCCAAATTGATTGTGCTTTGTAATAAAAATGGTCAAATCCTACAAATAAAGCCCTTCACATAAATTCAGCTTTGGCGTTTTTTTTTCAAATTTTTTTGTCCAATTTTCCTGAGAATAATCCTTTTTGTTGTTAGGTGGAATATAGGCTGGAATTTCATTACCATTACCAGACTTCTACTGGAATCGTCTTGGATACTCTAAATCCATAAAGTGCGAAGAAAAAAACTGTCAGCAGTGTTGACCATTTTGAAAAAGCCGATGTAATGATTTTCTGATTTTCTTGTAAATAGAAGTTTATATTTGGTTTTTCAGTGCGAGATTAAAGTTTAAATCGAATTAACTCACCAAATATGATTAGTTAACTCTGGATTTACTGATGTTCTGATGTTTTTTCCTCCTACTTATTTTTTAGGTCGATCCAACTCTCTACTACTCTCTACTGAAAAATTGTTTTTTGAGTTACTGTAAATAAATATATGTCCAGGGTTGATGAAATCTGGTTTAACACGTCTCCAAAAAACTGGGACTTAAAATAGTTTATAGTTCTTAAGGAAAAAAAAAATATTCTGTAAAATTTTTATTGATAAACATTTTTGATACATTTTTCTATTAAAAGTTATTTAAAAACTGTAGCAATATTTAAGTAAAAACTTATTGTTAAGGTTTATTGCACCTCATATTTGTCTTATAAAATAAAATGCACGACTAGGTCGCACGAACTTCATATGATTTAAAAAAAATTGTTATGGGAGCTTATATTTCATGCCGTCTGCCAAAAACGTAATTTAGTTTAAGGTGAGCACATAAATATGAACAATATTGCACCTTGTTGCACATATGGATGAAACTTAGATTTTAGAGTCAAAAGTTGTTAGAAAATCAATATAATTTTTAAACCAATTTTAAGAAAAAAAAATGAGTATGCAATTTTTTAGTACTTCTTAAGGCGTGGATTAAAAATTATTTAAAATCAGCTGATAATGTTTAAAAACTGTTAAATGCCAAAATTAATTAAAATCTAGTCGTTTTCAAATTATTAAGTTATTATTTTTAAACTTTTTTCAAAATCCAAACACAAAAATTTTTAAAATTTAAGTACACAAAACTTTTAAAACTTTTTGGAAGGTTTTCTATAAAAAATGGTTTCTTAGGGAGGTACCAATTTTTGCATTTATAACCATTTTTCAGACATTTTTTAAATGGCAGCATTTTGTTAAAAAAAATCCTTTTTTTTTTAAGTTGTGGGCACGTTTTTGCAAAATTTAAGATTCCCATTATTTGCAAAAAAAAATTGTATAGAAGGTACTGTTATTTTTAGTTCTAAAAAATGGCAAAAACATGTGGGGGAAATTTCCAAAAGACGCTATATGCACCAAGAATCGTATCGTAATATCAACTTTGATCAAAATCTCGAGATCGATTTTTTTACGAATAACAAGTTGTCATATACATATGTATGTATTGTAGAACCTACCTATAATAGGTAAAAATGAAATATTTGCCATTAAGAGTTACATAAATGCGAACAACTATATTTTTTAATATTTGTCTGATTTTTTAAATTCTACATCCCTATTAAAATTGTTAGTTATCAATTGATAGTTGATAAATATTTAAAACTGATATTTAATAAGCCAATTAAGAATGATGCAGACCGCCGTGAATTACAAGAAAAACAATAGTTATACTTTTTTTTCATAAATTAAGTTTGAGTAAAACAATTTTCAATATTTATCAACTATGAATTGATAATTGACAATCGTAATAGGGATGTTTATATCTAATTTGAAATCCTGTTGTCTTCGAAATAAATAATAGTATTTAATCGATTTTTTTTTGTAAAGAATCTCACGATTGAAAAAACATAATTTGTTTACAACATTTACCATTTAAGAATTATATTGTAAAAAAAAATAATATATTTGAAAAAGAATATATTTTTCCGACACTCCGATTAGTGGCGACTTTGGGAAGCTTTTTTGTAACGACAAAAAAAAAACTTTTACCAATTTTCAGCAAGATATGAATTTGTTCTAAGCTAAATAAAAATTTCATAAAATTTGTGTTTTTAAAAAATAGATTTAATTTCACTTTCATTGAAATCATTAATTTTAAAATAAGAGAATTGATTTTTGGTTTTGAAAAAATGTTGTTCAATAATGTTGTTGTATATAATTTTTACAATATGTATTATTTTTTTGTATTCCAATTTTAAGTACATTTATTTATTTACAATGAAAACCTCTACTTAAAAAAAAAAACAAACTCTTTCAGAAAACTAGATTCAATTTTAAATTTTTTTTGGTCCAGATAAAACAAACAATAAACAAGGACATACCTATAACAAGTTTCAAGAAAATAAATATCTTTGACATTGAACTTCGTATAGAAACCTTGTTTACTTTACCTGGATGTCTTTCCCTTAACTCATTTAAATAATATCCCGCAGCTCTAAATTCTTAGTCAGCAAATGGTGCGGTATTTCCTTTTTCTATAATATCATTTAAAGTATAAATACATATATGTATAGATATTAAAATAGCTCACTAAATAGAAATACCCACATTATCAACCAAATACCGACGATGGGAGAATGTACGAGTTAGTATACCGCATTAATGCATTCTATTATCACCCAACAGCTCATTTAATGTGCCTTTTTATAAGCAATCAAATGATATGCACGTTCGTCGGTTGGTCGATCGTCCACTATGTTCACTTTATGGGGTTTTGAATTTTTTTCTTTAATCTTCCATATATTCTTAAAGTCCACGTCGTCGATGAGGAGATAGAAGATCATTAAATTCCATCTCCTGGTTAACCAACCACGTTCTTGTTGTCCCTGCATCCATACAACTATAACTATACACATACGAATACGTGTCACCTTTCTTAATTCAGACACTTGTTTCTCCACACGCGGACTCATAAATATCCATGAATTATAAATAGGAAGAGGAAAATGGAAAATGGAAAATGCATTCAAAACCACGCGCGCTTAAACCGCATTGTGTGGGTCGTGTTGTTGTTTTTTGTGTGCGTTTGTTCGCCTGAGAATGACTGACAGAAAACGGGACGAAGGTTTATCAGGCACCACCAAGCAACAAAATATCCAGCACCCACACCTATAGGTGAACTTGCTGCCGCCGATACATCAAAAGCCAGTGATGTTAGAGTCGTGTTGTTATAGCTATAACGCAGTCATTCTTACCCAAAAAAGGAATACATACTTGTTCTTTGGGGCACTCGGACAACTCTAAGACTACGATTTAGAGAGAGAATTATGTTGGTGGCGCAACACTTCCACTTCTAGCCACCCATATGCTTCGAAAGACTGCATCTACTCGATGGAGAAATTATACCTGATGTAGCGCATGTCATCGCTTTTGGAACACGGCAGGAATTTTTTTTTTTTTATGGAATGCCCTCTTACCGACACTTGAGAGCCATAGACACCATCAGAAGACCCAGAGAGTCAAGCCAAAGCCAAGCCAATTAAAGTGCCATAAAAATAATTCATTCCCCAACAGCGGATGGGGTCATAAATGTTATACCAACTACACACAGTGTTGCACTCTGTGTTGCCACAGACCACTGCGCGCCGGAGGTATAGGTTATACATAAATAGGAGTTAGGTAATTCCAAGCTCAAAGTCGTTAAAGTCGCTATCGGGCGCTTCATGCAGCTCATATAGAATTGAAATTGGAAGAATATTATGGGATATAATATGAGCAAGCAAGTGAGCTCCTCTATGGACATAATAATGATGACGAAGACGATCGACCAAAGTATTCGATTACATAGTTTGAATGACTTGGATAATTCGAATATTGTGTTAATGTAGGATTGGACTAATTTTTTTTTTTCAAATGAAGCTCTTAGGAATATTTGTTTAGTACTAATTTTAAGTGGCTTATAGAAAGGCTTAGCGGCGGTAGCTATTATAGAAAGTTGGTAGTAAAATTTTGTTAGAATTTAACGGTTCTTAAATTATGTGAATAAAAAAATATAGTGACATTTCAAAATACATACAAACATTACACGTATTTTATTTGTTTTTTTTTTTTTAATTTTAACAAGAGAAAGTTATGTTTATATTTTGTACATAATTGATAATCTACTGGAAAAATAGTTAAGTTAGAATTTAAATTAAAAAAAAAAACAAACAATGCGAACGATGAAGGTGGTAGAAGCTCATTTAAATATACTTGTAAGAAATTATTGAGATCAAAAACAAAATTAATATTGGCTTCTTTGATTACAAAATAGGTTTGTGAAACGTCAAGTGAAAATTAATTTTTTTTTGCAGTAGGTATTTAGGTTGGTCCAGTCTGTGAATTTTTTTTATAAAAAACCGAAATCTCTCGCAATTGAAATGACTGGCATAGTGTGACTTTAGAAACTTAGATATTATGGTTTCTGAAGACAAGTATAAAGAACACTCTTAGTTGAAGATTTCAATATTAAATTGCAAGAAAGAAATTGCGGCGGTACATAGTTAATCAATATTACAAAAATTATATAATAGAGAACTTAAAAAATATTGGAACTTTAAAGACTTTAAATTTTCTGTCGTTTTCTTTTAATTTCTGCTAAAACCTCCAGTTACTTTCATAAGAGTATTTTTTTGTATTCTTTTATCCCAAAGCAAAGCGAAATATTCAGAATGATAACGAAACATTCACCTGTCAAATTTATTTTCATCAAATTCGTTGAATCGCTTTTTGGTTTGCCTGTAGGAAATCGACAATGACGAGAATAGACAAGAACGTGTGTTTGCTGATTGAATTCTGGAGTAGTTGGGAGCGAACATCGTTTTTAGCAAAAAAATCAATTTCAGCGAAGAGTCCTGTTTTTGGATGAACAGGAAGCAAAATTGCTCAATTTAGGATGATGTCACTATGCCAGAGAATTTTTTTTGAAGCTGCACTGCACGAATGTTGACTGCTTTTTGCTTTCTGTTGCTCTCAATACTTGTAGTGTGCGCTGAATATAAAAAAAATTACAAAATTTCAACTTTCAAGAGTTGTAAAGTAAGTAAGAATCTCAGATATAAGAAAATTGGGCGTGGTAGTAGGCGTTTTTTTTTCTTCTTAAGAACTGTGCATTTCATAATTTTGCTTCAAGAGAGATTTATTATAAATTTTAAGCCTTCTGAAAGCGTTAAATGTACAAAAATAAAATTCTTTTACAGGGTGCCCCAAAAGTAGGGGCTTTTCAAAATTTCAAGAAAACAGCCTTTAATCAAAAACCTTTATGATTCAGTTCAGACGAATTACCGAGGTCATGACCAGTTTCAGTTTAAACATCCTATTAATTTTGGGACACCCTGCGTAAAAAAAGTGGGCATAGTAGTGGGCGTAGTAGTTGGCAAATAAAACACATTTCATGCTTTAGGTTGAGGAGAGACTTAGTATACATTTTCAAACTTCTAACGGCTACATGTAGAATATATAAGGATAAAATTCTTATATAAAAAAGTGAGTGTATCTACTAGTGGGCGTGGTACAGTGGGTGGTACAAAAAATACATTTCATACTTTAGGTTGAAGAGAGCTTAATTAAAAAAATTTAACGTTCTAAAGTCGTTCAATAAGGAAGCAACTAAAATAGAATAAAAGTGGGCGTGGCAGTTAGCGGAGACTTATACCTCTTTCTGCAAATTCTCACTGTATAAAGGAACAATATCTATTAAAATAAAATTTTACCGAAATTAGTTTAGTTCTTTTCAAGTCTATATCTAAGCCTCATACAGATTAACATTAGTTTTTATATACATATTATAGATAGATAGATAGACAGATAGATATAAAAGATATAGATAATATAATAAAGATAACCATTATAAGTATTTAAAGTCAGAATTTGCATACCCTTAACCCTAAAGGCATTTAGTAAAGATCCTCTGTTAAACCTGCTAATGACAATTTCAAAAAAAAAAACTACTAAAGAATAATTATGAAAATATTTTCATTCTACCGCATAATTATTGACAAACCGCTTCACATTTTTAGCTTATAACTGCTCATTATGCCCATATCATACTCCTCCTATAAATTTCATGGTCGTTACTTTACTAATTACCAATCAAAAAGCTTTAATCACATAAATTTTACAAAAATTATTCAACTCGATCTCGATGGCAGAACACGTTACATCCCGCAGGCGTTACAAGCTTTCCATGACCAAAATACACACCACATAAATTTATGTATGTACCTCAATTGCACTTTGCCATGTTGTTACATTAATTTCCAAAAACAAAAAAGAAGTTAAAAACAAATAATTTCCTGGTCAATTTATTTCGAAACCACGACCGCAACTTTAAACACAAAAAAAAAAAAAACACAACAATCAAGGCATCACTTCACCATTTAATTAACCTTTTCTGATGTATGTAGGTATACCTATAGTAGAGTTACCCCCGGAACATTTTCGGTAGCACAATCCAACATACAACTCAAAACAAATAAACTATACAATCCCGTCATATGATGTTCGAGAGCCAGATAGAAGGTAAAACGTGATTTGTATCACTTGAGACATGATCCTCTGAAGAATTCCTGAGGACCAACTGGCCTGGCCTGGTCAGGCTATACCACCATCATTGAATCGACAAACCTCAATGAAGTGAATCGCATTTTGGATTGGAGACTGTTTACCACCATAATCGTTGTGGTTGTATAGCTTTACATTGTGAATGAAACTGGTTCGACTGCCGCGTGCTGCATGCGCAGCACATTCGTCAAGGCAGAATTTTTTGGATAATTGTGGACCACTCAGCATATATACATTTTTGGGTGGCCTCCATCAGACTTCCAAGACTCAATGAAGACCTTCCATATGATATGTATGTTACACGCAAAGAAAGAGGATGCAACATATTTTGCATCTGTTCGCTGCTTGAAACAAATTGCCAAACATGCCACCTACCTCGTACTCGTCGTCGTCGTTACCGCGCACGAGAGAAATTTTAAAGACATATTCCCATAGCGTACATTAAAATTGTTTTACAACTTGTAACACAAAGAATGTCCATAAATGTAGGTACCTATGTGAAGACGACCACCAGCACCATCACCATCAAAAATCTAACTCTATATATGCTGGCTTGTCATACATTTTGTGTCTTACAAATTACGAGTTAAATTTGTGATTTACCGCTTTTGGACTATAAACTAGGCATCTTTATGGCTTCGACTATAAACTCTAATTGGCATTTGATTCGATCAAATTGGAATACCTATCGATATAACTTATACAACAATGCAATGTTTAAAAACAAAAAAAAGAGATGGAACAGAATTGTTTTTTTTTTTTAAGTGATTTACTGTCTTGAGACCTAAAGCGCAGTGAAAAATATAAAATATGAAGTCGTAAATCGTTTATCTTTGGGTACCTATTGGGAAAGACCATCATAAATCCATGAAGTAGGTGTTTGAAATTTTCATTATTATTCACAAATGAACCACAAATGGTTTTGACCTAGAAGCTATATTGCTATGCATCTACAAAGGTTTTAAGTTCCGATAAATTATAGATATGTACAACTCAGTAGGAGGACCAGTCACAAATTTGATTGAAGTATCTAAATTTTTACGCAAACCTTTTGAAATATGTCAAGGAATGATGTCACTGAACTATACAAATGGCTTTTTGGTGTAGGTACTGTACCGGAAACAGTCGATCGGAAGTATAGGGAATAGAAAAAGCTAATTATGTTATTTTACTATAACAGGTCTGTTTCACTACTGTTTTGGAAAAGTCGGGGAAAAAATTCGAGGATTATTGTAATTTTTGACCAGAAATGAAAAGTAAGGAAACGCATTTGGGATGTTTCTGATTTGTTTCTGGGTAAACGTCACATTTGACAACCGAAATAAGATTTTTTTTTCTCATCCGCGTTATCCCGTGGTATTCCAAATCTATACCCAAAATGTATTTCTTTACTTCTTTCTGGCACAAAATACAAGAAATATTCGTTTACTTTTTTCGTTTACAATTTTTAAAACCTGAAAAAATCCCCTCCCCACTTTCTTTTTGAAAACTATTTCAAATTGAACATTTTTCGTTACTTTTTCACTGCGACCATTCTGAATCTAAATAAATTTATTTTTTTACTTATGTATAGGTACTAATGGCAAGTTATGCATTCGTAAGAAAAATCGAACTCGAGATTTTGATCAAGGTTGACATTACGACGAAAAAAGTGGGTCTCGCAATTCTGTCTGTCTGTCATTTCGGCTGTAGCCTAAACGGGTTGATCGATTTTCTTTAAACTTGGTACCTAGAGTTTTTTTGGTATTCCCCCAGACGTTTTTTTCATTTATACTAAGAACAAAAATAACGGTACCTGCCGTAAACATTTGTTTACCAAATTATGAAAATCTTATTTTTCTCTAAAACGTGCACACAACTTAAAAAAAAAATCTGTAATTTTTTTACAAAAATGTTACCATTTTTTGATTTTCGATTTTCTCAAAAACAGTTCAACTGATTTTGATCGACATTTTTTTATATAGAATGTTTACAATAATGATAAAAGTATGGTGTACCAAAATTTTTAAATTTTTCTTTAATTTTAAAAAAAAAATTTTAAAACATGTTTTTGTTGGATTTTCAACATTTTTTTTTTTGAGAACTTAATAATTCGAAAACAACTTGGTAATCAGCTGAACACGCCTAAAAAATGACATTTCGTGCAAACAAGTAAGCAAACATACCATTTTCACATTTTTCATTGTCAAAGTGACATTTGGAGTTAGAATGATATTTAAAAAGTTAAATTTTAATAAAATGTTAAAAAAAAGATAGCGCAATGCTAACTCGTTTAAAATTAGGAAAATCCTTTTTTTAACGTATAGCATCTTACTAAAAATGCTTTAACATCGTAGTTAATCGTCTTAATTTTTTCGCCAGAGTTTTTAACTTACACAAGAAATGTTTAAAATTTCAAGCTGAAATTTGTATGTTTCCATGAATTTACTCTCCACAAACAGCTTTGTCGGAATTTTTGTCGACAAAGTGAAAATCTAATTTCCCGGGGCTAAGAGCCGTTTCTTATAAAAAAAAAATTCAAAGTTAAAATCGAATGTGTGTTATTTTCGAGACTATATTTTATGACACTGCATTCTATTATTGGTTCTGTAGTCCTTAAAGCACGTTTTGTAATTGATTGATACCAATATTTTATCCTAATTTATTATAAAAAACCTATATATAGAATATTTGTATCCATTTAGACCAACTGTACCAACACTGTTTGTATATAAATCAACTGCACCTTAAATTTAAACTATAAATGCAGTTCAATTTATTTTCCCTTCAAGTTTTTTAAAGCATTTTCATACTACAAATCAATTTCCAGCTAATTTATATCTGATTGTTTCCGCTTTCCGTTTATATGTACAGTACATATCGAAATAAAATAAAATACTCATTTCCTTAGCCGCATTTGATGTTGTCATTGACTTCAAATAAACATGGTTAAGTCCATAAAGCAAAGTTCAGCTCATAGATCGTAGCCCCTAAGCACTCCATTAACACTGAGCCCCATAACGTGTAGGTGTTACTAACATTCTACTTGGACATGCGGACATTTCTATATACACACAAGCGTAGACGATCAGTTTGGTATTCAACTGCAAGTCAACCGTGTTATGTTGCACTTAGAAATCGCCTTACCTTTCAATCTATTGCTATATAGCTAAGGTTTGGAATATATTCCAAGTCGAATTGTAGCTATTAAATAATTATAAGCTAGACTCTAGTATTTTAGATACTGCAACATCTAACTTTGTCTAGGTAGATAATAAACGCCACACCAATTCAATTGAACTCGCGTTCCATGCCACCAACTGTATGATTAGTGTGATCTATGCCGCCAAATATATACAAAAGATCTTAAGGGCACGTCTTCGAGGTAAACAAACGCCCTGACTGAAATCCATTAGATTTTCGCCGCGCTCCAATTGGTTAATATGATTGGATGTCTTGACTTTTGTATCTTGATGAATAGAACTACGAGTTGTGTTATTTATGTTTAACATGTTTTTGTTCGGAAATGTTTGTAATTCACATGGCGCATGTGAGACGTGATTACAAGAAAAAATTGTGTTATGATGTGATTTAAATGTTTTTTTTTAAGATAACGCGTTATGAGGCCCAATGGTAGATATGGAAGTCATGTTTTATAAATTTATTGATCGTTATATGTAGATTAACTTCATAATAATTGAATTGATAAAAAGGAGTACCCTATATAAAATACCATAGTAATATAAAAGCATACAATTATTCAAGGTAAAAGAGTTTCTATTTGAACACTCTCTGTGTTGGGTGTGCAGCGTGAGAAAACTTAATTTTTATTTTACAGGTAAATAATTGCCATTAATATTTTATTATTATTCAATACTAAAAGTTGACATACCTATAGATAATAATAACATTGATAACACACAGGTGCTAATAAAATTATTTAGAATATTAAAATAAAATGCACGAATTGATCAGATGAACTTTCTCTTGATGTGGTTCAAAATTATAATATGTAGCTCTATAATATTCCAAATGTTTGCCGTAATGGTTCAATAACGTTATGATATATTGTTAAGAGAGAAAGTATAAGGAAAATCAGAAGTACTTCAAAAATGTATTGTTTTTTTGTGCGTATCAAAAAAATGGAGCAACATTTTTAGATGATTTATTACGATGTTAAAACATTTTTAGTATGATGCTATAGGTTAAAAACTGAATTTTCAAAGTTTTAGACGAGTAAACATCGTAAAATATATTTTAAAAATTTTATTAAAGTAAAAATAACCAAATGTCTGTTTTATCTATTTAGTATCACACTAACTCCAAATGTAACTTTTGACAGTTCAAAATGTAAAAATGGTACGTTTGCTTACTTGTTTGCGCCAACTGTCATTTTTTAAGGCATTTTCAGATGGAGTTTATTCAGAAAATAGGTTTACTATGATACTAGTTTAAAATTGTTTAAAATTAAGAACATTTTAGTAAAGAGCTTTAAAATTAGAAAATTGTTAAGTAGTATCAAGCTAATACCTTAACATCAGAAAAACACCACAGGTTTGAGGGGTAAGGAATTTTAGTGCCAGGCTAGGATTGCGGTACTAAATTAGCACCAAATTAGCACCAAATTAGCACTTAATTCCTGCATCATTAGAATTTCGAAAATCAGTTCTGGTGTTTCCAGCTTGACGGACCTAAAAGAGTTAACTGTCTTAACCGTGAAAAATGTGCTATTTAGTTTTATTAAATAAACCATATTTCCATCAATTTGAAAATAGTTAGACAATGTCTAACTAACTAATCTTAAAAACTAAAATCTAAAAAATACAACTGTATATTTCCGTTACTTATGCGGTTTTTTTTTTTTAAACGGAATCTCACTTAATTTGGTTTAGAAATTTGATCAAAATAGTTAAATCCGCTTTTAAGAACATTAAAAAAAAAACCGCTCTCACTACAAAAAATACAATCTCACGAATCCAAACTAATTGGTGGCGCGATAGTCGAGTTATTTACAAACTCTTTAATAGAGCAAAATTACTCATTATGGCAATGCCGAAGTCATAATGTGCTTGATTTGGGCCATTTGGCCCTTTGTTTGCCTTGATGGGCTAACAAGAAATAACCCGCATATTCTATTGAGTACACATTCCATCTCAAAATCAACAATGTGTTTCCCCCTTAAAAATTTCACAAAATAAAACTGACCCTGAATGCATTCATTCAGGCAGTTTTATTTTCAATTGTTGTTTTATTTTCAATTGTTCCTGGTAGGTATAAATCATTTTTTTTGTTTTGTGAAGAAACAATAATAAAATATTCATAATCACTTTATTTTTGTTATTATTTGCGAGTACAAATTTAGTTGAACTGACTACTCACTTTTCCAAAAACATACATACATATATAATATAAATAAAATATTTTGGTCCTATATTTTGTTTCGTTTTTCGGAAAATTTTCTCTTACGGGTTGTGGCCAGCAATTTTTGGAAATGGTTCAATAAAAATGGCTTTCAATATTTCTTTGTGGCAACGCTTATATTATGATGGTTGAGTGTCAAAAAAGTTCATCAATAAAGGATAAACAATCGGGGGAATATTATTGGTGCAATTTCAATGTTATCACAAATGGCGATCATTCTTTTTTACGTCAGGTAAAGTTGAACCACATTTTCTAAGATTCTACTTATGATCATGCTAACATTTTGCCGTTTATATACATATATCGATGTTTTATTTTCTACAAAAAAAAATAACGATAAAATAAATGCTATTTTGAATCGATGAAACAAATGTGCACTCTGGCGTATACGAACTTTTCTTATTTTATAGAATTTTTAAAAATCGTATTGCATTTTTGTTTGTAAACGATAAAGATTAGTTTATGTCAATTGAAATAATATTATTTGAAAAAGTGAATAATATTGAAATTTTGTTTATTTGGCGGCTTTTTTGGTCACAATGGATGTAACGGGTGATTTTTAAGCTGGTTTGGTTTTGGCAACACTGGTTTTGACATCTGACGTGTGTTTAGTACCTTGTGTCACTGTCAAACAGCTTCAGTTTGGTTTGCAATTTAACCATGGATCGTCTTACAAATGAACAACGCTTGCAAATTATTGAATTTTACTATCAAAATTCGTGCTCGGTTCGAAATGTTGTTTATCGAAAAATTGTGTTCAGCGATGAGGCTCATTTTTAGTTGAATGGGTACGTAAATAAGCAAAATTGCCGCATTTGGAGTGAAGATCAGCCAGAAGCATTGCAACAGCTACCAATGCATCCCGAAAAAGCCACTGTTTGGTGCGGTTTATGGGCCGGCGGCATTATTGGGCCATATTTCTTCAAAGATGATGCGAATCGCAGCGTTACTGTCAATGGTGAACGCTACCGAGCGATGATAACAAACTTTTTTTTGCCCGAAATGGAAGTTCTTGACTTGCATGATATGTGGTTTCAACAAGACGGTGCCACATGCCACACAGCACGCGAAACAATGGCGCAATTGCGAGGCGAGTTTGGTGAACAGTTAATTTCACGTTTCGGGCCGGTCAATTGGCCGCCTAGATCGTGCGATTTGACACCATTAGATTGTTTTTTGTGGGGGTATGTCAAGGCTAATGTCTATAGGGACAAGCCCGCTTCGATTGACGCACTGGAAGCCAACATCCATGCCTTCATTCGTGAGATACCGGCCGATATGTGTGAAAGAGTATGCCAAAATTGGACTCAGCGGATGGGCTACCTGAGACGCAGCCGCGGTCAACATTTGCATGAAATTATCTTTAAACATTAAATTGCAAGGTTCAAACTATCGATTCAAATAAATATTTCATTCATTTTTTCGAATTTTTTGTGTTTTTTTTTTAAAAAAAGTTCTAAACCTCTTAAAAAATCACCCATTATATGGCAATGAAACAAAGAAGTTAAAATTAGCTTCCCCGAACGTTTCGGCAGGGGTTGCTGAAAAAAAATTATCGAGGGATTTTCCAAAAATATTAAATTTAAAGAAAATTGACATAACCTCAACGAATCCATTTGTATCTACATCTATACAAAAATTTCATATTTGACAAAATTAGTTATTTAAATAAATTTGCCGAATTTCGAAAAACAAAATAGTTAAAGTAATTTTTTTGTTTGTTTGTTATTGTAATAGTTTTTAAAATTCATTTCTGGGAATCTAGTTTATCTAGTAGGTATCTTGTATTCATACGAAAAACGATATAACAATTTTTTTCTAACAAAAACATGTTAAGATTCAATCCTCGCATACAGATTTGAAGGTTAAGTCGGAATTGTCCTTAACCTCTTATAATTTTAATGAAAAAAAAAAACAAACTGCTGATTTGTTTATTTTGCTTAACTATTGTCCAGAATAACAAACTATTCTTTTTCTAAAGTCTTAAATTATGGCTTTTGTTTTTTATTTCATTTTTTTTTTCTTTTTGTTTTAACAATAGCTTCTTCATGCCTAGTTAAATCTCTTGTCACAATCGATTTTCTCAAAAGACAATCCTACGTTAAATATCAAATATACAAAAAAAAAATAAACAAAATGAAATGAATAAAATAACAATAACTCACCAGAAAGACAATGTTAAAGATATGCAGCATACACTTGATCAAGCTGATACTCCCACAACAATGGTTGTGGCGTTTTCGCTTTGTTGTACTATAATGTGACATCTTATCGACAACGACGGATGACGTGTTTTGTTTTTGTTGTTGCTATTGTTATTGTTGTTGTAGTTGTCCTGGAAATCTGATGGGAAAATTGAGTTTTTCCTCTTTAAAGACAGAGAAAAATCTATCCTTTCTTCGATCTTTTTTTTCTTTCAACGCAGCTCTTATAAGAGAGCCTTAACCTTGAGATAAATTGTATAATCTAAATATTCAAATTCACCAACAAACATTCATCTACAAGGTACTGATCCCAATAGGTTGGATTGGATAGTCCATTTGTGTTCCATCATAAGCCTTCTTTTGCTAGAAAAGATTTTAGATTTTTCTTAGCCACAACTTTTCAACCCCTTTAACCTAAATTTTAATGAATTCCATATTTGGAATGTTGGCGCTCTGGCTCTAAAATTTATGGTTATTTTTTTGCACGCTGTTTTTTTTTTTTTTTTGCTTCGGTATCGGTCGCGATTCAAGACTTAGGTATAAATGTATATGCGGTTCCCGAAAAAGGAAAAAGGTGTGCTCCTAATTGGCTGTTTGCCAAGATTTATTTTTTTTGTTTTTGTTGCTTGTCCCGTTCCGTTTTCTTTTCGTTGCTTTTGTATTTGGAAGTTTATTCAATTATTCGATTGATTGCACGTTTGACGACGACGACGACGATGATGATGGTGACTTGAGGGGATCATTCATTATTTGAATTGATGGCGTGCTATATGCCACCATGACGTCGAACGTTGTCGTTGTTGTCTTTGATTTATCACCAAAGGTATTGAAAAACAACAACAACAACAAAAATATATATATTGTTATAAGGTTAGCAAATATTTCACAGATTCGACGACGACAGCTTGCTTGTGTGATGTCTTATTGCCTGTGCTCGCGAGGAACCGCGTGATATCGTGATCTGATTTTTGATTTCTGATGAACCTAAGGCGGAGATTTTATGGATTAATCAATTAGGCTGAAGCACACAATGATGATCAAATGGCGCCCTAATCTGAAATTTAAGGAAAAAAAAGAAGATTATAGGTTTTTCAATCTCAAGACGAATATAGTGTAAAATAGTTCAAAGGAATTTATTTTTGGAATGACATTATATCGATCTCTGATTTGATTTCGTATACCTATAGCTTTAAAGTATGTAGATTAGGGGGTTTGGCATTAAATGAGGATTTTTTGTCAGCAACTTGGGAGGTCAGAAATGGGATATGGGAACAAAAACAAATGGGAACAATGCGGAAATGATAAAAAAGGCAAAATCTAAGATCTTTATGTTGTTAATTTATATTTAAGTGGCGCTGAAATTTTTAATGGCCTTTATTATATATATGTAAATTATAGTTACATATTTATAAACTAAAGTAAGGCAACCGTTAATTATTTGAAAGAATTCAAAATCAGACCAATTAAATTGATTTTCCATAAAGTTATCAATTTTTTTATTTTCAAAATATTTAATTGGTATTTTGATGTGGATTTTTTTAAAGATTTTTGAGAAGGCAAACGAGAATAAGATATCGGAATCTTTTCTTTAAATAATAGTGATAGCTTAGCTTGTTGAGATAATTTATTACCTTTTTTAAGTTAAAACTTATAAAGGTATTGGTAATTTTTTTTAAATTTATATTTCGTATTCCCAACAAGATAATAGATAAGGGCAAACCTTATTTCACTGCCGATTCAAATATTCAAACCCTTTTTGATAATCTTAATGATTTTCCGGTTTTATTTTACCTGAGAAATATCATCGCAAGTTTTGGATTTCTTAAAAAAAAATATAAAAATAAATCTTGATTTAATCTGATTCCTACAATTCTGTGTGTTTATTTGCCTTAAAAATGTCCTTTAAATTTAAGATATATAATATTATACATATCAACATTTTCAACATGACTATCTTTTTGGATTCGATATTTTTTTTTTAACTCAAGAAAATTATCATGTAAAATTAAACAGATATCAGGTTGTAATTTTTCAACATAATTAATCCTTTCAAATATTTAACAAGTGCCAAAATTTAAATGTCGTGTTAACACAACACCAATTACTTGAAAAATCTACATGACACATTTTTAGCTTTGTACTTCCTTGAATAACTAGTTATCTTGTTAAAATAATATGACAATTTAGATAAATTAACAATGTTAATATGAAAGGACTTGTCTGTGTAGTTTTCATCATTTAGGATCCAATTAACTTAGCAGCATTGTTGAGCTTCAAGCTAACTAAGATGAATTAACATGGTAAACTGTAACTTTAACAATGTCCCTTTTAGCTAAGATGACTCTTTGTTAAATCAATCCTCTGACAATGTTAATATTGCACAAGAAAAAGAATTAAATCACCATTGAACAGTGAAAAAACAACTCAATTATGACAAATACTAGGTCTTTGCTCACATCTAGACCGGCAAATTTCGTATCATGGACGCAAAGAATTTAAATTTAATCAATATTATTTTTACAACATAACCGGTATTTTATACATCAACAACATAATCTATTTGTTAACCGTTTAAATGGACAGTTAAATGGCCCCTTTAACAGACGACAAGGTCAAGTTCTTCAGTTAAAAAATAGTAAAAAATAACAATGTTAAATGTTAAGTTAAACAGCTCTGCTGGTTATCGTCAAATATGTGACTTTCTCATCAAATATTAACTATGGCAGGTGTGATGCAAATGCAACATTATACAAGAAACAACCTTGCATATTTATACGGCATAATATGCTATATGCATGCCTGGAACTCATTTATCAAAAAAGATAATCCACAAATCGATACAGACTCTCTAATTAAATACCTGACAGATGTCAACTTTAGAGCAAATTTTAAACTTGCACGCAATTTCCTTATATATTTTTCTAGCCTAGCCAGTCTCATGGATTGACAGTAATTTTTTTCCCATCACACGTATGTACATAGGACGACAGCATTAACGATCTAATCCTTTCTCTTCAGCAAACACTGACGTTCATCGTCCAGCTTCGTTGCACTACCACTATACCACCACACCGCTCTGCTGTTGCAGGCCGTCTGTCATATTCAAGTTATGAGACGATGATGATTTGCGATGCGATGCGATGCGATCCCGGCATGTGGCTTCATTTGCAAAAACCAACAACCAAGCTACATTTCTACGAAAACAAACATCGAATAAAATTAAATTTATTTTGATGCTAAGCCGTTGGCACACGCTTTCCAGTGTTGCTAAGTCATTCGGAAGAGAACTTCACACCAATTCGCATATATAAGTATGTATGTATAGATATCCTCGCACTATGCGCCGTCTGACATTTGTCTATTAGCAACTGTCATTTATGCATGCGAGGTGGTTTAAATAAATTTGAATTCACGCAGTGACCACGAAATGCTTTCCTATATTTTCTCATATAGGCATATAAGATTGCGTGTATTTAATTCAAGCGGGTGGCCAGAAGAAGGAAGGTTAAAGAAGGCGGTGAAGGCGTGTGACTTGTGTGTACTCCCATGGTTTCTTGTTTAAGCTAGACTAGATGACTGTATAAATATATGTATATATTTGCCGTAAGTTGTTATTAGTTTGCGTGCAGTAATGATGATGAAAACGATGAAATATGGCGAATCCAGTGACACGTCTTGTTGAGGAGGGAGAGGGGTATAGGGAACAACAGTGGACACAAATGCTACAACTTTATGTTGCACAGTGCACACAGTTGACAACATATACCACCATAAATGGAAATTAATAACTGCTTAGTGGCAGTGACAGCAACAAACAGCAAACTTTCACTAACATCGCCAGCTTTATGTCACAGAAAACTCCTCAAGCGTCTGACAGTGCAGAGACAGCGAGTGTGTTTTTTTTTCTAATTTTATTTTCTCAGCTATATACATCAGAAAGAGAGACTCTATATAACTGAACCAGACTGTCATTTTTGTCATTTTTGCCAACTAACATCCCGTAACCAAAAATGACATATCTAGTGTCACCTCTATAATAGAGAACCGGATGAAATGCAATATATTTTATATAAATTGTGAAGAAGTGTGGTTGAAGTGGCAACAACGGTGCGGTGCGGTTCAGCAATAACACGGCATCATCTATGAATGAGAGTATCTGCAGTCTATATAAACTGTTCGATTCTCGTTCTATATTGCTTTTGCGGTTTGTTAGATATGCGTGTGCATCGTCAAAGACCTTATAAATGCGGATTCACTTCTCATTACACGCACTAGTAGTGATGTAGTGACAGTCAAGTCCAACAAACTCCTGTTGCGGCGGTGGCGGCGCAAACGTCTTCTTCCATTTTGAGTTATGTTGTAAATCCGCTGCTGCCATCAACCGACCAGGCCGCAGCAGCCATATATGCGGGATTGTTGGTTTATATAAAATTGAGAATGAACGAGTCACGCGGGCCACATAATACTCAAAAGTACGCTGCTGTTGAGACTGCTGCTCTGGTTAACATTGTTCTCGCATTTGCTGATGTCAATGATGGTGATACTTACACCTCATACCTATACTTATTCTATACTTATTATAAGAGGTACACATGCGATTTGAAAAAAAAGCACGAAAACCACAAATCCATAAGAACACTATAAATAATATGGCAGGGATTGAGTGCTTGAAAGGAATCATCTTCACATCAGAGTTCAGAATTAGAATTGAATGAGTATTAGTGCTAGTGAAACAGTGGGAGCTATTTTTATACATCCAGTAAAAATATAAAAATTTTATTGTTCCAACTTAAAGGGAAATCGCAGAAGAAATAGAGTCCAACAGCGTTTTAAGCTGGAACCACTTTATAGGTGTATTTTTTTGCCAATCTCGGAGAGAATTGGTTGAAAAAAAATGAAATCGGGGATAGACAAAATTTGACAAAATAGACAAAATTTGACATTTCCTAACAAACTATCTATAACATAAATAATTTGCGCTGGTAATACAGTTTTTCCCTTTCACACGAGAAAACTAAGTTGCGAGTATTTTTAAGTTTTTGGAATAGAAGGTCCCCCAGGTAAGAGAGTGAACAAAATCGCCCCCATAATCAAAGTTTTGAGTAGATTTTTTTGACAATTCTTGTAACATTATAATGTAGCGGACTTTCAACTAAGTAATAAGCAATTTATGAAAACGTCAAAAAATCCCCAGAAAATTGTTTCCTTGTGTGAATGAGACTTAAGACAATGTGAGCTGTCAATTTTTCTTACTTGTTCTACGTTGTGGAGCCCACTTTTCTTATACCAAGGCAAAAGTGAACGAAAACTGGACGAGACACAGCAATGCGATAAATTCATTCTATTCAATATATTTTCTACTATAGTTCTAAATTCATACGGGAACCCTGTATGGGAGGGTATGTTTGACGCAAGAAACAATCGCTTGACACACCATGGTTGTTCCGATTCCATCAAGCATTGTTGTAAAACATGCTAGTCCATGTAAACCTCTCCTATCCGATAAAATCAATTACGGTATCACATTACACAAACCTAAAGATATATATTGCACAGGTAGTCAAAGTTTAAAGTGTCAAAAAACTAAAAATGACTGTTCGAGTGCCCACACGCAACATTAGAAACAACAACAAAAACAAAATAAGACAAGTAAAGGGGCACTGGATTCATCATTTTCCCACCATAATTCCTCGATTTTGACAGATGCGCGGAACTGAATCAAAACGCTACAGATATTTATTTGAATCCTAAATGGACAATATCTTTGTGTGAACTGACAAAAAAAAATTAAAAGCAACTTCGTGTAAAAAAAGCTCTCCTACCTATAACTGCATCGCATCGTAACATATAAATAAAATACAACTGTACCTTTAAAAATTTCGCTCGGTATTAATGCTGACGTGCTAATTGTAGGAAAATCTCTTAACATTCCAACCTCAAGGCATCCGATTGAATTTCATTGCACTTCGGAATTGGATTTACATAAACTACTTACCATGTTACCGGCTGCTGCTGGTAAGGTGGTGGTGGCGGTGGTGATGGTGATGGTGTGGCAAAGCAGCAGTTACACAAATAACACCAAGCAGAAAAAAAAGAACATACGAGTAGAGTCATGCATATCGAATAGTTTTTCCATAGCCTGTGGGCTGTGGTAGTGGCAAGAGATGCTTTGAACTTTCAACATCAAGCCCAACACACACATACACTGAACAATCGAATAGATCAAATTACAGAAAATGCAACGAACTTTATAATCGTATTCCCATCAAATAAATGATCATTTACAGATATTTTAGTAAGTATTCCATTGATTTCATTAATTTTTGTTAAGTTTTTTTTTTTTTCTTAAAGTCTTATTAGGCCTTAAGGCAGCAGAGCAGAGCAGATTGTTATATTTTTAACCCCATTTACAACATTCAACTCTTTTTTAAATTAAATTGATTCCGAGCAAAATAGTTTTTCGGTTTCCGTATTGAGTGAGACCCCATCTGAGCTGAAGCGGTTTGGTGCTTTGAAAACACTGTCTGCATTCGCTGTGTGACAGCTCTTTATAGCTATCTCAAACAAAAACAACAAAACCCCGCGAGAAACGTTTTCCTTTCTATCCGTATAATTGGTTTAATTTAACTTCGGCACAGAATTACTTCAATCAAAGTTGATTTTTATTGGATTTTAATTTGATTGATGTAGTGGCTCTCATGAAATTATGATGATGATGATGATGATGATGACGATGATTATGATGATTGTGTCTATTTTATTCTGAGGCATTGAGATTATATGAATTAAATGAATAGTAATTTTGTTTGGAAATCACTGTTCGTTTTAGAAAATTGGAACAGAGCTTCTGTTTAATTTTAAATGAAAATGTTTAGTAAAAATGTTATGTCATTATGCAATTATTGAACATTTTATAGAATGCGCTCATAGCAAAACAATTAATCATTGGAGAAGTAGGTATATAGACACATTAAGGTTGATGATAATTGGCACTTTTATAGACATCAGACTTGTCTGAAGAAGACGTCATTTATACAATACAATAAGAATTTTGTATTTATAGAAAGTTTTGACATTTAGTTTGAGAGTCGATATAGATATACATATATATATGTATAGCATATGAATTGCAGAAAATATACATAGGTGGAATTTTGTTTGATGAATGATGCGGCTTTACTAACGTATATATAACGCTGACGTGGAGAGTTACAGAACGTAGGCATATCAGTGGCGAGGCGTCCATATAACTCGATTCCTACCGACTTACCTTTTACATTTTCTGCTATACAACAATGTTTACTAAATACGAGCAACATAAAGCTTACGGGATAAACCTAATATGTATCTATACATATCTATACAACCTGCACACTCCACCACTCAATTGAAAAGCCACACACGAAAACACACACACCTCATTATCATTAGTATGTGTATTCTGTCAACACTCTGTGCATAGCCAAAGCAAAGCAACCCGAAATATGTCGGGTTATAAAATCTGTCGCTAGATAGAACAAATTTATTTCCTTTCTCTTTTCTTCCTTATGATTTTCTGATTTTGACTCAACTCTGTTTAACACACGCTCTCTTATGCAAAAGAATAACACGCTTTTTTCCGACTTATTTTGTGATTTTTGTGAGTATCTTCTACCGCTGCGCTGTGCTGTGGTAGATTAATTGAGTAGGTCAGTTCTCTAAGTTACTTAATGAGTTTCTGAGTTTGACTCGTCTCTGTACCCCTTTCTTATGCAAACAAATAACACGCTTTTCTTCGACTTATTTGGTGAATTCTGTGTGTATCTCTTATCGTTGCGCTGTTGTTTAACAACAGCAAAGGCTGTTAAACAACAGCAGTCTGTAGGTATTAAATGAGCTGATAAAATTTGCTACCGTTTAAAAAATGAAAATTCAGTTGGTTGCTTTTAATGTTCAATATTTTCTATTTTTTAATCCAGATTAATAATTATTTATAGAAAAATTTTATTTATTGGCTTAGTTTGTCTTGGAAAGCAGATCTGCCATATATTATTTAATATTGGCTACGTATTAATATGTTTAAGAATGCATTTACGTTTGCAGGTAATTAATTTTTACATCGACTTACCTTTTGAAATTATTCACGCCTCGCCACTGAGGCATATATTGCAATTCCTGACGACCAATTTATGTTCTCAAATTTTAACGCAAATTTTATTATCTTAACATTAATTAAAATAAGTTTTCTACCATTTTATCTAGTTTTTGTGAAGAATTTAGACTTATTAAATGTTTTAAATCCCATTTGTTCTTTTATTCGTCGGTCGCTTTCATGTGAATAGTCCTCAACTGAGCAGCAAACGCATTCAATTTTGTTCGAATGCTTTCATTTTACAATTTGACGTTTGAACTGAAAATGAAACAAAAATATGGAGTCTAGTTTATTTTTCTTGTTTATTGTGTTTTGTCCTAAATTATGATTTTTTTTAATCACCCTTTTATACGATTGTACGACATCTAACGGATCTTTTATTTTAAGCTGCATAAAATGCGTTTCTAAATGTCAAAGTGATGATGCAAAGTAAAATCATGAAAAGCATCCAGGATGCGTTCCAAATGCGCATTAATAGTATAATGCTACTGCAAAACTTTTTGTTTAACGTTTTGAAACTCAGCCCAACAATTTTTACAAAAAGTGGGATCACGCATCACATCTATTTATAGAGAATCCAAAATTGTGCAACTACAACTCAGTGCATAGAGCTTTCATCTGCAATCTCATAAAGATAACGGCCCAAAATTTTAGACGATTTAGTACGATGTTAAACTATTTTCGGTATGATTGAAATTTAAAATGAGTTTAGGATTGTGCTATCAGTTTAACATTTTATTTAAGCTAAAATCTTATGATTAGGCAATTATATCGTTTTGTAGTATTGTACTTAATGCATGCGACACTTTGACGTTTATAAATGTCAAAGAGAGATTTTGCACGAACTGTAGCTTTCTTAGGCGTGCTAAGCTGGAGTTAATAACAACAAAAGTTTTTGTATAAAACTAAAAATTATATTTAAAATTAAGAAAACTTTAATTTAAGTTAGAAAATTGTTAAGTGGTATCATGCTTACATACCTTAACCTCAGGCTGTTTAAAATTTGAAAATTTGAATTTGAATTTAACTATAAATGTTTGATTGAAAGGCTTCGCCAGTATAGTATTTTTTTCTCAACCTATATGATATGTTTTTACAGCCTCGAACAGATTTACTTATTACTCAAATTATTGATCGCTTTCTTTACCTATCAATAAAAATTATTTATCTATTTTAAAAACATCAATAATGTGCCAAAGTACATTTCCTGTTTGCATTTCGACATCAAAAGAATTTCCAGAGCAACATTTATAGATACCTACATCACAAACTATAGCCTGCCTTTTTATTCATTAAAATCCCTTTTTCAGTTCTATTAATAGTTATATAGTTTTTCCATTAGGATTTTGATTGATTTTCGATCATAAAAAATTTAAAAATAAAATTCATCGATTCCATCTGGCGCCAAATTCGGAAAATTAAATCCCCTTTCAGATGATGCAAATAAAATTGCTCTCAAATTATTATAAGTACGAACTTAATGGGTATTCCCTGATTCCATCGCTCTTCAATCTGATGTTAGCTATGATATGATAGATGATAGTTTTTTTTTAATATCAAAGGAAATAAATTATGTACTCGCACACACGACAGATATACATCACAACGCCCCTCTGCGTTAGTACGAGTAGGTAATAATTTGGTTCCGGCACTTATCAGTTAATGGTTGCAAATAGCTACGATTGCGTGCACGATAATGGGGTGCTAAAGTGTGGTTAAACACTGCATCATGGACTGCCTGTCGCAACAACCTGTTCTTTTATATTTTATTGTCACCGCGCTTGCTTACCGATGATCACCCTTCACGGTTTATGGGCTTGCAGTTCACATGCGTTCTTGACTTCAATTTGTTTTACATGCGCTCATTATACTTCCGATAAGATTATAATAGTTGACTCCGAGCGACCGAGCCTTTGCCTTATGACAGAGTTGGCAGCAGCAGCGGAATCGGAACTAATGGAGAACCCGTAGCTTGCTGGTGGTGGTGCTGAGGCTGACTGCTGGGTGCTGGCCTGGAATGCGTTTAAATTATGTTCACAAGTTTTTCTTGTCTTAACAAAGCAAATTGCGAAAGATGGACTTGTGTAGTGCATGGGTAGTGTACTCTAAAATATTCCGGTCGGTGCGCCACCGACATGAATGTGATACAATTTTTATTTTGTTTACTTAAGTTGGACAGAATGTTCCGCTTGCTTTACGCCCAACGAAAACGACGACAACAACGACGAAATCGAAGAAGACGCCAGGCTATTTTAAACGCAAACAAAAAAAAAGAAACCACTTTACGCTTCACCTGCTGCAAAGTGAAGACAGCAAATGATAAATAGGTACTGTACACACCAAATGACTTTACATTGAGTCATGCGGCAGATTGCCAGACTGAAAGACAGACACACAGACCGACATATTTACTATAATCTATCTACTTACTATATCATATGCGTCCGCCCTTTATTGTGCATCAAAGTTTTCGCAGATAATGATCTAAGTCGTTATAATTGTTTTTATGGCGCTTTGGCTGTGTGGTGTGTTATCAAAATGGGATTTGGGTCAAATTAGCTTAATTATACATATTTATATGGTGGGGCTTTTCAGTGAAGCATTTTTGTTCGTTGGTGGTACGGAACGATTATTTTTATTCGGGTGCAGCTAATTACGGACATTTATTATTTTAGGTATACAGAAGCAACGCTAACGGTATAATTTAGATTCAGAGTTATAAAAGGTTCCCATATAACAAGTAGCTTAAATTGAGACCTCACATTATATAAAGAAACTTCACAATTAGTATTATTTAATTTGTTTGTTGTCATCTTTAGAATGCCTCATTAACTGCACTTTCCAAGATGAAAGTAAGATGGTAAGCCCAAGGCGAACGGACCATCTTTAGGCACACAATATTGTGTATTTTCTTGTCAATAACATACAAAAATTTCTTAGCATCTATCTCTGGAATTCTTTCACGACAAAATGTTTGCGTTTAAATTTGGAGAACAATTAAATGTAAAAGTGGAGTCGGTTGGGTTCATATTACTTTGTGTTTAAATAATAACAACAAACTGAAAGAACGTTAAATAAGTAGGTACAGTGAGACAAATATCAACAACTTTAAGAACATCAACAATAAGGAGAGATAAAAGCTGTGATTCAATTTAGTAATTTTGTTTAAGGTGTCGTAGAGATTAATTCATTTTTATTTCGCAGTCTAACTGTTGAGTTTTTGCGGCAATGCAGACCTCAATTTGTATACATTTTTCTCATTGCTTGGTGGCTATATGGTTAATATTGTATATTAAGTGTTTACAACTGTCAAATGTCACTATCTTTTTTCACTCATTTTTTGAGTGCAATCAAATATGAAAAAATGGCTGAATACCACCATTAAACAAAATGGCTTCTTCAAACACTAGTAACATTCGACAAAGTGTCAAAAATTGAGTAAGCGAAACACCAAAACTGACAAAGTCTTCTAAGGAATCCTGATGGTCATGTAATTGAAGGTTCGTTTATACTTCTCAAAAATGCCAATTTCTAGAAATTTAACTCGTTTATAAGCTTTGAACGAACTTTGAGCTAAAATTGAACCTAATTTTCAATTTTGAGATTGACAATTATTTCACTAATAAAATCTGTTTCTAAAATGTCTAAATCTATAAAACGCCATAAAAAACTTCATTAATTCAACTATTAAATGGAAATAAAAAAATGTGTATTGTTTTCTAAAAGACGCAATCAAATCAATTTTCTTCACGCTATATTCCACAATTGATTTGCGTTTTTCCTTCCTCTCGCTATGTAAATAAATAATTAAAATGCCACTTTGACTTTCAATTAAAAACGAGATCGTCACCCTGTTTGCTTTTGACTTTAATGAGTTTAACTTTATTCCGCGAAAACTATTCCACATTGCACATATGTATGTATCTAAATACTGCTTTCCAATCAATCCTCATCAAATTGGCACTAGCATCAGCACAAAGTCGTAAATTCTTCAGTCAATTGCTCCCATCAGTGGAGTTGTTGGCACGATGACAGTTTGTAAATCGTGGTATACTTTCTACTATTAAGTAGGTATATATATGTACATACATACATACAAATCAAACAATAAAATAAAAATAAATGCCAACAACTTCAAAATAATGTCACAGACGTATGGTCGTCCATGTGTCAACTTGGCAATAATTGGTGTCGAATTTCATATTATTATATTGAATCAAATGACGACGTTGTCAACGAGACGACAAAATGTAGACGATATGTCAGCCAATCGTATATATATGTACATATATCTCTTCCGAACGAGCCTAGATCTGGTTGGCCCGCAGCGTAGTATACGACAATAAGAAAATAAAAAAACAAATCAATGACCGAAATTGAGCGTATGTCTCTGCTGTTTAAGCCATTCAGACACGTTGTTTTTTATGTTGTGTTTCATTTGGTTCTAAAGTGGAGTAAAATACTTGATAAATTGCATTTTCAATTGAAAACTGACACGTGACGCGGGCGGAACGTGACTTTTTTCGCATCAAAGAGGCTGAATGCATCCACCCAAATGTCTAATGTAAAGTGGGTGCAGCCAGCGTTGAATTAATACGTTGTTTTTTTTTTTTTATTTTTTGTTGCTTTATATTTATTATTATTTTCGGTTTAATTGATATGCATGCAGGCGCAATCTTTAGGAGGAAAACAAGGAGGCCTTATGGGTGTTATGTGCATTATTTATGAAGATCGATTATACAATTCATTTTTTTTAATGCTTTAGATACGAGTATAATATACTGAAAGCCTTTTGTTGTCATTCATCAGAGCACAATAATGTTGTTATCACTTCGAGGAATATTATTATGTCATTGGTTGTATACATACATACATATGGATCATATCAGTTTGAAACTTTGTAAATTATTTGCTGTGATTGTGAACATAAATAGCGGAACTTAATATGTGATACCAATTTGTTTTTTTTTGCAAATCGTAAAGGTATACCAATAAAAAACTTGTACAAAAAATGTGATAAAATTTTTTTGTCATTTGAAGGTAATGAATCAAGGTGATAAAAATAAAAACAATGTTGTACTTTATTTGACTACTCGATGACTATAAATATTTGCAAACAAATGTAAGAAAAGTTTATGATGTAAACAGCAATAAAAGGAATGACTGGATCGCACGAACTTATTTTTTTAAGTATACGGTCACACTGTGGTTTTAAAGTCTTAAAATTTTAAAAACTATTTATCTTATAGAAGACACAAATTAGTTATGGGGGATTATATTTTATGCTGCCTGCCAAAAAAGGAGTTTAGTTAAAGGTAAAATTGTGCCATTTAAAGCCTCTATTAATGTGGAGTTAAGAAATTAATTAAAAAAAATTTCGAAATATCGAATTTTTAAAAAAATACTTTTGAAATTTTTTTTAAAAATCCAAGTTTTTTTGTATATTTTGATATTCAATATTATTCAAACTTATATTAGAAGCTCTTGTGTAAATTTTTTTATTGAAATCGATAACAAGATAAGAGTCGAAAATCAAAAAAACGGTTCTATGAGAGATACCGTTTTTAATCGATAGATCATTTTTTTTATGGCAGATTGATTGTACTAAAATTAGCTCACATACAAAATTTAATCAAAATCGTAGGAGTCGTTTTTGAAAAAACTGAGATTTTCTTAATCGGTTTTTAAACATTTTAAACACCGTTAGTTTTGGTCAAAAGAATAATTTTTATTTAAAATCTGCTAGATAAGATTAAAAAATGCCTCATGCCAAGTTTAATAAAAATCGACCAAGTCGTTTTCAAATTATTAAGTTCTCAAACAAAAAAAAACTTATTTTTTTAAATTAAAAAAAAAAAAAATGTTGCTATAATAATACCTACTCTTAAAATTTCTCGAAAAATTTGTATAAACAATTGAGCCGTTTAAATAAAAATAGTTATATGGGAGGAACCATTTATAACCATTTTTCCGATTTTTTTAAAAAATGGTAGCCTTTCTGTAAAAAAAAAAATATTAATTTTTTTTTAAAGTTTGAGAAAAATATGATTTTCATAACTTGGTAAAAAAATTGTACAGCAGGTATCGTTATTTTTGGTCTATGTCGGGGGAGTGCCTAAAAACCGCTTGGTACAATATTTAAAGAAAATCGACCGACCCGTTAGGGCTGCAGCCGAAAGGAAAGATAGACAGACTGACAGAATTGCGAGACCCACTTTTTTCGACTTCGTTATATCAAGTAATGTTAAGTTTCATCAAAATCTGGAGTTCGATTTTTTTTACGAATCCAATTCTTGCTATCATTTAGTACCAATGTAAAATATCGCAAGTAATAATTCAAAAAAAAAAAAAAATATAATTTGTTAAGTGATCTGATAACGTATTTCTAAGCGACAAAGAAAAGAAAGTCTTTGTGATGTGTAGACTACATAAGACTCTAGCTATAAAAGAGTTCTTATTGAATTTATAGATTAGATTTAGTTTAAGATTTGCTACTTAACGACGTGAATTAGCAGTTTATTGTTCACAATAAAGATATTTTAATTGAAATATCTTCCACATAATTACCGCCACCATTATCTATATTTTTCTTATGAATTTTCTTTTAAAAATAATGACTAGATATATTGTTCCTCCTTAGGTAGGTATATAACGAATCCACATTGATGCCCTATGCTCAATTGAGGTCAAACAACAAAAATAAATTTCAAAATACCATAATTCCATAAAACGTTTTTTCAATTATTTTTAACCTTTAATCCAATTTCATCCATGTTTGCATGCAAAAAAAAAAACCAAACACGAAAATATAAAAATATAATCGATAAGAAAAGGACACCGATATTTTTTCAATGTTTTTATGTTAGAAAAAAAATTCAATTAAAAATAGTTAGGTACCACTTAGATATTATTATTTTTAAACAAAGCATTATAAATACCATTACCATCTCCATATATAGACATTGACTTTTATAATATCGACAACCTCGTCAAAAACCGGCAATGCATTACATAAGTCTAAATAAATCGATTAGATCAGCGTAACGAGCTGCGACTAACTCCTTCACATCAAAGAGTTTCCAATAAAAAAAAAAATAATTGCTTAGAAAAAAAAACTCGTCAATCTGTAAGCAATTATGTTGTCCCATTCACGATTGGCTGATTTTGCCTCCCATATTATGTGGTAGGCAGCAGCTCTCTGGTTGATATTGAGAACGGAATAGACAGGTCATAAGGCCCTAATGATGACAAAACATATTTTTTTTTATCTAGACAAATTTAATTGAGATCAAATTAAAATCTAGTTAATTAAAAAATGGTTTAATTCTCTTTCTTCGCAATAAATCTATAGTCAAGTAAATGCGAAATTTTTATTTTGAAGGCATTAAGAAAGAAACATTTTATATTCATTGAGATTTTATATTAAACCTCTCAAGGTGATATTTTTTTTTATTTTTGTATGCTGGTTTTTGCAAAATATTAACATCGCAAAGTATAATTTGCGAAATAATCAATTTGCAATACTATACGTGGAAATTTTTGAATAAAATTGCAAACAAATTTGCGAAATAAATTTTTTTCGCAATATGCGAATGCGAATATACTGAAATGCGAAATAAAAAAATAAAAAAAAAGCGAAGAGTCCCTTAAATTGTATATAAATGACTCTAAATTAGAAAAAAAGTGTTTGTTTGACTTTTCGGAACCTTTAAAATCCACCTTTTATTACTTAAAAGATTAAATGATTAATCCGTCACTGGCCATGCCCACCTTATACTACAAATACACTTCCTCTGCCTCTTGTGCTCCCTCACATTGTTATAAGACATAACTTAATTTGACTTGAGAATTTATCGGTTCGTCATTTAGGGGAGAGTTTGAAGCTCACGAAGAAAACAAAAATCGAAGGAAAATATTTTTGTTACCTAAACAAACGAGAACACATATATAGGACGTCAATTGACGAGATTCCGCCTTTATATAGCTTTAACTTCAGCAGCGGTGCGGCGGCGGCGCTGCTCGACTCGCGGCTGTCAAATCAATTTGTTGAAAATTCATGCACACATCTAGGCCATTAGTGTAACAACAAATTTATTATGATTGTGCAGCGATTGACGGCAATGATGATGATGGTGTGCATTCAACGACACCATACCGCTGCTGCCGCGGCCTCAGACATCGTCATCGTCATCGACCCAACCCAAACCCCAAGAAGCTTCGATTCTTCGATGGTTGATGATAGGTTTGGTGTTATAGCCGGTAAAAGAAACGTTCGTCATTTAAAAATAAAAATAAATTAATTTTGTCCCGCATTATAATATGAATGAGGGTTTAAATATTATGAACGAACGAATGAACGCAACACGACATATATATGCGTCGTAATTGGATTCATTAGAATGCGTTTACGGAAGAGTTGCAACGTCAAAACAAACAATCATCTACAAGTTGTTTATTTGTTTTTCCCATTTATAGGAAGAGAACCTAGAAAGGCATGTCTTTAGCTTTAGCTATAGGTATAGGTACTTGATTAGAGTCTTTTTCCGTACTAGGTTAGGTAGTTACATGTATGCATATGTATATACTTATATTATTATGGAACACAAAAGAAACAAAACTCTTGTATATTCGTGTTGTTTTGAGTGCATTCAAAATCACTTACATACAGGCCTCCATCAAGTGTTATAGACACAAAGGAGGTAAATATTTATTATGTAAGTTAACGCCGCCGTCGTCGTCGTATAGATAAATAAATATAAATTCGTTATTGTATCTTTAGATTTCGACGATTGACCAAAACTTTATACAGACCTATGGGTTAATATGGGAGCGCACTTGTTAAACAATTTGTTTGACCGATAATTCGAAGAATATAATGTTGTAGATATTTTAGGATTGTTAACATGATTTTTTATTTTTTTGTGGATAGGGTTAATGTATTGATTGAATAAATAATTATCAAACTTCATTGGTGTATGTTTTGAAATTTGTTTTTAAAATTATGTTCGTCGCATTTTGGGATCGTTCACTTATGAAAGTATTTGCTTTATTTTATAAAATGGAAGGCTTAAGAGATCATCATCATCGCTCATATTGTAAAGTTTGCGTAGATTTTTCCCAAACCTTTTTCGCTCTCAAAAAAAAAAAGTGTTTTTGACTTTTTGTATCTATAGTTCAATTTTTCGGACATTTTTATCAAAACAACGATAAAATATTTTAAAAAAAAATGTCATTTTGTCGTTTAGTTACTTCTCCTCGAACAATTTCTGGGGAATTTAGGTATTTGTTGATAATTTTTTATTTTGCAATAATTATTTTTCAATATTGCAATAAATTATTTCGCATCATTTTTTGTTCAAATATCTTGAGGTTTGCTTTGTCGTTATGTTGTAATTATACAATTTTATATTATTTAACTTTTTATAACTATGTATTACCATACCGTTCGAAAATTCACCCAAGTTTAAAATTTTGCTCCATTAAAAAAGAAAATGTGACAGCTGACAGTTCACTGTCATTAAAATTGAAAGCTATATGCATGAAAAAACAAAAACTCTTCAACGTATTTTAGTATGACATTGATTGCCTGGTATCATTCGTGTGAACCACTGATCTCTATAATACACTGGATAGCGTATCCATACAAAATAGGTGACTCCATTTGAACAATTGTTATAGGTACTTGAAGCTACCTATTTTTGTTTGTATAACTGTATAACATATTAACTACGACATTATGCGCGTTGAGATCTCCGAGATTTCATTCTCCTTAACACGCCTAATTTGAACGCCAGTCGTCAAAATACTTTTTTTTGTGCTCGGCAGATGTCAAATCTTGAAGCTGCCTTCGATAGTGTCAGCTTCAATTGGAGTCAAAAGAACTGTTATATTTTGTAGGGAATACACTATCCAGTGTATTATAGAGATCAGTGGTGTGAACGTGTTAATGTTTTATGCGTTGCCACTAACAAGGGGAAGGGATAGGCTAATTTAAAAGTAGGCATCTGACAACCCTATTATTTTGATCGGCCTATGACAGCCACCACAGCTCGGTCTTATCCTTCAACTTACATTATTAAAAAAAGCATCAATTTAAAATGATCAGTTTGCGATCAAAAGGTGGCACGAAAATTTGCAATTGCAAATATTAAGCGTGTTTTTTTGTAAACCCGGAGGGAATTGGACGAAAAAAAAAACGTCGTCCGTGCTAAACAATCACCATTTTAAATACAACAACAACTAATCACCTACGGACTAAGCTAAACCCAGAAAATTCTACGGGATTAACTTAAGCACAAAGAAAAACTGTGTTACCGGTGTGAAATATACTTGTTATCGATAGTTTGTATGAAAACTCCATTTTGTTTCTGTGATACTGTTACTTTATCCCTGTGGTTTTTTTTCGTGCAATTCCCTCCGGGCTTGCAAAAAAACACGCCTATTATAAGTTAAAAAAATTCATTTTGATTATTTCAAAGTCGTCGAAATGCCATGGAACGCAAAAAGTCTTGGCAATTCATTTTTTGCTTCGCATTTTTTGTTTACTTATTTTTCTTTCCATTTAAATTTTTGCATTCTTTATATAAAAGCCTGAAAATCTCTGTAACTCTTTGTAGTATTGACTAATATAGCGATCATTTTTTCTCAAGTGACGAGCGAAAAAAAAAATGTGTCTTAATCTATCGATGTGTAATTTGAATGTTTTTATTAAAATTTTATCTAAAAAAACCAAAAAGAAAACAACAAAATTAACATCAATTTATCACTTGACTTTCAATTAAAATTCATGTTTTGTATAAAAGATCCGATCTTTTTTTTTTCATTGACCTTCCCTCGATTTTTTTCTTCTCTGATTGTGAGATCAAAAGAATTATTAAAAATAAAAAAAAACCTACGTATACACAAAAAGTTTCAATCGAATGGTAAGATAAGACAAATCGAACTACATACGTCACGTCTTCGTGTTTTGTTCTTTTTCAATTCCGCGTCTGAATACCTATATATATTATATAGATATACAAATATAATAAACATTTTGCGTGATCTGGTAAAATAAATCTTGATGGCTGGGAAACGTAGGCGAACTCTGCTAACAGCCACACACAGAGTTCATTTCATTGTGCGGTTGTTTCCTTATAATTACTGACCTTTATCGTAATTACACCACCACTATACGAGTATAATACCAGACCAGACCGGCATGACACAAAACTGATGGGAGTGAATGAGGAACTCCTTCTTTGCCAAGTTGATGTTCCGTATATGAAAGTCATTTAAATCATAATAAAGAAAGAGAAAAATAACAGGGTGTTTTATTTGTTTTTTTTTTTTTTTTTTTTTTTAATTATTTAAAAGATTTGTTGAAGACCAAGTAATACACAAACAATCTGACCTATTCGAGATCTCTAAGATATGAATTAGTTTTTAGTCCAATCAAAACACCAATTTTTACAAAATGCTTATAAAACTTAAATATCGATCAAACGAAATGTTTCTATTGCAGAAAAAAACACCCTTTAAATCGTAGATACGACATATGTGTTTGTCTAACATAATAATCGTACCAAATGTATGTTTGTGTGTAATAATCAATTTTTATTGTAAGATAAGATGCTACCAGATTATTACTTATAGGTAGGTTCACTGCTGCTTGCCAATTGCTCATTGATCAACAATAAAAAAAAAAATAATAGAATATGCGCCAACACTCAGTCGGTCTATATGACCGACTTTATGAACATTTGTTTTATTTATAATTTGTTTTGAATATACCATTTCGCAATCGGATGCTTAATACTTTAATGGGAAAAAAAAATATAAACCTCTTAGATGAAAAATCGAATCATCAACGATGATGTTATAGTCGATGATGTAATAATAGCATAAGCATAAACCATTTTCAGTCTTTCTGAAAATAAAGGTGATCAATGTTTATGCGTACAAATTATTCTATTTTTATATTTTTTTTTTGAAATTTGGTTTTGTCATTGATTTCGAAAATTTTTTTTTTCTCAAAAATTATCAACACAGACAAGATTGTGCATGTTATTCTTTGTCAAACTCAAGAAAACTTTTCTAATTTTAAATTTTTAAATTTGTTTGTGCGGAAATTGTTCTAATTATAAAATTATTGCAGTCGTAGGGAATTGAAATTGTTTCTATTTTGTATTATAGTTGAAATGTATGCGAAAGTGAGTGATAGAAAGAGCAAGAGCGAAGCAATAATCATTTTTGTGATATGTGTGTCACGAATGTGTTTGTTTTAGAAAATTGAAAATAATAAAAAAAACATGGTCGATCGCAAGAACTTGCTATTGTCGTTCGAGGCTATAATGTGACTTTAGATACACAAAAAAATGTATTATTATAAACACAATATTATTTTTTACATTTATTGTCAACGAAAAATATAAGAAACTAATTCTGATACAAAATCTCATTGAATTCATAGAAAATTAAACAAAAAATGATCTCAGAGATTTTTCTCACTCTAAAGGTGAGCCAGCAAATCCAAGATTTTTTTCCTCAGAATTTTGACAGCAGAACTGAAAACTTTTGCTGAGGAATGCTGTTTATGTAACTGAAATTGACACATTGAGACATTCCTCATGATGTCTCTTCGTAACTGCCTGCTAAATGTTGTTTATTGTTTGTTGTGGTTTATTAAAAATATTGCCTTAGAAAAGAAAAGACATTTTCTTTCTTATATACATTTTTTTTGTTTAAGAAAACACGGATGTAAGAAAGGAATTCTTTGAATTTATTGACTTTTTTTATACATATTCGTCATCTACAGAGTTATAATTGATTATCACATTTTTGATAGTTACACGTGATCAAATTGTGAATTGTCAGATTTTATGTCTGCAAAGTTCTACCATTTTTAGACGTAATGTGTAATGTGCTTTAAAATTTTGATTCCTCATTAGCCGGGACTTACCATTGTCATCACGACGCAAACAAGCCCATCACTGTTACAAAATGCCATCACTACCCTTTCAACTTTGTGGCAAAAAATAATCGGCCATACCACAAAATAAAAATAAAACTCATATAGAAAAATATTTCTCTCCATGAAATAAAATAAAATAACATTTCCGTACAAAATATCGATAGCAAAATCATAAAGTAGTGTCGGTAATTCAGTTTTTATCGGGGCTAAAGTTGAGGTCCAAAAATTATCTGGATTTAGTTAAGTCCACGTGGATTTGAGTTGTTGTTGTATTTACGTGTAAATTGCCGATGAAATTTTTTTCTTCCAATTCTTTCTGAACTTCCAAAAAAAACAGGCCATTTATTAGGCGTGTGAAAAAAAAACGATTCGGCACATGTTCAATGTTACAACCATTTACCGTGTTTCCTTACCGGCGCGGCGGCGCGATGCGGCGTGAATGACATACTTTTTATCGATGGTTTGTAGGGAAAATGCTTTCCTTTCTGTGTCGTTAATCCCCCAAGTCATTTTCAACCAATATTCTCCAGGATTCTCCTATTTTCACAGTTTGAGATAGTAGGCGTGTTTTTTTGTTAGCCCAGAGAGAATTGGGCGAAAAAACAACGTCGGTGCTAAACAATCACCATGTTAAAAACAACAACAACTAATCCCCTACGGGCTAAGCTAAACCCAAATAATTCTCCGGGCTTAACTTAAGCACACAGAAAAACTGTGTTACCGGCATTAATTATATACTTGTTATCGATAGTTTGTATGAAAACTCCATTTTGTTTCTGTGTTGCTGTCACTAATCCCTGTGGTCATTTTATTCCTGCAATTCCCACCGGGCTGGCAAAAAAACACTCCTAGTGAAAAAGAACACAAAGCAGTCTAACGAATGATCTAACCACTTAACACTGCCTTGCCTTTAAGTAATTTTGCAAATTACGGAACTGCATTCATAAAGCAATGCACGGCACTCTGCAGTATCTTTTCCAAAGTATATTTGAAGAGAAGCGATATGACAGATGGCGTTACTTTTTTTCTCGTAAACCGTTTTGACAGCTCAAAGTGCGGATAAATTGTGTCCAATTTTGTTTGCAGTATAATTCCGTCAAATACGGTTCTACTCCAAAAATAGGTGAGGGTGGATGATGTGGCTTAAGCTGAATAATGTAAATTTTATTAATATCTGTTAAATAAATGACTCAGAATCAACAATAATATAGTCAACAATATAATGTTCGCATTGACTTTTTCAGCAAAACAGCAAACCTATTTATGTGCTGAAAAAAAAAAAAATAAATATATTCATACACCCTAAAAACCACCCACGATGATGGTCAAACATAAAAGTTAACTATTATTTCCCAACCCAATGTGACTTATAGTAAACTCCATTCGAATTTTGTGTCACGAGTTAATTTACTGCGAACATTTTGTCAGTGTCCATTTGCAATTTTGCATAAATTTAAATGTCCTCGAGAGTCAAGACATAAAGGTGTCATATATACCGTAGCCTACTTCAAATGAAGCAATTAATTCTCCCTCTATAAGTCTATAACTATAAACGTACGAACGACAAAAAGCCACAACGAACAAAAACGAAATGACCACGACAACGACAGAGGCACATCATACATACCCACCCACTTTTGTGTCGCCTTAGGTCTTGTCCATAAACCCAACACATATAGATAGATAGATGTAAGTAGCATAATGATGGACAGACGGACTTATGACAATTGACTGAAATGGCTCGTGCCAAAAGCAGAACTAACTGTATACGATCAGTCGAAAGGCACTGCACATCCATTGCACTTTAAGCTAAATGTTTAAACAGATGACACTTGACACATTCTTACCGATTTTAATGTGACAGCTAAAAGCATAAGAAGCCACTCATTGACATATGAAAGAACAGTCACTTTCCAGCTTTCATGATGACATTTAACAGTGTCATCGAATTGACACTTTTCAGAACAGTCACTTCTTGACGGAAATTTCTCTAAACTAAAACAAAAAACAAAATTATATTGAACTTGATACTGCACCAAACCACCCACTTACACTCTCCCGAAAATAAAACTTCAAACATGACTGCGGTTATGTTATATGTACCTACTGTCAAAGATATTCAAATGAAATTTCTCTATGACTGTCTGGTGCATTTTTCAAATCCAAGATTGGCTCACATTTCCGGTTAAACGAAATGACAGCCCATATGGCTGTCATTTTAGATGGAACTTTAAGTGGGTAGCTGTGTTTATTTAATTGCATACAAGCCTAGTGCGATGATATAAAATAGTAAAACTTATGATTAACAATAATAAAGGGTAAGCAATTAAAATATTTCACTCACAAGCTTTCTGGCTATCGGAACATGGATCTAGCTGCAGCCGCATTCACACGGAGAGCAATAGGAAATGCTAAATACATTCCTATAGTCCATGCAGCAATATACTGAAGTGCATTAGATCATTTGCCCTGACATAAAGACAAAGAAGGAGGTAGAGAGAGAGAAAGATAAAGAGATACTAGAAAATGCAGTTGTCGGCCTTGTGCGGAATGGTTATTCACTCACCTACGCTTAATTTGTACCTCACTTGAGCGGGTTAAGAATTAAATATGGCAGCAAAAGAGGTCTTATGCTTCGAGCCAAGCAGACTGCATGGCATGGCATACTCGTCTGATAATACGTATAGTAGTTGAATAATGCTTGCATCTTGTAGTGTTTATTTTTCTTAAGAATCTCAAAGTAAGAGTTTATAATAATTTTGGACATTTTGATAGGTTGTGGCATTTGGGTTTTGCATATACAATACGTTATACATACATATATTGCGTGGGACGGCCGGCAGTGTATAGTGTTGACACACAAGATAAATTTGTTTAAGATAAAGTGCGATTGCAACACGACACACGACAACCCGATACACAGAATTTGTTTCTGTCTTATGCGTATTTGAGTAACTGCCGCAAGTCATGTTAATAAATTGAATTTAATGGTTTAATCTTGAATAAAATTTATGAAAATAACAAAAATAAGATAAATTCATCCAATCCATGGGAATTTTGCATGATTCTATATTATTTTTTTTTTTAATAGAGAGATGACAGTCAGTACTTTTTTTTAACAGAATAATTAGTGCCAACATATGGAAAATAAGAGAATTGTTTATTATAGCTTTAAAGCACAACAATTTTTTGAGATTGGGGGCTGAACAAAAGAAAAGACTTCATCCAAAGATCAAAGACCACTTAAACAACCGTTTGTTTTATTCTGTTTGACATTTGGTTTTTGACTGAGGTAATGAGCTTATGTTTAGATTAGTTACATGTTTGTTTAAAATTTTTTAATATCAACCAAGTGTAAGCTAGACATTGTCTATGATCGAACAGTAGGTACATACCCTTATCGCACACCAACCGTCAGTGAACAGAACAGTTCTTCTATGTATCTAATATTAATTCATCAATTTGTGGACTCGACATATCTGAATGCTACTTTTCTTTCATTTATTTCCATTAGCTTCAGTTAACTCACTACTATAGTACTACGTCATACATCTTTGCGCAATCGAAATTAACAAGCAAAACTTAACGAAAATATAATTCCATTCGATTAATTTCGTTTCTTTTAAAGAGCATTATATTCGGCTTTACTTGAATACTTGATTTAAAATTAATACTAACAATAATTTATGAAGGTTAATTTTGGATTTTCGTATAGGTCAATCTGACAGATTTGTTCTACTATAGCCATAAAGGTCAGTTTCGTTAAGTTTGCTGTCACTTGTGATCATGTGCAAATAATTGACATACATATATCGTCGATTTTTTTCAGAATATATTTTCTATTAATAAAGAGTTAATTCAATGAATTTTGTCGGTTATCTAAGACGAACGTAAAGCTGTAAACACATTTTACAGTTCTTAGAAGACTCTATAGAAATCAAAATAATTAAAGATGTTTAAAGTTGCCGAAAGTATTTAACAAACCGAATGCATTTCAAAGTTTTTAGAGAAACGTTATTATTCAGCTTCAATTTTCTTGATTATTTCAGTTGAATCATCTATAGTAACATGAATAACGAAAACACGAACATTCAAGTAAATAGGGGAGTGTTTTGTGTGTGATGACAAAAACTTTGCTAAATTAAACATTTTTAGGTACTATGTAGGTACCTAAAATATCATATCCAAATTCTTCTAAGAAATTCATAATCACTGAAACATAATATACTATAATACTTAAAATAATAGCTGCACCTCACCCAAACTCAATAAAAAAAAGGGTCTAATATTTGATTTACATCATTATAATAGTCCATAGCTAAACATCACACTTTGAAAGACCCCACCTACATTTGTTCCATTTCCACAATGATGCGTGTATGTTTTTGTCTTTTATATAAATATGATACACAATCAAAAATCCAAGCCGGCATATTTCAGAGAAATTTCAGCCCACACTATACCTTTTATTAACTTATCAGTCAAATTGGAAAAACAAATAAATTAAAAGCTAAAGCATATAATATTTAGGTTTTTGTTTTGGGGCTTCTGGTCACAAAAAAAAAATCTTTGTAGGTCAAAAAAGAATATTATAATCGATATACTGTCTATAATTTGGTTTGTTTTGCTGTCAAAAAAAAGTTAGACTTTGTAGCTTTAAGAGATATGAAATTTAATAACAATACTATCTAGCTTGATAATATAATTATATATTGCGATAACTTGCCAGTCACTTAAGTGAACAAACAAACCACCTACGTTTTGTATGTAGGTAGTAGGTACTATGTATTAACATTCATACATAGCTATAGATTTTTTAATTTTGTTCGTTTAAATTTGTGTAACCTTTGCCACCTTCGTATCTCAATGCAAAATTTGATGACAGCAACACCTACAATATACTAAATTTATATTTAAATATATTTAATTTATGGACATAACATTCACGTTATTAAATGATTTAATTTTAGTAATTTGGACAAGATTATCATAGATTTTGTTCTTGCAACCAATCAGTTACTTTCGAAATCGAACTAACCTATTTGTACTGAATGCACTCATTCCAAACGTCATTTAAAAAACATCAGTTGAAAAAACAACAAAAATAATTGAATAATTGACAGGTATGTATTTAAATTGTGTTTTAATATGTACTTTTTTTGTATTCAATTATTTCTCAGTCTACACTACACACCCTAGTCTTTTAGACGTTTTTAAAATCATCGTCAAAACAACAAAAGAAGTGGAAGAGACTGGTTGCTTTAATGGAGAAGGTAAAACATTGTATTAAATTTATTTCAGGCATCAAAAAGACAAATAGCATGACATATACAAATTGCATAACAGTTCAGTGGTCAAGTTGTTTCATAATTAAATCAGAACTTTACTCTGTTCGCTGATACTCATGCTCAGTGTCCAGCTCTGAACTAAAAAAGAAATACGCTTTTTGTCTCAACTTTTTGGAATCACTATCACGCTGTATAACAATGAAAATATGATAATTGAATAAAAATAAAAATCTTAAGAAAATTAGGGAATAATATTTATACAATACAAACTTCTGTTAAAGCCTTGGCCATGTACTTTATTTTAACAACGATCAGTTGCATTTAAAAATATTGAACCTTGCAAACCAAATCACGACACCCGTGAACGTATTTATTAATCGTGTGCAAAACACTTTTGATTCTTATCTCTACATATACGTGATCGTACAAAGGTTTGCTATAATATTTGACATTATGCGATCTACATTCGTGATCGAGTGAATTATAATTAATTGTGTTAAGAGCCTTTTCACGAAAGTACATTTCTCTAAAACTTCAATTTAAAAGTACATTTCATATCTCACCACTCTTAGCTTGTACAAACTTCGGTAGATATATTCCAAATAATTATTTTATTATTTTCCTTGAGTGTTTCCTAGCATTGTTCTAATTTTATTTCTATTTGAGAATTCTCATTCGTTTCAGTTCCCATTGTACCTACATTACATACGCTTATGGTTATGTTAAAATTTGTCCATCAATTTACACAGCAGCATTTTCATTAAACAAACGAAACTTACTCTAGGTATTGCCAAATTGACCCAATTTTTGTTTACCATATATAAAGCACCGATAACATTTTGCAGCCAGAGATAACAAATAATAAATAAACAAAAAAAAAACACAGCACAAACCTTGAACTTTTTCCCCTCTGAACACACTTTTAGTTAGATAGTGCAAATTTATTTTTAATAACTGAACTAAACGGCAGCATTCACTCAAATAGAATTGGCACTTTGCACTAGATAAACACTTTTAAGGTGAAGGTTGGGGGCAAACCCTTTGATTGCAATATTATCATATATACCGTCGTCGGTTGTTGTTCACGTAACTGTCTATCTATCAAGTACAGCTGGTTTAGTTATAAAGATAGGTATATACAATTTTTTTGTTTATTTGGGAATAACACAAGAGACCAGTAAAAAGGGGAGCAAACACTCGCAGAAATATTGATATAACATCGAACGAGAAAGATAACAAAATAAAAAAACAAATTTTCAATTCGCAAAATTTAAGGGGCGAGCAAATAATAAATATTCTACATATACATAAATAAGTTTGTACATATATGTATGTAGGTACAAGCCAAACAATATTTTGTAAAATATAGACGTTTTATATTAACTGAGCTTTGAGAATAACAAAACAATAATAATTACACTATCAAAAATTGTGCACAATTAAAGGTTTTTTTTTTTTTTAAATTGGACAATGGACTGTTTCACAATCACTTGGTTTCGAATAAATAAATCACTCATAAATATTCAAAATGTTATAGGTAAATACTATTTCTATTTAATTTTAAAAACAAATTTATTTATATTAATCGGGTAATTAGAACTTTCCGCGCGGTAAAGCCTTACCAAACACGATGAATTAAGACGCAACACTGAATTCGAACTGAAACTCCAACTCAAAATATAAATAAAACTTTGTATTGGCGTTGTGCTTTTTCTACGCGCATCGTCAAAAAGAAAACATTTGTGTGAATTTGAATGAATGAATTTACTGAACTACATTACCGATAAAGTATATTTCTTTGGATTACTATGGAATTGAAAATGTAAACAAATAGTGGGAGTGGGAGAAACACAGCTGATTTAAAGAATTGTTAAATCGGAATCGGAACGCAGTGAGATTGTTGATTTGATAGTGAACTATAGTGGTCGATTCAGGAGAAATTGGATGAATTAATGGTGAATTGAATATTGAATAGGTGATTGATAGATAAAGCTTGGTAAAATGTTATACTAGCGATTGTGAGTTGTGACTTATTGAAAATAGTAGTTTTATATAATCATCACAGTCCCTGAAACTTCATTTCTTTCATAAGGACTTTTTTTTACACAACTATGTTTAGACTAAGGAGTTGAATAATAGATATAATGTAACTTTTAATGTTTCCGCGGTTGTTTACATAAGACATTTTTAAATTACTCGGATTAACCGCGTTATAAATATTTAATATTTAACGAGTTCAATGTAGTACTCACCCCGAACGTTTCGCTTCAAATTGCATTGAGCGTGGCCACCGGAAAAACTTTTTCCGGTGAATGTCTTAATAGATATAATGGTTTGGGAAGTTGAAATTCTGACTAAAACCCTGTTTCTTTTTCGAAAACCAAAGAACGGATTGGAAAGATTCAAAAAGTATTTTTAAGGAAAAAACTAGTACTTTTAGATGAACATACATTTGTTAAAAGTACGAGTTGGTCTCTGCGGAAAACTGATTTTTAAACTCAATTGCCCAAAGGAGTTTGGACTACAAATCATCAAGTAAATAGGTAGGTACTGTTGATTTTTTGATTGATTTCAAGATGACTTTACGTTCCTCATAGAACTTGTAATATTTCCCTTTTGCTCAATACCTGCTACATAACATAAAAATTCATCTTACCTGCAGTTTTTTTTTAACAACAAAACCAGGAATTAACTTAAACTCAAAATTTGAAGAAAAAAATCTGAAATCCAATTTTAAATGACCTTAAGACTGATATATTTCAAGTTTTAAAAATTGCCTCAAGCATTTGACAAACCTTTAAAAAAAATCACATTAGTCAAACTCAAAACTCGATTTCCTTAAATTACGACGAATAATAATTCTTAAGAAAATCCCTTTTCTCATCAATCTGGCTTCGCAAAACAAAAAAAAAAACAAATATCAAGGGTAAACCATATTGACATAAAAAAAAAACATAACTTCAACCAACATTATCTTTCATATTATTCAAATGAGTATTTTGGGTCATTCATCTCAAAGAAAAAAAAAAAAAAAACGTTCAACCGTACCACACTTTAATTGCCCCTTTAACTAAAACAAATTGTCCAGTCCAACGGTTTTAAAAGCTAAAAACCATTATCACTGCCTGGCATCATCATCTACTACACACACACACACACACACACACGAGAGACGACGACGACACTCAGAAAATTTCATTGCTGATGACCTCCGGCAAAAAACTGTCCAACCTGAGATCATTAAAGTTATGTTTTTCTTTACTGTCAAAATGACGTTTAAGTTATAAATTGATGCCAATAGGTGTCGCATTAAAGAGTCTGTAAAAAAACAAAAACAAGCTGCCATTAAAATTCAGGCAGCTGCTTTTTATATCGTTTATGCATATACGGTCCAGCTTCAATGTTCATTATTGTGTCTTAATTGCTTGACTTTTTGGCTTGTTGTTGTAAACTCGCAAAAAAAAAAAAAACAAAAAACTGAAAACCAAACGAATGGCATCATCATTTTTGAAGACCTCAACCATCAATCAAAATTCTACAGATACAGAATCTCTCAAAATAACCATCAGTAAGATTCAATGTGAGATGAAATGGGGCTACTGTGTTTCTGTCCCTCTGTGTTAAGTATGAGATCTTCTGTTTGGTTGGGAAAGACTTTAACTAATGTGGGATTTATGGTTCGTTGAATAGTTATTACTTTTTTTTTTAATATCTAACAATAACTAATGTTCCATAGTAACTAGTTCAACCGGTTGCCTTAGTGTGTGAGAACATAAAAATAGAAGGACAAAAATATCATTCTAGCCGTTAAGCTTTGCTAGCTTCTACAGTCTTTTTGGAGTTTCTATTAATATGATAGCCTGGTAGGATAAGTTTTTACTGTTGACTTAGCTTGAAACGACAACGACGACGCATACAAATTTTAACTAATTTAGTTTGATATTTCTAACGAAACCCCATTAAACATTTAACTAGAAACAGTGAGTGAAATTTACATACCGCTATTCGTACTTTATTTTATTTTTCGTGCTTGTAATAAATTTGTCTTCTTTGCTAAGTCATATGTTAAGGTCTTGCAGACTTGACTTGTTGGCTGCAAAATAATAGAATGCTACATTTCGACTTTTTACATTTCATAAAACATTAAACTCATATATTTCTTGCTGCAGCTACCGCTTCAAACTTAAGCGTATTTACACTATATTCCTACCTTTCAAACTTGACAATATAGTGGATACCTTTGCTTAAGGAGGACAGGATGAGGACCTGTCTTAGACCCAGTTTGTAAATGCGAGATCATACCAGTTTCGGATTTCAACCAGAGTTAACTCCTGAAAAATGTTTTTCAGTCAATTTAGATTCTGAGTCATCGAATTTGGTTAGTTAACTCTGGATTAACTTAGCCAGTTTAGGTTTCTCAGGTTCATTGAGATCTCAGCAATCTCAGAAATCTGAAAGTAATTCTTTAGTGAGATTCCTCAGTCTCAGCTGTCAAAAAGCTGAGACTGATATTTTTTGGATTTGCTTGCTCAATAATTTTTTGTCGCAGTTGATAACATTATAAAACAGAGATGAAGAGTGATTTTGAATTCTAGCAGATAAATATTGTTCACGTTTCTCCTTCTTCTCAGTTAAGCTGACAAAAGTTTGCTCAGTGAGATCTCAAAAACGTGAACTAGCTAATTGAATGGATATTTCTGACAGATCTGTGCTAAAATTCTATCGAAGTATACACTAAGGAAATCGCCCTTTCTGCATAGTAGCGCCCTCTCTATTTCGAAAGTAAAGTTAATTGAAGAACCATTTTCATTTGAATAGCTAGAATATTTTCATTTTCATCATTTAATTTTTTTAACAATTAGTAAATATAGTCAGGGCCGGATCAGCCATATGTTCAAGATGTGCAAATGCACAGGGCACAAAATTCTGGGGGTGCATCACCAGGAGCAAGAAAATGTAATCTGATCTTGCGCAAAGAAAAATGTACTGCCATTTGCATTTTAACCACAAAATTTGTTCAAATAATTCCAAAATAACTTCCATCACAACTAGCTAAGTTATTTCTTGCACACTAACTAAAATCACCTACCGGGGATACCTCAATAAAAAAAAATACCCATTGAAAGTCTACCTCTTGGGTAATGTGGAAAAACTTATGCATGTGTATCAGTTTATGTATGTATGTGTGCAAATATAAAAAAAGGGTCGCTTTCTAAAATCTTGCACAGGGCGCAAGTTTGGCTGGGGCCGGCTTTGAATATACATAGTTACCTACTAATTGTAAACTGTGATTAATTCTTGTTCTTCAGCTGTTAGTTTATTCTGATCTTATCTGAATTTAAATAAGCTTTATCCACTCGAGCACATATAATATCCCTTATTCATCTACAATTTTATGACGACTTGTTGAGTAATGTAATACAACGATGCTCTATCATAGCGGTACTCATCTTAAAAATATTAAATCTGAGATTTAATCGATCATTAAAAAAATTTAATTAGCTAATCATTTAGGAGTATGAGAAGGTAAGGTATATCAACACAGCAGCAGCAATACTCAAGTTGTTTCTATGACTCCCGCAAGAAAAAAAAAAAACACTTATTTCCGGACGTAAACGATACGTTTACGTTATAGTATCTACATTCATAAATGTATGCATAATATTATTACAAAAATATTTTGTATTGACTTTGTGTGTTTTAATAGCTGAGAGATATGTACATAAACAAAACTTACCTACTGAAAGCTGTAAATTCTTTCTTTCTTATTCGAGGTCAGTAAGTTTTTTTTCTTAATAAAATTTATATGAATGAATTTGAAAAGAACAAAAATTCCTAAAACGGAAATCCGTCTGATTTGATTACTCAAATTGATTGGCGATATTTTATAATTGTTTATTTTAAAAATAAACAAACATTTCAACAACAACAACTGCTTTCGAATTGGAAAAATAGTCTGATGATGAGAATTATTATATATGTATGGGTGTATTATTTAGCTTCTGGATGCTGTCCAAACACACATGTACATTGTACAATGTATACAAAGTACATATATACATACCTGGCTTACAATGAAATTGAAATTAAAATAAGCAATGAAGACTTTTTGAAAACAATTGATTTGTTAATTTTTATTATTTTGAATTTTGATGAGAAACATATTTTTCTTGCGGGGCACTTGTTGTTGGCGATAAAATATTTTGAAGCTACTCATAGTGGTTTTGCGAAAAAAAATATTTTTGGATTTTTATTTGTGTTTTTAGCTCAGCAATGTTAAAAGAGTCAAAATTTTTAAACAAATATATATTTTTGATTGATTTTTTTTATTTATTTAAACAAATAATATTGAAATAAAATATTATTTAAAATGTGTTTGTGACTTATTCACGTATAACTTTTCAGTGACTTACCGATTTTGTTAGAATTCAATCGAAATAGTTAAACAAATATTGGGTTTAAACATTTTTAAAATATATTTTTTTTTAACAACAAACAAAAATTAAACAATATATCGATTTTTTGGTACTTTTGAGTTTTTGATTTTTTTTGTTGATAATGATGAAATATATAGCCACAATTAAGTTGTAAACTTCAAGTTTACAATCCAGTCTTGTATATTTTTATAATTTATAGAGCTGATGTTCACGATTGATAGAGAAAAAAAAAACATGAAAATTCCTTAAATCTTATCTGAAATAATTAACTGAAATTCTAGTCTCATTTAAGTCTTTAAAATACACCTAAGACATTCTTTACTATATTTATGTATACAAAAAAAATAAAATATTGTCCCATTTCAAAGTCAAACCTTGTGAAGACCACCAGCAAATTTTAGTAATTTTTGTAAACCTATACATTTTCTACAATAAATCATGACGACATTGGTCAATAATAAAATACTTATCTATAAAATCTTTATAATATACATTTGCATATATTCAGTGGCGCTTTAAAAAAAAATAATAAACATACAATTTTTTTTTTGTTGTCTTACGACTTTTATTCTGACAGTTTGACAAAGGTTAATCGGTATGTGGGTTGAGAATTTTTAATGATCGATTAAAATCAAACGTTTGTGTATCTATAAATTTATATGTACTATATACTTAAAAATATACAACAATAGTAATAAAAAAAAATCTACCCACATGAGATCATATAAATATATTTATTGTTTTCTTAATTGGTAATATAAGATATCAAAAAAGTTGTGGTACTTATATATTTTTAGCTTTCTCCATATATTTTCCTAGAAGATAATCGTAGTTACTGTTTTTTTTTAGTCGAAGGAAGAATATATAAGTACTTACTAGTGAATTTGGCGAAAAAAAGAGAAAAAATGATATGCATGACTTATATATAACGGTAATTTTATCACTTAATCGGTATTGCTTTTGTATCACTCTGCAATATTGGCTTTTAATATTTTTTTAATCAGGTTCAAATTGTATTGATATTTTCGATGAGAAAATGTCAAAAAGACATATTTTCCATAACATAATCATTTTTTCTTTGAAGGTTTGAATGAAACGACAACAATTGGGTGAGCTATACCACCAAGATTTTATAGGCTGGAGTTATAGCTATTTCAAGACTGCCAGGCCGATCATCAGGCTCCTTTAGTGGTGCTTGGTCATTGTTCAATTTTATTTGAAAAAATTTTTGCCCCAGCTTTTATTTATTTATTTGTTTATAAAAAAAGTGAAATTTTTTAAATGCAAAAAATGTTTGTTTGTCTTTTCACAGAAATATTAAACCTGCTAAGAGTATTTTAATATAGGTAACTCTTAAGAAACAAAAAATATAGTAAAAAGTACTAAGTCTCGAAGAAATTGTGGAAATACGATCTTACTCTTTTTAAAAATATTTTTGATAAGCTCCTGACTTTGACGTTTTAAACTTTAAACGGATTTTTTTCTTAAAAGTTAGATATATGTATATCTATTCTTTTAGTTTTTGAAAACTGTTTTTCGAGCTTGCAGTCTTTATTTATATGCTGGATTATTACTCAACATTTATTGCACGGCTTTGTTTTTATTTGTTCTGCTTAAAGTTTAATACCATTTTAAATAGAAAAACTATCAAGATTTTTAGTACTATTACGGGAAATAATTTAATTTAAGTTCACAAAAAAAGAATATACCACGGTACTGTCATCCACGATACTGACATTCAGGCTTTAATATTATAATATTTAATCTCAACACTTCTGAGAAAAATTATTTTCGAAATAATTTTAACTTATGGACTTATATGACTTTAAAAGAAATACAATATTTTTAAAATCACCTTAATAAATATCATAACACGCTTGGATAAAACTACCACGGTACTGAAAAGTAATTCTGTGTTACATTTTTTAGAATAAAAACAATTCACTCCAATAAAATAAATAGTGTCTCTTTCAAATACCACCACAAAAGCTACATCAAACAAAATGGCGGTTCATCGGGAAATGTTTTGAATTCAATAATAAAATGAAATCTGTTGGACAACTTTCAATCACGATTATTTAATTCAAGAGGAAATTTTTTGACTTGATATTGTCAAAAATTAATCAAGCAACTATTGCATTCAAACTTCTTTGGTGACAAAATTTTTATTTAATGATGTTATTTAATAGAAAATATTAGATTTAGTTAGAAAAACAAAGATGGGACATGCAACGGTACTGATATTTTGAGTATAATTTTTAAAACCAAGGGGAAAGCGTAGCAAATTTGTAAATAACATTTAATGTAAATTGTAGCACAAACTCGTTTCCCTAATTCAAACCACAAATTCTTGAGAATATTTTACATAAAGTTACAAATAAATCATTGGACACAAAGAATCACATTTGGCAGAGAATCAATCTACTAAGAAGTAGCGAATTATACGACAACTATTAAAAATTACAATGACTACTTTTTTCATACGTGCGTTGTATTTTACATAAGTTTAGCTTATTACTAATAAAATTTTATATTAATCACAACTTTTTTATTAGTTATTTTAATTTTTCAAATACATTCACGTTAAAAAAAAAACATAACTTGCACAAATTTACAGTATTTCCATTTGTTTTGCTAAACCCATGAGCTTGTTCATATAACTCAAAAACACTTCACGCGATTATTATTTTTTTTCCTTAGAAAATACATTAAATTTAAATCGACGTGCATATGTATGTATGTATATTGTATATGCATATAAAGATCAAAGTTTAGGTTTTAGTGTGCTGCAAACAACACTAATAGAATTTTACAGATTGCGGATCTTTATTTCGGTCAAAGACTTTAGAGAAGACATAAATATTTTCTTAGAATTGTTTAAATGTGAAAAAAGTTCAAATTCAAATTTATATAGCAGATTTTAAAATCCTAACAATTTACGATCGCAAAAATTAAAAAAAAAATACATACATAGAATACAGAACTATTTTTCCGGCTTGTTTCTCACACATCTGCTTGAATAATATATAATTGAGGAAACTAGAAAGTTTTTTTTTCAAAAATAGCTTCCATTACGTGATTCCTAAACAAATCATTTTCATCTATAAGAGTAAATGCACATAAACTCTGCTTAATACAAAATTCCCGTTCGCGTGGTCTGGTATATGTAGGTACGTACCTAACCTACTCAGTACTCGCTGCTCACATATCCTTACCAAAAAAATAAACAAAATAAAAAAAAAAAACATAAAAAAAAAGAACTCGGCGTTGCTCCAATTTATTAGATAGATATAGATTTAAGACTTTTGTGCTTATGGGAGCAGAAGATGGGAAAAGAGTTCGATTCGAATTGGGATTGGTTTTTTAATTATTCTTTTTTGTTTCGTTTGGGAAAAATGTAAACGAATAAAAGATACCACTTAGAATTTTCAAATATAATCATTCAGAGACTAAACGAAAATAAACTCCCTTCAAGCTAGTTGTAAACTGGATGAGACTTTGAGATTGAGACCAAACAACACAAACAGTATATTACTATAATAAACAAGAAACCACAATCATAACGGTAAAAAATTAATTAAATCTGAAAAAAAAAACAACAAACAAACAAACAAACAACTAATTTCAAATGATTTCTCAATAGGGAAGCAACAAGCAAGACGTAAAAATAAAATCATCCAGTGCACGATTGCGAAAATACGCCCATAAGTTTAAGAAGATCTAAACAGAAGTCTTTATAGAGATAGGTACATCAGCCATCAGCAGACTGCGTTGCTTATTATTTCAGAGAGTCAGTGGGGGGGGTGGTGATGCGGTTGTCTGGCTCTGGTCCTGGTCCAGAGATGATTATATATTTTCACAACATCAACAACAAAGAAAAAAACAAAACATAAACATTGTGGCGGTAGTGCTGGTGATGGTGGCAGTGGTTTTTTGAGTTTGAGATAGAGCACTGAACTTTTTCACGGAAGTAAACGAATCTTTTTCTTTTATCGTGATTCGTGGATATAGTGATGCTACAATCAATAATAAACATATGTAAGTAGGTATTTTGATAACGAGTTGTTTAGTTTTTTTAAGTAGCTAATAACATTTAAGGTGTATCATCAGTATCGTGGGACACTTTCCCACCAAAATAAAGACCATACATACCTATACTGAAGAGCAGCCATGTTTTTTTTTTAAGACAAATATTATACCTATGGGCTTTTATCACAGTAGACATATTAATATCATTAGCGTTTCCATATTTTTTTCAGTTCTGCGCATCTGTCAAAATCGAGGAATAAATGGCGGGAAAATAGTGGATCCAGTGCCCCTTTACTTGTCTTATTTTAATATTTTGTTGTATTTTCAAATAATGCGTGTTGAGTTCCTGTGGGCCCTCGAACAGGCATTTTTTAATTTTTTGACACTTTCAACTTTGACAACCTGCGCAATATATTACCTTAGATTTGTGTACTGTGGGTTTCTATAGCTTTAAAAATAATAAAGTTGTTGTCAATTATATATCTAGATCTTATCCTAGGCATCAGAGCCTTCGAATACTAAAAATTTAAAGTTAAAAATTAAGTATTCTGGCAACACACTCGAAATACCTATTAATAAATTTATTTTTTACCATAAAAATATGTACAACCATTAAAATAAATATAATCAAACAAATCATTAAGCTACCATTACATCATATTGTTTATGTTTATTATGCCAAATGTCTACGTTATCTAATTTGCATTAAAAATGTATAAAACATTAATGTCATCTCTTCCACCTACGTGCTTTTTTTCAAAGCTTATTATTTATAGATTCCAAAAAAAAAAATAAAAAGCTTAACATCAAACGTTCTGGCATACATTAAATATGACCATGAAACTGAACACAACAAAAACAAATAGAAAGAAAAAAAACTCGTAAATTTCCAAAAAAAAGCAAAATACCATTTTGCTATTTAACATAGGTATAATCATTTCCGTTCATCAGATAAGTTAGAATAGAAAAATATAGTCCAAAACACCTTATAAACATTCAACAAAAAGCGCTTTCTTTTTGGATAATGAATCGACGACAAAGACACACGTGACTTGTAAATTTTAATTATTTATTTTGATATCACACAAATGTCGAAGAATAAAATAAAAAGAAACAAAAATGTCAACCCACACAATGCAGCACACTCTCTATGTATCAATAAAATAAAAGACCAACTAAAATTTCAAATTCAAATACCTAAACCGCCGATCGGAGCGAATATCAAATCGGTGAAACTTTTGATTGATTATACATACATATAGTGCTCTTAGGCTTTGGATCTTCGGACACAATAACACATATTTGTCATTTATCTAAAAAAAAACAATGCGATTAGGTACGTTTTGGTTATGTGATTAATGCTTTCGGTGACTGTATGTATGTTAAGAGATGAAAAACTTAATTATCTTTGGCATTGTTATCAGAACCAATAAATCATAAGCCACTTTAATACAAAAATATAGTCTAAATTGATGGGTTGCACAAACTTTAGCGTCCTCTAGACGATACAATTGCTCGTATAATTGTGAGTTGAGCCAATATCAGTACAACCGTTGTATGTTCCCTACACACTATACAATCCACTGAATATTTGATGCTGACTCGAAGTTACATATTCTTGTTTCGTATTAGAAATTGAAATACAAGTTTAATAATACATATATCGATAGCCAAAAATAAATGAAATTGGAATTTCTTCGTTGTATTTTGTACACACACACACACACAAACCTCTTCATAATCAATCGCAAATTGGCGGTGAAACTCGTTCGACAAAGCGATATCGTCAACACCGGTGCAAGCTCGCATACACCATACAACGACGATTGTATTTTTTAGAGCCCGCTTTGATTTCATCTTATCTTAGTCCCTTTTCACACATTGAGAGAAGTTGCTGGACATTTGTTGACGTTTTCTTTTAATTTCCCCTAAAATCTCTTTTACGTTTCACACGATAAAATAAAGTCGTATAAGAAAACTATACACAAAGTTTGAAAAGGAATGTCAAAATCTCCTCATATCGTTGCCCTCCTCTTACTTCGTGCCCTTTTCTCATAAAAACTGAAAGTAGATGGAAACTCAGTTTCCTCGTTTGAAAGACTTAAGCTCTGTTTGGTAACGTGATTTATTGCAAAATTGCACAAATTTTCACAAATTGTCTGTTCACTAAAAAAAAAGTTGCAACAAGAGAGCACAATGAGAGAGCAAACAATTTCCTCTCCATTGGATACCTTGCAAATTTCTGCTACATACATTTCTGTGTGCAAGGAGTGTAAAAACTGTCAATAATACACAGCTGTTTAGTGTCTGTCACTTGACGTCGGCTAAGAATATGCAAAAAAATCATTTTTATATTCGCCATCTTACAAAATTAAATTACAAGATTTAAAATGATTTATCAACCATTGAATTTCTCGTACACAAATGAGACATTTTATACAAAAAATGGTTCGGTGCGTTTGTTAACTCTTTGCCAAGTTTTCTCTTCTCCTTCTTTCAAAGTTTGACAGTTTTTATACAACTTTTCTTAAACAAGATACCAAACAGACCTACAAGTTTAAATTAAACAAATGTGTGCAGTTTTTCTACACAAAAACTTTAAAAAGTAGATTAATGTCGACATCATCTTTTAAAACGGAAATAAAGTGATGCATTATTTTTTCTTAATAACGAAGTGGAATTAAGATAGAAAATTTCTGTAAAACTATGTAAAACAAAAATATTTTAGAATAAATGCGTTCAACGCGCTATGAGTATAAGTTAGTTTAATTTGACTATTTGTAAAACTATTTTACAAGAAATTTTAAGAAGATTAGGTAAGTCTAACTAAAAGTTTTATATCAAGTTGTATACAAGATCATTTATACAAACAATATCTAGAATTTAATAAAAACAATTATTACTTTTGGAATTTTTTTCATTTCTTTTAGAAAATCGTATCTATCAGATTTGTTTGATAAATTTACTAAGGAAACAAATAACTTTGTAAAATTTCGTTCACTAACTTTTCTTTTAACGTTTCTCTGCTTAAAACTGAAAATAGCTTGAACAAAGTTTCAAAGGGCGAAAGGGGTCTTAAGTCTTTTTTCTCAACACAAAACTTATCTTTTATTATTTACTTTCCAACTAGAAATCAGCATCGTACTAACTGACATAATAATTGCTATTCAACTCACATTTGACTAAATATTTACATACAATACAATACATAGGTACATATATGTATGTAAATATGTACATATTTAGAGACACTTTTATAGATAACAAAAAAAAATTTAATAATGAATATACCAACCTTGAACTCCTTCTCGCCAGCTTTGCACAACAAGTTCGATAGTGCGAATTTATAATAAATCTGTTTAATAACCAAACAGCGAACAATTTAATTGAGTTCGCATTGTATAAAATTTAGAAATGAAAGGAGAGATCTTATATTATGTGAGTGTTTTGATTAATTGACTATACTTCAATTGAATCTATTAGAACTGTCAACACAGTTCTTGTTTTTTTTTTTTTAATTATCTCACAACAACTGCAGCACTTTTATTTAATTATATGAATCGATAATGATTTATATCATAATAAATAAGGAGAAAAAAAAAACACTTGTTTTGTAAGAAATTAATAAAAATACAAAAATACAGTAATACAGTAATATGTATTTTAAAAATAAAAGTTGACAATAAATTAACTCGCGAATGATTGAGAAAGATTGTAAAGTAAAATTAATTTGGTCGTATAAAATTTATCCACAATCATCAACATTTTATAATTTTAACACAAAAATTACACACAAAAAACAGACCATTTGAAACAAACCGTTAGATCATCGTAGGTAATTTCCGCTGGCAATTGATAGGGGGGGGCGAACCACATAACACAACCGAAGCCAGTAAGATTATTCGAAAGACTGAAAAAGGGAAACGATGAAAGAAAACTACGAAGCCAGAAATGAACATAAAATTCATACCAAAGAGAGAAATGAATGAATTTTCGTAGATTGTAGATTCTGTATTACCGACAATTTATTTGTGTGGAATAATATGGTATTGGAATTGTAAACAAAACGTAGAATTTTATTCGACAGCTGTTTGTTCATTCGTTGTGCCGGTTTGTAATGAATTTAAAATGAATAATGATAACAGCCGGAAGTAGTTTTATCATAAAGGTACTGCGATTCATTGCGTATTTACACCACTGAAAAAATGCCCTTATTTTGCTAACATATTTCTGGTAAATTTATTACCAGAACCTTTAAAGAGGTATACCACCTCTTAATTTCTTTAACTAAAGACTAACAAATAAAATGCACAACTGGATTGCATGAACTTTTACTTAATACTTTAAACCTACAAAACGTAGTTTAGTTTAAGGTAGTATTATATGCACACATGAATATTATGTATGCATGACTCTTACTTAATTATAAATAAATTGATTACCTAAACAAAATTCTGAAAATGTTTTGACGCCAACGCGATGTGCATTAAACTAGTTGGAGCTTTAAACAAAATATATGTAGAATTCTATAAATATTAAAAAGAAAATTAAAATTAAAAAAAAAATATGCAATTTTCTAATGTTTATTAATGCGGTGTTAAAAACATAATTTTGTAGAAAATCATCTATCCATTTTTGAAAGATCGAAATTTCAAAAAAATAATTATACCTACATAATTTTATTTTTTATCAAAATTAATTAATTTTAATATGCAATTTTTTTAGGAAGAATCTCTTTTATACAAATTTTTTATTTAAGTCCTATGTTAAAGTTGGAATTCAAAAAAATGATTGCTTAAAAGGTAGGTATTAATTAATATTTAATAATAATATCTTGATGTAAAATTTGTTCTTGTTAAATTTTATTTTTACTAATTTTTGCGCACAGAAAAATTTTAATCAAAATCATAGAAGTCGCTTTCGAAAAAATAACATTATTTTTAACGTTTTTAACAGTTGTATTGTAGGTTTAACTTCGTCTTAAAAATCTGCTAGATAATGTTGCAAATTTAGTAAAATCGGTCAGGTTGTTTTCGAAACACATATTAAATTTTGAAATAAAATTTGACATTTTTTTAAAAGCAAACAAATTTTAGTACAAATTCTAGTACTAATGTTTTTTAAAAGTTTGCTTTAGCACTTTAGCTGTCAAGAAAAGTCGACCACACAAAATACTTTCAATGGATCTTATTTTCAACGTTAAAAGTTCTTGTTGGGTTAACTTTTCCCCTCGTATCACCGCAAAAAAAAAAAAAAAACAAAAGAAAAAACTAACACTTCGAGCAAAAAATCTTGAAATAAGTTGATCAAAATCAGTTGAACTGTTTTCAAGAAAAATTGAAATAAAAATAAATGGTTTATGGAAAGTGCTATTAAAAACCGTTTTTTGTTTGCTAAAAATTTTTGAATTTTTTTAATCTGTGGGCCGTTTATGATGAAAAAAAAAAATGCTAAATAAATTATATATATATAAATTATATTAATAGGTACTGTTATTTTTGGTCAGGCGAATTTCCAAAGAGCGCCAAAATTCCAAGTTTACGAATCAGTAACTTGTCATATAAATATGTAGAACATTTCGTAAGTAAAAATTAAAATCGTAAAGACAAAATTTTTTTTTTAGAAAATGTTAAAGAAATTTTATATAAACATTTTTTTTAAGAAAACTTTTAGTTTAAATATTTGATCGCGGATTAACTGAAGTTCAAAAAAACTTGTTTTGATTGCAAAAGCGGGATGTAGAACAAAGTAGGGACACGGAAAAATTTTCATACAAATCGTAAGAGCCATGAAAGAAAATCCTTTAAGCGGTTTAAGTCGTATATCAAAAACAATTTAAATTCAGTGTGTTTTTTTTTTCTATGAAAAATTCCAATTATCCGTAAAAAGTCTGAAACAGTTAAAAGATGTTATAAATAGTAGAAGCTTGAAGCGACAATTTTTCACAACCAGATAATAATAAAATGACTTTATGTACATAATTAAATATCATAATGATTTTGTTTTACAATTTACATTTCTATAGGTAGGTATTTTTCTTTTTTCACAAGTTGTAAGGAGTAAAGTAAACCATCTCGAATATATAAATGTAAATAATATATTACCTATTTTTTTATAAATAAAAGATATAGACAGTCTAATCGAAAATCCTCTATTCCAATTAGTTGAAAACTTACCCTACTTAAATTGACCCCCATTTCATATCGCATATAAAGGCTACATAATAATGCAATGTTTCAAGATGCATATTTAATCGACTCACTTAAGGAAATCTCCTTAAAAGCCTTAAAAGGAATAAAATCCTAGGTGCAATCCAACAAGCCACAAAAACAGACAGTGCACCTTTTAACTATATTCCGTTTACATAATGTACATACATATATCTACATACGTTCAATGTCTAGATGAAGTGAAAATTGAATTAAGCCATTTTCGGGTTATCTTTGAAGTAGGTATAGCTACCTACCCATAGCGACTGCCTATCAAAATCCCATTATCCTAATTGGAATTCATTTTCATTCGATAAAGTGAAGTTTTCTTGCTGCATGTACATACATACATATGTATAAGTACTACATATACAACATACCTTTTGAAAGTTGAAACATTCATTTTTGACTCCCTCTTGGTTTGAATTCGAATCTTATCAAAACGACACAATTGACAGACGCAGACAGCACGGCTCGGATTAAAATGTCTTATAAGACCGTTGATGTTTCTCCCCCAGGAGTTCATCCGGCGGCGGCGGTGGTGGCGAGCGAGGCGCAATATAGATTTGTAGGTATTTTTCTATACATATTTTATTTATTCAATTCCATTTGTTAGTTCTGATGTGGTGATCACCAATTAGAGAAGCAACGCGTCTCTTTCTATAGATAGATATTGGCAATTGCGTCTTATTCAAGTGGCTGCTTCTTCTGGAGTTTTTAGATAAACACAACACTTAGAACACTCTAAAGGAACGTTGGTTGTTGGCTGCTTCTCTGTGCAAGCAAAGGCTAACCATCGCCGCCGCACCGGCAAACGGATTTCTTACTTTTCACGAACTTTATTTATTGGGCACGCTTGTGTTTTTTTTTATTCTTTTTTTTTTTTTTTTCTAAACCACTTGAGATACAATCTCATAGTCTGACTGAGATTGTAAGAGAGAGATGTGCATGACTATACTATATACAGTGCCCTAAATATTTATTGCTTTTGACGTTGACTGACACTTCAGTCAAAATAAGGGGTAAAATATAGCTTGGCTTTGGAGGTTAATAAACCCATTTAAATGTTATAAGTACTTTGTGAATTTATTTTTAAAAAAATCAATTCAACTGAAGTAGGTAAGGTATCTTATCCGATGCTCTGCGCATCGTTACGAAATTCTGAAAGCAATAATTTTTAATATAAGCATTAACTTTTGAAAAACTACTTTTTCGGTATCATTTTTGAATTTGTTTAAGTGTTAAGTATTAATTCTGTTTCCTGTACCTCTCCCTCTCCTTTTCTCTTTACCTTTTAATAACAATGGAGTTTAATTTTATTTAAACACTTTATCTAAGATCATATTTTATTACCAGTAGGTGTATTTGTAATGAAGATTAACTTTTTGTGGGCGTTATAAATAAATTGAGAGGATATAATAAATCAGTTGAAATTAATTAAATTTCTCTCTTCAGAGGTTTCTTTTCCTGTTTGGGCATTAAGATGGAATTATTTTGCTCTACAACATTTCGATTGAATTTAACCAATTAAAATTGATATAAAGTCCACGACATGGCCGTGAGTAAACAAACTTTAAATAAAATCAACTAACTATATTTTGTACTTAGAATAAATAAATCTAAAATTACAAGTATTTGCCGATTTCATTAAAAGATAAGGTCAATTTCAACTTATCGAAATATCCACATACACTTATATTATATATAATACTTAAAGTTCTCGCACATGCCACATAAGGCTTATAAGGTTATAACTTATAACATATTAGCAAGTCAGTCTAAAGTGCATCCTTCAATTTAATGCTTCAAAAACAATATTCACTTGCCTAACATTGTAAATATACATATATCTAAAATAATGCTTCACCATCATTCGTTGAACTTGTCATAAACGCATTAGCAATGCGTGTTTTTTTTTTTGCATTTGAAAACACATCAAGCATTATAAGCAGCCATCAGCCAAACTCAAGAAACAAACAAATTCTATATAATTTTCCACAGAAAAAAGAAAGAGCCACTAATACTTTGGTAAAAATATTCTAACTTCACACTTAAATATGAAAATTAGCGTCGACCTCATCAACGATATGAACCACTGCGTGTGTCCACATATGCAATTCATCTTTCTCGAATCTCGACGTTAAACTATGTAAAGTTTGTCTTCAGAAGATGAAGGAGCACCTTTCAAGATTTTCGTGTTAAATGACGGAATGCGGAAGGATTTGTTATTAGATATAATAGTCGAGTGTAAGTGCGGCAACTTATAAGGCTACATTCAAATTATACCACTGACTACCTATATGTATGTATGTACAAACATAGATACCTATGGGATGGGCTGATTTAGGCTATATAAGTTTCTCAATAGCCATGAAGAACACTCATTTTTAGCTATAGGCTTTGTGCAAATTGACCGTGTGTATGGTGTGAAAATAGTTTTTTTTTTTTTTATTTCAATCAATTTGGAATTACTGGCATGCAATAAATAACATTGCTGCTTTAAAACAAAAGAATGCTTTGATTCGCTTACCGGGACAATACAAAATTTAAATGAATACAATTTTGGAACAAAAAGTGTCTCTTTAAATTGCGGTTGGTTAGAAGATATTTGTATTCCAACGCAAATTTTTTTTAATTAAATGTCAATAAATATTTTAAAAATATCACTTAGAACAGTGAGAATCAACAAGAACGAATATTTTTGAAAGATCTTAATAATAACCGTCATATTATTATTCACTCGATTAATCCAAATGAACTCTTAAATCCGGATGTGAAATACATAATTTAAATTCAAATAATATTTATATCCGGATGTTAGATAAATTTTAATATTCTTTTAATGAAAAGTTTTTAGCTGAAAATCAAAGCATGGCCATTTTTTGCTTTTATCAAAAATTAATTTCGAAAAAAAAAACATTTTTGAAATGTCGAATTTTCATAAAAAAAAAATAAAAAAAAATAAATTTAATATAATAAATAATTTTTAACTTTTTTTTTAATCCAAAATTTTTGTTCTTTTTGAAAATTCTTATATGCAATATTATTTCAACATAATTAGAAGCTCTTGTATAAAAAATTTATTTAAATCGTTTAAAAATCAAATATAATGGATAGGTAATGTAAAATCTGAAAAAAAAATAAAAATCCAGAGAATATTCATTTGAAGATTTTAGTATACATAATACTATTTTGTATTTAAAAAAAAATTCTCCATAAATTACAATATTTTTTTACTTTCAACTTTTTTTTGATAACATCAATGGAAAATAGGAGGACTTTTTTAATTACAAAAACAAAAAAAGTGAGGCCTAACTTAAAGAAAACATTTTTTTGCACGGTAACATTGTTATACTGAATGACGATAGGAACCACAGTACACAAATCTACGTAATATATTGCGCAGGTTGTCAAAGTTGAAAGTGTCAAAAAATTAAAAATGGCTGTTCGAGTGCCCACAGGAACTCAACACCCATCATTAGAAACAACAACAAAATATTAAAATAAGACAAGTAAAGGGACACTGGATCCACCATTTTCCCACCATAATACCTTGATTTTGACAGCTGCGAAGAACTGAACAGAAATGGAAACGCTAATGATAACTACCTCTAATATGTGTACTGTGGATACGAACTGCAATTATCGTAATTGGTAACACACGCGTGAAATAGCCATAACTGAGGTTTACTGCCTTAAACAATGGTTACGTTCGGAAATCAATCCAAAGCTATTCGGATAGGTTTGTGTTGTTGTAATCCCTTGTGACAAAACAGCTGATGCAACAACAACCCAACGTATCTGAAAATTTTTGGGATAGGTGGATATAGCCTATCTGATAGTTCCTCAAACGCAGTGAATGGCTATACGGAGCTGCAACTGGAACTGCAGCTGGAATAGCTGTCAAAATATTCAATACACACACATTCAATGTTACAAACATAAAACAACGCAACAGCAATGGGTGCTGCAAGAGTTCACCAACTTTTAACTTTTCAGGTGCATTACTTTTGACGTTTCAATTTGTATGAAGAAAAAAGAACCCGAAAAAAACTGTTTGTGCTTATTTGTTTCGCGAAAAATATTATAAATTAAAAGAAAAAATATTAGAAATAAAAAAGTGAAAAATAAGGTCGTGCTTGTTTTTTTTTTTTTAATATACAAAACGCTGTATAGCTGCATTGTGGGTACGTATCACATTTTTTCACAGCTGTTGCAATTGCAGCTCCAGTTCCAGTTGCAGTATTCTATTCTATTGTGTGAAGTTGGCATAACAATTTTCACCCAGACTAACGGGACCACAACAGGAATTTGCAATTTTTTGTATTTCAATTACAGATTTTGCAAATAGTATGTTTAACCCCCTGTACTGTACAGTATGACATTTTTTTTGTATCCCTTTTTCAAAGTGATAGCTTGTCTGGTTGACGAAAAAACACCATGTACTGCTAACTTCACAGTGAACTTAGCAATACAGCATGATTTTTTTTTTAAATTGATGACTTCTTTTCTGGGAACTGCAAAAAGAACTGCAAATTTGAAAAAAAACACGTACTGTTCCGGGGGTTACACCCACTATTTGGTTAACTGCAAAATCCTTAATATAAATGGAAAAAAATTCAAAATAAACTGCAAATTACTGTTGTGATCCAGTTAGTCTAGGTGAAAATTGTTATGCCAACTTCACAGGCCTACATATTAAAATACTAGTAGGTAACCCATATATACAAAAAAGTGAAAGTAATTTTTGATCTACAAACATAGATACATACATTCTACGGAATTTGTATTTATATAATATTTCAATAATTAAGAGCAACATAAAAACATAAAAAAAAAGAAACGTGCACAACATATACCTATACTCAAAGAATACAAAATTTATATCAAGATCAAACTCTGATCATCTGCAAATGTTGACCGATCATCTTCGTAAGAATTTCCCCCCAAGAGTAGATAATCAACTAACAACGAAGGTAAATTTCCCTTTTATAAAATTTACAAATCCTCAAAAAAAAATCTCTTAATTTAATTTGTTGAATCAACATAGCAAGCTTAAGAGTTCCACATTCAACTTAATTAAATCAATTGGCATAAATTAATGACGCGTGGGTAAAATCAGATTAAAATTTTAAATAAGCCTCTTTACCATAACGTCTTTTCAATATAGCTAGATACCGCAACAGACAAATTTTCATCTATATTTCTGTTAATTTCTTCTGAACTTTTTGACATCATATACATAGGGTCTCTGTCTCATAGATATTTCTAATCATTGTTTTTTTTTTATTTTATTATTTCTGACTTTCTGAGATGAAACAGAAGAAGTATCTTTAATTTAAAATTTCTCTCAGGTTTAGTTTAAGCCCAGCTTTCGGTTTGTTTAGAAGCGGTTTCGGATCAGTTAATAAAGATATTTTAAATATTTGACAAAATGACAATATCTCCTCTCGGAAAAATTATATTTTTCCTCGTGTGTATCCTGTTTGTGGTTCCCTTAGCAAGAGGATATTTTTTTTCATCGTGGTATCGTCGAGTGACTTCTTTTCAAGAAAATGAGTAAGTCAAGTGAGAAGTTTAAAAGTGAAAGATCCAAAATTTATTATATAATATAATTATCACTCTATATTATGATGTGATGCTATGCTGTCTGAGGGTTTTTTATTGTTTTTTGTTTAATAAATTTATACAAACAAAAATTTATCATTATTAACTCGTGCTCTACAAAAATTCCAAAAATTTAGTCACTTTATGAGCATAAATTAACATATGTAAGTGCAAAATAAAAAACAAAAAAAAAAAAGTTTCCAAAGAGGTGAAAGAATAATGCTTTAGGCTATTTTAATTCGTTTTATTGGAATATTTTATTTATTTTTTTTTTATTCTGTGATGATGTAGATAAAAGTGAGAGTTTTGTTTTAAGTTCAAAAACAAATTAGTAACAAAAATCAATGTCAGTGTGCAATCTGTTAAATCATAATTGCAAATTAAATAAGAATATAATAGTAAATGCGGAAAAAGATAACACTATAACAGGTTTTTCGTTTTCATCTTATCGTGTAAACGATAATATTATGGAAAATAAACTACATAATGTATATTTAAATTCTTAGCCAAATCTATAGGCTTGGGAATTTGAATATTTTATACTAACTTCCTTAAAAATTATCAAATTATAAAGTGTTTGATTATTTTGAACTTAATTAATGAAAACAAATTAAAAAAAAAATAATAATGGCGCGTATTCACAGTATAGCTGGTCGCTTGCTAAACTCATGTTTTATTAACGGCAGTTTAAGATCTTTATTATAGATCAATGTTTGTATGTAGGTCCTAAATGTAAATAAGTAAATTTTGTATTTTTTTAAAGGAATGTATTAAATTATTCGATTTTAAATATTGGAATGAAAAACTACAAAAATTAAAATAAATCTTGTAAAGTTCAATTAAACCCACTTTTAACTTTAGCAGCAGTTTAAAAATGACTATAAATACGGATACATGTCTTTTATAGGGTATATTCAATATCATCTATAGTATTTACTTATAAGCTGGCTACTCATCACACGTTAATTGTGTGCTTATTTTCTTGCATTTCCCACGAGCTTCAAAGGCTAGTTGCCAAGTCGATCGTAAATTTTGTGGCAGCTTGATTTGTTCTTGTTTCATGGGAGCAGATACCATGAACATAGTGAAAACGAATAAATGCGGAATTAAAAAAAAAAACAAAAAATGTTAATAAATAATAACTATGGAGGAATATAAAGGCTACACCACCATCTGTTGGTTTAATTTTTAAAAAGATATTGAAAAAACAATGTTCAATATTTTTTCAATGATTGTTGCTTCATGGAAAAGAGTACCTAAACCTTCCGATTAATTTATTTTGGAATATTAACATTTAATATAACATTTATTTTTTCATAAATAAATTGAGGCCTAAGTTGTTTTAATTTTTTAATAAATTATTTATATTTGTGTCCCATTTAACCATAATTTTCAAATATTTATAAGATTAATTTCCACCAAGTTTTAAACTCTTATGGTCTTATTTATAAACGTTGTCTAACTTTAGACAACTGTCCAACTTTGGAAAATGTGTTCAAAAACCTTGTTTATTGTTGTCTTATAGCTGCCTAACTTAGACACAAGAGTATTGATTGTCTTAACCGTGAATAATATGATATTTATTTGTAGGTATTATATAAAGAATATTTCCACCAATTTGAAAACAGTTAGACAGTGTCTAAGTAGACAAAAATCTAATCTGCCTATCCATTTGAGAGTTTTTTTTCGAAATTTTAATATCGCGATTTCATTTGTGAAGTTTTGATAGTTAATTTCCTGAGAGTACCTACTTTCATAACCGTGTCCACTTGATACTATTTTTTCGCTGCTAGATTTGGAAGTACTAAAAGTGGCATTTATTCTTTTTACAAGCACAAAAATTGTAGAATCTTTTTTATCACTGTTCTTAAAGAAAAATGTTCGGGTAGGAAAATATTCGAAGTAAATTCGGTACGCCGCCGCTGGTCTGCCCTTGAAATTACTATCTTACCTATTTTTGCAAGTTATAATATTTTAATTTAAGTTAAATTTCAGAGATCAAGGCGTTATCATTAACTTTTGATGTGTAAACAAACATCTATGCTCTCGGTATGGGGAAAATGAAAATATAGGTAAATGCAAATATGGATAAGAATATGAGTAAGTAAAATGATTGTTGTCTCTGAAAATACTGGGTTATCGAATGCACCATCCGGACATTACATCATTCGTTCGAGAGAAATATTTGAAAAAATTTCAGTTGAAATTTGAATTTATTTTTGTTTGGTCGTTTTTGATGTGTAAGCAAAATAGCTCTAAGTATAGGGAAAGAAAATGGAACCCTGCCGTTTCGGATCGATCGAGAAATGAGTGAATATTTGAGAATTTTGGAATTAGTATATTCGAAGTTTATGGTTTTAGGTATACTTATTATTCGATGGGGATTCCTAATTTTTGTCACCTCAATTTTTACCTGTTTCCTAAGATAAAAGCGGATGTTTACACATCTTTACTGCGAGTCCCGGTGCTCAAACATTTTTTTTTTATTTTAAACATTACCTATATATATAGCGCAACTAAAAAAATTAAATATGTGTATAGATTTAAATAAAAAATGTTCATTGTGAAATCAACTTCGATTTTTCTCAATCTACTTCACTTTACTTTTCAAATAAATTTCGATTTTGTTTTCCGGATGTGTTAACGCTGCTTGCGGTACGTCAGGAAAGCTGGCTGGTCTGATGTACATACATATGTATACATGCAGATAATCAAATTTACATATTATGTGCCTGTATTCGGAGACAACTTTGTTATTCTTGTTCTTTGTTTTATCCGCAATTTTTGGCTTTTTACGTGGGGAAATCGAAATTATTAACCGAAAATCAACATCAACAAAAAATAATTTTTTCACCCTTTTTTTTTTTATTTCAAAACTATCATTCTTAAAATTAATAACAATTTATTTTTTTGTTTTTAGAGGATGCCTAGGAAATAGTACTAGGTACGCCATTGTCATTCACGGATGGAGAGAAAGTTGTCGAGAAAAATGGGTAGAAGACCTACAGAAAAGTAAGTATCTTAACTGTTTCTTAAATTAATACAAATAATATCGTTCTTAAAAAATTAATATACCTATATACATATATATACATAGATTTAGAAACATATCGAGGTGGATGTATAATTTGCATGGACTACGAACTAGCGGCTTCAATTCCACATTACCTTATGTTAACACATCATGTCAATATATTGGCGGACATTCTTAAAGGAAAGCTAGAAGAACTGGAAGCCAGAGGATATGATCCCAGCAATGGTTACATTTTTGGCTTCAGTCTTGGTGCCCGAATGGCCATACGAGCTGGAACAATGTATGGACATCAAAGGCTAGGCGAACTCGATGGCAAATATACTACGTATTTTCATTCAAAAAATTCTGCTCACTTGTTTTTTTTTTTTTTTTTTTTAATTTTAGCTTGCGATATGGCTGGCCCGGGATTTGATTGGTTCGATCAATTCGATCCTACACTAGCGGCAAAAAATGTCCAATGCATTCACACTAGCAAAGACAAAGGAACAATTTCCCGAAATTGTCATCAGAATTGGAATATGGGTGTTTGTGGAATGTATCAAGTTGGTTCGGGACTTTTTCCAGGCACAGGCACTTTAACTTCACACGGTCTATGCACGCGATTCTATAATGCTGCTTTCAAACATAATTTCTATGCAGAGCATGTTCCGGAACAATGTGATCTTGTATCGACTGTACCGGAGACATGGCCACACAATTACAAAATGGGTTATATGGAGCGTCGAAAATCTGAAGTTCGTGGGGTTTTATATGCTTCCACTATAAGCGAATATCCTTATACGACCAATACCAATCAAATTGTAGCCTATCAAGTGCATAATTTGAATAAACGATTTACTATGGTTCTCAAAGATCCGAATCATATAGTAATTTATTTAAAAAGTTAGTTAGTTAAAAAGGAAAAATAATTTAATATGTTGCTGATGTTGTTGTTGTTATTGTTATTGCCTATACACACATATGGACTGATTAATTTTAGAAATAAAATATGTAATTTATTGAAAAAATCCTATATGAGTTTAAATTGAACGTGAGAAAATTATAATTAAAAAAAATGGTGGAAAATAAATACAAAACATTTACAAAAATGAAAGTGAAAAAAGTCGAAAAAATGGGTCTCGTTATTCAGTCTGTCTATTTGTCTGGCTGTCTTGCCCTTTCGGCTGCATCCTAAACGGGTGGGTCGATTTTCTTTAAACTTGGTGCCTAACGTTTTTAGACATTCATACGTTTTTTTTTTAATTTTTGTAGGACCAAAACTAACGGTACCTGCCGTAAAATTTTTTTAGCAAATAATGAAAATCTCATTTTCTTAAAAACGTGCCCACAACTACTTTAAAAAAAAAATCTGTCATTTTTTTACAAAACAGCAATCTTTTTATAAAAAAAAATTGGGAAAAATGGTTAGGTATAAATGGTACCGGGTACCTCCCATATGAACTGCTCCCACATCACGCTACACTCGAGGTTTACCTACCTGTGGTTTTAAATATTTTTCGGTGAAAAAGATTTTTATCGAATTATGAAATTATTGTTGGATCTAGCAGCCCTATTTTGCTATCCGATCCGATCGAATTTTTCGATTCACGTGAACTGTTCACTTAATTTGTCACAAATTATTCTTTAAACTCTTCAATCTTTCGAGTTCATAGCTCTATCAATAATTATTTTTGAAGTTCTTGAGAGAATCTAATTGTTAAAATTTTATTTTCATCGCAATTTATATGCTTTTTGGAACATTTGTTCTCTTTCCACGGATAGCAGAATACGAAAATTCACGCGAACATTAAGAAGAATAGGACAAGTAAGGTAACTTTTCCGAGTTTGAAAAAATCGTAATGGTTTAAGAATTTGGAAACTTTTCGAACCTCGGTGGGAAAAGTGTATTGTTTGTGTATTTTTCTTGTGTATTGATCTTGTGATAAAACAAGATAATATTTTAATAATAACTCGCGTTTTATTTTCAGTTGATTAAAAATTTGAATTCGATGAATTTTGAGATTTAATGGGAGAGACTAGGCTGGAGCTGAATAATGCTTGCTTATTTTAATACCAAAATGATTCCTTTTTTTAAAAAAAAAAAAAACAACGTCGAAAATTCCAAGTATACAAGCCACAAAAGCAAAAATTCAACTTTGTTTACAGTAAAGTATATAAATATATATTTCTTTATTTATTAGTTTTCTGTTTGCTGATATCATTCAATATTAATTTTTAATTATAATATACTTAAAAATCTAAACAACATCACGTTCAGTTTTATATAGATTTTAGCAAATAGCGTTTGTTTAGCATATAAATGATAAATATACAAACAAATTTTCAATGAATAATTTTAAATCGAAAATAATATTATTGGTATAAAAATAATTTGAATACTACTACCAAAGCATTATGTTTAAAATTTAATTAAACAAAATTGGACTAACAGTAAAGATTTCCAAACAAAAACAAAAAATATTAAAATGTAAATGATGAAGGAAGCGTTGAAATTAATAAGCAATCAGTTCCAATTGAAACTCGTTATTTTTAAATGTAAACTTCTTTTAGAAAAAATGGGAATGAATTTTTTTTTTAATTAATTTGTAAAAAAGGAGAAACACATAGAAAATACATCTTTTAAGCAGGCACATTTAAAAACAGAAATTACAAATTTTCTTGGTAATGCGTTACGCACTGTCTCGAAAAAAAAACGAAATAAAAAAAATAAAAACAGGCACAAATTAGAAAGAGAAAAGAAACTAAAGAAAAGCTGCTATTTTTGTGTGTTTTTTGTTTTAGAAAAATTGCTGATGAGCTTCTTGTAGCCTGGCCACAATATTGGAATAAAATTTAATCTGCTCTTCGACAAAGTCCTTGAGTGTTTCTTTTAAGTGTTTGTCTCGTTCTTCACGGAAATGGGTCATTTCTGCCATAACAGCATAAGAAATAACATCAACTCGACGATTAACTTCGGCCAACTGTTGATTTCCCATTTTCTGATCAGCTACCAGACGTTCGCAATCTTTTCTCTTTTGAACTGCACCTTTATGGGTTGACAGGATATCAGGAAAACTATTAAGCACTCCTCTGGAAAATAAAAACAAATTAATTAATTGGGTTCAACAAAGATACGAGGATTTAAAAACATACCTGTAAATATGTAATCGATCTGAAAGTGGAATCCAATCCAGTCTTGGCTGTTCTCCAAATAACTGACCAATATTTATAAACAATCCTCCCACTCGTCCTACACTCTCTGCCAATGAATGACCACTGGGAGCTAAACGCCTCTCGTCAACATTTAAAGCCTTAGCAAGATCAGACAGACCATCGCCGATGCGCTGAAAGTCTTTTTTCGATTGAATTTGATTGCGTTTCGTTTGTTCCGATGCAATGGTCAGTAGATTCTTAACAGCACCGTCCATTAAATGTGAAAAATTGGCACAACTTTCCAACTGTGAATCCACAAAGGACGTGAGAAGTGTTTTCTCAGGGGCATATATCGCCCAACAGTAAGTCACACCGACATAAGTGTCACGTTCGGCACGTCGTTTGCCAGATTTCCATATTTTATCATCGTTACATGTGAGAAAGTGATACCAGACTTCGCATTTTGATAGAACCGGGTGTCGGCATACCCAATCGACAAACTCTTGCAATTGAACACGTCGATGTTCGACAAATTGATCTTCATAACGTCCAGAGATTTGCTTATCGGGCAGTGGTGGAATGGGAATGAGGCAAAATTTATCAACAAGTCGTTCATGCAGCCAGTCGAAATGTTTATAACGGCGGGAAACCTAGAATTTTATCAAGCAATAAACCATTTAAATTTTGGGATTTATTTTTATTTTCTATGTGAAGAAAAATTTAATCACATAAAAATCTTGAATACAAAATGCGAACAAATAAAAAAAAACAGCAGTGGTGAGGTACTTCTTATAAAACTTATCATGCCCGCCACCACCGCTATCAAAAAAAAAAAAAAAAAAACAAAAAAAATCTTACAATTTGTATATTTGCAATTTTGAAAACCACAGAACGCCACCGCACCCGATCCGGAAGAAAACCTTCAAAACTTTGCAGAAAAATGAGACGTGTTGGATTGTATAGGTTTGGATCCGGATTCGGGTCGACGACGTTATTTTCGGAGAAACCAGAATCCTGTGTAAGTCTGTTTTGAAAAATTTTACAGAAGAATATTAAAACGAATTTAGTAACTTCACATAAAATTCATAAAATTAAAGAAACGTTACAAAAGGAATTTTTAGTTACAAAAAAGTTCTTTCCACATAGTCAGAACTGATAAACATAAGGTTCTATATAAATATGTATGTATAATATTATGTGGAAAAATAATTTACCAATGAGTCACATTTATTATAAATTATCAGAAAAAAATTCTTGATATAATATTTATGTAACTATTTGAATTAAACACAATTAAAATTTTAAAATAAAACAGAAATTCGAATGAATAATCCCATGGCGTGTGGATCGGGCGCCTTGAAGTAGTTAAAATGGAAAATAGACGTTTGACAAATAAATTCTAATACAAGGTGATGTTTTATGAGAAAGAATTTAATAAGTTAGGAAAGAAGATAATAAAAACTATATTCATGCTTGAGAAGCAATACCGTTAATTATTGAAAATTGTATATCAGGAGTTGTTTTTTTGTTAGAATTTTATATAAACTTATAAGTAGAATGACACATCAGCTGAACCTGTAAATAATTCGTTTATCTGGACAGCTTTGAAAGCGATTGTCTTAAGCGTACCCAAAAGATTATGAAGTGAGAGAGATAGTTATATTGAAAGTTTTTTTTTTTTTTTTAAGTTCGACTTCTGCCAAACCAAACTATGTATGTATTTCAGTAAAATTCTGTAGTTTAAGAATTTTCCTTTGCGCTGCAAAGCCTGCCTAGTACATTAATATAATATGAAAAAATCAATACCAGCTTAGTTGTTGTACTTTGTTTGAAAATTGGTGTTTTAAAATTAATAAACTAAAAAGTAACAACTAAGTGTTTCGGCTCGTTATGGTGTTTTCATTTTGTTGTCCTAAATATTGAAATATTAATGCAATAAATGGCTATAACGAGTAGTTTGATACAAGACAAGATAAAAGACAACAAAAATGGTATTGATTGGGGCGATAGCTCCATTCTTCTACCTATTAACCTATAATATCGTTATACTAGTAATTTCAAAATTTTCTTGTATTACTAACTGACGCAAGGGTATTGGCTGCAACTTTCATTTCTTACGCCACTTTGGACTCATATACTTTTGACTTATTTTACCCTAAAGCAATTGTTGTTGGCATTTAGAATAAACTTCCAAGCACTCTTTATATCCAGGGAAAACAAAGGATAAATAGAAATTAATTTAAAATTTGGCAAATACTCACCGAAATATTATTAAAACTCGGCGTTAGCTGATAAGCAATGAAACTCTTCATTCCTTTAAACTTGGTCTCCTTCTTCGGACTTGCCACACGAACCGTATACGGTTGATTATTTGGCTGCCAGTGATAGAAATTATCTGTCTGCATAACATAAACTATATCGCTGTCGGCCAATTTCTCTTTGTTGCTCAGCCCGAGGATATACGAATCCGAACTCTTTGCAAACATTCCCGATTTCTTGACAGTTGTAGCAACAGCACTTGGATGTTGAGAAGACAACGATATAAGATCATCGGCTGGTGCAGCGGGCAAATTCTTATTATCATAGCTTGCCGATTGGGATAAACCATATCCAGTATGTTTGCTTGAGCTAACTTGATTTCCACCCTGAATTTCGGAGTAAGTTTCGTTGTCATCATCCCAATCGTCATCCCAATCATCATTTTCATCATCTGCTGTTTGATCATAGCGTGGAGCTTGTTGAGCCGTTGCTGCTACTGCAGGAGCGGTAGCAGTCGATCCACCTCCATTAAATTGTTGAGCTACTTCAGCTGCTGACATCACCTCTACATAACCAGCAGGAAAGAGGCCAGTTTGACCAGAGGGATTTTTACCCTCCCACCAGCCTTCACCGACATCTGTGCGCAGAACAGTTAAAATATCACCAGGATTAATCGAAATTTCCGCTGTCCCTGGTTCACCAACGAATTCGTACAACGTTCGCACGAAAGACGTCATGATTTATAAATGGTATTGTTGTTTCTTCGAGAAAAAAAGCTGAAAATTGAGTTATCATCGAACAAAAATCAAAATTATTTGCAGGACTAAGAACACAAAAACAAAGAAAGTAAAATCCATCAAAACAATCCCCCCTCCTACGTGTCAACTATAAAGCACAAACATCGATTATAGCGGCCAGACAACTGATTAAGAAACGACGTGGTGTATCTAAACCTTTGTTCTTGGAAATGGAGTGTTATTTCTTCTGTCGTCTGCTGGTTCCGCCCTTTACTTTCGTTTTGTTCTTAATTGAGTAAGCCCCACAGATGGCAAGGGCAACCAGGATGAGCAACGACCACCTCTAGACAGATATACACTCAGCGTAACGATTTCAGCAATATGTGACCCCCGTTGGCAATAAAAAAAGAAAAACAATTTTGCTTAAATTAATCGCAAAAGGGGGTCACAACTCATAATATCCAATCAGTGAATGAGTACTGCGGATGATGATGAAGAAAACACGCAATGACGTCACTAAAAACATAAGCAACAACTCTAATTTGTTTAACCATGATTCCGAGCAGAGGACATGAGGAAAGGGGGATAGTTTTTCTCGTTTAAACAAATAAAGTTTTTCTTTTTTTTTATTATTTTATAACTAGGTACTCACACTTCTTAACTAATTTGTGCACTTTGAATCTTTTGTTCTTGTTATCAGAAACATTTAGTGCATTTCAACAGATTTATATCTTTTATCTCTGGATAAAGTAGAATGATTACGTTTTTGTTTATATCTTTTGAAGATTACTTATTTCATGTGATTTAGTTTTAGTAGAAAAATATGTAAAATAAAATAAGAAATGAATAACAAAATCGTGTAGTTCCCCACTTGCTTGAAAAAATCTTACTGGAATATGACATTCAAATTGGACTGGAGAAATGGGTGGATTTTTTTAAAGAGAAATGTCATTTTGACAGAATAGATTTGTTTAATTTGCTATTGGTCGATAGAGGGCTAGAAAAATTATGAGATATTATATTAAGGTATCCATTACACGGCAAATAATTTTTTTATTTATATTAGAGCCCAAACGAATTTTCGAAAATTAGCCCAGGCATGGTTTTTATTTTAGAAACCAAACTGTTGCGAAACTAAAAGTTGCAAATGCGCACCTGGCCTTACAGAACCAAATGTTATCATCTCAAATTTTATAAATTTGTTTGGTATCTCATTTTATTTCGAATTTGATTTTGCCATTAATAGCTTGTTTTTGTTTCTGTTTTTTATGCATGCAAGTCTGCACGTTATTTCACGTAAATTTGGCTATAATTTTCTCAAATTTGAAAAGTCAATTTGTATGGCAAATATGTCATCGTTGTTCCGAATGCTTGGCGTTGGTTGCAAAATTTGTTTGCCAATTTTTATAACAGAGGCGTGTTTTTGCAAGCCCGGAAGGAGTTGAGTTGACGAAAAAAAGGACCACGAGGATTGGCGACATTGGCCGTGTTTTGTTGAAAGTGTATAGCAACTCAGTAAAACTATTATACGCAAACAATAACTAATAATTTTTTATTTTGTGTATGAAACAATAACAAAGTATTTATAATTACCTTTTTTGTTATTATTTGAGTGCAAAAAATTTTATTAAGTTGCTATACACTTTCAACAAAACACGGCCACTATTATAGAAACAAAATGGACAATCGATAACAAGTTTATAATTCACGCAGGTAACACAGTTTTTCTGAGCTTAAGTTAATCACGGGGAATTCTCTGGGTTTAGCTTAGCCCGTAGGGCATAAGTTATTGTTGCATTTCTTCCAATTCCTCCCGGGCTTGCAAAAAATACGCCTTTGCTTTAAAAATCGGCAAACGAATTTTGCGACCGTTAAAAAGGTTCTAGCAAATCGAGCTTGTATTTTTTCTCAAAATAACGTTTCTTTTATTAATTTGAAAAGTGTCGTTTTGCCACTAATAATAAGTTTTTTAAGGTTTTTTGCTTTAACAGCTAAAATGTTCAAAAATGTTATCAACAGATCAAAAACTGAATTGATGCGAAATTTCCTTTAAAATTCATCAAATAGGAGCACTTTACTTCGCAGAACCTGAGCGGATACAAGTTTTGAAGAATTGCTTGTCAGATTGACTTAAAAATAAAGAATTTTTAATTCTATTCCATGGAAATTTGTAACAACAATGCGGTCATTACATTATTTTTTTAAGTACATAGAGTACCTATATATTATCTAGAAAACCGACTTCAGGGCTTTTTCTCTTTCACACTATAAGCTGCAATAAGAGAATTTCCTCTACAAGGATGAGCATTTGTGGTAACTGCCCAATGCATTTTAAAAGAACCGCGTACCAACATAGGGATAATTTGCGGGTGTTTTAGGCAAGGGGGCAGGAGTGGGTTCTCTAGATAATATATAGAGGTACTCTATGATTAGGTGTATGAATTTGTTCATACGTTTTATCTATTTGGGAATCTGTTATTTTTTTTTATTTTTTTATATTTGCCATTTAATTGGCAATTGTCTTAAATTTTTGAGTGAAATAATAATAATTTAATAAAAGCCTAAAATCGTAAATTAATTGATTTTCATTCATCTTCACTCGAATTCTGCAAAATAAAAACGGAATGGGATGCAAGATATGAAATTCATATTTGTTGAATAGAGAGAGAAGTCAATTTTCAAGTGCCATAATGCTGATGAATATGAATGTTAATCCATCATTAACGAAAATCTAAACAAATGTTTTTGGTGATTGGTTTGTTTTTGATTAAAAACAATTATTTTCCAAATGTTTAAATACAGTATTGTCAAGAAATATCATATTGCGAAATTTTATAAAAATCCGTAAAGTCATTAAATAGTTATTTTAATGGTAAATAATAACTCCAAAATGATAAAATAATGTAATTTTCTGAAAAATCCCTGGGAGTTTTTTATACATATGAAACAAAGCTTGCCCTATGGAGCAAGTTAAAAAATAATCAACGAAAAATAGTGTCCCCTAACATAATGGTTGATGCATTGGGCTGTCTTGTGCATGTTACAAAGGAACTAATAAATTGATGACAAACATGATGATAAAGCGCCTCTCAATTTAGCCGTTTAGATTTGGCAAAAAAAAGGTGATTATTTCCTAGTTCTCTACGAGCACCAAGCCACCAAATTTATTTTCACTTATTCAAATCAAAAAGCTAAATAACAAAAAGAATAAACAAATAAATTCCAAATGAAAAAATTGCCAATCTAACACCCAAACAACTAAATGAAAAAATGTTTACAAAAGAATACCAAATAACGAAATTATAAATAAATAATCAATCGATAAACAATCATTATTTCAAATATTTTTGGTGAAACGTAAATAAAAAGAGCTTACATACTGGCATTATTTCCATATTTCTCTTAATTTTACCACATAAATATATTTTATTTAGCTATTTTAATTTTGTTACTTACTTTAACTGTAACTTAAATATCTATAATTTTTTAACAATAACTAAAAAATTTCCAAGGTTTGGAATTCTTCAATTGCATATTGGTTCAAATTTATGACTGTTTGGTGAATAATTATTTGTTTATTTTTGTTAAAAACAATATCTAAATATTTCCTTCATGAATATCTAATTTCATATCAATTATATTCGACTAAACTATTAGGTACCCCGAAGCCGTAATAATTATAACTTTTTAATTTTGATCCAAACTTTTGTAATGCTCTAGCTTTATTCGACTCTAAATAACACTTTAAATTCCATTAAGAAATGCACATATTGATTCTACCTTATAACGCGCTTTAGACACACAATATATTATGCTTATAAAAGGACACTGTGGCGTGGGGGTGGATTCGTATAGTTAAATGTGTTTCTTTACCAAACGCGAGATTTAGGTGCGGCCTCAAATAATTATGAAGACCTTGTCGAAGGTGCAACGGTGGATAGTTGTTCAATCAGAAAGACGTAACAAGAAGGATGTGAGGGTATGGCAAATAAATGGCACAGAAAACATGACAAACTTCAATTACTCGCTTAATCTATTTTTATTTCTTGGAAGTATGAGTTAATTGTTTCGTTAATGAATCATTTGGTCTATGGTTTTATATTTTTAATCATAATTTAAGTTTTAAATTTTTATTTAATTAGTTTTTTGTTAACAACAATGATTATAGATCCATGTTTAACTTACCGTAATGCGATTACTTAAAGTTGTGTTTTTGCATTATATCATTTAACCGTATAAACCGTTTTTTTTTTTTATTTAAAATTTTTTTCAACTAGGATTTTAAGAATTCTAGTTTTAATTGAAAATAAAAAATAAATATTAGCACCGTTATAATAACTCCAAACACAAACACCAACATTTTTTTAAAAACAACACAAATGTTTATTTACGAGGTTGAAGAAAGAGGACGACTTCCGATGGCGTATAATCCCTTCGCTAGCTGTTTTATGAATGAGAACAAGGAATACAGCAATTTTATTGAAAACTTTGTGGAATTTATCATAAAGGATAGTAGCTAGACGGTGCGCATTTTATAAGGATTGGCAATGATAATTAATTAAACCTCTATAAAAAAGGAAACAATTTGTTCAAGGCGTATTGAAATACTTACATATTACATAATTATGTAATTTAACTGAATCATTTTTTCAATATATTTTGTATCTAATTGTTCTTTATACGAATTGAAGTAAATAAAAATTAAATAGATACCGGATGAAGTTTGCTTTTGAAACGATAAGTAAACTGAATGAAGTTAACTTGGAAGTGAATTTTTCGGTTTGACATCATTTCTTTGTGTTTTTATTTTTGTGTGGATACTTTTCTGCTCGTATCCTCATCTTTTATGTCGGCTTTGTTGTGCCTTAACAGATTCCGTCAAAGACATTATCAAAGAGTACCTGTATTATGTACTGTGGCCTAAAACACCCACAAATTTTATTTGAGCACAGTAAGAGAAAACTCTCTTATTTCTCTTTTTTTTCCTATTGGTGAATACGTGTGAATGATGGTGATAAATTTTATGACATTATATAATTCTTTATTTTTATGTATAATACTGTTTTTGGAAATTCGGTTGACAATTATATAGAGAAGAATTAGGAAATAGAAAAATTAAAATGAGATAAATATTATATTATGTGTACCTAGTTATATTAGTGTGTCAGTGCCACAGTGATAGTAAACTCTATATGCTTTTACACGGATTCAAGCTTTTGGCGAATGTTTTGTTTATTGTTTTATTTTTGTATAAGGTCATCAGTCAGCAGTTGGTATGGTACAAAAAACATAAATGTTTTTCATATCAGTAATATCCTTAATTCATGTTTTTGTAAAATGAACCGTTATCATATTATTTTCAGTCAAACAACATTTTTTTTTAAACTATGAGTCGAGAGACGACTTACCTTCCAATTCCATTCATTTAATTTTAGCAGTATATTTTTGCATCTGTATTGCTACTGTTATAAATTACATTTATGGCGCTACACTTCTGTTACTGATAATGATTACAATAATCATTTTTTTAATCACAAATTGATTCTAAACACACCGGTCCACAAACAACACTGCTTTGCGGCTTGTTTGCAGTGAAAGAAAAGATATCATAGGCAAAAATGTTTTTTTATTGTAAGTAAATTCTATCGAGGGATTTCTAAGATATATAAAAACCATTTGGAGTTGTAAATATGAAACAGTAAAGGGAAACCGGGAAATGTATGTATTGGATTGCAACTTAAATTAAAAATAAATTATCAATTGTAATGGAAATAAGTTAAAAACGAATGTACGTACGCCTGGTAGAACCGATTGACTTTAAGAAATCGATATTTGTTATTATTTGCACACCAGCTGTTGCAATTTTTTTTTATTCATTAACAATAGAGGTTTTCATGCAATGGCGTAAGGTCGTTGTAAACTGTAATATAATAATTAAATTAAATTTGCTGTTTTATTTTCTACACGTATCACAATAATTTTTCAACACGTAACACAACAACAATTTGGGATGGGATCCAAATAAACAAGTTTGTTGTTATAATAAAACGCGGCTATTGAATTAATATTCTGTAAAACAAAAAATGTATTTTTGGCAACACTATTTACTGTTTAATTCCACAATCCACAAAACACGCAAGTAAACGTCAATATCATTTGTTCCACATGGTTGAACAAAATAAAAATTTAAATTGTTTACTTTAAAGCGCGGGAAGTAAAGTAGTATTATTTATTTAAAAATTAAAAACAATTATTGAATTTATTTAGAAAAACATGGAAACAATTTGCCGCAAACGTTTGCGTTCTGATGAATATCCATATCAGCTGCAAAGCAAAATGTTTATTAATCAACAAAAGATTGATCGACTCAACGATGAGAAAATGAAGAGAATCCATAGTAAGTTTTATTCTTATTATTTATAACAATTCATGCTTATTTCTGTTCTTAAGGTAAAACTATATCAATGCTCTTCAGAGGCGCACAAAATTTAGAAAATTCTGATGCTACTAAGCCCCTGGGAGTTGCTGATATATCTCAATTGGTTACCTTAAGTGGAAGCGGCAACTTGGTCTTTGCCTCTAAAGAAAAGGTAATTTTTGTTTTGAATTCATGTTTGTATATAGTCTCAATTTGTTCCAGCCTGAAGGATTCCCTAAGGAGAAACTTACGTCGAAATGTTGTGGCAAGGAAGCCTTCATTACCGGCGATTGTTTCAATTGTAATCTTGGACTCTGTGAGTTCTGCGCTTCTTCTTGCATTGGTTGTGGCCAATTTCTATGTGGCAGTTGTATAATGCTTTTGTAAGTAATATTTATTTTTTAAATTGGATTGTCTTTCAGCAAACAAAATTTCTTTTAATAGTGAATGTGGAACTTACGAAAAACCCATTTGCGAACGATGCAAGATTTTCAATTGAGCCGATCAGCAATAGGCTTCCGGATAAATATTTAGTTTAATAAAACTGTTGCAATCTATATTTATTAATTTCTAAGAACTAATTTTTTAAATGTTAAAATAGTATTATTTAAGTTTAAATTAGAATGAATTTTATTCAATGCACAAGAATGTACCCACATTATATCACTTTCGAAATGCTTATAAACAAAAAATTGAATTGCAATTATTATGTACTACATATTCTTTAGTTTTAATTATCGTCTAAAATCGAATGCGAACTAGGTATCAGACATCGCAATGTAACTGAACTAGAATCATTGAAAATATTTGCTCAAATTTCGGCAAATCAACAAAGTGTGCATTTGATTCGAAAGTATACATAAATAGTGGCCGAGTACCAAGTGTACCGTTCTATTCGAATTCGATATCTACTATTCGACTGGTCGTCTTGGATGAGCCTAACTAGCCGAACAAAATCTTTGTGCTCGAGAACATAATATAAAAGGGGTCGTATGCGGTGGCCGGGGTGTTGCAGAGGTTGAAATAATTGCAGAGTTATCTTCTTTGTGCTTTTTCTTATTGCTTGAGACATAAGCGGTGTAAAGAGTGTGAAGATAATGTTTCCTTCTCATTTAACAAAAATTGCAGCCATTAGAATTTGCAGCGTTTAAATGGATGCTCAAAAGAAAAACGCCGTTAAAAATTGCAGTCGTCTAATAGCAGTCATACGTTACGTAGATGTTGCATCAGCTGTTTTTTCACAAGAGATTAGAACAAAAGAATTAACATGGGTTTACATAACCTACCGTAGCTTTTTGTCGCATCTTATGAGACTACCCTGTTTCTGTGTATTTTCCCCCAGATCTGAACCAAATTGGATTTGCTTTTGAATTTGGGTTTCCAAATACATTTTGAGCACACACCCTTATTATTTTATTATTGGTTTTTACTTTGAAGGGAATATGGCTACTGCGTAAATAAAAAAGACAACGAGATTCAGATACAAATAAAAAAAACAAAAGGAAAAAAAGATATGGGTAGGTATATGGTCGCGTTTGTTTGTGACAAAACAGCTGATGTAACAACAAATTTTTGAGATAGGTGGTTAGCTTGTCTGATAGTTTTTCGAACGCAAGATATGTGTCACACGGTGAACCTAGATTGTTTTTATCATCGGATGTCCTGTAATTCTCATTTATGGATCAAATTTTTCGGCAAACGATGAAAATTGAAACAAATCAAATGACTTTTGTTCCCTTTTCCAACATTGTCCGAACAATTTTATCAAGGCGGGAGTTACAGAACGGGGGCACTTATCAGGATTAGTTCTGGAGGAAAATAAAACACAGCTATTATATTAAAAACAATTAATTAACTGCTATAAGTATATACCACTACTAATACTATTTATATTTGGAAAAACGTTACTCCTAAATTAAATCAGGAAGTAGAAAACATCCCTATAAGCCAATTGAAAGTTTTTGGAGTGTTGAGTGAGAGTGCTAGGAGTGACCAAAGGAAAACGACAAAAAGTAAACAATACATAAAGTTTAGCTAAACCATAACGAAACAGTGTCACCAACATAAAAAAAAAACATTTTCGGCTTTTGTCATTTGAAAGTTGTTGTTGCTTTTTTTTTTCTTGAAACGTCAGCTTTGCAAGCAAAAGAGAAGACGTGTCTATCATCCTCAAGCAAGCGGCGTGCCCATCAACAAAAACTTAATTTTAATTTATCTTTAATTTTTAAATAGTTAAAATTGGAAACACAAATCATAATTTCACCTGAACAAACTAATAAACTAGTTAATCAACAATGCATACAGTTCTAACCCGTGGAAATGCCACAGTGGCGTATTCTTTGAGCGTTCTTGCCTGCTTGACATTCTGCTGCTTCATCTCAACTGTGTTCCTTGACTATCGCACCGAATCTAAAATTAACACAGTTAAAATTTTGGTGTAAGCATTTAAATTAATACCAAAGATTTCGTCAATGTTTTAAGTTGATTAATATATAATTTATTTTTAATTTTAGGAAAAACGTTCCAGACTATGGTGCTTCGCGAGAGAAACACGATCTGGGATTCCTGACATTCGATCTTCAGACAAATCTCACGGATCTCTTTAACTGGAATGTAAAGCAGCTTTTCCTTTATCTGACTGCTGAATATAAAACAAAGGAAAACGAGCTCAATCAGGTTGTGTTGTGGGACAAGATTATATTGCGCGGCGAGAATACAGTGCTTGACTTCAAGAATATGAATACCAAGTACTATTTCTGGGATGATGGAAATGGTCTTAAGTGAGTTTCCTATAAAAATTTTCTGCTAGTATTGCATTAATGATTTTCAACTTATCCTGTCTCTTTATTAGGAACAACAATGTAACCCTTTACTTGTCGTGGAACATCATTCCCAATGCCGGTCTGCTACCGAGTGTCTTTGCTCATGGCTCGCATTGGTTTAAGTTTCCTGAACACTATTCCGTGTCCGCAGTCTAAGATCTAACACAAGAAAACTATGATATTCCTGTTCCTTGTGTTCTTTTTTTTTTTGGTTAGGAAATGAATTCGCTTAATTTTTAATTTGTTTTTTTATCTAATCACAGAAAATAAAACAAAATTCAAGATTCAAGAAAAGAAGTGGTCATGGGTTTTATTTTGTGCCATTTGTATCTTTACACACTTCATTGAGTAATTTTAGAACATCCTTTTCTCTGCGTAGGGCTTGTTTAATACATGTGTCCATTTGGTCCTTGTTGAAGGGAGTGCCTCCTGGTTTCAGGATGAAACACACATCTCCATTGCAAATTGCAACATTTACTACGGACGTCGAAAGAATTTCTTCTTCAGCCGTTGGATCTGTGATTATAACGTTGCTGAAAGTAAAATCGAAAACAAAAAATATGATTTAGGATTCGACTATATCTACTATATATGTACGTAGTTCAAAAGTATCTTGAAGTCTGGCAAATCAGACGGACGGCCTTACAAACGTTGTATACGGTATTGACCTCCTTCAAAAAGTCTCTCAACCGTTCTCTATTACAAGCCAATATCATCCACTTATATGCGGCAAAATTTTGGGTGTTCTAGTCGACGCTTTAGACGTTAATAGACGATTGTTCCTCTGGCAGTCACGGGTATGTAGCTTTCTAGGTTCAAAAGTGAGCAGGCCAGACAATCTCTTGTCGGAACCCATTAGAAATGTTGGATTTCCGTTTACACATACGTATGTACCTTATATAGTAAGCCGTAAATAACTAAATTTATCTAGAAGCTAACTGAGTAAGGGTTTTTTTTTAACTCTAATTTCTAATTGGGTAAATGTAATATTAGATCGAACATAAGGGATATGATCAAGTTATTCCTAGTTACTTTTAGGCGGGGCCTTAAAGAGACAGACATAACAATCATCGCACACAACACGATGCAAAACTTAGGTATCTGATTCTTCTTAGATGTTTCAATTTGAATCCCATATAAATAGTAAAGTGAGAATCTGCTGATGAAAACGTCGTCGGAAAAATAGGAAGTTCCTTTCAATTTAAATACATTTCACATTAACAAATAATTTAAACTTACTCATCGAAAACCATAAACGTCGTTGACACCGGCACAGGACCAATATTTAATTTTTTCTTTTCACTAGTATCTACTTGTGTTCTATTGATTTTGTGATCATAATCGATTGAAGGTAATTTTAAATTCTTTAAAGCTGCCACACAAGCTATCAGAGCGGCATCAACAACACATCCGTCATTGTCTAAGCAAATTATATCACAATGTAGTGCCCAAACCAATTTTTCTTTATGCAAACAAAGTTCCTTCAAATTCAGACAGTTGGAATTAGTTAGGATGTCGTGTATGGCACAGCTAAAAACATCAGAATCCTCATTGGAACCACTTCCGCTACGATATTTTGGTGAGCACATTTGAGGTAGTTCGACATTTGGTATGAAAAACCCATTCTCAGGGGTTGCAGCCCGGGGTTTGGCCAATTCTGCGCGAATTCCACACACCACACTGGTATTGCCGACTTTTACAACAGCTGAACCGTCAGCCGTGACGATTGAGCCAACGTTGACGCCAATCGGACGTAGTTTATCGAACTCTCGTCCATCGGGACGAATGTCTTTGTTCAAGTAGTCGCGGTAAAATTTCACCGGATGGATGAGTCTGTTTGGGAGGCAATTAAATAATTTATAAGGAAATGATAGATAAAGAATGGTTATTGTGGTACTTGTATTGTTCAGCCATTGTATGTTTTTCTAAAAAAAATGGTTAGTGTTTGGAAAAACTCTTAAACTTAAAAGACAACAAAAAATAAATGCAAGTCGCACGTGTTGACAACAACCAAGAAATGTCAAATCTCTGATTGACAGTTCCTAGCAACATGTTGAATGTTGATAACAAACAGCACTGCCAGCAAGTTTTACATTTTGCTAGCATATGCGTTCCAGGTACAAACAAATATTTTTTTTAATAAATTTTTCTAATTTTTTGTTGTATTTTACTTCATAATTGAACTACGGTTTTGTTTTGATGGACCACAAATTTATCTTGGAATGGATAGCCTTACGGCTCGCGTAAACCTAGTCCGTCATCGGCCGAAGTATGCTCGGCCGTTGTCGGCCGATGGAACCAAACATAGAAAGGAAAGAGAGCGCGTACACCACTGAAAGCGACATCGTCCGATGACGTCCGTTAATAAGCGACCAACTGGCATATCCCAACATGTTTGGATTTTTCGTCAGTTGTCCGGTTGATTCTTGATAAACTTCATACAGATAAAAAAAAATGGATACTGAAAAGTTAATTAATTGCATTCATAAAGGGCAGCTTTCTGGGACAAATATTTTCTATAAATTATAACAACAAAGAAAATTATCACTCTTACATCACAGTCAGACTCCCGACCGGCACCGTCCGAGATCGGAAGGAGTGTATGCAGACGAACGTCCGAGACAGTCGTTCGAATGATTCGGTTTTAGTGTACGCGAACCGTTAACCTCTATTAGATAATATGTTCTCGAACGCAAGGATTTTAGAATGTAGATACAATCATTCAATTCCATAAACCTAAAAAAGCTGCAGTTTATATTCCGTTCTTAATGTTTAAAAAAAACACAGTTTTATTTTTTTTGATTATTTTTTTCTTTAAATTTTTATTTTTCTACTTAAAAAATTGCTTACAAGATGAGGATAGCATTTTCAATTGTTATTCATTTTTTTTTTTTATTTTAATTTAATTTTCCCGTAATTAATCAGTAATTTAATAATACATAATTGAATTTTAACAATACATAATATAAGTAATATTACTTGGTTTTCTTGTTTCTCCTGCCTTCCTCTTTTCTTCATCGACCTTCTCTTCTTTCTCTCTAGTTTTTATAAATGCTTTGTAAAGGTTTTGTTTTTGTTTAAATTTTATTTATTTATAATAATTTGTGAATTGTTTTTGTTTTGTTTCATCATTTTGAGAAGACCTTTAATTTGTGTGGTTCTTTTTTAAAATTTATTTTTAACTGGCTGAGAATTTTTTAATTCATTTTTTTTTTTTCAGATAGTGACTAGATACGCGAATGATTAGGATGATTTTTTGTTGTTTTTGTTTGATTTTATACTTTATTCTTAATATTATGTAGTTTCATTTATGTTTTGGTTTTGAGAATGACTGAGTAAAGGTAGTAAGTAGGTAGGTGATGAAATTTTGTTTTCCTTTTTACTTATTTTTGTTTTTTTTTCAATCTTTTTTAAATATAATTTAGGTAATAATTTTAACTATGGAAATATACAGTATATATATAATATTTTTTGTTTTCATCTTTTCTAGTAAAATATTATTTAAATGTTTATTGATGTTATCTACTTGTTGTTTCCTTTAATGGTTTTCAATTGAATACCTATATTTTTTTATATATATATATATATGAACTTATAAATATTTTTTCTGACTTATAAAACTAAGAAACATATTTTTTTTAAATGCAATCACTCAATAAAAGAAATTATTATTTATGTAACAAAATATATAAAATATGTTCATTTTTTGTTGTTTTAATTGATATTCACAAAAAAATTGAGAACTTCTACGTAATAAACAATTTTCAATTTTTTTTTATCGTTCGTTTAAATATTTCTACAATTAAAAATAATTGTTAAAAGCACTTAATTTTTACAAATAGTTGATGTTTATAAATGTTTTATTATTTTTTATTTGCTTAGTTGAAGTTGTTCATTTTTTTGTTTTATATTTTGTAAAGCATTCTTTGGTTTTGCATAATTCCAATGTTTTTTTTTTTTTTTTGTATTGATAGCTGCTTGTTATGAATTATGGTTTTGTTTAAATATTTCTTTAAGAAGCATTAAAGAGAGCTTCCAAAATAGGATTCGAGTGCTCTGATTCGATAAATTAATAAATTTAGGATTCATACATATATAAAAATCGAAGGACGAAAACAAAACTTTATTGTGAAGAAATAACTTTTTGTGGAAGCTCTTGAGTTGTTTTTCATTCGTTCTATTTTTGTTTTTATTTAATAATATATTTTGAGATTATTTGGAAATGAAAAACAAAATTCAATCGATTTCTATGGGAAAGTAATGCATGAATTATGTACGTAATTAAAAACTGCAGTCGTTATTTTTAAGAACTTTCGTAGTACTTATATAGCTTTTTGTTTTGTTAAATATTTGTTAAACTTATTTTTACTGAATTTTTGATTTAATCCTTTTTCATCTAATAACAATGATATGGCTGCAATTTACAAATAAGATATGTTAATAGTAGTATTAATTTTGTATAACTTACTGTTTGTTATAAATAACAAAATTTAATATACCAAAAAGAAAAACTGTTACATACATAACTCGAAAACATAAGAAAAAAATTATATTTTTTTGTAATGTAAATATTTTGTACTGCAGCAATAATGTTAATTGTGATGTGAAAGTGTATATATAGTTTTTGTTGTATGTATATATAATTTAAATGTAATATTATTTATTTTACAAAATTTTTTCCATATAAACGTAAACATAAAAGCAAATAATAAATCAATTGTATTTAAGAATCTCATTTATTTCAAAACATGGTATTCTTTTTGTTTACTGAGTAAATATATTATATGCTTATAAATATTTATTTTTTATTTTTTTTTCTTGGAAGCGTAGCTTAATTTATTTATTTACTTTAAATTTTCAGCCAATAGGGAAACTGTGTTTTTTTTTCTTTGTATATCATTAATTGAATTTGTTGGTGTTTTGCGTATGATTGAATCTTTTTGAGCTTTTTAAATTGAAGGTTTTAATTTTTTTTTTAAATATTTCTTCCTTAAACAAAAAGAGATGTTATTAAAAAAGAATTTTAGTCGATTTAGTTTAATACGATGTTAAAGCATCTTAAGTATGATACTTAAAGGATTAAAAGAGGATTTTGCAAATTTTAAACAAGTTAAACGTCGTACTATCTTTTTGACATTTTATTAAAGTTAAAATCACCTATTTAACATTTTTAGCATCATACTAATTCATATGATACTTTATTTCTAAATGTCATTAAGTCATATTTGCTTAGTTTTGTGCATGAACTGTCACTTTTTTACGGGTGTTCAGTTTATAAAGAAAATAGAAAATTGTTGATTAGTATCATGCTAATACCTTAACATCGGTCTCAATTGTTTTCAATAGTTGTTAAGAATAGTGGCGCATTTTTAAAATAATTTTATGGTATGCCTTTTTTATTTTAAAATAACTGACAGTAATTACTAAATTTTTTGCTGATAATTAAAATAATGAATCAATTATAAAATATAAAGAACACTTTGAATAGTAATTACGAGAGCAATTAACAAGATTTTAGAAACTACATACATATATGCCGTAGGATGATCATTTAGATAAAGTTGAATTCAGAAATTGAAATAGGTACCGTAATATTTTTTAGTGAAACAACTTGTTTTTGGCATTTATTTTGTTTATTTAAATTCTAGTAAATGATCTAGAATCTGCCAGAATGCTCATCAAACAAGTGACAACTGAACACAATGAAAAATCAAGTTGTTTTCTTTTTAGGTAGATAATAATAAGAGTTATCGGAAAATCGCCTTTATAATTAACCTTATATGTATATTCTGTTCAGATCTGCGAAGAATCTAGTACTAGTATGTACGTGCAAAACTTCATAATACGCATTCTTAATTTTATGACATGGCTAATTTATTTACTTTATTTTCAGAGCCGCACAAAGGTAAATGCATTTGCATTTAAAATTTTGCTTTAGATTAGCTTGTTTTATTTTGAATTTGAAATGCTCGTTATTTGCTCTTTTCTTGCTTTATAGGTATATGGATAAGTTCGAAAATGTTTCTTCATGAGTAATAGAGCTTTAATGAGTAGTTCGATTTTCTTCAAAAAATGTTTGCATTAAAGTTTAAAATTACAAGAGGCGAGTTCGTGAATTTTTGTCATTGTTTCCTCACTCCCCGTAGTAACTACGTAGTTGACTCAAACAAAATCTTTTTTCATTGTGCGTTGGTTGTATTGGGATGTGTTATTTATGTAATTCCCAATCTCATTTTGTGCAAATTTTATTGAAATTATCTTATTTCGAAATGTGAGTTTATATAGGAAATGGTGATTCACCTTATTTGGTTTCATTTGTCATTTGAGAAGTTAAGTTAATATTTTGTTTTGTTTTCAGATTTTCCTTTTCTATCTCCCTGAAATCTAGCAAAGTTCATTATTTAAAAATTTTAATCAGATGAAATTTTTTGGGAAATTACAAACGCATGAATTTTATTTGAGAGAAAAACTTCCCATATCTACTATTCAAAGATTTTCTTTCTTTATTAAAATTCAAAATATTATTAACTATTTAGACTTATTCCCTTCTTTTAAATTCAAACGCATATATATGTATGTACATGTTTATGTGTCAAATTTTAAATACATATTTCCCTTATTTTGTTATGTCGGACTTTTTTGTTTATCTAAAATTGCTTTAATTAACTTTTTTTTTTTGAATTTATTAATCAACTATATTATATACATCATCCTCATCGAAACTTTTACGCAGGAATTGTTTGTTAATTATATTACAATCTAATTTTATATTGCGTAGGTTTTTTGTTTAATATATATTTATATAATATAATAATGTATACATTATAAAGCAAATTTATAAAGTTATGTATAATAATGTTTGTTTTGTTTTGTTTTTTTTTTTAACAAAAGAAAAATTTCTTTCGTTCGTTTTCTCTTTTTGTTTTTGTTAATATTAAAAGCTATTTTGTCGTATTAAAATTAATAATAAATCAATATATACTTTTAACGTCTTTCTACTTCTTAATTATTGTTAAAGTTGTTTATCATTAGATATTATTATTATTATTATTTATTTTTAGTAGATATATATATATATATTTATATATATATATTGTGTATATATAATTTTTGTTTTTGTTTTGTAATATATTGTATAAATGTTAGTATTCCATTTTTTTGTCTTTATTTGTTTTGTTTATATACATGGCACTAAATGGCTTATATATAGTAATAATATATAGCTTGTTTTGTTTTGTATTTAAAAAAAAATGTTAATATTTACTTTTGATTTTCTTTTTTCTGTTAATTAAATTTATTTTGTATTTTATTTATATAACTTTTGTTGTTGCTGTCGGGAATGAATGAATTTTTTATTTCTAAATTTTAATATTTTTGTTGTGTAATTTTGAAAATAATTCGTTTTGTTTTTTGTTTAACAAACCGTTTATGTGTAAGTAAGTTTTAATTAATTTTTTTTTATTTGTTATTTTTTTTTAGTAATGTATGTATATAAATTTATATCACATGATTCCAAAAAGGTTTTTGTTGTTTGTTTGTTTCTTATTTTATAAAAAAATTGTTTTTATATGTAATGTACAAACAAATTATCTAAATAAGAAAATTAATTAATAAATGCGTTTATTGATGTATGTATGTATAAATATTTTGTTTTATAAATAAAGAAAAATGAACAGAAACTTTTTGTTTAATCAAAAACAACCTATGTACAAATTATTGCTTACATAGGCAACAAATTCTGATTCTGTTTTTTTTTTTTTTTTTAATTTTGTTTATTATTTTTTTTTTTTCTAACCATTGTTTATAATATTTAAGAATCCTTTTACAAGTTGTATACCCCTTCATAAATAAATTCCTTATCATTTTCTTCTTCACATTTAAATCAAACTAAAAAAAATTATCTAACACCTAAACAACAAATTATTTATTTATCAAAGGCAACCAGTTTATGAACACTCTAAACTTAAATAGCATAAATATATTTATTGCAGTTAATGTTAAGTTAATAAAACTATAATTTATAAACAAAAATAATATGGTCACAACATTTAGATAAATTTAAATTTGCAGAAATACACATAAGTAGCTAAACTGAAATAACATAAAAAGGTTGAAAAAAGACGTTTAAGGAAAATGGGAACTATTTTTTTCTTAAAAACGACATTGTAGGTACTTACGCTGTTGCACACAACTTTAGACTTTCCAAACTATCAATGACTTGTGTCCTATCAGGGATCCCAAGGGCAATTGTGTTTTCCTTTGAATATTTTATTCCCTTGAAATTTTGTCTGCTATCATGAATCTTTCCCGGAATAAATTTCATTTGAACAAAAACCCAATTAAATGACAGCGAAATTCCCCCTATAAAATTTGTTTGCGACACCAATAAAATCCGAGGGAAACTTTTGACCATCATTCACGTTTTCAATTTTTGAATGAGGGAAGCATTCAGCTTTATTGTCGAGTTTCACCCGAAAAATATTTCCGCTTGAAATATTTAGTTTGTTCACCCGGAATTTTAAAAGCTATTGTGAGTTTCGCTCGAATGAAATTTCGTTCACCTACTTAAAATAAGTGAACATTTAGGCTCTTAACGGTAGTTAGAGCCATGAAATTTGTGCGTCGTTGAAGGTTGAGCCATTTTTGAATCATTTTTTTTTTTACTTTGCAGCCACTTTTGTTTTTCTTTAAGTGGAAATTTAAAATATTGCATTACTTTTTTTTTTTTAATTTACGTAATTTAAAAAATTAGTAAAATAAGGGAATTAACATATTTCCCCTTATACATCTCCTATAATAACAAACCAACTTTTGTGCACTAAAAAACATATAATTATTGAATCATCAAATGTGTATTTTACTCTCTCTCTCTTTTCAATTTGATGGATGAATTCCAAAATATTATGTTTCTTTGAAATGTTGTTTTTTTTTTCTAAAAAAAAGAATATTTATTTTAAACTGCTTCTGTTTTCAGAACACAATGGCTAGATCATTAAAATATTCAAACCTAATGTTCTTACAGCGAGAAATAATTTTTTCAAACAGAATACCTATGTTTTGTTTAAAAAGTTTCTATACGTTTATTTTTTTTAACTTTGTGCTTTCATTTTATAAATTACTTAGGTACATGAAAATTAGGAAAACGATTTAAAATTTAATAATTTATTTCTGAAATATTTCATTTCAAAGGTTTGAATGAAAAAACTTTAGTGTGCTACCATCAAGTTTATAGCCAGACTACTTTAGTAGTGCTTAGTCTTGTATGTTTATTCTAATTCCGACTGTCTCTCATTTCATTTGTATGGTTTTTTTTAAAGATTACCAGCCGTATTTATGGATTTTTGACTAGTTAGCTAGTGTCTTAAAAGATCGAATAGTTGGAAATCTGCTTTATTTAATCAAATAAAATATCATATTAATTATGGTTTAGGCAACCAATTCCGTTGTCTAAGTAAGGTTACTCTTAGACAATAACTAAACATATTTATTCATAACTTCGACGGTTGTCAAAAGTTGTCCAACGTTTATAAATACGTAAATGTAAATATTTTCAGCTGTACAAATACAATTTGTTTAAATTTGCCCCAATTAGCCATTGTTTTCGACATTTTCAAATTTTACTGATTTTGAACAAATTTCATATTTCAATAGATTAACTGTATTTTTCGTTCATTTCCGATGATATGATGATCAAATTTAAAAGCTACAACCTTCCCAGCATAAATTAATGCTCAACGCGGTTTAATTAAACAAAACAAAAAAATTCGTGGTAGTTCTATGTGTGAGGAAAAACTTTGTATACAAGTTTTCAAACTCGATGTTATTATCGTAGGCATTAAAACGTTTTTCAATTTTTTTTTTTTTTATTTTTGAAGACTTGTTTGAAATTTGTTCTTGAATTGATGAATAATTTCTTAGCTGAAACAAAATTAGTGTTCTCACTGCAAATATTGCAAAAAAATAACAAAAACTTAACAAACTAAACTGAAATGAATAAAACAAACAAATTTGAACGTGTTATGAATACATATAAAAATTTAATTTTATATATGCTCGTATTATGTATTTTTTTTTATTAAAATTTTAAAATATAATAATATGTTGTATTGTGTTGTTTTGTGTAAATAATTCTTTTATTTTTATTAAAAATACTGTTTTGGTTTGGAGAATTATAGTTATGATACATGAAAATGTTGTTTTTTTTTTAGTGTTTAAATAAAATAAAATGACATTTAAATTTAAAAAAAAATAATATAAATAACTAGAACAGTCTCTTGTTGCAAATAATGTATTGTATATTTTTATGTGTTTTATTGATATTTTGTATAGTTAACAATTATTTTTTATATTATAAATTTTATTAAGAAACAAAAATTATAACTATTGTTTTATGGCAATGAAGAAAAGAATAATGTTGATTGGACACAATGATTGGCTAGTTAATTTATGCAGGTTATATGGCATCGTTTAGACTAGACATTTTTGTTGTTTAAGAAAATATTTTATGCTTATTTGTTTTAAGTAGGTTCTTTAAGGAATACATCTTTTGGTATTCGTTTTCTAAGATAAAACTTTGACCAAATGTAAAGTTTAAAATGATAATAACTAAAGAGTGGTTTTTTGAAAAAAAAAAAATAAAAAAAAAAATAGCGATAAATATAAATACTTTTACACTTTTTGTCATTTCTTAGGAAACAAAATAAATAGTTAGCCAATTGATTTTATGAGAATTGGAATATTTGGCTGGAGTTATTATTGAATCGAAAATGATCGAATGAAATCGAAATGTCTATCAAATTTGGAAAGACATTCAAAGATAGTTGTATTTTATAATACAACAACTATTCTCTATAAAATACCTTATCTAATATAATGTACAAATGAATTTTAAGAATAGCAGAATAACAAAGCCTATTAAAAGAAAATTGAATAATTCGATCCACACGGACAGTAAATTTGGGGATAAGTTGTGAATGTAGATCAATTACATGATATCGAATTGCTAGTTTTTGTATTTAAATAAAATCATTTGTTTTATTTTGACGCTACAACTATAAAACTTATAACTTGTGCACTACATTATAGATTATCACAGATCTATTGTGGATATTTTGTGGATTCAGCATTCAATTCACTTTAAAAAGGATTTGCAGCTATTTACTAGTTTTATTTAACTATCTGATAGTCGCAAAAAACACAACAGGTCAAACTACAAACAATTTTCAACTCCTTATTTATAAACATTTTTAATTGATTTCCGAACTAAGATATCGAAATTGGTTGTTTAAATCATTTTTAAAGTAGGTACGTTCAATGAACAAGGTAAATGCATGTTTCTAGTTTGTAATTAACTGGTTAAAGCATTTATAAACTGCTATAATGCTATATTTCTGTTTCTTAGCGGTTTGTGTTTTAAACACCAAAGATGCAAATTTGAAGACTTGGCTTTTATTTTTTGTAAGTCTTAAATCATTTTGATATCTGTGGCCTTGCTATGCAAAATGCAAAGAAATTTCTTTTCTTAAATATTTTCTAATATTTGCGCTTAAAATATGCATAAAATACGTTTTTTAAATTATATTTAAATAATTGTTATTAACCAATCATTGTGTTCTTATGTTATTTTTTAATGGAAGTTACTAATTTAAATCAATTGTAATCAGTCGTGTTTAGAATTCATTAATTATGTAACTGGACTTGAGGAAAAACGAAAACGAAAAAGTAAAATAAAATAAAATAAGATAAATCGATAAACAACTAATGACTAAAGGAACACAAAACTATTCAAATGCAATAACTCTCCCCTCTATTCTATCTGCTAATTAATTTATATAATTTTTTTTTACACAAAAAGGGATAACAAAACATTAATAATAATATATTGTTTACACCTTTTTCTTTAAAAACTTTTTCTTTTTGCGAATAATATCTATGTATGCATGTTTGTTGTATATATATATAGTGTATATGTATATATATTTATAATGAATTCATGTAAAAAGCCTCTTACTTTAGTTTTACGTTTTTTTTTGTATTCAATAATATTAATTTACAGAAATTATATTTTAATTATAAAAAATATAGACAACAAAAAAAAAACATTTTTACACGTAAATCTTTTTTATTGGTATGAATTTATACCAATATTATGTCAAAACTGAAGAATCTATGTCTAGATATAAATTAAAAAGAATCTTTACAGAGAAAATTTCAAGTTGTTGGTATAATTTTATACCAATTATCAAAACTAAAATGTCTAAACCTACGATAAAATAAAAAGCAAAACAAAATCTACTCGAATCAACTTTTGTTTTCTTATGATTTCCTTTTTCTTCTTTTAACTAAAACTAATGAATATGTTTTTCACAAAATTTCGAGTATTCGAGTGTGTGTTTTTGCGGTAAAGATAATTCCGCAACGTGTAAAATAACACCGGATGTGTGCATTGTACCACTACTACTTATCTACTATCACCTGACATCTCACTGATCACCTCGAAATCTTCGTTCGTTGCTCTTTGATCGAGACCGGCTACGTCTTGAGCGTGGCGCCCAACGATCGCCTTCAGACTCGCTATCATCGGAGCTATTACTGCCCCCTTGGGAAGGTCCAGTATGGTTGGTATTTCTTTCGCATGACGACGAATCACCCGGAGTTCCACTACCACCATGATGATTTCTGTATATCCTCCTTGGGAGATTCAACTGGCCGTTTTCAATGTGCCGGGCGCCATTTGCTGCGGCAAGAAGTCGTAAATTGGGATTACCTTTGGACGTCGCTGCGTCTGGTGGACAAGGCGGTGGTGGTGTGGCGGGCTCGAATTCTTGATCTTCAAAGAATTCCATATTTACATTGCGGTAATACTCCTCCGTTGGCTCTCCTCCTTCGTTGAAGTAGGAAGCCTCGTTGTCGCGACAAAATTGCTCATACAGCACCGAACCGGACTCATACTCGTTCTCGCTGTAGATATTCTGATGATGTGGATCCTGCTGATGGCGATACTGATGCTGTGCTTTCTGTTGATGTTGGTGTTGCTGGTGCTGTGAAGGCAGTTGTGAGTGTTGCTGATGCTGTGGATGCTGCTGGTGCTGGGGATGATGGTAGCCACCAGTGTTTCTCTCTTGCATCCAATTTTGCGGGAAATTTGGTATCGGTGGTGGTGGCAGTGAACCCCAAACTGGTGGCTGATGGGGTTGTGGCATTCCTTGCATTCCACGGCGCATCACCTGAGGCGACAGTGCTGCGGGATTTGTGCGTATCGTCATGTTGTTCATCGTCTTGTAGCTATTGTATGGATGATCCGGTGGGGGTGGAAGCATGTCGCACATATTCATTGGCATGCGAATGGGTGCATTGTATTCGCTAGAACTAGGGCTCGCCGAGCACTTGCGACAGTCGTCCGCTATTGAGCTTAAACCGATGCCCATTCCTCCACCTGCCCCACGTTGCAGAGTAACCGTGGCATAAGGTTCCGGTGGTGCGGATTGCCCTATACTTAGCTTTGGCATATTGACCGTAGTCAATTCGGCGTACTCAGACTGTGGTGCCGATGGAGGTGGTGGTGGCACAGCATAGGTATGTGTTGGCTTTATAGTTGTGTTGTTTTGCATCCAGAGTGTATGCGATTTATCGGCAAGGGAAGATGTCAGAACTGGCGCCGGATATGATGCTTTTAGATTGCGCTTATTCCGTTTCGCCCAAAATACCGCAAATATGGCTCCACTAATTAGACATATTCCGAGAATTCCAAGTGCTACCCCTGGCATCCAAGACATTGACCATGCACTAAGTGCTGGGTCAGTTCTGAAAAAAAAAAAAAAAAAAAATTAAAATTGTAAAGAAGTAAATCAGAGTTTAAAAAACAAACTTACTTCGGTGGTCTAGCTATAAAGGACGGGTCAATGTGAAGAGGTGCCGGCGGACTATATGGCCCCAGACCACCTGCTGTCAATGGTGCTACTCGAGCTATATATCGTCCACCAGGACTTAAGCTATTGATCACCACAGACTGCGTGCTGGCATTAAGCGACATCTGTCCCAACAGCTTGTTGGTCACATTCGATTTTATTTGGATCTTAAAATTTTACATTAAAATTAAAACTGATTAAAAATCCGGTAAATAATTAAACTTACCTTATAACCAGTCAGTTCTCCGTTTATCAAATGCGTGGGCGGTGGAGACCAGCGCACATACGCCGCCGTATTGTTTATGACTCCAACTCTTACGTCTGTTGGCGGTGCAGATGGTGGTCCATCCAGAGTTTTTCCTTTTCGGAGATTCGATATAGTTCCACCAAGTCCCTTGGGAACAGTCGCAAAGATTTCATAGTTCGTGTATGGCTTCAAATCCTCCAAACGATGCGTTTTCTTTTCAAACGTAGTGCCAGTCGATAGATATTCCTTGGACAATATACGCACCTCAGCTCCATTCAGGTATATCGGACGGTAGTATAGGGTTATTCCCTTGTTGGGGAATAAATTTGTCTGAGCATACTCCCAGGTCACATCTAGAGTGCTCGAAGAAACTGGGATCACTGTTGTTATCAAGATGTTTTGAGTATTCTCCCAGCGGCTATTAAATGATTCGGGAATTTGAAAATCTCCCTCAGGATCTGTTGGTGACTTTACGTGAATAAAAATCTTCTTGACGACGCTTCCAGCTTCATTAATTGCTGTGCATGCATACCAACCCTATAAAATATTCCATTTCTGTAAAGTACCAGTTCAAGAGATTTTGAGAATACTTACCTCATCCCTCTTTTGTATGTTTTTAATGACAAGCTCTCCTGTTTTGCTTATCTCGAAATTGGGTAATTCGGGTGGTGGTGACGATGAGACATCGATAAATGATGTAGTTTCTGTAACTAAACTATTCACATCGACATCGTCGTCTTTTTCCTCGTCTGAAATGACTATACTTCGCCGAGTTCGATTGTTACTTGACAGAATTGCGCTGTGTCGCTTTGCTCTGAAGCTCATAATTTTTGCCTTTGCCAGGAGTTCTTGTCTGGCTTCTTCTTCAAGCATTTGAGAGATTTCGTCTTGCAGATTGGCCACGATTCCTTCAGATAGAATCTTGTCCCAAATTGTTATCGTTTTGGGTCGACCAGATGCTTTACAAGGCAGATTTACAGTTTCACCTTCCCCGATATCTACATCCGATGGGGCTTCTGTGATTCTTGGAGTAGCTGTTAAACAGTAAAGGATAAAATGAAGGCTTCCAAGCTATATGGGGAAATAGAACTTACCGAAAACACTGAGTTTTATAGACAACGAGATATTGCCTCCTTCGTTGTATCCCTTACACGTGTAGGTTCCTTGATCTTCAGCTCGTGCATCTTCTATTCTTAATGTATTATCCAAAAGAACCCTTGACCTGCCTTCAGGAAGTGAGCCACCATCACGATGCCATGAGGCGATAGGTTTTGGATCTCCAACCAGCTCACAAGGAATGTCCACTCGTTCGCTTTCTATCACTTCAGTGTCTGTGGGACCGCGAATTATATAAGGTGGAGTGAGTACCTTAAGAGTAGCTGGAGGAGCATTCTTTCGCCCCGCCATACTCTGAGCTGAGCATTCATATTTCCCTGCGTCCGAGACCTGTACCTCAGAAATCATCAAAGATCCTCCTTCAACCATAGACAGCCTGTCGAGACAAAATTTTGGTACATTTCTTTTATTTTACTTTAATCTTTAAAATTAACCTTTTCCCACTCAAGTCTAAAAGCTTCCCATCTTTATACCAGAGAACTGAAGGCTCCGGAATACCTCGTGGTGGTGTGCAATTCATCACAACTGGACCGCCAACTAACGCTATTGAGTCAGATGGCTCTGATCGAAAGTCATCTTTGAGCAGGGCTATCTGAAGCGTTGCGTTATTGCTCACGGCAATGCCAGCTGAACTTTTAGCTTCACACCAATAAATTCCTGCATCTTGTTCGCGTTTATTATGCATTACTCTGAAAATTTATACAATTTTTTCAGTCAAATTGATACTGACTCGATTTTTGTACGAGCTTACCTCAGAAAAAATAGTGAGCCCTCGGGAAGTATAACTCTTCGTTCGGACGGAACCAATGGAGTTCCATTGTGATACCATGATATATCTGGTTGCGGTCGACCAGTTGCTTTGCAATTAAGTGTGAGTGGTTCATCACGAGCAGCTATCGCATCGGCTGGATGTTCTAATATTCTGGGTCGTTGTTGTGCTGTAACAAGATTGAAAAAAGAAATCAATAATTAAAAAGTCGAAGATTTAAAATAATAAAAACAAAAATGGTTTACTTTTCCTCTTGACTTTGAAAAACTTAAAAGTCCAAAAGAGAGTTCCACCTCTATATTGATTCTATACAAAACGATTCAGAACCTTAAAGTTGAAGACAGCAGAGTGTTGTTACAAATAAATGCACTTGAGACCAATACGTTTTCCTTTTGGAGACATTTTCTTAACTATATATTCCCGGATTAGAGTTCAGGAAAGTCCAGTTTTCTTTAACTGGGAAACGTAACATCTATCAATGGTTGGCACCAAATTAAAGATCTACAGATAAAAGTCTTCTGATAAACACTTCAAAAGAAGTTTTATAACCGAAGGCACTATGAGACCTGTTTCTCCAAGAACTTATTTTTTTTTTTTTTTCGTTTTTGTGTAAAGAAGAACTTGGTTTTTACAAAATTCACCTGACGCCTAAGATCGCTAGGCCTAGTTGATGATGATATCTTACACTGCAGAACGTAAAATTGTAAGACCATCAGACAAATTCAGGAGCCAGTCCTTATAATATCCCATAGCGTGACTAAAATCTTACCTCACATCAATCTAGTGTGATTAATGCCATGTAAAAAGGACCTTGAGTACCAAGTTCTGCAAAAAATTGAAACTAAAATAAATCTTGCCTTGTTATAGCTTTTTTCTATACAAATTTAACAGAGTTTCAATCTAAAAGGTGAATTAGCTTCTCTTAGAAATTTTATAAAGCCTATAGTATACCTATCTAAAAAGGATCCCCTCAAATCCTTTTTCACTTAAAATAAATCAGTCCCTGAAATTTAAACTTCCTGAAAAGCATCACAAAATGGCACAATAGCCTGTCGCTTACTTAAACCTATACCACGTACAACTTGCTTTAAGTATACAAAAAAAAAATAAAGGATTTATCAAGGAGGCAAATAAGTAAAAGGAAAAAAAAAGCAATCGCCATCGGGTGTCTTTTTCTTGCCGAATGGATTCCTTTATTACTTCCGAATCCAAATTGTATCTCTGCTCAACAATGTCGCGATTTTAACTTCCTTTCCGGTCCAAACTGAGTCATTATCCTTTTCTACGAAAAAAAAAATATATATGTATATACATGTACCTATCTATAGGTAGGAAGATAACCCTCTCTCCTCTTTACTTTATTTATTCAAAGTTCTTAAACCCTAGACAAAGGACGAAAGAATATTTTCTTCAGTTTTATAACTTAAAATGTCGACTCATTAAAATTGTGTGTGTTCTTTTGCAAATAAAATGTCGACAAATAAAAGTAAAGACAAAACAGCAAAAACAAAAAAACTCAAGTTAAATACTTAAACACCTCCATTGGGAATACTAAACAATTTATATATATGTATATATGTATATTTAAGTTCAGCAGAACCAAAAAGCAATCCAAAAATTTCGATTCTGGGTGAAAATGTTCTTCCAATGTCATTGACATTCATTGCCATGCACACCTCTAAATTTTGTACGTGCACGCACAAAACTACCTTCAGTCAGTCTTCTCCGCTCCTGCGATTCCTCTATATTGCTATTTCAAGCTCTGTCCAGAGTATTAAAAGGACGACGACTATGCCGACATAACAGAAGAAAATCCATTTTTATTCAAGTGGAAAATAACGTGCGTAACACCAACCACACGGCCTATTTTTCACTCCCTCTCTTAAGATACATATATCTATATGTACATATAAATGGGAGGACCGCATTTGGGGGTGGAGAAACAGAAATTCCCTTTAGACTTTGATCCAAATCAATATGTGACTATAGTATCAGAAACGAATAACAAGGACGATGACGAGAGGAGAAACGAGGTAAACCATCGTGCATCCACTGAATGTCATTTCGAATGAAATTGTGTCTGCTTCAGAATGGCCGACATGTCATACAGTGGTCAAATGTTTAACAATAAATTGGACTAAAGTTCTTGCTTAAAGTTTTATTTCAATAGAAATTATGAATTCTTGGAATACAAAATTTCAAATCGTGTTAGGTTAGGTTAAATAAAAACGACAGAAATTGAATTTGGAATTTCTGATTATAAATCTACCCACCACGGCTTTTTCAATTTTGCAAATGGTAAAGTAGTGCAAATTGTAGTGTAAAGAAAAAAAGACAGTATCTACATGAAAACTTAAGAAACATAAGGCGAACAGTGGACCAGTGGACAGCACTGGTTTGTTTAAGCTAGTTTGTTATAATATTCGCTCTGTAATTATTGTGTTTTTTATACTGTTTTTGTCAATTATAATTAGTTTTAACGTTTTGTTTTACTGAATAAGTGTCATTACCATCATAAATTTAATTTATTTTGCATAAATATTGCTTATTAGCGTTAATAAAATTAATTCAATTATATGTTTTGTGCTTGGTGAGATTCTTTTTTCCCCTTCTAATTTATATTTTATGTTCCTCTACATAAACTTGAATTTGTTTGACTTTTTTTTTTGTCTCATTGTTTATGTGTTTGTGTTTTTAGCTATCTTATAATTTCCCCTACTTTTTTTTTGTGCGTAACCTAAGCTTTCAGCTTCAGTTTCGTTCAATATTTAATCTTATCCACTTTTACCGAGCTTAAAATACTATTTTTCCGAATTGATTTAATTTTTTCTGCCAAGATTTTAACATATCCGGTGGCGCAGGTAGTAGGCACGCGGCGTTTAGATCTTCGAAGTGTGGGTTCGAGTCCTGGTATAGCGTAAATAATTTTTTTTTTTTTTTTTCTTAATTTTATTTGATTTTCTCATTTTTATTTTAAATCTATTCTTTTTAATATGGTCTGCTCCGCGAAAAATTGTTCCGAAGGTTCAAATTTTACGCCAATTTTTGCCTGTTTTGGTCCATGTGGGAATGTATACCACGCCAAATGCATCGGTTCAACTAATGCGTTTATTGAGAAAATAACCAATTCTAAATTTGCGTATTGGTATTGCACCGATTGCCGTAAACTTTCTTTATCGCAACTGGCCTTCAAAATGTCTCATTTCAAAATGGACATAACAAAACTTTCTAGAGGCTTTGAAGAACTTCTTATAAGTTTCAACAAAGCGGTCTCAAGTTTTACTTCATTAACTCTACCAAACGATCCTGTTGATATCGGAACATCAACTGATGACCTAATACAGGAATCTCTTTCTCTTTTGACTTTACCAGTTAATGATGATCTGCTTGCCCAATCATGCTCAACTGCATCTACTGAAAACGTATCCGTTGCCAAAAAGAGTAATAAAAGAGGTAGGGATCACACAGTAGTAAAAAACTCCGGTCCACCCCCTAAGCGTACAAATACTAGTCCACATAACTCCAAAAAAATTCCTTGTTCGATTCAAGTTGTAAATCAAGATTCCGTGCCATGTCCAGTTCCTCGCATGGATATGGTAACTGATAGAGTTACCGATCATAGGCCTATTAAAGCTGTTTCTAAGCCTAAATCTATTTTTATTTCTCGCTTAGAACCAGAAATTGGTCCAGATGATATCGTTTCCCACTTAATCGCTAATAAAAGCATTCCTACGAGTTCTTCTATTAAGTGTACTAAAATTAGCAAAGTTAATAGCTTTGTTTCATCTTTTAAAATAGTAACGCATTCGTCTTACTTTGAGTCCATTTGTAATAAAAATATTTGGCCTTCTGAAGTTCTTATTAAAGAATTTTCTACTGTACGTAAAAATAGACTCGCCCCTAACTTACCCAATAATTCATCTGCAAAAAACTAAGTAGGATCACCCTCTTATACCAAAATGTAAGAGGGCTTCGCAGTAAAACTGCCGACATCTTCATCAACTCTCAAGCGTTTTCTCATGATGTTTTTGTTTTGACTGAAACTTGGCTAAATTCAAGTTTCTTAGACACTGAACTTTTTAATCAAGAGTGGGAGGTGGTGTTCTGATTGCGGTTCGCAATAAAATTATATCTTCTTCCATTATATTCCCTTTCAGTCTATCTATCGAGTTAATTTGTATAAAGATAACTTTACAGTCCAAATTCATTTATTTACTTAATGTATATATTCCGCCCAAAAGTTCGGACGCAGTTTTTGACGAACTTTCTATGGCCCTAGATTTTGTAATTGACTTGTCTTGCTATAATAGCAAAATTTTACTTTTGGGAGATTTCAATCTACCGCATATAGAGTGGGTTCCTTCTGAAGATGAATCCTGTCAAGAAGCTTCTTTAACTTCGTTACATATCGATTAAATTTCAAACATTTTGAAAAAAGTTTCACGATCAGAGATCTCAGCAATCTAAACAAAATTTTTAACTCTTGCTGTGAGGCTCAATTTACTTTGGATTCGCTCAATTTGTTTTTGATGTGTATGCCAGCGGCGGCGGCGGCGCGGCCTTAGGGTTAACTAAAAACGTGTAAATTTTTTTTTTTTGTAATTAGGTTGACAGTTCGAACTCGCCGCGTTCTGTGATGTAAAACCAGCACCAGAGATTATGAATTATAAAGATAGGAATCTTTATCTACGTTCCACCCTCCAAAACCCATTTGTTTACATTGTTGTTTTTGTAATTTCATCTCGTGTCGATGAATAGATGTGAATTGCAAAAACAGCCGAGCTTTCCAATCTTTATAATTCATCATCTCTGACCAGCACTTGAATATTTAATTTGATGTTTACAGATCTTAACCGTGAGTTTTGGCACTCACACTTCTTTTTTTTTGTTTAGCAGTTGATGAATTTATTGATTTATTGAGAAGAGATAGAGAGTACTTTTAATTTCACGTGTGTGCAAACAGGAAAGTACAGCAGTGTGATTGATGGAGTTGACAGTTGTTGCTTATCAGTTGTGAAATTTTTGGATTTTCAAATTCAATTTTATATTAATTTACCTATATTCAAATTTTGATAAATTTTGATTTTTTATTTTGCCAAATTCTAATTCAATTCTAATTCATTTGCTCTTCAAGAGTAAGGTGGATAAAATGACGTTTTTGACACCACCAAAATAATGGCTGCCATATTTAACGTTGACAGATGCTTAAAGTTCACAATAAACACAGGATACTAAAGGCGAAAAAAATTAAAATGTAAGCAGCACAGATTTTGTATTGTTCATGTGGTCAAAGTAGGGACAAGTGATGGAATTTTTTTTTTAACGATAAACTATAAAAACAAAATAAATCTAACAATGATTTTATTTATGTAAACATGTGGGGCAAATGGGAGGAGGGCCATTTTGGATCCTGATGCCCTGATATGTCAAGTATCTAAACTTATATTTGTATGTAGTTCTGGAGCAATATTTCGTAAATGAAAGAAGGAAGGGGTTATAACACATCCCGAACAAGGTAAATATATATATAGGTTACCATCGTGATTTATGTTATCAAAGTAGCACTTTCAAGTTTCTAATTTAGTTTCCAGAGAAGTTTCTTTTTACCTACTATATTCTATTCTTAGAGCAAACTATATTAGAGAAAAAAAAACAAATCCTTGAAATGTCCAAAAAAAAATCTTCCTGGAAGTTATTATACTAGGTTATCTAAAATTGGCAATCCCAAATTTTAATTCGGTTTTTTCCAACTGGATTAAAGTGTTCGTCCACTGTGCGTCACTCGCCTGCCGGACGAATATTTTTTTGGGGTCGTCGTCGTCGTTTAATCTGAGTAAAAATGGATAAGCCAGGTGGGGAATGGTGGAATCAAATTATCATTCATCCATTCATCCCTTCCCAACAGAAAAAAAAAATAAATAAAAATGAAAATTCCGTTTTATTGTTGTGCTGCTGCTGCTCCTGCCCTGTGTGTGATGTGCACACGGCTGGTTGGGGTTGATGGGATGGGATATTTGGTATTTGGAGAGGGATGAGCAAACGTCTTCTTCAATCTATCCCCACACTAAGCACTCTTCGGGTATAAGCAGCGGCAAGTGCATCAGTTTATTGCCACATCAAAGGGAAAGGGAGCACGCCCCATCAACGTATGGCCGACCGAACGACCGACGGCGCAGCGTAAAATATAAAGGGAGACTTAACCCTCACAACAGCAGGATCGTTTTTTGTCGTTGTCGGTACATACATAACATACATACATATATATTCAGAGAGTCGTCGTTGTCGTTCTCATCATCCAAAGTGGCACCAGACTTAAGAACGAACGGGCTGATGGGCTCTATGTTTTGCAGAGAAATTGTGGCAGCAGCAGGAACAGCGGCTGGAGTCAGTCCTGCAGAAGAGTGTTGGGGTTTTTGGATTGGATATTCCTTTGGTATCGGGGAGCAGCACGCCACATGCATATGAATTTATTGGATAGCGTAGTTTTGTTGTTTCAACCATTTATCCTTGTGCGACTTGGATTTTCATGACGATGACGACCAAACGTATTCGACTACGACGACGACCGACCGACGCGATGTCACGGTGGGGTAGTTAGTGCTGTGCAGGGGGAAACGTTTTTCTTTTGTCTGCTTTTAATACTAAGGAAAAAGGAAAAACCTTAATTTTCCTTCCTCCTCCTCTGTTTCTCTCTCTCTCTTCTCTTCCCCTTCTTCCTTCTTCTGCTCTGTTTTCACGTTTCTTAGTGTTTACTAGAGTTTTGGCAATAAATCGTTGCAGTGTTGTAGTTATAATTATTGTGTCTGCTATGCTGTTCCTTGAAATCCTCGGCTGGGTCTTCCTACAATCAGGTGCTATATTCCGTTCGTGTATACGGGTAATAGATTCAATTTTTTTTCCTCTATATATATATGAGCCTACTATTGAAAGATTTCGTTAGGGTAAGAGTTAGAGTAGAAGCAAAAAAAGCTAAGAGAATAACTTTAAGAGTTGAAAATAATTATTGCGGCCTTTTACAAAGGAATGCCATTTAATTTTAACTTGTTATTTTTTTTTTAAGAGAGGAGGTTTTTTTTTGTTGAAGTTTATCTGCTGCGGTTATTGCTTACTTATAGGCTGGTATGTCTGCAGGCGTTAAGTCTTTTTTTTTACTAATTTGAATAAGTCACCCTATATTTTGATATAAATATCAAAAGGGTTTGAGTATTGATTCATTTTCAAGCTGATTTTGTTTTGCCGATTACTTTATGTCTGTTTTAAAATAAGGGGAGTTCTTCAATTTAATGATAGATATTAATTGTTTTTTATGGGAACAAAAGTTAAAGTTCATGTTTTAGTGATAAAATATAGAGCCTATTGGAGTAATATGATTTGTGATATTATTATTATTATATATTATTTTGATGAAAATATGTCATTCTTTATAGACAAGTAAATTTCTAATTGCGTGTTTAAATGAAATGGTCGTGAAAGAAGTTTACAAGAAGGCGAAGAAAGCCCGGAATAGTCACCGATAAATTCTTGAAGTATAACCGATAACTTCATGATAGTATAAGATATTCAAACGAATATTTATTGGTTTTTTTATTTTGTAAAATTCTACGGTGTCGGGAAATGCGCCATAATTTTAATGATCTGTCACTCAGTTACGGTTTTTGCGATTTTTGAAGTTTTATATCTCAGGAACCAATAATGATAAGGAGTTGAAATAAGCTTAGCAAATTTAAAGTTTCTGCGCTTTATTGGTCCTGAAGTTAGAGGGTGTCAAAAATTGCTTAAGTTGGTTCCTATAAAAAGGGTTTGTAATGAGAACTTGAGTGGGTACTTCTATACCGTGGCTTTTGATTTATTCGAAATTCGTACAATTTGTTGTTTATGAAGTCAAATAAAAGCTAAACAGTCAAGATATGGCAAGTATAATATGCCGAGATTTTTTGCATTCATACAACCTTCTTGTTACTTGCACATATTAGGGCAAAATTGATTTCATCTTAAAGAAAAATACAGAGGATTTAATCCAATCTATCCAATCTACAATTACGATGATAGAGAATTGGAAAAAATTGGCTTTTGTTATATACCAACTGTTGCTTCGGTCGGTCTGTAAAGCTACAGCTCTTTATATCTTTTTGAGCCATGTTCAGAAAATGCTAGATTTTTTTTATTAAAATTCATCCATCTACCTTTTTTTTCTCCATTCGTTTTTTTTTTCAGTTTTGTGCCTTTAAATCTTTTTTTGTGGAAAGATCTGAAAATCAGCTAGTTTGAAAGATTTTTAAATATAAAAAAAATTGGAGAGAAAACTAACTTTAAAATTCAATAAAATAAAAAAAAATACGTATACGCCCGGGTGTACTCGTTTTCTTGGACAACGGTATACCTTGGGTGGCCCGCTTCGCGCTTTAAAGGTTCGAAGGATTTTAAATACCTCTTTAGGTTCTCTATACCTCTAACACAACTCCGTTGCTTCACTAAGGCTATGTTCAGTCGCGAGGCAGGGGGCGATGTTAACAGGCCCGCTTACCAAATTCATGGCGGTAAAATTTGGAAATTAATTATAAAAAACAAAAGATTTCGGACGTAAACCAATGTTGCCTGAAAACCTCTAAGTTTTACCACATATGTAGACTTTGTACAATGGCTTTTTTGTTTATTGATCGCAGGTCTTGTTCTCGTTTACTTCAAGACTTCTTTAATCGCCGCCCACCGCTGTGAAGGACACTTATAAAGAAATCACATGCATGCTTGGAATAGTCTCGGAGGAGTTATACCCAAGTACCATATTGTTCCGCGTAATTTTCATATTGTCTAGCAAAACACTCGCAATTTTTTTGAGAACTCAGCCATCTCCACTCAGAGTTTATGAAGTTGGATGCGGCTTTGAAGTTGATGAAAAGATAATTAGTCTTGATCTCTTCGTGACCACAAATAATTGTACTAAGTCTTACTCCTCCAACAATATTAATCTAATTCAAAATTCTGGTGAATTGTTTGTTAATTAAATAATATTAAAAATATCGAAAACACGCTCAGTCATAAAATTACTTGCAGTAGCTTTAAAAAAAATCATTAAATTTTTATAGAATTTAAAATTGCCTTTATTAAAATAAATTCTACATATAAAAACAACATTTTTCCCGCTGCAAAATTTCAGAGTTGAAATTGAAGAAAATTACACACTTCCAAGTGTTTCATCTCTTGACCTGCAGTTAATTTGTTCATTTGTTTCTAGTACAGGAAATTCACCCTTTTTCTACTTAAATGGGTGACAGAGGTAGGCAGCTCCTCAATCATAATGTTACCAGAATGAACGAACGAATACGAGTCTTGAACGGTGGCGACTATATATATACCGTGTGTGGATTTAAGACAAGTACCTACAAAAAAAAAAAAAATAAAAAAAAAAAAACGAAACACTCGTTACCAGACGACAACGACGACGACGACGAATTGTTGTAAAGTTCAAGTAGTCCTTGATGTGATTAAGAATGACGAAAGATGTGAAACGGCACAAGAGCATCAGCCCACAACAACTTGTATTACACCATAATCACCAGACATCACATCACATCTAAGCATAGTCCTTTCAAATTACCCGGCAGCTATCTCCTTCATCGTTAAGCAAGATAAATGAAACGAATACGTCCGCAGTAATTCTTAACACTTACTTACTCTCACTTTAATAAGACATTAAATAAAATTTATTTGCCAAACTGAATATCTCCTTCATGACGAAAATATCTATCTGTCCCATTGCGTATTAGTGTCCTTTTGTCATTTTTATATAAAAGGTATTAAATAGTAACCTACTATACCTACATAATATACACTTTCTACTGTATCTTACATCCAGCGACAAAGAAAAATATACACGCACGCACTTGGACAGTATGTATCACAATGGAAAAGATATACATCTGTTCTCTTTGTGTTGTTTGTAGACAACAATGGATCTTTCACAAATCTAGGATACCACGACAAATAATGGCGAAGTCGTGAGATGGATTTTTTTGTATAGTCTATAATATAGTTTAGGTACGTCCTTGAAGGACTAAATTTGAACTAAGAACTGGAATATATACTTTAAATGCCCGTCAAGTTAGCAACACCACTTTAAAATTTTAAATTTGTCGTGAAATATTAAAATCTATTTCTTATATTTTTGACTAGATAAACAGTGTATTAATAGTTAAAAATAGTTTAATCAAATTAAATAACACGTTAGTCAAGGTGTAGACAACCGACTAAGTTGTCTTAGTTACATAGATAAATCTTGTACAAAATGTTTAAAAATGTTTTCTTGTAACCTAAACATTTTTATAAATTAAGAAAAAGTTTATAATAACTTAATAAAACAGTTTTAGATTTTTATAGTTGTCTATACTTAAACAGTGTCTAAACAGCTCTAAAAGGACATATAATTATGCTTTATTCAGTTTGATACTTTGGCTCAAGCTTAAGACAACTGATTCTTATGTATAAATTAAACAGCAATAAAAGTTGTTTATAAATAAGTTTTGAAATTGGACGGCTGTCTAAAGTTAGACAAGGTTAAGATATATAGCCGTAAGTCTCTTAGCCTAGTTTTTCAGTACTAAATTAACTTTGAATTAAACTTGATCTGACTAACCCTCCCTATAAATTAGTTAATTAGTAATAATTGCTATTTATTCATTACGTCAAAAACATCTCTATAGTTAATCCAGACTAAGCTTAAAACAACTAATTCTCACTCATGTATAAATTAAACAGCAATAAAAGTTGTTTATAAATTACTTTTGAAATTGGACGGCTGTCTAAAGTTAGACAAGGTTAATATATACGACTGTAAGTCTCTTAGCCCAGTTTTTCAGTACTAAGTTAACTTAAACTAGATCTGACTAACCCTCCATACAAATTAGTTAATTAGTAATAATTGCTTTTTATTCATTACGTCAAAAACATCTCTATAGTTAATCCAGATTAAACTAAACAAATTTGATGGGTTATCCACAAATAAATTTGAGATATAAATTGTGTGAAAAAACATGTTTCATAAGTACACTCCAGTTTAAAACCAAAATTAGGAACTAGCAATAGTTTTAATCCAAATCAAAACTCCTGGGATCGTCGTAGAACAACCTAAGTCGTGATTTCGAAACAAAAAAAAATAGACTTATTTTTTTATTAATTACGAAACATGCGCTATTGATTTGGTTTAAAACTTATATTAATATGTCAATCTTATGTGAAAAAAATGTTGGAAAGTTAGAAAGTAATTTTAAATTTTAAATGTTTAGTAAATAAAAAAAAAAACTCAACAAATACGCATTTTTTTATTTTCAAAAGTTGGCAACCATAGTTTAAATTTAACTTTATTATAACTAGCTTATAACTCGAAAACTTCTTCGCCTTTTTGTTTTAACATCAAATAATAAAGCACATTATTTAAATTTTGTCCTTTTGCTGCTATTTTCATAATTTGTTATTTATTTTTTCTTTTTGTACATAAATAACCTTGGGCTAGTTTTAACTATAATAATGATGGAAGCTCATTTCGCGCTCGTGATTTGAATAGCGTGTTCGTTCTTATATGTACATACATATATTTTCTTTGAACATTTCACACAATTAAAATAAGGTGACATCAAAATAATTTATGCGCAGCCATCAAATCATTTAACAAAGAAAAACACGCAAAGCATTTTTTGTTTGCCATAATCCAATCATTCAAAAGTACATATATTTAACTAGCTTAAAAGACTAACAGGACAAGTATTGGTATCGTTAAAAAAAATAATGAAACAAACATTGTGATTTTAAGTACATATGTACCTGGTTCAGGTTCTTTAGTTTAAAAAAAAAAAAAACTATTGCGAGAAAATTTGTCTGTAAATGTTACACAGTAAATCTGGATAAATCTTAAACATAATTAGTTCAGAACGTCTACGTTTGGAACATAATTTAAAGAGCATCAGGGAGCAAAATTTTTAACATTAACATTAATTTGTTGTAGACCATAGTGAATTCTTTTTATTTTATGCATTAGACCAGTTTATACCAATAAGTTCAATAAAAATCAATACAAATAGTTATGTGTTATAATTTAGTATAAATAATTGACTAGTAGCGCCCCTGGACATATGAAAAATTATTCATTTTCGACACTTTTTACGTTAAGAAGACTTAGTTTATACCAGTCAGTTACACACAGCGAATATACATTATGTATCAATAGTGTTCAAATATATATGTATATGTTAAAAAAAATGTACATCTTTTGGTGAAAGCTAAATAAACCGCTGTAATGACTTTAAAATGACCTAGAAATGTCTGATCGTAGATTAAAATTTTAGTTCTTAAAAATCTTCCTACAACCTCTTTACATTTGTTTCAAATCCTTCCCTTTTATGTTCTACTTAAATATCTTTAGTTTTAAATTGTCTTAAATGCTTCGAGCAATAAGACCAAATTCATGCGACACATCAGTCACCCATTACATAATTTCAATGCATTATTATTTCATAATGATACTCGTAAATGTTAAAAAACCTAACTATGAACTTATTGTCATATTTTAATAAAGCCATCTTTATACCCATAGTTCGATGACTATTTTGTGTGAGAGATTTCTTTGTCGCATAGTGTATCCATACATATATTGTGTGTATTTGTTTCAACGATTTTTATTTCTCTTTGTCAACCCTCGATTTGTTTTATCGATGCCGGGTTATTTCATTCTACACTCTGCAGAGTGAGGTGTGGCGTGTGGGGGGGGTGACTGGGATTTAATATGCCTGTGTTTGTGTATTCGTTTGACTGGTTCACTCTATACTTATTAACCCCCCCTAAAAACCCACGATTCATCGTCATCGTCATCATCATCATCCAAAACCCCTATAGACCCAACCCTTAACCACCTTCTATAAGAGTGTTCTTTATGCCTACTGCTGCCGCGGTGCTTTTATCTTAATGAGGGAGAAATTGTATCTCGGTTTTCTTTGCCTACTATATATCTACCAGATATATTTATACATACCTACATCCATACATAAATGGTGGGTGCTGTGATGCTGATGATACATAACCCAGACCCGACAGTATGATTATTTCATGAGGTTTTTTTCCCAGCCAGATTGATCATTGACTGCAAAATTGTCCGATTCGAAATGAGTTAATTAAAAGGGGAGCAAATGGTTTGTGTTGTGTGTTTTCTTTGTAACTTTACACATCAGAACTTTGTGGGTGGAAAATATTATTATTTTGAGCTATTCCTTTTTTGGTGGTGATGAATATAATATTATGGTAAGAAGCGACGCAAGGTGAAGAAATAGAAGAAACAGAAGACCTTAACCCTTATAAAATATAGAAACTTTTGTTTTTTTTCATTATAATTTTGTTTGGGGGAAAAAACACTGAACCAAATGAGCTTTACCTAATTTGCGCCGGGATATTTTTTTTTGTTTTGCTTTCTTTGTTTTTGTGCACTTAAATTCACAATTCAGTGCAGAGAGCCATGAACTCTTTGATTAGAACAGGGTTGTTAAACAAAGCAAACAAAAAAGACAAGTTATGTGGTTCTAAGATAATTGTATACTCACAGAAAATCGTATAGAGAAGGGGGTGTCAAACAAATTAAATATTTTTTTTTTACAGCTATACTGCCTCTTTCGAGAAACTGACATATCATTTAATAGAAGGACTGTTTGGTAACGTGATATTTCTTGCGAATTTTAACAAATGTTCACAATTTGCTTTCAAAACCAATAGGAACAATTTATTTGAAAATAAAAAGTTACCAAACATGAGAAATTGCCTCTAATCTTATCCCTTTGGATTCAGGCAAAAATTTCGATTCACTTTTTTTTTTTTAGTATTTAAATTGGCAACACTGACAGTAAAATTGACAGCTGACAGATGATTTGTGTTCAGTATATTTAACCATAAATAGACATACGCCAGAACAACGCTTGTAAATTATTATTATCGATATACGAAGCGAGTTTTTTTTTAATACAGTGGTCGAAAATTTGACACACAAATAATAATTTTCCAAAGCTTTTTCATAGACTTAACTCGAATACGAGCTCAAAATTTGTTCTATAAAATCGATATTTCAATATATTCTGATTTGAAAATGAGAACAAAAATTTTGGTTATTTTTGACATCTGGTCGAAATAACACAAATTGTGTTGCTAATGTAATGTAGTACAATGAGTATATTTTTAAAATCTAATAAAATTTTTAAAAGACAAAAACAATGTAGGTAGTGCTTATTCTTAAAAATGTTTTGACTTGGTTAAAAATAAAATTCACGACTGGATCGTACAAACTTGCTCTTATGTGCAAACATTTTGGTACGCAATATTATTGAAACTTATCAGATTCTCTTGTGTAATTTTCATTAAAATCAGTTCAACAGATAAAGAGATAGTCGAAAACCGAACAAAAATGGTTCTATGAGAGATACCATTTTTAAACTATGGATACATTTTTTTACAATAATATTGTTAATTGCACTGATATTAATTAGCTCACAGAGGAATTTTAATCAAAATCGTAGGAGCCGTTTTCAGAAAAATAAGACTTTCCTTACCGATTTTTAAGTACCCTTATTTTGGTCATAAGAATAATTTTTATTTAATATCTACTAGGTAAGGTAAAATCTACCAAATGCGAAGTTTAATAAAAATCGACCAAGTTGTTTTTCAAATTCCTAAGTTCTCAAAAAATGTTGAAACTTTTTTTTTAAATCCATTTTGGTATACCATAGTTGCCACTTGTTTTCAAAATAAATTTCCCTGACTTTTCCTGACTAATTTTAAAATTTTCCCTGACCAAATGTTAAAAAAAAATTAAAACAGTCACTCTTTGGGAAACATTTTAAATACTTGGTCTTATTTATAAACGTTTTCTAACTTTAGACAACTGTCCAATTTTGAAAAGTGTGATCCAAAACCTTGTTTATTGTTGTCTTACAGCTGCCTAACTTAGACACAAGAGTAGATTGCCTTAACCGTGAATAATGTGATATTTATTTTTATTAAATAAAGCATATTTCCACGAATTTGAAAATAGGGCACGAGTACGATAACTTGGATGCCAAAAATTGATAACGGATTTTTGTAGAGGGGTCAAATACAAACATTTTTTAATATGGAATGGGGGGTCTATCTCGCCCCGATTAGGAGGCAGTTGCGATTTTCGAAAAAACGACTTAAATGGAAAAACAAATATTAAAATAACGGCTATACTTAAAATGCAAAAAAATAACGGTTTTAAAAGCCAGAAGTCTGTTCTTTAATCCTACATTTAAATTATATTATTTGTGTTAATAGCTTTCAAAAAATTTGCATTCAAACTCAAAATTTTGATTAAAAAACGCAAACAAAATATTTGGATCAATTTTTATCAAAACTGTGAAAAGGAAAACTAAAATTTCTCTTTGTGGTCAATGCACATATCAATTCTGAATCAAACACAAAAAACCAAAAACTTGACAGATCAATTAAATAAAACTTATTGTTATTATCGCCAAATGTATTTTTTTGCTAATTTAAAAAGAGCGCACATAATTAATATATAATTAAAATAATCAATGAAATTAAAATTCATTGCAACCAAAACACAGCGAAAATAAATTTGAGATTTTAGAAATGTAGAAAAAATTCGATTCTTTTTCTAAACAGAATCGAATCTTTGGTTGAAAGGAAGTCCACATAAACCTTCTTCCCATTCTTTCTTTGCACAAATTCAATGGTAGTATTTAATGAGCTCGCTAAATACACATAGTTTTTGGCCCAAAAATGTGGGAAGAGTTCAACGAAATATTTATTTAATTTATTTCACTATGAAAATAATCTCAGCTGAAAATTTTTTCCCTGACCAATTTTGAAATTCCCTGACTTTTCCTGACTTTCCCTGACCAAATTTTCGTTCCCTGACTCTCCCTGACTTTCCAGTTGAGTGGCAACTATGTATACATATATCTACAGTATTTTTAAAACTTTTTGAAAGATTTTCTATAAACAAGTTGGTCAACATCAGTTGAGCCGTTGTTGAGAAAATCCAAAATAAAAAAATGGTTGTATGAGTCCTACCATTTATAAACATTTTTCCTATTTTTTTTTTATAAAATGGTAGCATTTTTGTAAAAAAAAATCTGATTTATTATTGTGAATTATGGGCAGTTAAATTCGCGTCTTTTTTTAACTTTTTAGTAAACATCGCGTTTATGATTTAGCGTGAAAAGGTTATTTAATCCGAAAAATTTTTACTTTAATTTTTAGACAGAAAAACCCAAAATTTTGCCTTATAAGTTCTATTCAGACAAATTAGCTTTTTTGAACAGACCAATTAACTGCCTTGTATGTAAATATAATAGTCCTTTTATTAAAATGCAACGCTATATACCTACCTACCTCTCTGGATTTATGTGTACAAAGGAACGTCGTAGGTACGTTTAAGATTTAGTTATTACAATACAAAATTTTTAATCTGTTAGGGGAGAATAACACAGGTTAAAACCCTTGACTATCAGTTTTAAAAGTTGTTCTTTTTTTCCAAATTATCTTGGCTCCTTGTTAGTTTTTCAGAACATCCATTGTTTTGTTACAATTCAGTGCGATATATTTTTTTAACTCTACATACAAATAAATGCTTTTATGCGTTTATTCTACTTCAAAGAACCCTTTTTTTTCTATATAAAAACTCAGGCTATAACAACCCTGCCCGAGGATGTTTTAAATTAAACGAGGGGTTGCATTTTTGTTCGTTCAAAAAAAGGAAAAAAAAAAAAAACAGACAAGCAAGTGATTTCACAAGAACAGAGCAGCAGAAGCAACAACATCAACAGAAAATAAAAAGAGCATTATTCAGATTGTTGAACTTTGTAATACCCCAGTTTGATAACGCCGCTCCTCCTTGACCTAATGAATATACACGAGTACACCACCACCGCACGATTATACAAACAAATGCCAGCCAAAAGGGTAAAAAATGATGTTGTCCATTTAAAAAAAAAGAAAAAAATAAGAAAGAAACAAAAATCTGATTTTTTTTTCTTTTGGTGTTGTTATGGCCGTTCATGCTGAACAACAGCGAACAAGAAGTCCATTAAAATTATTTGGATTTTTTGTGGAACTATAGTGTTCTGACTGACTGACCCAGAAATTCTATATCATTTATCACAGTAAGCACAACCTAAAAAGACAAGAAATGGGTGGACATCGCTGTTGCTGGACATGGACGAACAATTCACTCAGTATGACTTTCTCTGCTTCCATTCCGCATCTACTAACAAGACCAACAACAACAACAACAACAACAAAGGAAAAAAGTTGACGAATTTTGAATCTGGTCCAAGAAATGAAATTTCGTTTTATATTTTATATTATTTTAATTGACTTGTAAACTATATATTTATGCAAACTGAAGAAAGGAGGGACTGGGGCTCAGATCTCTTGGGAGAAGTTTTATGATTGAAGATTCAATTCCAGAGCCAGAGAAATGAAGATTGTCATTTTTGACGACGAAGAAACGAACTTCTCGGAATTTGGCATCAAGGAAATTACAAAACTAGGACAGCAGGCAGAGAGGAGGAGCATTTTTGATGGATTGTTGGGGATATGGGTATACGACCGAAGACGAGGTTTATGTATAAAAATGGGACGTGATTTACACTAAGACGACACAATGACGAGGACGAAGACGAGAGTCTATGCTGTGGATGGCAAACATATTCGTCGAAAACAGTAGTCACATTGAATAGATAAATTGTTTGCTTTGATCCCTTCTTCCTGATGCTCTATACCCTTGTATAGTTGTTGTTCCAGATCCTGAATCCCTAAGTTCGTGTAGATATATAAAGTATATACTTTACTCTCATAATAATAGTACGTCTCGGAATTATGGTTACTAAAACGAGTGTGAATGTTTATTGTTGGTCCTTGTTCCTTGTTCTTGGTTAGTTCACCCTTTTTGTGTGTGCAGACTATATGGAGGAGACGAACCCGGAGCCAGAGAGAGAGGGAGAGAGAGAAGAAAGTTGCTGATGTCGTTGTCGGGGATCTAAAAGGAAATTTAGAACACGTGCTCGGAAATTATATGTGTTGTGTGTAATGCGTGGAAGTGGTAGGGTAAAATATATCAGCGCAAGGTAGAGAGGATTATTGTGGGTATGGTTACACTCTCTCTCCTCCTGGATAGCTTCTCAACTGTTTCCTCGCACCACCGCACCACCACGAATTCCATCTATGTTAAATATGGATTGTACAAGCACGCAGAAAACATCGCAGCCACTAAAGGATTGTCGTTGTAAATTTTCTGCCTGGTTAAATAGCTGGGGTGTTGGTTGTATAGTGCGTCATTAAATACGCAGTGGTTTATAAAAGCAATTGTGCATACATTTGTATATATGTATGCGGATAGGTATAATAATATAAACATATAAATGGAAACATATTTATATCGCTTTTTGGTTTTCTACTATTTATTTTAAAACATCATATAAAATAGACTCAGTTTATTTAGACAGCAGGGTTTTTTGCCAAAAGATTTTAATAAAATAGTAATTTTATTTGTGTAGGTACGTTTATGCCAGTTAGAGAAAGAATAAACCAAATTATTTTATTGTCTATGCACTGACTTTAAAAATAATCAGTAAAAAATATATTTATTTCGAAAATTTTTGGCATGGATACGTACTATTTATTTATTTATTTTTTTTATACCATTCAGACCTATGATAAAGAATATTCTTAAATCAAAATAACAAAAGAATTATTTTTATTTCAGCATGTTTCTTAGAATATGTACTTTAAAAAAAAAAAAAAAAAATAAATATTTAATCTGCGTTAGACCAGTTTATAAAAGTTTAAACAAAAATATGTGAAATATTAAGGTCTATCGCGAGGAAATAATCAAATTATTAGTAAAGAAAGAATTTATTATGCGAGAAGCATAGGTCGTAATTTTGTTTGATTATACCAGTCAGGTCCATAAACCGAATACCTACTATCAATGCAGTTTTGTTATGTTTCAGTATGTTTTCTAAACTAATATGTACATAATTACAATAATATAAAAAATATAAATATCTTTAAATTAAGTATTAGACTAGTTTATACCAGTCACCGGAAAAATAAAAAAAAATTTATTTACATTGAATAGATAGTTTTGCTAGACATAATGTTTATTTGAAAATAATTAAATTATCCTCAGTTTTTGTTATACCAGTTAAACATATAGTAAAATAGGTAGATTTAAAATAAGCAATTGAAATTATTCAATTATTTTGTTAATTTATTTGTAAAAAAATACTCGTGGAACTCAACTGTATGATTTAGGAATTTCTTATTTTTTTCAATTTAAATATAATTTTTTTTAATTTCATCTCATTTTTTCATACAAAATACCCCAATGTCGACTAGCGTAAAATTTATACCTATATGTATAGACCATGGATTTTTTTGTGACAAAGTTTTGTGCAGAGTTATTATTATATTATATGTATTTTGTGTACCTTAATTATTTCCATTGAAAAGGCTTAAAGTAATTTATTTAACACTTACTTAGTGTTAGGATTATATTAGATATACGAGTATTATATAGATATCATTTATACCTATACATTTATAGTCGGTCAGTGTGTTTAGGGATTAGGACTAAATTTAATATTTTGAAATTTAAACCTTCATTCACCTATAACCATTTACCTTTTTTGTAAGGTGACATTTTGAGTTGAATATTATTATAATTTCGGTAAGGGAAAGGGAGATTAATGGTGATGTTGATGATGATGTTGCGCAAAGTGGAGTTAATTAACTCTACATACATATAGAGATATAGAGGTGGATCATCTATCCATTACGATTGAGATTTCTTCTGTTAAACACCCTACTTAACTTTAAGGGCTCTTTGCCCTTAAAACCTTATAAGCCTTGTATATATAGTATGTTAAAATTTGTTGACTAACTAGGTATGTATGTATATGCTTTTAAAACGATTAAATATTTTTGTTACAGAGACGTGTAATTTCCATTGCATGTTTAATGTGTTTTACTGTATAAAAAGCTCTTATATATACAAATTCTTCAAGCATGCCAAAAATTTTAATACCAACAATTGTTTAATTGTAAGTTATGAACATTTATATGGGAATTTATGAATTCGTAAAAAAATACCTATAAAATAATACCTTGAAAAAAAAAAATTCTTCTTACTATTTAGGCTATTTGGTATCGTATATATATAGACAGACAGATAGACAGATTGCGCGGGAGTTACATATTTGTATGGTGACCTCCACCAAGAGCTAGTGCAATAACCTTAAGTTATTCACTAGCCAAAGTAACATGAATACTTTTGTAAAGTTGATCAGTCAGCAATAATATGCATACAATGTTAAATGTACATATCTGACTGATCAGCAATTACGATATTAAAAATGTATATGAATTGATATTAATAAAAAAGATATTCGAGCAGTCGAAAAAGAACCACCGACCTGTTAATTAAAAACTACATTGTGTTCGCGTTTTTCTTTTGCATTCTTGAAATATTTAACTCGGGTCTAGCTGTATTCTTTGTCTCACAATATAATATTTTTAAAAGATTCATAACTTTCAATATGATGACTTTTGGCAAAAAGTTATAATTAAGAGCGTAATAACAAATTTTTGTATGCCAATTCAAAATAATAGCAACATTTACAAACTTTTGGGTCCAAAAGATGCTCATCCGCGAATAAGGTGCGACCACTCATAGAGTTCAAGCTACGATCGTTTTATTGAGTACTTTATTCCTCGGATGTTTAATTTCAAGAAAATGTTGATTTTGGCTTAAGGTCTTCAGAGTCCAGACTTCTTTTTGTGGATTTTTTCGGAGTCCAAAATTTATTTCAACAAGTCACAGACCCATAGATCCTACAAGCTTTAGATTGAAAATAAATGGCCTCTTTTTAATCAAAAACATTTTGAAAAGTGATGAGAAATGTCGAGTAAACGATATTGCATATGGCAGCATTAGCAATAACGGCCCCGTCCATTTTATTCGATATACTATTCAAAAAGTACCAGTGCCAACATTCTGTAACTCACGCATCGATAAAACAAGTCCAGAAACGATGCAAACTGAAACATTATCATATTAGTTTTGTTCCAAAGTGTCTCGATCAATTTTAGCGATTCAAAATAAACGAAGAATCACCTGGCTCCTACCTACCCCATCAAAATAATAGTCTCAAAATAATTCCTCAACGCAACATTTGAAAAGCAAAACACATGCAAAAAAAAAAACAATTTGAAATGTCAAAAGCATTGCATTCCGTTTCGGAATGAACATTTGCTCAAATTGTGGACTGTTGCTGGAATTAATAGTAGACTCCCATTAAAAGTAACTTTTATCAATTTGAATTACTTTTCTTTATTTGTTTTACTTATTTTGATATAAAATGAAAAATATCAAACTCGCCAAACAATAACTAATATTCAAATGCAAGTCAAGTGCGCAATATATTTTTTTATTATATATTTTTAGTACGCAGGAAAACAAAAATCTACTACGTTTTGGGATAATCTGCTTTGCAGGGATGTTAACGTTTTGCATTTTAGAAATGTTTGCTTAGCATCATTTGGGCCGGTCAGTTTTGCGTTTAAGAATTCAGTCATATGACTTTTATATTTTTTCTAGTCCTTTATAATTTTTATTAGGCTTCTAAAGGCTTCATTGAAGACCTTGATTAAGATACCGGAACTCTTGCAATACTGAAGCAAGTTCATAGTGACTAAATTCACAATAATTATTTCTCTTGCTCATAAGGCAAGTATTTGTTTTATGCTAAAAAAAAAACAATTTTGAGTTTTTTAACCATTAACACCTTTATTAATAAAAAAAACTCTTAATTATTTTCTAATTCACAAATCAAAGTTAAACGTTGATCAAAACTTAATTCATGAATTCAAACATTTCGTCGTCGTTCTATTAAAACTCCCTAAGTCCATTTTTGTAAATTTTCTAACATTTGCCTTTGGGAAGGAATTTTACTGACAAGAACTTGAACATTTTTGAGTTTAAGAAATTTTGTATTTAGACTAAACGTAAATAAGAGTTGGGTACATTTTACAAAACTTAAATCTTGATATTCTGTTAACTATGCCGTATTTATGAAAGGTCTATCAGTTTTTAATGAAATGGACTTAGGGAGTTTTCATAGAACGACGACGATTTGTTAATAAACAATTAACTACTAATTGACGTTAAGTAACAAATCTTTAATAAAATCTACTACATTCTAAATGAACTCTGCTGAGCTTGTAAAATAACATATGTGCCACAAGCATTTATTTTCTTTGTACGTGTTGTCTTAAGTTCTATAGTTTGGGGTATAGTTTTACGTTCCTATTTATAAACTCAAATCAAACATTATTTATATTTAATCAGTGAATCGCGAAAAAAAAATAACAAAAACTGAATTAAGTAGGTGAATTAACGGTTAATTAGGATAAAAATATCTATTTCTGGCAACGATAATAGATAAAAAGAAAACAAACGCTTATAACACATACCTACATAATGTATGTGATTAATTAACAACCTCAAATGAGAAAGTGTGTGTGTAGAAAAGTTTACACTTTTTGAGAAAGTGTAAGTGTGCATTAAATCTTTGGCGACAAAACCCTTCTGTTCTCTTGAATGTAGTAAATTTTCATTAAGATTAACTACCTGCTTAAGTTAATTTTTTATTAATTAGTAGATATTTTAATTCGTGAATTAATTTTTCATAAGAACATAAGAACAAGAAGATAATTAACCATTTTTTATTAATTGTCTCGTTAATTTTTAACTATGGCTGGGTTTAGTCAGTTGAATTTTAAAATTTTTTTAAACTTGAATCTGTTTTTTTTTTTTAGGTTCACAAACTGTAATTTGTGTATACGCAGTCTCCCGAATGTCTACGCCTAACTCCAAAATTCATATTTTTTTCAATTATGTACTATTTTTCTTTGTATAGGTTTGATTGAAATTAACTCAAATTGGTTCATTTTCTTTTGATTCATGAGCATGACTCAATCATGACAAACATAACAAGAAAAATATCTTATCAACCCACGCATCTAACCTAAATTCATTGCCTAAAATGCAAATAAGTATCTATTTATATAGATAAACATATCTTAAATATTCTATAGAAAAATGCATAAAACATTCTTGACTTATTTATTAATATACATCATTGAGATTTCCTCTTCAATTTGTTGAATTCTTTATTTGGAGAACAGACGTAAAGTTTTTTTCATTCATTTCAAATTTATTGTTCCTCTGACTCTTCTAACTATATTATGTCTATTATTGACCTAAGGTTTTTACTTGTTTTCCGTAGATTCTGGAATAACTTAATGTCATCCTATAAAGAAAAATCTACATATTGTAGCTACTATTGTGTTATGTTATTATTATCTTTGAATATGAGGTAGGTATGTATATAATCAACTCCCGATTCATAATACGATTGAATTCTAAATATTAAATATGTACAATCAGTAAAATTGAGATATTTAAATGTGACACAATGAAATTTAATATATATTTTTATGATATTATTTTTTTATTCTTACACAACAAAACAAAAACATAACCTAAGAAAATTTGTATAAAAAACAAAACAAATATAACATCTATAATATTTTAGCTGTTTTCACGCAGTGGGTTCTTCGGTTGGCTCTTGGCTGGTATTTATGTACTTTTGCCGCACAAATTCAAATAATTTGAATATGGCGCCAGTTCTTCCAGACATTCTTAAGTGTTGCTTTGTTAGTTTATTTTTTTGTACTATAACAAAACCAAGAACACCTGCAGGGCGAGAAGGAAATGAACATAAACATACATACAACATATATACAGATATACACAATAATAATATACTCAAAATGTTGTTTAGTTATACCTCCATATAGTATTCCCTTTTTCATCTCTCTAATAGAAACCAATAATAGAAGTAAAATTCTATTCAATTTCGGTATCCCACGGGCATACAACAAAATACAAAACCCGGAGGGTGCATAACCTCAAAACTAAAAAAAAAAAAAGAAAAAAGAAAAAAAAAAAAAAAAAAAACGAGCACCATACTGAAGCTGATGCCATGGAATACTTCCAAGCCAGCCACTGATGCTGATGTTGCTGAAGTTTGAAATTGAGTTTTTACTTAACGAAAGAACTTCGAAGTTTCGATATAAGTGGAAGTAATACTTTTTCAAGTGGTTATGTCATATTCTGGTGTTACAACTTTGCATTTCCCTAATGTGTCAGAAGTTATAAATTTTCTATAACTTAAAAGGTAACTAGTTAAGAACTTACGAAATGCGAATACCTTGGAGTGAGGGGGGAGGTGGTTTGAAGAAAAATTTTAAATGCCAACACAAATTTATAATAATCTGGTATAGCTTACCTATATATACAGCTACTTTTTGGTGAACAGATTTATAAAAAAACATCAGTTTCATTCTCTCAAAAAATTGATACTTGAACAGAACAGTTTTCGGGCTCAATATTAGGCCTGTTCGTTTACTTCCCCAAAAGTGACAGTTTCTACCAGTTTTTAGTTTTTTTTATGAACTTTGACAGACTAGAAATGGTAGAAATGGGCATTTTAAAGAAGTAAACAAACAAGTTTAATGAGAAATGTCAATTTTTTATTTTTATAAGTTTTAAAGAGGTGTTTGTGGAAGCGGACAAGACTTTAGTGCTTTGCACATTAGCTGCGAATAATTGTATTGTAATTTCTAGAGCACAAATATAATTTTTTTTCGTTTTAACCAAGTGAATAAAAATGATCTAACCAACAAATTTAAATAGAAAATTGAGAATTTAGTAAATTAATATTTTCCACGCCACAAACAACTTATCTTCTAGGAACTGTCAAAAGTACATAAGCAATTCACAACATCAGGTTGCATTCCAAAAAGTGGCGGTGGCGAATAGAATTCGAAATTCGCAGTTCGCTGGTTGTGTCTCACGTACAAGAGACTTTAATATTTAATTTTTGGTAAAAACAATTTTTGACGGGTGAGGAACCAATTCTCTCAAAAAATTAAGAGAACGCGAATTTTCATATTATCTTATGTCAAAAAACATGCATGACAAGATGTTTGGGATTTTTTGTTTGTATTCACCAGACGTTAAAAAGCAAAAACAACAACATTATGTATATAATAAGGAAATAAATAACATTCATATGCATTACTTGAAAAAGACATTCAAATGACGATTCTCCTTCTAAGAAAATTTTTATAGAGTTCCTGGAAAAGTCCAAAAGGGAAGCGTGAAACACGTAAAAGTTCAAAGTTCGGAAGTACAGACCTTAAAGCCACCTATCCATAGAATACTTCGAATACGTTGACAGATAGTTTTGTTGTTGTTGTTTTGACAGTTTATTTCATGTGAAAAAAATTAAATACATTTGTTGAATAAAGAAATTTTTGTTTAGTTAGGTTGAATTTTGGGAGTGTCCCATTCCTATCCACAATTTGTAAAAAAAAATTAGTGTAGGAGTGAAAAAAGTTTTATATTCGATAGGAATAGAACGCTCCCAAAATCAAACCGAAAACGAACGAACCTTTGAATAAATTAATTCTGTATGAAGCGCGATGGTTGCAATTGTAATTGAATCGGGTGGAGTTGGACAAAGCGTCGCATATCACTTTAATACAACATTTATCGACTTCGTCCACACGAACGAATTTTTCAACAACACGGTCTATAAATGTTTTTTTTTTCACAATCTATTATTGAACTGGCCTTCAACTAACTGTCAGAATAACCGGAAAATGATCAAAATGATTATTCATTGTTGTTGCAAGATTTAATGTCCAGTTTTTCAAAATAAATATTCTATTTCCATAAATTTTTTCGTAATTTTATTTTGCATTATATATTAAATGGTTTTATCAGGGCCATCAGATCGTGTATACGTGCTACAATGTGGTGCATTTAATTTAACTTCGCCAAAGAACTTTTTCTTTTATAATGATTTTTTTTGTTATTTTCTTTTTTGGTGGCTGTCCCAAAGGTTTTTCTTATTGTCAATATAACAAAAGTTTTTTTTTTTTTTATCTTCGGATTCCAATAAAAAGCGTTAGATGTTTTAATGTGATGTCCTTTATCGGCGGCGGTGTATATGTATATACAAAAGCTTACAGTCATTTTTATGGTTTTGGCAAATTACATTTAAGGTATGTCGTTATTATTTCTTATTTTCATTTACGTGTTTCGAAATCCTAATTGCCTGTTTAATGCTTTTCTGATAAAATAACTGTCAAAAGAAGATAAAAAAAAACCTTCGTTAGCAATTTCATTTGCTGTAACTGTATAGGTATTTAGTCCTTGAGAAGTTATATATTCATATAAAACTAAAAAAAACATTAGCTGACGTCCATCGATATTATTTATGTTAAATGGAAAATAAATATTTTATTTCCTAATGTCATGCTTAGTAAGCTACAACCAGGTGTATACCGTTTATTATAGATAAAGGAAACATAAGACACACTAACGGCCATATTCTTCACTCGATTGATCCAGATTAAAACTTAAATCCAGATGTAAATTATACAAATTCAATTTAAATACATACGGATTTAAGTTTTAATCTGGATGTATCGAGTAAATAATATGGCGGTAAGAAATGATGGTTAAGGTAAAATATATGACATTTGTATAATGTTACCATAGAAAGACAAAACAAAAACCTTCAGTTACAAAATAATAGCTTACATAACTTTCGTTGGAATTTTGAGGTAAACTTGTATTGCTGGGAATAACTACACAAAACGCTTGAACTATCTTTAAATGTTTCGCAATAAACATTATCGTGGTCGCCACTGCTGCGCCACGCCGCCGCCGCCGTCGTCGTGCCATCGCGTCGGTTTTCGGAATTCGTCAAAAAACCTACAGCAACTTGTTTCTCCGTGTTAAAGAATGACATAGAGTTCTTTTGAGTGAAAAAAGTCATGGTTTTCGTCAACAAAATTTCTAGTGTAACTAATTTTTTTTTATCCTCCGTCGTCAGTTAAAAGTTTATTTTCTTTAAAATAAAAATGTCTTCAAGAGATGGTCCTATTTAAAGACAAGCACAAAACGTCAAACTTTAGTTATTTTTTTGCACAAAACAATTTTAATGATTTTGTTTTGCGCGAAAAGAAGTTAGTGAGTATGATTTTTCTTTTTTGTGTTGTTTTTCAATCAAATAAATACATTTTAAACGTCAAACATTTATTCGCACCTCCCATAAGAATTACATTTCATTTATTTTTTACCTTAACAACATAAGAATAAAAAAGTAGTCAGAGGTTGTGATTTCAAAACAATTGAAGTGTCAAAAAAAAAAACATTAAATGTTCATTTTGAACGCCTTACAAGTTTTTTGTCAACTTTTTGCTGAAAACCTTGTTTTGGGTTTTAAAATATTACGATAATGGAGAAGTCCAAAAAAGGTGTTTGCGTCAAGCCGCACCGTGTCCGTCCTTCATTTCTTTAAATAACGTTTGATTTATAGGGTGTTCTTTTCTTTGTTAGATATTTATTGTAAGTTTTTTTTTAAATTTAACTGTCTTGTGTTCTTGAAAATTATAATTTTAAAAAAATGTTCTACAAAAAAAAGGCCTCATGATTATCATTTTCTAAAAAGACTTCGATAAAACTATTTTAAATTTATCGATTTTTTTAAATTAAATCCAAGATGCAAATTCATTCTCAAAAAACACTTGAGAATGAAAAAAAAAACAAAAGAAAAACAATTATATGTAGCTACTAAGTGTTCATAAATATTCTGCATTATTAAAAAAAAAAAAAAAGAATCAATTTTTTTTAAATCCATTTCCATTTCAATCTCCATCTCTATTTCTAGAAAACACGCCACATGTTCAAATAAAATCAATCGAAAATTAAATCCATCTTCTCTGTATTGCTATTATAGAGATGAGAGAGATGACTTAATTTTATTCGAATGACTGACGAAGAATATTGAAGTGTGTATATTTTAAGTAGACAAACTAAGAAGGATCGGAATGGTACATATGTATATACACATACATATATTATATATCTATGTATGTATGTTTAAGCAATTGAGTTTTGTTATCTATCCACTCTTGCTCCCAGACCAATTGTATCAATAAAAACACACACGAAGAATAAAACTCAAAACCAAAGAGGGGCTCTCTCATTCCCTTAAAGTGACATTTGACAAGACGAACAAGTTGAAATGATACATGTAAATACAAGGTATTTATATATAGATATACATATATAATATATAATATTTGTTGTTATATTCTACAATATAATGTAAACCAATCAAGGGCATTGACAAGTTTTCTACACAAATTACCCCAGAGGAAGTGAGGACAAATTGATGTCCCTAAAAGAAAGCGTGTAACCTCTAAGTGGTGCATTAAGAATGTCGAAATAAGATTTTTGTTTTCTTTTGAAGAGCTAGATAATTTTTAAACTCTTGAAATATTAAATAAAAATGAAAAAAAAACTATGACAGATTTGTGAACATTTATTGGCTTTTTTTTGACAGTTGACAGATGTCAGTAAAAGTGTGTTCATTAAGTGACATGAAGTGGGCTTTTTATACGTGGAGCAAGTCATCAAATTCGTAATGCTAAATATGACAGCTAAAATCATTCATACGACACTGGGTCAAGATATTTCTATCACATTTAACATAAAAAAATCAATTGGAACTTATGTCAATTTGACATTTGTAATACCTCAAATTATGTCAGTTTTATTTATTGAATTGCCATAATGTATGTGTGTATATACATATATGTGCTATATATGGATGTGTTTTTAAATAGATTGTTCTTTGTTGGCAAAAGGTCTTTTCTTACGGAAAGAATTCGGATATCTATAGATACTAAAAGAATACCTACGATTTTTATGTACTATTTACAACTTGAGAGGAAATTTACTTTTTATTTATTTTATTAATTTTCATTTACTTTGACCGAAAGTAAATATCTGTTCGCATTACTCAAGCATATTATGCACATATGTATGCATATACATATACGACACAACATTTTGAAAGAATCCACAAAAGCTTTTACGTATTTAAAAATGAATGAAGATTACAAATATGTATAAGACTTGTTAAAGTATAAATAATGTAAATCAAAGGTTATAGGTTAGTTTGAAAGGGGTGATGATGATATGGTAAGCCAACAACATTTTACTCGAATTCAATGGATTCATTGCGATCCCCAGGATATAAATATAAAAAGGTTAGACAAGAGGTATTATATGTACCTACATAGGAAAGGAATATGAGGTTAATTAATTATGAGGAGTCCCTCCCTCATCTGAAAAATTTTGCATTCTGCATCAATTTTAGGATGGTCTTTAGAGATTATGTAAGAAAAATTATGTATCAATTATTAAAATACCTTTTTCAATTTTTAACAAAATTATTCTTATTTGTCAGTTTACTTATTGACAAACTCTCTGTTCATAAATTAGTAATAGTGCAGATATATGTATATATTATATCTACAATAGAATTTTTGTATATCAACTTTTGAAGTAAAAATAAATAAGGCTGGTAAACTAAGGACGCATTTACATAACCATTGCACCATCTTTATTCGACAAATACTATGTGATGAGACTAAACAACTTTCGGGCGCAATTTAACGAAACTTGAATGATTGATATATTTTGTTCATATTGATTTCAAACGCAAATAATATAATCCATTATTTGTACTGACAAACTATCAAGAACCGAGCCATTTTACTAACAATGGAATAATGCAGCTGTAGAGTTCGGTTTGGGAAATTTAATCTATCTATCTGAAATTGCCAAGCTAATTCATCAGACTTCTTAAGTGTTGCAAACCTTTAAATTAGGGAATCTATTTTGAGAGTTTGTGTTTAATTATAAAAAATTGGTATTGGTATCCATTAACTTTGTTATTGTTATAACTTTGGTGTCTGACCAAAATCTTAAAGAATATTATAAGTTCACGCATGCTTTGTGGGTAGGTATTATTTATAGAAAGTTTCTTCTCGATAAAGACCCCACCTTCCCCTTTTGTTATCTAATTTACTGCATGCTCGTATTTACACCCCTATTGCGATTGTCAATTACTAATTGATAATTGATAAATATTAAAAATTGATATTCAACAACCAAATTAATAAAAGTTTTGATCATTGGGAATGGTGCAGCGCGTTCTGAATTACAAGAAAATTTATATTTATCACTTAATAGCTGATCAATTCTCAAATAAATTGAGTTTTTATGGACCAAATTTCAATATTTATCAACTATCAATTGATAATTGACAATCGTAATAGGGGTGTTAGTTTTATGTCCCTGATACGGATGCTCTTTCATAGATACTGAAAGGTGATAAATATACTTTTTTATGTAAAGCATGAATTCTAAAGAAAGACTTTTGATATTGCCTTAAACAGGTTATGGGTGATATGTTATTTTTTTCTTTACATATTTCGAATAATCAACTTTCAACATTTCGAACTAATAAAGGTGTGTCCCTTGTACTTCCTTGCAAAAATTAGTTTTTTTTAATGAAGATGGCTGCTACAATTTGCGAATGGCATCAGTAGTGTAAAGAAGGAAGAAAACGATTACATAAAAATAAAATAACCAATGAAAAAAGACATGGGTGTATAACAATGTTGTCACTAGGCGTGTTCAGGAAAATGGGAACTCGGAGATCTCAGCACATCAGTTACATGAACAGGATTCCTCAGCAAAATTTCTCAGCTTTGCTGTCAAAACTCTGAGGAAAAAAATCTTATGGGGTTTTCCATTGGTAAAATAAATCACTTTATTTTTGATTTGGATCTGTCAAAAACACAATTTCCCCTCTTTTTACATTCCATGGGGCAAAATAAATTGATTTATTTTTGATTTTAAATCAAATTTGCAAATTACAGGGGCAAAAAAAATTAAATTGAATTGTGTTCCATTCGCCAAGAAAAAAATTAATTTTTTAATTGAAATCTGGATTTACCAATGGAAAACCCCATTAGATTCGCTTCGCTTGCTCACATTTTGAGTGAGAAAAATTTCTGAGATCTCATTTTCTGAACGCGCCAACTGTGAACTTTGATTGTTTAATTTTCATTATTTGATTTTGGGTAGAAATAATCAAAGTGAAAATTTATTGGATTATCTATTTCGTGGTTCGGAAAAAATAGCTCTGATGCAATTTTGACAGCTTTCAAACTTGAATCTCATCCATTCGGGATTTGTTCAGTTGAAGGGTTGTTATTTTATAATACGCATCGTTTAACTATCGACTTAAAAGGTGAGCAAGCGAATCAAAGATTTTGACTTTGACGCAGCCATGCCTGTGGGGTTTTGCAAAAGATCATTTTTATGCCGTGAATCTTTAACAGTCGAAATGTGTAAAAACATTATTGAAAGTTACCTTTAAAAGTCCAAACAAAAAAAAAATTATGAAAATCTTTTTTTTTTTTAATTTTTACTATTTATGGCTGTAAGAAGAAATTTCTTCTTAAATGCAACCTGAATTGTACAGCACTAGTAAGAAGAAATATTCGTAAAGGTAGGTACCTATAGAAAAAAGTTTTTCTGGGTTCAATCGACTGAGAAATAAAGTGTTAAAAGTCTCAATAAATATCGCGATTGGCATCTGAGGGTATATAGAAAACAATACTGCCTTAAACTCACACCTTTTAATTAGCAGTCAGGCATTCCATATCGGAAGGTAAAATATTACAGGTACCTAACCCTGAACAATTTCATGTACAAATTAAATCGTGATTGGAGAAACCGAATGTCAAAAGCTCGCTGTAAGGGTAGATATCCGTATTTAAAAGGCTTTTATTGTTTGTTACTTAATGGCACATTTCCATATGTACCTACCTATATTTATATAGGTACCTAGATAATAATAATTATTATAGGAAGGCCTTGTGGAATTATGTATAATATACAAATATGTATAAGTACCCTACATCTTGTAGTCTTCCTAACCCAGACTGAAGTCTTTTGTTAAAAGATTTTCTTTTGTTTTCTGATAATGCCAACCAGCATCATTAAGTTAATAAAACGACTTAAGTTACCTAGGTGTATGCCCGTATTAGATAGGCATACCTACATACCTAATACAATTTATCGAAAACGCCATAAAACTTATTGACGTTACACCAAAAACCCAACAATTTTTTGAATGGATCAACCTCTCTTATCTAGGTTAAAGTAATTGTTTCCATCTACTTAACGACTTAGACAGCTATGCCTACTCTACTCCAAATACTCGCATAATTCTTCAATTTTAAGGATACAAAAAACTTAACATATTCCCCCTTCTATGTACATTCATAAATACCTATACCTAAATACCTACGAATAACAAAGCAAAATAAGATAAAAATCTTTGCACCACTCTCAAAAGCACATAGGTGGGTAAACCTTTACAAAATAGAGGGAAAATATAGGTATAGATCCTCTCTAATAACCGGAAATGACAACGACGACAGACTATCAACTACATATATTATCAACTACCTACCTACCTATTCTTTGCAAAAATATTGCGCAATATTTTCCAATTTCTTAACATTCCTACAAAAAAAATAAATACAAAAGTAGGGAAGGACCAATTTCGAGAGCATAGCCAATGCTTACATAAACGAGAAAAAAAAAACAAAAAACAAAAACTGTCAACAACCTTGATCCCTTTTCATGCTCATTCATTTTAATTTCCTATTATTTTTCTTTTGTGTTGTTGTTTTTTTTAAAGAAAAAATTTGTAAATGAAATAAATATCCGAATCAAAATCAGACCAGCACCAGCCTCCTCAGTCGGCATCCGCCGAAACATCACCATCATGGAAATCAAACTTAAAATAAAAAAAAAAGAATCCAGACGCCTGGCACTTAAAAATTCCCTAAATAAAACAACCTACGTACCACATGTGGTTTTTCGAAATACTTCAAAAATAAAATTAAAGAAAAAACTTTAATTGTCAAGTGGAAAGAAAAGAATCCTAACGAAGCATAAAATACGGGTTCTTCACTTCATTTTTGCCTCCTTCAATTTTAATTAAAAAAAGAAACATTTATAAGATTTAAAAACAGAAAAAAAAAACTAATTTAACTCACCATTGACAGTTTTCGAGGTGAATACGTTTAAGTAAAACACCACAGCAAATAGTCCAACAATTTGTCTCCGTTTATTATCCATCATAAATAATTATTTCGTTTTATTTATTGTTTTTTTTTTTGTTTATTTATTTTTTTTTTTTTAATTTATATCCTTTCTTATGTCTTGAATAAATAATCACCACACACAGGAATAACTGGCAGGATAAGCGTGTGTGTGTATTGGTTGGTGTACGATTGTAGTGGTGTGCTGACAGTAGAGGTAAGTGTGTGTTTGTGAGAACACGTCTCGCTCTGCTGCTGTGCTGTGTGTTATCCTTCTTCTATTTTCGTCCTTTTGTTCTTTATGTCACTTTTTTCGTTGTTTCTTTAATTTTTTTTTTTCACCAAAACTACTCCTCCCTTTTTAGAGATTTTTTTTACTTATTTGAAATTTTTCACAAGGTAGGTAGAACTTTTAAAAAAATAATACAAAAATTCACCTCCCCTTGTGTTTCACACTTAAAATTGAGTTAAATTTTTCAAAATAAATTCTCCAATCACCAAGGACATCACATTGGATGATAATATTGATAGATTCATCACATTTAATTCACCACTTTTCTTCTATGTTGTATAGGTATATTTCATTCTCATAACTCGCCCTTCACGAATTTGTTACTTATAAAAATTCTCTAAAGATAAAACACAAAATTAGAAAATCTAATTCAGCGTTTCTGATAGATTTTCATTTTGAAAAATTCCATTCTTTGAAACGATTTCATTTCAAGAGGGACAAGAAATATTAAACAGAAAAATAAACGCACACAACACGCACTCGATGAAAATTCAGGGAAAATCCATTCGTTGTTCTACTTCTTGGAGGAACGAACACACGACATAAACGACAGAGACACAGACGACGACGAAGAAGAGATGAACATGAACATTTTTTAAAAAGAAAATAATGCACATTATCTTTGGAAAAATGGTAAATAAAATTGGAAAATTGGAAAGAAAAACAGAAGGCAAGACCAGGGACCACATTGTTTTGAAAAAACAAAAAATTTCTCTCACAAAAGAAATGTCTCTTTAATTTGTATTCCAGTAAACTTTCTCTCATCTTTGAGTGCGTTTTAGAGGGATATTCTATTTTCTTTCCATCAAAATCTATTATAAAAAAACCAAAACACGAAATAGAAATATACATAGGTACCTTTTTCATTCGTGATGATAGGCAATGTGATATGGGAAATTCAAAACAAGACAACATCGCGAAGCGGCTGCTGCTGTCGTTCACAGTAGCACCAGCAGACGATTAAAATAAATTGTACCGTAAAATTGAGAAACCAAAACCATTTTTTGTTGGTTTTATTCCAGAGAAGTAAAGGGCCGGCCCCCTTCACTTCGTCGCACGAAAAGAACACAACCCAGAACCAACAGTAGGACGCAAAAGTACATTCCTCAGTTTTGTAATATCAAAAGAACGATAGTTTGTCCAATAGAAGAGTTCTTCACCAACAATTAATATATATGTATATTCCTCTATCGTTTAATCTCAAACTTAAAAATCATCGCTTTGTGAAAACTGAAATTTCGTTATTTATTTTTGAAAGCAAATACTATTGTAACAGTTTTTATCTATAGGCCATTTTAGGCGTTGCCGATACATAGAGTATTTTTTTTTGTTAATGAAAGACAGAGAATAACTGACAATGGCAACTGAATGAGATCTTTGTTGTTCTGTTCGAAGGTGTTATTTTTAAAACCAGAGATTATGAATTATAAAGAAAGGAATCTTTCGTACGTTCCACCCTCCAAAACCCATTTGTTTACATTTTTGTTTTTGTAATTTCATCTTGTGTCGATGAATAGATGTAAATTGCAACAACAATTTATCCGGTGGTCCGCCAGCTTGTAGGCAAACCAGAATGACAGCCGAGCTTTCCAATCTTTATAATTCATAATCTCTGCTTAAAACGTGGACATTTCTGTAGCACATTACGTTGTGCTGTTACACGTTACGATACGTTGTCATATATATGGGACACGTTCAATATTAGATACGTTCCTTTGTACTTTAAAATAAATCGAAAGGTCGAGTTAAGTTTGTTCTGAACTTCGGTAGACAGATCAAACTCGCCGCGTTATGTGGTGTGAAACCAGCACTTGAACATTTAATTTGATGTTTACACGTCTTAACCGTGAGTCCCGGCGCTCACACTTTTTTTTTTAATAACTGGGTTTTGAAAACATTTTTTGAAAAACATTATTTGAATTTATTTTATTGTTATCGTTATAAATACAAAAGATGATACAAAATTTCAGAAAAAAACAATATCGCTACTAGGTACTCTTATTTTGTTGAATCCTCCTTACAAAACACATTTTTTTTATAGGTACCTAACTATGTACTTAGTTTTTATTAGAATTTTGTAGTCAATTTTATTAAACTATGCAAATGAATAATACATTTTATCCCAGCGTTTTGCTGGAGTTTTTCAGCTGCTTGGGACCGTTTATTGTGTCTACATATTCTGTGTATAAAAATTTACAATTTTGTAAAATTTTAAATTTCGTACATACAGCTATGGACAGTAAAAGTATAGTTTATTTCTAACTTAATAAATTAAACATTTATATTTCTGTATAGAAAACTCAGATACATATGTATTTCAAATTCTTTAAAACAAATAATTAAACTAAATTCCTACGGGTTAAATTTAAAAAAAAAATTGTTTGTGATGGCATTATTTCTGCTGGACATAGAAATAGCAAACATTTGAAAATCTATTGGCATCTGCTCTGGGGAATAGAATACCATGCTTCCTGAACTCCAGTCCAAAGTTCTTCCGAATTTTTGAATTTTTCTCCGCGATCTTAGCTCTTACATCACCCCACAAGTTTTCAATGGGGTTAAGACCCGGACTTTGGGCTGGCCAGTTCAGGACATCAATATTTTCATTGGTAAACCAATCCCTGACCACCTTGGCTGCATGTTTTGGATCCAGTTGACTGACATTGACTCGAACGAGAATGGTTCCATCGTGTTTTTAAAATGTTAAGGTATGAAAATGTATCCATCCTTCCGTACATACTGTAGGAAAACCCTTCAAAAGTGTGAGAAATCATCGACCGATAGCAGCAGCAGCAACTCCAACTAAACAACCAAAAGAACGAACAAACGACAATAGAACGAAGAAAGGGACAAAGGGAGGAAAAACAAGAACAAACACAATCACAAATCACAATTAAAAAGGCTACTGCACACACACACTCCACAAAAGGCCATGCATATATATATTTTAGCTCTTCTGTATGTGTGTGGTGCAACGAACATCAAAAAAGCAACAACAAAAAAGTAAACACATCCATGATGTTGACACGAGCGCGCGCGATGCGAGCAGGAAGAGGTGTCATAATTTATGTTTTCTACCCTTCGAACCAGAGAATCCAGAAAACGCGACTGCAATTGCCGCCTGTATCTGTGTTGTGTGTGTAGTGTGTGTGTGTGGGCGTTTATATCATTTTTGCTTTAATGGATTTTCTTTTCACACGCATCAATTGATCTGGATATTTTTTTTTTCTTTTCTTAAATTTATTTTCCTCAAATATACTTTACCCTAATAAAAACTAACAACTTTTCAACAATTAACAATTTATTATTTTTTTGTTTGATTAAAAAATGGACTCCTTTTTCTAAATTTGGAAAACCATCATTTTAACACATTTTCCACATTTATTTTTCGTTCACAATTTGATCACAAAATGCATTTCAATAAGATTTTCATATTTTCTCACGGAACGAAATGAAAAAGCACTAATTTTTCAGTGAACTTTAATAATAGTTTTAAGTTTTCATGCATTTTTTTGTATGTTTGATATTTTATTCACTTTGTTACATAAAAAAAGGAAATGGGATTTTTTTTGTCTATGGAAAGGAAATGATAATTTTATTTAGTACACCGAAAAACGAGACCGAACCGTTGGATACGCAAACAACATAGCAGGACGACAAGAAGAAAGAAACTGAAGAAAAGAAATTGAAGGGAACCTTGGATAGAATTGGAATTTGGAAATGTTTGAAGAAGGGAAGACCTGGAAGGATATTTGGAATTGGAATTAAGGGATTTTTCTCACTGGAATGAGATATATGGAACTGTCAACTGAATGCAGAATCTCTGTACGAGTGCATGAAGGGATGAATTTTGAAATTGAATATTGTGTTTATCTCTTTTTTTACGTAAATGAAAAATGCATTTTTTAAAGTAACGAAGACGCATGTGCTCAATATAATGTGTCAAAAACAGAAAGAGATAATATGAAGTTTTTTTGTTTTGAAGCTAGAAGGCTAAACCACAAACGAAAGCGGATGTTGATAGAGATAACGGAATTATGCGAACTATATTCTACTACAATTATTCTCAAACAATTTTCGTATCAATTCTCATTGATTTATTTTTAACAGGTGTGCAAATTAATTTGGAACATTTTTTTAAATTATGAACAGTTGACTTTGGCTATCGAAATTTCAACACTTAAGTTAGGTATGGAAAATGCGTTTTCGTATGTTTCTAGCAATTTATTTCTTAATCATTGATTTATTATTTAAAGAAAGGTGTGAAAATCAAAGTATGAACAGTTCAAAAATTGCTTTGGTTGACGAAATATTACCAATATTAATCAAATTAAATTGTGTTTGCTTTTCTCTTGAAAATTTTAATTAGGTAGGTATTGATTTATTATTTAATAATGAGAAATGTGCAGATTAAAATTATTGGTGCGCAAATTATAATTCCAAATGTGAAATTATTTAAGCCCTTGTGCATTTCGAAATTCGACTTGGTAACCAAGATATGGCCATTTCATATAAAAAGTGCAATTAAATTACCATTTTTAATTTCATAAAAATCGATACTTTGCCCCTGGCGTCGAGGTAAAAAATGTCCGTGTTTTTTTTTTTTTTGATTCTTATGTCATCTAGGTTTACTTATTCTTCCTGTTTTCCAAGACAAGAGACTAGGGACGAGACATGCCAATTTTATTCTTAATTCCTTTATAATTAAAAAAAAGGATATTTTTTTTTTTTTTAATTTAGATCGTGTATATTTCCTGAACCTAAACAAAATAGAGGAAATCAATCTTGATCCTATAACCACCCCCCTCCCAATATCAATAATCAAATCAAATCAAATAATCAAATCGTGCATATTTTTCGCGTTTCATTTACTTATTAGCTTTAATCTTACTTACCATCCAGTATGATGGCACAATAATTATTAATTTATATTATAGTTATATAATATAATATGTATGTCTGTGCATAATTTTGTGTGTTTGTTTACGCAAATTCGGGAATCATAATAGTCGAACATAAAACACCATTATCTACCTAATGAGTAGGTATTTGTATACTTTGTATACAAAGTTCGGTCATAAGATTATCAATCCCATCACATTTACTAACCAAAACCTCAAGTTAATAAGCCTGAAATTTATTTTCATTCATCTATATTATCAGTAGTACTATAGTCATTAAAACGTGAAAGACAATATGAAGTGTCTTAGTTTTGTTGGCATAATTGCCTGTTTTTTAAATGTAATTTAGACTTCACAGACTAATTTTGACTTCTCAGTATTTTATTTCGCTTTCACCTCATGAGTGAGAAAGAGGCAGGATTTTTTAGATTTCTTAAAAAAAATTAGAGGGAGCGAATTAAAATATTGAAACGTCAAAATTAAAACCGTTTATAATTCAAAAATCCTTAATAAATTCTTTTAATAAATATTTACAAACATTACTGAATATACGCTTAATTGTTGAATAACTTAAGTTGTCGCTTACATGGAGCCTTTCCAGTATGAACGAAGCACCTTCTCAGGTTGTTGTGTTCCCTCGAAATGAAGTTAATCTTAACTCATCAATTGCTGAAAGGATTTGTTACGATAAATTTATTCCCAGAGTAAATTATTTAATGGAAGAGATCAAGAATAGTACAAACATTTGTGTGAATGGCGCTAATTTGAAGACCCAAACAAAAGAAAAAGTGAAATTAATTAAAGGTTTATCGGATAAATGTGTTTTGGAGTTGAATCCCATAAAGTATTTCACGTGTATGAAAAGTATCGTAAGTACGACTTATTAAATTTTTGAGTAATTCAGCTTACAGCTTTTTAATAGCTTGTATTGATTTTTCAATATGTATACCTAGTGCCACTGAATAGGTTACACCTTATTCTATTTTTAAAATAATTTTTTTTTACAGAAAATAAATTAAATAACAATTAAATTTTATTAGTACCTAGTACGTACTTTTGATTTTTTTAAATTTTTTCAATCGAATGTAGCTACAACATAAAAGTTGTTAACTACAACATCAAGTTCGTGGGATCTATTCGTGCATATTATTTTAAAGTTAAAGTTGTATTCAATAAATCAAGAAGTCATTTTTATTAGCAAAACAAAATTATTTTCAAATTCTTCAACAATATTAATTTTTGGGGTAACAATTGTATGTTCTTATCGCAACAACTATTGTTAACAAATTTTTAACAATATTATTGTTGGTGCAACAAATAAATTTTCAATTTTCTCAACAATTCATTTTTGAGGCAACAATGATTGTTCTCAATCATATAAAAATTTTAATTGTTGCGGTAAGAACTTTAATTTTTAATTTATTTTAAAAACCAGTTTTTGAGGTAAAAATTTTAGTTCTTATGGATTTAACATTTTAGTTTTTAATTTGAAAATTTTAATTCTTTTAGCAATACCAACACTTGAAATCTTAATTCAAGAATTTAGATATTTGGGTTCATTTTAACCAATGAAAATAGTTGAGAGAAAGTATAGAATTGTTGACATTAAAACGTTTTTTTTTTCTGAGTGTCTGAATTATTTTATTTATATTTTCATAATATTTATCTTTTTTTGTTGTTTTTTTTCAGGCAGTCGATATAAAAAAAATATTGAATGAAATTGTTTTGATCACAAAAAACTTTTCAAAACAAAATAAGACTGAATGTCTCATTGAAATCTTTGAAAGAGCAAAATATAGAAGTAGTTCAGCTTACTATGATCTAAATCTTTGCCTACAAAATATAGATCAGTCAATTTTATTAACAACTACACCAGAACCATTTGATAAAGTGTTGGAAGATATTTATGATGATTATAATGATGAAGTTGATAACATCAAAGCGAAGTATGAAACTTTTAAGAAATGCGTTCTAAATGGTTTGGATTTCAATATATGTTGGAAACAAGTTGTAAGTGTTCTTTGTATAATATAATATATACATATATGCATTTAATTTAAATTATGGTGGTTCTTATAAATAATACCTTTCTGTCTGACACTTAATCGGCTTTTCAATTCAAAGAATATTTAGTTCTAGTTTTTATTTTTCGTTAAAGAATCCAAATCAGAACCATCATTAGTATAAAATGTAAAAAACATATACATAATGTACATATCGACGGTTAAGTGTCGGACCTTGTAAGTCGAAAAAGTCAATACAAATATTATTAATGCAAAAAAAAATCAGAAACATCAGAGCCACCTTTTGGTAATTTCAGCGTAACAATCTCGTTCTGAAAATTTTACAGAACATCGCAGAATTTAAAATCCCTTACTATAGGTATAGGTCGCCATAAAAAGTTTGACATTTTTTTTTTACTTATGAAAAATATGGAAAAACGACTTACGACGTTCCGCAATTGTACGTAATTGTATCTGTCGATATGTATGTACATAAATAATAAGCATGTTCAGGAAAATGAGATCTCATAGAAATCTCAGTTACATGAACAGGATTCCTAAGCGAAATTTCTCAACTTTTCTGAGGAAAAAAAATCTTGAATTCGATTGCTATAGTTTTGAGCAAAGATACTGAATATATAATTCAGTATCTTTGGTTTTGAGTAAGAAAAATCTCTGTGATATCATTTTTCTGAACGCGTCAAATATGAAAAGGGTCATTCATTTTCGGTTTTGAAAGTAAAGTTATGTATGTAAATAAAACACAGCGATACATTTTTGAATAAAATTTGATTTCATTATAAAGTTTCGACTTTGCCATTAAGTGTGAAAAACAGTATCATTCAAATAGCCGACTCGTGAAGATTTGAGTAAACACGGTCTTTTGCTCCACAACTCCACAGAAAAAAATCTAACGGTGTCAAATCGCATGATCTTGTTGGCCAATTGACGTTGCCAAAACTTGAAATTACACGACCAGGAAACTTTTCACGCAATAAAGCCATAATTGGTCATGTTGTGTGGCTTGTTGGCCCATCTTGTTGGGACCACATAAATCATCCAAGTAATGATCTTCAATCGCCGGCCAAAAAAATCGTTCAATTGCTGCGAACGCCGGGAAATCGATAAATTCGGATCATCAGCAATACTTGCACTTGCACTTGCAGAATCAGCATTATTTTCGACTAAGCGTGCATTACGATGATACACAGGACTTACGACATCTCTCTTCAAATTTATCGATTGCTTACGCAGTCGGTCGATTATGAGAACCATAATATGGCTACGTTTGAATCACCACTTTTGTAGTAAGTTTTAATAATTTTAACACGTTGTCAAACATTCAACTAATAATATGACACTTCTTTGACAGGTGTCAAATGCCAGCGTTACCAACTTAAAACCAGGAAATGAATGACCCGTTATGGCCATATAATACGTATTTTTAAAAAAAAATAATTTTTTATATTTTTTTTTATTTCAAAGGGTAACATAGACGCGTACGGTCCTTCTTTTAAAGAATTTACTGATTATGACAAAGCTGAGAATTCCTGCATAAGCCAATTTATTTTTTTATTTTATCAATATGAGCGCTTCGAATTTGACTTAGAAGGCTGCTTAAGGTACGGTTACACATCAGTGATACAATATGAAGAAAATGAAGAAAAGGACATCCAGCTTATTCGTAATCTCATAAAATTTTACAACTCATTTAATGTTTGCAGAGTCATTAGTAAGGATTTAAATACAGATAATTGTATTGTTGAAACGGTAAGTGTTCTTAAAATTTTCAAACAAAACAAAGTGAGTTCTTGTTCCGGATTTTATTTATTATTAGAGTATGTGTTATAGGTACCTACTCTACTTTATTGTTAAGCAAATTATTTTGACAAAGTTTAATTAATTTTCTTTGACTTATGTTTAATATGACTTATCCTACATACATTCATATATATTTATTAATTTGATTTTAATTTAATTATTTTCTTTCATTTTGTAGCTGAGGCATAATTTAGCCTTCGAAATTCAAAATGAATTTTTAATGAAATCAGAAGAGAATTTCAAAAAATTAAACAAAATTATTAAAAAATTATACATAGAGCATTTGCCTTGTATTGAAGATATGCTTCTTATATTCCAATTCGATTCACTGGATATATATTCTAGTAGAAGATCTAACTTAAAAAATTGTCTTATGTTAGGTCATAAATTACCTTCGACAAGGCATACGAAAGAAATTCTTGGTATATTTGGAATGATTCAAGATAATATCAAGAGCTGTACAATACATCGGAATAGTCCAGGTCTGGAACAATGTCTTTACAATTATGTAAGTATGTTTTTTTTCTGTCCAATGTTTTTTTAAACTAATATTATTTAATTTATTTTCACTATTTTATATAGGTATCTGTGTATGCTAACTTTCTTAGATCTTTGGTACACCCCGAGTTAGTAGATGAATTTGACAAAAATCAACACACTTGTTTTCGATTCATTTTAAAAAGAAATACTCTTAATTTTGAAGATCATGATCATGAAGAACTAAGAAATTGTCTTTTTAAAAAATCATAAGTCGATTTAATAAATTGTTCAAAAAAAAATTTCACTTTCTTAAAAAATTGCTTAAAATTTAAATCATAATTCATTTATTTTTTATTAAGAAAGAAAACTTTTAAATTTTTTTTATTCAACGAAAATATTGACATTTTTAACTTAAATTTTTAAATACAGAAATTGGTCCTATAGATAAATTTTTACACAACGAAATCTCTTTGATATTTAATAGCTGATCTAATAAATCCGAAATTGTACAATATTTTAATAAGCAAGAGCATACTTTTTCTAAATTGTCAAACATTTCATTGCTTCCAGGATAGTAAAGAAAACAATCATCATTTTCCAATATTAGTGTAAAACAAAAGTTTTCCGAGTACAAATAAGCTGTTTGGTATTTTCTTAAAATCCATGTCAAACAAGTGAGTAATTCATTTTTGCAAGCAGCTTGAATTGTTGGTACAAGAGGGCTTACTCCCAGTTTTTGATTTGATAGATAAAAGTTTCCTTCAAAATCAACAATTTTTATGTTTGATGTACCTTTCACTATAATAAGAAAAGAAACAAATCAGCGTTTAAAACATAAGACAATAATAAGTGTTTTGGCTTCTATATTTTAAACAAAATTCAACTACAATACTATTTATTGCGATTATATGATTCAAATTTATTCCGTTAGGCGTTTTTCGAATAAATAAATAAATTGGTCGGCGCGACAGCTCGTGTAGAACCAGGGCCGAGTGACTTACTCTAAACCATTCCTGTGTGCGTGTTATTGGCAGAAATAGAGGGGACCTACTATTTTCTGCTGAATCCGAACGGCTAAATATTTATTATTTATAACGCGGCTAATCCGAGTAATTAAAAATGTCTTATGTAAACAACCGCGGAAACCTTAAAAGTTAGGTACATTACTTAGCTACTTTTAGCTGCTCCAATTTCAAGTATATTGGGTTAATATTGGAGAGCTCTTACCACGCAAGTTGCCGCAACATTATCATATAAAGGAAAGTTTCGACAACTTTGTAGTGTGATAAGTGCCTGGTCGGTTAGAGGTATAATCTTTTAGACTGGGAAAAAACGAAGAATTTTATGTGGAACCGATAAGGTGAAGTATAGTGAGTAGTTTCATAAACAAAACTATTATAAATTGACATTTTATAAAGCGTCACTTCCAATTTTTTTATATATACCTGCAACAGTATTGATGTACAGATTAACACCTGCCAAGAGTATTTTTTCCAAAGTCTTCTTTGTCCAGAGTGTCGGGGACTTGACCCTTGATAAGGCACTTGCCTCGATGCATGCTGCCTGCAAGCTCTGTGCATTTATATATTTAAAATAAAAAATAAATAAATAAAATCCCCTTCCAATTTATATAAACAAAAAAAAACATCTTACTGGAAAAAAATCCTTGGTTCCATAGAATCTATGCGATCTTAGAATGTCACGAGAATAAAGTACCTCAATTCCCCTTGTAGTTTTAAGAAACTCCGTTGATTGTGGTTTTATTAAAAGACCTTCTGGTTTCTCAGAAACCCGATCGAAATAGAAAGGATCTTTGGATTGATTCGAAATATAATTTCCACTTCTTGTTGCCAGAGGCCTCGCTTCAATAATATCACCATAAAATTTCAATGGCTTACAAATGCCTTCCTTAAATGGAACAATCGAAACGGTTACACTTCGTAGCTCATACCAATTATTAAGATCCTCTTCTGGATTAGTTCCTTTTAAAATAATATCGTATAAGCTTGGCAGCATTGACGAAGCTATCACAAAGATTTCACTTTCAATTCGATTAACTCCAAATAAATAAAAAACTCCATTGTCTTTCCATAAGGCAAATGAATTGCCAGTTCCAGGAAAAAAAACAACAACTTGTTGACAGCTTTTGAAGAACATTGTTAGGGCATTTTTTAAATTCACACCCACAATCTCTGTTCGCTTTGTACTACAAATAGGTCCTTGAATATTCTTTGTGAAACCAATGTGACAAAGGTATTCATTGTCGATGACAAAATTGCAACGAATGTCATCGAAGGATGCTGATGGCGATGGAGGAATTTCAATTTCACAATCGGACTTTTGAAGAAGGTATCTAGCCAGAAATGATATCTGAAAACAATATTTGTAAATATTTAATAGTAGAAATTTGTATATAATTTACAATATTACACATACCCTATGCGAAATGTTGGTATTCCATAATTCAACAAATTGTAATTGACTATGAATTAGTGCTGCAAGGGCAAGGCCATGTTGTGGAATCTTGTCAGAAATGAGAGATGATTTAAGAATTCTCATATCACTTTGATAAGATTGAAACATATTTTGATCATTCGTAATGTGTGAAACTAATCTTGATTTAATGATATCTTTTTTGACAGGAATTGTATTGGAATTTAATTTCTCAATAGGATCACTTTCTATTCCAATCTGGAAAAAATAAATGTTTTAGAAGTAAAATACAGAATTTCGACCGCTTAAATTTTTTTTTTTGTAATTATAAACATGATTCTTCAGCAAAATGTCTCAGTTTTGCTGTTAATTAATTGAGAAAAATACATTTTGGATTTGGTTTCTACATTTTTGAAGGATCTAAATTCGTAATAATAAGCTGATTAAACGGTTTCTCAAAAAACTGTCAAAAAATCTCTCTTTTCATTGGTTGATTATTTTACAGAAGCAATACGTTGTTTTTACCATCCGCCGATTTAATCGGAGCAATCCGTCGATTTTACAGGAAAAAACCGTTACTTTTCTCAGAGTAATCTGTTGATATATACATATATATTATCGGAGAAATATGACGATTCCACTTAACCAAGGCACATATTTTTTTGGAATAATCCATCAATTTTACCAAAACAATGCGTCGATTTTACACGAGTAATACTTTGATTTTACTACATTTATAATTATACGTCGAATGAATAGAGAAATACGTTGGTTTTGATGGGGATAATCTGTCAATTTAACGGGGGTAATCTGCTGATTTTACCAGAGTAATTTGCTGGTTTTATCGGAGCAATCTGTCGATTTCGCTGAAGCCATCCACTGATTCTACTGGAACAATCCGCCATTTTTAAAGGTGCACTCAATTGATTATTATTATTGTTATATTATTATTTAAAAAAAAGCAATGCAGAAAACCTATAACCGTTATAATCACCTTACCCGGATACCCATAGATCCAAAAACAAGAACCAATATCAGAAACAAAAGCGGGTTTAAGACAATACACCATCAGATATTTCCCTAGGTCTTATATATACAAAAACCAAACAATTGTTGCATTTATGAAATGTGAAGTTTTAAAAATTAAATAACTTTAAAATAAATTAATGTACTGAGTACTGACTTATTACTTTATGTTAAAAATGATGTAAACCCGATGAAAGAAACCTATTAGCTTGAAATATCTTAGAAGGATGACAAAATGAGTTCAAAAATTTGTATTTGTTTTTGCATTGACTTATCTAACGGACATGGCCATAAAGAAATAAGTTTTAGGTGATTTTTCGTAAGTTTTGAGTAGGTTGAAGTTATTTGAAAAAGAAAAATGAGGATGTCAAATAACATAATCAGAAAAACATTAATCACTATAATCACTTACACTTTTGATATCAATTGAAAAATATCACTGTTGCCCAAACTTTACTTACCGTATACAAAATAAATGTATTAGATCCCCCAATACAAACAAATTTCGAAAGTAAATGATTCAAAAGATTGTCGACTTTGGAAAATCTCGACATACTCGGCAAACCACCATGCTCAACTAAGTCTCCATTGGGATTCGATTCAAACGGATCATATAAATAAAAACCACCGTCACCTTTCCAAAATGACATAAAATATCCTTTATGATTGAGAATCATTGCTGTACCTCCCTCAATAGTTCCTAATTTCCCGGTTGCCTTCTTTAATTCATTCATTAATAAGTTTCCATTGATTGTTGAATTTATTTTCCATTTAAATCGTATTTTATAGATGCTAAATATTGATGAAATCTCTTCCAGTGATAGTTTGTCAATATCCATAAGCCTAGTCATATCGGTTTTCTTAAGAACATTAAAGCTTTTTGTATATAAACGATCTCCATATTTGAGTAACACATCCAATAAAGTGGTTGTCATTTTACTTGAAGGCGTGATTCTAGCAAAAGCTATTGCAACTATGCAATTGGTAAGTTCTAGTTTATTGCGATTCATCACAGATGGATTATTCTGAGTCATTGAACCACGTAGAATTAAATGATTAGGACCAACAGAATGGTAACCAGGCTTAAGCTTGAATTCAAAATCATCACTTCCAACTGGTATGTTGGTAAGGGACAAATTATGAAGTGTGAATTTGCCATATTTAAAGTCTTGAGGAGTTTTTGCTGAAATGTGAGCGAAGAACTTATCGAAGTTTGAAAACCAGGCTGAATAGGCAGAACCCTCATTGTTGAAATGAGTGTAGGTGCGTTTTTCTAAATACAATGGTCGATCTGTCGGAAGAGTTTTTGGGCTTTCTTCATCATCGGCAATCTCTTCTGTTTGCAATTGAGCCATGATGGACAAATTATCGCCACATGATTGATCTTTTCCTATTTCAATTCTTCGTTCGGTTAGTTCTCCATTTTCTCCAGATGCCTTAGGATCGAAAACAAAATATAAATTGTCTCTTTTCCAAATAGCAATCTTGTAAAAATCAGATTCTAACACAGCTTCGTGGTGATCACTTTTTTTCGTATCCCAAGACTGCAGAATACCTTTGAGATCATTGGCAGGAGGGGCTTCTTCAGCCATACTACCCCGAGGCCGAACAAATAATTCATCATCCTGTGCCTCAATACCTTCTTCATTTTCATAATCCTCTTGAGCACCCATTTCATCATTTTCAACCTCTTCGCCCATAACTTCTGGTAAGATTTCAAGTACTCCGACAATTGACTCACGGGTAAATGTGAACTTATTCATTCCGATCATCGGAACAATATCATCCCATTGAAGCTTATAGTCCCGAGCTTGACACTCAGGTAGTCCCATGTAAATTTTACAAAATAATTTATCACCAATTTTCAGAATATCAGCCAGGTCTTCTTTGGTCCAATTAATGGAACTATTAATTCGATTAAAACCCAGAGCTATCAAGAGATTAGCCAAAGTTTGCTTATCGGCACGGACTCCGAACATTTCATGGCCTTCGTGCAGATCCTTAAAGGGTCGTATGATAGCTCCACTCGTTCCAAATTCTTCATATTCATAGAGTGGGGGTCGATCAGCTGCCGCTGATATCCTGATGTCTATAGGACTGAGGCAGTACTATTATGGAATTTAGGAAAGTTAGAGTTGGCATATAGAATGTTTTATTAACCAAACTTACCTCATCATTATCTTTGGTATTGAGACATGTCGTTAAGAAATACAAAATATCACTAATTGTTTTAAATCGTATGGCGTTCGCAATTCCCATTGGAGGTAACATTTTTTCATTTTCTAAAACGATAAAGTTCTTAAACTTTGAAATAAAAATGAAATTCCCTAAACTTACCACATAGACACTGTTGTGGCATTCCAAGAGGCTTTTCGTATGGGTAAAGGAGGTAATAATGGTTATCCTTACCTCGCCATATTGCTAGAGCTATGTCTTTAACCGTAAACATTCCGTGGGTTGCCGAGTCAAAAAATTCAATCAATCCTTAAGATATAAAGAAAAAGTCAGCTCATACTAGTCGAGGTTTATAGTATACGCAAAAATTGCCTTGACGAAGTATAAAAATAGGAAAAACTTATTTGTCTTTAATTAACAGTATAGATTTTGACAATTTTCCCCGAGTATAGTTTTGATAGTCGCTAGAAACAAAAATGTTAAACTTCCCTAACCCCACCCCCTGCTACACGCAACATTTGCGTGCATCTATCGAGTGAAACATTCGCTTGAATATCTTCTGGTTATTCTAAGAAAAGACATGAAATTCTGCTTACCATTCTTTAACTGCACCAATCCACTACCCTTAACCTCTGCTAACATAGGACCATGTACCTTGCAATTGATGATTGTGAATCTAACTCGCCTACCTCCGATGTCCAACATTGTTTTAATACTCTGAAGATCAAAAGGCTTGTCAGCCTCATGTGAAGACAATGACAACTTGAACAGCTCAATCCCTTCACTTAGCACTTTGTCAATAGTTTCACTTTCCCAGTCTTCTTCTGGGTTCTCTAAAGCAGTCATCAATGCAGAAACTCCCATACAAATAGCTTTCCCTGATCTAAACGAATCATCTGCATAGCTATAGTCACAGAGAGTCTTTCTTCCAAAAAGCATCCATTTATTTTTAGCCATTCCAATCCATTCACCTTCGTCATCAGGTTTCGTGGAAGTTTCGAAGAATTTAGTTTTAATAATTTTGTACGGATCTTTGCGATGCTTCAATGCAATACTCTCAACATAAACTTCAGCCAATTTCTTTGGATTTCTATACCATGTTACACATGCACTACCCACTAAAGCAGTGCTTCCCAGTTCGGATGAAAACATTCTTGTCCACTTTCTTCCCAGACCATCACGTTCTTTTGGATCAAACATAAAGAAATTATTTTTCTGTTGCCAAACTAGGACCATTTGTGGTCCAACTAGAATTCCAGTATCATTGCCATCGAAAAATTTTATCAATCCTTGTTCAAGACTCAAAATATCAGAATCTACAGATGTCACTTTTCCGAAAACTAATTTATCAAAGTTTGCCGATAGGTTTTTCTTCATGAATTTAATTGGATATTTAATTCGATCCATCCAATCTTCACTGTCTAATAGATCTTCATCTTCACTTTCGTAGAAGAGTTTTTTTCCAAGCTTCATGATGTCATGAATTATAATCGATGTCCAGAGATTAGCTGGGAAGTGATGTAGAAAAACTGCAGCTGCTATAATTGTGTGGGGAATTCGATCGGGATCCTTGCAATATTCCTTACCCACGAGAATTCCTCGCTTATCTGGTAGTTCTTTGTAATCCGAACTAAATGTCAATATCATGTCCTCAGAGAAGAATTCATCATCAATAGCTTGAGGCTCTTCAACTTTTTTCTTGTCCTTTTTTGTTTTGATTGGAGCCGCAGCTGTGGAAGATGGTTCTTCAACGCCGCCGTCTTCTCCTCGGACACTTTCTCGAAATTCTTCTTCGGTGGCGGCTGCGCTCGTATCTATATCATCCGGTAGTTTGAACTCATCATTTATGTTTTCAAGTGTCATAGGAATCTTCACCTTATTCATGACTTTCACCGAATATAAACTACAAACACCACGTTGTAGTTGAAGACTATGCTCGAGTAAAGTTTTCAAATTTGTTGTCTTCAAAAGTGCTGGAAGTCGATTTTCCACATTTTGGAATCCTTCCGGTATAAGTGCATAAAATTTATTTTTATTCTTCCAAAATGCAAATGATTTTCCGGTACACTGAAGAACTACGCCATGATTATCACTAAGAAGCTTATCCATCATTTGGACTTGAGTATCATCAAGACTGGATCTTACTCCACCACTGATTGGACTAGACGCTATACTTGGTCTGACAAGTATTGTGACTCTATTTAAATTTAGAATAAATGTTGGACAAACACATTGAATTGGATAACTTGAATTGCCTCGAAGTTTTAATTGCTGCAAAGTTAATCGATGGACTTCATTACCAATTTCAAAAATATTCTCTATTATAGCTGTGGACCATTCAGAAAATTTTTCAACAGCAACGTAGACAGGTGCCACGACACACGTTGAAGAATTCTTAAAGGAAAAAATAAGCATAGCGTTAATAAATAGTTTAAATGGCAAAGTTATACCAAAAACGGTTAAGCCATTAATGATTTGTAGGTGAATAACTCTAAAAAAACGTCAAACCCCTATTTCCGTAATGCGAATTTTTGCGGCAAAAACCTGAAACGCAGTTTTTTTATAATCCCTATGGCCATTAAATGTACGAAGTTTAATCGAAATCATTGAAGCCGTTTTTAAGTAAATTAAAAAAAAAAAAAACGAAATCGTTGTATAGCAACTATCAGTCATATTTATTAGATTATTGTCTACTTAGACACTATCTAACTATTTTCAATTTGGTGGAAATATGCTTTATTTAATAAAAATAAATATCACATTATTCACGGTTAAGACAATCTACTCTTGTGTCTAAGTTAGGCAGCTATAAGACAACAATAAACAAGGTTTTTGAGCACATTTTCCAAAGTTGGACAGTTGTCTAAAGTTGTACATCTTAGTTTATTCAACAAATTTGTAACTAAACTATGTCAATTTAAAACCACGAAATTTAGAAATTCTAGAACATTGGTAAAAAAAATCCCTTATGTTTTGGCTACCAAAGGTACTGTTGTCCAAGATAATTTTTATAATGGTGGCACCTGTCTGGCGAAAAAACATACCCTAAGCGGAGCAACAGAGTTGAGTGATGGGGACAGAGGAATTCAAAGATGAAATTAAAATCCTAGGAACCCGGTTTCCAAGAAAAAACAGTTTGGAATAAATAATGAAAATAAAGTAGTTCGTATTTTTAACAAAATACGAACGGAAAAAGTTTTAAATTCTGGAATTTCCATATTTTGAAAATTTACAGTAGGTATTTTATTATGTATTAACAAAAAAAAAAAAAAAAAAACATTTTACAACGCACCGTTATTTTTCTTGAATTTGTTGATCCTTTAAAATCTTGAAACGTCGTCGTTGGTCGATAACGTAACATAGCTAATCCAGGAGCAATTTTTCCCCATATTGTTGGTTTTTGTGGCTTCGGAGCTCTATGAAAAAGATAAAATAAAACAACAAAAATAAACAAAGCTAATCTTTTCTTACATGTATGGTTTACGAAATTTTGGAGACTTTGAAACTTTTTTAGAATTGAGTCGCATCATGCAAAATCTTAATTTTGTTTATTTAATTAATTCAAACAAACTATCAATTTGTTAAAATAAAAACTACAATTTAAATTGAAAATAGTTTTGAAACTGTTTTCAGAGTATAACCGAGTAAATCTTACATTTTAATGTTTCGATTTTTCAGGGTGATTGAAATGCTAGAAAGTTTCATGAAAATAATAATTACTCGCATGTTTATGGAGTTGATTTTTTTTTTTTTCAAAAAAAAACATTTCCAAGTTTATTCTTACACATGCATATGTAAAAGATTCACTTCTTAGAGCGAAAACCTCGCATTAGTTACTGTGGCGGTTAATTTGGCTCCTCTACCTTGAGTTTTGAGTTAATTTAATAATTTGGCGTGATTTCCTTGCGATATAAAGCTATTTAGTTGAGAACAGAAGTATAAGGTCTTATTTATAAACGTTGTCTAACTTTAGACAACTGTCCAACTTTTGAAAATGCATTCAAAAACCTTGTTTATTGTTGTCTTATAGCTGCCTAACTTAGACACAAGAGTAGATTCTCTTAACCGTGAATAATGTGGTATTTACTTTTATCAAATAAAGCATATTTCCACCAATTTGAGAATAGTTAGACAGTGTCTAAGTAGACAAAAATCTAATAAATACGGCTGATAGAATCTATCTAGATGTGGATTAGTCGTTAAAAGCTGGTTTAGGAAAGAAGTCTTGAGTGACTATGGGATTAAACGTATCAATACAATTCACATATGTAAGTATTAGTTAACTAGTTAAGTACCTCCGCACTATCTTAGAGATTATTAACGCATGTCAAAAAAAAGTGGGATATAATTACATTATAAGACTGCTTAATTTTTGGGTTGAAAATTATTTTCATTTTTTTTTTCATCCAAACAAATCAGTTTTACTATAACCTCAACCCCTCGAATAGTCGAATGGGATAGAATCTGTGATAGTTTTAAAACCAATCCAAAAGAAAATCATATACCTATTTATACTTGTCAGTGGGGTATATTGATGATTTACCACCTCCCGCCTTCCATGACTGTTCAACTAAACTAGTTGATCACAAAAGGAACGCAAAAACTGCACATCATTATAGCACAGCCTAGCAATATTGTGATCTCTGCGTGAATTTTCGGAATTAATTCATTCATTTTCATCTGATAATTCATCAGAACACATAAAAGTTGAACTTAATTATTGTCGCTTTAGTTGGTGGTGGTTTCAATATTTATTTAAATAATCAAACTTGTGTTTATTGTTTATTGAGTTTTCAAACCAAAAGATTGACTAAAAAAAAGTGTAAGTGTCGGGACACTGGTGCTGGTTTTATTTATATTACAGAACGCGGCGAGTTCGAATTGTTAACCAAATTTCATTCCAAACTCAACTCGACCTTCCGATTTAGTTTGAGCTACGAAAGAACGTACCCAATATTGAACGTATTCAATATACATCAACGTATCGTAAAGTGTAACAGCACAATGTTATGTGCTACAGAAGTTTCCATGTTTTTAGTTTACGTTACCGCTGGCATAAACAAAAAAAAAAAAACACACACATCAAAAATGTCCACATAATTCTCCATACGATTATTGCGTAACAATTTTAAAACATGAAATTTGGATAATTTTGTATTTGAAAAACAAAAGAAAAGATAATTTTTTGCATGGTAGCAAACAATTTAAATAAAATTAATAAAAGCTGTTACTGATTTAGTTACAAATAGTTTCATCCTTACTACATATGTTCAATGATTAATTTACGAATATATTAATTTAAGATCTATTTTATTTCGCCTCAATGTAAATAGGTAAATGCAAGAATTTCACATAATTAACTTCGACAGAAATCTCAGATTTTGTTTTGCCTTCAATCTGAAAATTCAGATTTAAAACGTAATGCGTTGAACCCGTCCAATGTAGTCAGTACCTTAACTTTAGTTACACCCTGTATGTCGTTCACATTTATCATTTTCCATTTTAGGTTTGTTCGGGTACTTTCCGGACTAAAAATGGCAATCTGTCAAAATTTGAGGAGTGGTGATGAAATTCTCTCAAAGAGGAGTGAAGCTGTCCGAAAATACACGAACGCGTTGAACCAAAATATTTGCCACTTTTAAAACGTCAACAAAAAGTAAACAAAGGCAAAAAAGTAAACAAAGCAAAAACATTGAAATTTTTATCAAAATTACTTGTTCTTTATTGAATTTTATTACAAAAAAATTAAATTTTTCGTTATAAATATTAACAAATAGAAAATACACACTTAAAAAGAACATCACATATTTTTGTTTTTTTTTTTTTTATCCAAAATCCGATGAAAAAAATTCACTGATCACAACACTGACTAAAAAAACCCACACACACACGAGTACACTTCAAAAGTTCCTATATTTAATTAATTAATTTGTTTTTTATGAAATAGTTAATTTTTTTCACTAAAATGATTTGATTTTATTTTATTTTATACAAAAAAAAAATCACTTGCAAGAAGATCAACACAACAAAAAGTAAACAAGAGCCATTTTGTATTTTTGTTGTTGTTCTTATTGGCTATCAAATTGGCTTCTGACAGAACACAGAACTTACCAGTTTGTGCCCGAAGAAATTTCTCGGGTAAAAACTGGCAAGAAGGGGAAATAATTTTCTCCATTTTGAGCGCTCTCTCATGCCAGAAATTACACGAAATTTGCGTACGCGAACACGTTCGGACTAAATCTGGTAGAAAATGGTAGTTTTGGGTAGTTTCTGGCGAGTACGCGAACGAACCTTTTGTTTTGTGACTGACAAAAGAATTTCCCCTTTAGAAGCTGTCAAAACACACAAAAACAAAAATGTCAAATTTTTTCATTCTCCTATCATCACAAGTCAAGTAACCGAAGAGCAGAAGTTAACGGAATATTTTCTTTTCGTGATGTGTTTTTAATTTCAATTTATTATCATTTTCTTCATACAAAATATATATATTTCTAATAAAAACAATCTCACCTAACTCGCGAAAATAATAAAATCCAAAAATTCAAGTTATATACCGCCGGTTGTGCATCACAAAAAAAGAAAAATAAGTGACGAAAAAAAAGAGGAAAACTGTCTGCCCCCACACACTTAACATTTGTGAGACTGCAAAATTCAAAGTCGCAATTTAGTAACAAAATAAATAAATTTGCTAAAATCCCTTAATAAATAAAGAGTGTGTAATTGTATATAAATGAGTGATCTCATCGTTGTCGCTGAGGCTTTTATCAGTTTTTGTGTCTAGCTTTAGATTAATCACACGACTCCAGTGGATAAGGCAGACAAATATAAATCAATTCACTTGAATCCCAACGCTCAATGTGCAACAAATCAATTTTAGTGCATTTCATCGTCGTCGAACCCAAAAGACAAAATGCTCCGAGAACTGATTACCTGGGTCCTTAACACATATCTGGGCAAATATCTTGAAGATTTTAATCCAGCACAATTGTCAGTTGCATTGTTATCAGGTAAGCTGCTGGGAATCACAAATTTTCTTCCTTTTTTAATTGAATTTTTCATAAGATTATGTAATGAAAATCAAAATGTAAATAGAACTTCAGAATATTGCCGAGTTCCATCGTCCCAGATCTATGTGTTACCCTCCCCGTGAAAATGGTGAAAACTAGAAAATAGACTTCTTTGCCCTTTTATGACCAATCGGCGTCAGTTAGGCTGTGGCACTCGACTGAGAATTTCATTCCTCATTCCATCTTGGTCGATGAACTATTTAAGACCCGGGTTGTGGGAAGGGAAATCGAGGAAACTATTTGCATCTGCTCAATCGAGGTCAGCCTAAATAATGTTTTTTTTTTTTTTGCTTTTGAAGGTTTCACTTTTTTCTGCGCACTTTCTTCTTCAAGGAAATCTTTGCCAAACATAAGCTTGTTTATAATTATTCTATTTCTGTAACCGAAACGGATTATTTAATTCGAAAGAGAAACAAATAAATAAAAATTCAATTGCAGACTACAAAGACTGCAGACAACAAACTTAACAATTTGGTGGCGTGGTAGAGGGTCTAGCAGTGGGATTGTCATTGATTGAAGTTCACAGAGCATTGAACTTTATAATCTCGTCCACATATTGTTTGTCTTGTTTGGATTTGATTTGTTTTCAAATTCACGGCGGCTCCTAATTGAAGGAATTCACACCTCTACAGATTCAAGGTTGCAAAATTGAAATAATTGGTCATGGTCTTTCTCTATCTATGGTGTAAAGTTAAGTTAGTTGTATGTATTTATCAAAAACTTAGTACATACATAAAAACCCCATACGTGACTGATTATTATTATTTCTTTACATAGGCTTTAAAGCTTAATAAGTTTTTAATTTCTTTTAATTGTTTACTTTCTACAGTTTGTTATCTCTCTCTTTCAATGTTTTCGTTTTTGCGAGACGTTACGTCAACGAGTTGGCTTCACTTAATTTTATTCATTATTCAGCTTTAACAAGATGCAGTTTTTGTTTTGAATTTTTTTTTCTTTTATTAAATTGAAATACTTATAAACAGTTTTTTGTTTTGAAAAGAAGTGCTAGCAACATCTTACGACACAAATATTTACAAATACCCATAAGGTTTAAGCCGGAAGAGCTCCCAGGATATTTTTTGTGTAACAGGTAACCAAACCAAGAAGTTTAAAAATAGAATAAATAGTTAAAATGAATCACATTCCGAAGTCCACAACAATTACAAAAAAAAGTCAGAAAACGCAACTTTTGAGTGACTCGTTCATTATTATTATTATAATTTCAAGTTTTGAATAATGCGAATACTTAAGAGCAAGTATTTGGACAAAATTATTCTCTTTAAAAATTTAAAATAAGCTACCTATATAATGTACATGTCAAAGGTTAAGATTTAAAACTTAAAAAAGCCTGCATTGATATTAACAATTCATTAATACATTCCGTCAGTGTGTTGTGTTGTCAAACACCCTTGATCTTAAGCCAGACGTCAACAAATGTCAAGAACACAACACTGCGGGGCGGAGACTTATATTAAATATTTTAGCAAATCATTATTTATTCAACATTAGCAAACGAATAAGTGTTGCAAATTAAATGTTATAAAGTTCTATATTGAATGAGTTGCGGGTGACTGACTTTAATTAAGATCTGAATAAGTAATTCCTTTAGGTTTTAAAAATTGTTTAAAAATGTCTTACGACGTTTTTCAAATTTGCTTTAAAATCCAATATGAATTTTCGACAAGTAGAAAAAATTGCAAGAAGTCTCAAATTAAACGGACATATCTGTGGTAACTAGTACGCAATTTCTACATCACAATGTTCGTAGGGGTTTGTGAAATGGATCAACCTTAAACCAGATAGGGCTTCCTACCAAAAAGCGTTGTTGGCCCATAGCAATTATCCTAAAAATTTTATTATCAAAATACTAAATGATTTTTTTTTTTACTTCTTACAGGTGAAGTCGAATTAGAAAATGTCCCAATACGTAAAGATTCCCTCCGTGGCTTTGGCCTTCCATTGCAAGCTATTAGCGGTAATATTGGTAAAATAAAACTACAAATTCCAGTTCGTCAATTTCGGACAGCACCATGGTGTATAATAATCGAAGGTGTCCATGCTGTAATTGGTCCAAAAGACCTCAACGATTGGGATGATGAAAAAGAAAAACAATCAGATCTTGAATATAAACTATCTCAATTAGACGATGCTGAAGCCAAATGGCGAGCAGCAAAAGGTGACAGCTGTGAGAGTAATTACTATGCATCATCATATTCCAGTTGGCTGAGCTATGGCACTGGTTTGGCAACAAATATTTGTGAAAATCTTCAGCTAAAAATTAATGGAGTTCACATTCGATATGAAGATTCAATAACAATTCCCAATTTTAGTTTTGTAACTGGAATTACAATTGAATCTTTGACAGCCCATACATGTGATTCGAATTGGCAGCAAAATTCGACCACATCGTGGAATCAAGAAGTTGCTTTTAAATTAATTGAACTTAAGGCATTTGCCATTTATTGGGATCGTCTGGTTCCAGAGAATACTTGTTGCAACATTCAATGTAGTGAATTGAACAATTTGATGGAGGAAGTATGCTCAAGCAAAGAACATCGATATATTATAAGTCCGATTAGTGCTAAGGCTCATTGTCGACACGACAGAAATCCGCTTCCGTTACGAACAAGAAATCGACCGAGGCTTTCATGTGAAGTAACTGTGACTGAGGTTAACGTTTGTTTGAGTGATGTAAGTTGCTACTTCAGTTCCAAAAAAAAAAAAATTAAACTCTTTTTATTTCAGTTTCAATATACCCAAATGGTAGACTGTGTACGTGGTCTCCAAGCCATCAGCAAGATACGGGGATATCGTGTCCTTCGTCCATCGAATTCAGTTCGTGGACATACAAAAGAATGGTGGCTATACGCAGTGCGTTGTCATGGTTTCTTCTTTGAAACAACAAACGAGAAATGGAAAAAGGCCAAAGAAAACATACGATATATTAAAATGTACACCAAAGTTTTATTAAATCCCAATGAAAACTTATCGCCGGAAGACAAGCAATTCAAATCGGATGTAGAGAAGTCTCGTGATTTAGACGATTTGGGAACTTTGCGGGAAGTTTGTTTCCTTCAGCTTGTAGCAAGTGAATTAGATCTAAAGAGCCAAGATGGAAAACAAGGAAGAAGCATGTTATTCCAATGGTTTCCCAATTGGTGGGGATGGTATGGTAATTCTGGGGCAGTATCTCCGGCATCAGAAAATAATGGCGAATTATTGCCTGCAAATGATACATCACACACTATCGAAGATGATATATTGAATGCACTTGAAGGCTCTGTGGAAAATAATTCCCTGCTGAAACGTGATGCTGTTTTTGGTAAATTTGACTTCTTTCTCACTGGTGGTCAGTTAAATGTTTGCAGTGAGAATTACACAAGTGGCGAAGTTAAACCAATGATGGAAATGAATTTCGATAATTTAAATCTTAATATTGAAACAAGACCCAGGTCAGGATCTCACTTAATTGGCTTGTCATTGGGATCTGTGTGTGTAAAGGATCTATTTACACCGAATACAGAGTTCCCCGAATTGATAAAACCCCAAATGAAAGAAGATCCGCAAGTGCCACCGGCATTTAGTCGTTTTCAGAATATTAAAGGGAAGAAGGACACAGAGGTGACAGGTGATACAAATGAACCATGGTTTCTATTGCAATACGAAAAGAAACCATTGGCATTCAACACTGACTACAGACTGGCTGTCAAAACGAGATGTCTCGATGTGGTTTACAACATGGAGGCTTTGAAGTGGCTGACTGACTTCTTTACAAGTCCTTTGCAAAATGCAAACGCACGACGAAATCTTGAGCGGATGAAATACAGCACAAAAATGAGGCTAATCAAGAATTGGAAGAGCATTATCGAAGGGGATTTGGTAAGCCATTCTGTCAATGGTATAAGAAAATTGTATTATAATCATTTTATATTTCCAGGGTCAGCGAAAATCTTGGTGTCTTGAGATCGATGTATCTGCACCACAAATAATTTTTGTAGAGAACTTCACAAAGAAGAACACATCAATTGTTCTCGTTGACTTTGGACGATTCCAGCTGTCCAAAAATTCAACCGAAAACCGAATAAGACACCAAAATTTAACAAAGTCCGAACAAGCTTCAGCGGGTGTTGAACAAATCAATGGACAAGTCTTTAATTTGGAAAGTGAAGAAGATGAAGCATTCATGACACCTTGTTCAACACCACCAGGTTCAGAAAACAGTCCATCTGATTCGACTACTTTGCTTACAGCTGTACCAGATCTATCAGATATTGTGATAAATAATGATACTGGTCTGGAAGATGCTCTGCATGATAAAATCTACGATAAATACACGATTGACATGACTGACTTGCAGGTTCTAGTGTGCAAAGGCAAAGAGCGATGGGGATTTGCTAGTGTTAAAGGATCTTCTGCATTGCATTTGCTTGACCGATTTAGTATATCTCTGCAATTGGAAAGACGTGTAGTTCATACAGTTGATCCAGAATATCCATCGCTGACATTGTTTGGAACACTCCCGAAACTTGTAGCCCATGTGAATGAACATAAAATCTCTGCCTTGATGGATATTCTAGCAATAATCTCTGTCGATAGTTCACCGACTGCTGAAGTTCATTCCTCTCCGGCTAATATCTCAGATCATTCATCCACGTTCCATTTGGAAGATGATTCATTAAGTTTAGATGAATCAATAAACAGCACCCAACAGCAGCAACAACAACAAATGAATTTGATTATGCTGCAATTTGTCATCGATCAGATGTCATTGGAAGTTCAATCCAGAGGTAGAAGTATTGCAGAACTGCAAGTTTCTGGAGTTCGTGCTGGTTTGAGTAAACGACCAGAAGATACAAATATTTCATTGTCTGTTCATGGATTACTGCTAGTCGATGCTATACAATCGTTTGGACCAGATTTTGAATTACTTGTTGCCAGTCATAGGCATGTGGGGTAAATGATTTAAAAATATTCTTTTTATAAAAAAATATTTGATAAACAGTTTGTATTCTTCTTTAAGAATGGATAGTGTTTCGGGAAGTCTCAGACAAAGTGAACCATGTTCGCCAACTTCACCGGCATCACCAGATCCATTAGATAATCGAAGACCAACAAGTCCGCTTACCATAAGCAAAGCTATCAGTTCACTTCAAAGAGGTATGCAATATGTTAGGCAAAAGTTTTTGTTTAATTTTTTTTGAATAGATACCCAGCAGACTAGATTGCATTTTTCTTTAGAATTATTTTCTTTAACATCACAGTGTAATAAGTTCACTAACCACTAAGCACAAAAATAGGTTAATTCGTGATCTCTAACGGTCGTATGAGCGTAATCCTAATGGGAAGATTTTTGGATCTTCCCGCACAATGCACTAATTGATTATACTTAAATTAAAATCCATAAAAAACGTCAAATCTGTTCTAAAACAACAACATTAAAGAATGTAGTTTGCAGAACCGTTAAATAAATACAAAAACAGAAAAATTATTTTAAAATATTTATAGATAACACGGATTTATTTTTACTTAATATTATTTATTACTTAACTGTAAAACCAATATACATACAATACATATGTATTTAAATCTTTTCCTATTTTTCCTAACCCTCGGATTGTGTTCAATTATTTTAAAAATTATTATTTCGTATTCGTATTGTATTGTTTCCACTACCCACCACACTCTCCTCTCTTCCCATCCCTCTCTCTTTAATCCTTCTCACAACCTCTAGTGTCTTTATCCACTCTTCCCCTTTCCCTTCTTCGTCCATTATATCCCTCATTGTTTCCCCTATTGATCTTCCTTCTTCTCCGCCTGACCTGCATCTTTCTATTACATGTTCCCACGTCTCTTGCTCACCTTCACACACTCTGCACATTCTCTCTTCTTCTTGTCATTCCAGTACCATCTTTCTCTCACCTCATTCCCTAGCCTGACTCGCTTTTCCTTTTGTTCTGTCTGTTTTCCATTCCGCTTTCAGATATTGCGAGATTCCCTCGGTCAGTACTTCTTTATACCACCTGTTATATCTGGATTCCTTTATTAGTTCCTGTCTTTCCTTCTCCTGCTCTCTTCTGTCTTTCCATTCTACTCTCTTGTATCCTGTCGTACTGTCCTCTCTTCCTTCCCTTCCCCTGGTTCTCTTTCTCCCATGTTCCTACCGTGATCCTCTCTCGCTTCCATCCCTCACTCTCTCTCTCATCTCCTCTAAACATTCCCTCGCTATTTCGGTTCCTTTTCCACCTGTTAATTTCTCTTCATAATTCCACGCCCTTTTCCCTGCTCTTATCGTTATCTCTTTTTGTTTCCTCTCTCACCATGTCTTCATTTGAGGTACCTCTCTTGCATTCTTTCCATTTCTTGTCTCTCCTCCCATTTAAAAATTATTAAATTTTTATTTTAACTTTAATTTTTAATTATTATTTTATTTTATATTATTTATATTTTATTTTTTTTTATTTTATTTTTTGCATTCCCCATTCGATGATGGGTATTTTCTTATTTTCTTCAAATTTGCTTGAACTTTGTATTGAAACAAAACAAAACAAAACAAAACAAAAAAAAATAACTGTAAAAAGCTAATTCAGCAACTTGGTCGACTTTGGATGATTTAGATGCTCTCATCACAGTGGAAGTTAATTTTATAAACTCAACACCTGATACGGAACCATTGCAAATAGCAAATATCAATTTTAATAATTTAGATATAATTGGTAAGTTTTTTTTTTTTTTTGTATTTATTTCTACAACAAACAAATCAACAATTTTATTTTTATTTTCCCTTAGCCAATCAAGAGACTATAGTGGAATTACTTGGATTTGTTAATCGAGTTGTTCCGAGTAAAAAGCAAACATCGAATGCAGCCGCTTCACAAAGCGAAACTGGCAGTGTAGCAAGACCGACTTCAATTGATTTAGATCGTCGACATCAATTGCAACGTCAATTTACTGAAACTCGTCTTGGAGGACCAACAACAAATGCCATCACATCAATTCGAACAGAAATCACTTTTGATTTTCATCGATTGAATGTTTTGGTACTACGTGCCCTTAAACGTGATTCATATCTAGTTGGTCGAAAAGTAGGCACCTTCACTATGAGTGAAGCGAAAATTCATGCTACACTCGGTCAAGAGATATCGGTTGACGGTTCGCTGGGTGGCTTACAAATTTTGGATCTAACACCAGAAGGAGTAAACCATCAGCGAATCTTTTCGGTGGGCAAAGATCCACTTACCGATCCGCCAGACATGCGACAGGACCTGCTTAACTCATTGACACAAGAAGTCTATGGCTATGGCATGGGTAAGGATAAAATGATTGAGCAAACGCAGGCACTGTCGTTTAATGTCTCGCGAGACGTTACCGCTACTGTGAGTGTAAAGATTAGAATGGCTTCGGTTTGGTATACACATTGTGCACGTTTTGTACAGGAGATCAGTTGGTGTGCCAAGGAATTTAAACATTATCTCAAGTAAAGAGCTAAGTTTGCTTTGAAATATAACTTGTTATAAGATTTTAATATTGCAGAAACTTTGCCCGATCAATTCGTGAGAAAGCTACGGATATGGCTATAGGGCTAGTGCAACCTCTAAGTGAGCCTGTTGAAATTTTTGTTGGTACTCCTTTGGACGAAAAACGGCCCAAACTATTTACAAGTCCACATAAGGCCAAGAAACAGGGCAAAAAAGTTAAAATCAAGTAAGTCAATGTCAGTTAGTTGCTTATGAACTTTCGTTTTCATCCTTTCACATAAAGGCTCGACATTATTCTCGACACTCCGGTTCTTGTAGTACCCCGTTCCAGCTGTAGTGCTCAGGTTCTTGTGGCACATCTTGGCAAAATCACTGTTACCAACAATCAAGAAGAACTCCGTTCATCACCACAAAACTATCATCTAGAAGACTATACATATACAAATGAAGAAGAAGAAGATATATTTACAATTGACGAAGTAGATTTTCAACGATACGAACCACAAATCAGTACTAAAACCAATGTTAGCGAAGTTATTCGTATATGTGACAAATACTCCATCGAAATACGTAATATGAATTTGTTCTCTTTGGACACAAGTCGAAGGAAAGGATTTCGCTTGTCGGCTTTACCCAGAGCTGAAGAATTCTATTCCTGCCAGACAGATGCAGTTGCAATACTTCATGATACTGTGATACAATTGGAAGTGAAAAAGTTTGTTGATGATTACACAATGCCTCCTATAAATACCAAAGAACAACGAGAAGAAGATGATGATCTACTGGTTAAGTCAATAAAAATATTTACCAAAGAATTTTGTCTTAATCTTTTTTGTTTTTTTTTTTTTTTTTTTTAATTTAGATCGATGGTAGTGTCACACAGCCATTACAAATCTCACTCTCTCGCAGGCAATATGAACAACTTCTCGACACTTTGGATAATGTTTTTAAAATACCAAACGATCTGGTTCGTCCACCCGCCGAGGTGTCTGTTGAAACAATAAATTCAGCAGACACTGACAATAATTCATCGCCATTCGAACTGAAAAATCGCTTGCCCGAGAAAATATTTCAAAATGATAACCACGATAACCAACACAAAGAAATCACTCCGAAAATATCATTTTCCCTCCCGATATTCATTATTCAATTAAAGAACGAGCACGATAATCCTCTTATTGAAATAACATTTCGAGAATTCAGTGTTCAGTATGATAAGACAAGTCAGTACGAAACTGTAGTGCAGGTGATGTTGCGTTCAATTCTGATGGAGGATCTTAAATGTCCCATCGATTCGAAATATCGACAAATGGTTGTCTCTTCAGCCCAGGAAGACAGAAGTTGTCGTCCAGTAAATGCTCCATCGTCATCGTGTCCTGATTTGGTGCGAGTAGCAATGAAGGATGAAATGCCAACTGGTTCTTTGCCGGAGAATTTAGAATCTAGTGCTGGATTTGATTGTAATACAGCTCCGACACCTACGACAACGTTGAACGCTATAAATTACCATCGTAGCCGATTGCAAGTTGATACAGCCTACTGTCCAGGAACGCCTCCTCCTTCGCCCCAATCAAAAGCACATGAAGATAATTTAGTCATATATTCGGCGCTTTTGATCGATCCAAAATGTCCCACCCTAGCAACAAATTATCAAAATCGAAGACAGACCAGTTCCATTGATTTTAATTGTTTAAATTTAATAATTTCTGTAGAAAGATGGTTTATGGTTTTGGATTTCTTCGGCCTTGTCTCGGATGACGAAGATGAAAGTACACCCAAGGATGGAGCTGAGGAACAGATCGATGAAGGTAAGAATCAATTTTAATTAAAGATTAAAATGTTTGTTCAAATTGATGTCACTTGTTGCAGTACATTCAAATGGCAATAGTGAGTTAGAGATCACGGTGCGTTCGTTGAATTTGGTTTTTGTTCGAAATGAATCGGAATTGGCCAAAGCAAATGTTTCGAATGCATTCTTTGTCGTAGCAAAATATGATTTGACAAAAACTGTAGAAGGTCGACTGGGATCGGTATCGCTGTATGATCTTACTAACTATGGCAAAATCTATCGGGAGAAATTCCTTACAAGCGGATCAGAGGCTTTGAAGTTTATTTATAAGAGGTGGGTAAATTCGTTGAGCCATAAAGGGTTTTAAAAGTTGTATTCTTTTGTTTTTTTTTAGACAAGATGATAAAGACGATAAGCGATCTTTGTCGAAAGACGCCACATTAAAAATTCAAATGTCGTCAGTGCGATATGTTCATACTAAACGATTTGTAATGGAAATTCAGGCATTTATTAAGGAATTTCTGCAGTTGCAAACGGTGAGTACTCGTTGTAATTAAAGTGCATTTAATTTAGTTTCCTTATTTGTATATTTTATTTCTGTGTTGTTTTTTTTTTTTCAGCCTGTGATGAAAAAAATCAAACTCTCTGATAGAGCCCCAAATACTCAGCAGCGTCCGACACAGCTTGGCCTTGAAATAAGTGCTGGTTCACCAATAGTCTTACTGCCACTTAGCTTCGAAAGCAATCGCATGATTATGGCCGATTTGGGAGAGTTCACATTAACAAATAGTTTCCATTTGGCCAGCGAAAGTCATGTGATAAGTAAAAAATCAGATCAAGCTCTCATGGATGAGATTCTCGACGTTATGCAGATACATCTTGTCAATACGAATCTTTTTACCGGCGATCGAGTGTCAAAGTCTCAGGAACTACAGCGCAATGAGAATGATGCTGACATCTGTCTTGATATGGGAAGTTATTGGGCATTAAAAACAGGAAATAGTATTTTCAAGGAAAAGTGTCATTTAAAGTTGCAAGTCGAACGAAATATGGATTCGGGGAATAGTCACAATTGTCCTGACGTTAGTGTTCAGGGTACTTTATCACGATTGAGTGGTGTTCTTAACCTGCAGCAATATAAACTTGTGAGAGGTTTCTTGGCTTATAATTTGGGCGAGAACATAGATGATATCTACAATAACTATTCCTTTAGTTTGGCCGAGAGTCGCATGAACATCACGTCCATGGAACAAGTTCAACAAATAACCATACCTGATAAGATTGTTTGGAATAATCTCTCGATAAATCTTGACTTAGAAGATGTTTCGGTTCTGTTGAATTCACGTTCCGATGACCGGCTGCATGATGACCAACCTCTAGCTTGCATAAACTTTATAAAGTCTTGTCTAAAGATCGACTCCTATAGCGATGCATCTCAAGACATCGACTTGGTATCGCAAGAGATTTTAATCACCGATTCGCGCTTTCAACGCAACAGCCCCGAAGCACCCAAGAATGTTTTCACCAACATATTACAGCCGATTCGAGCGGAAGTTGGATCAAATGTCGTTCAAGCTGAAGTACACAGTCGTCAGAGGAAAGACCATTCGAAGTTCACGATACTCTTAAACAACATGAGAGTAATGGCAATCCTCGATTGGATCGAAAACCTCCAGGACTATCTAAGTCAGGATGCAGATCCTCCATCGGGGGCGACGATGCGCATGAAAAATCCTGGAGTATCACTTAGTTCTAGCACTTTGGACGAAGCAGAGAAAACCCCCATGGAAGTCATTCTCAATATTACCGACTCCGAGCTGGTTTTCGTTGAAAAAACCGATCAAAACGATTCGAATGCTATAATTTTGAAGAGCACAACGGTTTTTTCTTTTAAACCAACGGATCTCATTCGACCTATTTCTGTGAATCTGAATCATCTGGAAGTGTTCTCCTGCATGTTGGGCTATGAAAATGAAACTGCTCTATCAATCATCGATCCAATTACCGTCAACTTAGATTTGCGCGAAAATACAATAGATATTCAAATCCAGAAGCAATTGTGCATCCGATTGTCGTATCACGATGTCAAGATGTTCATTCGAATGATCGAGTCCTTGCCAAAGCAAACTCGAACCGCACAAAAAAAACGCACAGCACTGCATCGTGAATCGGTTTATAGTATGCCAGATGCTGAGTTGATAGCACCTCTAATGGCAATGGGTTTCAGGCGTGCCGATTGCATTCGGGCTATGGAAATTTGCAAGAATCAGCTAAACGAAGCCGCATTGTGGCTGACCCAGCAGCGAGCTACGCGGCAGCCTACAATGGAAGTGCATTCAGTAGTAGTGAATGCTCAGTGCATTTCGGTGTGTGTCATTGACGATTGCATGGATGCTGATGTTCCCTTGTTGGAACTCTCCTTGTCGCAACTTAAATTCAACCAGTTGTTGAATGAGAGATTAGCATCTTTAAACAGCCATTATAATCCTTTAAGAATTCCGGTCTTCTGTAGTGGCCAGTTGGAGGCAGTAATAGCCAGTGACTATTACAACCGTCACTTAAGTGGTTGGGAGCCGGTGATCGAGCCTTGGGAATGCACAGCAAATTGGAACTACAGTACTGGGCAAACGAACAACGACAGCAATCTTCTGAATCTTTCGATTATGTCCAAGCAAATGCTTAAAGTCAACATCACTACAACTCTTATTGAGCTGTGGCAACTTGTGAGAAACAATTGGACACAGGATTATTATGAGGGAACTAACAATGCTGTTGCAACCTCAACCACAAGTACCAGTGATTGCCCGACAAACTATCGACGTCGGGCGCCATTCGTACCATTCTCACTCAAAAATGACACCGGACAAGCTCTGTCGTTTAAAATTCTCCTCACCCAACCAGGTGGAATCACTCGGACCGAGGTAACTAGCCATAACATGATCAGTGAATGGATACAAGTACAGCCTCGTGAAACTGTTCCCTTTGGTTTTGGTCCGCAGACCAAATTGCGGCACTTGGACTCTCACAAATTGAATTTACATCAAATCCTGGTCCAAGTAAAAGGCTGGGCTCAGGTTGGACCAGTATCAATTGACCGAGTGGGCATATTTTTCCGTCATGCTCTGCAAGATGATGCACCCTCTGAGAAAGCCCGAATTGTATTCGATGTTTCACTAGTTGGATCAGCACAAAAACTGATAACAGTTAGGTCAGCTCTGAGATTAATCAATCGACTGGACAACAAGATTCTCCTTAAACTTGACCAAGAGACTGCTGTGGTTGAACCTAACAAGTGTTTCAGTGTGCCTCTCAGCCGAGTCCGTTCAGATGTCTTCTTCATGCCCATTTTTGAACTGACCCCAGAAGATGAAAGAAATGGAAATGCCTTGGCGCGAGTTAAGGACACTCCAAGAGATTCGAATTTAAATCATCAGCTGAATGAGTACAGTTTGCAGCAAACACTGACCACAACAAGAAATGGCAACCGACAGTTTGGCTTCTGCGATGAGGGAATTTCGTGGTCCAAGTGTGTGGAGGATATCATTCAAGAACCCAGAATTTGCCGTGCCAATCGGGATAAGGTATATAATGTAGTGACCACAATCAAACGGGACGGATATCCACATCGTGATGGAGTTCCCGGGCATACGATCATGCTTCTTCCTCCGCTTAGAATCACAAACCTACTCTGCTGTGATCTATTGTATAAAATTTCTGGTCAGGTGCAAGACAAAACGACAAGTCATACTCAGGGAAGGATAACGTCATCGACTACTGCAAATATTTATGAAGTCAGTCTCGAGGAAGCCATCAGTTTAAGCATCACTTTGGATAACTACAAAGTTTCAGGACAATTGAAGATTCCAGTTGGCCATAGTGGTGTGGTTGAACCAAAACTAAAGCTGCTCGACATAAATAACCGAGATCTGCATTTGAGAGCATCGATACAAGCCATCAAAGGGAACGGCATGGAAATATTTATAAGTGCCCCTTTCTGGCTGGTGAATCGCACTGGACTTCCGCTGGTATTTCGACAAGAAGGTGTATCACAACCAGCTTCGGGACAATTTGAGGAACATGAAATGGCTCGGGTGGTAACACCGCTCATGTTTTCTTTCTCAGATCCCGAAGCATCACCGTCTCTAGAGATTCGCCTTGGAGAGCGCTATGGCACGAATAACCAAGTAAGTCTACAAAACCCATATCTAAATGCAGTTTGTTTGAAAGAGTCTTTTTTTAGTGGTGCCAAAGCTTCAGTCTACACAAAGAAATTGTCTATCGTCAGCTGAAAGCAGCGAACTCCAATGACAGCTTTGCCATCGGAGTGGAAGTTCGCCGAGGACGAGGGCGCTACTCAAGAACAAGTGTGGTTACATTTTCACCAAGGTTTCAGCTATACAATCGAAGCAGCCGAAAACTTCAATTTGCACAAAAATGCCACATCACTAAGCCCGTAAGTGTTTTCATATTTCTTCTGTTTCGAGGTTTTTTTTTTCCAAACGCCTTCTCTTTTTTAAGGTTGATTTGGAATCCCGTAGTACTTACATCGATGCAGTTCCAGGATGCCATTTTCCCTTCCATTGGCCGCGATCTGATCAGGAGCCGCTTCTCTGTGTTCGAATGGCTGATATCGATTGTTGTCACTGGTCGAGTGGTATTCCCATCAATGAAGCACAATCTGTTTATATTAATATCCGAAACGACATGGGTGACATGCGATTCTTACGTCTCGAAGTCATTTTGCAGGGCTCCACGTATTTCTTGCTCTTTGGAGATGCTCATGCTCTTCCGCCACCAATTCGATTAGATAATTTCTCAGAGGTGCCTATTAAATTCTTCCAATACGGCTGCAAGCCCGAATGGAGAACCACTGTTCGTCCAAATTCCTCTTTGTCATATGCTCTTGATGATCCCATTGGACATCAACTGCTGCAAATTGAAGCTCCTGGTGGTAATTCCATTGAAATACCTCTCCGCAATCTGAGTTGCTCCGAAGGATTAACTTATTCGAATTTCATATACCTCGCTTTCAAGGGAACCTTTCAAACACCTTCAGTATCCGAACATCTTTATTTATCCTCAGAGTTCGATATAGAGTGTCAGCATCTGGTTTTGGGTGTGAAGAATTCAAAGGTTATATTGATGCGTAAACATGCGGGAGATCGCTCACAGCTATGGCTGATGAATAAACTTGGGCAATTGGAACATGAAGGCTCATCACCGCCCAGTGAACCGGGTCGGTCATCAACATATTCAGTGACTAGAATGGTTTTGGACTTGGAAAAGGCACCGAATCCAAATGATTATACTAATCTTTGTGTACGAGCACCAAATACACAGCGACAGACGACACAAACATGGAAATTTGAAAATGGAAGACTGATGTGCCATGCTAATATGTGTGTTCAGGTGAGGTTTTAGTTTTCTCTATAATTTATCTAAATCCGTTTTTCAAAAAAAATGTTTACCTCGTTTCAGGCCCGTAATGGAGTTTTCGGTCTTCGGCCTGGTTCCGATGCAGTTCTTGGTCGTATTGAATCCGAAACACGAACACTTAACGATGTGCAAGTTCCTATTGAACAGAACATAGAAAGACAAAAGTTACGACCAGGTTCTGGTCAACTGGATGTGAAAATTCGCATGGATGGACCAATAAAGACAATACAAATAATAGATGTAAAAAATCCACTTTCAACATCATTGACCCCTGATCCACAATGGAAACATGCTTCAGCGGTGAAAATCAAATCAAATCGAGGCTTCCGTGAAAAAGATGAAAAATCACACTTTGTTGACGAATTAAGTGTAAGTTCTGGGAAGCATTACATATTCATTCAGTAAAATTTTGATGTTTTTTTTTTATATTTTTCCGTAGGTAAAAGTTGACATGGAGAAGGGTGTAGGTATATCTGTGATATCACGACAACCATGCGAGGAACTGACTTACATCACACTTCAAAACATCACAATAGAAGCTCTAGCCACGCCATCAGTTCGATCAATTGATTTTCGAGTAAATACTCTGCAAATCGATAATCAATTGCTTGACACCCCATGTCCCATATTATTGTATACTATCAAACCGAATGTTAGTTCTTCGCCAGCACCATCTATGGCCATTGAAAGTGCAAATGTAAATGCGTTGACATTTAACGCTAAGGTGCTCTCAAGTCCGAATAAAAACGCTGTTATTTTTGAATACTTAATATTTGACTTGAGGCCATGTGTAGTTTACTTGGAGGAGCGTCTTATTCTAAAGATGGCTATGTTCCTAGGTCTGGGTTCATCACATCATTCAGCGACAAGTTTAGCTGATGAATCGGAATACGAAGCACAACAGGTGGAGAAGAGAATTTTGGCTTCGAATGCTAAACGCTACTATTTTGAAAATTTACAAATTCATTCTACTCATGTAAGGTTCTTTTTTTTTAAATAATCATCATTTTCATAGTTTTTTTCTTGTAGATTCGCTTAAGTGTCATAACTGCATCAAAATTATCTCCCCAACTCGCCGAGATGAAAAGGAAACTGGGTTTGACGTTGATCAAGTTCGAAGATGCTCTCATTGAATTCGATCACTTCACAGACAGACATCATTTCGAAACATTAGAGATGTACATGAGAGCCATTAAGTCGCATTATAAGAATCAGATTAAATGGCATGCTGCATACATTCTAGGAAGTGTTGATTTCCTTGGGAATCCTTTAGGTTTTGCGAATGATCTGTCAGAAGGTGTTTCTGGACTAATTTTTGAAGGTTCTGTAAAGAGTTTAGTAAAAAATGTCACTCATGGAATTTCAAATTCCACTGCAAAACTGACAGAAACGATATCGGATGGTTTGGGACGAGTTGTACTCAACGAACAGGACACTGAAACCCGTCAAAGAATACTGGAAGTCCCAACTGGTTCTAATACATCTGGTGAGCATTTAGCAGCTGGTTTGAAGGGATTAGGATTTGGACTATTGGGTGGTGTTACGAGTATTGTTCGACACACATACGAGGGAGTACAAACTGATGGATTCCAGGGCTTCATAAGTGGTCTTGGTAAGGGAATTGTTGGAACTGTTACAAAACCCATCATCGGTGTTTTAGATTTGGCTTCTGAAACTGCATCTGCTGTGAGAGAAACAAGCAAAAGTGCTCATCGTGTACTGCCTGAAAGAAAACGTCCACCACGTTGTGTAAGCGGAGCACCAGGAGGACTCCTGCCGCCATACTCATACAGACAAGGCAAAGGCCAGCAATATTTGTATCTTATTAATCGGCGAAATTTCTCCGAACAACTAATGTCATACGAACAAGACTTATGCAATGATAGGGACTCAAAATTGAGATTATTAGTGTCTACCGAATATTTACGATTATTTTCTCGTACTGAAGAGGAACCCACTGTGATGTTGGAGTGTCATTTAGATGAAGTGCTTTCATGTCATCCAGTGACAGCACAAAATTCGCACAATTCCAAAGCCAAACCACATTATTATATAGAAATATCGAAAAATCTAGGACAAATGGGAAGGCCAAGGGTTCGTTGTCAATCCGAGGAGATGGCAGAAAAGGCGGCGAGATGTGTAAGTATTGTCTCTATAATGCTTTTGTTGCTTTTGATATAATTTTTTTTTTTTTTTTAATTCTTGTAATAGATCAACCAAAAATTTATTTATATTATTTATTTTTTTCGCAGATTAACTACGCGAAGAGTGTGTACGAAGAACGTGAGCATACCCTCAGTTACCAATCATCACTTAACGAAAGCTAAATCATCTATGATTATATAAATATATATTTTGTAAATGCATATTGGCCTTAGCAATATATTTGTATGAACAAAAAAAAAATGTAAAAAGACTTTGTGTAAATATTTTTCTGTTACTAATTTATTAATTTTTGCTTTAAATTTTTTAGTTTTAATTCATAAAAAAATAGAAAAAAATCTATATTTGTGGGTAATATTGGATTTTGTATTAAGTTAATTGTTTTAGTTTTTAACTAAATAACCAAGATTATTGTGTAGATCAAATGGAACTTAAATTCTTAACCAAAGACTGTGTTTTATTCGAAAGTTAATATGACGATATTCAAATCTTTTTTTAAACTTAGTTATTAGTTTGTGTTTAAGTAGAGTTATTTCTTTTTTTGTCTTGCAATAGTTTGTTAAATGGACATGGTTCTAAAGTTAGTTATGATATTATCTAAACAAAAACAATTGAAAAAGAACATAAATTAGAAATTACAAACAAATTGAGGCAAATTATTAATTAAATATTTTAAATATAAGTTTATGTTTCTTTTTTATTATTTCCACTTAAAGCAATATGATTTAAAAAAAAAATCACCAAAGGAAAAAAATTGAATTTTTGTTATTTATTTTGATATTTTCTGTTTTTTTTTTTATTTTTAAGAAGAATTTAAATAAATCTTTATACCCAAAATGATTATACTAACTCAGCAATAAATTGTTACATCACAGTTGGTATTTTTTTTTTTATTATATTATTTTCCAAAAATTACATATTTTCGGCATGAAACCGATTTTTTCCTTAATCTGAGCAAATCACTCAATTCGGAGATTGGATTCGATTTTAGGATATCATAAACCTTCGGAAAAGTATTATTCTACTTAGGCAACCACAAAAGCTTAATTTGTATTGATATCCGCAAGGCATAACAAATTGTTTTGCTTTCACTTTGAATTAAAAAAAAATTTAAAAAAAATACGAAACATTTTCTCAATATCCTTAAACTTTATTGCAATACTTTGTACCCGCACAGTTAGTTTTTTTTTTTTTTTCTTTATTTTTTCCATATTAACATATTATTCAAAGTAAACAGCCCCTTCTTCGGCCAGGTATATATTTTTCCACCTTTTAAATTGCTCCCAAAATGTTAAGTTAAGTATCGTATGAGGAGCAGTACGCCAATAATTTGGCACAAAGCCTTTATACAGTCCTTTCAGACCTTCGTAACGGAAAGTTTTTAGAAAACAATCAAAAATGTTTTTATAAGTAAGCCCTTTCCCATTTTTGTCCACTCCTGTTTAAGAAAAAAGAATTAAAATAAATAAGAAAATTAATCGCATTAAGGAACTTACCTTGATTAAACATTCTTGTTGCAACTACATCGAAAGGTGTCATACAGACTACAGCAAAGAAACCACTAACCATACTTGAGCCAATTGCCGTCAAAAGAAAGGATTTTTGAAAAATCTAGAAACAGTTGAGAAATTAATTATATGAATTATATTTATATTTGATAATTTTTACTTCATACTGCACAAGAACATCTTTGCAGGCAGAAAAAGTTCCTAATTGTGCTGAAGATGCAACAGCGGTTCGTGGTACAATGCCGGAGAAACCACGCCACAACCCCAAGTATCCTTGTTCCTTGACAATATTAACCAATGCAAATAGTGTATTTCGATGATGATGTTGATAGCCAACTGCATACTTTCCTACAGATTGTGCTTGCAATTGTGTTTTAATCATATAAAATGGGCAACCCAGGGCAGATCCAAGAACACCAGAAACTCCACCCCAAAAGATACAAAGAGAAGGTGAATGATGAGATTTTTCTTTGTCAAATTTCGTCCAATTCCAGTCCTCTACTGTCTGATATAAGCCCAGTCGAGAACTGTTCATAACAAATTGAAATGTAAGGGCAGCACCGAGTCCTTTTTGTAAGCCCCATATCCCCTCAGCTTTAATAATAGAACGGAGAGATTGATAAACTCCTCTATATGGTTGCGGAGATCCTTTGGTGCTCTGAAGTTCACCTTGTAATTGCTGGCGGGTTTTTATCACCTTGAACAAAAAAAAAAAAAATATAAAAAAAAAAAATTATAGCAATACTATATTAACAACGAATTTTCTTGTTTGTTTCTTTTTAATGCGAAATTTCTTTAAGCCTTGAGAAAGCCCCAGTAAAAAAATTAAATGCAGTGACTGAAGTGGCCAAAATTGGTCCACCTAAATCTTCATCTTCTTGATTTGTATCAAGGGCCAAATTCTTAAACGCAAAACTTGCGCAAATTATGCTAAGCAGACAGTTTCAAAATGCAAACGTAAACATCCTTGCCAAACAGTTTGTCCCAAAATGTTGTAGATTGCTGTTTTCTTGCGCAAATACAAATGCATTTGTGCAAATGTATAAAAAACTTGCTTTTTGCATGTGTTTTGCTTTGCAAATTTGCGTTTAGGAATTTGGCCAAGTAAAACTCCTTTGTCGATAATCTTTTGGCACTAAGGTCAGAACTCACTACAGATGGAAAAGATGCAAATACATAGTTCCGTTTTTAAAATCCTCTGAAATGTCGATTTTGGTCTTCGAAAACGAAAAGGCTATAAGTAAGACTAAGCTGACTTCAATAAGTTTTTTCACCTCAATAAATTTTTTTGTTTCGCATACGCCATAGAAACCCAATTACTTTTCCTTGAATTAAATGAAATTAGAGGTAATGTAGAGGTAAGAAAACAAACCTATCTAGATCAACTTTAATATAAATTTACATTTATGGGCATCTTCATCCAAATGTAAAAGTCTTACCTTGTTTATTTCTATTTTTTAAAGAAGAGCGTTTGTAAATTCCTATACCTAATGATATTATGTTCGGTTACTTTTTCCAATAAGTTTTGATTGTCAAAATTTGTGCAAATTCGCAAGAAATTTAACGTAACAAAGCAGCGTTTCAGTTCTGGTTTTTCTAGTTTTCATACCACGGAGTGATTTTAAAAACAAATTTAACACACTACAATTAATGCCTTTTGCCGTTGGTACCCCAGAAGAACTTTTCGATACGTGGTAATGGGTGGCTTGGATTCTGAAAACAAGTCCAGAAGCATCTTATCTTTTCAGAAGAAAAAGTTTAACATCTACATAATGTATATGTATGTACATAGGTAGGTATTTACATACAAACCTATTTTTTTTTCTTTTAATCAATAATTCAACAAGTCCAATTAAAATAGAGCTAAGGTTTCTTCTTGGCTGATGTATTTCAGTAGTAACTATATAGAATTTGTATTATTAAAAAAAACCTTCGTATGTTTTCTTTTTAATTTAAATTTTACTTTGTATGCTAGATAATATCGTAAGAAACCAAAAATTGATAGTATTCTCATTACTTATGGAACTTTTATATATCGTAGAACCTACTGTATACTAGTGTAGGTACATACTCACATTAATTAGAAATAAACTAAAATCACACGGGAAACTGTTAAAATACGAATTTCTGCAGTATCAAACATGTACCTATGTACATATATATATTCAATTAAAAGTACAAATAGTAAATAAAAAAACTTACATCTAATGGATTACTGAAGAATCCAGCGCACATGGCAGCTGTACCACCCAAAAGATAATCCATATATTTTTAATAAATTAAAGCTTGGTTTCGTTGTTGCAAAGCTCCGTTTATTTACAAACAAACTGACAATACGAAGAACCGGTAGAATGACATTCAACACATTTTAAATATGTACCTACTCATATCTATGAATCAAAAATAGAAAAACGAAACACTACAACGCGACGCGTACGTATTTATTTTAAGAACAATTTCGTAAATAAATAGGTTTAATGCAACCCGAAATAATTGACGTTAATCAACGTAATAGCACTTTTAGTCACGTTTTTGCACTATCTCTATGAGAAATTATGTAAGAAATGAAAAATTTTAGATCAAGTCAAACATGAATTAACTTATTACTATAAAGCTTAAGCGTTTAGAATTGATTATACAGAAATTTAAACTATTCAGAATTTATTATCACTTAATTATTAATTACTGGCGGAAAGTTTATTGATAACGAAGTTGTGATTCTGATCTTTAATAAGATAGGTAAATTTTCATATATGAAAACCAAACATTGTCATAAGAAGGAGATTATTTTATAATTCAGTTGACACTAACTGATCTATCCACAATCAAAATTTACGCACAAGTACGTCATAGTTTACGACTTCCGGTCCATGTTAATCGATTTAAAGAGGGTTTTCGCAACTGAAACACCTTCCGCCGTTGATTGTTTCAAACTAAAATTATTTTCACATCGTGACACTAATGACAGTGCATGTATCTACAGTACATCTATGCAATTGCATTTATAGAATTGATAGTTTTGTTTAGATATTGTGTGCCATAAATGCATTAAGTGAGAAGCTTTAAAGGCTGTTGACGTCTGGCAGTTTGATTAACTGAGCAAATACCTAACTGACTGATAAAAATAAGAAGAAAATAGCGATACAATTTCTTAATAGACATTGGCATTGGATATTATATTTACAAATAATACCTATACTTATGTATTTATATTGTTGACTTTTTGTTATATGCAAGGTAAAATAAGGAATATCTCTTTTTAAACCTACTACAATGAAACTAGTTTATAATTTTCTTACGTATTTTGTCCTCATGAACACGAAAATAACACTGACAAAATTTGTAGGTATTGGAAAGATTTCTGGAATATGAATTTTTCGTTTCCTATTTTACAAGGCAGATTATATATTTTGACTCATTCAAATCTTTTTTAAAGAAATGGGAAAGTGATAATACCAAAACTTTGTTTTGTACTTCAAATACCTGTCATTTCTTTGATAAGATAAGACATCGTTCATTTACTTCTCAAAACTGCCAATTTGGGTTCCAACTTTAGTCCAAAGTTTTGTAAAAGTTCATATAAAAAAAAATTTAAATTGATTAAATAACGGTTTGTCCGTCATTTGATTTTAATAAACAAAAGATCGTTATACAAAATTGCAAAGGGTGTGTCCCTTCAATAAATGTTTTAAAATATTGTATGTGAACCATATTGAATTACTAAAATAACTTCAAACTATATCTTCTATAAATAATAATTTATGTAAACAAATTTTCAAAAATTCATAAAGCAATTTTTTTTTTTAAATATTTGTTTACATATGTACATATGTATGTATGTACAAAGGTGTTCGTTCATATTTATAGGCTTTGTCTAACTTTAGGCTTTTCAAATTTATAAATAAATATTGCTAATTATCTTTTAACTTACAAAACAAAATGAATATTATGTCTAAACCTTAACGTTAGTATCATTTTATTTAATTAAATAAAGTTCAGTTCCGCTGAAGTGCAGTTCCGCCGAATGCGGTCTTACCTTAAGGCTAAATAAAATATTCGTTTGAATTGGATAATACTTATACTGCATTTTAATGTACATAATGTAATTTCTTAGAAAATTTCCAAAGTCGATTCCAAATTACCTCATTTCCCATACAAATTCACATTTCAAAAAAATTGGCATGAAATTCGGTAGGGAATTACGTTTAAACCTTATGAGCACACCTAAAGTAGAACCCATTCAAAGTAGATCCATTGAAAGAGATGACAACAAAAACAAGCGATTTTCTTCATTTGACGGGAGATAAGACATTCTGAAAATTCTTTTGACTTTTAGAGTCATCAGTAGCTTGAAAAATTCAGAAATCTGAATTCAGATGCACATTGTTCCCGCAGTTATTTTCCGTAATTGCTAATTTCTACAAATTAAGCACTCCCAAACTGGAACTGGAGCTGCAAAAGCTGTGAAAAAGTGCCGTATTTGCTATTTTTTATGTGCCCACAATGCAGCTGTACAGCTTTTTGTGTATTTTAAATAAAAAAACAATCACTTTTCTTGTTTCCGATATTTTTCTTTTAATCAATATTTTTTGGGAAACAAAAAACCACAAAAAGCGTTCATATTTTTTTTTTTTTTTCATAAAAATTGAAACGTCAAAAGTGGTGCACGTGAAAAGTTAAATGTTGGTGAACTATTGTAGCACCGACTACAATTTGTATTGAATACGCGCAACTGGAAAAGCTGTCAAAATATTAAATATTAAATTGTTTTTCTTTTTCAATGGAATTTTTATTGAACTGTTACGCTTGGCACAGTTTACACATTGAAAAAAGATTATTATTTTTATGGTCTTCTCTCTCTATTTTCAGTCCATAAAAAATACTCAACGAGTATCGTTTATACCAAAGATACTGAATAATAATAATTCAGTATCTTTGGTTTATACGCTCTCTCTTTCTTAGTAAAAAAAATGTACTCTCGATTCTCGTTCTCAGGTCAGTGAAAATTGAAGGGGAGAGTCTGTCTAATGTCCTCAATAAAAATCAAGTCGAACGCAACTTAATTTTGACAGTACCACTTAAAATTTATTAAACAAACACACCTTTTTAATATAAATAAACAAATTTTGTTTGATCTGAATTATTCCGGAATTCACGGTTTTTGCTTTTATATAGAATGAATAAATTAAATGCGAATCAAGTTGAAAAGTTAATAGAATTAATTAAAGAAACTCCTTTAATTTTTGACAAAGCAGATAAATACTACAAACATGTTTCCATGAAGGATAAAACATGGCAAGATATATCTAACATTGTAGGTGCTGAAGGTATGGATATAATGCTCAATTCATTTTTGGTGTTGTTAGCTTTTCTTAAGAATTCTTTGTTTTAAATAAATATAACAAAAATTTCTCTCCAGAAAGTGAATGCAAAACTGCATGGAAATCCTTAAGAACACAGTTCGTCAAAGCAGCTAAAGAAAATAAACGAAAACCCGGACAAAGGGGATCAGGAAAAAAAACTTATAAATATTATGACCAACTTTTATTCCTAAAAGATTCAATTAGAACAAGAAGGTAAGTGATATAGTATACTGCATAAAATTTGTTATTTAACACTTTTGTTGATTTTAATAGACAATCTTCTAACTATGACCAGTTAATTGAAGAATGTGATGATCTTTTATACGATGACCACACTGATATGTTTGAAAAGAACGACGAAGAGACAATGGAAGAAATTAAACCCCCTTCGATATCGAACATCAGTACACCCAGGTCCACCGCTTCTCCTATACCTTCGAAAAGGATAAAATCAGAAGACAAGCCACAAGACCATGCACATTTGAAAGAATTTTTGAATTCCATCGTGAAGGAAATACAATCTACAAACGAAACCAAACAAGACGACATACAAACATTTTTTATGGTCATTGCCAATATGATGATGAAAGCTAACCTTACTAGATTTCAAACTCGACAAATTCAAAGGAAAGTTTTTAATTTTGTAACTGAAGAGCTTGACAAACTTGACAATGATGAAGCTAATAAATAAAATTTGACTGGCTGAATACAATGGTGTAGCTGTAGCTCGTTGCACTTTCAAAGTTAAAAATAGTACAATAGCGCTACAATGTGAAGGTGTAGCTGTAAGCCTAGTTTTTAGCTCCCGTGCTATTCTTAATTCATCGAAATTCCACCGAAATTTGATGGCAATATGTACTTACACGTGCTTGCATGTCGAAGGAACCATAATTTTAATTTTATGCAAAACACTTGACTGGAAATGTTTTGCATGCAAAAATAGTGTGGTGGATACATACAAAAGTATTTTTGAATAAACAAACTTATTTTCCTTTTCTAGTTCCTCAAATTATTTGATGAAAGTAAATAGGTAATTGAGCACTATAAGGGTTGCTTATAGGCAAGGCAAACACTTTTGGCCTTGAAAAATGTGGAAACAGTTTGGAAATTTTTAATTTTTCCCACTCGAGCTGTAAACTAGGCTGAAGCAAGAAATGTAGTGTAACGGAAGTTGAACTAACTTCTACTACAGTTACATTCCATTGTGTTCAGCCAGTTATTGATGAAAGTTTCTTGAAGTGAAATTTATTTCTCCGCGATGTGTAGTGTGAATGTGAAAGATATGTACTTACAGATTAATTTTTATGAAAAAAAATCTAGTAGGTTTTCTATTTTATTCCGCTACTCGTTTTAAATTGGTACTTCTTGGGTCACTCCAGCTGGAGTATTTTATGTTTGGTTTTTTTTTTTTAATAAATTTAATATTTTTTTTTAGTATGAGTGTTCTAATGGTCGTAACTTAATGGTTGAATTGGCAGAACACCAAGAAATTTTAACCCCCCATCAATAGGTGCTTTTCGCTTTTTAAAATATTAAAAAAAGTATCCTACAAATTTATGTTCCTAACCATCCTCTACGTCTATAATATGCAAGTTTGATAACTTACAGCAAATTGTTAAAAGTTTGTGCAAACTCGAAAAAATTTAACCTTACCAAACAAACCTATTGTATTACCTGCTTGGTATCTTTTTTTTCAACAAATTTCCCAAAATCGAGGTTTTTCCCTATGGGTTTTGACAGCAATTTTAAAAATTCTTGCTAATTCACATATTTTATGTTCCGGAACAGACCTAGTGTTGATGCTATTTATATCGCAAGGCTTAAGGCGCCAGTAACAAAATAATATAGCATTGAGAATCATGATTGACAAATTTATTTGTTATAATTGAGACGTTAAAATATCAAAATAATGTTTTTTTTAACATTTAAAATAATTGCCACCACAACACGGCTAATTTAACAAAAATTAAACAGAAACACTATAAATCCAATCAAGCTAATAAAAGGAGTAATCCTCCGAACCCCCAAAGGGAAATCGCATACATCGAAGAGTTCCACTTAAATTTATTAAACAAACATACCTCTCTCTAACCTCTTGTAAATAAACAAAAATGTACAAATCGAAATACCGGCAGCACAAACAATTAAATTAACGGCAAGAATCAAGAAACGAAACGAAAACGATTGCCAGCCAAGATGGTTTTCACAGAAAATGGGTAATTTAACAAAAACAAAAAACCCTTAATTTATGATTACTTAATTTACTTAATCGAACAACCTGTAGCGATACCTTACAATCAACAGCAGTGATCACCTCGACTTCAGATACAAACGAAGAAGTGCTAGCAGCAGAACTTATCCGAATAAATGAAGCAACTTCTAACGCAGCCGAACTTCATTTGCTGCAAGTCGAGCATGCCAAACTACTGTTGCTGCAAGTTAAGGAAGCAGTTGTCCATGCACGCGAGAAGCATTCGCTGGAAATGGAGCAAATGAAGGAACTCCATCAATTAAGAATAAAAAAACTTGAAGTTGAGATAAAACAAACTGATTCAAAATAAGCAAATTAAGTTTTTGTTTCAATTGTTTTTATTGTTCAGTATTAAGCATATTTTTTTTTATTATTCTTGTGGTATTTCAAAAAATAAATAACATCCAAGCAACCTGAAGAAAAGCCCCCTGTCATTTTTCTAAGATGTCCTGCAACTTCATCTGTAGTTGCCATTGTATACCGAGGACTTTTTAGAAAAGCTCTCCATTATGCATACACCTACCAATGACGCGAACAATCCTAGGAACCAGTATAGCGGTATTATCATGAGGTAGTCGAAACCATCGACAGTACCAAGATATCTATATACATAGTCCATAATGTAAAGAACCTCGACTACAACCAATTTAAATACCAAAGCCTTCATTTATGCCACACCACTCTGTCTCGATGACTTGGGAGAAGCGAGCTCGGCATCGCGACCCTGTTAAGAAAGTAGATACTAGCAAAAACAACATATAATTTCCTTGACTTGAAACAATATGACCCAAGACAGAAGGGTTTGACTTCGATTTTTTCAAAGGCGAACTTCGGTGATCTTTAGGAAAAGAAATTGCTCCAAAAGTTGAATGTTTTTATTTTGTACAAAGTTTCGTATGTTTTGAAATCGTGGTGAATCAGCTTATGTTATCTGAGTCTTTTGAACTTTGGCCAATTCCGTCTTAAACCTTCCGATGGACTCTCGAGCCAGTTTTAACTTATCTTTCAACTGTGTGATTTCCGACTTTACTCTTGCTTTGACCTCGAGGATGTTGTCGAGCGTCTTCACTTTCTTATTTTCAACTGAAACAAAAAGAAATTACTAGAAGTCTTCCAATAGATTTAGAATTCTTACAATCTGTGTCATGGACATACGGCCCATTTGTGATTGGTGTCACGTTTGTCAAGTAGTGTTGCATAAGCTGGGTGGGTTCTTGGAACACAATCTCTTCGTACTGTTCCGACACCAAGCCCTTTTTGTTATCAATTGTCGACGAGGAGATTTCCCCATCGACTATGGGCGACTGGAAGAGCTTAAGAATGTGATAACATGTCACCGGACGCTCAGTCGGATCGTGGAAATAGATCTTAATAACAACTTCGAATTCTCCCCAGCCAGTTTCGGTGACCTCATATGGTGGTTTGGTAACGATTCGATTGGGATTTGCATAGCTTTCATGTAATTTAAAATGAACCTTTTTCACATAGATAGACATGTCTTCATTGAGGTAGGGTTTTACATAGACTTTCCATTGATGTGTGTGTCCATCTTCTTCGCGTTTCTTTCCGAACGAACGAGCGATGTTGCCGTAAACAACTGCTTTTACTATTGTCAAGCCCTTTAAGAATACATTTCAAGTAATTCGGATTTGAATGAAAATAATTTTGGAATTATTTACCTTTACTCTGCCACCTGAATCTGGTCCAAAATCAGTAGGAATATTTAAACTATTCATTATTTAATATTTATAGAAGAATCAAATCAAGTAATATTTATTGAAAGTAAACAAATTTCATGTTATTGTCACTTTAAATTTTTGCTTTGACAGTTTAGTAGTGTAAGTCGAAAGTTTTCTTAAAAATCAGAATTGGATCACAATAGAAAAGAAATATTGACAGCCTTAAGCTTAGGGTACTCTCCCACTTTATATTTTTTTTTTCGTTGTCTTCATTGACAATATTTGAAAATTAAGGGTGTGTGTTCAAAATGGATTTTGAAATCCAAATTCAAAACAAAGTTGGATATTGTGTTGTTTTTGTAATAGCTACATATATTTTCGTAAGCAAAATTCAATCTGGTTCAGATCTGGGGAAAGATAAAATACTATAATTGCTAACAATGAGCTGTCTGCTATTACAAGACGACACTGAGACTTGACCTTTTTCGAACATAACGCAAGCTGGGTGCAACAATCAGGTAACTTGATTATTTTTATTTCGAAAATAGTAATGTCCCTAGGTATCTAATTACCTGAGGAGGATAAATTCTTTTAAAACTATACCTACACAATATAATGTAGGTACATATAAATAAATATAAGCAGGTACATTAAATACCGTGGTTACGTATATAATAAAAATAAAAAAAACAGCTATTATTTTCTCGCCAAAAAGCAAGTAATTTTGTCAAAACTTTCTAGATGAGAAGCTTTTAAATATTTCAGTGATCAATTGTAAGGTGATTCAGGATTTAATTGAAGCCTTATGATACCAATCACGATTAATTTAAAGCTATATAATCTTTTCTTGTCTTTTCTCTCTCTTACCCTTTCCTCTGCAATCTTTTTTTTTTTTTTATGTTTGTCAAAATCAAAATGGAGATGTATACGATTAAAAATATCTAAGAATATTATTAATATTAGTAATATAATTATATGATAATAGTGTGCGTGCATTAACGCCCGGGGATGCCAAGAATGTTTATCGAAAGTGAAAATGCTTTTAAAAAAAGACTACTTATAGAAACTTCGGTATTACAATATAATGGTTCAGATAAGAGAAGTAAATGGGTTTCCTCAAATTAACGATTAAGATTTTTCTTTTTTAAAATCATGCCTCTTTATAGTAAAAATTCAAAATTTCATAATAATTTACCTTTTTAAGGTGTTACTATAGACAAAAAATAAGGATACAAAACTTCACAAAATTTAACTATGTATAAACAAGTCTTTTATTCATTTTAAACTTATTCTAAAGTGTTATTCTCTTCAAATCAAAAATTTTACATATTATACGTTTTTAACTGTGTACATTGTACATAATGTATATAATTGGTTCTTACGTTTAAATTTGAAATTTTCACTTAAGACCCAAGTATGTAAGTATTATTTTTTTTTTGAAAATTTGATTAAAAAAGAACATTCAATTGACTACAAAATTATCGTATCACATTTTCGTAAGTCGCTTGTATTTCCGATATAGCCTGCATCATTGGGAGATCCTTAGTAGTTGTAGTCGAACTTTCCGTAATTTTCATACTTCGAAGGATAGTATTTGTCGAGTTTATTTTCATGGAAGATTTTAACGTTCTTAAAGTACATGTTGGGAACGTAGAATTCTTCAACGTTTTCGATTTTCCTGTCGAAAGGATAGCCCAAAGGAAGGTTATCAACATAACGATCACCTGATCCAATACCGCATGTGATTCTGGCGTCGTAACTGGGGACAGCTGTTTTTTCGCCATTGTATTGACTGATGATGAAGAACAACTGCATTGGCATACCATCAACCCAACCATGAGGCAGGGATAATCTAGATGGGAATCCGCAATGAGCCTCGCTGATACCATATGGTAGCTCTTGTTTACCTTCGAATGCCATCATCGCGAACTTGTACAATTCGGTGTAAGTTGTCTGGTCATTGGTGTTGTAGTAGATGTCCTTTGAGCTACGCTTAATGACGCTCTCTCCGGCAGGCAAGTCGTGGTTGAAAATGTCAATTTCCATGAAGTTTTCGCGGTTGCTCAATAGGTCGATTTTTCGGCCATATTTATCAAATTCAGGTGCAATGTAAGTACGAACTACGACCTTCTTTGGCTCCTTAGATTGAACCTTGATGCTGTAGTTGTATGGAATGTGGTTCAAGCGCATTTGACGGGCCAACAGAGTCTTATCCCAGACGAATTTTCCGTCAACAAACACCATCTTCTCGTTCAACAGGTTGGTGATATCGAGATCTACCAAGTCGAAGTATGTCTTCAGTTCGCTTACTTCTACATCTTGAATCTTGACACCGGGGACGAAGAGTTCGCTACGTGAATATGATGGCAGTTGGTTCTTGAATTTGTAGTAAATCTCAAGAATTTTCTTGAAAAGTTGGTATGAGACTGGGTCTCGTAGCATGGTCTCGTAGTTCTGAAGGACATGAGGCTGGACAATAGAAGAATCATCTTGGCCACCACTGAGGTAGACATTAGAAATGGCATACCAGTGATTGAAGATATTCTTGTCCATGACATCAACGTTACCTTGCATTAAACTACCAATATATTCAATGGCCTTGGGGTTGCTAACGTCGATCTTAACACCATTGGTGGTTACGTATTTGCCGGTATCAATCATGTTCATGACTCTACGGAAAACATTCACCAAATTGGTTCCAACGTCTAAGTTTTGATATTGCAACAATTCAAAGTAGTTCTTCCTGTAGGAGAATCGGTTTCCGTTGTAAGCCATCATCTGTGGATTGTAGCCGGTCTTGACTGTTCCATACCACGAAATATCTTCAACTTCTCCCAATCCCTTCGAAAGACGTTCCATGTAGTAACGAGCCAGCAGTTGTTGCACATTGTAGATCCACAATTCTCCACGGCGGTCCTTGTTCAAATTGTACTCATGTCCGTTTAGAATATCTGCGTAGTCCATGTTCAAGTAGTACCAATAAGCATTCAAGCCAACATCTTCTGTGAAGTAGCTCAGTGTTGATTCATCGTTCATGATTCCAATGTCACGTGTGTAGTCGACTGGTAGATAGTAAGCCTTGACACTCTCCATAATTTCTTTGTACTTGGGGTTGTTCATTAAGTCTTGGATATTGTTACGGAGGAAAGTCTTTTCTTCGACATGGAACTCCTCGTCCAAACCCATCAATTTCCACCATTGCCATGTTTTCCAGTCCTTCAAGTAGAATTGTTTGGAATTTGCGACATATGTGTCTTGGGCATAAATTGATTTGAGTTCCTTCTCGAGCATGATTCTCCTATTGAAGACATCTGAATCGAATTTCTCGGCTTGGTAGACAGATTTAGCATTAAGGAACATTTGTGGGAAGATCTCGAAAATGGATGGAAGGATAAGACCCTTCATATCTGGTCGATGGATGACAGCAAGTGTTAAGGCATAAACAAACATGCCCTCGTTAACATTCAAACGAGCCCAAGCGATGTTTTGCACTAAGGTTTCGGTGTCTTTGGCATAGTAGAAGTAGTTGAAGAGTCCCAGAGCTTGACGAGCATGGTTCTTTTGCACAGCGCTGAAGAATTCTCCCTTGGGAAGAAGACCATCAGCCTTGTACATAGCGTGGAATTGGATCATGGTCTGATCGTATTTCTGATAGGAAGAAAATGTTAAGAAAAACGAAGTGGATCAAGAAATTTCTAGAACTCACCTGATACTTTGACGAATCATCGATCAGCTTTCCACCAAGTTTGATGTAATCTTCAAATTGTAGAGGGTCCTCTACGCGGTACAAGATCTCGAATAAGAACTTTTGCTTCTCCAAATAAGCCTTGTCAACTGTGAAAATATATAATTATTGTACCATCCGTTTGTACCTTGTTGAGAACAAAAAAAAAAAAGAACCAATACTTACCGACATAGGAAGGGTCCTTTGTAACGGTAGCCGCATGTAGGCCAACCACAGCCACACAGGCTAAAATTGCGAAAGTTAATTTCATTATTTCTTTTTCACTGACCCAAGTAATGCAAGTTTCGTTTGCTAATGCTAAGTGTCTAGAGATCTGAAATACATGGGCTTATATAGTCAACCAGAACACTTTTATCTACATCCGTGAGACATGGTGATAAGCTTGTTTTGTCTCACTATCTCTTGCTGGTTTTTTACTTTTAGTTGCATTTAATTTAATCACAGGAAGGTTATGTTAAATGTTATCAAAATAAAATTAATTATGATTTATGCAGAACATAATTTTTAATTATTAGCACTGATATTTTTTAAAATATGCATCTTATTCTATATATGTATATGAAAATAGCCACCTGCTGGCCATTCAGGAAGGTCGAGCGAACTTTCGAGACTTTGGACAATATTTTTTACTTGCTATAGAGTTCCGTTAGGGCAAGTTATTCATTTGTAAAAAAATGAGATTTAAGATTTTTGTGAAACAAACTGTTTCTCGTTTTTTTAAAGGTTTTCTTCATTGTTTTCCAAAGGCATTTAAAATCGAAATATTTAATAATCTAAAAATAATGTTAGCTTTACCATTAAAATGCTTGAATACAGTTTGGGCAATGAGAAGAACAAAGCATTTTACACATTCATGTAGTACGGTTAAAGAAGGAACAACCAAAGATAAGCTCAAATGGGTAAACTAATGGTCATTCCTACAGCGAGTACTAACGCAGATATCTTCTGGACTGGAGGTTTTTTTTATAAACGATATAGGAATTTCTAATCGCTATGGTTGTTTCTTCTGTAGCTTGGTCAACTTCTTCCCTTTAGTTAGCCATCTACGAAGGCAATTAACTATCAATTGATAGGTATACGAAAAACAGTCAATGTTTTTTAGCGTGATGTTCGTGGGGTACTTTCGTGCCGAGAACTTTTCTCAGTAAATTTTTTTTTGTCACAAAAATTCTTATAATTAAATAATGTGAACTAAAAAATAATAAAATGACTTTTTTTTTTAGTTTAGTCAGCTTAAGATCGAAATATTAAAAATAAAATGCTATCTATGATCGTTATAAGCCTTCTCATCCAAACTCCGCTTACTTTAATGTCATTAATGCCTCACTCATGTGCAATTGCACTGGTATAGCGTCCACCTGCCCAGTATTTATTACACCACCTCCTTCACCCTGTTGTCTCCACAAACAAGCATCCCAACACAAAGGAAGCTACATTACATTGAAAATGCGAAAATTGTGTTTCCATTGAAATCATCCAAAAAAAATTACCAGAAGCACTTCATTACGACCAAAAACAGTGTGAAGAATAAATAAAAATACCGGAACATGGGGTAAACAACCTCAAACAACAACAACTACTACCTAATATTGTGTTGAATTCTTCCTTACTGTGACAACACGAAATCGCAAAATACTGACCTCGTTCTCAAAATCATTCGTGATTGTCTGAATGTGATCGTCATGGAAACGGACATTGACCATTTCTATATTATTAAAACAATCAAGCTAGACAAAGCTCAAGATGATGGTTCCTCATTAAATGCAATGGTAGCTTCAATGACAAAAAAACCGAAAAACAAATTGCACTTGCAACTTAAATTTGTCTCTCACAAGTTAAAAGAGAAAATTATAAAGCTATCAACAAGCTTTGGAAGAGAATGTGTAGTGGTTATGATAATGAAAATAATGTTCCTCATTTGGAAGAATATTTTTGCATTCACCAAAATATTTGCAACTTAAGAACATTTTTTTATTAATTTTTTAGTTCAATATTGAGCATCTTCAAAAGTTGCCTGCTTGTTATAGTTGACATTGACAGTTTGCCTTTAGTTATAGTTGACAGTGAAATCTGGATTTATGAAAATTAAATGGATTTTTATAATATTGATGCATACAAAAATTATACGCCAATTATAATGAATGGTGTTTAGTTTACATAAAAAGTGATATTGTGTGTGATCACTCGAAAAAATAATCTGTTACGAATTAACTTTATTTATAAAAATGATTGGTAAAAATGATTTTATTGAGGAGTTTAACAATGTTATAAATATTAGCACAGATAAATAATTAATTGTTTTTTTTTTTTTTTGATATTAACATTGATCTTTTCAAGGAAAATGATTCGTTTGGCTTAATAACTTTAATTAATTTAACAATTCGCATAGCAAGCTCAAGTTCAAGTTGTTTAGATCATATTTTTGCACGTTTTGATAAGAATAACAAGTCAATGGCGCAAAATTTTAAACGATTTAGTGCGATGTTAAAGCCATTTTATCATACTAAAAAAGGCTTTAACATCGTACTAAATCGTTTAAAATTTTGCGCTAATACTTTTAAGTGAATTATAAATAAGTGGATCAAAAAATATAACGCCTTACTGTCTGAAAAGCTAAGGTATGAATTTTTGCGAACTTGTCTTTTCTAAAGAGCGAGTAATTCAATTCAGTTTTAAATAAACATATTGAAAACTCTAAAAAATTCTTGAATAACGCATGTAGAGTAAAACTAAAGCAACAAAAAGTAAAAAAATAGCAAAAGTCATCTAGAGAACTCAAATAAAAAAAATATCTTCTTTTCTAACCTATATACAAACGAATCTAAGTGCTGAATCACGCGCAATTCATATTACACAAACCGCTTGAATCGTTTCAGGGGAAATACAAAAATCATTAGCGCAAAATTTTAAACGATTTAGTACGATGTTAAATAATTTTTAGTATGAGAAAATGGCTTTAGCTAGCATCATACTAAATCTTTTAAAATTTTGCGCTATTAGATTTAAGTCTAATGAAATTTCAAATATTTTATGTAATGATGTTATGACTTCTGACTCGCGTTAAATAGTTTTAACGATTATTTTGTTCGCATAACTGATATAATTGCATCTGCATCATGATTAAATAACTGTAACTGCACTATTGCAGATAGTTTAATAATAAAAAAAAAATAAAAATCAATAAGTACCTAACAGCTTTTGTTTTAAGAAGTTCCATTTAGTCTAAATTGCAATACGGTATAGTCAGATGCTTATAATGAACAATTTTGGATCTCTTTTTTTATTGCCCGAAAGCATTTATAATTATTTTTATATAAAATTATAATACCAATTAAGTGAAAGTTGATTAAAAAACTGAATGAAATGAGAAGCATTATGTGTGACTTGTCCATTTAACAAATTGATAGAACTTTCCGATCACATGTAAACGTTTCTGTGTTCGATTCTTTTTTGTCATTTTCATACGGTGATCAATCGAAAAACCTTTGTGATTTTTAGACAGTGCTCTCAAACTCCAAAAGTTATTGAACTTAAGCATTTGAATTGGTTGTCGGAAGGTGTTCCACAGGGATGCATTTTGAGTTCACTATTATTTATATTACATATTCATTGATTGTTTTCCTCGGCGGCATAATCTTCTTTACGGAAACTCTTTTTAAGGTGATACTCTACGCCGCCGATAACTTGGTTCAAACTTCAGTCATACAGTGAAATCTTGAATATTAAAATTAACGTTCAAAAAACGAGGACAGTAATATCATTGATGGTCGACAAAGAAGAACACAATCGGAATAAACATTGGGACTTAATAACAAAAAAAAATTGAACAGTGCTTGAATTTAAGTATTTGTAAATATTGACCATTTATCCAAATATCAAGTGTTCAATGCAACAGTCAACATCTGTTTGTGTTACGGAGTTCAAACATTTGGAGTTAAAAATTTGAAGCTGTTCAAAGATTGTTTTTAAAGCGAATTTTTTGACTTTCAAATACAACTTCAACTTATGCTATATACATGTGGAATCTGGATTACTACTTGAGAAGGTTCATTAGGAGAATTGACACCAGTTTCCATAAACTGATCATGATAGGAATACTACAATCTTGTAGAATACAATGGAACCAACTGGCCTTATCGCTCGATCCCACACTGACCTTAACAGAAAAGAACATAAATGAGTGCAATCAAATTTTTGTTAAAATCATTGCAAAAATAGATGGTAAAATCTTTGATCAGCACCTAACCAGAGCTAACAGAGCTTTGTCGGCTTCCATCAGAGCTTCTTTACAAGAACTTTTATCATCGATTTATCACAGAAAAGAGTAAAGCTTTTTTAATGTTAAATGTCCATTTGAGGTTATAAGCATTATATTTACAGCAAGGTTTGTATGCATTTCCAAGAAAGTTTGTACGAAATATTAAATGGCTCGCAGGTATTGTATATGTATATATTCTTTAACATATCGTTATTGCTCTTTTGAAGTTCTATTATCAGTTATTGCTTTTAGGATTTCTTTTTTATTTATTTTGAAATCATCTTATTTTTTATGTTTCAAATAATTTATGTGGCAAATCATTTAAATTGAAAAAGATAATATTTGTCGCTTACCTATTTCAAATAATCTTGAATCATTGTAGATTGTTTATTATAATTAGTTTTAATTTTTTGCTGTATGTACCTAACATTATATTTGTTGCGGTTTTCTTTTTCTTAATCTTTATTAGTTTTTTTTTTTTTTATTAAATGTCATGTTCGGCAGATGGCAGAATAGCCATGACCCCATTGCTAATAAAAAAAATAACTTTTGAGCAAAACTGATTTCGAAAAAATAAAAACCTATCTACAATCTACATACCTACATATATGAATACTATAGTTTTCTGAATCTTGACTTAAGTTGGCGTTTTTAGTTAAATTGAGAAAAGCGGAGATCTAGAACCCTCCACCGTTGGCAATACTTCGGGCACCCAGATTTTGTTCTTCAAATGGCATGAAGCTCGTTAATGCACGCACACTTTTAATGCTGAAAAATTTTTATTATACTATTATAATTTATAAATTGGAATGTCTCTTGTCTAGCCCTAAAATCATACCGTAATCCAAAAAAGAAAACAACATGAAAAATAAATAGTCGCTCTAGCTTTGTAACTCCATTCAAAGAATTCTCTTTTAATTGTCTCCACACTGAAGTAGTTACACGTGGGGTAAGGGTTAGTATAAGTAGCTGGGCCCTGGGTGGATTGAATGCCAGCAGAAATATTTTTTTTTTTAAAGGGAACTGCCTCTTGCGATTAATTGAAAAATCTTTCAAGAGTAGGTAACTCTTGTCCTAAAAAAGTGCCTTTCACCGAAATCAGAAATAATGAATAACAATAGAATTCTGTAGCTGGAATTGGGCTTTTCCAAAAACTATATATCTATAACTATATTATATTTGGCGGTTCTAGTTGGGGAGAAAACAATGCAATACAAACAAATATACTTACAAATACAAACACTTTTCCAAAGGTGTGACTAGTGTGCACATTATGATTTATCGTAGTATATGTGAGTATATTTGTTTGTATTGCATTGTTTTCTCCCTAATTAGGGAGAATTGTCACATTGACTTATGGGGGAACTTTCCAATTGGAGCTGCAGATGCAACAGTTTTAAAAAAGTGTCTTATTGCTATTTTTTACGTGTACAGCGTTTTGTATATTTTAATTTTTTAATTAATAATATTTTTCGAGAAACAAACAAGCACAAAAAGCTTCAATATTTTTTTCCGTCTCTTTTTTTCTTCATACAAATTGAAACCCAAAAAAAATAAAATATGTAGGTACGCGAAAAGTTAAAAGTTGCCGCACCGACTGCAGTTGCGTTGTGTTGTGTTGTGTTGTGTTGTGTTGAACACAACACAACGTAACATTGAATGTAGTATTGAATATTTGGACAGCTATTCTGCAGCTATATGCTGCAGCTCCGTATCCATTGTAATCAGACAGTTAACTGTAGGTCGGATCTTTTCGGATTGCAGCATCCATTTAAACGCTGCAAATTTTAATAGCTGCAATTTTTATTAAATGAGAAGGAAATATCTCTTTACACTCTTTACTCCGCCTATGTGTCAAACAATAAGAAAAAGCACAAAGAAGAAAGAGCGATAACTCTGCAATTATTTCAACCTCTGCAACTTTGTTTACCCCGGCTACCGCGTACGTCTCCGCCTACATGCTTGAAAATTACAGGGGGTAATTGCAGCGTTTAAAAGCAGTCTTGGCTTGAGAGTTGTAAGTCAGGTAGTCCCTCCCTGGTTTTTCACTAGTTGTTTCACCACCAAATTTGTTCTATTTTTCATCTTCATACCGAAATTGTCATTGTGGGCGATTTCAATGTGCTTTACATTATTCTTCTTAGCTTTTATATTTTTAACCATATACAAAACCCAAAGGAAATTATGTTGACTTAAGCCAACCCAAACCTCTGACTTTGTAAGTCAATCCAACAACACTATCTAATCTGACTTTAATCTTGACAATTTGATTTATAAAACTCCAGATATGAGCTTTTTTGTATTAATTTATGTTATCTGTTAAACCGTTTCATTTTTGAACTAATATATTAGAAAAAAGGCTAGAAGGTTATAAAATGTTTGTAACATTTTATGTTTGTAACATTTTATCCTCATTTCAAGTGTGTGCATTAACGCACGTAGCACGTCTTGAAAAAAAGTCAGATTTTTTCTTAGTCAAGTTTTAAATCGATCTCACATAACAAAATGACAAGAAACACCGGTATGAGGATACAATAAAGAGTTCAAATATAAATTTGTATAGTTCGGACAACACAAGCAAGTGGGTTTCCCTTTTCTTATGGTTAGGAGTTTTTTGGAATCAAAAATTTGTTAATTCCAGATGGAATTCCACTGCATTAGTGGAAAGAAAGTAGATATGTTCATTAATATACTGAAATAAAAAATATACATATACTAGCCCATGTACTATGTAGGTATCTTAAATTTGTGTCTCGGTTTTCTGTTAAATCAGGGAGATTTCCGCATTTGTAGATATAAACTTAGTTCTCACTCTAATTTTTAAGAAGGGTGACAAAACTGACATTAAGGAACTATATAGGCCAATATTCAAATTATACTGTATTTTAAAGCTTTTTTAACAAGTTGTATATTTTACATTAGCATTCCATTCTAAGAATATTTTTTGTGAGTTCATGAGGAGAAAATCAACAGCGACAAAAACCTCTTATCCTTCATTCATAATTGTTCTAATGCAATAGAAAATGGAATTGAATTTGACTGCATATACAGATACACAGTGAAATACAACAAAAAAAAAGGAAGTCATATGGGCCAATGTTTATTTATTCTGGCTATGTAATGTTATATTTAAATATATGTTATAGAGAAACTCTCATATTTTCTGAAGATTTTTAAAACAATAAAAGATTACCATGACCATTCTATTTCGCAGCACAAAATTGGCCTTTAAGTAATCAGGTGTTCGACTTCAGCGCTAATTTACAATTCACTGAAAACACATTGGGCCAAAGATTCAGACGATTAAGTACGATGTTAAAGTATTTTTAGTATGATTCTAGGTTAAAAACTAGATTTTCCTTTTGACTTTTTTTTTAAATTTATTTCATTTCCCCTCCAGCAAGAATTTACCCGAACATTTTACCTGCAGCTTTTTCTTGCTAGTCAAACTACTAATAATTTCTGTTGCCAAATGTGCCAGAAACAAATCAGAAACATCCCAAATGCGTTTCTTTACTTTTCATTTCTGGTCAAAAATTACAACAACAACATCAAAAAGCTCAAGCCCAAATTTTTTCCCAAACAGTAAAGAAACAGGCCTAGTATGTTTTCTTACTTGTTTGCACGAACTGTCCCTTTTTTTAGGCGTGTTCGGATGAAGTTTACTAAGAAAATAGGTTTATAGGTATGACACTATATGTAGTTGAAAAATGAAGTGTTAAAAAAAAATGCGTTTTTGTAAGAAAACTACTAATTTTTTTTATAATTCCCTTTTTAAGATGTTTAAAGACACAAAACTTGACAAAATTTAAGTATAAACAAGTCTTTTATTCAATTTTAAAGATATTCAGTTGTTCTATTCGAATCAAAATTTCATTTACTATCCGTTTAAATTTTCACGCACGTACATACATAAATAGTTTTATTATTTTTTGTTGGAAATTTGATTAAAAAAGAACATTTTGACTTAATTGACTACAAAATTATCGTATCACATTTTCGCAAGTTGTTGTATTTCCATTATAGTCTGCATCATTGGGAGATCCTTAGTAGTTGTAGTCGAACTTTCCGTAATTTTCATACTTCGAAGGGAAATATTTGTCGAGTTTATTTTCATGGAAGATTTTAACGTTCTTAAAGTACATGTTGGGAACGTAGAATTCTTCAACGTTTTCGATTTTCCTGTCGAAAGGATAGCCCAAAGGAAGGTTATCAACATAACGATCACCTGATCCAATACCGCATGTGATTCTGGCGTCGTAACTGGGGACAGCTGTTTTTTCGCCATTGTATTGACTGATGATGAAGAACAACTGCATTGGCATACCATCAACCCAACCATGAGGCAGGGATAATCTAGATGGGAATCCGCAATGAGCCTCGCTGATACCATATGGTAGCTCTTGTTTACCTTCGAATGCCATCATCGCGAACTTGTACAATTCGGTGTAAGTTGTCTGGTCATTGGTGTTGTAGTAGATGTCCTTTGAGCTACGCTTAATGACGCTCTCTCCGGCAGGCAAGTCGTGGTTGAAAATGTCAATTTCCATGAAGTTTTCGCGGTTGCTCAATAGGTCGATTTTTCGGCCATATTTATCAAATTCAGGTGCAATGTAAGTACGAACTACGACCTTCTTTGGCTCCTTAGATTGGACCTTGATGCTGTAGTTGTATGGAATGTGGTTCAAGCGCATTTGACGGGCCAACAGAGTCTTATCCCAGACGAATTTTCCGTCAACAAACACCATCTTCTCGTTCAACAGGTTGGTGATATCGAGATCGACCAAGTCGAAGTATGTCTTCAGTTCGCTTACTTCTACATCTTGAATCTTGACACCGGGGACGATGAGTTCGTTACGTGAGTATGATGGCAGTTGGTTCTTGAATTTGTAGTAAATTTCAAGAATTTTCTTGAAAACTTGGTATGTGATTGGGTCACGTAGCATGGTCTCGTAGTTCTGGAGCACATGAGGTTGGACAATAGAAGATTCTTCTCGGCCACCACTGAGGTAGACATTAGCAACGGCATACCAGTGATTGAAGAAATTCTTGTCCATGACATCAACGTTACCTTGCATTAAACTACCAATATATTCAATGGCCTTGGGGCTGCTTACGTCGATCTTAACACCATTGCTGGTTACGTATTTGCCGGTGTCAATCATGGTCATAATTCTGCGGAAAACATTCACCAAATTGGTTCCAACGTCCAAGTTTTGGTATTGCATCAATTCAAAGTAGTTCTTCCTGTAGGAGAATCGGTTTCCATTGTGAGCAATCAACTGTGGATTGTAGCCGGTCTTGACTAATCCGTACATTGAAATATCCTCAACTTCTCCCAATCCATTCGAAAGACGTTCCATGTAGTAACGAGCCAGCAGTTGTTGCACATTATAGATCCACAATTCTCCACGGCGGTCCTTGTTCAATTTGTACTCTTGTCCGTTAAGAATATCTGGATAGTCCATGTTCAAGTAGTACCAGTAAGCATTCAAACCAACATCTTCTGTGAAGTAGCTCAATTTGGATTCATCGTTGATGATTCCAATGTCACGTGTGTAGTCGACTGGTAGGTAGTAAGCCTTGATACTCTCCATAATTTCTTTGTACTTGGGGTTATTCATTAAGTCTTGGATATTATTACGGAGGAAAGTCTTTTCTTCAACATGGAACTCCTCGTCCAAACCCATCAATTTCCACCATTGCCATGTTTTCCAGTCCTTCAAGTAAAATTGTTTGGTGTTTTCGACTCGTGTGTCTTGGTCATAAATGGATTTGAGTTCCTTCTCGAGCATGATTCTCCTATTGAAGGCATCTGAATCGAATTTCTCGGCTTGGTAGACAGACTTAGCATTAAGGAACATTTGTGGGAAGATCTCGAAAATGGATGGAAGGATGTGGCCCTTCATATCTGGTCGATGGATGACGGCAAGCGTTAAGGCATAAACAAACATGCCCTCGTTAACATTCAAACGAGCCCAAGCGATGTTTTGCACTAAGGTTTCGGTGTCTTTAGCATAGTAGAAAAATTTAAAGAGTCCCAGAGCTTGACGAGCATGGTTCTTTTGCACAGCGCTGAAGAATTCTCCCTTGGGAAAAAGACCATCAGCCTTGTACATAGCGTGGAATTGGATCATGGTGTGATCGTATTTCTGAAAGGAAGAATATGTTAAGAAAAACGAAGTGGATGAAGAAATTCCTAGAACTCACCTCATACTTTGACGAATCATCGATCAGCTTTCCACCAAGTTTGATGTACTCTTCAAATTGAAGAGGGTCCTCCACGCGGTACAAGATCTCGAATAAGAACTTTTGCTTCTCTAAGTAAGCCTTGTCAACTGTAAAAGAACGAAGTTTCCATTTTTTGTATTTGATGGTTTGTTTACAAAAAAAAAGCTTACTTGTATAAGAAGGTGACTTTGTAGCGAGACTGGCGTTCAGGCCGACCACAGCCACGCAAACTAAAATTACCAGGGTTAATTTCATCGTTTTCTATACTTTTGCTGTTCCCAAGTTGTATGTCAGTTTTGTTTTCCAAATGCCAACTGATATCAATATTTAAAACAGGCTCCTTTTTATAGGAAAAAACCATCCTCATCCACACCTTATTTCTAAGGTGCGATAAGGCATATATTTATATATTTTTGCTGTCTCACTATCTTTTGCAGAATATACCAATTATTAAGTAAATTAAATAAAATGTTATGACAGTCTTATCATCATGGGGCTTGACCTTCTTTCTGCCAAGTCTCGCATCTGTTTTTTCGGTTTATAAAAAAAGTTTATTCGTTTTTAATCGGATTATTACCGTCAGTCATATGAATACCAACCAATAAGCAAGTTAATCGTTATCTTTTAAGTATTTTATTGTGAAGATTGAACTACTTTTTTTTTCGGAAAAGGTCGAAGATTAAATGAAAACAAAATGTTTATGCATACTATTTTCAGAGGTTGATAAGGTGTTAATTTCCGTTGTTGAAGGACACAATAAGACCTCTGTGAGATCTTAAAGTTTGGCCCTGAGATTCATCTATATCTTTGATTTAAACATAATTACATAAGTAAAATCGTGAAATCATTTAAAATCACATAAATCATATAAAACTTTTATAAAGCTTCGGTATCCAACTATAGAGCTTACAAAACGGGTTAAGTAGTTATTCATTCAATTTATTATGTTTTATTTTGTTCATAGACCTTTTATGGCATTTGTCAAAAAATTTCTACCGAGTCCATGTTTTTTCACGTTCTTCAGTAATTTTACTCCAAATAATCTTAAAGTTCCCAATGTAATCGTAAATCGTATATTTAAGAAGCCGTACCTATAGTGCGTCCTGAACTATGCTAAAAAAGTTGATTCAAATATTTTAAGATCAATAAATTTTCATTGAATCTGAATAATAGAACCCCAAGATATTAGTTTTTTAACTAAAGCTTGTCAACTTTCTTATGAAGACTTATTATTTTCGTTAATTGTTTGCTTTGTAAAATCTCAAACAAAAAAAATCGTTCGCTTAAAATTTACTCGTACTCATAATTTGGTTATAACGGGTGTTTTCTTTTAGAGCTATAGAAGTTTAAGTTGGCAACACTATTTTAACTGGCGGCCATTTTGTCAGTTATTTATTTTTAGGTTGGTATGGCATTTCAAGAATTGAAACCACAGGATCAACTAGCAAGGCGTAGATTCGGTGAATGGGCCCAAAATAAGATTGCCGTTGATCTCAATTTTTATAAGCGAATTTTGTTAAGCGATGAAGCTCACTTTTGGTTGAATGGATACGTCAATAAACAAAACTGCCGTATTTGGAGTGATGATAATCCTCAAGTGTATGTCGAGACACCGTTACTTCCACAAAAACTGACTGTTTGGTGTGCTTTATGGGTTGGTGGAACAATTGGTCCGTACTTCTTTAAAAACGATGCTGGCCAGAATGTTACAGTCAATGGTGACCGCTGTAGAGCCATGATTACTGACTTTTTCGTTCATCAATTGAACAACCATGATGTGCAGGAGCTGTTGTTTCAACAAGACGGCGCAACATGTAACACAGCTCGTGCCACAATTGATTTATTGAAGTAAACGTTTCACGTTAAGGATCCGTGAATTGGCTTCCAAGATCGTGCGATTAAACGCCGCTTTTTTGTGGGGATATGTGAAGTCGCTAGTCTACGCCGATAAGCCCGAAACAACTGACCACTTGGAGGACAACATTCGCCGCATTATTCCCGATATACGGCCACAAATGTTGGAAAAATTCATCGAAATTGAACCTCCAGATTAGACTACGTCCGAGCCAGCCGTGGCGGTCATATACCAGAAATCATATTTAAATTATAATGCCAGAAGATTTTCTTTCGAATAAAGTAAATTTCATGTCAATTTAAAAAAATCATCTTTGTTTTATTCCATTTCAAAGTTCTATACCTCTTAAAAAACACCATTTATGTATGTACATCAACTATAAAAATTTACTGTCGACTCTTAGTTGAGTTGTCTGGTCACACACGGTCGTATTTATAAGCGTTGTTTAACTTTAGACAGCCATCCAAGTTTTAGATAAACATGTTTAATTGTAAGATATCTAAGAGTTATCTCACTTGGATAACAGAATCGGTTGTCTAATCGGTTGTCTAAGTCTTCACCAATGTGACATTTTTTTCAATGAAACAAAGCATATTTCCAATTGTTTCAAACACTGTAAGACATTGTTTAACTAGTCAAAAACCTAATAAATAAGGCGGACAGTGTCTAATTAAGTTGAAACGCAAGATCGGTTATTGCGAAGAAATCTTGAAGATTTGGCCTTTTTTTTTAAATTGAAGTAGATTGCAATAATTTGGTGATGGTGCGAAGTAGGAAGTTTAACTATATTCAAACTATACCATCTATATAGTTCGGCGTAAATCGACATTTTTTAAATATAAAAATTTGAAAAATCTAACGCTTATAAAGAAAATAAAAAAATAACATGCATTTAAACTGAAATAAAAGTGGGTTATGGTTCTTTGTTTTTATGTTAATTTATAATTTTGTTTCGACTGGAACTGTAAGTCATTTGAGATTTCTTATACATTCCTGATATGTACATATGTACATATGTATATTGTATATAGAAAAGTTGGGCGGTTTTTTTCTTTTAACTCAGTATTTGCGAATTTGTCAGCGATTTTAAATGATTATAAAAAGTAGAAACATTTTTCGATTATTGACCAAAAATGTAAAGAAGGAAGGAGAGCTCATTAGAAAAATGTTCACAAAAAAAAATAAATACAGATTACGTTGTAACTCAATCATAAATAAACTTAACATTTCATTATAATAAAATTTGTTGACTTTCCATTAAGGAATAAAATATCAAAAAATCTGATTTAAAGAAAATCGGATATAATGAACAAATTTCCAAGTCGCTTAGAGTTCGTTATAAGTTATAACCTATATTTACTGTAGTTTCAAATAGTTTTTTAAATACCCGGACCAATGCTATATCGATTTAACTGAAAATACCACTTAAGTCAAGGTTCAGACATCCAATTCCTATATGCCTAAGTTAGGCAGCACTTAGTCAAAAAAAAATTGTGTAACAACAATACATTTGTAGATAGTAATAACAAAATCCTTCTACAAAAAGACTCCAGACAAAATTCTCAGCCTTAGTTTTATACCATCACAATATAGGAATGCTCACTAGTTTACCCATTTGATCATAACCTTCTTTAGCTGCTCTACACGAATGTATAGGGAATGCTTTACCCGGAACAATTTCTTCCTACCATTACGTCAGACAAACGGAACTTATAGTTATCTCTTATCCTCTTTTCCTCACCGCCCATACTGTGCTCAAACATTTTATTAGGACTTTAGAAAAAAAAAAATAAAGAACACCATTAAAAAATGTAGACTAAAAAATAAATTAATTTATTAATCTTTTTAGCAAGCAAAAAAAATAAAATCTTCCAAAGTCTCAAAAGTCTGCTTTCTTTCCTGGTTGGCCAGCAGGTGTCTATTTTCTTATACAGAATTATGTTATATTTTCAACGCCAACAATTAAAAATTATGTTCTATATAAAAAAAAGTTAAGTAATAATTAATTTTATTTTGATAACATTAAAGAAAGCTTTGATTAAATAGAATGCAACTAAAAATAAAAAAAACCTGCAAGAGATAGTGAGACAAAACAAGCTTATCACCATGTCTCACGGATGTAGATAAAAGTGTTCTGGTTGACTATATAAGCCCATGTATTTCAGATCTCTAGACACTTAGCATTAGCAAACGAAACTTGCATTACTTGGGTCAGTGAAAAAGAAATAATGAAATTAACTTTCGCAATTTTAGCCTGTGTGGCTGTGGTTGGCCTACATGCGGCTACCGTTACAAAGGACCCTTCCTATGTCGGTAAGTATTGGGTCTTTTTTTTTTTTTTGTTCTCAACAAGGTACAATAATTTCATCTTTTCACAGTTGACAAGGCTTATTTGGAGAAGCAAAAGTTCTTATTCGAGATCTTGTACCGCGTGGAGGACCCTCTTCAATTTGAAGAGTACATCAAACTTGGTGGAAAGCTGATCGATGATTCGTCAAAGTATGAGGTGAGTTTTACAGGAATTTCTTCATCCACTTCGTTTTCCTTAAAATATTCTTCCTTTCAGAAATACGATCACACCATGATCCAATTCAACGCATCATACAAAGTTGGTGGTCTTCTTCCCAAGGGAGAATACTTCAGTGCTGTGCAAAAGGTACATGCTCAACAGGCTCTAGGACTCTTTAAATTCTTCTACAATGCTAAAGACTACGAGACATTGGTGAAAAACATCGCTTGGGCACGTTTGAATGTTAACGAGGGCATGTTTGTTTATGCCTTAACACTTGCCGTCATCCATCGACCAGATATGAAGGGTCTTATCCTTCCATCCATTTTCGAGATCTTCCCACAAATGTACCTTAATGTTAAGTCCGTCCACCACGCAGAGAAATTCGATTCAGATGCCTTTAATAGGAAAATCATGCTCGAGAAGGAACTCAAATCCATTTATGAACAAGACACATATGCAGAAAAGTGCAACCACTTCTACATGAAGGACTGGAAAACATGGCAATGGTGGAAATTGATGGGTTTGGGCGAGGAGTTCCATGTCGAAGAAAAGACTTTCCTCCGTAACAATATCCAAGACTTAATGAACAACCCCAAGTACAAAGAAATGATGGAGAGTGTCAAGGCTTACTATCTACCAGTCGACTACACACGTGACATTGTAATCATGAACGACGATTCCCAACTGAGCTACTTCACAGAAGATGTTGGCTTAAATGCTTACTGGTACTACTTGAACATGGACTACGCAGATATTGTAAATGGAAAAGAATACAATTTGACCAAGGACCGTCGTGGGGAATTATGGATCCACAACGTCCAACAATTGTTGGCTCGATACCACATGGAACGTCTATCGAATGGAATGGGAGAAATTGGTCAGCTTCCGATGTTCAGTGTGTACAAGACCGGCTACGATCCACAGCTGATTGCTTACAATGGAAACGGATTCAGCTATAGAAAGAACTTCCAACAATTGTATTCCCAACAAACCACCGCGCTGCCCAATGAAATCCTAGGATTCCACCGCAGAATCCTGGACATAATTGACAAAGGCAAGTACGTAACCACCAATGGTGTTGAGATTGATCTTAGCAACCCCAAGTCGATTGACTTCATTGGTAGTTTAATGCAAGGTAACGTTGATGTCATGGACAAGAATTACTTCAGTCATTTGTATTCCCTTTATAATACATACTTCAGTGGTGGTGAAATTGAGGCATTCACAGTCCAGCCTCATGTGCTCCTGAACTACGAAACCATGCTACGTGACCCAATCTCATACCATCTTTTCAAGAAAATTCTTGGACTTTACAACAGATTCAAGGACCAATTGCCATCATATTCACGTAACGAACTCATCGTCCCCGATGTCAAGATTCAAGATGTAGAAGTAAGCGAACTGAAGACATACTTCGACTTGGTCGATCTCGATATCACCAACCTGTTGAACGAGAAGATGGTGTTCGTTGACGGAAAATTCGTCTGGGATAAGACTCTGTTGGCCCGTCAAATGCGCTTGAACCACATTCCATACAACTACAGCATCAAGGTCCAATCTAAGGAGCCAAAGAAGGTCGTAGTCCGTACTTACATTGCACCTAAATTTGACCAATATGGGCAAAAAATCAATCTAATGAGCAACCGTAAAAACTTCTTTAAACTTGACATTTTCAACTACGACTTGCCTGCCGGAGAGACCATCATCAAGCGTAGCTCAAAGGACATCTACTACAACATCAATGACAGGACAACTTACACCGAATTGTACAAGTTCGTAATGTTAGCTTACGAAGGTAAACAAGAACTGCCATATGAAGTCAGTGAGGCTCATTGCGGATTCCCATCCAGATTATCCCTGCCTAAGGGTTGGGTAAAGGGCATGCCCATGCAGTTATTCTTCATCATCAGTCAATACAACGGCGAAAAAACAGATGTCCCCAGTTACGACGCCAGAATCACATGCGGCATTGGGTCAGGCGATCGTTATGTTGATGACCTTCCATTGGGTTATCCTTTCGACAGGAGAATTGAAAGCATTCAAGAATTCAACGTACCCAATATGTACACGAAGGATGTTAAAATTTACCATCAAGACAAACTCGACAAGTACTACCCATTGAAGTATGAAAACTACGGAAAATTCGACTACGACTTTTAAAAAAAAACATATCTGTTTTTTTTTTGAAACATACAATGGCTTTGAATAATGTGATGTTATGACAGATTCTTTGTCTCTTAGAATAGATTTTAATTGTTTTTGTATCTTGCTTGTGTGGATTCTTTTTTGAATCATTTATTATTTTATAGATGAATGAAATAAATTGTCATGAACAGTTTTAAGAAAAACTTATGAATTTTTGTGTATTAATTTAAAAAAATCGTAAATGAACTAAAGGGTTTTGTATCTAAACAACAGTTGTTGCTGCCATAAAGCAAAAACCATGAAAAACTTATTACACAAGTTTCGCACTATGGTAACAAAATTAATGGTGATTCAATTCGAGTTTCACATACATATTGGCAGCACTGTACAGCTTTTAATAAATAAACGCACGTCGAATATGAAATTGAGCTTTTCCAAAAACTTTTGGTCTTATTTATAAACGTTGTCTAACTTTAGACAACTGTCCAACTTTGGAAAATGTGTTCAAAAACCTTGTTTATTGTTGTTGTATAGCTGCCTAACTTAGACACAAGTGTAGATTGTCTTAACAGTGAATAATGTGATATCTATTTTTATTAAATGAATCATATTTCTACCAATTTGTAGACCAAGTAGTTAGACAGTGTCTAAGGAGATAAAAAACTAATTAATACGACTGTATATTATATTATATTTGGCGGTTCTAGTTGGGGAGAAAACAATTCAATACAAACAAATACACTTATATACCTATGTATGTATACCTACAAACACTTTTCCAAAGGCGCGACTAGTCTGCACCTTGTGTTTTTGTTGCTCTCTTCTTCTGTTTGACATTATTTCTAAACAAAAGCATTTTCAAAACTTTTTAAATGGGTTTAAATTTTTTTTTTTCTTTTATAGTACATTTTATTTTATTATTTAATAAATAAAGCAAAGTATAAGCTTTTTAACTGAACGACGCGATGTTGGATCGATCGGGTTAAAAAAGCTCTTCCAACTAAAAATGAGCTAGAACCAGACTAAGAACTAAGTAAGACTGGGTTACAACTTCTCACAAACGCATGTCAATTTTTTTTGCACATTTCAAAATATTAATTCTCTTTCCCATACAAAAATTTTAAAACGTTTAGAAAGAAAAATAAGTGATTATTTTGATGTCAACATAAAGCTTAATAACTCAATTATTCTATTTAGACAAAAAGAATTGATTTTGACACAAGCTTAAAATAATTTGTATTATTTCAGTGATTGAAATACCTTACCATTGATCATTGAAATCTTAAAAATCATTTTATGTGAAAGGTTCGGCCAAAATAAAAAAATAATCAATACAATTATTAATTCAGTCATTAACGTTATATTGGCTTTAAATTAATCACTGATTTCGCTTTTTAAGTGGGTCAAAATTTCAATGATAGTTACATATATGAAGTATTAGGCGTGTTTTTTTGCAAGCCCGGTGGGAATTGCAGGAAAAAAACGACCACAGGGATAAGTGACAGCAACACAGAAACAAAATGGAGTTTTCATACAAAGTATCGATAACAAGTATATAATTTATGCCGGTAACACAGTTTTTCTGTGTGCCTAAGTTAAGCCCGGAGAATTATCTGGGTTTAGCTTAGCCCGTAGGGGATTAGTTGTTGTTGTATTTAACATGGTGATTGTTTAGCACCGACGTTGTTTTTTTCGACCAATTCCCTCTGGGCTTACAAAAAAACACGCCTATTATCGTTGAAAATTTTCAAATTCAATTTCAAATCATATTCTCATTCCCCTTACAATTTAATATTTTGAAATAACGTGAAAACCGTACGAACACACCCAATTGAAATATATTTTAAAAGCTTTAATAAAATAAGCTTTTAAATGAAAATGACATAGCTCGATGCAACAAATTTTAATTTCAATCAAAAGAAGACTTTACGAACACACCCATTTAGAAAGCTTTTAAAAAATTTGTATGAAAATTTCAAATCGATGGATAAAGACCAGAAAGAGAATGAGAAAACAAGAAAAAAGCGTTTAACGGCCAAATAAATTAAAAAAAAAAACAAACGAAATTAGCGAATCCTAGATGAAAACACTTTTTCTATATAGTTTGTGAAATTACCTCACTTTGGCTGTGATGAAAAAACCTTGTTTATTATAATGTAGATGAAATATGACAATTTTTCAAATTATAGAAAAAGTGTTCCTATCAAAAACTTATTAAATTATTTTGACAGTTCTTTTCATGTCAAATTTGAACTGGTAGTTTATCGGTTGTTTTTGTTTTGTTTTCCTATATACATATGTACATATTTCTATTTTGTACACACCGAGATATTTGAGATCGAATTTAAAAAAAAGGTAGTATCAAAATTATTCTAACCAAAATTTGCCCGAAATAACGTCAAAACTCAAGGAACAGATACAATTGGAATCCATTAAAAAAAGCTTTGAAAAATGTTCGTATTCCCATGGAAATTGTTATATATCTTTCAATTTTTAATAGTATGGCAGTACTTTTAACAGAACGTTTGGAAGGATCTTAGACTGTTTTTAATCGCTCTTTCTTCTTTGTCCTTTTTATTATTGCTCGAGACATAAGTCGAGTAAAGAGTATGGAAAGATGTTCCTTTTCATTACAAATCGCAGTGTTTAAACGCATTCCTGAAACCGAAAGGTTGCAACATCTCAGTCGTCTAAAAGCAGTCTTACTCAACACGGAATATCATACTAGCCGCGTTTTATTATCGCCAATAACCCATATGGTTCAACCCGATATAATAAAACAATAAGTATCCAAATGAAAACAATGTTATATGCTTATCTCTTTATTCCCTATGTTTATTTATTTTTCATGTAGATACTATCTTTTTTCTTAACACTTTTCCCACCAGCTAAAAAGCTTTAAAAGCTTTAAATCCATCTACCGGCCAGAGTAAAAACTAATTTCTGGATCCATAAAGTAAACCCCGAGTGAAACCTAGATCCAATGTTTTTTTTGTATTACGTGTTAAAAGATAACCAAGACCCAGACCGATAGATTATAAAACGCGGCTACTATCTTTTCGTTAGCTTTATATTATAATAGAAATCATATTTAACTTTATGTACCTAATAAGGGTATTCATGCAAGGTCGGAAACTTTCCAACACACGTTTCATGGACGCCCGTTTAACAAAATTAAAAAATTTAAGATGAAAACACTTTTTCTTCAAATAAACTTAATGCAAATGTAGAATTAATAACACTAATAGACAACAATATAAACGATAAGAACTAGTCTCTTTGGCTAAAAATAGAAAGCGAAGGGTTTTGTAGTCTATTTTTTTTCTTAGCTATCGGTTTCACTTTCACTATCAACTCAAATCCAGAAATCTATTCCATACAGTTGTTAAATAAGTTATATGATTAAGCCCAGAACTTTGTAGAAATAGATCTTTGTTTTTTCAACCAACAGATGTGTTTATTTTTAATTAATATAAATTCTAATTTTTATTAACTACATACTGAAATAAATTATTACCGTCAGAGCTTGAAAATTATTGTTTTAATCAGCGAAGTAATCGCCTTATCATTAGACGGATGATCTGGTTTATTTTTAAGTTTAAAATAAGTACGAATGCCAAGCTCGTTAATAATATACACACCTACTTTCAAAAGCGATAAATTATTTTACACCTTTCACTTTGTACAGTCTTATTTATGTGCCGGTGCCCTTTGCCAGCTCTTTATTTTTCAAAAACTATGTATATTTTGTAGCTTAAAATATAAAAAAAGGAATTTTTGTTTTTCGTATCAATTTATTTAAATGCCATTTTCGTAAATATTTTTACTTTTATATAAAATGAGAGTTCCATGATTCAACGAAAAGACCTCTTTGTATCTTACTATTTATCTATTTTTTTAATAGTTATAGTCGAATTTACCAAATTTTTCATACTTCATTGGGTAGTACTTTTCCAATTTGTCCATGTGGTAGATCCTGACCTTCTTGAAGTACATGTTTGGAACAAGGAATTCTTCGAAGTCTTCGATTTTCCTGTCCAAAGGATATCCTAATGGCATGTTGTCAATACGTCGCACTCCTGAACCAATTCCGGACAAGTATGAAGGATCGTATTTCGAATACTGTTCATGTTTGGCGTTGTAAGGACTGATCACAAAGAACATTTCCATTGGCATACCGCTGACCCAACCATGTGGCAAGACCAAACGGTCTGGGAACAAAGAGTGTGATTCAGAAATGTTCATGTTTAATTGGTGTTTGCCGTCCATGCACATCATCAAGTAGTTGTACATTTCAGAATAAGAAATTGGATCACTGGCAGTCCATTCCAAATCCTCTGAGTTACGTTTGATTAAGTTTTCACCAACAACCAAATCAACAAGGAATTCATCGAGTTGCATGTAGTTTTCACGGTTCTCACTCATAATCATCTTCCTGCCGTATTGGTCGAATTCGGGAGCAATGTAAACACGAACGACAGCCTTTTGGATCTTGTCAGAAGAAACCTTCAATTCTATGTTGTATACTTCGTGGTTAAGACGCATTTGACGGGCCATAAGAGCCTTGTCCCAAACGTATTTGCCATCTTGGAAGACCATTTTGTCGTTCAATAGAGTAGTCATGTCCATGTCCACCAAATCAAAGTAGGTCATCAGTTTGCTAACCTCTACATGATTGATTTTAACACCAGGCATAAGCACTTCCTTGCGTGTGTAAGACGGCAACTTGTTCTTGAACATGTAGAATTTGCTCACGATGATCTTGAACAATTTGTATGAAATTGGATCGCGAAGCATTGTTTCGTAGTTCATGAGTACATTTGGTGAGATAATAAAACTGTTGTAGTCTTCACCGCTGAGGTACATGGAAGCCAACATCCACCAGTGGCCCAATACGTGTTTATCCAGAACATCAACGTTTCCTTGCAACATGTTGCCGATATGCTCAATGGCTTCAGGCATGGTAAGGTCAATAACTGAACCATCCTTCAAAACAAACTTTCCGGAATCAATGATGTCATCGATCCTGTGTTCGACGTTCATGATCATTTTCAACAAATTGACATTGTGGTATGACTGTAGCTCGTAGTAGTTCTTCCTGACGGTGAATCCATTTCCGTTGTGGTAAAGCATTTGTGGGTTGTAACCAGGTTTGATGATGCCGTGCCATGACATGGTGTAAAAGTCGTCAAGACCATGAGATAGACGTTCAGCGTAGTAACGGGCCAGCAGCTGTTGAATGTTGTACATGAACCATTCACCACGACGGTCCTTGTCTAGGTTGAATTCCTTTCCGGATAGCATTTTGGAGTAATCCAAGTTCAAGTAGTAGAAGTAGGCGTTCAGGCCAATATCTTCGGTGAAGTAACTGATCTTGGAGTCCTCATTCATCATCTTGATGTCACGAGTGTAATCGACTGGCATGTACATCTTTTTCAAGTTGCCGTTAACCGCTGCCAACAAACTGTTGGTTTTCAAAGCTAAGTTTCCATCGCGGAGCATACATTTGTTTTCCATTTGCATACCTTCACCAAGACCCATAAGGTTCCACCATTGGTACACCTTCCAGTCTCTCATGTAGAATTCATTGCCAAACATCTCAGACCTATGACCCTGGTCGTAAATGGCTGCCATTTCCTTTTCAAGCATAATTTTTTTGTTGAATGCATCGTAGTCGAACTTCTCAGCGGCCATTACGTATTTGCCGTTAATGAACATACTAGGGAAGATTTCGTAGATCTGGGGCAAGACTATTCCTTGCATATCGGCACGGTGGATGACAGCCATGGTCAAGCAGTAGACGAACATTCCTTCGTTGACATTCATACGAGCCCATGCGACATTCTGGACGAATGTCTCAAAGTCCTTGGCGTAGTAGAAGAAGTTGAAGAGTCCGTGGGCTTGAAGCATGTGGATGCGTTGCATAACACTGAAGAATTCTCCCTTTGGCAAGAGCCCACCAACCTTGTAGGATTGGTAGAACTTCATCATCATTTCGTCGTATATCTGGGAAATAGTTGAAAGCTATTAAATTCTGAACTAATTATAAATTGTTGAGGATCTTCCTTACCTCATAGTGAGATTTGTCGTTGATCAATTTGCCTCCAAGTTTAATCCATTCTTCCATCAGGAGATCGTGATCAACACGAAGCAAAATCTCAAGGATAAACTTTTGCTTTTCCATCATGGACTTGTCAGCTAAAAGGACACTTCTAATATGTACACCGAGAACTTTCATTCCATTTCAGAATATTCTTACCAATTTTCCCATCAACAGATACACTGGCTGACTGAACGGCCACTATGGCCATACAGGCAACGATAAAAACGGCTAATTTCATTGTAACTTTTTCTTAGGATTAGATGCACTTCTTCGAATCCAAAAGACTACTACATCTGGCTGAACGAATATGCCGTCCTTATATACTCCCGAAATATACCATGGTATTTCTTTTTTAGTGATAAGAATTGTACTGTCGAAAATTTTGTCCTTCAAAATTTTGAACTTTTTTTGTGTTTAGAAAAATTCCACAGTTGGTTTACTATCACAAATTCGTCACCTTTAAGGCTTGCAATCTTTTGGTCAGACAATTCCCCATCAGGCAAATGTTTGTGCGATTTTTATTATCAATGTCTTATATATTTTATATTTAGTTGTTGTTTAAAAAGAAATCAAAACAAGAATATATTTAAATTGACTTGGTGAATCACTGTTTACTTGAAATATTATTTTCTTGGAGAGTTAGTACTATATGTAACATTTTGCAGCCATTTTTCTACAAATATTAATCTAATAGAGTAAATTTTTATCTCCTTAAGCAAAACAAGTTTACGATTTGAATATTGGGAATGTTTTTTTTTAATTTTGACACTGATTTAATATATTCTTAGGCATATTGTATATAAAGGATTCTTTCCGGGGGTGCCTGAATTTCAACTTTGCCATACTTCCCACGGATAGGGAATCACAACGTTGATCGTAAAAAAACTCAGAATTTTCGACCCTTTTCAGATTTTTTTTTTCAAAAAGTCATAATACTATTCACAATGAAGACCAATCTTATAAAAATCTCAATTTCTTAAAAAATATATAGGTATATATATATTTTTAGTTGAACAGTTTGGCTATTAGAGCGCGCTCCTATAACTTTCTGGAAAATCGGCAAGTATTGTGCTTGCAACCCAAGACCTACTCCTATACCTCAAAAAATGTTGTCAATCGATTGTATCTGAAGGTACGTTAAAGTCAGCATTGCACATTACTGGAATAGGGTTTTGACGTTACTTAGTAAAAAAAATGCCATAGCTTAACCATAAGTTTAAGAATTTGACCGAATTTCATATAATTCTACAATAAAACATTTTGGAAGTAAATTTTTTATATTCAAAAATTCAAACAAAAAATGCATTCAGACATTTATACATTTTGGCTATGTTATTTTGCCTCTCAAAGGCGTTAAACTTTAACACATTATGACTGCAAACAACACAGTCATCAAAGCTGTTAAAGAAAGAGGGAAAAAACCAAACAATGTTCGAATTGTTCGTGATTGAAGTTTGTTTGTGAACCAATTTTTTCGAAGTTTTTGGTATCTTCGTTTACTTAAGACAACTATAGCGCAGCGTATCTAACCTTTTGTTCTTATTTCCAAAGAATAGTTCGTCCTACTTCAATGCTAATGAACCAAAAACTAGATTTAAAATTCGAACTTGATTGAAAATTGTTGAGCAGACTTACAGACGCCAGATAAGAAAGACCAACAGCCTTTATATTGATCGACTGTTGCGTCTGTATGTATTATATTCATCGATACAAATACAGAATAAGTTACAGACACAACGTCTGTATTTGTATTTTATTTAAAAAAAAAACTCATATAATGACGCGATCTGTGAACAGTGAAATGAAATCTGTGGTACAAATTCCGCTATGTCAAAAAACTCGAATTTTCGTTTTTGCTATCAGAAACAAAAATCGTTCTTTTTACGTATTCCGAACATTTTAATGAGTTTCTCTCTTAAATATTAAATTTACCGTGGGAATTTATTCGTTTTACATCAGTAATACTGAGGTTAATTCTTGAAAAGCACTAACATATCGCAAATATTTCTATAGTTCTAACAAGGTGTTAACTGGTTAATGGTTTGGAATAGAAAACAAAGCGGCAACTTAAAGCCTAAACAGGACGGGTTGATATTTAAGAATTTAATCATTCTAGAAAATATTTTATATTTTATGAGAAATACGGCAGTTCAACCAATGTTGCCAATTTTATTTGTGATACTTTCGACATTATGGTTATATTTCTATTTTTGGGATATTCAATTTTGGGATTTTCGATTAAAGATAATCGGAGTTTCTGATCAGATATCAAGTCATCTCTAAGAGCATTTTTATACCGATCATACCTGTTCTAGAACTTCATTACCTTTCCAAGCCATCAAAACTCGAAAAGCAAATGAGTTTGAACTGGTTACCTATTGCTGTCAATATAAAATGAAAATACAATACAAAGTGAAAATGCCTCTCAGTGCGCGTTAATTATAAATAAAAAAAAACAAACAATATTCATAATATATAAATATTTTTATAAAATGTTAAAATAATAATATATGGCCTGGCCATATGTTATCACCCGCATTATAATTTAAACAGTTGTTTTTTCATTTTAAATTAACGATTGTCTCAATTTTGACCCATCGGGTTATCGTAGGTATATTGCTTATTTATTTCAATGCATTTAAGATTTAAAAATACAAAACAAAAGCCATACCACCAAGACCAAAAACCAAATCTTAATATAAAACAACCTTTCAACCTGGCGATATGCATTTCGAATGCATACAAACGATATAAATATTGCCACTTTGTCACACACTCAAAAAACAAAGCCTATTTCTAAACAAGAATGTGTTATCAATGCCTTTGATAATAAACAGGTAACTTCTTCTACTTTAGCAGACCTATAAAAGCTTCTCAAAATCATTTCGAAAGGCAGTGTAGTCTACTCTCTTTGAGACTTGGAAATTTAACATTGGACGGAGGTAGAAGAAGCAAAAGTAGTATAATGAAATTTATAATAGTAGTTCTGACCTGTATGGCGGCAGTGGGTGTTTATTCGACACCTATCGTGAAGGATGTGAAAATTGGTAAGTTTTGACTATTTCTTTTTTTTTTTAATTTAAAAAGCAGATATCCTTATTAAATGGATCCAAAATTTTCAGCTGATAAAGCATTGTTGGAAAAGCAAAGGTTCTTCTTTGATATGCTGCGTCATATTGGTGAACCCTTGGTGTCCGATGAATGGATAAAGCATGGTGAAAAGCTGATTGTCGATGAATCACACTATTCGGTAAGTTAATTCTTATAAGTAACTTTTGTTATTTGAAGTTCAGTTCTAAAATACAAAAATAAAAACTAGATGTATGATGATTTGATGAAAATGTTCCACGAAAACTACTTAATGGGTGGACTTTTGCATAAAGATGATTTCTTCAGTGTCGTGAATGGGCATCACATCAAACAAGCAACAGGACTCTTCCATTTCTTCTTGTATGCCAAGGATTGGGAAACTTTAATTGATAATGTTGTCTGGGCTCGTATCAATTGCAACCAGGGAATGTTTGTTTTTGCTTTGAATATGGCTGTAATTCACCGAGCAGACATGGCTGGAATTATGCTACCATTGATCTATGAAATCTTCCCACAAATGTTTTTCAATAGCAAACTTGTATTGGAAGCTGAGAAATTCGACTGGGAACAATGGAACAAGCAGATCATGTACGAAAAACAATGGCTATCCATCTACGAGAAGAAACATGCCAAAAACATGCATGACAAACAATATCACATGAATGATTGGAAGACGTGGCAATGGTGGAAATTGATGGGCCTTGACCAAACTTGGCATTTGGAAGAGAAATGCATTCTCCGTGAAGACATTGAAGACTTGAAGAACGAATCGAAACAGCCTTGGAATGAAATGAAGATGGTGTGGATGCCAGTTGACTACAGTCGTGACATTGAGATCTTGAATGAAGAATCCAAATTGGCCTACCTGACTGAGGATTTGGGTTGGAACGCATACTGGTACTACTTGAACATGGACTATTCGATGGTTTTGGATAGCAAACAGATCCCTCTAAACAAAGATCGTCGTGGAGAATGGTGGTTGTTCAATGTTCAACAAATCCTGGCCCGTTACTATATGGAACGTTTGTCACATGGAATGGGAGAAATAAGTGAGCTGTCATGGCATGGTCATATTAAAACGGGCTACGATCCTGAATTGATTGCTTACAACGGCATTGGCTTCTCCATGCGCAAGAACTACTGGGAAATTGAATCTTATATGAATAAGGAGCTGCTAGAAAAAATCATGAACCTTGAACGTCATATCATGGATGTCATCGAATATGGAAAATTCAAGAGCATGGATGGGGAAATGATTGATTTGTGGAAACCCGAGTCAATTGAAATTGTTGGAAACATTTTGCAAGGAAACATGGACATGGTTGATCGTAGTTACTTCGGTCATTGGTTGAAACTTGCCAGTGTTTATCTTGCTGGTGAGAAATATGAAGCTATGACTGTGATGCCAAATGTCCTGTTGAATTTCGAAACCATGATGCGTGATCCACTTTACTACCAGCTTTTGAAGAAAACCATGGTTATGCTAAAGAGCTTCAAGAAATTGATTCCATCATACAAACATGACGAGCTTTTGTTGCCAGGAGTCACCATCCAGGATGTAAGTGTTGACAAACTGATGACCTATTTCGACTTGGTAGATTTCGATGTCACCAATCTACTGAACCACAACCTGGTTCACGAGAATGGCAAAATGGTTTGGAACAAGACTCTTTTAGCCCGTCAAATGCGTCTGAACCACAAGCCATATACCGTTGAGATGAAGGTTAAGTCTGAACAAGCCCAAAAAGTTGTCATCCGTACCTTCTTGGCACCTAAATTCGATGAATTCGGCCGCATGATCGACTTAATGAAACACCCTGAGAACATCTTAGAAATCGACGCCTTTATCCAAGATTTGGTTTCCGGAGAGAACATTATCAAACGATCATCCAAAAACTACCAATGGACCAGCAAAGATCGCACCACATTTGCCGAACTCTACAAAATGGTTATGATGGCCGACGAAGACAAAAACGTACTTCGTTTGGACGTTGCCCAACCTCACTGTGCTTTCCCTGCTCGCTTGGTCTTGCCACGTGGTTGGGTCAAGGGTATGCCAATGAAGATTATCGTCATGATCAGCCCACACAAGATGGACCAAGAAAAACACATGTCTTACAACCGCAGCTACTTGTGCGGCATTGGATCAGGAGCTCGTTTCGTTGACAATATGCCATTCGGTTATCCATTCAATAGGAAGATCGAAAGCTCGAAAGACATGCATGTACCCAATATGTTCTGGCAAGATGTAAAGATCTATCACTTGGACAAATTTGAAAAATACGAAACCAAGTACGAAAACTTTGGATCTTTCGATTACCAATTGGCCTAGAGTTTGTTGTATAGTAAAAGAAATAATTAAGTTAACGCATAGAATTAATATAATGGGCAATTGATGTTTTTGGTCATTTGGCTCGTCGAAGATAATAGCTTTCATAGATTCTCGTTTCTTAATAAAAAACAACTGTCATACATTGTGTGCAGTTAACGAAAATATTTGGCTTTTTTATTATCGTTATGAATTTATTTTTTCTTTTGTACTGTAATTTTCGATTATTATAGTATTGAGCGAATTTAACATGATAAAGGTATACATATGTGTACAAATTTTTCACTAATACTATTGGTAAGTACTATGTATGTATTATAGTAAGATTGTTTAAAACTTTCCTTTTTGGCCTTTCTTCAAAATGAGCGGAGAACATGATATTTAAAAATCGAGTCTTACTTCATAGGCAATAAAAATCATCATCGCATTAAGGTCCAGTCTTGGCTTTGTTCAACAAAAGATTCTTTATATGTACCTAGTACCTATCCTCCCCCATAAACGTTATTCTTTTCATCGTAAGGAAGATATTATGCCGGTTAAAACGTCTACATATCTGCAGCTCTAAACCTTTAATAATCGATTGTAAAACATTTTAATGCCAGCAAAAATTATTATGAAATATGAATATGGTAGCTAAGCTATGGCGCTATGATTTATGTAAAAATTGAAGCCCACAAAAGAATAAAATAGAAATAAAATTTTAGTGTCGTAATTTGAGTTCCTAATCATGGAAATTGATATTCAGCCGATTTTGGTTGATTAAGACCAATAAGTTACAACCTTTGAAAGTCATGGTGTAGATTTAACCCGGTGAACAAACTGGCCTTTAGCTTTCTTACGAGTACAACGCGACGCGACATGGTCAAATTATTGGGTGAAATTTAAAACATTGAAAATTGAGAAGTTAAACTTGAAATCGTTCAATTAAAAATTTTTGTAGCATCCACAGGCAATATAATTGAATTAATTAATGATTTAAGCTATTGTTAGTAAGAAATCCCTAACAATTAAAAGCAAGACTCAACACAAAATGACTTTGACTTGTTGAATTCGCATTAAACTACGAAGATGTGTGAAAAATTAATGAATGAAAGAAACATAAGTTTAATGGCACGTTCAATATTTTGGCAGCAAAATTGAGAAATTTTGCTATAGAATCCTCTATATGTAAATAGCATTGCTAATGTCCTTATTTTCCTAAACTTGCCTAATAATAGCTATAAAAAATAATGATGATAGATAAAAAACAGGAATTTCCAGACTCTGGACGAGTTGGCATCGTTTCTTTATATTACGGCAAGTTATTGATTAGTATACACCAAAAATAACGGTGATTAATGGAAATCTTATTTTTTGAAAACATGCTCACAACTTTACAACAATTTTCTTAAATTTTTGTACATAAAGGCCACCTTTCTGTAAAAAAAATTCAGATAAATATTTATAAATGGTACCCACCTTCCATGCAACTATTTCCTTTTTTGTTTTTGGATTTTCGATTTTCTGAAATCGGTTCATCTAATTTGATCATTTTTTTTTATAAAGATTATTTTAAAAAGTCCTAAACGTTTTGTATATACCAAATTACCACTTTTGGATTTAAAAAAATGTCTCAAAATGGCCGATTTTTATTAAATTTGAAAACCAGCTGATTTAAAACATTATCTGAAGAAAGATTATTTGTATCAGCTAAAATTACGGTACCTACCGTACAAATGTTAAAAACTGTCAAGGAAAACTCATTTCTCTCGAAAACGACTCCTTCGATTTTGATTAAAATTTTTTTTTAGCTAATATTAGTTCGATCTTATCGGTTGGAAGCTTCCTAGAGATTTTATATGAACCAGAGATCTATTGAAAATCTCTCTACGAACTTTGGATCGTCTCAAAGTGTATAAAATAAATGCTGTGTCCGTGAATGTACTTTTTGCATATTAAAATTTTATTCAATCCAGACAGGCCATATTTCCATATTTCGGATCTCAGTGTTTCTAATGTTATTTTTCAATAAAAAAATAAATAAATAAATACCCAAAGTGTAGCTTTTTTATCAAGTTCAATTTTCAACAATAATTAAGTTTTAACAAAAACAATAAGTTGTCAAATGCAACAAAACGTCAAATTTCTCTAAACTGCAATCATTATTAACAGTATAAGTAGGTACATAATAAATTGATTCAAAAAAGTTGAAATTGGAAAGATGTCTTATAAATAGAAACTTAACTTAATAACAACACTACTCTTGTTGTTTTTCTTTTTATTCGCCTTTTGACACTTTGTGATAACAATCCTGCACTAACGACTAACGCATTCTAATTCCAGTTCTAAAGTAAACAAACTGGAATATGCCGAATCGTATCAGCAGCGAAGAGATAGATGCGATTGCTTTGACGTTATTTCATACTGCATAGACTGCTTTTAAACGATGCAATTACACCTTGCGATTTTTAAGCCCGAAGGCGTAGAATATTCAGCAGAGTAAAGATAGAAGTGGAGAGATGTTTTGTTTTCATTAAACATCACGGTGTTTAAAAGCGTCTTTGCAAACTTGGGATTTTTAATGAAAAGGAACATCTCTCCACACTCATTACTTCACTTATGTCTCAAACAATAAGAGAAAGCGCAAAAAAGAAATAGCGATAACTCCGCAATTTTTTCAACCTCCAGCAATTTTGTCTATCCCGGCCACCACATATGGCCCCCTCCAATGGGCTTAAAAATCGCAATGTTAATTTGCTTCGTTTAAAAGTAGTCAAAGCATTAAAACCGAACTTAAAAAAAATTCCGATTAAATATAAGCATATGTGGAAACTTAACTTCAGATCCCTTAAAAAAAAAAAAAAAACAATGCGATCTGATAACCAAAGATGATCATATTCATATAACAACTATTATGTATGTACAGATTATTATTTATGTGCAAAAATTTAATAATATTAAGGGCCAGTTTGTTCATCTTTAATAAACGATTATTGCAAGAGATAAATCATCAAATGTATAAACGTAACCAAAATGTTCATCAAGAAATCCATAATTTGAGTTGTTAATCTGAGAAATTTCCAATCAGCCGATTTTGATTGATTATGCGTCATATTTTATTACAACCTGTAAAAGTCATCTAGAACAGATTTGATCCACGGTGAACAAACTGTCCCTTAGTCAAAAGCAATGTTTGGATATATTTGGTAAGTTAAGAAGAGGAACAACTACTTACAACAACTGAGTAACGATTTATCGAAGATAAAACAAAGAATTAAAAATGTTAAAAATGGAATTATGAAATTTTTAAAATTTTTTGGGAAAAAAAATTGTATAACAATAAGACATTAACAATGAGGCAAACTTAAAAAAAATTTAGACTTAAAGTATGAAAAATTCAGTGTCATATTCTTTTTCAGCGGATGAAAATAAGTCCAGAAATCACTTTGTATAGATTTTTCTTCTAAACTATCAGAGTTAACTACTATATTGGTTGCGCTATTATTATATAACGTTTCTATACCGACCACTTAACCAAGATTTAATTAAATTTACCCTTAATCTTCATATATCGGAGACTTACCATACCAATTAATCTTGTTAAATATTCAAAGGACTATCAGATGTTAAACAAATTGAACTAAACTACATTAGGTATATCGGGCTGAACGCATTCATTGGAAAATCGATTTTTGTTGCTTCTTTTCATCTATCATGAAACTGTTGGTCTCATTTTAACTTAATACAACAAAATGAAACACCTTTTGCATTTTGAAAGGTACTGCCAAAGTTAATCTTACTTTTGATTCTTTTTGTGCGATTTATATGCGGAAACATAGCTTTACATCTTTTTCTTCAAAGAAACTCGAAATAATTACAAACATATCTTCATATTCCTTTAAGAGCATATATTTTAATTTCTCGTCAAAACATAGAAGTTAATATAAATATTTAAATCGAGGATTAGGCTACATTTGGCTAATTAAATCAAAAGGTGTGATATATGAAACATTGTTTATATGAAGATGAAATCAGTTTGATTTTTGGTATTTTTAATAACAAATTTAATGGGAAAATGCTAAAATTTGAAAAAAAAAAAAAAATGTCCTGCAAGGTTATTGTGTTCAAACCTTCTTTATAAAAAAGTCTTGGCTAAGCTAAATGGGAAGATAATAACAGTAAAGAATTATGTTTACTATTTGAACTCCATAAAGGTTCCCAAAACTGCTTAACTTATTGATATAATGAAGATATTGAACGCATTTCATAATCCAGCCCAAAATGCCTAAATTAGAACTGTCTTATATTTTATAGCGCCATAAATAGGACGTAAAATAACACGTCATCATGTCTTTATTTTTATAACCATGGCACAATTAGTGCATGAATTTTTTTTTAAATAAAATATTTTAAGCTTTAACCTCAGGTAAGCTCACCTTTCATATCTGTATGTGTACTTAAATTTTTTATTTGAACGAAAATATAGAAATTACTATTCTATAGCTTAGAAAAATTATAGAAAAAAAAATGATAAGAAGTTTAAAAGTAATCTCTAATGCAAATGCTTGCAAAACAAGACAATTAAAGGTCATGCATGCAATATGAATAAATAAGTGATAACATTTCTTTCATCAAAAATGATAAAGTTTATCACTGTCAAACTTAGACGCACAAAAGAAATTGCAATGAATAGACAGTTCCATAGCTATAAAAAGCCCAAGTTTCCATTGAAACAGACAGAGTAGTCTTTGGGATTCCGAAGAAGTGCATCTAAGAAGAAAGTTATAATGAAATTAGCCGTTTTTATCATAGCCTGTATGGCCATAGTGGCCGTTCAGTCAGCCAGTGTATCTGTTGATGGGAAAATTGGTAAGAATATTCTGAAATGGAATGAAAGTTCTCGGTGTACATATTAGAAGTGTCCTTTTAGCTGACAAGTCCATGATGGAAAAGCAAAAGTTTATCCTTGAGATTTTGCTTCGTGTTGATCACGATCTCCTGATGGAAGAATGGATTAAACTTGGAGGCAAATTGATCAACGACAAATCTCACTATGAGGTAAGGAAGATCCTCAACAATTTATAATTAGTTCAGAATTTAATAGCTTCCAACTATTTCCCAGATATACGACGAAATGATGATGAAGTTCTACCAATCCTACAAGGTTGGTGGGCTCTTGCCAAAGGGAGAATTCTTCAGTGTTATGCAACGCATCCACATGCTTCAAGCCCACGGACTCTTCAACTTCTTCTACTACGCCAAGGACTTTGAGACATTCGTCCAGAATGTCGCATGGGCTCGTATGAATGTCAACGAAGGAATGTTCGTCTACTGCTTGACCATGGCTGTCATCCACCGTGCCGATATGCAAGGAATAGTCTTGCCCCAGATCTACGAAATCTTCCCTAGTATGTTCATTAACGGCAAATACGTAATGGCCGCTGAGAAGTTCGACTACGATGCATTCAACAAAAAAATTATGCTTGAAAAGGAAATGGCAGCCATTTACGACCAGGGTCATGGGTCTGAGATGTTTGGCAATGAATTCTACATGAGAGACTGGAAGGTGTACCAATGGTGGAACCTTATGGGTCTTGGTGAAGGTATGCAAATGGAAAACAAATGTATGCTCCGCGATGGAAACTTAGCTTTGAAAACCAACAGTTTGTTGGCAGCGGTTAACGGCAACTTGAAAAAGATGTACATGCCAGTCGATTACACTCGTGACATCAAGATGATGAATGAGGACTCCAAGATCAGTTACTTCACCGAAGATATTGGCCTGAACGCCTACTTCTACTACTTGAACTTGGATTACTCCAAAATGCTATCCGGCAAGGAATTCAACCTAGACAAGGACCGTCGTGGTGAATGGTTCATGTACAACATTCAACAGCTGCTGGCCCGTTACTACGCTGAACGTCTATCTCATGGTCTTGACGACTTTTACACCATGTCATGGCACGGCATCATCAAACCTGGTTACAACCCACAAATGCTTTACCACAACGGAAATGGATTCACCGTCAGGAAGAACTACTACGAGCTACAGTCATACCACAATGTCAATTTGTTGAAAATGATCATGAACGTCGAACGCAGGATCGATGACATCATTGATTCCGGAAAGTTTGTGTTGAAGGATGGTTCAGTTATTGACCTTACCATGCCTGAAGCCATTGAGCATATCGGCAACATGTTGCAAGGAAACGTTGATGTTCTGGATAAACACGTCTTGGGCCACTGGTGGATGTTGGCTTCCATGTACCTCAGCGGTGAAGACTACAACAGTTTTATTATCTCACCAAATGTACTCATGAACTACGAAACAATGCTTCGCGATCCAATTTCATACAAATTGTTCAAGATCATCGTGAGCAAATTCTACATGTTCAAGAACAAGTTGCCGTCTTACACACGCAAGGAAATGCTTATGCCTGGTGTTAAAATCAATAATGTTGAGGTTAGCAAACTGATGACCTACTTTGATTTGGTGGACATGGACATGACTACTCTGTTGAACGACAAAATGGTCTTCCAAGATGGCAAATACGTTTGGGACAAGGCTCTTATGGCCCGTCAAATGCGTCTTAACCACGAAGTATACAACATAGAATTGAAGGTTTCTTCTGACAAGATCCAAAAGGCTGTCGTTCGTGTTTACATTGCTCCCGAATTTGACCAATATGGCAGGAAGATGATTATGAGTGAGAACCGTGAAAACTACATGCAACTCGATGAATTCCTTGTTGATTTGGTTGTTGGTGAAAACTTAATCAAACGTAACTCAGATGATTTGGAATGGACTGCCAGTGATCCACTTTCTTATTCTGAAATGTACAACTACTTGATGATGTGCATGGACGGCAAACACCAATTAAACATGAACATTTCTGAATCACACTCTTTGTTCCCAGACCGTTTGGTCTTGCCACGTGGTTGGGTCAATGGTATGCCAATGGAAATGTTCTTTGTGATCAGTCCTTACAACGCCCAACATGAACAGTATTCTAAATACGATCCTTCATACTTGTCCGGAATTGGTTCAGGAGTGCGACGCATTGACAACATGCCATTAGGATATCCTTTGGACAGGAAAATCGAAGACTTCGATGAATTCTTTGTTCCCAACATGTATCTTAAGATGGTCAAGATCTACCACATGGACAAATTGGAGAAGTACTACCCAATGAAGCATGAAAACTTTGGTAAATTCGACTATAACTATTAGATTAATATAGGTTAAAGGAATAACTTTGTGGAAAAGAGAGGTTTTACTTTGCTGAATATTGGATCTTTGTTACTGATGTTTAAGAAGAATGTATTTCAATAAATTGTTACGAACAATTAAGGAAATGTGTTTGATGTATTTTTAAAAAGTCAAGTTTATGTAGTAATCGTCTTCATCATCTTTTTTGTTTTGTGAAGTTTACAACTTAAACTACGATTCAGTATAGAATCGATTGAAACGTTCATCCTTTTTTTTTAAACGAATAATAAGTTTAATAATTTTTTAATTATTTTTTGGTTTAAAAGAATAATTAAGATTTATGTTTGCATTTTCATAAAACATCTATGACTCGAATATGAACATAAACGGGATAAAGTGATGTATTATTGTTTAGATAGCCGTAATTATCTTTAAATGCTCCCCTAACACCATTTAATGCTTTCAGAATTTCATCTTATGTAAAATGAAATACATACATACAATGTACTGCATCGATGTCAATGGAAAATATTTTGAAGCATCTTCTCCCTCCAATTCTTCTAAATCTTCAGTAAAAAAAATAGCCCGTTATTCAAAATATGTAGGCATACCTTCATACATTCATTATGCGTTACCTGAACAAAACATAGCCTCTACCACCCACAACTGACCCATTTCATGTTGTATCCAGCGATTGCCTATATATTTATGCTTCGAAATACGAGGTAGCTTTATAGTCAAAAATATAGCAAAACCTATATAATCAAACAAAAGGATAGGTATAGGTATTGGTATAGTGTGTTGGTCATACAAGTTATATGTTCAATGTACATATGTATGAAATGCATTTACAAAATTATGTGTATATTTGCGCGTCATTCTCTTCACTAAAAAAAAAGTTTATCTACATAATGTACTCTACATCGCGATAGCACATTTTTCTGGAGTTTCTGGAGCCAACAATGCAAAGAATCAAAAAATGTTAAAACATTGATTTTTCGTCTTCTCTATAGGTGTATGTATGTATATCCCAGCAAAAGAAAAATTTGGATTGGTCTAATGTGTAAAGGGTTGAAATGAAAACCGTTTTTTATCAAGCCAACAACCAGAGCTACCAGTGTTGGTATAAAAAAAACTTCTCATTTGTATCGCATTGAGTTTTGTGAAGTAGGACCCACTTTGACTTCTTTTAGACGACTGCGATTTTAAGGTTCGATTCTCTTTTGCTTTCCTTTCAGTTGCAAGAATGTTTTTTAACACCGTGATTTTTAATAGATGTTAACTTTGTTAGATGGAAAAGAAAAATATATCCACACTTCTTACTCCACTTATTTCTCAAAAAATAATAAAGAGCATTGTTGCTGCGCCGCAGGAATCTCCCAAATAACAAATATCGAGTCGATTCAAGAAATAAAATCCAACAATTCTTGATCATGAAATTCGATTTTATTTTCTAAAAATTCACAAAATTGACTTATAAAATATAAAATTTAATGTATAAATTATAATGCAACTTACAATTGGTATAATTTTAAGAAACGATGAGCAACGAAATTGAAATTTACAAAATAAATTTAATACTTGGATCAACCTCCGCCAATAAGGAATCAAAAAGACAAAAAGAAAATGCGGAGATCCTTTTACTTTTTTTTAGGTTAATTTGATGTCAATATATGAACTCTTTTAATAAAAAGAGACGAAAGTATTATTGAATAAATAAGAGATAGGTATAGGTTTAAAAGTTTGAGAAGTTGCCACTTTAACCAAAAGGTGCTATTTAGACGAGGTATTGAAGAGGCTTGATGACAAGCACAAAGAAGAATCAGCGATAACTCTGCAATTTTTTCCAACTTCGGCAATTTTGTTTACCCCGACCCCCACATATGTACAAACGTGTTCCGCCTATACGTGCTTAAAAATCGCAAGAGGTAATTGCATCTTTTGAAAGCAGTCTTTAGGAAACGACAGAAAATGTCGAGGATTTTTTTCTTCGAATAAAAGGTAGTTATAAGAAAAAATTAAAAAAAAAAAACTTCAACAAATCCCCAGCAACTTGTTGCATCATGTGAAAGGGGCTAACATTGAATTTGTGAATATTCTATATTTTGACAGCTTTATCAGCTAATTCGAAACCGCAGCGAATGAGTGAGTTGATTCGCACTTTTCGCTAAAATCGATTTATGTATGTAGATAGCTTTTAAAAGCTATAGTGAGTGAAATCAAATGTCAATATTGAATAATTAGCCAGTTTAGTTTTCTTAGGCTCACTCAGAAACCTGAACGTAATTCGTCAGTAAGATTCCTCAGGTTTTCTGCTAACAAGCTGAGACTGAGACTGATTTTTTTTTTGATTCGCTTGCTCAATTATTTTTTGTCGCAGTTGTGAGTTGATCAAATAATAAAAAAAAAAGATGAAGAGTGCTTTTGACTTTTAGCGAAGAAATCTTGTTGAGGTTTCTCCTTCTCCTCAATAAAGCTGAAAAGTTTGTTAAGTGAGATCTCAGAAACGCGATATGCAAAGTCTTTTGCTTAAATTGAATGAAAACTTGTAATAAATGAAATGAAATAAAATAAAATACAGAAATACTTTTCAAACAAAGAAAAGAGAGGGTTCCAATTTGCGTTTCATATTTTTTAAGGTCAGCAAAATCATACCCGTGGTTTTATGATATTTTGAAGCTTTATTCAAAATTACTCATTTCACTTTAATACCTAAATCAATTTTGCGAATAAAGTGAGATGTGTCAGCAAGTAAGACGAGTCATCTCACTTCACTTGTTAATCTTGGAGCCAGTTTCAGCTCCCTTTTCATTGTGTTTAGGTAGTTAAATGACTTAGTTGATATTATGTATGTATAGGTGGTCATTTTCTAAACTCCTTTTTTACTAAAATGAGTCTGGGAATCTTTTGGATCATTGAAAATAAAATTCCTATCTAAAACCAATGAGTTATCAAAATAAAAGTTTATTGAAAATTATTATTCAACTTTAAATGTTTAATGTCATAGAATTCGATTAAAATTACTTTTAACTTAGCAACAGTTTAAAAATTTATGATATTTTTCAAGTAAAGTTAATTGTTTTTTTTTTGTCTGTTAATTACTAATATATTTATATTTATTACTTAACTTTATCTATGCAAATAACAACACTGCCAAACCCTTCAATTTAGTTAAAATTCCATTTTTCAATTACACCCTTAACCATGCCCCAAATGCATCACATCATACTCGTCACCATTCACCATCACTGCCGTCAGTGGCGTCCATGCTGGCCGTGCCGGATTCAACTCTCTACAACTTCGTCATTATACGCCAGTTTGTAACTTTGCCCTTTTTCGACTTCAGTTTCCCTTTCTACTACTGTCTGGCTTGAGTACACTTTTTTTTCAGCTTCCTTTCTTCCCCTGGACATGCCGCCACGCCATCACTCTCTTTGGTTTAAACTTTACACTGTTTCCAATGCTGTTTGTTCTTGTATGCATTTACACATACCCAGTTCATGGAAAAGCATGAGAAATAAAGGTGGTGAAAAGCCGCAACAACAGCAAAGAAAACGGGGAGTGCTTGCAATAGAGTCAGAACAGAATACTGGAAGAGCCAGTATACACTTATACAGTAGTATAGGATCAATGACCTGAATTTCAGTGAGACAGTTTTCAATCGATAAATTTGTTCTATGTGCGCACAGTATACATGCATTGCACATGAAGTGCACTTCTGTGTTGCGTTCCCTATTCTCGAATATGATGTCATGGGATGAGAGGAATATTAATTCGTTTATATAGAATAGAAATTTCTATGTAGGTACCTAGGTCCTATCTACTAGTAGGTAACTTCACACAAAAGTGGATTTGGCTCATTGCAGCAAAAGTAGTTTGCTGTAGGGATAGTTTCAATATGGTGTTCTCTGACTAAAATATGTATATTTGGAGCCGGGTTGTGTTCACGTTGATTTTATTTGTGAAGAAATTTCGTTGTACCTAGTTTCCAGAATATTCCTTTTTGGCTGTCCGATGCATAGAAAAGGATATAAAAATATAATGCTAGAGGGTAGACTTTTTTCCTGGATGCGATACCTATGTTCCTAACCAACGAAAAAGTAAGATAGAAAGATATTGGTTGGTAACAATGTGGGCAAAAGGGTTTTTGTGTTTTTTGTTTGCTTTCGTTGATTTTTCGCTATAATGGGTGTGGTTGAAGACAATAAATTTTTTAATTCTAGTTTTGGAAAATTACCTATGTATGTATAAATATTCCATAAAAAGAAATTCCTTATGCCAAAAGTCTCATGTCTTAAAAAAAAAAAAAAAATAAAATAAAAATTATACGAGCTGATTCCACCATAATAGGTTTGTTTGATTTTAGATCTGGGCGAATAGGTCCTGACCACAAGATGCTTTAACACGGGAGTCAAGGCTCTGATTACTATATTATAGTAACATAACAACCTATTTTTACATTAAACTTCAAATATAACAACAATCTTATGAAAGGAAAAAAAAATTCAAACGCATTTTAATTTACACATTTTGACTTTAGAAATCGAGGTTCAACTTTCAAGCTAATTTAATTTGGTATCCATATACATAAACATACATACATATATTTATTCCGAACAGTCATTTTCCACTAACGACCTTGTAAATATTGTAAACCACATAAATACTTCAGTCATTACGTAGTTAATTCATGGATTGCTATGTGGGGCTCTCCGAAAAGTAATGCTTACGAGGCAGTCTGGGAAAGGTTTTTAACTAATTCTAACCTCATAATTCTAAATAATGGCCCCCCTACGCATTTCTCAACGAACAATTTAAATTACAAACTGTGCGTTGTGCCTACGTTCTGTTCCGTAACTCTCTCATCGATAAAATCATTCGAGAAACGATGAAAATTGAAACAAATCGTATGAGTTTTGTTTCATTTTTCATCGTTTCTCGACAAATTTTATCAATGCGAGAGTTACAGAATGTAGGAAATGCTCTCCCGAAATATATCCAAAGAATTCTTGGAAAGTTCTAGATGATCATTATAAGAAAGTGATCACTTCCCCGTCATCTCAACCATAGCTTCTCACCTAGTCTTTCTTTGAATCTCGATTCACCCCCAAATTTAAAACTTACCTTGCTAACTTCCCTTGCTTGCAAAATCAAATATTAAATAACTTATGTAAAAAACTTTATCCCAACACTAACCAAGAGGCTGCTCGTCATTAATAAAGCCTTCATCTCGACAAGCCAAGCAGAGTGAAAATTATGTTCGGATCCTTAAAAATAAATCCAGATAGAGAGCAGGACCTAAAGTTGTTGTTGTATTACGTGATAAAAGCTGATCCCGATCCAGATCTGTATAGATAATAAAACGCGGCTTTTGTTTTCATGAAAAAATTTGTATCATTCGATGACTCAGATAATTTGACATTTTAATAAAAACTATCGATAGCAAAATTATAATTAATGCCGGTAATACAGATTTATCTGGACTTAATCTAAGTGCCGAAAATTATCTGGACTTAGGCAAGTTCATATGGACTTAGGTTGTTGTTGTAAAGGGTGTTTTTTTTAGAGGTATAGAACTTTAAGTTGGCAACACTATTTTAACTAGCGGCCATTTTGTCAGCTGTCAATTGATTTATTTTTAGTTTGGTTTGGCATTTCAATATGAATAGACTGACGCCTGAACAACGCTTCCAAATTGTGCAAAACAAGATTGCCTTTGATCCCAATTTTCATGAGCGAATTTTTTTTCAGCGATGAAGCTCACTTTTGGTTGAATAGATACGTCAATAAACAAAACTGCCGTATTTGGAGTGATGATAATCCTCAAGTGTATGTTGAAAAAACTGACTGTTTGGTGTGCTTTATGATTGATGGTTGATGGGATAATTGGTCCGTACTTCTTTAAAAACGATGCTGGCCAAAACGTTACAGTCAATGGTGACCGCTATACAGCCATGATTACTGACTTTTTCGTTCATCAATTGAACAACAATGATGTGCAAGAGCTGTGGTTTCAACAAGATGGTGCAACATGTCACACAGCTCGTGCCAGAATTTATTTATTGAAAGAAACGTTTGGTAACCGCATAGTTTCACGTTATGGACCCGTGAATTGGCCTCCAAGATCGTGTGATTTAACGCCGCCTCTTGACTATTTTCTGTGGGGATGTGTGAAGCTAATAAGCCCGAAACGATTGACCACTTAGAGGACATCATTCGCCGCCTTATTGCCGATATACAACCACAAATGTTAGAAAAAGTCATCGAAAATTCGACCTCCAGATTAGACTATGCCCGAGCCAGCCGTGGGGGTCATATGCCAGAAATCATCCTTGATCTTACTACTTTTAAAATCTCAGGAGCCTCAACAGCTCTAACTAGTATTAGCATGTAAGTTTTTAATTTATTGTTTATAAATTTTTATAATATGCCCGGAGTCTTAGTTACGCATTAAAAGATCAATTTGTTTTATGAATCATTTCACCTCAGCAAGAACTTCTGGAAATCGTGAGTTTTTGGAACTGCAGCAGAGCGCATAATTAAACTTGCTGCACAAAAGCATTCTTTCCCCATGATTTGGAAACAATTTCATTCTGTTTTTTTTTTTTATTGTAGTCCTTCGTTCTTTTATCTTTGTGTATATATTGCCTTATATATATGTACATAAATATGTATAATATATGTACCTGGGAGTTATGTTCCATTATGTACATACATATGTACACATAGCTTGTCTCCAGTTATGCGCTTATGGAGTCTGGAGCCACCCTCACTTTTTATTTTGCATTAAAAACAAAACAGAATAAAAGAAATTGCAAACCACCATTAGTGTTCACAGCATGGAACAGGAATACGAGGGACAGAATGGGCAGCAAGTGTCTATGTTATATTTTATATAGAACGAGTACAACAACCTTGGCTTGGATTCACAAAGTAGGAACAAACAACGGCACACAACACAAAAGCATGGTTAAGGTTATACATATCTATCTACATGCTTTCACCCAGCACAGCGCAGCGTTGTGCTTTCCCTCTTTACGAACCAAATTGCGTCCTGTTCTGGTGCACTCCATATTCTGTTCCTCCTATATATTATTTTGTTCTTTGTGAGATGTATCAATTCTGCATTCAAATGGAATGGTTAACTCCCTAGTGTTTCTTGTACATTTTAGCTCAGCCAGACACTCAGGTGTGAGAAATGCAGGGAGGTGCAATGTGGTGTGGTTGCTTGCATATATGCATTATGCATGTACAAAATGCACCCTTGAGGATTTTGAGGATCATGATTATGTTTTTTGTCTAGGAGTACCTATACCTACTTTAAGCATGTCTGGAGTGAATGACAGTTCATTGAGAGGGTTGATAAACTTGTACCTATGCGGGTTTCTTCTTTTAACGTCATCTATGATTGTTTGGTGAAACTTAATTTAGATATGTATCTAAATAATTTTGAAGGAGAACTGACTTAAGTTCTCGAACTTGAACTTTCAGCAAGAGTTTGATTTGGAGCTCAATCTAGAAAGTCAAATACCTACTAACGCGACGAATGCAAAATGCCTATTCGAATTAGACTATATTACAGATACATATGTAGGTACATACCTACAGATAGAAAATACCCAAGTAAATTCTAAGCCCATTTTGTTATGTAGGTGTAGGCATTTTAAATTTTATTTCAATAAATTTCTTCATTTCCAGTCTGACTTTCACAGAATCTAACTTTCCACCAGTTTCTAAAATTTTCTTTTAGAAAACAATGTGAAACGTATTCATGGAAAATATTTTGAAACGTTGATATTTAATTGATTTGTTCATTAAAAAAAAAATATGTTCTTGTTTTTAAATTGCAGTAAGTGAAATTGAAACCAATACATAAACACATGTTGTAAAAAACGTCAATTTTTAAGTTTGCCGTTAAATTGAAATTATGTCGTGTGAAAAAATATTTTGTAACTTATTTTATGTTTTGTTTCACTAATAATTGAGAAATAACTTCTTACGTGTTTTTTTCAACAGTATCTTAATGTTCCTTTCATCGTAGTCCCCTTTAACACGAGGAAATTGAGTCTCCAGCAGCTTTCACTTTATAGAAAAGGAGTTAATGGTTTATGATTGGTGAAGATTAGAAATTAAAAGAAAACGTAAAAAAATCTCTAGAAACTTATTTCCTCGTGTGGAAGGGGACTTTATCATAGTTTATACATTTTTAGTGCGAAAAAGAAAAAAGATGAGACGAAAAACAAACTCCGCTGTCCTGTGAGTCGTGGGTAGGGTGACCAGATCTGTCCTCATTGAAAAGAGGACTTCCAAAAAAATCCCAAAGGAACAAAAATATTTTTTTAAATTTTAATTGAAGGTTTGAATGAAACAACAACAATTTAGTGGGCTACCACCAAGTTTTTATAGGCTGCAGTTATAGCTATTTCAAACAAAAAAGACTTCATAAATTAGTGTTATTTAATAAAAAAAATAATAAAAAAAACATCTATCAGCTATTAAGTAAAGTTAAAATAAATTTAACAAATGAAAATTTACTAACTAATAGTAGTATTGTTTTTTTTCAAGTACTATTCAAGTAAGTATAGGTATCATTTTAGCTTTTATTTTATTTACCATTGGAACTTATTTTCATTGAAAATTTGGGGCTCTTTAATTTTTAAATTAAAAGGAAAACCAAATGAACACACACAAATAGAATCTATTCAATGTAAAATTAATTTAAAAACAAAAAATTTTCAGTCGTATTTATTACATTTTTGTCTACTTAGACACTGTCTTACTATTTTCAAATTAATTTCCACTAATTATTCCTTTTTCGTGACCTTTAATTCTTAATTCAAAAAGTAGATAAAGAAAGAAAGACCTGAAGCCCACAGAAATAGGATTCAAATATATTGGAGATATGCTTTATTTAATGCTTTATTACAATATTCACGGTTTAGGCAATCTACTCTTGTGTCTAAGTTAGGCAGCTATAAGACAACAATAAACAAGGTTTTGGAACACATTTTCCAAAGTTGGACAGTTGTCTAAAGTTAGACAGCGTTTATAAATAAGACCATCGATGTTTATATAAAAACATAAAGAGAAATCGAATTTAATTTTTACTAAGAATTTCAAAACTCAAACAAAAGATTGAAGATAAGTGCCAAATTTGAATGTAATAAAGCAGGGACCTTACAGGGTGAAATAAAAAAAAATAAATCGAAGTAGTTTCACGACGCAAAAGTTCGTCGTGTAATAGCAGCTAAAACTTGTATTACCGATATTAATTATGATTTTACTGTCGATAGTTTGTATGGAAACGTCAAATTATCTGAGTCATCCAATAAAACATTTTTTTTTCATGAAATAAAATGGAGATCACTCTCATGGTATGTAGTTGTATGATTTTATTTAATTTTATTTCATTAAGCGGAATACTTTTCTCTAAGTCTTTTTTTTTATTTAAATGTGGCATAGCTGATTGGTTTATTTTTGAATGCTTGCCATAAAGTTCACGCTACTGTGCCGACGTAGAATTATGTCAAAGAAAAGCTGTTCTCTGAAACTTTCTAAATAAACTGCTTAACTGTTTTTATGTCCATCATTTGCAATAAAATATGACGTTTTCAAAACGCTCCCAAACACATTTTTTCTGTTAAAATTTAATTTTTTCAAGACTATTACAAAATCCATTTAAAACTATTGGGACAAAAACACCAGTTGACAGCAAAAAATAACAAGCAACACATAAAACTGATCAAGCGAGCTAGTTCGCTCCTTTTCACAAGAGCGGGCGGCGCGCCGCCGCCGCCGGTCGCCGTGCAGGTGAACTACTTTGACTTTCAGAGTTCTTTTCACACGATCAAAATACCAATATTGCCGACAAATTGCATCGGTAAGGAAGTTCGTGGCGTGTAAAATAGGTAAAATGCAATACACGTTTTCTAAAAATTACTTCGAAAGTATTTTCGACGTTTTTGTACCTAGTTGATTTCCTAATAAAGTGTTCTCATAGCTATAACCTATCCTACATGATATACATATCGAACAAAAAATGTTTATCAAAAAATAAAAAGTAGGTAGGTATATTTCGCTCCACTCAAAAACCCCACTAAGCTATATTCTGCACATTAAAAAAAAAAAGTAAAAATCTAACTTTGTCACTAAAAAAAATGTTTCGCAACTTTTTCTAGGTATATAGAAACAAGCCAAACAGGATTACTCAATTCATGTCAGTTGCAAAAAACATCTCACCTACTCACACTATAACTTCGACCAAGTTTTCACCTTCATTCCTCCGCAAAAGCATGTGCAACAAAGCATTAGCAGCAGTTATAAGCGACATTGAACAAGACGAATAGTATAGACAAAATGCTATGCTGCAACAACAAAAGACTTCCAGAAAATCCTTGTACTTGAATCTACTGTTCAGTTTGCAACTGCGCACTAAAAAAAAACCCCACCACCAATGTATCACCTCATCCTAGAACCGGATTTTGTTCAGAATGGCTAATGGCCTCTTTCATCTTCCGTTTAAAGGACGTCGCCCGTCATTGTTGTTGGATTTTCTTTAACTAGACTTCAATTTCTGTGGGTTAGAGGTGGCTGTGGAAAAATGATTACATCTGCGCCTTCTACCTATACATATATAAACTTCACCTCAAGTCTGCTATATTATCGTGGTTGTCGTTGGATCTTTGGATGCTATAGGGCTGCTATGGCAGTCACTGCATTATTCTATCGACCATGATTCCGGCGACAACGACGACCACGACGTCGACATAGCAGCAGTGGCAGGGTGTTCAAGTATACACAATATATACGAACATTCGTTCTATATACTCCAGATCCAACCCAGCACATTCATCAAAAATATCCCACTAAGCCCAAAACAAAGCTCCCCATACCTCTCCTTTTCATTCTCTATCTCTCCTTATTTCTGTCTATGTACTATGCGAATGTCAATGGCATGGAAGTGCAATCCCGGTTATATATGTATGTATGTAAAATGGAGAATTTTATACAAAAACAAAACTCAACTACACCCTCCCGCTCCCACCCCTTACTACGAACAAAAAACCAATTCTCCAAGAGAATTAAAATAAGTCAAATATACAGGGAAGAATTTGATTGTTTTAAATAATTTGGGCGCATTAATATTTCGAAGCTTTTACAATAAATATTTATTTTACCTACAATTTTATCAATTGATTAATTGTCGACGGAACAATTTTTCGTCACATAACAAACATGTAAATTTAAGCTAGCTAAAGGGCCAGTTTTATTGATCGGGAAAACGAAACAAGAACAATATTGTAGAATCAATTATTAACTATATTTTCATTTGATTTCAAACAATTAGCCAGTTTACATTTTTGAGATCTCACTGAGCAAACTTCTGTCAGCTTCACTAAGGAGAAGGATCAACCTAAACAAGATTTCTGCTCTAGAACGCTAGAAGTCAAAAAAAACTCTTTTTATAATTTGATCAACTGTGACAAAAAATAATTCAGCAAGCGAATCCAAAAAATATCAGATTCAACTTTTTTAAAACTTAAAGTGAAGTGACTAGTGAGGAATCTCACTGAGGAATTACGCTCAGATTTTTGAGACTCAGATTTTTGAGACTGCTGAGATCTCTGAAATCTGGCTTAATAGAATCGATGACTTATAAATCAATACTCAAAGAATTTTTTGTATGCGACATACGAGTATATATTTTTTGTTAAAAATGCATTTATTTTTCGTGACAGCTTATTGTGATTTCACACAAAATAGAACAAAATCGTTCCAATTTGAGTTCAAATGTCTACTTATTTTTTCAATATTTTAATCTTTGAAAACAACTCGTTTGATTTTAATTAAATTTCGCATCATTTCTTTTTCTGAACGTTTTCAATCCACTTGGTTTATGCTTTGTGAATTATTATTTATTTGTAAAATTGGTGTTAGATTTTTACAGATTGCAGGGATGTCAGGAGGTATATAAGAACATATTTAGACGACTACTGCTGGAATGCGTTTATAAATAAGGAGATTTCCAACTATTTAGGCAGTGGCTTGGGACAATTGTTCAAGAGTGTTCTAAGGAAATCTAATAAATACGACGGGTAATGATTTTGTTCTTTTTTTTTGTTTTTAATTTTTTGGACATACACATGTATGTGTATAATATTCAATATACATTAGAAGAACAGCAACAAAAAAATACCTTTTTTGTTAAAACATTCAAGGTTATTTATTTATTTGTGATGGTTTATTTATTATACAATTTTCCAACTGTGTTAAATAAGAATCTTGAAAAACTAGATAGTTATCTATAATACTTCTAAAACAAGTGTGATTAGTTTTGTCGGATTCATCAACTAATTCCTTATAATTATGAAGTTTTGTTGTTATTATGTATTGAAGATTTCCTTGATATACGTTGACCTAATATATAAAGAACAGAAGTTATAAATTATATTATTTTAAAATTAAAAAAAATTAAAAATTACTTACAGTATTATGAATACATTTGTTTGATCCTGGACTATTTGGATGTAAAATACATTTTTTTATAACATCTTGAATTTTGTTCAAATCGCTTAGAATATCGTCTTTAGTTAGTATTGATGAAGAAGAAGATTTGTGACCTTTTAGAAGACAATCCATTAAACGACCTTTATCGATAGGCTTCAAATTAAATCCATTAAATTGGAATGCTGAAAACATGTATCCAATACAAGGCCATTGCTGGGTGTATAAATCTTCAATAATTTCGGTTAGTTTTTTTAAATTCTTCTCAGATTTGATTGAAATTTCACTTTGAGTTTCACTATGTAGCAAATTATTATTGCTAAACTATAAAAAGAAAAAAAGTATTTAAATATTTTTAAGTATATAGTTTGCGAAACAAAAGTTTTTATACAAAAATTTAAAAATTAAAATTAAAACAACAAAAATGAAAACGAAATCATTAACTAAAAATTTCGGTTTAATTTTTGTTCTAGCGTTCTAGCGAAATTTAGTTAATTTAGAAACTGTATTAAACTTATTCGTACTTTATATCTTCAATAGCTATAACCACATTATACCGTTGAACTACAATGTCCCAAGAAAATAACACCTTCCCTACTGAGAGTCTTGCTTTGACGTCTTAAACACCATTCCACCTAATAAGTCCTATAAGTAAGAACCAACTGGCAGGTTAAAGGCGCATTTTTGTGTAAATTGCTCGAAAATAATCCAGGATTTTAGGAATAAAATACAACATTTTTGTTCGCAAGAGATTTCGATTTTGAGAAAAAAGTATGCAAACGCGCCCATAGTATCTTCCTTATCGGTTATGTAAAAAAAGTTCATTAAAGCAAACAACTTAAATCCTAACTCGTGTCTTCAGATTTTTTTAAAACATAACTAATAGTTCTATTTAGCGATACTAACTTGTCATTCTGGCTTCGCACTGGCACGTTCCAATAATTAGGCATATAAGAATATTGCAGTTTGAGAGCGTAACGCTATCTGTTGGCGTTGTCCCATTTCCGTGAGGGACAAAATTAGCCAATTGTCAATACCGTACAGTGTTTGTCATTCATTAAAATCAATATTTTCTTCGATATCGTCACATTCACCCCTGAAAGTATGCTATTTCGGGTTTTAACGATTTTCCAACTTTTCTGGCTCAGCCGAGATAGAAATATATATTATGTCTGTAGCCGAGTTGTACAAACGCGTACAAATAAAAAACAATTTAATTTTATATGCTTAGATTTACAAAACACTGAATTTTACCCTCCAAAAATAAGTTAATTGCGTATTTTTCAGGAAATGCTTAACACAAAACTCTTAACCAAAATTCAGCTTTGTTGAACTTTTTTTTTGTCCAATTTTCCTATACTACACGATTAAGTAGGTACATATTATGTGCGATAATGGCGTGCTTATTTATTTATTTTGAAGCTTAGATTAAAAATAAATAAAGAACCTTACCTTATTTAACAAACATGGCATAGTATTTAAATCCTTGTTTATGACTCTGCAAGCATTTAAAGAGTTGTGAATTTTTTTAATAGTATTAATTAAATGGATGTCCTTGTCTTCATTCTCTTCTGATTGTATGATTGTACTATAACCGTGCATTATACAGCCTTCCAAATCGAATTTAAAGCTCATGGTTGTGTACATTATAACTAATTGCCTTAAACAGGAGTTATCAGCTTTATCAATTTCAGTAAGTTTTTCAAAATAATCTGATGAATGTTCTATTAAATAAATTCGGAGATTGGGATTCTCTGATGTCTCTTCTTCTGCCTTTTTTGAAACAAAATCAAAAAAATTAAATTTCTATAAAACAAAAAACAAATAAAGCTGCTGACTTACAATTTGGTTCCAACATAAATTGTAATCCGCATCATATAAAATGCAATTCTTTAAATATGTATACATAAATTGTATCCTATCTAAGTTTTTCAAAAATTCTTCATTATCTTTTGATGGATATTCAGTTTCATTTGGTTTTGATGGAGTTATTGGAAGAGTTAATTGTGGTTGTATATTTTCCAGACAAAGACTCAGATCATATTGAGCTGAATTGCTTTTATATTTTGCTCTTTCAAAGGCTTCAATAAAACATGAAGTTTTATTTTGTTCAATTTTTTCAACATTTTTGGAAAATTTTTCTTTGATGAAAGGAATTTCGTCTAATATTTTCTTGCTATCGGCTTTCTGAAAAGAACAAAATAAATTAAAGACAATGGTGCATGATATTATTTAACAATTTATTAACATTAAATCTTTTTACTAAAATGTCCTTAGTTTTAAATATTTCTTTAACTAGTATCATAATAAAACTATTTTCTTCATAAACTTCAACCGAACAAACCTAAAAACCTATAGTATCATACTAAAAATGCTAATATATCATATATATCAAATCTATTTTCTTAATCGGTTTCTTCCAGCTGAACACGCCTTAAACAGTGACACTACGTCCAGAAAAACTAAGTGAACATACCCTTTTTCACATCAATATCAAAGTGTCAAAGTGACGTATGGAGTAAGTATGAAACTAAAAAGATAAAATAGGCATTAAAAGGTGTTTTTAATCTTTTATCTACTGCTTACGAAGTAAAGTATGGATTTTAATGTTTAAGTCCTTGTTTTGTTTACATTTTTTTTTGAATTATTTAAGAAAAAAATCGATTCTTTATTAGTTTTTTTATTTATTTTATATTACCTTTGATAAAAGTGACTATTTTCTACTTGCTAGCAAAACAAATTAAGTGATATTAATGTTTAAAAGAAAAAGTTAAAAAAAAGCATAAGAAACAAAAACAGAAGTCGAGAGAAATTTCTAGCTCTAAGTGCCATTTTATATGGTTTTTCAGTTAAGCTGGGTGAAAAATATTTTTCTAAAAGTCAATTAAAGTCTATGTTGGCATAAAAACATTATAATAACTTCAAAAAATGATCAATTACCTATATCATTTATGAGCAATAAAATGGTGGAAACCATATTTGTTATTTTTAAAACAATTTTTTTTAATTTTTTTTTAATTTAAAGAATGACGAAAAATAGTTATCAGAGGGGTTTTTATATTTTTAACACCTTTGATAATATTTAATCATACAGACGAGTGCAGACGCTATAATACAATGCTAAACTTTTGAACTTTTGTTTTACAACTCTTAACTGTCAGAATTCTCAATCTGTCATCTGATTCAAATACATCAACCATATACAAAATTACAACACTTTTAAAAAACTATGGCGTACAATTTTAAACAATCTTAAGGTAATAACATGCTACTGATAGTCTACTTAAAAATTTTGTAATTTTAAATCTCTTTAATAAAAATTTGTTTTAGGAATACTTTTTAACTTGTATGATGCTAAACCTACGGCCGGAGACTGTTCGTACAAAAAGTAATCAAACATACCTACCATTTTCAAATTTTTATTAATTGTCAAACTGACATTTGGAGTTAAAAAGGAACTAAATTTTGTATCAAAAATCGTCTGAAACTCATTTTTAATAATATTAGCAATAACGCAATAAATTTATAAATTTAATTCTTTTGAAACATTTCGCAATATTTTGTGTTACGTACAGTACATACATATACATGTGCATTACATAGAAATTGGTTTCCTATTAAAATATACTTGAAAACACTTAATTCACTGGATTTTTTTTTTTTTAAATAAGTCTTCCATACTTACAATGCTTTTGATACATGTAAAATATTTTACAATATTTGGCTCCAAAGCACACTTTTCCGTTAAGTCTTGCAACAATTTTCCTTTTTCGCTAATTTGATACTTTAAATCACCAGCATTCACACAAGAGTTGGTATTATTCTTGATCTCTGTCATTACATAATTTAATCGCGAATTAAATTTATCGTAACATATCTGTCGACTGTGAGCAAATGATGAATGAATAGTGACTTCATTTCGATAGAATGTAACTTCAGATGGTTTTAACTTCGTATAAGAAAAACTCCATGTAAGCGGAACCTTTAAAAATTTAAAATTATAAATATTATTTTAAATGAACATTTTTACAACAAATATAAAGTAATTAATAAATTATATTTATACATTTAGGAAACAAGAAATTATGGCAAAAAAACTTAAAGACTTCATTGTCTTTAATTTTTGCCTGCTGTTTAATGAATAAAAACTGAAGCACAACTGATAGCATAGAATTTTTTGGTTTGGCTAATTGATGATGATTTTTTTTTTTAATCAGCAAAAACTGATAACCGTACAAATGAACTTTTGTTTTTGTCAAATACTTATGTATTATGTTTTACTATTATGGTCCCCGTATATACCTCGTTTTGAAACATTTAACTTTTAAATTAAGTTTAACCACACAGCAGGTTGAACTTAAAATAAATAGAAAATCAGAAACCTTTTCAATAGCAGGAGGTATAGGATTGTCTCTTATCCAATGTTTTTATCATCCCCAAAAATTTATAAAATGCATGACTTAATCGCACAAAATATCTCTTGCCGCTAAAGTGTGAATTTATAATATGTAGAAATAAAAATGAATTAAAAAAAAAAACACAAAAACCAAGTTTGATTGGAATCTCGAATTTTTTATACGAAACCAATACCTGACCTTAAAGTAAAAAGTAAACAAATTCAAAGGCCCAAAAAAATATGTGTTTTTTTTGTTTTGTCAAAATTCATAAAAGGTCTCTTTCTGATGATCTTGCAAGACCTTACTTATATGTAAAATTTGAACACATTGTCAAATCTGGCATTTTTCATTTTTGAGTGATTTAGTTGTGGAATTAAAAAAAAAAATAACAGGCTCATCAATAAATTGTTAATTGAACAAATTTAATGAAATTTTGTAAAATTATTAATTTGAGGAAGTTAAATTCAGTGGCTAAATTCAAAATTAGGGCTTCTCAATTTAGGTCACAATAAGATAAAAAAGTTCAAAATTTATAAATAAAGCATTGTCAAAGTCAGGAATTTAATTGAATTAATGTTGGAAATGGCTTAAAATATGTGATTAAATTTCTACTTTTAAATAAAAGTAATTTTAATGCAGAAATGTACCAAATTTAGAAAAGTAGGTAAGTGAACAAAATAATAGCAGTAATAGCCAAAGTATTATAACTAATTTTTGCGATACACTACTTTGGTGTTTTTGATATAAAGTCCGGACCTGGTTGAATAGACTATTTGGCAGCTGATGACGATGATGATGATGACACTGGAAGTCCGCACCAAACAAACTCTGAATAGTCTGAATCTGAATACATAACCTATATGAGATGAGAACGAACCATAGAAAACCATTGCACAGCCGTACTACACTCAACCTCGTCTGTTGTACATAGACGATGAGTAAACGAGTTGCAAGGTCGACGAACGCTCGACGCGTTATAATGGAACACGCCATAATCATATAGCCAAGCCTCACACACTAAAGGAAATGAAGGAGTCTTGGATTGGAACTATGGGAGTGGGACTATGGGCTGGCTGGCTGATGGGACTGAGACTGGGAATGGGAGTAGGAACTGCTTTCATGCGGTGCGCATAAATTTTCATGTTCAAAAGTATGTATGGACTATATAGGTAGATAGGTATGTATATGTATGTACAATGTACAAGTACATGAGTCTCTGGTTGAATATTTTTTTTTGGTGAAGAGAATTTGAGCCGAAGCAAGGGTGGTGTGGTGGATGTTTCGTCATTTGATGTTGGGATGGGTCGGGGATTTTGCGCGCCAGAAAATAATTTTCCAGCTTATATTGCCTGGCATTGGGTTGTTTTGAGAAGACGTCTGCCCCTTTTTCCGCCTGGCACCGGGGATTGCAAGTGGAATTGGGCTGATGCAGAGGGTGATGGTGAAACTGACTGACGTTGTGCTGTGGCAATGGCAATGGCAAAGTGTGTCTGGCAATGTAGGAAATGTGCTGGATGATTCTGCTGGGTGAGAGTGTATTTATTTAGTTCAATGCGACGACCACGATGTACATTTAGTACATATGTATGTATATACATACAGTGACGTGACGACCGACCGGCCGACACGATGCGAATCGAGGCGACGACGACGAAAGACGTTGACAGAGGGTTTGGGTTGCAATTATAAAATGTTAAATGTGACTAGGTAGGTAGGTATGTGATCTGTGTATGCACGTGGTGCTGAAGGAGGAGGTATAGTATCGAAGCGGGAAGATGATAGAATTGGATGGATTATGCTTTTAGAGTTCAATGTTAGTGTCATTGGGAGGTGGTTTATGTACATATACCTAGGTAGCTCGTATTTTCTTGCAAAAATATAACATATAAGCATCATACTCAGTAGTTTTTCATTTGCTTTCTTTTCATAATAAATTTTATTGCTTCAGATTCATTCTGTTTTTACATAGAAAAAGAACAGTAAAGGTTAGACAAAATGAGTCGAAAATATTTTAGGATATGTGGATTTTTGTTGTAAATTATCTATATAGGGTGTTTTGCATCAGATGCGACAAAAAGCCTTTGGTGTGTAGGTAAAAAAAATTAGTACCTACCTATAAGAGGAGAGTCTTTTTCTCCCTGTTTAGGCGGGAAAGGTAATTTGTTAAAAAAATCGACTTTTGAAATACCTACCTAACTTTTTTTAAAGAAACTCATTTTTTAATTCTGGTTTTAAATTAAATGAAGAGTTTTGGAAAAATTAATTTTCAAACTCACAATAACAAAAATAACTATGTAATTTTGTTCAAAATTATATATTAGTAGTTTTTCTGTTTTTAATATTTAATGCAATTTTTACTAAACCATTAAAAACTATAGGTATGCTTATTATATGTCTTCTATTTTTTAAGAATTGAATATTACTAAATCTATTTTACTACTTACTTAGTAAAGAGCAACTTAAACAAAGGATTCAAATTAAAAAAAAAAAAACATACATATCTATTTCTGTTACTTTCAATTTTCTCAAAAACTATATACATTTTAGTATCAACACGCCCTAACATTGTGTCGCATCTTATGCAAACCACCCTGTATGCGTCTTTTTAAAAGTTTTAAAATCGAAATCAAATTATGAACAGTATAGCTCGGATAAAAGAAACTTAAAATGCAAGAAATTTTTTATGTGAAGTTTCTTGACTTTATGTTACCCTAACAGTCCTTTACCAACGAATAGCTTTGAGTTGAGAAAGTCCTTTATTTGTGCAAAATTATATATTGGTATGCCTGTATGTAACACCCATAAATGACTACTTATTTATGCTTCTCTGCATAGCAAATATGATCAAAAACCGCTTTGCGAGAGAGTCGAAATTTTTAATCAAATAGTTCAATAGAAGGTATGTACTACCATTAGTAATCTTTTTCGGAAATATTATTTTTTTCTACAAAAAATCATTCATAAACTTAGGTATACCTAATAAATAACTGAATATTTTTTATATATAAAGCTGTTCAACTGTTTTCCGATTTTCATGCCTTGATATATTTATATAACTTGAGTTCTATAAAAATGGTAAAAAATTCAAATTAACATAAAATGTAAGGGTACGATTCTTACTTCTTACTAAAGGAAAAATAACAACATCCTGGACTCCACAATACTTCCTGCCATGACATACGGATTACAATCACATCAAATTCACTCGACAAACTTAGAAAATGTCAAGTCAAAATGGAAAGATGATTACTCAATATAAGGACAGTTCAAAGAATAAGAAACGAAGAAATCAGAAGAAGAACTAACATAACAGACGCAATTCTACCAATAAAACAATTAAAATGGAGCGGAGCAAGAATGCCAGACAACAGATGGACGGAAGTACTAACCAAATGGACCCCACCAAATGAATTAAGACCGAAATGAAGACCAAATAAGAGATGGATGGACGATCTTAGATATTTCAACGACAACTGGTATAACGACGCAAAAAACAGAGATCTATGGGCAGCAATGGGGGAAGCTTATGCCAGATATACCAAATAATGAACTAAATAAGTTATAACGAAATATGTACTTACACTAAAGAAACACGAAAATTTGATTTTAAAAGAAGAATTTTTAATTTAAACATAATTGGTCTTATTTATAAACGTTGTTTAACTTTAGACGACTGTCCAACTATGGAAAATGTGTTCAAAAACCTTGTTTATTGTTGTCTTATAGCTGCCTAACTTAGACACAAAAGTAGATTGTCCTAACCCTGAATAATGTGATATTTATTTTTATTAAATAAAGCATATTTCCACCAATTTGAAAATAGTTAGACAGTGTCTAAGTAGACAAAAATCTAATAAATACGACTGAATAATGTATTAATGTATTTTAAAACTATTTAATTTTTTTGGTAAATAAAGCTTCTTATAATAATATAATAATACTGCATCGGTGGGATGTATGGCCCAGACCTCCAGAATTTTAGATGTCAGTTTTGTTCAATATTTTAAAAGTCTTCCTAAATCAAATGTAAAAAAAATCATTCTATTTTTCTAGCCTTCACTGTGATTCGGTGCATAATACTCATATTCTCTTTCTTTTTTTCGTTTGAAACTATAAAGGAAAAATCTGTACAAGCATAAAATGTGTGCAGTATTAAAAAAAAGAAGAGAAGATTATGTCTTTGCCATCTATTTATATCTACTGTAATAGCATTGTGCTTAAAATTAGATGTGTATAGATATTCTACGACCATACGACGACGCGATGGGAATGTACTCAAGGTTCCTGAACTTCATTCTGCAAGATTCTACAAATAAACAGCAACAACATAAAATCAAGTTTTCAGAAGAACAGAGTATAATTAGTATGTAAGTTATAGAAACTGCCTTCACTTGAAGATTCAGCTTGGGGGCTTGTGGTAAGCTTCTGAGAATTACCCACCGAAAAGCGACAGTGACGACGACGACCGAAGTGACAGGACAACATACAAAATACGAAGCTCCATTTATTGTGGCTTTGGCAATGACGCCACTTTAATGCATAACACAAACACTTGCAGAGAACTTTCGTTGTATGTTGTTGTAGTGTGGCCCCATCAGGAGCTCAAAAACCTCTATATCCTAAGAGTATACGAGCTGGGACGACGACGACAAGTCAGGCAGCAGTAGAGACTCAGACCAGGGCGCAGCAAAAAGGATTTGCAATATACATAAGGAGATGCGGGAGTCACAAGCACAACTCACGAAAAAGGAGGATGAGCGCAGCGTACAAACTGTATATACAGTACATAGAGTCATTGCATACATAAGGGCCATGCTGTCGCTGTATTATATGGGGCTGAATACGTAAGAAAATGCCACTGCAGCAAGGGATGAAATCCAGCAACGGGATAGAAAAAGGGGCTTTGAGAAGTCTTTTTATCATATGGGGGTGAATGGGGGTTGCTGGGTTGGTTCTTGAATTCGATGTGAAAAACCTTCTTTCGTTTTGATGGTGGAACATGAATAATTGCTGCTGCAGAAGAATCAAGCATATAATTCCACCACCAAAGAGGGGTGTTGTCTGCTCCCTCAAACTCTTATAATAATTCTCCCACATAGCAAAATACTTGCCAGAGCTTGCCACAATACATATCTATATAATTTTTATTTTTCGAAAGAAACAGGACAAGACTCTTTAGGGGTGATTGAAATATTTTTTCGCTAACATTTGCGACATGCAATTTCTTTCCCTTTATAGGTATGTTGGCCATGTCTTTCAATTTCCATACCCCCAAATAGGAGTAGGCTGCTTTTGGATAAAAAAAAATCTCACTCCGGCAAAATTGGGAGTTTGTTGTTTTTTATTTTCATTTTAAAAGTAGTTTTTTTGTTGAATAATTTGATTGTAGTGTAGGAGTGTAGGTAGGTGTACCTACCTATTGCGCAAGTGGAAAAATGCACCCGGTTTGTCATAATTTTTGTAAATAAATCTACTCTGGATCTCGATGTCTGCTTCTGTTCCCTATTTTTTTTTTTTTGTTTGTTGGTTTTTGTTGTGTAATTATCGCAATTTCAGAATAAGGGCATGCAAAAAGAAAATGCGCAAAATGTATATACCTACAGACAAAGTTTAAGTATATAACCATACCAAATGGGGTGAGGGTCAATCACACATGTTATACCTATTTATATAAGAAGGTATGTAGATTAAGGTATGATGTATTTATGTATAACAACATGTGTTTGTACGGGGTGAAGTTGTTGTCTGAGACCTTTAATACGAGGGTTTATTGTGATATCATTGGTATAAACAATAGATTTATTATGAATTGGTTGTCTTCCCCTATCAAAGTTATAAGTCGTGAAAAGGAAGTGTATAGACCTTTCCAAAAAAAGCCTCTAGGGTCTTAATTTTTGTAAGTGTACCTGGGTATTTACCAAACTAGATATAGTTCGTAAAATTGGATACAAAAATTAGGTTATCTAATCATTAAAATTGCACCGAGCCAACAAAATAATTGTTTAGGTTTTTATTTTTTTTTTGAATTTATAGGTACCTAGCGCAGTAAAATTTCCACAAAAACAAAGAACAATAGTGCCAAAAACTAGTAATAATAGTAGCAATAATTGTAATAATTGTATGTAAACAAATAAATCAATATAACTTCTACTACTACTAGTGGCAAAAAATAAGCCAGCAAAAATACGTTGCATTTATTAATTTTTAAATTATAGATTAATAGATGATTTTTTTTTTTGATTCATAAATAAATAAAATAAATTAAATAGTGCTATGCTTTCATTTTTGAACATGGTTTAAGCCGGTCTGCCAAAAAAGTGAATATAAAAGTGGACTATTATTTTTCCTAATTTTTATAACAACTTTGAAAATCAGAACTCAATTTTCGTGGGGAATTTCAATCTAAAATTTGTTTAAATGTCCTACTTTCTTATAAAAGGGTTTTCCAATAAGGACTTGACAACTCTTCAATAAATCGATTGTAAGGTGTGCTGTGTGGCTTGTGGCACCATCCTGTTGAAACCACATGTCGTCCAAGTCTATATCTTCCAATTCGGGCCAAAAATAATTGGTATAATCATGGCGCGATAACGCTGGCCATTCACAGTAACGTGACGATCGTTATCGTCGACGAAAAAATATGTCCCAATAACGCCGCCGGTATGTAAACCGCACCAAACAGTTATTTTGTTGTGATGAAGTGGGGATTCATGAAACAAATGTGGATTTTAACCCGACCAATATCTAATGCATATTTTGCTTATTGACGAACCCATCGAGCCAAAAATGAGCTCCTTCGTCACTGATTTTGCGATGAAATTCATCATCTATGGCGCATCATCTCCAGAGCCCAATCGGAGTATGTAGGTACGTGGTCCATGATGAAGATGTTGGGTTTACTGAATAAATTGACAATGACAGTTCGATGATTAGTAAAAGGGTGCGTTCACAAATTAAATTCAAAGCTGTCAGGTCCCTATTCGAAAACCCGATAGAATTAAATATGATAAAAATCAAAGAGAATTTAACCTACTCTTTGTAACTGAATACCAAAACATCAGCACACAAAAAAAATAAATAAATCATGATTTGTTAAGTGGTATGCGTAAATTTCACGCTTCCACATTTGTTTTTCATGCTAGCACAACTTATAGTCATTTTACTGCCTGAACACAGTGGATACGGAGCTGCAGCTGGAATAGCTTCTGTCAAAATATTCAATACACAAAAATTCAATGTTACAAACGGAATGCAACGCAGCTGCAAACGAAGCTGCAGTCGGTGCTACAAGAGAGTTCACCAACTTTTATACTCCTAATGCCCCGCATTGGAAAATTATTCTATTCCTATAATTATTTATTTTCTTGTTTCTGCATTAGAAGTTTGGAATTTGTGAATTCCATCTGTCAGTTTATTTTACTCAAAAATAATTTTAATAATATTTTATAATTTTGCAGCATTTAATTTGCTATTTGTTAATGTTTTTGGTGATTTCATATTTTGTTTATATGAATTTAAAAAGCTAATACAAATTTTCAAAACGTACTTGATACTGGCGGCTTACGGGCATATATTTATGTAGTTATGACTTCTGAAGATGTTAAAGAATACTCGATTGTAAAAGGACCTGAGACTCTCTTGCAATTACAGCCGGCTGCATCAAGGTTGGTCAGCTTTAATCCGCTATTGCTATTGCACGCTGTGCTCTCCAACTGTCACACTATATATGTATGTGTTCTCTTCCTAGCTTAGCGTTTAAATCGGCAGAATAACTTTAAGGTTATAAATATCAAGGGTGCTTCCCCTATCTCTTATCCAGTATCTCGAAGGTTAGTTACAAGAATGGCTCTTAAACTTATAGGTATAGGTACCCCCTTTGGAAAAAAAGAAATTAGTTAACAATAAAAAATGATATTACCTCCAATCTTTTCAATGTATACCTAGATATCGCTCCTCTGTTTATTTTATTTATACGAGTGAAATATATGTATGCACTATGCATTTAATATGTCCATATATACATATACATAACATAGATTATAATCTCTAAAAAAAATAATAAAAAACTAGCATCCCTTTGTCAAATATTTATATTTACAATAAAAATCTTCTTGTCAACATAATCTCTTTCAAGTCCCTCAGCCAAACATGTCCTCACTTAAATCTTTAATAAGAAATTTATAACAACGACGCAATTTCCTGAATTTCAACATACATTATTTCATACCATACATATTATAATATGAATGTACATAATACGACAATTTTCATCCTTCCTAAGCCCTATTTTGATGTTTCACCCTCTAACTACATATATAGGTATTACTTTGTACTCACAAAACGAAAATTCGTCCACAAAATATGTACAACGATTAGTCTTTTCGTTTTATCAAAAAAAAAAAAAAAAGGAAACCTTTTCAAAAATCGATAAGTCTAGCCTAGACAAACAGAGAGACGCTAGGTAATTATACATAAGCTCATAACATAATATATGTTATCTTTCTACCGTTAAGCTATATTTCTATGTGAATTTCCTTTTTCCTGTTGTCCTCTGGCCACCCACCCAACCCTACAGTGTGACTGAAGTTAGTAAAATTCCCGGTGAGTTCGTGCGTGTGTGTGTGTGTGTGATCAAGACTTCACCTAGCTTGACGCAAACATATCTTCATTTGGAATTTGGATTGAATTCATTTTGTCGTCGTTTTCCGACTTTGCAGTTTTTTTTTGGTTTTTGTTTTTGAAAAAAAAAAAAAAAAATAAAAATATTTTGCAACCCCAAAACTTTAGGTACTGTTATAGTCTTCCTATTTCTTCTTGCGCACTTATAACAACCCCCATATGTTTCATTGAACTTGACGCTCCGCAAACTCGTCGCACGGGGGTTGTTGTGCCTTTTTGTTCAGTGTTTTTGGATGTGTTTGTGTATTGTGCTAGGGCATGAGCATGAGCTTCAGGTTAAGCAAAGTGTATCGAATGAATGAGGGTGCATTTCTGGCTAACGCGAGAAACACGATTCAACAAAAATAATGTGTTTGTCTGTCTAAGGGTTGTTTTAATACTTGTTTTTTTTTTTTGCCATTCTTTGTTTTCCTGTGTCACTGAATTATAAGGACTGTCCTGGATTTCGTTTTAATTGACGACGTAATAAAATTCCTAATCGAATATTCAGTAAAAAAAAAAAATAGAAAAAAAAAACGACATGTTGGTTTTGTGTTGATTTCGTAGAAGAAAAGGTCCTTGGCCACATTTACCCAAAGAACAAGCAAATAACTTACACCATCCATAACGAACTGCTAGGTATAGCGCGAGCAAATAGACGTTAAACAAGCATAGAAGAAAGACAACGAACGATTTCGAAAAGTCATCCCGAAGAAGAAGGAGGAGGAATTTAAATTGTGAAGACACAAAGAAGAAGATTCAAAAAGTCGGTGGCCCCCCGTCCATTGACTCTGGTTCTCTCCGTCTCCACAAAAGAAAACTCACCACATACATATAGGTATTATATCTTCATGTTTTCTATTGCAGAAGAGGTGGTTGGCATTGGCAATGGCAATGGCATCATGATGAGGCTATATAATATAGTGCTGAGCTAAAAAAAAAAAAGGGGGACATGCTGAAAAGATAAGCCAAAGAGGCAACAAAAAAAACTTAGTTTTTCTATTCTCGTTTGTTCTTACATATTATATAAGGATTCTTCTTTATTGGCATAAGGGTACGCGTATAGGATTCGTAAGAAAAATCAAGATTGATGATATTCTAAAATCTAAGACTGCTTTTAGACGACTGCAATTTTTATCGGCACAAAGCACAAAGAAGAAAGAGCGATAACTCAATTGAAAAGTCAAACAACGATGCATAAAAACAGAAATAGAGAAAGGGAAGAAAACAAAAACAAGCGATTAGCGAAATGAGCTGTCAAACAAATTACCAAATTTGAGATGAAAATTTACGAAATCACCTCATTTAGACTCTAATGAAAACGTAGTACCTATAATGAGAAGATCGTCAAAAAATCCAACGAAAATTTAACGTCATGTCATTACTAGGAAGATCAACTCAAGTTATACGTTGACTTAACAGAAAATTTAGCTGTCAACAAAAATAATCATCAACGCGATGACTTCGAAAGTCGGGTAAGCGCAAGTATCAATGAAAACGTCAAAGCTTTGTTAGCGTTTTAATTTAGAAATCACACGATTTGACATTTTGGGACAAGTTTTAACTTTATTTTTACAAGATTTTACGTATGGAACATTGAACAGTTGTTTTTTCTTTTTTTAGTTTAAATTTTTACCGTCTAATCGTAGCTTAAGTGAAGTACTTATTCTTTATAATAGTGTCTACTCAAACATGGATCTAGAACTAAGTACTGTGGCTTTTTAGACCCGATTAATCGAAACCGACTACCAATAGGAAATAAAAATGTTACACAGCTCTTAAACAAAGAAGAACAATTACAGCCGTTTTTGTTAGATTTCTGACTAGATCCACTAGTTGGAAATAATAATTATTCCAGTAAATAAACAACAACAAAAGTATCGGGTTTTCCAATAGGGACTTGACAACTTTGAATTTAATTTGTGAACGCATCCTTTCACTAATCATCGAACTGTCATTGTCAATTTATTCAGTAAACTCAACATTTTCATCATCATGGCAAAGTACACGAAGGAGCAACGTCTGCAAAATATAAAAAATTTTTACCGAAATTCGGAGTCGGTAACCGCAGCTTTAAGAGCGTTAACTTAAATTTTCGGTCGTGTTATAATGAAACATTTAGTCAAAAGCTAGGAAACTCAGAAAAAAATAATAATATTTATTCATAACTTGGATGGCTGTCTAAAGTTATACAACGTTTATAAATATCTTAAGGCTCTTAGGGTTTCGAGTTAGACAATGTTTTAAGGGCCGCCGCCTCCGCCTAAAGATATTAAAACAAAGTCGTTCATTTTATTTAAAGTTTGTCCGTCTTTAGGAGTTGCACCGAAAAAGAAAGTAGGTACATACGACTTAGTTGGAAACTTTATTTATTTGTATTTTAGTTATTTTGTTGTCTCAAATTGTTTCTCCTTTGTCAATCCTTTTTTTTTATTTTTTTTTTTTACAGTGCACAAACAAATCCTACACCAGAAAATTATCTATCTAACTTCTTGCTTTTTCTCTTCATTTGTAATTTTTTTGTTCTTTTTTTCTTCAGTTCAATTCCTATGGCTTGGCTATATCTTTATTCTATTTTATCAATGTATGTATGTATATATTCGCGTAGCCTTGACTTTTCTAATAGTACGTTAGCCTTGGAATCATCAGAATCTAGTATGTAGCATCATCATCGGTTGCACTAAGTGCGAATAATGTGGATGCACATTCTTTTAGTTTTAGCACAACAGTCATTATCATTTGCTTTTATTTATGTGAAGTGGTGGAGATAATATTATAATGGTCGAGGATTTTTCGTAATTAGATGAGCAGTGAGCATATACGAATATTTCGTTGTCTTCTTTTTTTTTTTGAATTTGAATTTATTTGAATTTTAGATGAAATCCTTTTTAGATCTTTTTAAAGATTGCATCATGCGTTTTCTTATGAAGAAGAAGAAGAAAATGCAGGAATAAATTTAATTCATAAATCTACTTCGATAATTGAGGTATGCGTATGACAGATAATTCCACGGACCACGTCCTTATTATTATTAGACAAAAAACAGTAAAATTTAATATTCCAAATTGTCAGTAGCAGTAGTAGAATATGCACTAATGTGCTGGACTCTGAATTTCTGAAAACTTTTTATTATTCCTTTCTCTCAAAAAAATAATTGTCTTGATGGTCTATTGCACAGTGGTCTAAACAATTTTCTTTGATGACGCGATACCTATAGTAGGTTTCCTACCTACTAGGTATAACTTTTAAATGAGCTATTTTTTTGAATTAAAAATGTGATTGTTATAAATATAAGCACGACGTAATAGTTTATTGTCGTCAGCTAGTTTTTAACTCTAGATTTTCGTGCAATATTTTTTTATGTTTTTGCTTTGGGTTTCTTGCTTAATTCATATTTACCTCATAAAGGGGTAAATATTAACCAATAAACCATATTAAATACAATAAGATTTTACTCATTTTAAAGGGGTGTTTCGCTAACTTCATGCGAATTAAGCAAAAAAAAAACAAACAAACATAGACAACATTATACCTACCTATAACAAAATTGAAATTGTCAGACTAGCTAACGGAAAAATAAGACCGAGAGACGCATGCAAGTGCAAAGGGACTTCAAAAGACTTGGGGTGCGAAACTGGAGACAGTTAGCTAGGGAGTAGGTATAGGGACCGAGCTAACTGGAAGAAGCTCCGGACTGTAGCGCCACCTTAAGTAAGTTAAATTAACGAACAAATATTAAGCAGTAAAACATTCACTGCCACAAGTTTGTACCACTTTTTGAGGGTTGTTACGCTAACTCGATATAAACTTAGCAAAGCAGCAAAAAACAAAATATTAAACGACAAATTCCCACCTATACCTATTGATTATAGTTTACTTTAAACGCATAAACCTATAGAAATATGAATTGAATCAAACTGGCAGCGCAACAACCAAGAGAATGACAGATGATGACAGAATTACAAGTTGGTTCCTATAAAACTAACTTGACTTTAGATTTCTTCATTTTTATATGAAAAATTATATATAGTTTACCGATCACATGATAAATTATTACCTATAAAAAGCCCGATATCACTGCCAACAAACTCAAACCAAAACAAGAACCAAGTGCAAACACCTCATGTCACTGTCATTATTGTCTTTTCATTTCTAAACTTCTTTTATTATGTTATATTCCCTTGAGGAATGATAATGGCGAAACGACATCGACACGCCTGGCGCAAAGAAAAGCACCACGGTGCATTGCCTTCCTTCAATTGTCACTCAAAGTTTGAACATACTCAAATTTACATCTATAAGTCAACGTGTTACCTTTGCAGTGCATGGAATAGGTACGAAAAAAAAAAAAAAACTCTAAACCAAGCTGACGCTAGACAGAATTTATAAATATGAACCTGCCCAAAGGAACCACCATATAGTGCATTTCATCAATTATCTATTCTACCCTCATCAATATCAGGGCCGTATTTAAATAATTTTCGTTGTTTGAAGCAAAATATTATGAGAGCGCATTTCGCACCATATCGAGGGCCTTGCAGTATTATTAATTAAATTTTTAACGACCTTATTATAAGTATAAATAATATTCTTCTCGTTTTCAATTAAAAGAAATCCGATGAGGAAATTAATTGCTAAATGGAATATACGGCTGACTCGCATGAACGTGCTAAATAAAAGAAAATGTAATGAAAATAGCGTGAAACTCGTCCTTTAAATTACTAAAACAAATAAAAAAAAATATTACCTATCCGCTCTACAAAAAAAAATTAAAAATCGGTTTTTCTTGCGGGATTTTATTACCTGATTAACTTCTTATATTCCAAGAAAGTTAAGGTTTGAAATATAAAAATTGGAGGCAAGCTGAAATTTTGCAAAGTGGTTCTGGTGATATTAAAAAACTTAAATCTCATTTTTCGTATTCTTCTTGCAGAAAAAAAGTTAGGCGGCCACGCCCACTTTTACCTCCATTTTCCTTATATCCTTGTTTCTCGGAAACAGCTTTAATGATTTTGATGAAATTTTTAACATTTGTTTATATTTAAAAAAAAAATACTTTTAGTAAAATCCGCCCACTGCCACACTCACAAATTCTCAATACTTCATGCAAATCGGTGGAAACGTTTCTTAGAAACAAAGATATTTAAAAATTGGGCGTGGTAGTTTAGCGGATTTTACTAGAAGTATCTTTTTTGGGATTTTCTCTTGGGGATTTTATATTCAAGATCTCTTTTCTCTTATTTTACTAGATTTAAGCGTGGCGATTTTTAGTTTGTTTTTTTTTTTTTTTGGGGAAGTGCGCTTAGAAGGTTTCAAGAGTGTTTTATAAATACATATGTACATACTTACTTTTTAGAGTCTCTTAGGCCAATATGTCAACAGATTTCTTAGACAACAGAGTACGTTGGGTAATCCGCTTACCAAAGTTTTGTAGGTAATTCTAGAATTATTTTCACATTTCCACATAATTTCAGTGACAGATACACCCCTGGGTTCTTATCCAAGTTGCTGATAAAACGAACAAACTCTACGCGCATCCAAGGAACAAACATAAAATATCGATCCGAAACTATATCTACTGAGGCTATTGACCGAAAACAGAGTCTTCCCCTTTGCCGTCTTTGCGTTTGCCAATTATTATTCTATATGTTCTTTGCAGACGCCTTCTCCTCCAACTACCGCATTATAAAATCCCGCACCCATCAACCTTCCCAACGCCATCACATTCACTTTATTGTAGGAAGGTAGGTATTTTTCCCTTGGGTTTTGCTTTTGTTGTTGGTGTTTTCCTGATGTGTACTGTTGTAGTGCAAATTGCTCGATTGCAGAACGCGCCAGCTTATTACGAACACATTATCTACCGCACATATAAAATCCATCTCTATAGAGCAGTTGCTGTTTCTTTTTGCTGGCACATCACCGCACCATCGACCGCCCTCTATACATTATACATTATAGAGTATGACAAAAGATGGAACGTCAGAACCAGAACTCTAGAACGCTGCCACGGACGGGCGGCCGGTGCATGATGGAAAGAGAAATTCACCCAAAAACCCCAAACCAAATTGCACCGAAGACCGAACAAACGAAAGAACGAACTAACAAAATCCATGGTTGCTGTCCCTTTTCTCTGACATAGACACGACTCACTCTCGTTTTACCTAGAGCTGGAGTTAAGCTCTTTCATGGTATTCCATGGCACTGTGCTCCTTGTCATCATTCTGCCACCTCTTTCACATCCGACTAACCCCCCCAGCATTCACCCTTGCATTCTGCATAGATCCAAAAATGTTTTCAAGGCAAATAACCCAACTGCATTCATATACATCATGGTAAATGGTATAAAGCGTTTCCATTCCACAGAAGAGGCAACTTCTCCCAGTTTCCAATCCCACTTTCCATTCCCACCATCATGGACGCGCTTTTCCTCCTTCATATGGCTATAGGCAGACATATTATATAGAGAACAAACAGCATGATGGTCGGAAAGCAAACCCTCTTCGCTTAATGCAGGGTGGATATGGACTAGAGCGAGATAGAGACCTATCGACCGACAAACAAAACGACTATACCAAGCGAACGACTCTATACAGCTGCTGCTCTGCTAAACCCAGAGAAATTCACTAGAGCCAGACAGGTCGGTGAAGGTCATTGCTACCAAAATACCTCCTCCTCCTGGTCTTGCCTATGCCTTGTTGTTGTTGTTTTTTTGAATGTTATGCTAAAAGTTGCCTTGCCATCATCGTCGCCTTGCTTGCACACATTCAGGGTGAATGAATGTGTACGAAAATGAATATATACGAATACGAATAGAACCATCAGAATAATATTGAGATTTTCTTTTCCTCTTGATAAATTTCGTTCTAATGTTCTATTTGTGTCGTTGTTTCCTTTTTGATGAACTTTTTTTTTCGTCAAATTCAGTATTACCAGGTTAATATAAATATTCCAGTTAATAATAAAGTTATATATGTAGTTACATAATAAACTTACAGATAATAGGTATTTTTTAGGCTCTATAGCTGATCTGCACCTGGATAAACGGACCGACTACACACGCATGAACGTCATGTCAAAAACGACTTTTTTTTTTATTTCTCCACAATCGTATTATTTACTCTATATCTATCAAGTGATAAAAGTTCAATTGCAATGCCATAAAAACGGACGAATGGAATTTTATGGAGGTTAAAAATGTGACAGTTGACAGTTCCCATATCTTGTAAAAACTAAAAAGTGTTAATTTAGATTGAGTGGAGGAAATTCCGTATAATTTTCCAAGTTTTTGGACTTATTTGTCTGCGACTCCTCAACTACACACTTCTAAAAGCAATTTTCATCTTTATTTCAGGAATTATTTAACAAATAATAGGCGTGTTTTATTGGAAAAGCTCTCCGTTGTATAGTACGATTTAACATTTATTACAAATACAACATCGCCAGTAGGGTTACTGTGGATAGATTTTTTTTAATTTCAAATTATTCTGACAGGTGTTCAATAGTACCAAATGTGAAATATAAAAACCACGGTACTGTCGATGCGTTTTTTTGGGAATTTCTTACTGTACTATGTATATATAGATTGTTTATTTTTACGCTGGATGGGTTAAATATTTCATTTTATTCCCGAAAATGCCAACAAGTTAAGAATACCCTATCTTAGCTGTGTTGCTGTGTCAAGTTGAAATTAGTTTTTTCCGACTGGAAGTCTTACGGAAATTTTTTGTTTCAATTTTTAAATTTGAACTCAGTTCCTCAAATCTGCGCATAAAGGTGAATGAAGCAGCATAGATGTCAGTCAAACTGACGTTAAACATCAAATTATTTCTGGATTGTCACCGAGATGGTAAAAAAAACAAAACATGCTGAAATTTATTTTCTCCATTTTCATTTGGCAACACTTTAAAAGGCATATACTTCATAGTTGAAGTGACAGACTGCACCCTCTTTGCTTCCATTTTTATTCATTGAAGCGATTATTCTAGTACAGGGTGTATGCAGCAAGCAAAAAATAAATAAACAACAACCAAACATACATAGATCCCAACGGAAGTGATGTCGTTTGGCAAAAAAATAAAAATCAGTGAATGCTTCCACAGTCAAACTCCACTCTGCTCCATTTGTAATGAGTTCCCTCGGGTTTATGAGAGGGGGGCTGGTCGATGCCAGGGAAATCTTTAAACATATTATATATTTAAAAAAAAACATTCAACATCAAGCCAGCACAAGTCATAAACATCAAGGGCACTGGCATTGCTATTGAGTTTGTCGCCATCGCCATAATACCATCACCAACCCACTACCCACTCCCGCCCGGACTCTATGTAATGTATGTATATGTATTTACAAAGTATACGAGTACATACTATACCTATGCAAGTTCTTCGCAAAGACCCGTCATTATGATGTTATGTTTATCCAGAAAGCACAAACCCCACATAGGACGGACGGAACGGAATTTTTCATCCAGGGTTTGAGTTTTGAATTTAAGCATAGATATGTACCTATACGAGTAAAAGGGAATGGTTTCCTTATTGAAGCGTATCACTGTGTTTGTATGTCCATTGTAGATTTATCAGTGCTACCTTTCCCATCCCTATAGTTTATAGTTGGGTATTTGGCGATAGAGGTTTTTGCACAGTCTTTTGTTTGCAATCGCAGACCCTGAAGGTTAGGGTTATGTATTAAACGGCTCAATACTTTTCCAGTAAATAGGGTGTTAAGTACCTATCTATTCTATTTATGTACATCATTTTACGGTTTACATTATATTGCATTTAGTCTTAGATTTCCGTGACTTTTGATTTTGTTGGTTGATGGTACTCTTCTTCTTCTTCGTCTTCCTCGTCGTCTTCTTGTTTTCAACCTCAATGGAATGGCAGAAGGTGTTTTGAATATTCTAGAAAACCATTTGAAACATGATGGAACACACACACACACAATACAAAATAGAGCAATACACAAAAGCTTTTGATGGCATGGGGTATCGTTTCATCATCAACCATTTCCTTCAATAAAACTTAACATTTACAGTCTAGACGGTTTGCATGTTATGTTTATTGCGCTATTTACTTTTTGCTTTTCGACCAGGAACACCCAAAATGACTCATACTGTTGGGTGTTTCGATCCTTAAAAGGGAAATAAATTGTCATTTCTTTTTTGGGGGGAGAATAATTGGAAAACCCGGCTGTCATTAAATCTATACATTCCTCATAGTGCGGGGTCGAACATAAGGGAAATCGTTTTGGAATTGAATCTTTTATTATTTGCAAACTAAGGACGATTATAAGACGAGGACAGCTTTGAAAAGGGGTTAGGTGTTAGAGATTGAAAGGCTTATTACCTAGTCACGTCATCATTTTTTTAACATGTTCCAAAAATAGCTGTGGATTTTTGGAAACATTTTCGCGGCCAAGTATGTTGAGACTTTTGAGAGGATTTGTTTTTCATATGTATTTGTTTGTGGAATATCATGTATGTATGTACCTACTACCTGTGTTCATTTTTATACAAAACCTATACCAATACCCATACATAAATAGGTTTGTGTATGAGATTACTTGCCACAAGGCCGAAATGTTTTTAAAAACGCGATAGTTTGAAGGATTTTGTGGTTTGAAGTTATACCTAATTAAGGGTTTGAGTTTAGCTCTATTAATTTTGAAAAAAAAAGATTTATCTCCAATAACAACATAAAAAATAAAAACTAAACTAAGTTGTCAGTTATGGAAGCACTACATTTATAAAATGCCATTTCCAATTATGACAGTTATAAATAGCTACTAAATTAAAGGAATTTTCATTTTAGCGAACGCAGCAAAGAACTAAGAACTACTGATTTATATGAAAACGTACATACTTGTCTCGTGGACTTACTGCCTGAACACAATAAGGCTGCAACTGAAACTGGAGCTATAACAGCAGGCTGTTGTAGAAAAAAAGGTGTTGTACCTACGTATTATTTTGAATGTGCCCACAATGCAGCTATAGGCACGGCTTTTCGTATATTTTAAAGAAAAAAAAAGCATCACCAAATGCAGCTCCGTTTGCAGCTGCGTTGCGTTGTGTTCGTAATATTGAATTTATGTGTACTGACAGCTATTCTAGCTGCAGCTCCAGTTGCAGCTTCGTCACCATTGTGTTCAGGGAGTTTGTTGTCACAAGGAACCTCGCCAATCAATTCAATAATTATTTCTGTTTGTTTTTGAGAAAATTGCTTATTTTCCTATAGGTATAGCCATAGGTACATATGTAAAATATTCTCGTTTCTCGCATACCTCGATCTCGGTAATTTTTGCCTTTACTTCACCCACATTTGTTTTCATTTTAGTTCGATTCTGCACATTTGTCAACATCGAAGAAAATGGCGAATACAGTGGCCCTTCACTTGTCCAATAAGTATTACTATTTTGTTGTTGATTTTAATAATGTGATGTGCATTTTTTAGGCCACTCTTACAGCCATGACAATTTCAACTTTGACAACATGCGCAATATTTTACTTTAGATTTGTTTACTATGTATGATCCACATCAAAATAAAACTTTCGCTACATTATGTAATACGTCTTTTTGAAAGTGAAAGTTTTGACAGCGAATTGTGAAAATTTGTGCAAATTCGCAAGAAATTTCACTTTACCAAAACAATCACGTCACAGTCTATAAAGGTCTTATCTAAATGAAAATGTCAAATTTTGACGTTTTAAAGACAAAACGGAATAAGTCAATTAGTTGCACTTAGTGAAATATTTTTGATTTCATCGCTGGGATAAGAAGATCCCTTCAAAGACTATGAGAATGAGAATGCTTTTGAGTTGAATGCTGAAATCAAATCCAGATCCTTTCCTTTCTTTTTCAGCAGATAAACTGTCATTCGAATTCGATGAGCATGTCGTAAATGTCAGTCGATGACATTTAAGTTAAAGCTTTAATGCAAAATTTATAAACTAAATGTTTTAATCCAAAGAATAATACCGTCGTTTTTTTCACATTTTACAAAAACGCTTTTTAAAGGTGTTGATAACCGTTGTGAAAACTATTTTTGTCCTGTTATTTTGTAAACTACAGCTACTACTATTTTTAAATTCAATGTAAATGTTTTAAGGAAGAACTATAGCTAAAATATGCGTTTAATCAAGATATTAAAAAAGCAGTTACGTTGGTTCCTGAGATGAAGGACGACATAATGTCGTTTTCGGTTGGATTTTGGAAGTGTTCCATTCATATTGAATGTGTAAAATTTGGAGTAGAAGAAGTAAACAAAATTTTCACAATAAATGAATAGCAACGGAACAATCAAAATCCAACTGAACATAAGTTTACCAATTTAACTGCAGCTAATGTTATGACATTTTAATTCTGTAAAAGGGGTCAATCAAATACATTTAAATCTAAAAAACTCTAATAAATGGAAAACATACAAATATTTTGTACTACCTAATCATCAAGACATCCACACACAGACAATGTGTAGATATCTTAAGAACAATGCAGTCAAAAGAAATTAATCTTTTTTTTTAAGTATTTTAGATCCAGACATTATTCTGATAAAGGAGAGTGAAACAAAAACTCGGTCAGCAGGGTCGCATCGAACTAAATTTAATCGGGATTCGGGACAGAGATAATCTCATTTGGTATACCTATTACCTATAGCACATCTTGTGTTTCAATTTTTGACTTTACATAAAGTGCAGATTAAAAAAAAACTGAATTGAATTAATTCATAGTTAAACAACAGGCACTCAAAATGAAAAATTAACTTGTCAAAAAAAAAATATGATCGCTTATTCCATAACGTTTTCTGCCGGGGGTCAAACCCCTCTGATCGATCCTTTTGGCTACGTTCTGTGAATTGATGTGACATTGACATTGAAAACTCGGTTTTGTCAAGATAAAGAAAGGAATGAAACGAGGCCAAGCCACAATCGCCACCGCCAAACCGCAGCAAAATATCAAGTGAGGTCCGTGTATATCCAAATTCGTTGGTTTTTTTTTTGTTCAAGTTGTGACGGAAGAACCACCGCACAACCTTGGAAGGGGTATTAGAGTGTTGTTTATTTTCATACCAGAAATTCTAGTGAAATGTACAGAATTAAAAAAAAAAACAAAAACAAACAAATTACGATATAGAATGGCATTGAAAATTAAATGAAAAATGGAGGTCAAAATGTCGGCCATATTATGTATCTATACATATAATATTATGGTGGAGTTGTCTGGTCTGATGCCTCTGCGCAGTCGAAATTAAAACTTTTGAAGCTGGTAGCCTGACCCTGACATGGCTAAGCAGCGGCGGCGGCGTCGATGACAGCAGGGAATTTCTGGGAATTTTGCAAATGAGGTAACCTCCAGACGAAGAGGTTGATTTATTCGAATTTTTGTTCTCGATTTTGCTCTTGGGAATAGAAAACCGTTTTGGTCGTTTTTTTTTATAGGAACCTCGGGATTCATAATATAATATTTACCTAAATGATTATATTATAACTGGATCAAAACAATAGCCAATGAGGATGGGATGTTGCGTCTCGTTTTATTTTTACGGATTAATAGAGATGTCTGAAGTGAAAATGGATTTGACATCAAGAAGATTTCAAAAAAGTATAGGTACATATGTACATAAGTTTGTTCTAAGAACAAATTTGGCATTACAAGATTAGATATAATTAGATTGGATTAGATCTATATAGATGCTTGGACACATCAGTTAAGTAGTCAGGGCCTGGTTAATAAGTATTTTTTTAAAGATAAATTCATTTTGCATAAATTTCATGACGATATTTATGTTTTGAACTTAAATCCACCGAAAGCTATTTTAAATAATTATAAAAAGGTGCTAAGTCTTTTAAAGGGGTGATGTCAAAAAGTTCTATCAAAAGGCGAAACGATCTTCTCAAGGCCACAGATACAAGTCCAGAATAAAATATAGGCTCCGCGAAATTAGGCCCCAAGAAATAGGGCCATTAAGAAAAATTGACAAGGCCCTAAAATTGTACATCCAAAATAATAACAACGAAATTAGATTCGATTTAACGGTTTTTATGCACCTATATTGTTTTTACCTAAACATTACTTAAACATTTTTTTTACAACAAGAATTCCAAAACAATAAAACCTTTCAACTAAATATATGAATACATAAAGTCCTCTACAAATTAAAATTGTAGAAAAACCGTTATCCACACAGGGTCAACATATAGACATGGTTTAATAAAAAAAACAAAAAAATCACTCAAAGTTTGGCAACGGGACCCCAAGTAACAAATACCGTTAAAAAACTCCAAAACAAAACGGAAACAAGAAAATTAACAATTAATTATTTTAACATAAGAAGCAGTGGAATTCTTCTACGCCACCGCAGTGACTGTGGGACACCCTGCTAATAACGCAATTATAAATTAAAAAAGTACAGTCGTATTTATTAGATTTTTGTCTACTTAGACACTGTCGAACGTTTTTCACATTGATGGAAAAATGCTTTATTTAATAAAAATAAATATCACATTATTCACGGTTAAGACAATATACTCTTGTCGTCTAAGTTAGGCAGCTATACGATAACAATAAAAAAGGTTTTTGAACACATTTTCCAAAGGTGGACAGTTGTCTAAAGTTAGAAAACATTTATAAATAAGACCAGTAGTGTTCCAAACTGTAATTATGCAATAACAATTTAATATCAATTCAAAACTTTGAATCTGTGGTAAACCAACAGTTTTTAAGTTTGGTTATCCGCAGTACAGCTTACACTTGAATTGTTTCTATTATCAGTTTATCTATCTCAATTAAGTTTTTAAACTTAATCAGTGATTAATTTTTATTTTAAGGAACCTGTTGACCAGTTTTCATATGTTCCATCAAATTCTGGAAGTTTTACTTTTGGAAGATGAATGTCATTCTCTTCACGAAAGGTATGTTCAAATAAAGTTTGATTTTGATTAACCGAACTTGTATTTAATTCTTTTGAAGCGGATGCTTCGAGAAAGAGAATTTTATCCAAAATGTCACCTTTTGTGTTAAGAAATTTTTGTTCAAATTTTTCATATTCAGATTCTGAAAAGTAACTAAAATCAGCTTTAGTTTTCTTGACACCTTTAAGAAGACCAAAAATCTTCAAATGGTTATTTTTATATGCTATCATATAAGCTTCACACTGTTCTAATCTACTACGTAAGTAGCCTAATTTTAAAAGATTGTCCGCAGTGGATTCGGAGAAAATTGCTTGAAAACCATTGAAATCGGTATCACATAAGCGTTGTTCTTCAATTACAGCTCTAATTTGATCCATGTTCAAATAATTTTAAAAAATGAACGAACGAAAAAAAAAAAAAAAACGATTTAAATTCACGTATGAAGGAAAAAACCTAAACGTTATTGAATGAATCAATAGGAGCGAAGGCAGCCAAACAAATAAAAGTAACGATTAAAGGTAGTTAACCAAAAGAAAATATAACTTGAATAAGTTATTGAGAAAAAAAAATAGATAAATAAAAGAAAATTAATTTAGTCAAAGCTAAAGTAAAAGAAACGAATGAAAAAGTTGTTTTAGCGAAGGTAGCAAGCCAAAAGTATCAATTTATTAAATCGCGATGGAAAATAATTAAATTCCAAATAAATAAAACAATTAAGTCAATTTATTAAAAGAAAAGAATATTAATTCAATTCGTATTGAATTTGAAGAGAAAAAGTACTGAACAAGAAAAGGATAAATTCGCACGACAGCACTGTAATTTGTGAGCATCGATCTGCCAAAAAAAAGCTTTGATCTTATATGCGATAGGGCGATCCACATATGCACTGAGAAAAAAAGTTTCTTTAAATTATGTGCAAGTGACAAGCACAAAACCAAAGACAAAATATATAAATTCTTTTATGATTTTTGATTAATTGAAATCAAATATTAATTGAAAATTAAATATGCATGCGCTTAGAAATAAGCCAAAAATCGTACCGCATATAAGTACTGTTAAGTAAATTGCACCGGTTTATATGTGCCGTTAAACAGTTAAAGTTGAATCTACGGTTAATCAAATTAACATCACGCAATCACACAACTGTTTATTACAAACGCAATCAATTAATTGATTAAATTAGAAAATATTTTTTCACTCCGTGTAATTTCGTGTTGATGCAATTTAATTAATCGCGAAACAAGGCACTTTATAACTTTATATTTATACATATATGAATGAAGGTTTATACGAGTATATTTTTTTTTTTATTTTATGGAGAATGATGAGGATATGGAAGAGGCTGTGGAAAAATATTAGGATTAGGTTTAAGATTATTTAATTTGCCTACAAAATTAAAGAAATTTAAATTTAATTAACTTTATTTAATTTTCAACAAACCAAATTATTACCAATACCACACGCGGAATTATTCTTAACCGTGTACTTGTGTACATAGAATATTCAGAAGGAAAAGAAAAAAAAATGAAAAACTGTACAAAGAAAAAATACTGATATTAAAATGAATTTAAAAAAATTAAAAAAAAAACTATTGAGAATTAAATGAAATAATTGTATAAATCCGGCTCGAAGGACCAAAAATGTTCGATAACTCGATAAGAAAATTAGAGGAATTAATTTTCTTAATAAAAGCAAGAAAAAAAAAAAAAATTGGAATATTAAAAATTAAATTTATTGAATAAGTATTAAAAAGCGATCTAATCACGAGGCGGTATGCTACAAAAGTGAGTTGTAGGTAGAGAGATAATTTGACATTTGATAACATATTGATTTCAGATAATTGGAACAAAATGAAAATAGAGTTATAAAGGTATTGCCATATATGTAAAATTTTAGATGATAGATATGTTGTTTTCGGATAAATATTGTAATAGATCTTAAACAGAACCTATATTCTTACCTACATATAAAGAATTAAAATTCCAAGCTGATAAATTATGGAAGTGAATTAAGAACAGTTTTGTTTATATAAAGGTACTGTTTATGCGGCCCCGCAGTTCCAGAGCCCTCCACTGCATGCCGGTGGGCCACCCAGAGTTTTATTTTCAAGTCACGTGAAGCGCCTTAATGCACAGTGCATATACCCACATTAAATGGCGATAATATACTTTAATTGTTATAAATTGGAATTTCTCTAGACTCGTTTTTAAAAGAAAGTAGGTATACTACCTTTTCAGCTATTTTGGTTAAAGTTTTTTTTTTTTTTTAATTTGATTTCATAGGTATTTCAATTTTGACATTTTGTCTTTTCATGAGAATTAATTTAAAAAAATTGTGAAAAAACTTAAACTTTTTTGTGCAAAAATTGATCCAGAAAAAAAGATGTGATCGAAATTGATGGTTTTAAATTTTTCAGAATTCGTGAACTTTTTGACAATTATTACCTACCTATTCGCTCGTATTATAAGTAGCAGCAGCTCGTAATAAGTAATAACCTCACGACTCACACCTTTGTAAAATAAACGCGCAAAACTAAAGCCCTTATAGGTACATATACACATATAGGTTTGGAAAAATATGTCAGAAGTCAACTTTGATTTATATTGAAATATAAGTAGGTAGGTAGTTTGGGTAGAAGCCAAAAAAAAAAACTTTATTAACACTACTTGCACAGTCATCCTTCAAAGTCTATTTAAAATATGGACAAAAAAAAAGGTCACATGATGGTTAGTGACTCAGAAGAATTCCGAATCCTTTGTGTGGGTTTAGATTTTAGAATAACAAATTAAATTCCGTTATTTGTCTTACTCATTGCGATTCTTGAACTTTTGAAAAGCTTTTTTTTTGTCTGATGGCGTTGAACTTTTTCATGCATTTTTTTTCCTTTTTTTTTATTTTATTGAAATATATATGAAATAAATGAGGTTAAAGACTACATTAAGTTAGGGGAAAGACAACAATTGAACAAAAAAAATTGTAATATGCGCATTGTAAGTGGGCCTGGGCAGTAAAAAGGGTCTTTAACCTTTGAGATATAGATTTTTGTTGTTGTAGATATAGGAAGGAAAACAAAGTTAATTCACATGTAATGTGCATTTAAATCGAGTAGGTACTTAGGTACCATAGGATAAAGAATCCAAAATAAATAGGTAGATTGAAAGAGGATGTGCGTGAAATGATGTACCTAGGTACGTACATATAGTGTACATATTTTGTATTTAAGTGTATCTACTTATTGAGGATTTGCGTGGAATCTTTTTGGAATTTTTTTTTTGTAAACATCTTTGAATTGCAATAACAAAGTTTTTTTTAAGGAAATGCCAATTTATAACACTTTTGTTTTATAGAGGAAGGTACTTTTTATGAGGCCCAATAGTGCCAGGACCCTCCACCAGTGGACATAATTCGTGCACTCAAAATTTAAATCACGAGAAGGGCCTGAATGTAAAACTACTTTTAATCGCTATATAAACTGTTATAAATTGACATGTCTCTACCCTTTAAATCTTGAAGTTTCTAAGATGTTAAAAATTCTGAAAAAGTAAAAAATAAAACATTTCAATACTGTAGGAGACTATGAAACAAACCTACTAATTTATGTATAACAGTTATAACAGATTTTTAGCATTAAAAGTATGAAATACCTTAAATTTATTGTTTAATTTGTTCCTTTCCTTTTAGTGCATTACCTAAAAGGTAGCATATTATTATTGAATAAGCCCTTTCGTTATCATTGTTTCAAAAAAATATCCTTCCTGAAAGCTACCTAAATCCTTTTTGACAATATACAGTGAAAGCTCTATTTGCGGACAGCTTATTGGAAGCGGACAATTCCCTTAAACGGACACATTTTCGGGAACTAACTTTTTTTTCGAATTTTTCATACAAATTGCTTTCCTATAAACAGACATTCTCATAAACGTACGCGGACACTTTTTCTTGCTCATTTTAGATAGAAAACCTCCCATACGCGGACACATAATTTTATTTTGGGATTATTTTGTATCAACAAATGAAGCAGAAAAAAAAATCAGAAGGTCCGTTTTCACTTCTCAGTATAGTTTCTGTTATATTTTAAATACGTGCGCAGATCCATAGAAAATCTCCGTAACCGGACAGAGCTATGTTATGTTGAAAGTTTATTAGTGAATTTCCCGAGTAACTAAGTTGGTGTAATTTTGAAAATGTTTGGTTTCCTTTTCTCATCGTGTTCTGTTATATTTTGAGCGATGCCATTTTTTTATAATTTTTTTATATAAGACAAAAATTGGGGGACCATGAGTGTCTGCTAATTAGAGCTTTCACTGTATGTACCTACAAACCTACCTATTTACAAAAACAAAGGTACCGTACCAAACCTAATCTATGGTTACTTAAACAATATTGATATGTCTATGGACATAAAAAAATTTCTCGAAAATGCAACTTTTTCTCCTGAACTACCTACTAACCTGCCTATAACAGTCTCATGTATCAATAAATTCCAAGGAAATAAAGATCCTTCCTAGAAACCTTCATACCAATAGGTACATATATAAGTATCTATAATTATTGAATGTCACACAATATGTAAAGTATAGAGGTAGGTACCTACCATACCAACTTTTCAAATCATCAGGTAAACTGACAGACAGGCAGACATATCGCTGGTAAGCAGATTGGCAGGCGCCCAAGTCCACGTCATTTTCCGTTGCCATATCAAATCCATTCAACAAACACCAAACACCGACCGACATTATGAAATAATCGATAAAACCGTAATTCAGACAAAACTCCCTATGGCTGTTTCACTCTTTCTTATTTATTTTGTATAGATATTAAAAAAAAAATACAGAAAATCCACAAACACTACATAGCCTACCAACAAAAAAACAAAACCGGTCGATGTGCCAGTGCCAGCTGCCATGCGAGGTTGCGAGGTAGCACGTTTTTGCAAATAAAGTAATTCTCACAGGCACAGGCGTCAGGCATCAGGCAGTTGTCTGCAGACATTCAGTCGCAGTGGTGGTGTTTTTAACTTTTTTTTTGTCGCTTTAGATTATTTTTTTTCTTTATTTTAGAATAATAAAATTGTGCGACTGAATTCATTTGCTAGTGTGAAAGCATTTAATAACGCTTATGCATAGGTACGACGCAATGAGTGTGGCACACAAGGAAAAGTTGATTGACCTGGTGAAATTGAATCCAGGATTATGGAGACAAAGCAGAAAGGCTCCTGGATTGAAGCAAAAAATATGGGACGATATTGGTTCAGAATTGGACACAACCGGTGAGTAGAATATAGAAGGATTACGTATACATACAAAAGGATCTAAAACACATAAATAAATATAACAACAAATAAAAAAAAAAAAATTATCCAGGATATGATGCCAGACGACAATGGGAAATACTTCGAGATCAACTAAGGCGCGAGAATAAACGTTATAAGCAAAATCCCAACTACAAGTCAAAGTGGATGTTTTACACAAAGATGCTATTTACTCTGCCACAGAATGACGCCCAAGCTTCTGCCTGCTCTGACGATGGAGACCAATATCACTTTGACCATCAAATGCAACACGAAAACTACCACTATCTTACTATACCAAAAACTGAAGAAGAACAATCAATCATTCAAGTACGCAAGGATCTGCAGGAGAGCAACGATAGTCTTTTAAATCATCTACCATCAATGGATGAATATTCTCTAGCGCCGACAGCGGCAGTGGCGGCGGCGGCAGTGGCGGAACCGACTGTCGAAGATTATAATTCTTCGACAAGTGCTGGAGTCTCTTCATCTACTCAACTTCCTCGATATACCGAGAATGTTAACATCAAAACAATTCGACATAAACGATATCCTGATGGTAGCCCATCAGAAGATGATGAGGATTATTATTTTGCAATGAGTTTAGTGCCATCGTTGCGATCCGTTCCGAGATCGAAAAAGCTTAGAATTCGATCCAAAATTATGGATTTGATTGCAGCAGCTTTGGAAAACGAATACGAGCAGGACAATAATATTATTTCTTTAAGAGAGGGTGTCAATGTGAATAACGAGCTTGAAGACAACATTATTATTCCTCATCAAATAGTGCAGAATTCCATGGAGAAAATAAATTAGGTTATGTTAAATATATATCATTTTTAATTAAAAATAAATAAATGTAAATATTTTAAGTTGCCTCCACAAAAAATGTTGTACTGAAGTTCTAACACAGCCGTAGATATATGTAGGTATGTACAATGATTAAGCATAGATTGTATGTCAAAAAGAACAAGTTATGGAGGTGGCTCCAAAAACTGAAAAGTTTGTAAGTCCTTTAATGCAAGTAGAGTTATGTACACATGTATTGTACAAAATGGTAAGTTATTCGTTAGAAAATTTAACGAAACTTGATGATAGGTATAATATATTTAACGAAACTTGATAATAGATATACGATGATAGGGAAGTTTAAGAGTGGTTCTGTCTGTCTGTATGTTCAGCTGCAAATCAAACGGATGTCTTGATTTTCTTTAAAATTGATACCTAAGCATTTTTTGAACATTCCCACGAAACATTTTTGACCCTTTATTAAGGATCAAACATAAGGGTACCTGACCATACAATTTTTGTTGAGTCTTTAAGGAAAGTCTTATATTTGTCAAAAATAGTACCACTGATTTTAATTTAAAAAAAAAAACAGGTAATTATAATAATTAGGCTCTTTTAATTTATAAAAGTTATAACAGTATATACCTTTATGAACAAACACAAAACTGTTATAAATTAATGGTCTTATTTATAAATGTTGTGTAACTGTAGACAACTGTCTAACTTTGGAAAATTTGTTCAAAAACCTTGTTTATTGTTGTCTTATAGCTGCTTAACTTAGACACAAGAGTATAGATTGTCTTAACCGTGAATAATGTGATATTTATTTTTATTAAATAAAGCATATTTCCACCAATTTGCAAATACAGTAAAACTCGCTTAAGAGAAACGGCAAAATGTCACAGTATTTCATTCACTTAAGCGGGTTTTTCACTTAACCGAACCCCGCTTAAGTGAAAAAAAATTTCACTTAAGCGGATTTAAAAATTCCATTCAGCGGAAATTTAAAGCTAGAAAAAAATTGAATTAATCTTTTGGAGTTGCCTAAAAAAATTAAATAAAATCCAACAACGATTTAATATGCAGCACAAAAATTATTTATTGAATGTGTAATCTTCTTTTTAAGAAATGTTAAAATACGTACCTCTCGAGACATTGGAAATGTTGTTTTGGATTTTTGATAGCCAAACCAAAAAGCAATTTGTTTACAAAACGAGAATAAATGGTTGTGACATACAGAAATTTAAATGTCATTTTTGTGGTGAAAATGGTGGAGGTGAAAAATAAAAAAGAAGTGAAAGCGTTCACCAAATTTTTTGTTCTGTTCGATTCAATTTTTTTTTCACTTAAGAGAGTTTTTTTTCAATGAGAAATATAAAATTTAACTGAAAATATTTTTCAGGTAAGCGGGGTTTTCACTTAAGCGAGTTTCGCTTAAGCGGAGTGTTTAATAGGAGATTGGTCGAAAAATGCTCGGGGATGAAAGATTCGTTTCAGCTAAGCGGGTTTTACTGTACATAGTTAGACAGTGTCTAAGTAGACAAAAATCTAATAAATACGACTCTAAGATTTCTCAAGTCACTTCAAAGAAAAAAATCTCGAAAAAAGGTAAATTGTATGGAAAGTTATGAATTCGTAAAAAGAATCTAAGATTTTTATCAAACTTGAAATCCAGATGATATGTAGGTACGTAAGTGGTCCTCTCCATTCTGTCTGTCGTCGTTCGGCTGTAGCCTAAACGGCCGGATCTATTTTCTTATTAAACTTGATGCCTAGTGTTTTATGGGCCTCCCCCTACAGTTTTTTTTTTTTCATTTTTTAGGGCCAAAAATAACGGTATCTCCCGTACATTTTTTTAGCAATTATATAATGAAAATATATTTAATTTTGTACGATTATACCAATTTTTTTATTTTTAAAAAAATTTAATTTTTTTTGTTGAAAGCTTAATTTTTTGGTGAGCTGATATCAATACGAATTAAAATATTATTGGAAAAAATTTAACATTATTCCTTTATAAGAAACATTTTTGTTTTTGTTTTCGACTATCTCATTATCAATTCAACCGATTTTAATGAAATTTTCTAATAAAAGTATTGAAATTTAATTTTTGAAAATTCGATATTTCAAAAATGGTAGGATGATTTTTTGTCCAAATTAATTTTTTAATTCTGCATTAAAAAGGGTGTATCAATTTTTTTTCTTAAAACTGTTTTAAAAAATTTATATTTAAAAAAATTATATTTTAAAACCTCATCGATTTTTAAAATTTCTTTCTCATAAATAAGAAATTGTTAAAGAGATCTGATAGTGATGTAAATGGAATTGGTGTCAAAAAATATATTTTGACAATTTCTGACCAATCTTTGTGGGGCTTTTATGGTAGATTTTAATTATTATTAATTGTTAATTAAAATATTGTTTTATCATTTAAATAAGATTTGGATAAATTAATTGCAAAATCTTTTTAGACGAATATAATATAGTCAAAAATGTTTAAGCCCTGTTGGACCCTAATTAAGAAAGATAGGCACTACGATAGGTATGTGTATTTTCTCACAAAAATAATCTAAACAAGATCAGAGTTTTCTATTTTCTAGCGTTTTAAATGTAAGTATGAATATATTAAATTAAAGCAAAAGCCTCATGAACTTTTAATGAAAATGATTTCTTGGAAATTAAAAACGAATTTACTTTCCTGTGAAGTTATTATATAAAATGCCCATGATTATAGGTAGGCTAAAATTTGAAGGTTCATCTTAAGTATTGTCCTGTTCACCCCTAAATACCTAAATTTCAACTACCTATAATGATCATACTACTTATCTAGCAGCTAAAATAAGTAATTTACGGAATTTTTATTACTCGATTAAGGGATACACAATATTAATTAACATTCTTGTCGTTATAGGTACTAGATATATCGATGATCTAAATATAGAAAAATGTGTTCCCTGTCAAATATATCTAGTTAGCGTAGGTTGTTCCTACTTGAAAAATCAATGCAATGAGCGTGTTATCGGTCGAGACGATACCTACAATTTTATCTATCATATTTGCAGCGTCTCTAGAAAATGAGATGGTGTTAAGTTACATTAACTAATATTTGTCTTAAACATACTTTTAATTTGAATTTAAATAAAAACATGACAAATTATGCATTTTTCTCTCGTTGTAGGTATGGCCTTTTTCTAAATTTCTTTAACCTTAATAAAAAAATTTCTAAGCAGTTTTAAGAAATAAAGGTCGTTTAAAGACCATAAATCAACACATCAAATTTTGTCACATTACACCTTCTCTTTCTTAACGCTTCATTTATCCATTAAATTGAGTTTTGAGTTTGTGAGTTTTTTTGTTTGTGAATTTGGGGTACCTTATCTACATACAAGTTGGAATTTAACTCCTTATTAAATTTTATTTCACCCTTTATTTAAACTAGACTTATGTAAATATATTTACCTAAGTATATCCATTCTGCAATCCATTGAGCCAGACACACAACCTGCTATAAATCGAAGTCTGCTTCAATACATGCAGGTAGGTTCAACATATAAAAACAGCCATAAGAAAACCAACCACCAACAAAGACATTTGGATGCATTACGAATATGATTAGGTGTATATACCTACTTTAACCTATAGGGGTTGGTTCTTGATTAATGATCTCAAGATTGAATGATTTCTGACAATAGCAATTGCACAACATAAACACATGACACTAAGCACTGCTTATACATATATTTATTATACAGGGAAATAACCTTAAAATCCAGCCAACACCCTGTCACTGCAATGGATATGTATTTATGAGGAAAAAGGGTTCTTCAACGCTCAAACCCACTTACAGCTTGCACCTAAACTTTCTTAGCTTTCGTAGAGCAAGACAGATTATAATACAGACAAAGGAAGTTCTTTGAACGGGGCTTATGAAAATGGCAAAAAGCTTTTGCCAGAGAGCGAGTATGATTGTTTGTTGCATCATTGTATGCAATTCTTAATGCATATGTGAGTTGCATATACATCGGCACCTACACACGCGCCTATACACCGTTAGTTTGAAGGTGAAGGGCTCATGGCTATGATGGTTGCTTTGGTTGTTGGTTGAAAAAGAAAAAAAAAAATTCAGGGGCGCCTGTTTCGAGTCGTTTCAAGTCACAGACGACGAACGCAACCAAGGGCAAGGACGTCCGGGCATGCGCATAAGTTCGATTAATATTTTTTTTTTCTTTCATCTCAACAGTTCGGTGCAAGGTGAAATTTGATGAGGGGTGAAACCACCCTTCGACACATTGAAAACCTACTCTAGTAGGTATAGGTACACCCCATGACCAAAATGTGGGTGCACTTGTGCATGCAGACTTTGGCCATGAGAGTTGCATGTACATATACATCTGTAGGTATTAGTCTTTAGTGTTATAGTGTTGGTTAGTATGTGTATTAGTATTATATTGTGTTAATTTTGCAATATCGGGCACCCGGTGAAAAATATACTTACTGTTAGGAAAAAGAGAGAGTTTTCGACCAAAGAGAGTTATTTTGAATTTTCATTTTGTTGCTCTCCTTTTTATATTTTCGGTTTGTCCTTTCGTTTTATAAGGGTGAAAAAGTATATTTATTGTTTTTTTCTTTTTTATATTCATTTCATAGACATAAAATAATAGTTTGAGGGTGAAAACAAGATGCCTTATGCCACATCGAATGACACACATAATGTGGGGAATAGTTTAATTCGTCGCTGAGAGGGTGTACCTAACCTATACCTATTGTAGAGTTGTACCTAGATGATGGTAGTTTTCTGAGGGTAAGGTTTTTTTTTAATGTAAAAAGTTCTACTTACAGAAGTCTTTTTTTTTATAATTATGGAAAGAATAAGGATTAATTTCTAAAATAAAATTACAGTAGGATGATGGGGCGGCAGCGCGACTGTTACAAGATTTGATGAACTTATACCTAACAACAATTTAAGTTACTCCCTAATAAATAGGTACATACGGTACTTTTTATTGAAATAGATAGGTTTATGTAGCTTCCTATTCTTACTAAACAAAATACCTACCTACGAATTGACAATATTTTTGATTTTTCATGTACCTACCTAGGTAGGCAATAGGTATAAACAGGTGGACTTTTTTCATGCCGATTAGGGTAGGTGTTTATATCTACATACTTCAGGGTTCAAATAAGGCAGGTTAATTACCTAGACTTCTTATGTAAGTACGATTAGGTACATACCTAGTTGGTAAATTACAAAATTAAAAATTTGTGACGAGAAGCGTGGAGAATTCCTTCTAGTGACTTAAGCTACGATTATACTGTTAACGTAAATGATCAATGCGTTAGCACTATGACGTCAAATTTTGTCCCAAAAGTGACCAAGGCATTATGATAGCCAAGACATGAATAGAAGGCTCCGGTGAAATTCGAGTTGATACGAGCTTGTAGGGCCAACATGTTATGTTATGTACCTGATCATGCAATGAGCTGTTTCAGGCTCAGCTGTTCAGGCAAACGCTGTTGATCAAAACAAGTCACTCCTGGAACCACCGTTTTTCAAAGAGTGAAACCAAACCGTATAGATAACCTACATAAGTACCTATGTAAGTACCTACTCTATTTAGAGTTTTTATTGAACAGAAGATAGGTACCTATTTACAATTGACATCAGTAGGTAGGTACATATGTACATACCTATAATAAAGGATTTTCCATTAAGGGCGGGTCGATTTTAAAATTGAATCAAACAAGTTGTATACCTATGAGATATCAATAAGATTTTACATTTATTTGAGAGCCCTTTCAATGACATTATGTGTGAAATATAACATTGTTCAAATGGCTGCCGCGGCTTCGATGACTTTGGCGCATAAATCAGACTGAATTTGACCGATGGCATCGATTATGTTGTCTTTGAGGGCCGCGGTGGTTTGCGGCTTATTCGCATAGACCTGCGACTTACGATTTTGGTGGCCAATTCATGTCGCCTCGGCGCGAGATAACCATGCTATGAAACCGCTCGTGCAGAATATCGATTGTGTCTTTAGCTGTGTGGAACGTAGCGCCATCCTGTTGAAACCATATGTCTTCGGTGTCCATATCATCCAATTCAGGCCACAAGAAGTTGGTGATCATCGACCTATATTGATCGCCGTTGACGGTGATGGCCTGGCCAGCATCATTTTCGAAGAAGTATGGACCGCTGACGCCTCCAGCCCAAAATCCACACCAAGCATTAACTTTATTTGGATGCATTGGCACCTCGTGAATCTCGCGTTGATTGGTGTCGTCCCAAATCCCACAATTTTGCTTATACACGTATACCCATTCATCCAAAAATGGGCCTCATCGCTAAAGATGATTTTTCGAGCGATATTGGGATTAACTTCCAACTGCTCCAAAACCCAATTAGCGAACATTTTTTATCATTTGCACGTGTTGCTCGACGTGTTGCCATGATGATTTGTCTTTAGTAACTGATTAAAAGACGTTATTTTGACAGAAAGTAAAAGAATCAATATGGCCGCCACGAGCTGTCAAAATCAACCCGTCCCTATTGGAAAACCCTTTACATAACTTACCTACATATGTATTTATATTGTTCATAGGTATAGGTACCTACCTTCCTACTCTCAAACAACATTGCTGTGCCTAGGTCTTGAAAATAGATACTTACTAGGTACCTAGGAACTTAATCCTTAAAAAGCTGCTCATCTAGATATTTTAAAGAGGTAGGTACCTACCTACCTACCTACCTACCCAGGTACATTCATAGTTATCTAGGTGCTAGGGTACAAATAAAATTACTTCCGTACCTATAAAATTGAAATTATGAGAGCGTTCATTTACCCTGCTGGTATCTGTGTATGTAGGTATCTATACATACCTACCAACCTATGTATTTATATGCAAATACCGACCAACATATGTATGTATATAGTTATAACAGACCCATATTTCTGCTAAGTATCCATTGTTATATCAATTTAACGAATGCATGTACACTTAGGTACCTATCTACATATTCAATTAAACATAGGTACAAAATATACCACATATGTAGCTACCTACCTACATATACAACAAAAACAATCATTGTCAAGGGCCGTTGGCAGTAGGTAGGTATACCTAGTTGAAGTTGAAACGAGGAAAAAAATAACTCACCCCCGCAAACCATTCAATACTCTATCAAGTAGGTATAAAAATAGTGTGAGCTAACAGAAAAAACAATAACAAAAACAACAAAACAAAAACAACAACAAGAAACCGACACAAAACGATGACGACGACCTGCACGGAGACTGCACCCGACCTACCCATACCATACTCAACTTAAGCTTCTTTCCTTCCTTCCTCTATCTGTATTATTTCGTTTATTTCTTCATTTCTCCCATTCGCAATAAATTGTATATAAAATTTCACTCCATCTCTCTTTTATTTCGTTTGGGTTTAAAAAAAAAAAAAAGTTTAAGAGAACAACAATAATTTTGCATTTTTTTGTCTCTCTCTCCAACAATAACTGAAAATCAACCACCCCAAGTCTCGCAGAGAACCAAAAACAAATGCATGGGGTGGTTTTTTCATTATTTCACTCCACTTGTGGGGTTTTCACAAAGGTGTGAGTACAAAATTATTTTTCAAATGTATCCGATCCTAGAAATATCACCTCCTTTTTTAACAAAACAGAAGATACAACAAAAAAACAACACAACAATCATAATGCAATCAAAAGCAGAAATCGAGTGGAGAACCCTCCCTTCAATCGAAACCTGCTTGCAGTTTTTTTTTGCCTGTGCTTGGAACTTTATTTCCACACTCCACACCACTTTATATGAACTTGAACCACACAAATACAAGTGCAAGGTAAAATTTTCTCAGAGCAAGCATTTTTTGATTTTACTTTTTCACTCTTTCTCTCTTTCATAGCAACATAACATATACATAACATAATATCAGGTCTCTCCCATTTTTTTAGCAAATGCTCACAATACAAACATGCTCATACATATACAAACTATTTTGGTGTAAATAACATGGAAATGGAATTTGCAAAAGTTTTCAAGTTTTGTACTTGAGCTTGAACGCGATTTTAATAGAGCAGTGTTAAGGTCGTTTGGGGAATGGTGTATGTGAATGGGTGTTGGGTGCGCTCTCTCTCGGAAACCATTATTGTGGTTACGTTAAATTATAAAAACACATACACTTCAACGAATGCGGAAGAGATGAAAAATAAAAGTGTTGCTTTAGATCAAAATAAGTATTAGCAGTTAGCACGCACTACTGCTTTTAATACATACGTACTGCTAATATTATTTACACATTCCTACTAAGAACATAAGTTAGTTTCATTAGGAAAATATATTCTATTTTTTTTATTAGCCGTCTTGTTTTGCAACTCGTTATGTTGGACAAAAAAAAAAAACACTTCGGGACTTACCAAATTCATCACAGCAAACAAGGCCATCACTGTTACAAAATGCCATCACTACCTTTTGAGCTTTGTGGTAAGTATGCAAAACAAAAATTAATCAGCCATATCACATTAAAATAAAAAGAAAACTCATACAGAAAATTATTCCTCTTCATGAAAAAATTTAAATAAAAATAGACAACTTAATTTCAAGTCTTCATCGGGCCGTATTTTTTCCAAAATGAGGCCGGTCAGGCAATTACTGTGAATGGTGTTCGCTATTGTGAGATGATAACGAACTTGTTATGGCCCGAATTGAAAGATATGGATGTGGAACGATATGTGGTTTCCACAGGACGGTGCCACTTGCCACCCAGCTAACGAAACAATGGCTCTTTTGCGCGACAGATTCAATGGCCGTGTTATCTCACATGGTGGCGATGTCAATTGGCCGCCAAGATCATGTGATTTGACACCGTTGGACTTCTTTCTTTGGGGTTATTTGAAAGAAAAGGTGTACGTCGATAAGCCAGCAACAATTCAAGAGCTAAAGTATGAGATAATTCGGCACATTAACGGCATAGAACCTCAATTATGCCTCAGCGTCATCGAAAATTTGGACTATCGGATGGAGGTGTGCCGCCGAGGTTATCATAATAAAAAAAATGACAATAATTTCCTAAATAATTTGTGTTTTATTCAAAATCAATATCGGCCCTTTAAATTTAACCACCCTTTCTAATGAATTGTTTTAATTCATCCAAATTTATCAAAAAATGAGCCATCGCCTCGGAGGAGTGCTACTAAACACCCGCCTTAACTCCCTTTAAAGGGAAATAACAGATTCCAAAGCATAATAGCGTCGCGATATCCAAATCCTAGTTTTTTTGGTCCAACAGTCCATTTTGATAAATTCAATTACCTATGAAAATTATCCATGAAGTAAAAAATAAATGAAAATTTGTTATGTTTTGTTTAAATTGTCCCATCTTCAGGTTCAATGCTAAAACCTGTGATAGCACACAGTATTATTTAATTCTCTTGAGTACTAGACGCACTACTTTTTTGTAATAAACACCGCAACACTTAACATATCACACACAATCTTCCATTCAGTGCAATGCAAATCCAAAATACAATCCTTTTATCATAGGTATCCAAATTTCTCTCTCGCTCTCACACACTAGCGCAAACGAAATCCACCCCAAAAAATGTATCCCATTTCCCTATTCCAATTTCCAATAAGAATTATATTATCATTTCGCCCGGCTCCCGGACCGGCATTTGTTTTTGTATTTGTTCAATGCCGTCGTCTCGTCTATCCTGACACAATGCTCACACATGGACAGATTACCGTTGCCCCCCCCCTCCATTGGCAACCCTAGTAAATGATGTTTTATGTTTTGTTTTGCATAGGTACTTCTCCCATATTATTATATTTTATTCTTGTTTTCTCTTCATTTTCGCTTTTGGATAAATTTGTTGTTTTCAATTTCAACACAATCAAAACCAGAGCGCACAGCACAGCACACCACTAACTTACAGTGATGATGAAAAAACAAAGCGAATAAGCGAAGCGGCACAGTAAAACATTTCCAACAAGAAATAAAGAGTGTTCGTTTGGTTTGGTCGTCTCGTTTTCGTGCTCGCTGCTCGCTGCTTGCTGATTTGGATTCTCGTTGAAAATATTGTCGTCGCTGATCTGAAACAAACTGTATTTGTATTTCGCTCGGAATCCGTGAGACCGTGATACCATACCATAGTCCATAGACCATTTACCATAGTTTGTGTGGTGTGTTTCTGTTTTGTTCGTTGTTCTTCGTTTGTCGGGGTTTTCACTTTCATCCTGGAGGGTAGCAGAAACCAGTAAGAGAAAGTACGGCATAAGAAGTGGATCGTTTCCTCTGTGTGTAACGAATTTTTGTATAATAATAATAAATTCCACTTCGCAGTGTGTGGAACGGAAAGGAAAAATATAGTGCACAAAATTTTTTTTTTCTTGCCCATATAAATTTTGTTTGCTCCTGCATATTAATGAGGAATGGAATCGTGTGTGCCTGTCGTGTGTTTCATCTTTTTGTGTGTATAATATTAATTGTTTTTTACCTAAATGATAAAAAAAAATTATAAAAAATAAAAATTGTATTTTTAAACTTCTTATTTATATTGTGGTGTGTGCCTACCTACCTACAACAATTTTTATATTATATCTACCTTACTGAATTAAAAATGATTTTTCGACAGAATTGAAAACTTCATAAATCCTCCACAACACAGGGGGGGTAGTGCACAAATTATTTTAATTTCGAAGAAAAATAATTTCATAAGAGAAGAAAATGTGTGACGATCATTTTTCCTAGAGTGCAACATTATACATATACCTAGATACATATTCTGCCGACCTACTGTCATAAATAAATTTTATTAACGGTTTTATCTGTCAAAAGTGCGATTCGCCTATTTCGCCGTGCGGTGGTTCGTTTGTAATACATAGGTACCACCTATGTATGTATGTAGATAGGCATCTTCTAAAATATTAACAACATTTCATGACCTCCGGCAAGGATTTTTCTTATTTCCCTCAGCTCTCTTCTACCCCAATCAATTGAATTGAATTGAATTGCGTTGGGTTTATTTATAGAGAGCGAGAGCACAAGAATATTATTAAAGTGGATAACAAAAACAACTTATACTTACCTACTATACTGTTACTTCGTCATCATCTGTCATCACATCACCTTTTTATGGATTAACTGGATTGTGTTTTTAAAACTGATCATCTTTTTTGCATCATCTGAAAGGAGGGGGTGTTTTTTTTTGTTGTGTATTTTGTATTGTTGTTCCGTTTTTAAACAAAAGAAACAAAAAATATAAAATAAACCACATTTTGTGTTTGATGCCTACCTATGTTCTATATCGTTATGGTTGCCCACGATTGAGTGTGAAACAATATTTAAATATTTTCTTTCTGGTCCTTTTATGTGCATACTTACCTACTTACACGGCCGCCGCGAGAGTGACACCTGGTAAATATTTGTATTGTGTTTGTTAGCCTTGTGTTGTCACCCTTTCACTTTAGGGTGTTATCAGGAATGTTAAGTTGTTTTAAAAATTTAATTACTCCAAATTGATTTTGATTGTGAATGTGATTGTGAAAGTGATTGCACCATTTTTTTTTTTAAATTTATTTATCAGAGTATCTAACCAGGTTCTTACCTAACCTATAGTGGAATATATCTAATAATATTATTATATTAACTTTTTTAAAATTAACCTTTATCTTGGTTAATAACGACCTATACCTACTTAATTGCAAAAAAAAAAAATAAATAATATTGTGAATCTTATTGGTTATTTTGTGATTATGTAAAATCTATCAAAATATATTAAATTATTCTTTTAATTATTACCGAATGAAATACATACCTACATTTAACTTAATTCAAGAATAGTGGTTTTAAAATACAAAAATCAAAAATAATAATTTAGTTTTTTTGTAAACAAAAATCAAGTGCTTTGCCATTAAATATAAAAAAAAAATTAAACAAATACTTCTTAACTAACAGAAGAAAAAGCTCATTCACCCAACTCAGGATTACAAGTGTTGTTTGAGAACATTTTTAAGGATTAAAATAAAAAGGATTTCGCATGTCAGTAAAAAATAAAAAATATTAAATAACATTATAATTATAACTAACATACATAAAATATATTTTTTAAACATTAAAACATAAAATAAAATAAAAAAAAAACAATACCTACAATAATCAACAAAAATCATAATCTTTTGTATAATTATTATATCTACACATCTTTTGCGAGGAATTAATGGGACATTTTTGCTAACATTTAAACGTAAGTTTTTTTTTCAAAATTTGTTTTTTTCTTCTTTTATTAAAATAAATAACTAATTTTGTTTGAGATCTTTATTTGTCTAAAATTAAGGCAGATTTAAATTATAAATTAATGTTTTATGAAAATCTAAAAGAATGTTAGGAAATTGTATCAATTATGGTGGATAAGTAGATCAAAAAGAGGATGTCAAGGTAAATATTGGAGTGCCAGTTTTATTAGTTTTTTAATTAATTTTAATTTAACGCCATTTTAGATACATAGGTAGTTGGATTCACAAAACTAAATTATCTGTAAGGCTAGCTACGAGAGGAAACTTTTTTAAGTCTTGGTCTCGCTAAAATCTAGAGTATGGTCTCGGTATCGGTCTCGGTGTCGTAGGTTAGGTATACCTACAAGTTTGAATCGAGAAGCAGTATTTATGTACATTGAAAAATTTAGTTGTATAAAAAAAATTGCATTTTTAATCTACTGAGACCACACAGACTATGAAATTCTTATGGAAAAGTATTTTCATTAAAAGTTTAATCATTTCGTATAAAAGGTAGAAAATAACTAACTTTAGAAATTAAACTATTTCTCACTTACGAGTGAAATAATTTCTCACTACAATGGTAGGTATGTAGTTTATTTCTTTTCTTTTTGAAGTGGGGAAGACATCTACTAAACATAAATTCAGTTCTAATTTGAAAGAACTATCAATGAATGTATGTTTCTAACTTCTTATTAGCTATGTACCTTGAAATGAATTTTATATCCTACATTACACCTATCACTAAATATATATGAGGTTAGATTTATTAAAACAACGTTTATAAATAAGAAAATGTCTAGACAATTAAAAACAAAAATAACTATGTACTTAGGCCCTATTTTATTAAAAAAAATACAAGTGACAATTCTAGAAATTTTGACAAATATTCAGTTCATAAAATATTGACAGGTGAAATACCTAACATTATATACAATGACATTTTAAGATTTTGATATTATGCAGCTTGCAAATTTGAAATGTGACAATTGCAAATATTGCATTAATTGCATGATCAACAAAATGGTTACTGATTTTCCGTCGGTTTATCAATTCAAATTATAAAGAACTATCCGAAGTTCCATCAACATAAAAAAGAATTGCAAAACTACTCAAACGCAGTCCTAATTTTAATTATCTATGTATATACCTACCTATAGATATTAGGTCTGTTTCTTTACTGTTTGGGAAAAGTTTGGAAACTCGAACTTTTATGTCTGTTAAGTTAGCATTACTACCTAAAAAAATTAATTGTCGTAAATTTGTCGTAAAGTGGTGGTAATGCTGGATTTATTTAAAAAATGCAATTTTGGGGTATTTTGTTTTGATTTTTTTGACGAAAAAGGGCGCGACAAATTATTTTTTTTACACAACTTATTTAAGGACGTCGAGCGACAATTGTTTAAACAAATTCCACATCAAAATTTACGACAAATTCACGACAACTAATGGCATATACTCGTTTTAATTTTTTTGGGAGGTGGTAATGCTAAGTTGACCGTCAAGTTAGCATTACTAGGGGTTATTTAAAACAAAAACAAGCGCGAAAAATTTTTTTCTTTCACGACAAATTCAGGACAATTAATCCAATTATTAGAATCCTAAAATTTTGAAGTGGTAATGCTAACTTGACGGACATCGAACTTTTGATGTTGTTATTGTAATTTTTTACCAGAAATGAAAAGTAAGAAAACGCATTTGGGATGTTTTTTATTTGTTTCTGTGTAAACGTCACATTTGACAAAAGAAATTATCAGTAGTTTGACAAAGAATAAAAAGCAGTAGGTAAAATATTCGGGTAGATTCTTCCTTGATGCAATAAATTAAAAAGAGAGTCAAAGAGTCTGGCATTTTCGTACCAGAAAAAAAGTAAAGAAACACATTGAATTTTAAATTTGGGATACCACGGGATTTCGCGGGCGAGTTAAAAAACAGACCTATTGCTAAAAACAGAAATCAGCTGACGCTTTGACGCTTTGACATTTCAAATTCAGTTGTTCCATGTCCAAAGTGACAGAACATAGAACATCTTACTCATAAAACACACAATTCTGCATTTTTATGTTCTTTCTTGTGTAGAGCAAATTTATAAACACAACTAATGCTAACTTCAGTGTCATTACCAGGCGTCATTTAAAAAAAACTATTTCTTTTTTTACGAAATTTTTTTTAATTATTTGTCCTTTAGTAAACGCAGAGTACTAGGATCGGGTGTTGCTTTAAAAAAGTAAAAGTAATTTTTTTTTTGCATACGAAGCTGGACAAACGATTTTTAGCTTAGATAAACGTTGGCAAACGATGGATAAAAGCACCTGATTTACTGCCTTCAAAACTTTGAGTTCTGGATTTAGACAGATTTATTTCATAATCGTATAATGTTATAGGATTTTGTTAAAAAGTCGATCATTTTTTTTTTAACGGGAAACCAATGCTACAAGTAAAAATAGAAGCTATAGTATCTTTAGAAACGCTTCTTCCTTCAAATACATCTTCAAAAAGTTATCACAAACAAATACATATAAATTAATTGGATAAACTCACAAAATCCAAAACGGAAAACTATACAAAATTAAGTTTTTGTTTGGTGGACAATACCGTTGTTTAACTGTACATAATATAGAAGAGCAAGAAGTAGAAAAGTCCCGAAGCGAATGATATGCTCTCTTCTCTAATCAAAATCCCCAAAACAGTTTTGTATACGCCACGCAATCATGAAGAAAATCTAACAGAAATATAGTAGAATGAGTGAGGTCAGGTCGGTCACATTAAGGAATATGCGTACAATCAGAAAAATACATTTTTGAAGGTTCTTTTCAAGAACTTGTGAAGTAGGTAGATGTGTGTGGTTCTATATAAATACATATGTATGTATATATGTATTCTTGAAGCTGTCAATCAGTTCAGAAATTCTCAAACTTTTCGGACAAGGTCAAAGGCTATTGTCTCTGAATATGAACATTGTATGTTTTTCTTTATATTGTGGGTGGCATTGACTTTGATTGAAGCATTTTGGTTGTCATTTAATATTCTAAAAACCATAATGTCATATATATATGTAAATATATATGGTATGTGTTTATATTGTATTTAGTATTTTACATGTACATAGGTATATGTCCTATCGACCTAGGAGTTATTTAATTTTCGTTAACAAAACTAATCGACAAGGACATTTTGCTCTTGAAAGTTCATAAATAATTTTTCGCTAATTTAAGAACAACAAATAGAAAGTTTTAATTGAAATGAGAAATCCTTATACCTATGTACACACCTACATAGTTAGAAACTTTAGCCCTTGGGTTTTTTCTTATGATTTGGAATTTTGTTGTTTGTACCTTTCCTATGCATGCATATTAAAATTGAGGTTGACATTCATTTATACTTACCTTAAACCAGGCAATCATTTCTATCAGAACGATCCACAGGGTGTTTTTTTTCAAGAAGTTTGTTTTACGAATACCAACAATTTTTGCAGTGACATTTAATTTTGCAGTTGTCAGTTGTTTTTTTTTACAAAGCTTGGTGAGTAATATCACTATAAATAGGCTTACGCCAGAACAATAACACATATAAATTGGACAAGAGGGTAAAATGTTTAGGTATGTTTATTATCCCGAAAATCGCCTTTAGAATAATTCCAATGTCTTCAATGAAGAACATGAATTTTAGTTGACTGATAATAATATTAACCAAATTTGCTGAAAAACCATAAGCTATTGTTTGACCGTCCACCGCCATTGCAGTTAAGTTCACAAAGATTTATTGGTTAAGTGTGAACTATTATTGGTTTCGTGTAAAAAAAATCAAGTTTTGAATTAAAATAAACATTCTGTTGATGAAGAGGTAAAAAAAAAGTGGTTTTCGTCAAACCGTGCTGTCCGTCGGTTTGTGCATCCGTTAGTCTGTGTGCCCACTGTACAGTGTACATACATCTAGAGCCCCAAATTTTAGTAAAGAGCTTTTTTATTTAATTCCATAGGGGGAAGGAATTAAATTTTTAGTTTGAGTTCGCCTAGAACGAGTAGATTCCATCAACAACGATTTTATTTTTTTCTTTTTTCAAATTTTCAAATAATGAATTTAAGTTTTTTGACACAAAAAGAAAATCACACAACGGAAATAGGATTTCGATGTTTTTTGAGAAAATTGCTTTATTTTCAAACTATTAAAATATTAAATGGGTGTAAGCGAATGACAAACTGGTCAATATTTCCAATTCAAAAAAGTCTGTTGAAATTATTAAGATAGCATTATGGTGTGTGTATTTGAGAGTTCTAGATACTCCCAGGGTGAGGTTGCAGTTTTTAGTTTAAAACAAAAGCAGAGTTGATAATAATTGTACTGAAATTATTTAAAACAATTCCGATCCTCTTTTAAAGCAAATTCTTAATCTTGGGGGATTGGGAGTAAATTGCACTCTCAAAAATACAATACGTTATTACAATCGAGTTCGTTCACAAATAAGCGTAAAGTTTTTATTCTTTTTAATCCTTAGATTTTAAAGTGTACATATATTTAAAAACTATACATTTTTAATAATGAAATAAACCGTCTTTTGGGGCAAAATCTGGCAGCTTTGAAAACTGAAAATTTAGCGTTGTACGTTACTTGCCAAACTATTTCTAATTTTCTTCATCTTCTTTGTGTTTGTCTGTTGTTATCTCATTAGCAACTCGTTGACAGAACATTCGTAGATCTTACAACATTCTGTTTTAGTTTCAATAAAACACACTGGCATATTTAAATAATTCGAAGAAATAATAGTTAAGCCTTAAAACTGTCGCAATAATTTTAACAAATCTTCTTTATTTTTAAAACTAATATGATAGATATTTTATAACATATTTATTTTTAACATATTTTTTTTCTTCTATTTTCAGATAACTTTCTTTAAATTAAAAAGAAATATATATTCAAATAAAATACTGCTGGGAAAGAGTTTCGTTTTGTATCTACCTATAATTTATAATTTAAGAAACATATTAAAATCCTACATAACAATATATATATTATAAATTTGGAATGCATATACAGAAAGTAGATGATAAACAAGGACTATACTATATTTAAAAAAAAATTGCAACTCGAAAGGCTGAATTAGGTTTAAATTAAAAAATTAAAAACAAAAAACAAAACAATGATAACAGACAGAAAATAATCACAGACTGATTTTTAAGTAGAAAGTAAGAAACAAACAATAAATGCAAGCTGTTGGATTTTTTTTTGTATCGGAAAACACAAACAAAAACTAAAAAAAAAACTACATAATTATATAGGAAAAGATAAAAATTGCTTTTCAAGCGAAATATGCCAAAAAATTGCAGAAAATTTAACTGAACAAATAATATACCACACCTATTTTACTGAAATTATATAAATTGTTTTTGTTTTTTTTTTAATTGAATTTGATAAAAAACTAAAAACTAAATTCAAGATGAAGAAAATGCAATGCATTGAGGCGAAGCTAATTAAAACCGAACCAATCGATTTGGACATGATGCACACGGGTGATGATAGAGAGCGTGAGTCGAGTCCTAGTCTTTTAAATACGCGCTATCATCATATTCAGATACATTCGCCGAAGCATCAACAATCGATGCAACAGTCCAGTCAGCAGAAGATAATCCTTTCGCCTCGAGTTGAATATGTCCACCGCAGTATAAAACTCTCTCCCGGCAGCAGCAGCAGCGGTAGTAGCTCTTATACTCAGATACTTCCGGATAATCGGCGCTCAAGATCGCCTACATCGACAATCCTCTCACATAGCCCAACTTTGCCAGGCGCTCCGCAAATCATAATCACACGTGCAGTGCCACAGCCACAACAACACCAACAACAACAACAACAACATCACCATCAATCATCGTCGCTGCATTTGCAACATATGCAACAGCAACAACATCGAAGTCACTCACCACCGCCATCAACGCCTCAACATCAACACCAACACCATCATCACCATCAACATCAGCAACAACAGCAACAGCAACAACAACAACAGCAACAACTACAACAACAGCAACAACAACATCAAATGCAACAAGTGCGCGTAATACGCGACGGTCGATTATACGATGACAACCATCGCCGAAGGTCACTTTCGCCACCGCCACCTCCGCCTCCTCCTCCGCCCCCCACACATTCGCAACACACGCATCCGTCGGATAAAGTGCGTCTGATATCGTCATCACCGGTCGACGATCACCATCCGTCTAGTTCGCGAAAATACATTGTGTCCCGTCACGTGAACGTTATATCGACTAACGGCTTAAAAATGGACGGTACATCCCCACCGATGGGCGTGGGAGTGGGGATATGCGCAGCACCACCACCGCCACCTGCCCCACCACAAAACCAATCGTGCAGCAATTCCAATGGAATGCAAAACAGTTCCGGACTTTTCCGCACCCCTGTGGTTTCAAGTAGTTCTTCAAGTAGTAGTAATAGTAGTATTAGTAGTAATAGTAACTGTAATAATAATTCATCGACATCGATGCGGCCACCGCCACCACCACCACCGCCAAAAATCAAAAACACTTCACCACCGGGTTCTTCGGGTGTTATGGGTAGCTGCGGCAGCGGTGGCAGTAGCTCTAGCAATGGCGGGGGCTGTGAGGAGCCATCTAGTTCGATTCCAGATTTAGGTAAGTGATAATTTAATTTTCTATAAAAAAAATTGCACATTAAAAATATGATTTTATTTTATTTTTTTTTTTTAAATCTTCAAATGAAACTTGTTTTGAGGAAAAAAACATAAACAAGGGTAAATTAAATTTCAGCTTTATATCATCAGTAAATAAAACGGCTTGGCTTGCATCCTCGACTTCGTGAATTAAATGAAAATTGAAATTCTTGGAAAATTAAACACATCATGAAAAATCCAACCAGAGTAATATTTTTTCTATTTAGGAGATATACCTATAATATTTCAGTGCTATTTAATTTTTGTTTATGATTTTCCAAATTTCAGTTATTTTGATTATTGAATTTTTCAATTCCTACATTTTTTTCCTGGGCCTTTCCAAAGGTTTTTTTTTTAACCAGAATATTATCTTGATATTCAAAAAATTGTTCCTTAAAATTGAAAGGTGTCTTTGTTCATAATTACCAGAACTAAAAATAAAAAAAAAAACTAAAACAAAAATACATACACTATATAAACAAGCTGTACCTCCCGACTTCGCATGGAATTTTTTATCAACTAAGTATTTCAAAAAAATTGAAAATAAAATTTATTGGGCTTCAAATAACCCTTAACTTACATATAGTGGATAATTTTTTCGCATGCTCCAAAATTTATTGGGTTTCAAAAATATCCCTTTACTTTACTGTAACAGTCTGAGAACGAACCCATTTTTGTAAGGGCTAATTTCAGCAAATTTTCAAGTCCGTAGGGTTTGTCATTCCTTAGAATCAATATTTTCTCAGTGCCAATCCTTTCTATACAAAATGGAATATTCAGATATTGCCACCATCAACTCCTTAAAGTATGCAATTTCGGGTTTCCACGATTTGTCGACTTTAACGGTCGAAATTTCCAATATTCGGCTCTGCTTCGATACGAATCCAACAAAAATCCAACAAAAAAAACCCATGATCACCTGAGTTATGCGCTTAAAAAAAAAAAAAATACTAAAATTTGTAAGTCCGATTTTGTTAAAACTTTTAAGATGCACATGATTGAAAAATTATAATAAAATCGATCAAAAATTATTAAAAAGATATTCAGGAAAAACCCAAAAATGAGTCATTAAAAAAAAAAAACATCAAAACCTTAAATCCATTATGTGATTTTTGTTTAAACCTGAAACGCAGTTTACTTAAATTCACAGTTATGAAATTCAAGCAAATATGTTTGGAAATTTTTCGAGAAAATTTGAAATTATTAAAAATTGTTGTATGGGAGCTAATCTAAATCAAAAACAAAAAAATGTCCCCACTAAGAAATAATATAAATTAGCTCTGTGCCAAATTTGAAGGAAATCGGTTCACCCGTTTAGGTTATATCTCAAATTACAGTGGACACAATAGGCGTGTTTAGGAAAATGAGATCTCGGAGATCTCAGCAATTTCAGTTACATGAACAGAATTCCTCAGCAAAATTTCTCAGTTTTGCTGTGAAAACTCTGAGGTAAAAAAAATCTTGAATTCGCTTGCTCACCTTTTGAATGAGAAAAATCTCTGAGATCTCATTTTTCTGAACGCGCCAAATGTACAGACATACTTATTTACAAACGCACAAATAAACAGACTGACGGTATGATGCAACTCATTTTTTCGGACTTCTCCATCATCTTCGTGATTATTTTGATTAAAACCTCGAAATTTTTTTTTTACACGAAACCAATACTTACCGCATGAAGTAAATTAAAATTAATAAGAAAAATCATTAATACCTAATTGTTATAAAATTTTTTGTTTATAATTTAAATAATCATATATTTATAACTAAAACTTTTATGTTCCTACTTTTTTCTGCAACAAAATGCATAAACAATTATTGCATGCAGGTGACACATTTTTTCATTCATTTGCGTTGCTGTTAACTGTTTTGTTTTTTTTTTTTCAATAAATATAAATAAATTCTCAACGTATTTGTTCATTAATTTTTGTATACACCTTTTAACCTACTGAAACAATCTCTGTGATATATGTAAATATTTTTTTTTAATTAATCGAGAGACCTATACAAAGGGGAAATGAAGCAGCAGACACGGTAGCAAAAAAAAAAGAAAAAAAGTCAAGGACGTCTTGTTATGTCAATCAATTAGATAGTTTTTTATGTTTTTTTTTTATTAGATACTATATTGCGCCTACATCAGAACGGCTATATAATAATTATTATTTTATTGTTGAATAGATACAGGTGTTTGTGTGCCACATTCAGATAAATTATCTTTTCTATTTCATATTCAAAGTGTGAGGAATAAAATAGTCTAGCTGTGGTTTTTTTTTTCATCATCATAAAACCACATAACTACTACTTATACATACAAAAAAAACAGAATGATCTTTCCGGGTTTACAAGATACACTCTTGATTCAAGGTGATTGATTGATAGATATTTTCAAATAGATTCTATAATCAGTTGGAATTAATTGATGAAATTTTGTTTTAATAATATGGCAAAATATTTTTGTATCTTTGTTTTTTTTTTTTAATTAATCTATGTGTCTTTCTATATAATCATTGAGTTGCACATTCAATCTTAATTACAGTTATTTAACAGGGTGTTAAGAATTTTAACTTTAAGCTTTTTATGAAATCTAAAAATCTAAGAAATAATACTGTGTGTGTATTTATGTCCATACGAATACGAATACGAATTTTTGGATAAATTGTTTATCAATTTTCATGAACTTTCTTATTAACTTCCTGACAACATTATACTCGTCATATTTTGATTTCATGTTGTTAAAAATTTGGCCCTGGCGATCTTACATGGACTTACCTGTTGACTATATTTAGGTGTTAATGAAAACGCAACCCCTTTTAATAAAGAACAAAGAAACAGCTATATAAAACTTACGAATCTGTGCTTTCACTGATAGCTTAAGACAGGAACAAAATTCATATAAAGTAAAAATTTGTTTATTGAAACAAAAGTTATCAAAACGAAAAATTTTAATCTCTATCTGATGTCAAAGCTTTTACGTTTGTTAAGGGGCTGATATAGTATTTTTTGCTATTAATAAAGCTGTTTATATTTCACAAATGTCACAGTGGTCTGTGAAACAGGAAAATTAGACAAATAAAAGGCCAAATTAAGAAATATTTTGACAAAGCTGACTTTTCTATGCAATGTTAATCAAACTTGTTAATACCTTTCATGTAAAAAATTTATTAAAATTGGTTCAACAGATAATGAGATAATCGAAAACCCAACAAATGGTTCTATGAGAGGTATCTACCAGTTTTAAACGATAGATACATTTTTTTCCAATAATATGGTTGATCGTTCTGATATTATAGTTCACACAAAAATTTTAATCAAAATCGTAGGAGCCGTTTTTGAGAAAAATGAGATTTTCAATACTGATTTTTAAACATTTGTATGGGAGGTACCGTTATTTTTGGTTATAAGAAAAAATTCTATTTAAAATCTGCTTGATAATGTCAAAAAACTGCTGGGTGCTAATTTTAATAAAAATCGACCAAGTCGTTTTCGAATTATTAAGTTCTCAAAAAAAAAAAAAAAATAGTTGAAACTTTTTTTAAAAATCCATAAAATTTTTTTTTTAAATCATTGCTTACATTCTCTAAAGTAAAATTGATCAAAATCAGTTAAATCTTTTTTGACAAAATCGAAAATCTAAAAAATGGTTCTATGGGGGGTACTATTAAAAACCATTTTTCCTATTTTTTTTATAAAATGGTAGCGTTTATTTAAAAAAAAATACTGATTTAAAAAAAAAAAATGTAGGGACGTTTTTGAGAAAAAAAATATAATTTGGTAAAAAATTTTTTACGGCAGGTATGTTATTTTTGGTTTAAAAAAAAAAATTAAAAAAACGTGTGGGGGGAATGTCCAAAAAACGCTAAGTACCAAGTTTAAAGAAAATCGATCCACCCGTTTAGGCCGAAAAGACGAACAGACAGACAGAATTGCGAGACCCACTTTTTTCGAGTTCGCTGTCATCATGTTACCGACATTAATGTTACCTTTGATCAAATTCTCGAGTTCGTTTTTATATCGAAAGGAAAAATTGTGGGCAAGTTTTTGAAAAAAATAAGATTTTCATTTATTTAAAAAAATGTACGGGAGGTAAATACCGTTATTTTTGGTGCTAAGATTAATGAAAAAAAAAACAAACGTTCGGGGGAATTCACAAAAAAAAATCACTGCAAAACTTGGTATGACGATAGCATAAGAGCTTTTCTGGCTTTTTCTGTAAAATGTTCAGAACAACAGTTACGCTGAAATTGCCAAAAGGTGTATCTCAAAATTCTGATTTTTTTGCATTAACAATAATTTTGTTGATTTTTTCGACCTTTTTAAAAGCTACAATTTTTTATTTTAAATTTCTTCCAACATAATGCAAGTTTATGGAGAAATTTACAAAATCATATGAAGTAAGCACATTACCTCCTTGATAAGACGTAAATCCTTATTATTTAAATTAATGGTTCATTGCTTAATAATTTGGTGGCGTTTATTAGTCGTTAATTACCTACGCGATAATACCAATTTTATCGTGCAAATTTGTATGTTATTTTTTGTTGTTTTTATTGAAAAAAAACAGACAACTTATATTAAAGCTACATAAATTTATTTAAAGAACAAAATATTTTTGAAATTATTTAATTTATTTAACATATTTTATACATTTAATGTTAAGCAAATACCACTAAGTATTTTTGAACTAAAAAAGCAAATGTAACATAGTCGTATATTTTATTTGTTTAAAAAAAAAATCCAAACGAATCTATGCGGGAATTGAATACCAATTTCTTATTATCTTGTATTTTAAAACATTCTGTAGGTACCTACTTTATGTATGGAATTTCCTTCGCTCAGCAGTAATGGGAGAAAATAAATTTTAAATTAAAAATTTAAATTAATATTGTTCATCACCTGTGTTATTTTCAGATTTTTTAATACATAAAAAAAAAAGATAAAAATAAAAAACCACACAAAATAAATGAAAACAAATCTGTGTGACATAATGCGCAGAAGATTAACAAAAAAAAAAAAAAATAAAAAATGCGCCGAAGTATATAATTACTTTTCTATTTTACATTTTTAAAGACATAGCGGGAATCTTTAATTCAAAATTTGTATTCTTGTTGTGCGAAGTTATTTTACCTACATTATCTACGAAATGATTTGACATATTTTAAATGTATCTACATTATAGCAATACTTTAATGATATAAATCAAGAATGGAGGATTTATTTAAATATTAAAAAAAAATCCAGAGGGCATTTGAGGACATTTTCAACAAAAAAAAAACAACGTGGTTATTATTTAAGGTACCTAACCAACTATACAAAAGTTTATTATTTCTTTAAAAATATTGGAAAGCGTTTAAGAGCAAATCAAATTTAAATTCTCAGTCAACTGATTTTTAGCATCTGGCAGGTAAAGTGCACTCTCGAGTAAAAAAAAAATTTAAATCAAACAATTCTTTGTTTTTTGTCGAATTCGTCTGGCAGGGTTTTGCGCGAATTTAAATTGTTTGAGGTCCAAATTTGTGTGAGCAGAATAATTTACTTGGTACCTATTTGCTGTAGGGTGCAGAAAATAAAGATACAAAAAATGTTATCTGGAATAGATCTGGCAATCTGGGTTTGATAGGCCATCATGAATTTGTCATAGTAAAATTAAAACATATTTTTTTGAAGAAAGAAATTGACCATTAAAAAAAATTGATTTAAAAATTTGAACTTTGAATTTTAGACATAAAAATTTTTGATTTTTCTAATCTAATCATTGTACACAACTTGTTTCACTTAAAAACAAAAGAATACATGAATAATAATAAAAATAAAATACAATCAATCCAAAAAAACATGAATAATACTTGGCGGTATATACATACCTACCTGTTTTTTTTTTAAAAACTTTAAACTTCTTTAATTTTTCAATTCAATGTACTGTACTGTATTTTGTCTTATTATCGAAAAATATCCCATATTTTGAGCACGTCTGAAAGCCATTTAAAATGACTAAAGCTACCTACCTATAATATCTTTTAATAAAAAGAAAAAAAAAATAAGTACCTACATATTTGTCAAAAAGAAAAATTGTCTGAAGAAGTCGAATTAAAATAATCAAATTTTATTTATTTCAACGCAGAGGCTGAGCGATCAGAAAAAAAATTGGAATTATAAATTGATTTAAAATTTGCACGTGACAAACCTAAATTATATTATGTTTTTTCATATATGTAATTGACTATTTAATTATATTTATTATAAACAGAAAAATCTTAAGAGGTTAAGTCTCGTAAGTACCGAGTATACAGAAAATTAAAACAATTTAAAATCTATTTCTTTACATATGGCAGACATTTGGCACTTTAAAAACCCCATTGGGCTTAGATTTTTGTACTTTTTCATAATTGGGATTTTGGGATTTATAGAGCTTTTTTGTGAACACATTTTGTGCACGTTTGAAAGGCATTTGCATTTAACCTATATTTTTTATTCCAAGGATATACATATTGTAAAATACATAATTGTAAATATTTCACCGCATCTGGCAGACATTTGAATTCAATTTAAAAGAGCACGGGACTTTCATTTGGCGTTTTTCTTTTATGGCTCTGAGTAAAGCTCTGAGCAGAGGCTGAACGATCAGAGTAAAGCTCTGAGAAGAGTATTTTCAGAGCCCTCAGATTTAATATTATGAAACACACTTGAGCACTGAACTGTCAATTCATACTAAAATAATAAATTTTTGTTTTCCTGAAGTGGACGGACGACCGGTTTGAGAATCCATTTTTAATTTATGGCGGTCGTTTTTTTTACCTGTCATTTCTGTCAAATCACATTTAAAATTTATTTTTGACAGCTCAGTGATCTGCTCTTAGGTAAAAAAGAAAAAAAAAACACCAATTATGTTTTTTAATCAAGAGCATTTATTATTTAAGAGAGAAATAAGTTTCTACCTAAGGACTGCATATAGATTTAGATAGGTAGGTATTTTCTTTCTGGCAGGCTTTTGGCCCGTTGGTTTTTAGTTTATGTAAATTCTTAAAAAGACAATCAGTCTTATTTATAAGATTTCCTTAGAAAAGTTGTCCAGCTAAGCACTGTCTAAATAGTTGGACATCTTCTTATATTTATAAACGCACTTGTCTGAAGATGTTCTCATATCCTCCCTGACATGCCTGTAATCTGTCAATTTCGGGAACATTTGGATACGTTCAATGAACATTTCATTTATTTCAAGATAAATGTTCATTGAACATACCCAGTTTAGAATAGATTTAGACAACCAATTTCAGTGTCTAAGTTAGACAATCCATGGACCATGATTATAAATAAGGTTTTGGAATTAGTCAGTTGTCTAAAGTTAGACATACTTTGGAATGGGTTTATAAATAAGACTGAATAATAAAATATATTCCCAATCTATTTTTAATTAAATTTAACACACCCTGTAGAAAAAAAATAAAATTTCAAGCAAAAAAAAAGACAAAACATTTCAAACTTGTTTGACAACAAAGTAAATATAACAAAAAACACAGTAAGATTCAATTTTTTTTAAATAATGTAACTGCAATCCCCACCTCACATCGGATGATATTATTGTTAATAAAATCGAAACTCTATATATACAAGAAAACAGGTACCAAGTGTATGTATCTCTATCTGTACCTACTTCTACAAATACCTATACTAGATATAGCTAGACATTATCTATCTTTATATATATGTACATCTGTGTATTTTTTTATATTTTTTATTCTTTTATTTAAACAAAAAAAAAAAGATAATAAAAATGTATCTCATGATTGAAGGTTGATTTGTACGTAATATAGAACAGTGGAACACTTCCTGTATATCCCCAAGTTCTCTTTCGAGATACTTTTTCATGGAACTTTTTTTTTTTCGTTTGTTTGCTTGTGTGGTGTGTATGAGTGTGTGCGTGTGTGTGTTTCGGAATAGTATTTGACTTCGTCATTTATTATTATATTATTGTCCAAGGTTAAGATAACGGTAGGCGTGCTATTCGCACATTCGTGTGCTTTGCTGGTGCTCCTACACTGAATGCCGAAGCTATAATATATAGAATGAAAATAGAGATCGCATGCATAGAATTTCTTATAGAATTGCCTTCCGTATATAATTGCACCACTGCCATGCCGACCTGTTTGTATGATTTTATGGCTGATGACAGTGCGGTGCTATCCATAAAGTGTCTCTCCGCATATATCTATGTACGTAGGTATGTTAAGTGAGTGATATGTAGTGAAGTGATAGTGAGAGAAGTGATTAATGGAAATGTGATATTATGTTATGTTCTCGGATTGAGTTGAAATGATATTTTAAGTTAATTGTTGAGGTTAGATCTATGTTTTGTTATTGAATTTAAAAAAAATGATTATTTACATATGTATGTATGTATGTGCCTATGTAATGTAATGTGTAATGTAATACAACTAGGTAGTCATAAATGCAAACAGGTTTAGGTTTAGACGACCGACATACCGACCGACGACGCAACGGACAGATATAAATGTGGAAGCCACCTTAAGTTAGCTTTAACCTTTGATTCGATATGTACCGCTGGTTTTTGCAGTTGTATGTATGATTTTTTTTTATAAAATTATTAATACACGAATAGCTGTAGTTCTACTTCAGGTGGGTAATGGAGATTTCCATGGAATTTTATTTTTTATTTTTGTATATACATAGGTATCCCATTTGTAGTACCTAGTTTATACGCACTTAAGTTTTGTCAGAATTATTTGCGTTGATTTTACAGTTTTATTGGAAAAGTTTTTACGCCACACCACCAGCAAGGTGATCATAAGTATTCGGAATGTGTGAAAAAACAAAGAACATGTTTCGTTTACGGTGTTTTGCACAACATGTTATTAAAGGTTAGAGCTAGATTGGGTCCGGAATAAGTAAAAAATCCTATGGAAGCGAAGTGATTATTTTCAAAAAAATTTACTTAAAATAGAAAAAAAAACAAAATTAAAACCGAAAGTAATTAAAATTTTTTTGGGAATTAAAAAATGTGTGTTAGAGTTTTTTTTTCGTAAGTTTCGCATCCATTTGTGGATAAGTTTCTGGTCGTGAATGTTGATGATGTGACGCCGATCGTCTCGAAATGCATCCAAATAAGCTTTCAATTTTAATTTTTTTATTTTGTTGTTGTTTTTTTTAAGTTAAATTAAATAATTGAAAGCGACTCGTTGTGTCATCAATAAAGTGTTCTGATTTTTATTTCTAACAAGTTTCTGGATTTAATGAGTTTTACTTGGCATTGTTCAATTTGAATAGGCGCCTATGTTTATCAATTTTTGTATCATCAACTACTAAAATATTAAACTAATTTATAAGCCGTAAGTCTTTCGAAGTGGCGAAGTACAAATAAGAGGGGAAGTAGGTAGTCATGAGTAGGTGCTTTGCAAGGAATTTTCTATGAAACGCACAGAATTAATTTCCTTACAAATCATATCTACAAACATAATATATTCTCGCACATAAGAGCACGAGTTGTTAGTTGTACTAGATTATCGTTTGCATATCTATACTCGTGAGTTCTTCACCACCTCCAAAGATGGGGCTTCATCAAAATCATGCTCTTAAATGTAGATATATGTCTTCCTTAAGCCAATTCTACCTGCAGTCATCTTGATTTCGGTGGCAGCCACTTCTGACCTTTTGTACTGGTCTTAGTCTTTATTACCTGCCTAAGGTTAAAGATCTTATCAGCTAACCGATATGGTTGATGGCTTTAGCGTATAAAAATTAAGGCTATTAGTCCGAGCTAGCATCGACTTTAACTAACCTAGTTGATAAAAGTTTTACATTCTGTGTATATTCCATTTGAGCCTAGTTAAGTTAAAAAAAAAACACAAAATCTGGGTTATCCAAGGTGCAAGGTTGCCATCTAGATTTTTTAATCTCTATAAGGAAAAAAGTGGTTAAAATTTCCTTTTTTCTACTTTTCCGAATATTTAAGTTAGGGAATAATGATTTAGCATTCTTAACACTGTTCCAGCATTGCCACCTAGTTTTTTTTTTTTTAATAAATGAGATTGCATTGCACTTTTCGACTTATCTATTTATAATAAGCCTCGTCAGGAAAGTCGATGTTGTGCAAAATTTAATATTTTTTGAAAAATAATACAGAAATATTTAAGCCATTTTCAGAGAACTTTTTTGTTTTATTTGGTTGGCGCGACAGCTCGTGTAGAACCAACCAGGGCCTATAGTGACTTACAATTACAATTCTCAACCATTCCTGTGTGCGTGTTATTGGCAGGAATAGAGGGAACCTATAATTTTTTTTTACAAACAGATAGAGTTTAGTGTATGTGGGTAGTTAGAATTCTAAAGGTAATTGGGTACAAAAATGTATGTTGCCATCATGTGAGTAGGTACCTAGACCTACTATAAAAAGAGCTAGTATCGAAATTTGTGTCCAGCAACCATTTTAAAGGAAATCTTATTCTTATTAAAGAGTTATTTAGTTTTTCGCAAATAATAAACAATGCCTTTGATTTCTGAATGCAAAATTAGGTCCTTTAATTTTTAGTACCAATGATATTTGTCCGTATTTGAAATATTTTACCAATTAATAAAAAATATAACTGAAATTTTTTGGGACAAGATATTTATTCCTTTTGGAAAAATCTCATTAATTAAAATTTGTTATTATACTCGTTTAATATGCAATTTATGAAGAAATAGAATATTATGTAGAGCTCATTCTTCTTGTCAAAAAAAGTTAAGACTTTTTTTCGATTAAATCAAATATCCTGATGATATTCGTGAAAAGGAAAATTAATTTTTATTCAAGATAGCTAATGAAATTGAAGAAAATTCTTCCCCAATTCCCCAATGACTGGACTATGGAATTTAAAAAAAATAAATATAAAACGTTTATGCTTCTTATAGTACTCGAAAGAACATTTAAAAATTCTTGTTTGAAGCAAATTGAATCATTCACGCGAATCAAAATTTTCGATAGCAGAAGAGGAATGATATCTATATTCCTATCAAATCACTCTATTTCCTCGGCGTTCTATTGGTCTTGATTGTCATTGATTAGCAGGGAATAACCTCTCACCAACCATATGGCAACACTTCCACCACTACCCAAATAAATAAGAAATGCGGTGGAGAGGTAGTCCTAGGCATAAATCTTCCTTTATATTCGACGCTGGCATCGACGAACACTTTTCAAGTTCTATATATACTAAAAATTAAAGAAATTTTTTTAAATGAAATAAAAGTAAAATTTCGAAAACTTGGGATTTCGAATTAAAAAAAAAAAAACAATATTACGATATTTTTAAAAATTATTTTTTTTTTTTCAAAACCAATCAGACCACAAAGTCAACTTTATTGATTTAAACTTGATGTTATAATGTTTTTTTTTTTTCGCTCTGTTTTAATGAAAATTACATCATTTAGTTTTGGTTGAGAAAGGAAAACACAAAATCTAACTTTTAAACTGAAAAATCATTATACCTACTGATATTTTTTGTCAACAAAATTCGCAGACAAAGTTATTTATTTATTTTTGCGTTACCTTCTATTTACACAAAAATTCCATTGGAATTCACTGACTGTGACATAATCTTCATATAAAATCGACGAATATTTAGGGGTCGAACAATTTTTGAAATCAAAAACAACATGAGTTGACTTTTTGTTCTTCTCAGAATTTGACATACATATACCTACCTAACCTATAAGTGAAGAAAAAAAAAAAAAAAAAAGCAAAAAGTATTCAAATTTCAAATGATGACAGTCATCATCATCACCCAGTCACTTAAAATGTGTACCTATAGCGATTATGAGCTCACACTAATACAGATATTGTATGTTGTCTTGTCATTTCTATTAAAGTGAGAGTATCTTTGCATCTGTTGAATATATCTACAAATGTATATACAAATAACGTAAAATAGGCAACAACAAGTACAAATTAAAAAAAAAAATAACAACCAACAATCCAGTGTTTACTTTCATCTTTAGTTGCAAAACTTGTAATCATACACGGAATTTATACACTTTTTCTCTCTTGTCGATAGAAATAAACACAAAAAGGTAGAGAAGAGGCAACAAAGAGAGGGATTGTATTTCTTTTTGACAATAACAACAACGAATAATGAACGACAACGAAAATGTTGATGACGACCTTCAAAAAATTGAATAATTTTGACATTGATCTTGATTTTGACATTTCAGCGGTAATTTTAATATTTTTCGTTTCATGACTCAATTTTAAACAGAGCCGAATGGACGATGCGAGGGGATGATAGATTTTTCGTTTGTCTGTAAAAGTAATACGTTCATATAAATGTAGGTAGGTACCTAATAATTATAAAAAATAAGCAAATCGTGAGGTAATTTGTTGCTAATACAGTTGACAGAAAGATTTGTTTTATTTTTTACGATTTTTCATTAAACAACTGTCATCTGGAGAAAACGGGTGAAATATTTATTTATCTATCAAGGTTATTGAATCTGCGCACACAGTCGCATATTAATTAATTAATCCCCCGCTCATATATACACCTACACAATGTATATTTAGTTAAAATTACATACATATACATAAATTATAGAAATAAAATTAAGTGCGCGAACAGGTCGAATGTACTTACTTGCTTTTAGGGATAAAAGTTATGAATCTAAATATATATAAAAATTAATTGGTTTTTTGTTTTCGCATAACTCTGCGGAATATCATCTGATTTACATAGGGTTTTTTTTTATTGAATTTGTAATTAACCGGATAAACTCACTACGGAGTCGAAAATTGAAAATTTTTACCGTAAAATTAGGAAAAATCGTAAAAACCCGAAATTACATACTTTCAGGCGTAGATGGTGGAGATATCAGAATAGGAGATAATAGCTGTATTGATTATAATCAATGACAAGCCCTACGATATTAAAAATCGGCTAATTTTGTCGCTAATGAAAATAGGATCGCCAACAGATGGCGTTATACTCTCAGATTGCTACATTAGTGTATTAAAATTATTGAATCGTGGCAAAAAATCATTTTAAACGGAAATTCCTAATTTTTACTTTTTAAAAATTTAGAAATGATGAAAAATTCCGTGATGCGAAACCGGGCGGACCAGCTAATTTATTATATATTCAACAAATTTTAGTACAAAAGACTTCCTGATGTATAATTTTTTTTATCAAAATCGGTGAAGCCGTTAACCAGAGAAAGTTGGGAAAATTAATTACCTACATTTTCTGGCCTATTGTAAACACGCCCAAATTATAAAAAATTCACATCGCACAAAAAGTCCAATTTTTGAATTTTCGTTCATTTTGTCAGATCGCCTAAAAATTAAAAAAAAGATATCAAATCGCTAAGACAAATTGGACAAATTTGACAATTCGCCGGAATGCAAAATCAACAAAAATCATTTTTTACAAAATGTCAAATCAGTCAAAAATATAATAATATCAAATCAAGCAATTTTTTTTTTTTTTTTTTGTTGTTCAAAAAAGTAAAACAATTTCATTAAGAAAATTAAAGAATGCATTTCTGGCCTTGAAAAAAATTAAACAATAATATTGCAGATGTTTGCGTTATTTTTAAATATTGTTTTGTTAATTTTTTGCGAATCACCCTGCGCATACGTTTTCTTACATTTATTCTTGGCAAGATACATCACCAATATAGAATATTATTCTGTATGTATTGAAACTCCTTTTGTTCATAAAGTTTTAAAACGTTTAATTTTGATAGAATTCCAAATCTTTTAGGAACTTCCAGGTTGACCAAAACAGTTTCTGCCGCTTCATCTTTTTTTTTTACCAAACCTTAACCAAACTTTAAAGTACCAATATTGCTACAAAAATGAAATCTAAGTATGATTTTATTCTTAAAGAAAATGTTTTAATATATAAAAAATATTAAACTCAATGAAAAGAGAAATTAAAGATTCAATTCAGAATTTTAGAATTGATAAAATGAAATTGAGAGAAACAGCATTTATCTGACTGAATATATATTTATGTATATATGTAGGCACGATACATATTTATTTTTATGGCAATATAAAAGATGTTACTTTCCAGTCACATTGAATAATAATGACGGAAGTGGTTGGGGTATTATAATTATTATCGTTATCTATCTTTAAGATAAGCTGTTTAGATTACAAATGCGGCACATAAATATAAATACAAAAATATCTGACTGGAATTATAATTAACTACATACATATGTATAATTGTATATACCTTACCTACGAATAGAAATTATTTTCATCAACTCATTTTCAAGGGCATTATTAAAAAAGGTTCTTCCCTAACAATTGGTTGATTGGAGAAAATGAGAAATATTTATCGAAATTAATGGAGTAGGAAAAAGGTAAAGTTCATAGGAAAATTATATCGATTTTTATTGTTTTGTCAAAAAAAAGAAAACAAAACAGGTATAGGTACTATATACACAAAAAAGTTAGTTGAAATCAATGGAAAACCTAAAATTATAATCGGACGATGACATTGAGTGAACTTGATGTTAAGTTTGACTTAATGAATTTCTTTAATATACAAAAAAATGCCATTTGTTGTTGGTATAAGAAAATTTATGGAGGTCATGGCATAGACTTAGTTATGTTTATATGAAATTCTTTGTCAAAATATGTCACGTGGATTATTTCATTCAGAATTTAATGATTGATTGGATGAAATGATAATTTCGTCAAACCAGAAAATCGAAGGAACTTTTTAGTTTTTTTTTTCTGCTCAGGATAGCTCTGTAAGGTTAGTTGTTATTTAAGTACCTACCTACATATTTTTAATTTTTAATGATTTCTTATTAATCGAATACAATTTGTATTTTGGCTTTCAATCTAGTTTTGCTTTAATAATTTTTGTTTTGTTTTTAATTAAATTAAAAAGAGACGACTCGCATCCCGAGTGAGTGGTAATTTAATTAAAAAATATAATAAACGAATAAATCTTAATACTAACCAATAGAATGAAAATGAAATAAAAAAATACTTGTTTCTCTTTGAAAATTTCAAAAATCGTTTAAAATCAAAACATTTACAATTTAGCCTTATACATATGTATAGGAATTTTTTTTTGACAAAGCAGTTTTGACATCTTAAGCCCCTTTTAGATGATCAGTTGTCAGTTGTCTGTTCAGTTATCAATTCAGTTGTCAGTTTAGTTAAAAAAGACAGTGTATTTAGACTTCAGTCCAGTCTTCAGTTGAACTTTCATTTTACTTGTGAGCAGTCGAAAGCTATAAGAAATACATTGCGTAATGAACAATGAAAGCCTTATTGCAATAATTGAATTGTCAACTTATGGGAATTCCATCAGTTTCAGTTAAACACTTCAGTTTTTGCATTTAGATATCAGTTTAACTGAAAGCTTAACCGATAGCTCAACTAAAACTAAAGTGATCGTCTAAATGAGGCATTTAAGCCTATCCTTAAATGTACCCTAAATTTGAACCACCGCATTTGAGTTTAAAAGATGAAAAAGCTTAATAATTCTGAAAAATTATAAGTTTTTTTTTTTTGCGAAGAAATGTTCGGGGCAAAATTGTAACTTATGAAATTCTACAAACAATATTGTTCGAACAGCTATAGATTTTGAGAAAAATGTGCGCCAAAGAGTTCATTTCTATACTCCAGTGGTGGTGCGGAAAATAGAAGATACATAGAACACCATGCTGTTAAGCCATGCTAATGACGACCTCCCAACGAACCATCACAAAAGCAGCTGCCTTTCCCACGCGCTACTTACCGCTACGAGAAACTATTAAATTTTTGCAAACAAATTCCCATGCTCAAGTGCCCCCTTACCTACTTATGTACATCATTTGTTCTTGTGTATCAAAGTTGTTTGTTATATAAAATTGGAATTGGCTACAATTTTTACTTTAACATTTCTCCAACACACAACTTTTAACTCCTTTCACCCTCTTCTAAAAATATTCGCTCTGGTCCAAATTTAGTATAGTTTTAAGGGTTTTCTTAAGACGTCAAAATTAATCTCTCAATTTTTGCTTTGAAATTTCTTACAAAAAGTAGTAGTTACTTCCAAAGAAAAATTACATTTCACCCACTGCTAAAAAATGTATTCCTTGTCCAAATTAAATGTTCTTTTAAGGAATCGAAAAAGAAATTTTGTATGACGTTATAACACAAAATTTCTTTTTCGATTTTTTTAAAGATTGACCATTTTTTGTCTATCTGAAGACATAACAGTGTTTGACTATTAATTAATTACTCATAATTACTAATTCTTTATATGTCAACTTTATCTGACACGTGACGTGATTTATCTGTACGTGACACAAACTTGTTAAAAAAAAACATAACGATGTGTTTTTCTTAACATTTATTTTCTTCTTAACACCGACTTTTGTTCTTTGTTATAATTCGGTTCTAAGACATTTTTTGATCTATGCCTAATAGTTCTACTGAAATTTGAATGCAAAGATAGCAATTTAGAACTTTTGTTAACTCAACGAACTGAGTGTTACGTGACTGCTTTTCTGATTGATTTTTTTTTTTTTTTAATTAAAGAAATAACCTTTAAAGTGTTCGCAAATATAATCAAAGATTAATTTACAAACTATTACATAATTTAAATTTAATAAAATTAACGTATTGAAAACTAGACACCTTATAGTACCTAATAGTATCAAAAAGGCACTTAAACTTGTCTGTACGTGAACATGATGTGCTCCTTTCACTTACAAAAAAATAGGTAGGTATGTATATATGTAAATTTTTTTGTTTCCAGGTTTTAGGAAGGGAATTTAAATTTATATCACAGACCAAACTAACCTGAAAAAGTGGAACTTAAGTCACCCATATTAACCACTTAAGTGATGTGCGTAGGTATGTATGAACAAAATTCTCTCATAGAACCTATCGTCGTCGTTCTATTAAAACTCCCTTAGTCCATTTTTGTAAATTTTCTAACATTTGCCTTTGTGAAGGAATTTTACTGACAAGAACTTGAACATTTTTGAGTTTAAGAAATTTTGTATTTAGACTAAACGTAATTAAGAGTTGGGTACCTACATTTTACAAAACTTAAATCTTGATATTCTATTTATGAAAGGTCTATCAGTTTCTAATGAAATGGACTTAGGGAGTTTTCATAGAACGACGACGCTATGTAATGTCTAAATTCGCAGAATATTTTCATTACGAGAATCAAATATCTACATTGTAAAACAATTTCTTAATCCAAACAAAATAATATTCTAGTTATTATGAGATATATTCTAAGCTTACGATGCCTGACATTAACCTCAAGTCAATTTACATATTATTAACAGATCAAACAAAAACAAAATAAATTACACACATCATACAAATTATTACCCAATCTCACAATTTATTACTTTCCTACCCCAGTATAGTATAAGAGTGGGCCACTTCACTTCACCCCAAACGTGCGCTACTAAGCGAGATAATAATTTTATAGCTTAATCTTTTCTATTAAATAAACAAAAAAAAAAAACAACAACAAAACGAAGGCCAGCTGACCGACTAACAAACTACCTATACCTACCTATCTATCTACGACGAGCAGATAATACAATATCAAGGCACACACATTGCCATCATAATAACCATGCCCGTGATATTTAAATTCAATGTCAATGTCATCTAATACCATCAAATGAATTAAATAGAATAACAAAAACAGCCAAATAGCATGACGAACATTAAAAAAAAATAAATAAAATATAAAAATTAAAAACGAAATAAAAAAAAAATAAAACTAATTCAAAGAAAAGCAACAAAAATTACGTCAAGAAAACGAAAATATTTAAACGCTCTTTAAAAAAAAAAAAAACCGAAGAGGAGCAAAAAAAAGCTGAAATAATAATAAGCTTCAAAGTCTCCATACACTGTCATTTGTTTTCACACCGTTATGGTAGTGCTAACTGTGTATGGACATAAATTACGGAATAGAGATATTTAAATGTGCTTTGAAAGCAGGGATGGTCTCTGTGCATATTGAAAAATTCGGTGAATGTCTAGGGCGCTTAAGTATAATGGCAGGCGGTCGCCTTTGGAGGTAAAATCATTTTTACAAAAATTCCAAACGGAAGATGAATTTAAAAATTAAATTAAAATTAAAAATTCGCGTTGGGGACGATCAATTGATCTTAAAAAACTATTATTATTTATAAACGTTGTCTAACTTTAGATAACTGTCTAACTTTGCAAAATGTGTTCAAAAACCTTGTTTATTGTTTCTTTTTGCTCTCTAACTTAGATACAAGAGAAGATTGTCTTAACCGTGAATAATGTGATATCTATTTTTACTAAACAAAGGATATTTTTACGAACTTGAAAATAGTTAGACAGTGTCTAAGTAGACAAAAATCTAATAAATACGACTGTCAGTTTTCATTAGAATCGAAATGAAGTAATTTCGCAAATTGCTGACAAAGTGTTTTCATTTCAAATTTTGTTAATCGCTTGTTTTTTTTTTTTTGTCGTTTCTTTCTATTTTTGTTGATGTTTGACTTTTCAATGGATTCTATTTTGGATGTGTTCATAAGGTTTTCAAGTAATTTCATACTGAATTTCGTGCAAATTTGGAAATTTGCATTTTCGATGCAATACAATCGATGATTGTGCAAAAATTTGGAAGATTGGTTTTCTGAACCAAAAAAAAACTCAATTTTTGATGCGTTTAGGCACCTTCCGTTTTCCTTATTATTTTTTTAACAGAGCAAGAGATGATATCTCAGCAACAAGTTATAAAAATAAAACACTTTCTAATTTCTATAGACAAATTTGATTTCATAATACGAAAGAGAATCAAAAAAAGAATTTAATTGAAACTTAATGGAGATTTTGTAGGTACCTATTAAGATTACTGAGAACGTGGAATTCTCTGAGATATAAAAAAAAACCTGAACTGATCAATCGGAATAGGTACTTGAATGAATATAAAAACTCTTAATTAATGTTAAGTATTTTACTTAATTAACAATGACACAAATCTAATAACGCCGCCGCCGTAATATGTGCAATGTTTCCACGTACCGGCCCTGTTATGAACAAACGGTACCTACTTGTTTACAACAGAGAGGCTATATATATGAGGTTAGAAAAATGCTGAAGATCGTTTAAATTACAAAAAGAAATATTCAGTTAATCATTTTTCTTCTATACCTAGCTATCTATCTATATTTCGCAGCTATAAAATAAAATGTTTTCACTGAGAGAGCGTGTTTAGTTATTAATTAAGAGAAACCAATGTGATTGGTTGCGATTACTCTTCGAATGTGTGCGACGACCTTGCAAGATATTCTTTTTTTTTATCGTCGTCGTCATCAGTGAATTTTATTTAATAAACTGAAAATAAATCCCTGCTCGTTCTAATAATGATATTAATAAAAATAGCAATAAATATTTAAAGAAGGTATTTTATATGGATAAATTTTAATTTAATACAATTTCAAAAAAATAAAATTTAAAACGATTTAGAAGAAAAAAAAAATGGTTCAATTTTAAAATTTGGTTGTTTGCTTGTTTGCGCCGCAAGGATGGAGTTGTTGGAACCAACAAGTTGTTGCAATTAATTTGAAAATTGATAAGAGGGCGATAACACATTTTTTGATTGTGCAATAGATTTTATCTTTTTTGAAGATAGGTAGGTACAATTTAAAAAGTACCAATACCTACCTAGGTAGTAAGTTATTATAAATACAGAGAAAATTATGTTTTTTTTTGTGTGTTGTAATATGTATGTATAATTATATGCTTGTAAGATCCAAGGTGAAAAACCCCGTGGCGTTCTGATAACTCCATCATTCCGGAGATTTCAGAATCGATATTTCACATAAAAAAACATTTTTTTTTTTCAGGGATAGTGCCTTTTGGCGAAAAAGTCTTATCTTGATTATATCATCGATTCGGCAGAAAATTGTAGGACCTCTCCATTGCAAAGCAATATATAGAAGGAATAAAAAGAAAAGAAATAATTGTTTGTTGTTACGGTAGATTTAGAATGAGTTGTTTATTATTTCAAAAAATTCCATGGGTGGTGATGCTGGGCATTATATTGAAAAGAATGCTCGAATCCACGCCTCTAAATTAGTATAGTCATGTTTACCAAATTTTGAAATTAACTAAATTGGTAATTGGTTAAAAATTTTAAATGAAATCATTATACATAATCGAAAAACTTTCGACCCCTTTTTAATGCCTGTCCGTTCGGCTACAACATAATCGTATATCTCGAAACGTTTTATACCTACCTAGCGTAGGCATTTGCCTGATACGTCTTTTAAATTTTTTTTTACAAATTTTTTTACCAATTGATAAAAATGTTGTTTTTCTCAAACTTTTCTTTAAAAAAAATGTAGTAATTTTTGATACTTGCTTCTTTTTTTTAATAATTTATACTAAAATTTAAAATGCCTACTTTTTTTTTTTGGAAAATTTATAAATTCTTGGACTTGGTCGATTTTTATCAAACTTGGCTCCAAACGATTTAAAAACAAATTATAGACAAAAATAACGAAACTTACCTATCACACAAGTGTCTAGAAATCGTTAAGGAAAATTTTTATATTTTATCCTACGATTTTAAGTAATTCCGATTTACCATAATGTTGAAATAAACTTTACAGTAGAGGATTACTCTCATAGAACCAAATTTTTGATTTTTGAATAAGTAACGGGTGGTTAAATTTTAAGGGCCGATGTTGAATGTGAACCACACCTAAATGTCAAGTTTTTTTCTGCATTTCATTTGACATTTCTCAATTTCAGACTAACTCAATTTGAACCATGGGAAAGATAGACAATCGAGCAACGCGTTAAAGTTATTCAGGCTTATTATGAAAATGGGCGTTCAACTCAAAATGCATATCGTGCACTTTGTGATTTTGTCGGTCAATTTAATCGTCCAAATGAGCTTACAATCGGAAAAATCGTGCAAACCGGGTCTGTAGGAGATGTGAAAACACCAGTGCATGCTCGTACAGCTCGTACTGCAGAAAATATTGCTGCTGTTCGCGATATTGTGGCTGAAGAACCGTCCACCTCAATTCGTCAGGTCAGGAATTTACTGGGAATGGTGTTCGCTATCGTGAAATGATAACGAACTTTTTATGGCCCGAATTGGAAGATATGGATGTGGACGATATGTGGTTTCAACAGGACGGTGCCACTTGCCACACAGCTAACGCAACAATGGCTCTTTTGCGCGACAGATTCAATGGCCGTGTTATCTGACATGATGGCGATGTCAATTGGCCGCCAAGAGCATGTGATTTGACACCGTTGGACTTCTTTCTTTGGGGTTATTTGAAAGAAAAGGTGTACGTCGATAAGCCAGCAACAATTCAAGAGCTAAAGGATGAGATAATTCGCCACATTAACGGCATAGAACCTCAATTATGCCTCAGCGTCATCGAAAATTTGGACCATCGGATGGAGGTGTGCCGCCGAGGTAGCGGCGGCCATTTGGTCGATATTTTGTTCCATACATAATTGAACCATAACAATATTATCATTGTTGAGAATCACGGCAACATCGGCGCTGTTGACATATAGATGGCGTGTATATAAATTTTGTCTATACTTCACTATTGTGAATCTGAATTTTATACGCATTTGAAGAATGCAAAATTTCTTTCTTTTTCTTTTGAAACCCATTACGTGCGGTCATAAAACTCTTGTAATTTTAAAATTTTGTCAAACTTGTTAAATCCTAAATTCCTTATACTAAACGTAAGATATATATTATAAAAAATGAAGTAAACATATAGTAAATTCTGTTTTATGTATTCAGGAAATTTTAGCGCAATAAAGCTTAAAATTCGGAAACTTTGATTGGGATTTATTTGGAGTTAACAATCTAAAATTTCGTTTAACGAACCTTCATTCATCAAGATCAATTAAAAGATCATCAAAATTGAGCGTTAGAGACGCTACCGAATTGTGATAAACCACACATTCAATTGTCAAGCGGAGCACGTGCATAACCTGTACCTACCTACCCCATCGCTAAACCAGGTGAGTACCCTTTGATTTTCCTTTTCCTGTGCCTTCATAAGACCAGTAAATGCAACGCACTCCGACGAAATTACCTCGTGTCGATGATTTAGTCAACAGTAGTGCAATGAATTCTTCGAGTGGAAGTCGAACACTACCTCCGATTCCACCTGCAGTCCCAGCACCAATTGCACCGTCAATTGCACCACCTATTGCACCATCAATTGCACCATCACAATTTGAATCAGGAACTTCATCAGTCTCATTAACGGGACAGGTTCCCATCGCAGAACAAGCTGTGCATCCGCAAGATAGTGCTCCATCAAATCTTTATGCTGCCCAACCTTTACCTCATCAGTCATCCGAGACGTATCAAAGACCTCTAAAGGCGAAGTCGGTAGCATCAAAAGCTTCATCACGTAGGAGGGCATCGCTTCAATTGAAACGTCTTGAAGAAGAACGACGCCTCCAAGAAAAGTACTTATCGAAAAAATATCAAATTCTTGAGGACAATATTTCTGATGACGATGATGATGAAGATGATCTCAACGACGAACTCCCCGCAGCTTCAAAAAACCAAGTGGAAAGTTGGTTGAAGATGCACAACAAGCAAAGAAATGCAACTTTCAACACTGATTTGCCTAATAGTACACTAAATAATAACTGGCTAGGCCTTAAAGCAAACCAAAATCACGAGAACACGTTGCACACAAATGATAAAGAACATTTTATTCCCCAGTCAACAAACAAAAATAATCAGTTTCAACCAGAAGTCTTAAACGAGTTTCAAGAAGCTCCCACATTGACTCGGCGGCAATTGGCTGCAAGACAATCGACACCAAAAGATCTCCCACGGTTTAATGGAGATCCTGAGGATTGGGCTTTATTTATCAGCTGCTTTGAGAGCAGCACCAGGATCTGCGGGTTTTCAGCCGAAGAAAATCTTGGTCGCCTTCGGGCGAGCCTAAAAGGGAAAGCACTTGATGCAGTCCGCAGCCGGTTATCACAACCCGGCCAAGTGGATAAAATCATAAGCACATTACAAATGATGTTCGGGCGTCCTGAAATCATAATAAACACATTGCTTAATAAACTCAAACTCGAACCGCATCCTAAAGCGGATAAATTAGAATCACTCGTTAAATACTCACTTGAAGTTGAGAACATTTGTGCAACAATGGAAGTATCTGGTTGTTCATCCCATTTAAACAACCCAATACTGCTGCAGGAGTTAGTTGAGAGACTTCCTCCCACTCTTCGTTTGAACTGGTCCATTTATAAACAAACCCTTGCAGATATAAATATATCTCAATTTAGCATTTGGTTGTTTGAAGTTGGTCGAGCGGCGAATGATGTGATGGTTTCCAGTCATTCATGGCAAGAACAAAAACCACGTCATGACCGGTCGCATCTGAATATACACAACGAAGTAACTTGTAAAAAATGCAAAGTCTGCGAGAAAAATTGTACTTCAGTGGCTAAATGTCAGACGTTCCTCGATTACACAGTTCAACAACGATGGGATACAATAAAAGAAAAACATCTCTGCCGAACATGCCTTCGTCGCCATAACAACAAATGCCAATCGAATCAGCTGTGTGGAGAAAATAATTGCGCGTATCGTCATCATAAGCTTCTTCACAATAGTTCATATAATACGAAAACGAATACACAAAACTATAATGTTGGAAACTCAGACACATCAGGAAAGTCTACCTTCGCCGCAACTTCGAATTCAAACCCCTCCACCAACACAGATTCAACTCCCATCACTATTTCAAATGATCAACAAACTGCAAAGCCTTCCAATTCCATCGCACAACCAACATCATCGGCATCCATTCTAGCACAAACACAATCAACATGCAGTGTGACACCAACACCATCAAATTGTCACAATCACCCGAAGGAGAATGCAATTCTCTTCAGAGTGTTACCCGTTACATTGTATGGAAAAAATACGAAGATAGAAACGTTTGCATTTCTTGACGACGGCTCATCTACTTCGTTGATGGAATCGCAGCTGGCAAATGAATTACAACTGAAGGGAGAAAATTTACCGCTGCACTTAAAGTGGACATCAAATGTAGTCCGTGAAGAATTAAATTCGAGAAAAGTTGATGTGTTTATTTCAGGTGGGAATTTAAAGAATAAATTCCCTATTCAAGGCGTGCGTACGGTGGAAGATTTGGATTTACCTCAGCAAACAATAAACGCAACAGACTTAAGTGAACGGTATAAACATTTAAAGGGCATTCCGCTTATGTCATTTGTTAATGCAAAACCTCGTATTTTAATAGGTTTAAAACATTGGACTTTGGGAATACCACTTCGAACAAAAGAAGGAAATGCAAACGAACCTGTTGCCACTAAAACGCGCTTAGGGTGGGTAGCGTTTGGCCCATGTGATATAACTTCAATAAAGAATTTAAGCATTAATTATCAATTAGACGTTTGTCCGTGTCGCACTGATGATGATTCCCTTTTGAACGATTATTTGAAAGATTATTTCGCAGTGGAAAACATGGGGACGAAAAAGACCTTACTTTTGTCGTCAGAAGAGGATAGAGCAATAAAAATACTCGATACTCATTCAAAAAAAATAAACAACAATTTCGAGGTACCACTGCTGTGGAAGAATGAGTACTTAAAAATGCCTAAAAGTGAAAGTTATGCCCACAAGCGTTTGCAGTGTTTAGAGCGTCGGCTGGCAAGAGAGCCACATATTCGAATTTTAATTAACAATTTAATAGAAGATTATGTTAATAAAGGTTATGCTCGGAAAATTGATTCTAAGACTGAAAAAACAGTGAAGACGTGGTATCTACCAATTTTTCCTGTATTCAACCCAAACAAGCCAAACAAAATACGTATCGTTTGGGATGCAGCAGCAAGGGTAAATGGTGTTTCGCTCAATTCGGCTTTGTTGACTGGTCCTGACATAACCTCTCCTTTGCTTGGAGTTTTGTTTCGTTTTAGAGAACGAAAGGTGGGCCTGTGCGCGGACATAAAAGAAATGTTCCACCAGGTCCGAATAAGGGGTGACGACCAGGAAGCACAACGATTTCTCTGGCGAAATGCTGATACCAATGAAATCGAAACTTACATTCTCCAAGTCATGTCCTTTGGCGCAACATCTTCACCTTTTTGTGCACAATATATTAAAAATCGGAACGCGGAAGAATTTAATCTTCAATTTCCCGACGCTGTTAAGGCCATAATTAGAGATCACTATGTTGATGATTTCATTGCTAGTTATGAAAGCGAAATGGAAGCAGAGAGAATCGCTAAAAATGTTATTTATGTACATAGCAAAGGTGGATTTGAAATACGAAATTTTCGGTCCAATTCTCAAAGATTATTGGACAAATTGAAATGTCATACAGCTGATAAGTTTTCCAGCGTATCAATGTCAAACGCTGAAAAGGTTCTCGGACTATGGTGGTCCCCAACAAATGACGAGTGGTTTTTTATTTTCAATAGCGATCGAATGAATCCTGAAGTTATGAACGGTAAGCAGAAACCAACAAAAAGGGAAGTTCTTAAATTTTTAATGAGAATTTATGATCCGTTAGGACTTATTGCTAATATTCTGGTGAACTTAAAAATTTTATTGCAGTCAATTTGGAGGTCTGGTGTTAACTGGGACGAGAAAATAAGAAATGAGCATTTCGTAATTTGGAACAAATGGCTGTGTCTCTTACCTGATATAAACAATATAAGAATTCCACGCAGGTATTTAAAAATGCTGAGCTTTGCCAATGCGGATAGTGTAGAGCTACACTTGTTTTGTGATGCGAGTGCAGAGGCTCTCGCTTCAGCCGCGTATATTCGAGTTATATGTGGAGAAGAAGTCGAGTGCCGATTAATAGCAGCAAAAACCAAAGTAGCGCCTTTGCGTCACATATCAATTCCGAGAATGGAGCTTGAAGCGGCAGTTCTTGGCAGTAGATTGGCAACTACAATAATCGAAAGTCATTCTGAGAAGTTTACCCGTCAGGTTTACTGGACTGATTCTAAGACCGTCATCTATTGGATAAAGTCACCAAGCCGAAAATTTCAGCAGTTCGTTTCGTTGAGGATTGGCGAAATTATTGAAAAAACTCATGCAGATTTTTGGAAATGGGTTCCATCTAAATTAAATGTGGCAGATGAAGCAACAAAAACCCGCATGAATTTCGATTTCTCATCGCAAAGCCAATGGAATAGAGGTCCTGACTTTCTGTGGTCAAACGAACAGTACTGGCCTAAGTGTGAACTTGATTGCATCGCTCCAGCTGATGAAGTGGCTGCACATCTTTATCACACCACTAAAGATACCTTCAAACAACGGATAATCGATTTTCATAAATTTTCAAATTGGAGAAAACTACTTAATATCATGGCAAGAGTTTACCTTTTTATTGATTGGTACATAAATCGAAACTCAGATCTTACACTGCAACATTTCATCGACAAAGCAGAACGTTATTTATGGAAGCGTGCACAGAGAGAGATTTTCAGTGAAGAGATTTGCCTTCTCGATGCAGCGCGTAATGACGAAGCAGTATTCCTTCCAAAGACAAGCTTGCTGTATAAACTATCACCGTATTTGGATGAAAATAATGTTCTGAGAATTTCCGGAAGAATAGATGCAGCAGAAGTTGATTTGGAAACCAAAAGACCGGTGGTTCTTCCGAAGGATCACCATATAACATTTCTTATTCTTGACCACTACCATCGTAAATTTAAACATCAATATAATGAAACAGTTGTGAACGAGGTTCGTCAGCGGTTTTATGTTCCCACATTACGAATAATGGTTAAAAAAGTACAACGAAAATGCCAGGTGTGTCGCAATAGAAGAGCTGAACCATCAATACCAATAATGGGCGAACTGCCACCAGCAAGGCTAAAAACTTTTACTAAGCCTTTCTCCTACGTCGGCATCGACTATTTTGGACCTATGCTTGTTGCAGTGGGACGACGTGTGGAAAAAAGATGGGGTGTACTGTTTACCTGTCTTACTATAAGAGCAATTCACGTGGAAGTTGCCCATTCTCTCTCTACCAGTTCCTGCATTCAAGCCTTAAAAAGATTTGTCTCCAGAAGAGGTACTCCAATACAAATCTATACAGACAACGGTACCAACTTTCGTGGAGCAAGTCGGGAATTGAGGGCTGCTGTTGAACAAGTTAATGGTAAGAAACTGGTTGAAGGCATAGGTGAGGGAAGGGTCAAATGGTCATTCATTCCGCCAGCTGCTCCACATATGGGTGGATGCTGGGAGCGATTAGTTCGTTCAGTGAAGCAAACGCTTTCACAAATCAATTTTACTAGGAATCCAAGTGATGAGCTGCTGCAGACAATGATGGCCGAAGTTGAAAGCATAATCAACTCTCGTCCATTGACTTATGTTCCAGTGTGTTCTGACGAGGATGAAGCCTTAACTCCCAACCATTTTTTGTTGGGCTCTTCAAGCGGATCAAAACCGTTAGGAGAGTATAACGACGAAGGCGTTGTTTTGAAACAAAATTGGATGATGGCCGAGCAGTTTAGCAATTCTTTCTGGCGAAGATGGATTCGTGAGTACCTGCCAAATTTAACAAGAAGAACGAAGTGGTTTCAGCATTCGAAGCCGATCTCTGTGGGTGACATAATCATTATAGTCGATGAGAAGTCCCCCAAAAATGAATGGCCTAAAGGTCGTGTGATAGAGCTAAACACGAGTCGCGATGGAAAAATTAGAAGTGTCGCCGTCCAGACAAAGTCTGGAGTTTATGTTCGACCCGTTTCGAAATTAGCTGTACTTGATGTAGCCGATTCTACAGTTTCTGGTAAGCCCGACCAAAGTTCCATCTTACCGGGGGGGAATGTTGAGAATCACGGCAACATCGGCGCTGTTGACATATAGATGGCGTGTATATAAATTTTGTCTATACTTCACTATTGTGAATCTGAATTTTATACGCATTTGAAGAATGCAAAATTTCTTTCTTTTTCTTTTGAAACCCATTACGTGCGGTCATAAAACTCTTGTAATTTTAAAATTTTGTCAAACTTGTTAAATCCTAAATTCCTTATACTAAACGTAAGATATATATTATAAAAAATGAAGTAAACATATAATAAATTCTGTTTTATGTATTCAGGAAATTTTAGCGCAATAAAGCTTAAAATTCGGAAACTTTGATTGGGATTTATTTGGAGTTAACAATCATAATAAAAAGAAATGACAATAATTTCCTAAATATTTTGTGTTTTATTCAAAATCAACATCGGCCCTTAAAATTTAACCATGCTTTATCTCATTATCTGTTCAACCGATTTTATTAATTTTTTTTTTTTTTTAATTTGAAAGCTTGTAATAAGTTAAAATAATACTGCATACCAATTTTTGGATTAAAACAAAATTAATTTTTGTAAAAAATCCATATTATTAAAAAGGGTGGATGATTTATTTCAAAATTAAATTTTTAATTCTAAATTAATAAATTATTGTAATTTCCATACCAATTATTTTCCTCAAAATGTTTACAAATTTATAAATTTAAAAAAAAATATTTTTGTTAAAAAAAAACCGCTCCAACGATTAAAAAAAAATATTTCTCATAAATTAAGATTTGTTCAGATGGTGTACTTGTTTTTACATAATACACAAAATAAACTATCATATCTAATTTATTTCTTTTAAAATCAGATAAATATTTTTATAATATTCAGCCTTAAAAACCACAGTGTTTTCGTACATACGAGCAAGTACGTACGACCTACTGGGTGCATTCTATTTTTCTTCTGAATACTGACTTTGGTTCTTACTTATAATTCGGTTCTAAAATATTTTTGATCCATGCCATTCGCCGAAATTTGAGTAAGATAGCATGTCTAATCCATATAGCTCTTCCGATTGGTTTATTTCGAAAACGGTTGTTTTTATGAAAAAAAGTATCTTAATGTTTTTTGTAGGAAATTTTCTAAGCTACAAATTAGTCATTAGCATTTTTATTCTACAACTAACCATTTGGGAGTTATTCCTCAAAAACTATATTTTGGGGTCTTTATCCCCCCATTTTTCCAATAAGGCGGCACGAGCGGCAAAGATACAAGGTGGTAAAGTTGAAATTCTGAAAGAGCACATCGAAAACTTTTGAAAGTAGTGGCACCTGCCTGACGACTGAACATATCTTAAGCGGAGCAATAGAGTTGCGTGAGTGGGACTGATAACACAAAGAGGGAGTTAAAACCCTTAGAACACGCGAGCGGGCCACCCAAGGTTCTGTTGTCTAAGAAAACTTTTAACAAAGTCCAAACCTGTTTTTTGTTTTTTATTGATTCTGAATGATTTTTTTTTTCCTATATTCTTGAATTTTCTAGAAAAATGAAATAAAACCCTCAGCTTTTGTTTCCATTCCAGAAAGGAAAAAAAAACCCACAGGTGTTATTTCTTTATATTTTGAGAAATAATACCCGTGCGATTTATTTCCGTGGGGGTTATTACACTGCACCATAGCCTGAATCTGGTGAATTAAAAAAAAGTATATGTTTTTTTTTTTTTAAAGAAACTTAACTTCGGAGTTGGCTTTGTTTAATTTAAATAAAGAAGATTTTCCTATAAATTTCTAGCATAAGCTTAAAATTTTTAGATTCCGGAAAACAAATCAAACTTAACTTACTATGATGGATGGACAAATCCAAAACATGTTTTTCAATATATGTATTTCCCATCGGTCTGTTTGTCTGTGCGTATTCACTAAACAAGTTTACCCACCGATTTGCTGAATTCTTATGTCATTCCCTAATATCTATAAGAAAAATTCGAATGTAGCGGTTTTTGTGTGTTTCAATTTTTCTAAATCAGAAATAATGTGAGAAAACTTCAAAGCTTCTTTTTTATTATATATGAACTTTTATCCTTTATCCATGAACATTAAATGTTGTTTCAATTTCAATATCATCAGATTTAAAAAAATTCGATAGAAAAATGATCAGTTTGTATATTGGAGTTTTTCCGATTTATAGTTTAGCTAAAACAAATTTGCCCTGAAATAACAAAAATCAATATTTAAAGCAAAGCTAACAATCTGTTTCAATTTCAATTTCTAAGAGACAAAATGTTAAACTAAGAATTCCTTTCATCACACCAAACAAGCCAAAGAAATACAAAATTCAAAGAAGAAAAATATGTGCAAAGCCTTTAAAATTTTTATTGCTTAATCGTAAAAAAAAAAACAAAATACCACGATGAATGAATACAAAACCTCAAAACGACCTTCACCTTATAGAACTCAACCGAGACTTCAAAGACTTAGGTAGGCGTACACACCTAACAAAAACAACTTAATCATTTAATCATCGCTTCTCGTTTAAAGTAATAAAAAAAAAAAACCATCAGAACAGAATACCTACTCAACATCACACCTTTTTCAAACATGATTATTGATTGATTGATGTGATATTGTTTTATTTTGAGATATCCAAAGTGCAATTTCTCACATATTAAGTGTTTTGATTGCAATCTAAATTTTTATTTTTTTTTTTTTGCAAAACTGTGTCATCATCATCTCGAGAATTCAAAGGGTGGGTCATGTATTGTAAGGTAAAATGCTTTTGTTCAAATTTAAGTTACCTTGTAAATTTCTTTCTATTGCCACAGAAAAAATCAACGACAAGAAAAAAAAAAAACATAGTTATCATCAAAATTAAAAAAATATGTACATGTCTTGACTGATTGCGTTTTTCTGATTAACTCGATGATTTGATTATCATCATTGCATGTTTTATTGAAATCGGACCTGAGAACTCGCGTATTTCGTGTTGTTGGTGTTGTTTTTCTTTTTCCATTTCTTTAAACTTATTTCCTATACAAAATTGGTATTGTTTTACTTTTCTTATTTTGTGCCTCATGCTGCCGGCCGCCCGCTATCACCGCGCCATGCGTCGCGATGTCAACGTCGTGCGTCGTCGTGTCGTCGTCATGTACGTTTTCTTGGTTGTTCTTACTCTGTATATTTATTTCGAAATTATAATCAAAAGTTTATTCAGGTATAAGTTCAAGGTAATAAGCCCAGAGTATAGAGAGACCTTCGATAATTATTACTGTGTTAGTGTGATGTAGGTATAGGAGGTTCCTTTTATATGTATACATCTGTAGGGGGCTATGGGGATGAATATTTTCAAATAGGTATGCGAACGTACATGGAAAATAAGAACTCCAGCTTTTGCTCATGAGTGTGCATGATTGGAATAAAATTCATATTCTGTGCCTACCTATGTATGTATATGTGTGTGTGTCAGTGTATGTTTTGTAGCTCAAAGAGTATCTATGTTAACTAAGGTTATGTGTATGTTTTGTTGAGAATTTATTTTTCTTCTGAACGAAACTATGTACCTATTGGTCATCGTCGTGTGTCATACAAAGTATATAGAAAAAGGACACATTTTTGCGATCCTTTAGAAAAATGCACTGCAGGTCCATTTTGGTATGCCAATTGTTTTTTGCTGGTTCTTGGGTTAAATAGATATTCTGTGCGATTCTTAAAGGGTTTCGTTAAAAGAAAATTGGTCAATTTTATGGAAGAATCCATCTTTATCAAAATCCTTGACCAACTTTATTTTATTTAAGTTGCGTGTAGAATTAACAGTCTTGTAAAACACTTGTTTTTCTAGTATAGCTCTATCTATTGTACGTTTGCGAAGTATTTTTATATTTCCTAAGTCCGTTAGTTCATGGATATTAGGTTTAATGAATACCTACCTATAAATTATTTATTAAGAATCAATGAATATATTATTTATAATATTTATCAAAAAAGAAATTATGTTAAATAGGTACCTACCCTACATCGAAATATTTATAATTTTTAATAATAATCAGATTAAATTAAAATTTCATCAAAAAATGTATGTTCATCCTTAAGTGTCAGAATAATTCTCTTTTTTCCATGAATTTTTAATAACAAAGATAAATTTCGAAATATTATACATAAAAATAAAAAAATTAAATTTTACGAAATTGTACTAACTTCTAAAAAGCTTCGATAAGTTTCTTTGAATGATTTATTAAAAAAAATCTATCGAGTTTAATGCAATCGCATATTTAATTGCTTAGTAGGGCATGTATGTAGGTATTAGTTTTTAATATAAAAAAATTGTTGTTGAAATTAAAATTAACACTTAAATGATGGAAAAGTCTAAAAAAGTCGGTTCGTCAGACCGTCCATCGTCGGTCTGAGCATCCGTGCGTTCACTATAATTTCAACTAGAGCCTAAACGGGAGGACCGATTTGCTTCAAACTTGGTATCTACAGAACATTTTTATTTGATTAAGAGTAATTCTAGGTGCCATGCAACGATTTAGTTTTTTTTTTTTTTTTTTTTTTTTAATTTCGATAATGACTTGAACAATTTTGATTAAACTTCGCATAAAAACTGCGTTTCAATTTTTGGCAAACAAAATCACATTACGGAAAAAGCATTTTGGAGGATTCCATGAAAAAGAATGGAACTCTCAATTTTTAAAGAACAATTGTTGGTGTTTGCGGGCACATAAAGCTGATAAGAGAAAGACAAATTATGGACCAAGATGATAATGTTGTGATCCAATCAGCCAAAGATTTCGCTAATCTGGCATCGCAATTGGTGTCCGAAAATATCTGACAAAATAAAAGAAAAAAGAGACTGCGCTGCCATGGGAAAATGAATCTTTATTGCATTTACACTGAAACAAAAAAAGGATAAGTTGATTATCGAATTATTAGCCCGTCTGACGTGATTTGTCTGTAAATCATCAACTCTCTCTATCTGTCTGTTCGTTCGGCTGCAGCCTAAATGGGTGGGTCGATTTTCTTTAAAATTGGTAGGTATAACTAGCATTTTTTTAAGTATTCCCCCGAAAGGTTTCTTTTTAATTTTTTAAGACTAGAAGTAACCGTACCTGTCGTACATATTTTTTTAGCAAATAATGAAAATCTTATTTTTTAAAACTTAAAAAAAAAAAAAACGAAAAATAGTTAATAAATTGCACTTTCCATAGAACTTTTTTTTAAATTTTCGATGCTCTCAAAAAACAGTTCAACTGAATTTGATCAATTTTATGGAGAATGTTTTAAAAAAAGTTTAAAGTTTAACATTTTGAATTATTTTTTTTTTTTTTGATTTTTTAAATATGTTTCATTCTTTTTTTGGTAAACTTAATAATACGAAAATGACAATTTCGACTTTTATTAAACTTGACATTTAACAGTTTCACGATTAAATAAAATTAAAACATGAACAATTGAACACAAATTGTTTTCAATTTTGTTTAATTTTTTTGGAAGAAAAATGGCTATATCGAGATGAAATTAAAAGTATTCCTAAGCTTAAAGTTTTTTTGTTATAAAATTTGTCAACGAATAATTTCTAAACGTTATTGCAAAATCAAACGAAATAGCACAAGATTTCAATAATTTAAATAAGAAAAGAATACATTTAAAAAAAAAAACATCAAAACAAGGCTAATCAAAGCTGTATAAACAAGTTACACTATGTAACTATGTAATGGTAGTATAACTTCAAATAAAATTGTCCGGAAAAATTACACCGTTAAAACATTTTTTTTTTATTTTTTCATTTAAACATTTCGCATAAATTCTACCTTGAAATTCTATGCTCTAATCCCACCCAAAAGAATTTTCATTTTAAAAATTGATTAGGAATATTTTCTAGTCAAATATTTTCTCATGTGTTAACTATACGAATAATGCTCTGAATTCAATGAAACATTTTTTTTTCTTTCACGACAATTTATCACATAATCGATTTTTAGATCATCTTTTGTAATTTCCAGAGCTACATATTTATTTAAAAAAAAAAATAATTTTTATGCGATAAATTCACAACAATCCCATTATTATTAACATTTGCAAAAGGTTGTGCTAACTAGACTGATATTAGCTTTTTAAATCATACTGACTCTTAAAATTTTGTTTTAATAATTTGAATATATGTACCTTAGCTTTGTATGTGTAAGTCATTTTCACTCAAACAGTGTTCCTGGTTCTTGTCCCTTAAGAAAAAAAAAAATCATTTACATACATTTTCAATTAAATTAATCTGTATTTAGTAATAATAATTAGTCTGTTAATTTTATGTTTAAATATACTAAAAAAAAGTTATTTAAAACCTTGACCTTCAGTGAGTCAAGTTCATTTTAAGGGTAAACAGCCGAAATAATATTTCATCATTTACAATTTCATTTCATAATATCATTACAGAACTAAATATGTACATATCATACATAAATATTTGTATATGTTTATTATAACACATCGGAAAAAGCAAATCAGCAATTAACAGCCCCAAGCAGCAAGTAGATATATACCCCATACACGGAAGAATAAGGAAATTGACGACACAAATCTAACAACATTGATGCAACAGTAGGATGGAATAGCCTTATTTTTGGATCAATAGCGAATATATTATTTTTTCTTAAATATCTTAAATTAAATAGAAATTGTAACCATTTTGATTACCTACATCCCTATTTAATAAAACGTTGATGAAAAATTAATTAAATATTTATTAATAAATAATTAATAACTGTTAATTCACGTTATAGGTAGCAAATATTAACGATAATCTACTACAACTTTCTGCTGTTGCCAAAGAGTATTATTTATTTAATCTGTACACATACACTTTCAAAAAAAGTTTGATTTTTTAAACACACATAATTTAAATTCCATACATGTGTTTTACTAGCGATTGTTTTTCTTTTTATCAATAGTAGTAGGGGAAAATAACTCAGACATTTGGAACTTAATTAGTCTTTAATCCATCGCTACTTGACTGAATTAACTTTTTTTAAAAGATATTTCGAACTTATTTAGTCTTTAATTAATGTACTTGAGTGAATTAACCTTTTGTTCGTTTTATTGATAAGATTCTTCACTGATTAAAAATAATTCATATTTGATTCGAGTTTATTAATAGGGTTGCTTAAGAATAATAAATATCCGTTAGGTTAAACATTTGAGGATTTCGTTAATCTACTATTTATTTTTTTAAATTAATATAACATAAAAGTAATTCCTTTTATCAAATATAAAAATCACGTTCAAGAGCTTGTATTTTTTTCTTTAAAAAATTTCTTTCCAGGTTATCTTTTTTACCTAAAAAAATGTCTTTTAAATATTTATAAAAACATACAATTTCGTGTAAATTATGCCATTCGTTCTATAGAGATTCAGAAAATTAAAATCCAATAAAAAATTCCATTCTTTTTAAACACTTTTTGAATGTGACGAAAACATATACATTTTAATTTTTTATAAAAATATGCTTAACTAATTCTCGAGATAATTTCTTAGAAAATGCCTTCAATAAGGTGCCAGTTATAGCTTTCATATTTAAATCATTAGCTTTATATTTGTTTACAAAAATAATCAATGATTTTGCTTTTTATGAGCATCACAACTTAAAAACAAAAAATTTATTAATGGTTTTTAATGGTAGCTATAACTGGCTCCTATTAAAAGTCTCTAATATTATTACCTGAATTATTTCAAACGCGAAACATCATTAAGCAAATTAAGCGAACTCATATTACCAAGTTTGTGAATTTTCATCCAAATAGTTAGAGCGATTCTCAAAGAATTTAAGTATTCATATTATTTATTATGTTATATTGACGATGTGTGTGTTTTTTTATTTTTGTTAGTATAATTTATTACGACTTTTCAATAAGGACTGTCCCACTGTGCACTGACGACAACGACCGACGTACGCTACCGACAACGGAGACATTGATGTAAGATCGTTTATTATTTTCAATGTCAAAACATTAGAATATGTTTATTTTTTTTTTTGGGTGAATTCCAATCTATATAGCAACAAACCAGACTCGACCTACAAATATGTCCTATATTGAAAATAAAAATACATAAACAAAAAAAATTATATCTCTAATATATGAATGAGTTGGGCTAAAAATAAATAAGTCTATTGCCAATAGCGTGAAAGTGAAATAGGAAATTATTATGCTAATATATATTTATGAGAAAATTGCTTCGCTAAATAATGTTGTATTTTTGTGGTTGTTGTCACCATCAGGTGGCGTTTTCATATATTTTATGAATTATTATATTTTGTCTCTTACTAACTTTATCTTTAATTTTGTTTTTATTTTTTTATTTTTTTTTTATATTAACTAATGTGTTGAATGTTATTTATGGCTCGAAAGAGTTTTGTGAAATTGAAAAAAAGATTGTTAAAGATAAGGAATGTCTGGTAAATTGCAGAGTAAAAAAAGAAAGCTATTTTAGTTATTAAATAAAAATCAATAAAAAAATAAAATGCACAACTGGATTTGGGTGAACTTGGTCTTGTGGTCCAAGGCCTTACATTGGACAAGCATTGAAGATAAAATATTAGGTTATTATTGCAAGTAAATAATTAAGGAAAAAAAGTCAAAATAATACAAAATTAATTTTTTAAAATAAACATTAATGCAATATTGTTTGCAAAAGTTCAAAATTTCAAAGTAGGATCTTAAAAGAAGATTTTTTGTTTTTAAGCGGAATATGCTGGCATTCACCAGATTTCCGGTGTGATAGCCCAAATTATTTAGAATTATAACTTCATATGGTACTTTAGCTGGAACCTTAAGTAATGTAGCAATTTCTAGGATAGTTCAGTGGCGCCTTTTGCCAACTACACTCGTATTCTTTTGTCCAATTTAAAAGTGGCTATTTTGTTTAGAGAACAATATTTAGTTTTTTCTTAATATTTGTCCTTAAAAGCATAATACGAGACTTTTGTAAAAATCGTCTTGGCCTTGGGTTAAAATCGAATAACTTTAATATCGACTTGGTATTAGTAGCATCGGTATTTTTTTAACTTTGGCTTTTCTTGATCTCATTTCGTTATAGTCCCGGTAACGCCCTGGTATTCTCCCGGCTTCATCTCGTTCTTGTTGCGTTTTTTTGTGTGTTTTATAGAAAAAATATTGACTCAGAGTTTGAATTCAGTGGCCCTATCACTTAAATCGAAAATGGTCGGACGATACCGTTCCCGGTGATGTCCCTGTAATACCCCGTTATTGTCCCGGTATCGGATTGCTCTTTTTGCCTTTTTTTTATTATTTGTAGAAAAAATATTGACTTAGAGTTTGAATCCAGGGGCCTTATCACGTAAAACGAAAATGATCTTACGATATAGTTTCCTAGTAATGTCCCGGTAATTCCCGGTTATTGTCCTGGTATCATCTTGGTTTTCTTTGTTTTGCTTTCTATCCCATGGTATCTATGTATGTCCTTCAGTAATTTTACTCGCAGAAAGAAAATGATTTTCTAATATTTTTAACTGAAATGATTTATTTTTCAATTGTTTCTAAATAACCCTATTGGTATAATTATTGTTAAATTTTAATTAATCAAGATTTTTTAAAGTTATTATTTAATTTTGTTTTCCATAAAAAAAGACTTAACCACCTCTCGATAGGCATTCATTAAAAACCAAACCATCTGCATTGCTTTTCTTTTTATGTACCTACCTACATTTATATAAAAATTCGCTCATATTTAAAATTGCATCAATATAATAGGTTTAATATATCAACACAATCATTCCACCTTTCAAACTGCATACCTACTTCTTTAAGACAATGCCAATGGCAATGCACCCATTTATTCGCCTTGGTCCAACTTTAATCTTTTATTATTCATCTCCATTTTATTCGTATATTCGCAATTCGCATCCATTTACTGCACCACCTCGCCAAACATTCACATACTTCATTATAATATGACGCATGCCTCATGCCTCTTTCTATTTTTTTTTTAAATGGCACAGAAAAATTGCAAATTTAGCCCAAGATCGAGGCAACAAAACCAACGTCTTCAAGGGTTGTTGACAGTGATCAAGAAAGGAGAAGGGGGGGAGGGAGGTAGAGAATGTAAGGACCCCAGTAATTTAGTGAATAAGATCGCGTAGCAAGAAAAAACTTAAATCGTTGTCGCGTGATGCAGACATCGTCTTCTTCGTCTTCGTCGTCGTCGGTCTATGGGGATGTAGATAGACGAAGAAGACGGTAAAGACGAAGATGATGAAGATGCGATGCATGGTATGTAAGGATGGAATCGCTGCTGCAAGTGGTGGTGGTGGTAGAAGCAAGGCGCGCACACAAAAGAGGGCTTGGTTCTTTCACATGCTTCACTCTTTCTTTCTGCAAATTTCAATTTCTGTTATGGGGATAGTGTGACCATTGTGTTGTTTTTTTTTGTTTTCAATATTTTTTGTTTTTTTGTTTTTAAGTAAAAACATGTATGTAGTGCAAAATTTTTTATGATTAAGTACGATGTTAAAAGATTTTTAGTATATTTCTTAGATACCATGTTAACAACATAATTTTCTTTATTTTAAACGAGTTAACATCGAGTTAACTTTTAAGGTTTATTTAAAGTTAAAATCACCTAATACCTATTTTAACTTTTTAAAGTTTCACTTTGAATTAAAAATGCTAAAATGGTACGCTTGATTACTCGTTTGCAGGAACTGTCAATTTTAGCTGAAGTTTATTAAGAAAATAGATTTAGTATGATACCAGTTAAAAATTGTTTAAAACTAAGAACATTTTCATAAGGAGCTTTAAAAATAGAAAATTGTTAAGTAGTACCATCCTCATACCTTTTAATAATATTAGGCGAAATCATCCCTGTTTCGGAGTTAAAACTAATAAAATTACGATTAGTCGTTATCAATGAGGGCAATACTTAAAAAAAAAATTCCATGTTTTAAATTTTTTTCCGAGCATTTGGTCACACTAAAATTTGAAGTGCAGACGATCAAGACATATAATTTTATAAAATACAACGTGCGACGAGGAATGAATTGCAGCAAAATGGACAAAAAAAAAAGAAAAACAAAAACAAATGAAAAAAAAAAAAAAAACGAAACAACATTATCCACGAAGGAAGTGTTATTGACCTAAGTCAAGGGCACTGACTGTGACTGACTGCGCGACTGCTCAGTTTGCCTCATTTACTTCGAGATGCCTGAGGTCTGGACTTTCTTCTTCTGCTTCTGCTTCTTCTTCTTGTTCTCTTCATCTGATTCTGAATCGTTGTTGCATCTTTTGGCGCGATTTCATTAACCTTAAGAGCTCACAATATAGTGCATTCAAAAAGACATCCACATCAGTAGAGTAGAATGTCTTGAAATTTGGCTTTGTTTTATTTTTGTTTGTAATTTTTTTTATCTTCTTCTGATTCTTCCTTCATGGCATTGTATATTAAATCAAAGAGATATTAAGGGCTCATGGAGTTGTGTGGATGTCGAGGAGCCCTATGATAATCTCTGGTGGGTGCAGTCTTATGACAAACAAAAAAAAGCAAAAGACTGAAAAGACTGTCTTCTTTTAGGTCAAAAACACTGCCCAAGAATACAGCAGTTTGTAGGTACCTAAATATACGACTTTTGCGAGTATAATGAAGATTCTGATTTTTCAATTTTTGTCGTTTTGTCGAATAAATATAATTTAAGCATTGAAATCGTTTTGATCAAAAGGAATTTTTCATTATTTCGACTGGCGAATGGCAATTGAGCGCTGCGGTGGCGAGCGGCATGTGGACTCGTCTTCAAAAATAATTTTCGTTTTTGTTTTCGCTTCAGTTCCCCCAAGTAGGTAGGTATGTATAAAAATTAATGAATTTAATTATGAAAGAGCATTAACCCATTTTAGGGTTAAATAATTGGGTGAAGCTATACAATAATGACTGCGTGTGATGGAATTTTTCAGCAAAGGCAAATTAAATTTCAAGTCAAATGCAGTTGTTAGGTACCTACATATTTTTTTTATCGTTGAGGAAATTATTTATGAGACTTAAATTTTGTCCTTTGTGAGTGCAGTGACCTAGATTTGGTGAGTTTTGTGAATTTTTGTTCTTTTTGTTTGTTTTAATTTTAACAAAACGGAAGATGTCACTTTGTTTTGTAGGTATTTAAATTTTGTTAAGCTTGGTGAAGTACCTATACCTATCGTACATCCAACTTAAAACACGATACAAATTTTGCAAAGATTTGGGAACTTACATACCTAGATTCATTGACAACTTTTAACTGTCAATTTGTTGAATGATGAAATATTAGGTCTGTTCGTTTACTTTTCATAATTGTCACTTTCTAGCAATTTTATATCGTTTTTTTTTTTTTGAACTTTGACAGAATTTTGGACTTCAATTTGTAGAAATTGGTTGTTTTTGGAAATAACGGGCAGATGTCAAAACCTTTTTGTTTTCATTTTTTTCCATTCTAGGTTAGGTACTAAGTACAGACAATTGTTTGAGAATACTGTCCGATCTCAAATAAAAAATAAATAAATTGATCGGCGCGACAGCCCGTATATACAAGAAGCAGGGACTAGTGACTTACAACTCTCAACCATTCCCGTGTGCGTGTTATTGGCAGGAATAGAGGGGACCTACAATTTTCTACCAAATCCGAAAGGCTAGAGTGAGAAGCACTTTTTCCTGGCAAGAGATACTCTTGAAGGATTTGTCAATTCCTCGCAAGAGGCAGTAACCTTGGAAAAAAATTTTTGTTTTTTTTTTAGGTGGCATAGGCTGTGAATCGAACCCAAGACCTTCGGCGTAACAGCTTAACGCACTAACCATTACGCCAAGGGCTACTACAGATCAGATCTCAAATATCAAATATCGGTGGAAGCTTAAAAAAATTTGTAAAATCTGTCAGACTTTGAAAGAATGAAAAAATACTCTCAGAGAGAGAAAAAAGTTAACAAACGGACTGAACCCCTTTTTTTTATATTAAATGTCACTTTTTTGTACAAGACGGTGACAAATCATTTTAAAACATGCCGCCGCCGAGTTCGGCCGTAGATGATTTTTAAAAAATTAAGATAGCGAATATCGAAATGATTTTTTTTTTGAATATTTTTAGCCAACGTCAAGTGACAGACATTAACATCTATGTACCTATTTGACAGTTCTTACACTCCTTGCAAACATCAAGGAAAATTATTTGCTCTTTCATTGTTCTCTCTCGTTGCAACTTTTTTGAGTTAACAAACACGAATTTTAGAGAATTTGTGCAATTGTGCAAGAAATTTCACGTTACCAAACTGAGCTATTATTACCAGAAACGTTACTGTCAGCCATTGAAAGACAAGCATCTAACAGTGAAAATGACAGGTATCTGACATTTTCAATCTGAAAATATTGAAAGAGAAGTCATTATCAGACCATTGTCAGCTATATCATCTAAAAATGAAATAGTCCGACTTTGGGACAACATCTGCAACAGTAGGCGTGTTTTTTTTGTAATACCGGAGGGAATTGGTCGAAAAAAACAACGTCGGTGCTAAACAAACACCATGTTAAATACAACAACAACTAATACCCTACGGGCTAAGCTAAACCCAGATAATTTAATTTTCCGGGCTTAACTTAAGCACACAGAAAAACTGTGTTACCGGCATAAATTATATACTTGTTATCGATAGTTTGTATGAAAACTCCATTTTGTTTCTGTGTTGCTTTCACTAATCCCTGTGGTTGTTTTTTCCAGCAATTCCCACCGGGCTTGCAAAAAAACACGCCTAGTATAGGTACCTATGTTCTGACAATTTTTCATTGTAAGGTCGAAGGCTATATTCAACTCTTACAACACCTGACGACTGTCTATTCTTAGCTTAAGGTTCACTGTGACTTATGGAGGCGCATTCGTAATGTCAAAATAAAGGTCTTTACAAATTTTCATCAATTTTGGAATTTGTCCCAAAAGTGCACTTTTGACTTTCTTTGTGCATAAAAAACTAGTTTTTGGGTCTCAGCATTCTTCACATTCCGGTATTGTAATATATTTTTTTTTAACTTCTCAAAATTACAAACAAGTTTAAGTTTCATTCTAATTTTCCATTTTTTTTTTTTTGGTTCTCTATTTTCTGTTTCCTATAATATTATGAAGGTGAAGGTAACTTGTAGTCGTTTTAATTTTATTCTTATTTCATAGTCAAGGACACAAGAAAAATATATACATCACATAACATAAGATACCTTTAGCTACCTACATAAAATACATACAAGTATAGAAGACTTTAAAATCCATACCAACCCCGTGTAGCTCATATATTTTTCATTAGAAGATCACAATAGTAATAATATGTTATTCCTGCTAGAATTATTTTTTTTTTTTCGACCTAACCTAAAGCCAAACAAAAATATTTAACCATGACCTGACACTTGTATGATATAGAGTTAAAGGTTGCGTCTAGGTTTAGCTGAGGTTTTGTCATGCAAACACGATTGCAGAGAGGAAGGGGTGCTTTTCTGTTCCTACTCAACTCGTATAGTCGTATGGTATGTATGTATGTATATATGGGTTGACATTGAAAATTTGAAAACTTGCGCTCCTCGTTCAAGTTCAGTTTCAGAAAATGTCCTTCACCATGGACTCTCCTATTATATATACCCACACCGACTTAACAGCAAGTGGTGGGAGTTGAAGAGAAATGAGTCCTTTTTTCTCTGTCCCATGATGATGATGATGATGGCTCGTGTAAATTAAGTTACCTTGACAAAAATTTTATAATTTGAAATTATTGGTTGGTTGAAAAACGTTTTGCTTCGATAAAAAATAATTTAAGAATTAATCGTTGATATAATAATTACTTTCAAAGAAAAATACACATTTCAGGGGCGGAGCGGTGTAGTAATAATTATATTCCTGCAATCAAGGGCATCCTTACATCACGTGTTGTCTAGGCAACGCCCTTCAAATGTGTGCAAGAGTTGCATAGCATTGAAATAAGTTTAACTTGCATACACATTGTTGGTTTTATAGTTGTTAGCGAGGGGTGTAGTTTTCACAAGATGAAGGAGGGTGTGTAGCTACTACATTTATATAGTTTAGCGTTCAAGGTTATTGTACGGAGTGCGCCTCCATTAATATAGAGTAGAGTGGGAGGTTGAATGCACTTTGGTAGTAGTTGTGAGTGAGATGAATTTTATGTATAGAAATAAAGCTATAAGAGAGGGAAGAGAACACAGATGTTATATCGAAGAGAAGAGTTCTATTCTAGTTTATTAAATTCAATACCTACCCTACTATTTGGATTGATGATGTTGATGATGATTGAGAATGACTTTTAGAAATGAACCGCTTTATTTGAAATTAACAGCTGGACGATATTGGAAAAGTTTATGTGGTCTTCCAAAATTCATAAGCACCACCACTAATTTATGTAGGTGCATATGTATGTATGAACATAATTGAAATGAAAACTTGTAGGATTCTTCTTGGAAATGAACTTACAATAAACGTTCGTTCGGGTGAACTATTTTACCTACATACCTACACAAATATACGTATGTTCTTCTCATAGAGCATGTATTGGTTTTGCCTAAGAAACAATTTAATCAAAATTTCTTAACCTTACTTTAGGTAGAAATAAAAAACTAAAAATAGCACATCGGTAGATAAAAAAGATTGATTTCTTTTAATTAAATGACCTTCAGTTCTATTTTTAGCTTTTAAAATATTTTCAACCAAACCATGCTCCCAGCTAAAAGACCTGCACAATTAGACTATTATATAAAATGTTAGTTGTAATACAATATGAAATTAGAAAATCAACTAGAGCCTTTTCTTAGGTTCGTTTTATGATATCACCAAAAGATCTCCCGTACGAATTATACGTCTTCGAACAAAAGCATAGTAAGGTGTATAAAATTTCTTGTTCTTCCTCGTCCAATCATTAGATTCTTAAAGGTTCATTTAAGTACCTATGTATATGCACTAAGCTTTATTGGGTGCTTCTTATAAGACAGTGCCTGGTTATGAAGCCTATTACACCACTTATATGATTTTTTTTAGTCTCTTTTCGATTTTGTTAAAATCAATCAGTTTCACGATCTTTGCCACGCCCACTTTCCGTATATATTGACACACTTCATATGAACATATTTTATTTTATCATAGAAACGGGTCTAACGATTTTTGAGAAATGTTCATAGTTTGTTCTTATTATAGAAGGAAAGATTTAGGGAATGATTTTAGCGAAATCTTCTCACTGCCACGCCCACTTTTCTTATATTTTGGTTTCTTGAGAACGGCTCTTACAATTTTAATGGGATTTTCAGTGTTTGTTCTTAAAAACGAGGAAAAAATTGAGAAAGTAGTGTTGGTAAGTAAAATCTATCAATTGCCACGCCCACTCTTTTTATGCTTTGGAAACGGCTCTAACGATTTGGATGAAATTTGCAGAGTTTGTTTTTATTCGCAGAGAAAGTTTTTAGAAATAATTTTGGTGGTATCCGCCCCACGTCTAGTTTTTTAAAGTCCCGGTTACTCGAAAATGGGTCCCATGATTTAGATACAATTTTCACAGTTATTTCTTAATAATAGGGGGAACTTCTTAAAAGTGGTTTAAGTTGAATTCACCTATTCCGCACCCACAACACGCCTACTTCCGCACCCACACTTCTTAAGGATTTTTTCTAATCAAACGTTACTAGAACATTCAAATTTAGTTTTCAAGCTCTGTTGGACATAATTCTTTCAAATTATACGTTGGCTTATGCCTATAATTTTTGGGGCTTAACGCATATATTTTGAAAATATATACGTATGTACATACATATATTGAACCTGGAAAGCATGCATATTTAATTTATAGTATAGTAGAAAATATCAACATTTTTTGTATTTAAGTGTATTTTAGTGTTTCGCGTTTTCTCTTCAAAACATAAAATTTACACATATATGTAGGCACTCTCTGTCTTTTTTTATTTAAATCTATTTCTGTTGCATAACTTTCGGAGAAACTTTGAAAAGTTGCTTTGATGCTGATTACATCTGGGCGATAATTATTATATAATTATTGAAAAAGTAGAAAAGTTTAAGTCCAGAAAACTCTTTTTTTATAAAATTTGTTCGAATGAATTATCAGAGTTTCCACTTTTTTGCATAAGATGATTATTTTAAGAAAATACTTTGAAGGATTTTTTTTTCCTCATTAGAAATAGAAATACAATAATTAAATAATTATAATACTTAAATGACAATAATAAATTTTAATTTGTTTCTTTATTGTTTTTTTTTCAGGTGAGTGGACAAAACACTTTCCAAATCAATATAGTATGGGTAAGAAATTTTTTTAATAAAACTTTTAACGTTGAAATAAATACAATTGTAAACATTTATGTTATATTGAGATTATATTTTTATTTTTCGTCTTGTAAAAAAATAAGGATTTCCACCATAACTCTGTGACATGTTTTTTTTTTTTCATTTATATCGCTATACTATTTCTTGTGACTCTTTGAGCAAAAATTTTTGAATTTTTAAATGATTTAATATTTATTTATTAGATTATATAAATATGGTTCAAATTTAATGTGCGTGTAAATAAGTACCACCATTTTAGATTTTCTAAGAATTGAAAGTTCCCACAAATTCTGCTGTTTTAATATGAGATTAAAGGTAAATTAACACGTTTGTAAATTTTCTTAACTACACATTACCAATTTTTATTCTTTTCGGTAATCGTAAAACACAAGTTGCATTCTTTTTGTGTGCCAAGGTGTGAAAGGATTAAAAATAATTAGCATATTTGCAACTTTTACGAACGAAAATAAATATTGCTGAACAGGAAGTAAGCACGGCCATTTTAAATTTTCTTAGAAAAGAAAGTTCTGCAATTATGTAAGTATACACTTGTTCTTGTATACCTATAACTTTTGCTGCCGCATTCTATAGAGATTTAAAAAAAATCGCAAGGTTGCAAATTTTGCGAAAGAACATTTTTTTTTTCGATCATCATAGAAACACAAGTTTTGTCGTTTTTTGGTCAACTTTCTGTTAGATACAATGTGCAAAAGAGATTAAAAATAATATGACGTTTTCGCAAATTTTGCAGGAGATTTTTTTTAGTTTAACTTAAAAAAAAAACACCTTGTTTTTAAAGAAAAAAAATGAAAAAAAAAAAACAAATGTGTCGTAAAATCTCTTCAGCACAAGTTGAGCAGACAACGGCTCAACAATCTCTTCTAAGAAAATCTAAAATGACTTCATATTCATCTCGCTTAGCTAAATTCAAATTTTTGTAAATACGTTTATGCAAATTTTTTATCTCTTTGCACATGGTAGAGGCATTTTGTGTTTTTACGAAAATCAAATGTATCAAATAATTTTGTTCGCAAAATTTGCTAATTTTTTTTTTTAATTTCTAAAGCACACTACGACATAAGTTAAGCCCAAAATGTTTTTTTTTTTTTAATTGAAAATGGCGGTTCGTACTTCGTACTTCAAGGTGCAATTATGAGAATTATCCTTTTTTTCGTCGTGGCATTACAAGTTGGGTACAAAATAATAAAACTTGTGTTTTATACGAGTATTAAAAATAAAAAAAAATATTTATTCGTAAAAATTGCAAAATTTTTCTTTACTTAAAAATTTGTTCGAAAAAATTTCAAATTTGCGAAATTTTCTTTAGTTTCTACGTCATCACTCCCAGCACAACTAGAAAACATAACGGAACATTTAATAGTATTGTTTTCGAAAGATAGAAAATTGAATTGCTCACTTCACACATATGTACCTACAATAATTTTGGATAGGCTAAAAATTAAGGTTTTCAGAGCATTTGCACATGGTTAAATTTAACAGCAAAGAACAAATTTATACAATTGAGAATATGTAGCTTTATCATAATGGATAATATGGTACATAGAAAATGTTTTCAAAAACAAATTGAAACTTGGTGTTTGTCGCAAAGTTTAAAATCCTAAAAAGTTAATTTACTACTCTTAATTTTTGTAATAGATTATATACCTACAATCTTATTATTATTATTTCTGGATTCTGAATTCCTTTTCCGAGTCTCATACTACGCACCGATTTTGACAAAAAGAGGTGTCAAACGAAGCGGAATTACCTGCTTATTACATTATATAATTTTATTATTTTAAAAATGTAAATAATTTGTTCAAAAACTGCATTTGTTTGTGAAATATTATTCCAATAAAAATGAACTCTAATATAAACAATTTAACTTTCCAATTTTTAATATTTTGCTCATCTTTTGGTGACATAAGGTCAGTTTATTAGGTCCGTTTACAAAGGCTAGTTAAAATTTAATTCATTCATTATTTACGATAGTTCACAATAGTATATTTTAATTCAATAAGTTTTATTTAAATTTCATATTAATAATTTCAATTCAAAATATTTTAAACTGTTGTTTTAGGATGCTGTCCAGACCAAACACATATTGTAGGTAATTATATTGAAAGAAATATGTGTATAGAAAAAAGGAGAAATAGAAATCCAGGAAAAAAGATTTGTATAAAGTTGAAAGACTGCTTTTTATGTTGCGGTGAATTTAACAATGTTTTTCTTCCAATTTTTAGCAATTTGATTAAATTCTCAAGTTCTATTTTTGTACGAATTCATGCTTTCAATGTTTGCCGTATACATACAGTAAATAAATACCGACCTAACCTACATTATGTACATATACGAGTGTAAATAAACCCAGTAACCTGAATGATTATTTTTTCTTTTTTCAGAAGGAAAAGTTATTAATTTTATTCTACCTATAGGTAGAATAATTGTACCTTGCTTTGAATAAGGTATAAGGTACCCACCAAAGTTTGAAACAATCTAAATTAAGACATCATTCCATTCTTGAATTGAAATTCCATTCATTTTTCATATTAGCTAAGCTAGGAAGGTACATCCAAACATACATATATGTATATATCTTAATAATTGTCTATTTAAATTAATTTATGTATTAATAAAATCGTCCCTAGGTAACCATTAGCCAGAATATAGC